>CAMGYJ010000007.1:8909226-11309226 GCA_946122785.1 Linum tenue | reverse complement strand
TGATTGTTGACTGGTTAAATTGCTGTTTGCAGTTTCCAGTCATCTATAAATTCAATTTGTTTACTTTCCTCGTGTGAAGTTCTTTGTTAGGTATTACATTCTAGGCCTCTTGCTATGCGTTCAAGTGTGATATTGGTATCCGAAAGATGACCAGTAACTGGATTGTGCCCCCTGGATTTATTCTTGTGTAGAGAAGATGTTTGGTACATGTAAGCTAATTTTTTATGAGGATTAGGGTTTAGAGTGCTTGAGATTAGTGAGGTTGGTGATGTTATATAAAACAGTCGTGGAGAACCGTTTTTAGAGTGTTTGAAATTCAGTGAACCGTGTTACAGGGTTTACATTGTTGTAGGTCTATCAAAATTTGGTTGCTGTATGTGTGAGCCTTAAGCTTTTTTGTTATTTGGGCTTTCATAATGACATTTTTAACTGGAAAGTGCTTCCTCAGCTTTTGAATGATCAGAGGCAGGTAATTTGGCCGAGATCGATGAGATCAAGTACCTGTGATCCAGTTGTAGCATCTGCTCAACTAAAACAGAGTGTTGAGATGCTGTCGAGTTAAAGTCTTCGGAAATATAGTTAAAGTTTTAACGTGTGATTGCCATAAAAATGGTTAATCAAAATCTCAACGCTAATGTCAACACTCGACTCGAGTACAAGACAGGCCATACTGTAGCTTGCCGTCTTCCTTCCCTCTAACAAAACCCAATCTTTGAAGATCTATGTTTTGAAAGCAAAAGCAGCCATTCCATTTTTCATCATCTGGGTGGTTTTGTTTGTCCACATTCCATGGGTTACCTAGAGAAAGGACTCTTCTTGTTTTGTGTTCTCTTCAACAAACTAAACCAAGGCCTTATCGACATGAACAAAAGTTTAATAAAGAAGAAGAAAAACTGGCTTCATTTTAACGTAGTCCCATTCCTACTACTAGTCGGTGACTTTGTGGCAGTGGTGAGGCCAAGAGGGAGCCCTACCAGCACAAAAAGACATCGGGGACTGATGAAGATGAAACGTACAACTTGATTCAACTTTTGATCGATACCCTCTCGTTCGCGTTTCCTCAAATCTATTGGTAGATTCTCGGGGTGCTGGTGCCAACAAGTTCTGAGAGTTCCCCCTCTTTGGAGAAGGAAATTTCAGAACTCCTACTGAAAATGCAGTGATTCATATTCCCCATTCATGAAAAAGATTGAGCAATTATCATCTGAATGGGCGCAGGTTGTGCCACATAAGGATTTTGCCCCAGTTTCAGCAACTGAAATTTCCAGAAATGTGGCAAATCCGGGCACCAGATCAGCCTTTTCCCTGCTGCTACAAAAATGAAGTAGCATTAACATGCTCTCAGTGCCAAATGAAGATCCAAGAGAAGCAAAAAGCACAGAGGAAAGAGCTACACCATGCAAGCAAGGCAAGTGTTGATGTCCCATATATTTTACCCATCTTCATCAAGCAACTCTTTGTACACATTCATTCCACGTCCGTATGATTCTGTCTAATAAGTAATAACAACACAAGAAGCTTGAAAGTTTCCAGACCATGTAAAATCAATATAACCCATCTACAGCACCTGAAACTATTAGTAAATCACTCAAAACTCGTTAAAGTGGATGGCACCAACTTTCCAGACAACGAAAGTGGTAGCAAACATGACGCTGCTGATGAACACAAACGAGAAGGCAATGACCAGCAGATCATTACCCCCCGGGAAGTCAAACGTCCATCCCGGGTTCGGCATCCCTCTCTTGGCATCATCCAACATGTTGGTTGGTGCTTCAGGGAGTCTTGATCTCTTCTTGCCCTTATCACTCTCCCTCAAAGCATCAAGCACTTTCTTCCCCATGTCTGGCTTGGTTGGCTTCTTTTCCGGGTATCGACTGAGGACTCGAGCGGCCTTCAATCTCTCCCTAGCTGTTAGTGGTGATGATCTTTTGGGCCTTGGTTGCGGCGGTGCTGGTGCTGGTGCTGGTGGTTGACCTTCTTCAGGGGAGGCTTTCAATTGCTCAATGGGGACGACTGGATTGAGTTGGTTGGTGTCGGTGGTAGCTCGATCGCTATCTGCAACCCATGGAACCGAGCGTTGTAGCTTTGATGTGGAGCGAAATGTGGCGAACGGGTGTGAGAATGCGGGCAAAGACATGGCTGGGGATCTAAAGTCATGCTGCCGATGCTTGGCTTGCAGCTTCAGAGAGGAAAAACAAGAACAGGAAGAGTAAGAACCTAAGGACAAATTCCATATAATTTTTCCATGCCTACCTACAAGGTCAGTTTTCCATATAATTTGTCCTTCATTCACGCATATAGAACTGCACCAAGTTCATTTCTTAAAAGCTGTAGAAACATTTCCAAACAAGTGTTGCCCTGGTGCATGATTAATGGCAGAAGACACCAATTGAACAACTTAATTTCAACAAAGAGAGGCACAGAAGAAAGCTGAAAACTTCAAGAGAACAGTGATGAATGAACATTTTGTTTGTTGGACCAAAGTGGAGAAATTTACTCCTAAACCCCTACTGATGCCCATTAGATATGAAGAATTCATTGATCTAAATCAGGAGGATTTCCCAGGGCAACTGCCATGGCGCAGGTAGCAGCACAACTCCTGAAATCTCTTCCAAATTTTCATATCAGGAAGGGGAAATCAAAGAGTTGGTTTTTCGTACCATGAGCTTCACTGGTCTTAGACATTATGGAGTGAGTGTACGCAGCAATGAGGAAATATGTTTCGAGCCAAGATTGATGGTTAGTTCGAAAAGGAAAGTAGAGCAGAGAAACAGTGAAGCAGAGAAATAGGTAGGTAGTCCGTGGAAGAAAAGCATACCGTGGCGTTGAACCCAATGACTGAATTCAAGGAAACTGCCATGATGGGTTTCTTCGTTGGGGAAGGGTTCCGGTCAAGGCCCAACCATAGGCGGCGGCGACGGTCGACGATAGCACAGAGGGAGCGTTGTTGGTTGGATTTCTGTTTGTGGCGAGAGACTGGTGCGTGTGTCCGAACTCCGAACGGGATCAGGGAATATCGACTTATCTTCTATGTCTCTTCCTTTATTTCTAGGGCTAATACCACTACAACACCCGAACTATCGCGAAAATGCCACTTGTGTCCTATTGTTTCCAATATTCCATCTGTGTCCTGAACTATGATACTTTGTGTCATTTGTATCCTGTCAATTTCGTTGACCGTTAAAGATAACGGTTGACCAAACGGTGGTCAACGCGAAGTTGACTTTTGTTGACGTGGCAAAAAAAGAGGCTACCACATAGGTGCCACGTCATTGACCTAATATTTTTCTAATTCAAATTAAATAAAAAAATGATTTAAAATTAAAAAAATGTAAATTCAATTATGTTATTAAACCAAAATTTTAAAACAAAATAATAAAAAACTCTTCTTCTTCTCTACCGATTCACACTCTCCCTCTCTGAAAAATCTCCCAATCCGGCTCAGATGCGCCAACTCGCCAACTCGCCAAAAATCTCCCAATCTCGCCAATCTTTCATCGTGCCGCTACAATGGCCGGAACCCAGAGAATGGGGTTAATTGAAAATCAAAATCCCAAATCCCATCATCGGAGACAGAGGGATTCTCAGCCCATGATTCATGTTCAATGATGGAAGATTTTGGCGATGAATCTAGAGAGGATTTGCTTAGGCGGAGGTTAATCTTCCTACTCTTGCGATCTGGAGAAGAGAAGTCGGTCGCCAGTGGAAGGAGTGATGGTGCCGCCGAGCTACTGGCTCCAATCGATGGGGCGAGCGGCGGGGGGCCTGCCTCCGTCCATTCTGTCTTTGCCTCAGTCTCTGTTCGGGCGATTGGAGAAGAAGAGGAAGGAGCGAGGTCGGCGAGGCGCGGCGGGCGAGGTCGGTGAGGCGGGGAGTCGGTGAGGCGGGGGTTGGGGAGGCGCGGGGTCGGCGAGGCGCGGCGGGCGAGGTCATCGCCGGAAGCGCAGGGTCTCGAAGGGGCGACGGCAGGCGGAATGGGAAAGGGGTCGATGAAGAAGGTGTTTGGTTTGGAGGGTGGAGGCGGCGTAAGATAAGGGAGGGAGGCAGAGAGTGATGATTAGGGTTTCAATTAGGTTAGGGGAAGAAGAGGTAGGATTTTTATTTTATTTTATATTTTAATTATTTCCTTTTTCTTATTTTATTAATATTAGATGGAAAAAATTAATATTAAAAATTCCACGTCAGCTGCCACATCAGTGCTGACTAGATTTTCTGTTAAAAACTAACGGTCAACAAAAGTCAACACTAACGGAATCATAGTTCAGGACACAGATGGAATATTGGAAACAATAGGACACAAGTGGCATTTTCGCGATAGTTCGGGTGTTGTAGTGGTATTAGCCCTTATTTCTATTACACTTACACCCTTCAACTTTCATAATTTTTTTATTACCACGAATAATGGTAATATCTCAAGCAATTTCAGTATCCACAAAATACGATAAATTTTGTTTTTATTTTTATTTTAACGATAAGTGTTGTTGAATTATAATAAATAATTTTATCTCAAGAGATAAATGTGTATGGGGCGGAAAATGAAATAAAAAAGGTTTTGTAAATAATTTGAAGTTAAACAAAGTAGTACAAAGATAAATGACCTTTCAAAAAATCAGCATAGTACATCTAAACGTAAAATGGTGTTAAGTAATAGGGAATACATTTAAGGGTGGAGTTTTAATTTTTTGTTTTGGGTCAATCGAAATCGAATCGATTTTCAGGTGTATTGGTTTGGCTTAACGGGTAAAAATCGACAAACCCTAAATTGTTTTCATTAAAACCGAAAATTGTTAATAAAACCAATAAAATTATATAAGCTTTTAACACAATTAAAGGTTTTTTTTTATTTTCACTTTATTCTTGGCGAAATAGTCAAGCGCTTATCGGTCTCGGATTTGATCATTAGTCTCATTTTAGTTTCAGTTTCTAATGGTATATGAACCGAACTGCCACCCCCTAAATACACTAGGATATTCGATCGGTACAAGAATTAATATCACACGAATAGATATATAAACTCAAATATCGAATCTTGAATTCTATGTGTGTGTTTTTTTCCAATATTGTAGAAACCCTATCATACTGCCCAGTCCGACTGGAAATACCATATATATTACTCCAAACGATAAGCAAATCCAGCACTAGCTACATCGGAACTTTCTGGTCTCATATCTCATGTAACAATCTAACCTCCCAGTATTAACCTTGACGTGTCCCCCAATTCTGCATTTGCAGCGGTTGACGAGATACTCCCCGGCGGTAGCCAAACAGCCAGAGCACTCTTCATACGACGTCGGACACCACCTCCCCTCGCCGCCGCCGTCGCAGACCATCACCCGACCACAGTAAGCGTAGCCGTACATCGTATGACGACCGCCGCCGCCGGTGGCATCTCCGGTACAGTACTTGTAGTTGGGCTTCGAGTAAGTTTTGGCTATCAACTTGCCCAGAAGGTGACTCTTCGCCGGCAACGATCCCCTGCTGCTGAAGTTTCTTTTGTTGCACATGATGGGAATGAGAATAACGCTGGCTGTGGCAGCATCATTAGTATCGAAAGCTGAAATTGTTATACATGCTAATGGAAGAAGAAGAAGAAGAAGAAGAAGAAGAAATATGGTTTCGGCTTTCATGCCCTCTGTTTTATATTTATTAATCAGTTTCCTCACTGTGTGTGCGTCTCTGCCTCTCGTTAGAGCTTCGGTTATATAGAGAATCTTGTAGCTTTCTCCATCCGACATCCTGTGGAACTCGGATGCTGTTGGTTTACTGGCCTGATTTTCCATTATTGGGGTACGGCCATAATTGGGTTTCCATGGCTGAAACTCTAGTACCAGGGGAATCTTGATACGTCTAATTACAGCAAAGAACATTGTAATGCACGGACGTTTCTGTATTTTAATTTGTTAGTTACACCTCGAGAATTGCCAACCGCGGTCAAATCTGTACGATATGTAAATACTACGAAAAAATCGTATTAGTCGATTTTACATGGTTAAAACTGAAAATTATTTCATATAATGAACAATAGTATAAAACTGATATGCTATTTGATTAAACCACAACTATACCATTAAACTACCCTTTTTCGCGTGGTAATTATAATCAGCTCGGCTAATTAATCAGCTCGGCTCCAATCGAATGATTAACCTAATGGTGATTGGAAAGGGGAAGATTAATTGTAATCCAAGTATATTTCTTTTGTGTTTCTGCAACTAAAAGTTCAATAGAGTATGTAAAACCATTATCCGAACTCAAAAGGGATTGCTTCATCAAATAGCTTACACAAGGGGGAAGGGAGATGAGAAAAGCAATATGATGCAAATAAAAAGACAATGGCTCAATCGTTCAACTACAGTTAAGGTCACCGATTCCTACTCACTCCATTTTGTCCTGTGTTAAGAGCTAGTTCCGTAGTACAGGTCGAATAGCGGCTTTGAGATCTTCATAAAACCTTTGCTCCGAGAACTTGCCTGCCCTTCTCCTAGCGGCCGCAGCCATCTTGAACCTCTCATTCTCTGGCATCTCTATGACTTTAACTATGGCGTCTGCGTATTCTTCAACTGTCTTGGCTAGAAACCCTGTCTGATCCCCTTCTTCTTCCAACACAATGTCCATTTTTGGACCAGCTGAGTTATGAGCTGAAAGGGGGGAATTAGGAGCAGGGTGAGTTAATATTCTAACATTTCAACAACACAATTGAAACAAAAAAGGCTTCAACTTTTGGAGGAACATGACAGGCCTTACCTATTGGTACAGCTCCTGCAGCCATGTATTCAACAACGCTAATGCCAAAGTGTTCGTCGGTCATAGAATGCAGCCCTGCAACTGCACCTCCCAGCAGGTTAATCAATTCCCTGTAAGTTGATCATGAAGTCTTAGTCAAGTCCCGACCACCAGAACAACAGCACAACAACAGGGGTTGTTTGGATGTTTGATTTGGTGATAGAATTGAGCATCATATCCATAGGAACATGTTGGTGGAACCAAAAAAGGGTGTCACCCCATGGAATTAGAAATCCATGAGGGAAATTCCTTGGAACTCACGGATTTGAAAAACCTTCGGCTTACTGAAATCTACCACTCCTAGTGTTCCTGTTGCCATCATCCATTTCCAATCGGTTTATCCCAATCTAATAGTAAAATCCAACATCCACTCCGAAACACAAAATATCTCTGCCGATACCCAAGAAATGAAATACACAACTAGGCAAACATATATCAATATAGAAAACAGCGGACTTCCAATGCAATCATCGAGTGATCCAGCACTAACCTGTACATCACATTCTTATGGAATTCCACATCCCCATCTACCTTCAGTTCAACAGCTTGATCTTTCAACTTCTGCAGCCTCTCCTCGTCTGCTTTGTTTCTACAGCTACCAACAAACTGTAGCTTTGGTCTTGGCAGCTTGGTATCCAACCTAGAAATGGCAAGTGCAAAGGCATCTAGTTGCAGCGGATGAGCCTGACATACATCGCAAAAGCAAGCTCATCAATGTCAAGGACGAGCCCTAAGATTCGGCCCTATCAACGAGCCACTGAAAACTGAAAGTACCTTTTTCTCACAAATGTCACTCAAATATCCCCACCTTCTCTGGGCGGAACTGTGCAACAGAAATGAATACTGGAGTCTCTGCCGGCCTCTCCAGTGGAAGCACCTAAGAAAGCAGTACCAGAATAAAGCTATGACAATGGAGCGAGAGCACAACAGTTCACGAATTTACAAACACTTAGCAAAGAGGAAACCTGCAGCCCTGAAGTATCACAAGGTGGGTAGACTCGCTTAATCCGGTCAGGAATTCGCCACAGCTTCTCGATGTGAGACCGAGTCCAGGAAGAGTTCACCATGGCTAAATGTGCGCAAGAACCAACCAACCCATACAACAAGCTGAAGAACGTGTAATAGACTAGCTTACATCGCGATAGCCAACCACTGCACCAAATATAACCGCGTTCAGACAACTTTCCCCCAAATGGGCTCCGACGAAAAGTTCAAAGAGAGCTTCTAGTTTCCTTTACCTGCGAGCGATCGAGGCATCATTGTTGTACATGGAGCTCCGGCGACGGACGCGGGAGATCATGTCCAAGCTGATCGTCGGGTAATGCGTATAGCAAACGACTTTGCACCCGAACAATCGGGCAATCGGGTAAGTGAAAGCGTACCCGCTCGTGTCGAAGTAATGGAGAGGAGTGAAGCTCGATAGCGCTTCCCAGGAGAGAAGAATCGAGCCCAAGCTCTGGCCGATCATGGTGAATCGAGGGTACGTGGATTCCTCGACCCATTTCCTCTTGTAGAGATGCACCGCCTTCGGCGGGCGGAGCAATTGGACGCCGAATCGGTCGGTGGCGCGGGCGGCGAGGGATTGAGGGGAGGCGTCGTGATCGCCGGTGTAGACGATGCAATCGATATCGGGGATCTCTTCCTGTATCGCTTTGACGGCGCACCAGAGGACTCGTTCGCCTCCGCCGCCGTCGTTGGTGTAAGGGTGGAAGAAACCGACCGCTCTCTTCCGGTGGCGACGGGAGTTAAGAATGCGGGAGGCGAGGAAGGTCGAGATGGCGATGAGGAAAGATGTGAGTAGAGAGACGGCGAGGAGAATCCCGCTCGCCATTGTTGGGTTTACAGAGAGAAAGATCCCCTCCAGATTTTAATTTTTGTAACTTTCTATGCATTCCCTTGGGTTCGTTTGCGTTTCGTTTAGTCTTGCTTGCCGTTTTCACCAGTCTCTCTTCCGCAATACAATTTCTAGGGGTGGGTCGGGTCGGGTTGTGGTTTTTAACAGTCTCTCTTCTGCAATACGTTTTCTAAGCAAAATTGCAACACAGACGAGCTCTATCATATCAGGCTAACACGAAAGTCTTAAATAGTGTTCCGTTCTGTCATCTGCAAGACGCACACATCGATGAAGCGAGTTTCGCAGGAGAGACGACAACCATAGCCTGACTTGCGACAACACCCCCATAACAGAATGACAAAATGATTGAAGAATACAGAAACATGAGCATAGATGAACAACACTGTAAATTGTAAAATCAATATTCCCTCCCGAGTTCCCGTCAGTACCGAACACTACAACTTATATCGAACCTTTTGATGATTGTAGATGACGGAACAGTATTTTCGATAATATACAGGCCACCCAGAGATATACAATACCAACTTGATTGTGAATATCCTGTGCCAACCTCCCTAAGGCAAATGCTGACATTTCCTTAAGTTGCACATCTGAAGCCTGAGAGCATACCCATCAACGGCGAACGATGTGTACCTTGCAATCAGAATCTGCAGTAGCAAATTGACCCGGTTTCAAGGCTGCTCCTCATTGGCTCTCGGGACAAGTGGATCTGAGTAGATTAAACAGATTGCACAGCTTCAGCAAGAAGAAACTTTCGCATAATATTTGGAAATGAATGCACAAGATTCCCGATTACACCAACTGCTTCAAAATGTATTTTTGTATCCTCGGACTCGAGCACGAATACAATAGTACCCTCTGGCACTACCATGGAGAGAATTGGTGTTCACAAATTGTTTTTCATTCTCCACGTGAATGACAACATACCTTGATCACCAGTCATGGAGTCTTCAGGTAAGGGAACAGGACATTTTTTATTGATTGGATTGATGGTCTTCAGGTAAGGGAACAGGACATTTTTGATTGATTGGATTGATGCTCTTGAACTCGTTAGAGGCTTTCAATTCCTCCCCAAGCTCGCCGTCGTGAAAAGTTACCTAACATGAAGGGAAAAATACAACTCATGACATTTCCAATATGAAAACCCAAAAGATAGAAATGCAATTGGTAGTGATGCTACCAGAAGGGCTCGAAGGCAATAGTGGGGAACCATACCTCTGTGTAGCGGCTCAGAAGCACTTGAAAGAAGTTGATTAAATACTCCCATTTTGATTATATACGGGTATGGATTCTTAATCATCATGCACTTTTCTCCGACAAAATCAACTCGACAACTTCCTTTACAAAGCCGAGAAAGCAATCTCTGCAACAGCTTGGAATCAAAATAGCAATACCGTTACTACATTTTGCGATCTCCTCAGTGTGCTTGCACACAGGGCTAGGGATTGAACGCACGGCTCTTCTTGAATGCTCCAAGCCACATGCTGCTAAAATTGTATGCGTGGAGACCCTTGCTACTTCCTTGAATCTCTCTACCCCTAAATGTTTGCCACCGCTCAAAAGCTTTAAGTTGAGCTTCACAAGTGACTGGATCTCTGTTTTTGCCTCATCATCCTGCCCTCTGTCACCAACAGCAACAGCCTTATGGGATGCAACATTCCCATTAACGACACCTGCCTTTGTGGGGGTTAATGCAGAGGTTTGCAAAGACCCTGGTAATACTGCAGTTGACAAACAGGATGCTCCATTCTTCTTATCCACGCGACTCTTGGAACCACTTCCAACTAGTTTCCGGGACAACTCATTATGTCTGTTCTCATGAACAACATTTGAACCAGCAGAGGAAGATGCCACTGAGAGTCTGCAGCTAGGCCCCGCACTATCTTTCGTGGTTACTTTTACATGCTTTTGCATATTGGAGTGAGCCTTTTGTGTACAGATTGAGGGTACCTGTTTCTCGGTTTTTCCCCGGGAATAAAGCTCATGTGTTCCAGGAGTGGCACCTCGGCACTCCTTAGTCCCAAGTTCGTGGGTTTTTGAGGAATGCAATCTCAAGCTTCTATTATCAGCTTCTTTTGAAGTACTCACCCTGACTGAAGGACATTTAGATACCTGCTGCATACTTTTCGTGCCTCTTTGACATGCCAATTGTACCGATTTTGCCTGAAGCATCATTTTCCAAGCTTTATCTATGTCATCAGATCGTGTTTCTTGACTAGCACTAGCAGTGCCAGGAGAATCGTTCGTAACCCCAAGTTGCTGGGCATTCGACGTAGGCAAGCAATTTTGCTCAGGCAAAACAGCAGCTGAACTTTGTCCTGCATTGCTACTGCTATTAATCGATTCATTTGAACGGAATCTCAAGGACCCACTTCGCAACCCATCCCAATTCTCACGGATTGAGCGTATGTAAGTGTGCACATTACGACATCCTGTCAGCGTTCTAGCCCCATTTTCAGCAGCTGCATTATCTGCCACATTCCGGTTTCCTAACGTACTTTCATCTAGCTCAGTATGGGTGGCACTTCTTTTACCTGGTCTAGTAACTTCTTGCACTCTCCGCTTCCGCCACCTACTAGGCATACACCAATCTTGCTCGTGTACTAGATCACGAATAGAAACACTTGCTTCTTCTGTCTCCCTCCCACTAGAGGTTTCACCTGCATCATTGTCCTCGTCAGTAGGCTGCTTGTCCCTCAAAACGCTAGATTCGCCATCTAGCTTTCCTTCCAAATCTCTACTGCCACAAACATCATCATCATTATCTGGTTGAATGCTATCATGTTCAGTCCTAGAAACAGAACAATCATGGCAAAACCAATCCCCATCTGGCACAGTGGCACCGAGGCCTACGCAGAAGGTGTGAGACGCAGAATCACAAAGATCGCAAAGCAGTAATAAATTCTCCTCGTGTGTACCATGGCATACAGCGCATTCAACATGAGCAAAAGGATCAAAAGGCCGATCCCCCGCGACGACGCCATACTGATTGCGCTCGGGGACAGGAACGACGCGCTCGGTACGGAAAACGCCAGCTTTGGAAGGTCTGCGAATGGCGGTGAACCTGCGCTTGCACATAGGGCAACGAGACTCGATCTTCGCCCACTCCATGATGCAAACGAAGCAGAAGTAGTGATCACAGCTGTCGACGAAGCCTCTGATTGCTTTCCCGCCGTCGGACCAGCAGATTCCGCAGCATATAGAGGAATCCCCGCCATCCGTCGGCATAGGTTGCTTCCCTTTGGTTTCTGATCCGGATTCTGCCTCGCCGATGTCTTCGATGCCCGTCGAACTGGAAATCAGGGTTTTGAGGCGCTTGTTTGGGGATGAAACGACTGTGGGTGGCGGAGAGCCTGAGCCACTCTCCATCAGGTAGATGCTTAGTTGCCGCAGTTCCTCTCCGTCGCCGGATACTCCCCGGGAATTGCCGGCCTCTAATTTCTCAGGTTATCTCCTTTATTCTAAAAATAGGGCAAACTAACCGCTTGCAGTTATAAGTTTTATAACTATTTCCCCTCCTCCTCTTCCTCTTCCATAAGTTTTCCGCAATACGTTTCCATGGGTCATTGTAAGAAGAAAAAAAACGTTTCTAGGAGTGGGTGGGGTTAATTTTGGTTAATCAAAAACCAAACCAATAACTCGGCTTTGGTTGTTCGGCGAAATCAGGAATTTGTTCAGATTACATGAACTCTTCATGCTTTCTTACAAAATGTTATGAAATTATAGCCAATTCTACATCACATGTAGCTTGGTTTGGCGCACGCGAGTGTTGCAACTTGCGACATAATCTAGTTCGTCAAAAAGAGTTTAAGGAGAGAGAACAACCAGGGCCTGACCTAACGGAACGACAAAGTGATAGAATGCGAAAGGTTGAATGTAGTAAACTATACAGTAAAATCAATGACTTGCAAAGAACCTTCATAGTAGGAGAACCGAAGGTGGGATAGACAGAAGAAAAAGTATTTCCGGCAATGTACCAACTCGAGAAAATCCAACCAAAGGAAACAAGAAATGGCTTCAACCAACATATATCTCTTACAGTGTTAGCAGAAACAGAAATTGCACATGCCAAAAGAGTAATGAGAATACAGGCAATGTCAGAAATGGCAAATTATGGAACTAAACCAAAGTCGATTACAAATGGGACTGTCTTTGTACTGGGGAGCGGAAACTCCGAAAATTCGTATAAAAAGACCACCTAAGCAAATCAAGGAAAAGAAACAAGGACAACAGAGCAAAAAAAAGAGTTAATACAGGTCCCAGAAGATTGTCTACTTGTACTCTCCTACCAGCAGGAGAAGAAAAAAAACTTGCCCTTTCCCTAAGAACAAAGAATATTACAACACTTATCCACACAAAAACAACCAAAACTATAAAGGACCCCTCACAGAGAAAAGTGGCAAATTATTAATCCAATTACACCTTCATATATGTTCCCCAGAACTCCCACCTACAATGCAAACGTCAAAATCCCGACCACCCCTACATATGAAGGCGCTGACAAAGCCAGCCATATGACACCACCAGAATAGCAACTACCGACTGCTTCCCTCTTCGAAAGGTGCTGCTCTGCAAACCGCAAAGATAACTCGGAGCTAATTTCTACAAAAAGCACGGCCCCAGTCAAAAAATCAATAGTTCCCCATTGGAGGCATCCCAAACTGCTGCATCGGGGGCATTCCCATCCCGCCCATCTGTGGTGGCATGAAACCGCCAGGCATCCCTGGCCCACCCATACCGGGCATTGGAGGTGCAGGCAATGCAAGGGGAAGCAACTGGGCATACATGTTCTGCAAAGGGAAATCAACCAGTCAGAGATCCGAAATCATTTAAGCTTCAGAAAACAATCTCCGGGAGTTTCTGCGTTAGCTAAGGAAACTCGATGTCAAAATACAGTGCTCAATAGAGCTGTAGCTCTTTACTATAGGAGGAAACTTGAGGTCTTATTATGTGCAAGTCGAGTCTTTACCTGCTGGGCAATCACATCCTTCTCTTCCTGTTCCTTGGCCTTAACTTCCTTCTGAGCCTCGAGTTTGTCTTTTACAAGCTCGTCAACTTTGCCGGTGTATTCACGAACGAACTGCAAGGAAGAAGCTACGTAAATACAGTGAACACCAAACAATACTATACAGTGCTCATATCGAGACTTGAAAAGATACTGGTTCCCTATTCACGGCAAATTGTAACCCAAATCCGACAACTATATATCCGCCTATTCAAAATCTAGCATACACCACATCACAAGTTTCAGACAGAATAGAACAGATATTGATTCGAAATTCTATTCTACCAATCCAGATCAGATAGTCCATGAACCAGTCAATCCATTTTATAACCCAACACATTTGTCAACTCTAGGTCCCACCAAGAACAAAGACATTAAACAATAGAAACCAAGAAGACCTACCTGTAGCAGGTATGGGAAGGCAAAGTCGATCATATTGTTCATCCAGGCAAGTTCAAGAGCGACATCTGGCCGTATCAAGTCATAACAGACAAAGAGGCATGAAGCAAAGCATTCTTTCTTGCCCTGCAGATAAACCACAAAATACAAGGTTTAATTGGAGGCAACAAACAGCCCACAGTTCGATCGAAAGTTCGTTGAACAAGAACGAAACAACAGCAACCAACTGAATGAATGAAATCTCACTTTTTCAATGAAATAAACAAGCAATTCTTCAGCGAGTTCACGATCACCAGATTGTGAAGCAGTTTCCATGGCATCTTTATATAGGTTATCCTTCTTAGACAATGCAATCGACTGCTTCCATCTGCCAGCCTTTTTGTAGATATATGCAGCAACACGTCTCATTTCAAGGAGCTCATGCTTCTCAATCTGATATAATACACAACAAGGAGTCCAGTCAGAAATTCATAACAAAAAGAGAGACAGAATACAGGGGCAAACAGCCATCACCTTCTGAGCAAGGCCAATCTGATCAAAGTTGTCATGTAAATCAATTGATTCTCTTAATCTATCATAGTCCTCTTCCTCAACATATATCTGATTCAAAGCCTCATTCACAGCAGACACATTGTTGCTCTGAACAGCAACCATATATGGCTTCACAAGAAGCAAGTGCCCAGCCTGAAAAAAAAAAAAAACAAAGAAAAGTGACTTTAGCATAGAACCAACGAACTGTTTATCAAATTCAGTACATGCACAGACAAGTTAACTACCTTCCGCATGATGTCAACAACACGAGTATGGTCAACACGGAGAGCCAATACATTTAGGAGATCATTGATAAGATCAGGATGCTCTTGCAAGTAGAAATGCACCGCCTTGTAATATAGCTCCACATTGGCAACCTTGACCACAATATCCTTGAACTGCATGTGGTCCCAGGCCTCCGGAGAATGATTCATTACAGTTGCAGCAGCATTATCGAACTCGTCATATTGGATGTAGAGATAGGTGAGTTCCTTCCAATGCTGCTGTTCATCACATGCTCTGATGAGTTTGGGAATATTGAGACGGGTTGAGAACAATTTAATATGCTCCATAAGCTTCTCATAGCGGTATCTGGCATAGAGAACTCCCAACTCAGTGAAGATGCCCATATGTGCTCGTTCCAATCCTAGACCACTCTCCATCAGAGAAATTAATTCATTGAAGTATCCTCTGTTCTGATAATACTCGCTAACCTCTTCCAGATCATCCACCTGAGGGTAAGCACATGACGGGAAAGAGTAAGAATCATTTTCAACAAACAAATAAGCAAACATGGATCTTAAAAGTGGGAAGGTAAAGACAAACTACATAATTACCTGCACAATGATATTCAAACCACACATTTGGGCCAAGCGGAACTCTTCAGCATCAACACAAGCAAAGCACACTTCCTTCCATGTTTTTGCACTGTTGGCCTTCCGCGCTGCATCGACAGCACCTTGGAACTGTTTCAGCTTCACAAGGGTACAAGCCAACTTTGCCCAGTTTGATATGAAGGCAAATATTATTTTTGCGGCCTCGTACAGAGCATCATCATATAGACGATCACCAACAAGTTGGAGATTAGCCACATTTGGCATAAGAATGAATTCCTCTATTTCACCTAACCTATCAATCTTGGCATATGCAAAAATGAGCTCGCTGTCCACCTTGGGCTCTTTCGTTTTTTGCCTAACCATCAGAAGGTATTTCACCAGATCATGATAGACATCAGCCTCTTCGGCTGCACGAATGACCTCATGAAATTGAGTGGCATCATCTGCACGAATAAATGATTCAATTGCATCAGAAACCAAACCCTCCCTGAGTTGAGCCTTGGCAACTTGGCTCCATACAGCATCTTCTTCAACACGGAATGCAAACTCCACAGCCCGGTCAATGCTCCTGATGTTATCCAAAAGAACATTCACAGCCTGAACATTCAAATTGAACTTCTTGAAAATTGCAAACGCTTCTTCATAAAGCTGAGCTTCAACTGCCACTTCCCCAACAGCAGGACCATCAAAGTTATCCAATCTGTTGATGTAATCCATAACCCTAGAGGGATCTGCCTTAATTGCTGTCAAGATAAGCAGGTTTTGAAGATTGAAGTTGCCACTGAATGCAGAATTTTGAAGCACAATCTTTTCAAGAAGCTCAATCAACTCATGTGGAAGGTCAGCAGTCATGAACGCCTTAACAGCAGCAGAAACCTGTTCTGGGCTCTTGCTTTCAGGTAAGGCCGTAGAAACAACTTGGTCAATGAGCTGACGTCTGTACTCATTTTCAGGGTCAAGAACCTTCTCCCAAAGATCAGATTCCATCCTTTCAACAACATACCTATAGCCAAAAATAAAGCCATGTAAGTCACCAATTTTAGAAGTGACTACTACAAACAAGAAACAGGTTACTGAAAAGTGCCTACAACTCATCGAGAAACAACAAACCTGGCTTGTAATTTAAACAAGGAGTTCTTATTTGTGACATTGATAAGTTCATCATCACACTGCCCTCTTCGGTAAGCCACAACAGCAAGGGTGGGATCACGTTTCTCACAATACTTACCAACGACCTTCGAGTCGTAGTAAGGGTTTGTTGTGAGAAAGTGCTCTGGATTGTTGTTGCTATCAATGATGATCTTACCCAGTGCATTGTGGACATGCACATCTTGGCTTCCCTCACTTACCAGGTGCTCCAAGAACTGAGTAAGCAAACGAAGCCGGTTTCTGCAGAGACGAGCAAAATATTAGTTAGAACAAGTAACAAGACAACATACAACCAGAAAAACGCAGCTAGACACATGCCTCTTTTCACATTCATCTACAAGAGGCTCCACTGGCAGCAGAGAACGAACAGAAAGAATAAGCCCCTTGATGAAATCTTCAGGACATTCGTCATCCAACAACTGCCCAACAACCAATGGAGCATTTCCTGGGTTCACCTACAAAGAGATGGGAAACAAAAGATAAGATTTAAACCAACAACCAATAGAACACAATCCATCAAGACAAGAATCAAACCAAAATGAGAATAATACCTTCTGCACATAACCTTCAATATATCGCAGCATGTTGTTTGTATAAAGATAATGTGTGAGATCCCCAACAAAACCAAAGCGGTCACAGACATTAATCAACGGCCTTGCATCAGGAAGTTTGGCCTCCATAAGAAAATTCTTCGTCTTTTCAGCATCATAGAAATTTGATTCTCTAGTGACACGCTCAACCTCCTTTATTTGTCCAGTTTTAGCAGCAGCTTCAATGTACTTGAAGTGTATTTCAGGATCCTCACTGCTCAACAAAATCAGAAACGAATTTGTAGAACACTTGAATAGATAAGTGGCAACGTGGGAAACAAATGGAAACGAAGCAAAATACCTTGAACTCAAAAACGATCCAAGAAAGAAGTACAATCCTTCATAAGATTTAAATTGTTCAAACAGTTTGATGCACTGATCAATACCCAGCTGCTCACAGTACTCCTTTGCAGCCTGCACAAATGCACACAAATTTTCGTACTCAAATGCACTGAACAAGTTCCTTTCTACTGAAACTGGACAAGGTAATAAGATTACCTGCACAATTATCTGAAGATTTCCTCTCAAATTAACAAGCAATAGATCCTTCATGCACTCAAGGGCCCACTCTCGAGAAAGGGTACCAAAGAACTCCACAAGTGCCTGTATAATTAATACAGTGACATATCAGCAACTGTAATTCATACAGTGACATATCACTAGCAAGAACACAAGCTCTGAAGAAAGGTACCTGGGGCTCTATTGCATGTGTATTCACAATGACACGTTTGATATCTGGCAACTCGGCGTAGTGCTGCACAATATATGAATATTTATGTCAATAAATTACAACTACAAAATGTCAACATAAGAGAACATGGACAGTATATCTCACTTGCAAAGCCCGAATGTAAAGCCCAGCTTTTTCACAAAGTTGAGCGATACGAGGGCGATCGTAGTGGCTGAACATTCCATTAGCCAGAATAGCATCAGCAACATTAGGAAATGTTACCAGATTTATTTCCAGGACCTACAAACAGAAGAAGATGAGGAACACGAACACAACAAAGAGATGGGATATCTAATTTGAAAATCTCAATAAAAAATAAATAATGAGGATGTAACCTTAGTTTGCAGGAATGCATGTTCTGGCAAGTTTGGCTTCAAAACGTCCAACAGGAAGGCTGTAGCCTCACGAATCAGGTTCCTCTGTATAAAAATATGATACACCATGCTCCCTGGTATTAGTAAAGTAATAAATCCAGGCCCCCAATGTAACTGAAAAGGGTTCCCCAAAGTACACTTCAGTCAACTAATAAACCAAAAATGAATGTTCAACTAATAACAGACTAAACCTGCAGGAAGAGATCAGTGATAGTGTTGTAGTCAACTGGGCAACCGCCCTCCATTTGAGACATCATCAAAGCAAAGTTCACGGCTCCCTGCAGATCAAAACAAAAAGAGAACCTCCACTAAGCTACAAAGTAGAACTAGGAAAACCTGAACTATCATTTCCATTAGCAACATGAGCTCTATTGCGACACCCACTGATCAAACTCCAAATCATAGTGATATTAGCTCAAGTATCCTGTTTACGGGTGGTACCTGAGGATCAGTGCGGAGAATTGTTTGCAGAAGGAACAAATAGTCTGGAGTATACCCAACCTATAAATAAATAAATAATTGTTAGATTCACACGATACTATATATATGAAGCTTCCAGTTGTAAATTCCATCAAACTGGAGAACAAGTATGTGAGCATACTTGTTTTGAGTAAATCAGGATTTTATCGAACTCCCTCCTCTCAGCAAATGCAGCTACCACTTTCGGGGTTGCTCTGGCTTTGATGTATATCTTGAGTGCAAGATCATTATCCACAGTCTATATTGGCAGCAAAAGCAAACAATCAGTCATTGCACAAAAGACAGTGGAGTTAAGGAACAGGATAAATGATCATCCAGAAATAAGCATACTTTAACAAGGTCTCCAAGCTCCTCACTGCATTCCAACTTATCCTCCGCCAACCAATTCTCTAAAAGGTTCTTTTTGTTCTGATTTACAACAAGGCGGGACAATTCCAAGGATTCAAACGCATTCAGCTTTCCTCTTGTCAGAAGAGTGCCAAAGTACTGTAAAAGTGGGGGCGTCTGGCCAGCTTGAACAGGAACACTCTGAAACCACAAAAATAACAATAAAATATACTTAGTTTCCGTTCATGAAAGGAAAGATGTAATAGAAGAAGCACGACAAATAATAATATATACCTGGAACTTGGCAACTGTATCTGGTGTTCTGAGGATTCCCTGTGGGGACTCCGCAGCAAGCTCTGCAGCTTCCTTATATTTTGTTTGAGCGAACAGTTCTTGGAAACGTTGCACAACCTGAAATTCCCAAAATTGAAAGTGATTAACCTTAGGGGAAATGCAAGTAAAATGCCAATACCAACAGAGCAAGTACAGATCATCTACACTTACCAGGTTCTCTGCACCGGGAAGGTTTCCTCTTTTGGCAAGGTTAACAGCAAGCTCTAAATTATTCAACTGCAACAACGAGGCTCGGAATGAAATTTCAAACAAACAACTCAATCCACTTTGAGAGTTAACAAAAGGAAATGACATTTAACTTACTTGTCCACTAACAAATGGTACAATTGTTGCTTCATTTACAGTAGCCAACAACACTTGGCCTCGTCTATTGATGGCATAAAAGCCCCCCAAGGTAGACGCCTCAGATGTCAGAAAAATTGGATCTGGACTGATTCGGTTTCGGTATACAGCAGCAGCTGTTTCCAAGTCATACACAAACAGCAACCCCAGCTTGGTGATAACATAGATCAAGTTGAACTTGTGGGATATCTGTAAATCATAAGTTCACAACCTCATCACCAGAAAGTAAATGGATAACAAATCAACTTAGATTTTGGGAGAGAAGAAGCAATCCTACCTGCATCGCCACAGGAAAGTCATCAGCAAAATCTGGAGGGAAGAAAAGATCTGCCTGCTTCTTGGAAAATGATGGTCTCCCTGCTCACCCAAAGATAATAAGAGCAGTGAGTACTAACTTAAGCCAAAAGTTTGACAGCACAAGTCCCAGGGATTAAGAGAGGGAAATTGGCAAATAGCAAACAAAACTGGGTAAACAGACTTGAGAATTAACCTGGTTGAGCACCAAGTTCAATGACATGCAACTTTGAGGTAATCTGCCCAGCATTGAAGGTTTTTGTGGCAAAAGAAATAAGAGTAGAGGGATTCTCATTTCCAGGTACCTGTAAAATAATAGGAGAGGTACACATGAAACCATTAGGATGACAACTAGCCTGAGGAATACCTCAAAGAAAGATGAATGATCTTTCAGGCAGGAGACATTCCCACCTTAAATTGAGCAAATGCAGCTGCATGTGCTTCAAGAGCTTGGCTACGCTGTTGCTCAACAGAGAAAAGTTGCATGTTCCCCTTCACTAGTTGTTGCCTCTGTAAGAAAAAGGCAAAAATTTCTGAGATGCAGTTCGGAAGTAATAAAACTTCAGAAGTACAAAAACGCATAATAGAAATAGCACACATGCCTCTTCTTCACAAGCATGCAGATTACATGATATCTTAGTCGAACAAGCCATGAAGCGTAGATTTAATACAGAATAAAATCAAATACCTCGGGTGACCCTGGAGCAATTCCTATCAAGACTAACCACTTCTCTGAAGGGTCACATCGATAGTTTATTATCTGGTTGCTAGCCAAATTAGCAGTCCTCTCAAACATCTTAACAGGTTCCGAATCACCTGAAGTTGGGAGAAGTTGGATATATCAGCAATCTCAAATTCACCACAATCACATGGATGTTCAGCAACAAACTAAGTGTCAGTACACAAGGGTGAAAAGAAGAATCATGCCTTCTATAGACCAATGATAGCAAGACGACTGTGTTACAAGCCCCAACATTTTCGGTGTTATCCACTTCCAGAAGACAATCTACGCATAAACCAAAGAGAACATCAGATTAACTGAATCCAGGTTGGGGGGAAAATTTCAGGACCGCAACTAACAGCATAAACAAGCCATTTACCTGCTCAGGCATCTGGTAGGACTTCATTTTTGTCTTCATCTCAATGTTAAATATTTGCAAGTGATCCTGAGTGGTGCCAGGAAGTTGGGCTTCAAAAAAAAAAAAAAAAACAGAATATCGTCATCAGCAGCTTAGATACACTATCCAATATATAATATGAAACCTATAGCAGATTCTCCATTCTACTCATATGAAAACTACAGCAGATTCTCCAATCTCCTCGAGCCTGCGTCGGACTTACGAAACCCAGAGCATGATGCACTCAGTAGCACCAACTGCTAGGTCAGGATTTTGGTTACTATTTAGAGAGTGCCATTGAACGAAACCTAATAATAAGCACCTAAATGAATATAAGACCCCATATGGAAATTTCTAATTCATCAAAATGGCAAAGATCTAGCCGCTACCATGTATCTTAATTTGTTCATTGGAGTAACACTAGCACTGTTATGATTAACCAACAACAAAAGGAATGTAATACAGCATAGGATCCCCACCTTTCAAAGCGAGAATCCTAGAGTTAGGATTCATAAGAGCAGAGTCTGCTGTGATTGGTCGCCTCAGTGGCTGATTCGGCATGTTCATATCGACAATAACCACACTATTCTGCGGGGCAGTTTCTCGCACGCATATATACTTGTCGGACTCCATGGTCACGTTCGTAAAAGTGATGAACTGCGGACTAATCCCAATGCTTGGAAGCTGCAAAACAAACACCAGATCACGTCTCAAGCTCGTTACCGAATGACCTCAGAGCTCCCAATTCCATCAATTACTTTGCAGATTACAGTGCGAAGATAACAAATCAGCAGATCTAAACAGGTTAGTGCACGAATCAGATCTGCATCGCCTATGAGGATCACTAAGCGCATAGCAATCGTGAGCAATCCCGCGAAATTCAGGCTCGATTATCGTCAAAGATCCGAAATTCAGTAACGGATGGGAGCTTCGAAGCTTCGAATCGTGGGAGCCAGTGAAAGGAAGAGTAGGCTAAGGGCTAAGGCTACTTACCGTCAGCACTTCCTTCATGGTGATCGGTGCTGCGCCTGCGGTCGACATGGTGCCGGTTGGATCGACTGCTAGCGGACAACTAGATCTGCGAATGGCGTCGAACCGTCCGTCCCACGGGAGAGAGTCAAACCGAGAACGAAACGAGGGATTCGAATCGCTGCGAGATCTAGGGCAGCGACAGACCCCACTGCTGCTGAATCAATCAGAAAGATAGAAGAAAGAAGGAGAATGGGAAAATGATCTACAGAGTAAGAACGAAACGAGAAAGGGAGAGTGAGAAAGGTCTCAAACGGAAACCCGACGAAGAAATGCCAACGAGAAGAAGAAGCCGAGATCTCATCTTAACTCTTAAGGGAAAAAAATTATTGGAAAATAAAAGGTAAATATTTTATTTTATATCTAATAAATATATTTTTTAAATTAATTTAGAATCTGACGAACTGAGGAGAGGGGACGTGTAAAAATGTGCCTCTGCGAATTTTTGGTGTTTTTGTGAGTGGAGACCGACTGACTCCGATTCCCATATTCCCGACCCGACCCGACCCGGTATTTTATATTTTATATATTTTCACCTTAGAATAACGGAATAAGTGCGCATCAGTCTCGTAAATTTATCTTTGGGCATCTTGGGACCTATAATCACACTTTACAACATTTCAGTCCTTCCAAATTAAATGCTGTCATTCTTTTTTTTGGCGAAATAGAGTGCCAAAGGGCGCTCCAAGATTCATAGTGCAAGGGGTTTCATATATAAAAATATGGTATAAAATCATCTTGAGAGCTATAATCAAATGCTCACCAAAGCTAAACTATGGTATAAATATATGCAATATAATTGACAAATAACCGCTTCAAACACATGCACTACATTAACATGACATTTAAGAACAGGAGCTTTCGCCACTAATACGTAATGCGGGATGGCTTGTTGTTGCAGTCACAGATTGGAGCAACTTAATTGCTATGTTCTATTAGTTTGTAATACGACCTTTTGATCACCATATTGCAAGCATTTTGCAGGTTATGCACGAATCTCGACAACTTCGTACAACTATTGGATCCTCGTCTCTTATTCACAGTAAATGGCATGAATCAAGCAACCATCATCACTACAAATCAAACACACATTTGGTTTGCTTGATTCAATTCAATTCAATTTGCTCATAATTTATTTTCGGTCAACTTTTTCTTTATATTTGATATAATTCATGTATCATATCGAATAAATTCACTGCAATATACAATTTGGTACTTGGTCGGATCATTGCACCCCCTTTCCGTCATCTTTTATTGTATATTCATACCTGAATCTGTAATTTATCTGAAATATAAGTCTTGCATGTGGCATTTATTTTTGTCTAAAATGTATTTCTTAATTCCTAAGATTATTCATAATAGATGATTAGGCTAATTATCTCACATCAAAAAGTCGTAAGCATTAAGAAACGAATTTATAATGTAATTTTGTAATTATCTACAATTGCCGAATCTTAAATTGATGCACTGTCATCAGTGCATGCATAATAATATACATGTATATAAGAAAATTGGTGTATTGTAGTTTATATTGTTCATTTCTGTGATAGTTGTTGTAGTATTTAAATAGGTTCTATTACTTTTTTGGTGAAATGTCAGTTTCAACCTCTTTTTCAATATAAAAAGCATCATATATAAAAAGGTAGGGACATAGTTAGAACAAAAAAAACTCCAACAATCTCATTCAAAACTTGGGATTTAATTATCACTCATTTTGAGTGATAGTTTGTGTCGAATCAAGCAAACAATACATGTATTGTTTGTGTAGAAAATTAAAAAAAACAATGCATTGTAACTATCCCAACCAAACAATCACCAAAACCAAATGACCCAAAAAAACAAACTAACGTCCACTGGCCCAACCCACTTGATAGGACTGAAGATAACCAATGCAGCCAGACTTTCAGCCTTCACGAGTGTCATCAGGCAACACCAGCAAATTGGAATACTGTTAGAAACACATTAATTGCAGTTTTTGGTTATTTCGTATTATTTGTCGGTTTTTTATAATTGGGGGATTATTTGGGGAATTCGGGAAATAAACAGGAGTCGATTGTTATGTTTTATTAGTTGGGTAGGAGATAGAAATTATGTGGACTATATAATCTGTAATTAGTGGGATTATTCACATTATGCAATTACAGAACAATTATCTAAAACCCTAATCCTCCCTCTCTCTTCCCTCTCCCACGTCTCACTCTTCTTCTTCTTCTTTCCCTAAGGCTGCCGCAACAGTCTTCCCTCCCAACCCACTCTCCATCTCTCTCACTCTTCCTCCTCAAAATCCCTAGCTTGGGCAATCTCTCATTGCTCTAGCTATTTTTCCCAATTTCTTGAGTTGTTAGAAAGTTTGTTTCTAACATATGGTATCAGAGCACGGTTCGAGAGCGAGTTTCACGTAACTCTTGAACCAGGGCAGACGTAAGAAGACAATGGTGCTAACTAAGTCTCAATCCGCAGCAGAGAAGGCGGCTCAGGCGGTCGAGAAAACCACCAAGGCTGGCGACAGGGGACTCGACGGTGTGGTGGAGGACGAGACGGAGCTCGAGGCGGTGAAGGTGGTGGTGCACGAGCACTCAGGAGCACTGGCTTGGCTCGAGGAAAGCCTGGTGAGGGTGCAGGTTGAAGCGAAGGCAGATGCTGAGGATCTTCGCTAGAGCTGGAGGACCTAATGCGAGCGGTTGCTTCGCTGCAGGCAAAAGGGGCCCGAGCAGAGATCGCGTCGTGCCCGGCCGTGTTGGCGGCCAACGGTGGCGGCGCGTCTGGCGCGGCTGGCGGGGGATCGACCTCTTCGAGACCATCTCTGATCCCGGCCGAGTCGGCGATCGTGGTCGGTGGGGCGACAGGCGGCGGGTCCTCCTCTGCAAAGACGGCAGCGGAGTGGTGGGCGCGACGACGACTGAGACCGAGGGAGGAAAGGCGGCGGACGTGGAGCTCCACAACGTGGATCGCGCGGCCGTCAGAGCGCGTGTCCGCGGTCGGGGGTCGGCCTACTACCGACACCGTCGGCCCAAGAGATCGCGACAATGAGGGGGAAGGCAAAGATGCCAGGGTATGACGATGATGGGCCTCAGTTGAGCTTCGGGCTGCACGAGCAGATGGGCACGGACGAGGAGGTCGAGCTGAGCATGACCGGGCAGGGAGCTGGGTCGAGCCGGGGAGGAGCGCAATCGGGCGGGGCGCGTCGAGGGAGTAGGATCAAAACCCTGGGTGGGGCCCGGACAAGGACGGGTGGACCGGAGCGGGCCGAACTGATATGGGGTCGGTCAGGATGGGCCGGCTCGGGTGGGGTCGAGCAGGGCGAACCAACGGGGCGAACCAGTCGGACCAGGTCCTGGGTGGCAGGGAAGCTGAAGCCAGAAGGGAGATCGGCCGGGATTCGGGACCCTCTTACCCGCCGTTTCATGGCCCCCGCTCGCCAGCTGAACAGTGGGATGCAAGTCAGGCATGGAAGGTTGGGCCGGACGAGTATGTGGAGTACCCGTTCGAGGAAGAAGAGGAGTGGGGCCGAGGTAGAGGGTCGCCGGTCTCGCGAGGCTTTCGCGATCGAGTTTCGTGAGTCTACAGGTATGGCAGTTACCCTTAGGGCTTCGATGGTGACCTGGTGTTTAGGGTTAAGCCTCCTACCATTGAGTTTTCGAAATTCAATGGACAAGAGGATGCAGGCTTTTGGTTGTACGCAGCTGACAGATGGTTCAAGAACCATCCCACCAAGGAAGAGAGAAAGGCGCATCTAGCGTCTTTCTACTTAGAAGGCGACGCATTGCAGTGGTGTGAGTGGCTGGAGCGATCATGTGCAGGGCCCAGACCTTGATCACTTGGTCGTTGTTCAAGGAGGAGTTGTGATACCATTTCGGTAAGTCGGAAGGGTGGGCGCCGGAGCAACTGGCTAAGCTGCGTCAGATGGGAACTGTGGCAGAGTAAAAGGCAGAGTTTTTCAAGCTGGGCAATCAATGCAAGGGGGTACCGGAGGAGACCTTGGTTGGATTGTGTATGGCTGGCCTCAAGCTAGAGATCGCCGCGGCGGTTAAGGTTTTCGAACCCGACTCGCTACGGTCTGCTTTTCGTCTTGCAGATTATAAAGAGGAGGAGCTGGCCAGCTGGAGGAGTACGATTGGGCGCTTCCAGAGAGCAGGCAAGAGTGGGGGAGGTGGCATCGGGTCGGGCGGCGGAGGAGCGAATGCGCCCATTGGCACAGGGTCGTCGACAGTGGGCGTCGTCACCTCAACTCGGCAAGTTCCTAGGCCTCTCCCAAAGGGATTGGTGCGGCTATCACTACAGGAGATCGAGCAGAAGAGAAGAGAGGGGAAGTGTTTCAATTGTGACAAGAGGTTCACCGTGGGACACAAGTGCACCAAGCCCGATTTGATGATGCTGGTGGGTCGCTGGGAAGATGAGGCAGAGGAGGAAGCAGCTGAAGAAGGGCCGCCAGAATTGGAGTAGGAACCACAACCTTGAGGGCAAGGTTGTTTTCCAAAAAGGCGGGGATGTTAGAAACACATTAATTGCAGTTTTTGGTTTTTTCGTATTATTTGTCAATTTTTTATAATTGGGGGATTATTTGGGGAATTCGGGAAATAAACAGGGAGTCGATTGTTATGTTTTATTAGTTGGGTAGGAGATGGAAATTATACGAACTATATAATCTGTAATTAGTGGGATTATTCACATTATGCAATTACATAACAATTATCTAAAACCCTAATCCTCCCTCTCTCTTCCCTCTCCCACGTCTCACTCTTCTTCTTTCCCTAAGGCTGCCGCAGCAGTCTTCCCTCCCAACCCACTCTCGATCTCTCTCACTCTTCCTCCTCAAAATCCCTAGCTTGGGCAATCCCTCATTGCTCTAGCTATTTTCCCCAATTTCTTGAGCTGTTAGAAAGGTTGTTTTTAACAAATACGGGCCTAACCGTATTCATTGGCCTGAAGGGCTTCGACAGTTTCAGGCCATAAAGTATGTGTTAGTGGAGGGTGTTGTAGGTCGAATAAAACAATGGGATCAAGCTGTTGGGATCGTACTAGCATAACAGTATAACACCCTGGTCCGGTTGTTAAAAATGAACCGTAAGGTTGGTACTTTTAGGTCTTTAATTATCCAGGAGTTGACTTTTCTTAAGAGAAAGAAATTTTTGCAACGTGTTTCCGCCTCCAAATCGCGGCATCGATTTAGGAACCCCAATTATAAGCCATTCATCCCCTAGAAAGCAAAACGATAGTAAGCAGAAAAAGGAGTACAAACAACAACCAACCAGTCGAGGCCAGCTGCCAAATATGACTGACCAACTTCCTGTGTTGGACCCAACCCAGCAGCAAAGGCTGAAAATTGATATCGTTTGTTTACTCTTGCCGGTCCTTCTAATTAGGAAGGCGGCAGAGATCTCGATATCCATACCCATTGTGTAACAGATTGGGTTTGAAATCGAAGACTAGGGTTTAGGTATAGAGAAGAATAAAAGAATGAAGTTGGAGAAATGAGTGAATGAACGAAAAGAGATGATTCAGACGTTCATCTTCTCGTGTTAGCAAAACGTTTATTACAGTGGCCTTGACAAATGGAAGCCCACTTTGACCGTAACAGGTTAGAAATGCCTTGGGCCTGACTCCAGCTTCAACTAGCTTTACAAATAGGCCCAGCGTGGAGCAAGACCAATTTTGGTCTTCTTCTTTCTGATTCAATCAAGACTCAGACAGTCTCGTGAAGTTGAAGAAACAGAGAGTCAAAACAGGGGAAATCATAGTAGGGAAAGAAGTTGCTGAAATTTAAAAAACACACTCAAAATGCAAAAGAAAATGTGAACAGAATAAAACAGAATGAAGAGAAAAACACCCAAATTCCAAAACCATAAATTTGTATCAACCACTAGAAAAGAACCTCTCCCTCTTTGCTAAAACCCTTTGTTTAGAAGCCCTTTATTGCTCTCTCACAAAGTTGCCTTCGAGTTGTGATTATGCGGCTCCTTTTATAATCGCCTATGATGATCAAGGATGATCTGGGTATGAGTTGTAGACAACTCATTCTTCCATATTTGGAAGTGCTTGATTTGTGGAGTTTGAGCTATGATTGTGTAATCAATCAATCAAGAGAGATTGATTGATTTCAACTTGATCCCCAAGCTTCTTGATTGCCAAGCAGTATTGATTTTCCTCCAACAATCTCCCCCTGAATTCGATATTGCGATTTGAATGGTATACCTGCATATCAACACTTACGACAAACAAAAATGCAAGAAACATAATTCCATCCTAATATAATAGCTTAATAAAATCAACCACCAATTTCATCTAACCAAAACAATCAAGCAGTTCATGTCCAGACAATGTCTCACACTCATCACGTAATATTCAAGACATAAGGTGCAAAAAGACAGAACGCCAGAAGTCCAAAAGTTTGCAAATGAAAAGATGGGTTTCCAAACTCATCATAGAGATTGTTGCCCCCGAGGTCTTCTTGAGTAACAGTGCTACCTTGGCCTTCATCTGCATTATGAACAGATTCCTCGTCATCGTCTTCATCAGAGTCAGAGAGATATGCAGCTTCAAAGACTATACCCCCCAATCGCAAGATCCATCTCGCGAACAACATAGTCAACTGGAATGAATGTGATTGTCGTAATTATGACAAGAGCAGTGAGGTGAATACCCAGCTGATAGACCATCATTTACACATGTTTTTACCCCCGTTCTTACACCGTTTGAGGTTTTGATTCTCGTGTTTTAGGCCGATTTCACGCTAGGTTGTGCTTGTTTGTGATATTTCAGGTCCTAGTACGTGAATGAAGGCTTAGGAGCGAGTCTGGGGTCGATTGGACGAAGAACGGACGAATGGCGAGCTGTTTGGGGAGTGCACGGGCAGACCAGGGAGGCTGCACGGCCGTGCACTTGAGCCATATGGCCGTGCGCCTCATGCCGAGGCCATGCACGGGCACAATCCAGACTTGCACAGCCGTGCACCTGGCCGTGCAAGAAGCATGAGTTCGACTTAAATGGATACGCTGCGTTTCAGGGTGCACGGCCAGAATGGTGTTGTGCACGGCCGTGCACCTGGCCGTGCAACTCGGGAAAGCCGGTTTTAAAGCCTAATCCGAGCCAGAAGTGGGAGAATCGTGTTTTGAGAGCAAAAACAGAGCCCTAGAGAGAGAAAGTGCGAAGAACACATCCTAGAAGCTGTCCTAGAGCTGGATTTCGTCGAATCGAGCCTGGAGATCGTCATAGGAGTGAAAATCATCATCCCGGAGCAGATTATCCTCATCGTTATGAGTATGACTAATCCGATTCTTGTTTTCTCTTCTCTCTCTATGGAGTAGAACCCTTCTCTCACTTGGGTATGAAGAACCCTAGTTCCTTGTGTTAGGGATTTGATTGTAATGACTTGGGATGATATTACTGTTTGATTTTAATCGAATGACGCATGTTTAATGAATTGATTTGAGTCTGATCAACTTGTCTCAATTTCTGCTTCAACCTGAGATAGATAGAATCTGATTAGGTTGTTAGAGCCTCTTCTTTCGATAGTAGGAGATTGGCTATACGAGAGTTAGCCAGTTTACTGCTTTGTACTGGTGTTCTTGGCGCCAGTAGTGGAGTTCTGCGTTCATAGCCTCAGCTTTCTATCCCGGTGAAGACTAGTCGTCTGCCGGGTAGTTAGACTGAGAGGGCTTGGTCAGCTTAAGAGATTCCAAGCTACTGTCGGATCTTCCGCAGTCTAATCAACAGTAAATCAACCCAGGGAATTGCAATTGAACCTAACTAAGGGGCTAGGGGGACTCAATCCCGAGTGACTCTTGCCTGCTTTAGAAACCCGAACAATTTACTGCTTTCTTGTTGCTTTTACTTTTCACAACAATCACTCGAACTAGTTTGCTAGATAATAGAGAATCACGGAGTAAGCAGTAGATCTAGACCCCGGGTTGATAATTAAACTTGCCTATACTGCAGTCCCTTTCATTGGTTACACTTGGCCATTGTTAGGTGTTGTGTTTTAGCGTGTCAAGTTTTTGGCGCCGTTGCCGGGGACCCCTCTAGATTATTGGGGAAACGTGAGAATTTGTTACTCTAGCTTTTATTTACTGCATTTTATCTCTTCCACCTGTGTGCCTTCACGGGTTGCTTCTGCTGATTGTGTGCAGGTAGTGCATGACCCGTAGCCAGTCGGGAGATCTACTACCATTAGACCAGGAGCTTGAACGAACTTGCAGGAACTCCAAGCGGGTTCTAAAGGCGCGACTGGCTGCGGAGAAGGCGCTAACACAGCTGCAGTTAGGAGAAGAAGAAGAAGGAGAGATGGGTGATCCGCAGAACCGTGCTGTGATCCCCGAGGAGCAGACCATGGGATCCTACTGGACCGCTAGGGCTGCGGACATGAGGTCCCCCATTCAACACCCTCAGGTCCCAGCCAACAACTTTGAGGTGAGCACCTCCGTGATCACCATGCTGCGCGGTTCAGTAGTGTTCCGTGGTAAGGAGGGAGAGTGCCCTCGATCACATCTCAGGCGATTCCACGAGCTCATAGATGGAATCAAGATCAACGGGGTACCAGCAGATGCCATCCAGCTGAGGTACTTCCCATTCACTTTGGAGGGGCAGGCCAAGGAGTGGCTAGACACTCGACCTCCGGGCTCCATCACCACGTTCGCCAACCTGGCGGACAAGTTCCTCACCCGCTACCATCCTCCATCCAAGACAGTTGACCTGCAGAAGCAAATTACACATTTTGCTCAGGATGAGGATGAGACCATCCGGGATGCATGGGAGAGGTACAACAGCCTTTTCCTCAGGTGTCCCAATCATGGTTTCAACGATGCGTTCAAGGTGGGCACCTTCTATCACGCCCTCTTCCCGGAGGACAAGCAGCTGATCGATTCGGTTTGTGGCGGGAACATGCTGACCAAAACCCCACCACAGCTGAATCAACTCTTTGAAGAGATGGCGGAGAATGGTTATGATTGGGGCACTGCCAGGAGACCGAGGAGAGCACCAGGCCGGGGTGTGCATGCTGTGGGCACCCAGTCATCTGATTTGGTGCAGGTAGTATCGAAGCTGGTCTCAGCTATCGATCGTTCCGGGATGATTCCAGGGACCGGACAGCAGCAGGCGATGCTCTGCCAGTGGTGCGAGAGCACCCATCATATGGTGGAAGACTGCCAGGCGATGAAGGAATCGACCACACCCCAGGAGCAGGTGAACTTCATCAACAATGTCAGGCGCAATGACCCCTACAGCAACACGTACAATGAGGGGTGGCGCCAGCATCCTAACTTCTCCTGGGCTGGGCCAAATTCCAGACCACCAGCTCCACAGGGACCACCGGGCTTCCAGAGGCCACCATATCAGCCCAGACAGGGGCAATTCCAGCAGCCAGGTGCAGCCCCTGCTGCCCCAGTGCAGAATGATCAGATGGCCGAACTGCGGGACTTGGTGGGTTCTCTCGCCAGTGTTAGTGCTCAGAAATTCAACACCTTTGAGCAGTTCATGGAGAAGGCCTCGGGTCAACTCCTGGCCCTGGAAGCTGGTCAGAGGAATACACAGGCTGTTTTGCAGGATATCCAGACCCAGCTGGGGAGCGTGGCCCAGTCAGTGGCTAAAAGGGCTCCTGGTACTCTACCAGCGCAAACCATTCCTCACCTGCCGACCCCGAATGAGCGCTGCAATGCCATCATGACCAGGAGTGGCAAGATGACTGTTGATCCCCCGGCTCGGGAACCGGAGAGAGAAAGCCCTGTTGCAGCATCTCCAGCGGTTGAACAGGAAGTAGAGAAGGAGGTTGAGGTGCCTGCACCTAAACCGCAACCAGTAGTGAAGGAGTATGTCCCTAAACTCCCTTTCCCTACTCGGTTGCACAAAGACAGGCTGGAGGCAGAGTTCGAGAACTTCATGGCCATGCTTAGGAAGCTGAATGTCCAAGTGCCCTTCCTGGAGGCACTAGCGCAAATGCTGAGGTATGCGAAGTTTCTGAAAGAGCTTCTCTCAAAGAAGCAGAAGCTGAGTGAGCTGGCCACTGTGGAGCTCAGGGAGGAGTGCTCGGCTATTCTGCAGAACAAGCTTCCGCAGAAGAAAAAGGACCCAGGTAGTTTTACTATCCCGTGCTCTATTGATAAATTGCATGTAGAGAAGTCCTTGGCGGATTTAGTATCAATGTTATGCCGTATAAATTGTTCATGAAACTAGGCCTAGGTGAACCCCGTGCTACTAGGATGACTCTTCAATTAGCTGACAGATCTGTAGTGCATCCTAGGGGTATAGTGGAAGACCTTCTGGTTAAGGTTGGCAAATTCACATATCCTGTGGATTTTGTTATCCTGGACATCAGTGAGGACACAGAAGTGCCTCTTATACTGGGAAGGCCTTTCCTGGCCACCGCCAAGGCTCTCATAGATGTGCATGATGGGACCTTAGTTTTGAGAGATGGCGAGGAGCGAATAACGTTTTCTGTTGCTGATACTATACCTGCTTCGCTACCTCTGCATGCTGTATCTCACCAGGAGCACGAGTCTGTCGTGTATCCTTCTGTGCTGCCTATTTTGCAGGAACCGCCTCCCACACCTTCGTCGCCACTCCGGACCACCCCGTCATCCAAAGAACAGATCAAGGAGGAGTGGCGGCCGAAACTGTAGGCAGCTAAGCCTGCTCGCAAGAAAGCCGGAGACCACTATGAGCTGGTCCCGCCCCCACCTTGGCCATCCGAGTATTCACTCGCTTGCATCCTACCGGATGGCCAAGTCGAGCTGGCAAATGCAGGTGGCCACATTCGTCGCGTGCATGGCCACCATTTGAAGCTGTACCTCAAGAGCGATGTGGATCCGCTCTTGAAGGCACCTGATCCCACACTTCCCTGAGCATCCATACTGGCGTCCAGCTAAAAGACGGTAAAGAAGCGCTTGTGGGGAGGCAACCCCACCGAGGTTTGCATTTTCTTACTCTTTTTCCTTTGATTTTGTGTGTTTTTTAGTCTTGAGACGTTGATCCGGAGTTACGTGTCGTTTTTGAGTGAAAACAGGTTGATTTCGGGACCCCAGCAAGTCGAACGGCCAGAAAATCAACTTGCACGGCCGTGCGCCTAGCCTGGCCTGGCCGTGCGAGCTCTCGGCCAGGAGTGCACGGCCATAAGTGCACAATGCACGGCCGTGCAGCATCCTCGGCCAGGTCGTGCGCTTTGCACGGGCAACATAACAACTCGCACGGCCGTGCGGGTACCACCCCCTGGCCGTGCGAGCTCTCGGTGGTAGTTGCACGGCCAAATGTGCCTTGTGCACGGCCGTGCAACATCCTCGGCCAGGCCGTGTCGGCCTGCACGGGCAAAAGCAAGCCGTGCACGGCCGTGCGCCTTGCCCGTGCAGCCGAGGCACGGGCTATATAAATGGCCGTGCACGGCCATAGTGGTCAGAATTTCAAATCTACTCGCTGGAAACCTCTCCCCTCGCCGGAAAACCGCGCCAAACCCACTTTTTTTCGACTTTTCCGGCCACTTTGGGTAATTTTTTCACCAAACCAACACCAAACCCACTCCTTCTACACCCAAAGCGGCCTATCCCCCGAGTTTGAGCGAGTTTGGGCGACATTTTTGTCGCCGGAGGCGATTTCCGGCGAGAATCCGGCGAGGCTCCGACGAGCATTTCCGGCAAGTTTTCGGCGTTTCGTCGATTCCATTGTCTTCCCCTCATCATCCCCTACACCTCTACTTGAGTCTCCAGGTTTGATTTTGTCCCTAACTATGTTAATTTTGGAGAATTGAGTGTGTAGGGTGTTTGTTAGAGAATCTTATTGAATCATGTGCTTTGTGTGAAATTGATTGAGGGGAATGCATGGGATGTGATTGAATTATGTTGGGCAAAGTCCCATTTGCTTGTTTGAGCCCTTGTGTGCTAGAATTTGGCCAATTTCATGCTTCACTTAATAGTGCACACAAGGTGTTCGATGAAATGCCTGTTTTCCATGCCATGTTGTGGCCGTCGGTTGGGGCCCTTAATGATGTCGTTTGAGGATGTATTTGCTATAGATGTGACCCTTGAGTTGCCTATTTTCTTGTGAATGTGCACCCCCACCCAGATTATGCTTGATTTATCGAGTTTTTGACCCCCGAACTATGGATGAAACCATGGTTCGGCTGCTTTCTGTTCTTAAGTGTGGGGGTGGGCTTGACCTTTTCTTTGGCTCTTTTGGTTCCACGTTGGGTTGTTGTTTTGCAGGGCAATGGCACAACCTAATTTCCAGCACCCATTCATCCGAGATCTCAGGAGGGGCTCCACCGCAGACCGCTTCAAGAAGGTCGTGGAGACCCCGTTTGGCGCCCACCATTGCTGGTCCAAACGGGAGTTTCGGGAACTGCACTGCTACGAGCAGCTTTCCGCCGTGGTCGCCAACACCGCATGGCGCCGTCTGCTCCAGATCTGCGAGACGGTCTACTACGAGCCGGTGTGGGAGTTCTACACCACTTTCAAGCACAACTCCACGACCCGATGCCATGACAGTACAGCCGTCCAATTCAGGCTGGGCGGTGTTCCCCGGTCCTTGAGCTACCACGAGCTGGCAGAGGCTCTCGACCTCGACCTCGACGACGGTCGGGACTACGTCACCGAGGTTAATGAGCCACCGGAGGTGGACTTCAGGAGGCTGTACACCAGCCTGGCTCAGCCTGGCCAGACGCGTCCTTTCAAGTCTGGGAGGACGAAGGCATCTACCCTGCAGATCGAGTACCGACTTCTCCACCACCTTCTGACGAAGTCTTACACTCCTGCATCTGACAGCGCCGGCGCCATCACAAAGAGGCCCCTATACTTCCTCGATTCGATCCGCCAGCGCCGCCATCCTCTCCACCTGGGTTCGGTGGTGGCCACGACATTCGAGAAGACGGCCACAGAGCTGAAGAGCCTCCACTGCGCCCCCCTCATCACCCGCCTGGTTACCTTCTTCGGCCTCTCACTGCAGGGGTGCACCAAGGAGGGGGAGACCCCCATCTTTGGCAGCGCGACAATCAGGAAGATGCTGCTGTTGCGGGAGAGGAACGGTGTTCAGTGGGTCGCGGGATTTCCGGAGCCTCCTATCCCCGCGGAGCCCGAGGAGGAGGCTGCCGATGAGGTGGACCCCGAGGAGGTGGATGCTGCTGCTGATGCTGCTGATGATCCCCCGCCGACTGCCTTCCATTTTGGGGGTAGCAGCTCCACTTTCCAGGGCCAGGACTACTTCACCCAGCAGTTCGAGCAGTTACGGATCCAGAACCAGCTGCTCCTCGATCAGCAGATGCAGTTCCAGCAGCAGTACGCGGCAGATCAAGCCGAGTACCGGCACAGGCTGGACACGATCCAGACTCAGCAGGGAGTGACTCTCGCCCATATCGAGCGGGAGAAGCGCCGTTCCCGGCGCATGCAGGAGGTTCAGCAGCACCTGCTTCAGCTGATTCCGGGCGATCCACCTGTCTGGCGGACTCCGTGGGATGACTCCCCTCCACATGACGGCGCGGCTGGCGCTGCTGGTGATGATGCATTCATGGATGACATCGATCTCGACGATCTTGGCGACGAGTAGGCTGTACTCGTTGCCCGTCTCAGTGTGTCTGTTTTGATTTTCTTTTTAGACTTTTGTGTGTTTGCTCCATGTGTGCGGAGCTTGAACTTGGTGTCGTTTGCTTTGTTTTTGGTTTTTCCTTTGTGGTTTGATGTAGCCGTCTGGGCTAACACTTATCCCTAACGCCAGTGTGCTAGTGTTTCTGATGTTCGATTTGTGCAGCATTGTCCACTCCCCCGTTCGTTTCTCGCTGACTGGTCCACTTCCAGTCCCCCAGCAGTGTTCTTACCCGGTAACATCGTTCCCCTTATCTTTCCCTCTACTCCATTGAGGGCAATGTCGTGCTTAAGTGTGGGGGGATGCTTTGTATCGGTTGGAATATTTATGATGGTGCTTGGAGCCTAGTCCGCTGTCCGAATCTTATGATTTGAGGGCTCCAAGTACTGCTGTTTGATCATATTGGCACTGTGTTTTGATGGATGAATTGATTGGTTTTCGGATTAATGCATGACAACTTGTTTGCGACTAGGACAACCTATGATGAGGACTGAGATGTGCAGTAGAACGATGTAGGGGTTCAGTTTTTCAACTGTTTGCTTGCCAACTGTGACTTGATCTGACTTGATCTGATTACTTGTTCTTGACAGTCATTTATGCATCTAGTTCAGGGTATCAGAATGTGAGATAGAGCATATAGGTAGCCATGTGAGATTTGAGCCTGCTCGTTTCTTTCTTGTGCGATAGATCCCTCTTCCATGATGTGTAGCATTCACGTTGTCACTAGCTAAGATGATTGGGGCATAGGATTAGCCCACGCCCAAAAACTGACTATCCTGATGTGTCATATCCCCTAGTCAACCCCTTTGAGCCGTGTGTTATCCTTTCTTTTGGTCTATAATGAAAAAAATCACCCTTGTTGCATCTTTTAGAAGGTTCCACAGAGTGGTTTTTACATATTCTCTGCTGTTTCTGCTAAAGTCTATGTGAGTGTTGGAGGTAGTGCTTAAAAGTTGGGCAGGTGTTTGAAATTTATGCAGAAGTGGTGGCTCTCTGAAGAAATGAAAAGAAAAATAAAAGAAAAACAAAGAAAATAAATTGAAAGCAAAAGAGAGCCACTGCTAAAAATCTGAATAATGCCCAGTAAGTAGTGCTTCTTAGCAGTCTGGCTTGGAAATGTTGATGTTTATGCCTCCTTCGCTCTTGTGCTCTTGAGATGTTGAGTAATGCAGAATAGCAGAAAGAAAATACCGGGTTGTTTGACTGTAATTGTGTGTTTGGAAAATGTGGAACCTTTTGCTAAGAATACTTCCACCACCTAAAAGGCCTTTTCCCCATGTCCAAGACCCTAGCCAGTCATTTGAACCTGTGTCTAAGACCTCCTGATTAGTTAGTGGTGACGCCCCATATGTGAACTCTAGCATTTAGAGGCTGCCATCATGGTGAAGAGATGATAGGTATTGAGAGAAATAGCATGCGCATCTTTCGCATCAAAATTTTCCTGACCCCACTGGTCGAGAGTGAGTGATTCATTTTCATTTTCTATATGCTCTTGTACCCCGGTGAGGACCTAGATTGCTCGGTCTCTATTCTGATGTCTTGAGTTGGATGCATGAGTTGACTGTTTTGAGTAAGTGGTTGAATCAAGTCTAGGTTGGCCAGTGAACAGAAGGGAGACTCTTTCTTTACTCGATTTGCTGCACTCGAATGTCCTTTGTGGTGGTTGTCCAGGTTGTTATTGAGGTTGTGCATGTATTGATGTTTGAAAACCAGTGCGATTCACGTGTTTTGTGCCTTTATGACTTGTCCCCAATGTTGGTTGATTGAAATATGTAAGCTTACCTAGTGTCTGACTTGGTTTGCTTGGGGACAAGCAAACGGTTAAGTGTGGGGGAGTTTGATAGACCATCATTTACACATGTTTTTACCCCCGTTCTTACAACGTTTGAGGTTTTGATTCTCGTGTTTTAGGCCGATTTCACGCTAGGTTGTGCTTGTTTGTGATATTTCAGGTCCTAGTACGTGAATGAAGGCTTAGGAGCGAGTCTGGGGTCGATTGGACGAAGAACGGACGAATGGCGAGCTGTTTGGGGAGTGCACGGGCAGACCAGGGAGGCTGCACGGCCGTGCACTTGAGCCATATGGCCGTGCGCCTCATGCCGAGGCCATGCACGGGCACAATCCAGACTTGCACAGCCGTGCACCTGGCCGTGCAAGAAGCATGAGTTCGACTTAAATGGATACGCTGCGTTTCAGGGTGCACGGCCAGAATGGTGTTGTGCACGGCCGTGCACCTGGCCGTGCAATTCGGGAAAGCCGGTTTTAAAGCCTAATCCGAGCCAGAAGTGGGAGAATCGTGTTTTGAGAGCAAAAACAGAGCCCTAGAGAGAGAAAGTGCGAAGAACACATCCTAGAAGCTGTCCTAGAGCTGGATTTCGTCGAATCGAGCCTGGAGATCGTCATAGGAGTGAAAATCATCGTCCCGGAGCAGATTATCCTCATCGTTATGAGTATGACTAATCCGATTCTTTTTTTCTCTTCTCTCTCTATGGAGTAGAACCCTTCTCTCACTTGGGTATGAAGAACCCTAGTTCCTTGTGTTACGGATTTGATTGTAATGACTTGGGATGATATTACTGTTTGATTTTAATCGAATGACGCATGTTTAATGAATTGATTTGAGTCTGATCAGCTTGTCTCAATTTCTACTTCAACCTGAGATAGATAGAATCTGATTAGGTTGTTAGAGCCTCTTCATTCGATAGTAGGAGATTGGCTATACGATAGTTAGCCAGTTTACTGCTTTGTACTGGTGTTCTTGGCGCCAGTAGTGGAGTTCTGCGTTCATAGCCTCAGCTTTCTATCCCGGTGAAGACTAGTCGTCTGCCGGGTAGTTAGACTGAGAGGGCTTGGTCAGCTTAAGAGATTCCAAGCTACTGTCGGATCTTCTGCAGTCTAATCAACAGTAAATCAACCCAGGGAATTGCAATTGAACCTAACTAAGGGGCTAGGGGGACTCAATCCCGAGTGACTCTTGCCTGCTTTAGAAACCCGAACAATTTACTGCTTTCTTGTTGCTTTTACTTTTCACAACAATCACTCGAACTAGTTTGCTAGATAATAGAGAATCACGGAGTAAGCAGTAGATCTAGACCCCGGGTTGATAATTAAACTTGCCTATACTGCAGTCCCTTTCATTGGTTACACTTGGCCATTGTTAGGTGTTGTGCGCTCTTTTTCTGGGCATCATTACAGGAGGATCACTGGGCAAAATCCTTTGCGATTGGACCATCACTGACCACTGTCCAGAGAGCTTCATCGACTCCCCAGAGAAAAGTTTCCATTTGTCGCTTCCATGAGGTATAATTTGTTCCTGTGAACAAAGGTGGGTGATTGTATGATGCATGACCAAAGACAGATGATCCCATGATCGATTCCCTTGGCAGTATGTAGCTCAATCAAGGGATTGGCTCTGATACCAATTGAAATCGAAGACTAGGGTTTAGGTTTAGAGAAGAAGAAAAGAATGAAGTTGGAGAAATGAGTGAATGAACGAAAAGAGACGATTCAGACGTTCATCTTCTCATGTTAGCAAAACGTTTTATTATGGTGGGCTTGACAAATGGAAGCCCACTTTTACCGTAACAGGTTAGAAAGCATTGGGCCTGACTCCGGCTTCAGCTATCTTTAAAAATAGGCCCAGCGTGGAGCAAGACCAATTTTGGTCTTCTTCTTCCTGCTTCGAATCGATCAAGACTCGGACAATCTCGTGAAGTTGAAGAAACAGAGAGTCAAAATAGGGGAAATCATAGTAGGGAAAGAAGTTGCGGAAATTTAAAGAATGCACGATATTTTTAACGTGGTTCACCCCTGTGCAATGGGCTACATCCACCCCTACGACTCTATTTATTATTTTCTGGATGATATAACTTACAAGTACAATCAACAACTCAAAATGAGAAAGGAAATGCTAAAAAATCAAAACAGAATGATGAGAAAAACACCCAAATTCCAAAACCAGGAATTTGTATCAACCACTAGCAAAGAACCTCTCCCTCTTTGCTAAAACCCTTTGTTTAGAAGCCCTTTACCGCTCTCTCACAAAGTTGCCTTCGAGTTGTGATTATGCGGCTCCTTTTATAATCGTCGATAATGATCAAGGGTGATTTGGGTATGAGTTGTAGACAGCTCATTCTTCCATATTTGGCAGTGCTTGATTTATGGAGTTTGAGCTATGATTGTGTAATCAATCAACCAAGAGTGGTTGATTGATTTCAACTTGATCCCCAAACTTCTTGATTGCCAAGCAATATTGATTTTCCTTCAACAGGGTTCAGATTGGATAATTTATTATGGGGTTGGATCATGACCGGTCGACTCATTGGTGCATCTTAGATAGAAGAAAATTGTTATAAATATTCATTTTTTTCATTAAAACCCAAGAAACAACTTCTTCTGTCGCCCCCACTAGCGGCAGCTGCGACAGCCATTTGATCATCGACTTTATTGGCAGAGCGCAAATTCGCGGCATAAAGAATCTCCTAAGGCAGTGGAGATCAGGGACAGGAGGCCTACACCGGCGGTGAGCATGTCGAGCTGGAAGACATTTTCGTAAGCGAAGATGAAATTTGCGATTGACACCTGTGGCCCACCACATGCCCCGCTCGTGGAAGTTGGTTTGAGGGACACCGTATCTAGGGCAACCTCTAAGAAGCCAGCCGTCATTCGGATCGAGTTTCGGGTTAGGACTTAGGAGCGAGGACGATGTAGGAGTTGTTAAAGCAACCCGGATGCAAAGGAAGGGAGCAGAGGAGTGAGGACTATGTAGGAGTTGTTAAAGCAACCCGGCTGCGGAGGAAGGAAGCAGGGAGCCTTGTGCGCGGGAGGTTCAGTGATCTAGATTTGGATTGGGCAGTGGTGGAGATAGTGAGAGTGAAAAGGGCGAGAAAGAGGAGAATGATGAATTTCAAAGAGAAGCCATTTTTGCTTCGAATGGAAAAAGTACAGAAGTTTGTGAACTAAGAAGAAGAGCCTTCCATGCATTGGTTGGTTGGTAAGTCCAACAAACCAAATCGCAAACACACTCTCCCACCAATTTCTTCCGACCACGTCATCGTCGCCGAAAGCCTCCTTTCCATTGTTAAGTAAGGGGTTTCGTTTGGCCACAAGATTCAATTTTGATTCGAAAAGTGGTAGAATCGCCAAAACTCCGCAAGGTGATTTTTCTGTTATTTAGTATAGCCTGGTTTTGTACTTTTATGATTGATTAGATGGTATTGGGATCAATATGATCATACTGAAAGAATAAGCATTTCATTTGATATCCCTATCCTTTTCGGATTTGGGTCAATATAATTCTCTCTTGTAGAGCCTTTTTGTTTTGGGTGTATCAACCCAAATTCATTTCTTTTGTGGAGAAGCCTTTCCTGGAGATTATGCTCCGGATTCTTGTGTTGCTGGTCGGATTGAGCTTCTTGGGGTTCATTGCCGGATCTTCCCCTATGGTGGTCGACGTAGGTAAGGTTTCTCCGATCTCAATTCCGGTGGCTCCTTTGATGACGCCAACATTTATTGAGTTTCTTTTTTAATCCGCTGTTTTTCAGGGCCGATTGATTAATCATTTGTTACTGCTCCGTTTTAATTTATTTATTTCCAGTTCTGAGACTAATTAGAGTCATAAATACATTTTGCCTCTAACATATCTTACCAATTTGAATCATTTTTGTTATTTCTTTCCTTCCTTTTTCGTCGAGGTGTACTATGAATCACCATCATTATTCATTGCTTATGATTACAGGTTTTGCATTTCCCTTATTATATTATATATTAGTACTAATGGTATTATTAATTGTTTGTGACTAATTATGTTACGTTTTAATTTTCTATAATGGAATTTATCCTCAATTACCATTGAGGTTGTGCCTTTTTCTTAATGACAAATTCTAAATCTTTAGATATACATTTCTAGCACTATAGTGGATTCTTTTGAGTTCACGTCGCAGGGAAATCTTATCGTTATTATGATACATGAAGAACGTGCAATGGACCTCATCTGTCTATCAGTTAAGGTCATTTGTTCTTGTTGAATTATACATGATATTAGTGATGCCTTTTAGATGGTGACTCATTATGTCTTATCTTTTTCTTTCGAGGAAATTATTAACTGACCATAAGATGCTTCGGAGAGGAAGTCTTCCCATTCGAGAGCCGACTCCATTATAAAGGAAGTTCTTATTTCTCTCTTCTCACTCCATGTGTCAGTTTCGTGTCACTTATGCTTCTCGGAGTTTCACAGAGCTACCCACCTCGTGGCATAACAGGCTCTTTCATCGGGTGTTCGGTTGTATACGGACTACCGTTCTTTATCATTGTATTTTGTTGTTGTTTTCCGGCCATGCCCTGGGGGCTTATCTTGGATAAAAAAAAAACTATAACATGATAAATGTATTTCAATTTTTTGAGAAGTTGAAGTTCTCACCTATTTACAACTTCATTATAACCAAAATACGAGGTCATCAAATTAAAATTTCTATGTAATTTGAGTAGAATTACATGTAATGTAGGCCAAAACGGGCCAAGAATTGAGTAGGTCTTGTTGAATATAGTACCATGCTCGCTCCGCCTACGGGCTACTCGCCCAAAAACAAATCAGACAGGAAAAGTGAAACTGGTCAAATCAAATCCCGTTGGATCACCATGCACAATTCAAGTGGCTAGATTGAATATGATAAGTGTTTGTGTTGGACTAAAACTACAATTGAAGTCAACACATAGTAAAAGCTCAATTGTGTAGGAAATGTAAATGAAATATCGATAAGAGGAAATTTTAAATCGAAAGAAAATGACTTGAATTAAATGAGATCATATCATTTGAGATTTCCATTCTTGTGGAACTAGCACTGGGCCCGGCCCGTTGCTCGGCAAAGTTCAGGCAAGGAATATGATATATAATAATAGATATGATAGATGCTTTGAAACGTATGTAATGAGTATTTTGTACATTAGTATGCACGTAACATATTTGAAACTGGTCTAACTGTGCATAATGTGTTTAGAACTCCGTAAAAAAATTTGATATAAGCATTAAGTATAATAATTGAATAAAAAATTAAATATAAATAATTTTCGTTCATTACTTTAGTAGACCATATAGTTGGATATTAGAGTTACTTCCATAATACATACATAATTAACCTTCAAAATGAAAGAAGATGATTGGTCTCTCTTAGAGTTCAATATGTCCTTGAAGTGTTTTTTTCAATAGAGAGCACCTCTTTGACCACATCGCGGTTAGTGGATCTAAAGTTACAGAATTTAAAATATATAGGACATGATGCAAGGTTGTCACTAATAATTACTTGGACAATGTATATTGTATGAGTGAATGCCCAAATGACTCTTAGATCTCAAATATTCCCAACAACAATGTAGTAATTTCCTTGCAAGAATTTTTTTTCATGAAATAAATTCAAATATGAAAATGTATGAAAATAAGAATATATGTAAGATACGTCCATGCAAAGGACGAAGTTATGCAAATCTTTTACCATCGTTGAAGGAGATAATCGAAATGAAGTTAGATTAACAATTGAACAAATGTTTGCACGCTGTTGGCAACTTCATAAAAGTCTTCTTCAATGGTGTTTTTCATTGCGCTTATTCTGACATAAGCATTGACATGTAACAAAGTTAATTATATGTAGCGATGAACATGTATATATATGCACTATGGATAAGAACAATTACTTACCGATTTAACAAATGGTGCAATAAAGGATAATTCCAGTTGAAATATAGTTTCAATGTTGGGGATGCAACAATGTAATAGCTTCTTAGCAATGATGAAGTAACTTAGGGCCCGTTTAGTATTGTTGCTTGTTTTTGTTTCCTGTTGTGTTTTAAGAAATTTGGAAAACAAAGAAAAAAATCGTGTTTAGTTGGGTTTTTATTTTTTGTTGTTAATCAGAGTTGAACAACAAGGCCCAAATATGAGAAACAACAATTTATAGCTTGGGATCTGATTCTTAAACATGTTGCACACGGGATTCCTACTGGTTGGGCGCTTGATTTAATTAAAACAAACCAGTTTTTGAATCCCCACAGAAGCAAAAAAAAATTTAATATACCACCCCCAAACCCTACTTACTTTCAGTCGCCCCCAACCCCTCCATTTTCTCTCGAACGAGAGGCGCCACTCTCCCCCTCCAGCCATAAACGCCGACCGCCTTCTCCCCACTCTAGCCATAAACGTCGGCCGCCTCCGCACCCTCCCGAACATCAGATAAAAGAGGACATGATTGGGTGCAAGAGATTCTCCGTGGACATCCAATTCGAATATATGAGCAGTTAAGGATGGATAAAAGGACATTTGTTTCTCTATGTGAGGAACTAAAACGATATGGAGGGTTGGAATCAACAAAGAATGTGACAGTTGAAGAAAAAGTTGCAATATTCATGAAAGTTGTTGGACACTCATGGACCACTAGAGATGGCGCAGAAAGGTTCCAACATTCCACAACCACTATATCAAAGTACTTTGGCATAGTGCTGAAAGCAGTCAACAAAATTGCAGTAAGGCTAATTAAACCACCAGATATGGGTGTGGTTCCAGAGCAGATCAAGGATAACTCAAAATTTTACCCGTATTTTAAGGTTAACTTCTTATCCTTTATTTCATATTGCACATGTTTCATATTATAATGATCTTGATATAGGTATATTGTCTTACAAGATGCTGTTGGTGTTATAGATGGAGTGCACATTGATGCTGTAGTTCTAACTGATGAGCAAATCCCCTATCGAGGACGAAAAGCAAAAACAACACAATATGTAAAATGTGAAAAGTTTAGGTACTAAAATGTCATAATGAAAATTTTTAGGTACCAAAATGTAATTTTCCAATGATATTTTCCATATGAAAATGTAAATTTTGGCCAAAATATAAAATATAAGAAAGTTTAGGTACCAAATCGTAATTTGGCATTTGGATCCATGGATCAATCCATGAATCCACCAATCCAATTGGATTTGGATCAAATGGATTGGATTACGTGGATATTTTTAATGGATTGGTGGATTGGATTGGTGGATTGAATTAACAATTGCCACTTATACCTATCGTGTGATTTGCCACATATATTACTGATGTAAGTACACATACCACACCTAACTCTGATTAATTGGGTATTACAACTTTAAATTGAGAAATCAAAGAGGGCGCTATTTTGATCAAAACTCCCCTAATAAACATGAGGTGATAAAGTGAGAAGGACACAACATAGAAATGATGCATGAAAATATGAAATAAGAAAAAAGTCATAGAACTAACTCCAATAGTTTTAGGTACACATTATTTTATTAGTTTTGTTGAAAAATTCATTCAAAAAATTCAAACGTTGGTTGCACATAGTGAACTTCACCAACCACGTCTGTGATACAAAATAACCAACAGAAATTTTAGAGTATAATATACAAATTAGCATAGGTAATTGAATGCGGAGCAGGATGTAAATTCCCTTTTCATCAGATAGCACATAATGTGCCTCCCAACTTTAAATATTTACAATAGCAAAGCCTCTAAAATACATGAATCCAATAGTGATGGTAAAAAATGTGATTTAGAGTTGTAGAAGGGATGATAAAAATATAATCTTAGTATTCCTCTTCGAGATACATGTGGTACTGTCAGAGATATGGAGAGCAAAGACGAAAAGGATACACTACGAGTTCATGAATGAATACTATGAAATAGATCTTCAAATCACGGGCTTGGGGCTGAATAAAATTATAGGAGGTTAGTTAGATAGCCGATGATATAGAATTTGCCAATTTGGTACATCGACAGGAGATCTCCAGAGTCGGCTTAGGAAGCAAAGAATCGAAGGGGAAGAAAAAGATATAGACTCTTTTATTAACAACCAATTGAGTGCATGGGGGTGGATAAACGATGCATTCATTTCTCATTTCCTTTTTAAGAAAATAAAACAAAATAATATCGTAAACTTTTTTGGGTTTCTATTCACCTTTTGAAGTAAAAATTCCACGTCAGCTGCCACATCAGTGCTGACTAGATTTTCTGTTAAAAACTAACGGTCAACAAAAGTCAACACTAACGGAATCATAGTTCAGGACACAGATGGAATATTGGAAACAATAGGACACAAGTGGCATTTTCGCGATAGTTCGGGTGTTGTAGTGGTATTAGCCCTTATTTCTATTACACTTACACCCTTCAACTTTCATAATTTTTTTATTACCACGAATAATGGTAATATCTCAAGCAATTTCAGTATCCACAAAATACGATAAATTTTGTTTTTATTTTTATTTTAACGATAAGTGTTGTTGAATTATAATAAATAATTTTATCTCAAGAGATAAATGTGTATGGGGCGGAAAATGAAATAAAAAAGGTTTTGTAAATAATTTGAAGTTAAACAAAGTAGTACAAAGATAAATGACCTTTCAAAAAATCAGCATGGTGCATCTAAACGTAAAATGGTGTTAAGTATAGAGAATACATTTAGGGGTGGTGGTTCAATTTTTTTGTTTTGGGTCAATCAAAATCGAATCGATTTTCAGGTCTCTTGGTTTTGCTTAACGAGTAAAAATCGACAAACCCTTAATTGTTTCCATTGAAACCGAAAATTGTTAAGAAAACCAATAAAATTCTATAAGTTTTTAATGCAATTAAAGCTTTATTTTTTTTATTTTCACTTTATTCTTGTCAAAATAGTTGAGCGTTTATCGGTCTCGGATTTGATCACTAGTCTCATTTTAGTTTCAGTTTCTAATGGTTATATGAATCAAACTGCCACCCCTAAATACACTAGGATATTCGATCGCCACAAGAAGTAGTATCACTCGAATAGATATATAAACTCAAATATCGAATCTTAATTCTATGTGTTTTTTCCCAATATTGTAGAAACCCTATCATACTACCCGGTCCGACTGGAAATACCATGACTCCTAACTATGAGCAAATCCAGCACTAGCTACATCGGAACTTTCTGGTCTCATATCTCATGTAACACTCTAACCTCCCAGTATTAACCTTGACGTGTCCCCCAATTCTGCATTTGCAGCGCTTGGTGAGATACTCCCCGGCGGTAGCCAAACAGCCAGAGCACTCTTCATACGACGTCGGACACCACCTCCCCTCGCCGCCGCCGTCGTCGCAGACCATCACCCGACCACAGTAAGCGTAGCCGTACATCGTATGACGACCTCCGCCGCCGCCGGTGGCATCTCCGGTACAGTACTTGTAGTTGGGCTTCGAGTAAGTTTTGGCTATCAACTTACCCAGAAGGTGACTCTTCGCCGGCAGCAACCCCCTGCTGCTGAAGTTTATTTTGTTGCACATGATGGGAATGAGAATAACGCCGGCTGTGGCAGCATCATTAGTAGCGAAAGCTGAAATTGTGATACATACAAATGGAAGAAGAACAAGAAGAAATATGGTTGCGGCTTTCATGCTCTCTGTTTTATATTTATTAATCAGTTTCCTCACTGTGTGTGCGTCTCTGACTCTCGTTAGAGCTTCGGTTATATAGAAAATCTTGTAGCTTTCTCCATCCGACATCCTGTGGAACTCGGATGCTGTTGGTTTACTGGCCTGAATTTCCATTATTGGGGTACGGCCATAATTGGTTTTCCATGGCTGAAACTCTAGTACCAGGGGAATCTTGATACGTCTAATTACAGCAAAGAACATTGAAATGCACGGACGTTTCTGTATTTTAATTTGTTAGTTACACCTAGAGAATTGCCAACCGCGGTCAAATCTGTACGATATGTAAATACTACGAAAAAATCGTATTAGTCGATTTTACATGGTTAAAACTGAAAATTATTTCATATAATGAACAATAGTATAAAACTGATATGCTATTGATTAAACCACAACTATACCATTAAATTACCCTTTTTCGCGTGGTAATTATAATCAGCTCGGCTCCAATCGAATGATTAACCTAATGGTATATGGAAAGGGGAAGATTAAGTGTAATCCAAGTATATTTCTTTTGTGTTTCTGCAACTAAAAGTTCAACAGAGTATGTAAAACCATTATCCGAACTCAAAAGGGATTGCTTCATCAAATAGCTTACACAAGGGGGTAAGGGAGACGAGAATAGCAATATGATGCAAAGACAAAGACAATGGCTCAATCATTCAACTACAGTTAAGGTCACAGATTCCTACTCACTCCATTTTCTCCTGTGTTAGGAGCTAGTTTCGTAGGACAGGTCGAATAGCAGCTTTGAGATCTTCATAAAACCTTTGCTCTGAGAACTTGCCTGCCCTTCTCCTGGCGGCTGCGGCCATCTTGAGCCTCTCATTTTCTGGCATCTCTATGACTTTAACTATGGCGTCTGCGTATTCTTCAACCGTCTTGGCTAGAAACCCTGTCTGATTCCCTTCTTCTTCCAACACAATGTCCATTTTTGGACCAGCTGAGTTATGAGCTGAAAGGGGGGAATTAGGAGCAGGGTGAGTTAATATACTAACATTTCAACAACACAATTGACACAAAAAGGCTTCAACTTTTGGAGGAACATGACAGGCCTTACCTATTGGTACAGCTCCTGCAGCCATGTATTCAACGACGCTAATGCCAAAGTGTTCGTCCGTCATAGAATGCAGCCCTGCAACTGCACCTCCCAGCAGGTTAATCAATTCCCTGTAAGTTGATCATGAAGTCTTAGTCAAGTCCCGCCCACCAGAACAGCAGCACAACAACAGGGATTGTTTTGATGTTTGATTTGGTGATAGAATTGAGCATCATATCCATAGGAACATGTTGGTGGAACCAAAAAAGGGTGTCACCCCATGGAGTTAGAAATCCATGAGGGAAATTTCTTGGGACTCACGGATTTGAAAAACCTTCGGCTTACTGAAATCTACCACTCCTAGTGTTCCTGTTGTCATCATCCATTTCCAATCGGTTTATCCCAATCTACTAGTAAAATCCAACATCCACTCCGAAACACAAATATCTCTGCCGATACCCAAGAAATGAAATACACAACTAGGCAACATATATCAATATAGAAAACAGCGGACTTCCAATGCAATCATCGAGTGATCCAGCACTAACCTGTACATCACATTCTTATGGAATTCCACATCCCCGTCTACCTTCAGTTCAACAGCTTGATCTTTTAACTTCTGCAGTCTCTCCTCATCTGCTTTGTTTCTACAGCTACCAACAAACTGTAGCTTTGGTCTTGGCAGCTTGGTATCCAACCTAGAATGGCAAGTGCAAGGCATCTAGTTGCAGCGGATGAGCCTGACATACATCGCAAAAGCAAGCTCATCATGTCAAGACGCCCTAAGATTCGGCCCTAACAACGAGCCACTGAAACTGAAAGTACCTTTTTCTCACAAATGTCACTCAAATATCCCCACCTTCTCTGGGCGGAACTGTGCAACAGAAATGAATACTGGAGTCTCTGCCGGCCTCTCCAGTGGAAGCACCTAAGAAAGCAGTACCAGAATAAAGCTATGACAATGGAGAGAGAGCACAACAGTTCACGAATTTACAAACACTTGGCAAAGAGGAAACCTGCAACCCTGAAGTATCACAAGGTGGGTAGACTCGCTTAATCCGGTCAGGAATTCGCCACAGCTTCTCGATGTGAGACCGAGTCCAGGAAGAGTTCACCATGGCTAAATGTGCGCAAGAACCAACCAACCCATACAACAAGCTGAAGAACGTGTAATAGACTAGCTTACATCGCGATAGCCAACCACTGCACCAAATATAACCGCGTTCAGACAACTTTCCCCCAAATGGGCTCCGACCGAAAAGTTCAAAGAGAGCTTCTAATTTCCTTTACCTGCGAGCGATCGAGGCATCATTGTTGTACATGGAGCTCCGGCGACGGACGCGGGAGATCATGTCCAAGCTGATCGTCGGGTAATGCGTATAGCAAACGACTTTGCACCCGAACAATCGGGCAATCGGGTAAGTGAAAGCGTACCCGCTCGTGTCGAAGTAATAGAGAGGAGTGAAGCTCGATAGCGCTTCCCAGGAGAGAAGAATCGAGCCCAAGCTCTGGCCGATCATGGTGAATCGAGGGTACGTGGATTCCTCGACCCATTTCCTCTTGTAGAGATGCACCGCCTTCGGCGGGCGGAGCAATTGGACGCCGAATCGGTCGGTGGCGCGGGCGGCGAGGGATTGAGGGGAGGCGTCGTGATCGCCGGTGTAGACGATGCAATCGATATCGGGGATCTCTTCCTGTATCGCTTTGACGGCGCACCAGAGGACTCGTTCGCCTCCGCCACCGTCGTTGGTGTAAGGGTGGAAGAAACCGATCGCTCTCTTCCGGTGGCGACGGGAGTTAAGAATGCGGGAGGCGAGGAAGGTCGAGATGGCGATGAGGAAAGATGTGAGTAGAGAGACGGCGAGGAGAATCCCGCTCGCCATTGTTGGGTTTACAGAGAGAAAGATCCCCTCCAGATTTTAATTTTTGTAACTTTCTATGCATTCCCTTGGGTTCGTTTGCGTTTCGTTTAGTCTTGCTTGCCGTTTTCACCAGTCTCTCTTCCGCAATACAATTTCTAGGGGTGGGTCGGGTCGGGTTGTGGTTTTTAACAGTCTCTCTTCTGCAATACGTTTTCTAAGCAAAATTGCAACACAGACGAGCTCTATCATATCAGGCTAACACGAAAGTCTTAAATAGTGTTCCGTTCTGTCATCTGCAAGACGCACACATCGATGAAGCGAGTTTCGCAGGAGAGACGACAACCATAGCCTGACTTGCTACAACACCCCCATAACAGAATGACAAAATGATTGAAGAATACAGAAACATGAGCATAGATGAACAACACTGTAAATTGTAAAATCAATATTCCCTCCCGAGTTCCCGTCAGTACCGAACACTACAACTTATATCGAACCTTTTGATGATTGTAGATGACGGAACAGTATTTTCGATAATATACAGGCCACCCAGAGATATACAATACCAACTTGATTGTGAATATCCTGTGCCAACCTCCCTAAGGCAAATGCTGACATTTCCTTAAGTTGCACATCTGAAGCCTGAGAGCATACCCATCAACGGCGAACGATGTGTACCTTGCAATCAGAATCTGCAGTAGCAAATTGACCCGGTTTCAAGGCTGCTCCTCATTGGCTCTCGGGACAAGTGGATCTGAGTAGATTAAACAGATTGCACAGCTTCAGCAAGAAGAAACTTTCGCATAATATTTGGAAATGAATGCACAAGATTCCCGATTACACCAACTGCTTCAAAATGTATTTTTGTATCCTCGGACTCGAGCACGAATACAATAGTACCCTCTGGCACTACCATGGAGAGAATTGGTGTTCACAATTGTTTTTCATTCTCCACGTGAATGACAACATACCTTGATCACCAGTCATGGAGTCTTCAGGTAAGGGAACAGGACATTTTTTATTGATTGGATTGATGGTCTTCAGGTAAGGGAACAGGACATTTTTGATTGATTGGATTGATGCTCTTGAACTCGTTAGAGGCTTTCAATTCCTCCCCAAGCTCGCCGTCGTGAAAAGTTACCTAACATGAAGGGAAAAATACAACTCATGACATTTCCAATATGAAAACCCAAAAGATAGAAATGCAATTGGTAGTGATGCTACCAGAAGGGCTCGAAGGCAATAGTGGGGAACCATACCTCTGTGTAGCGGCTCAGAAGCACTTGAAAGAAGTTGATTAAATACTCCCATTTTGATTATATACGGGTATGGATTCTTAATCATCATGCACTTTTCTCCGACAAAATCAACTCGACAACTTCCTTTACAAAGCCGAGAAAGCAATCTCTGCAAAGCTTGGAATCAAAATAGCAATACCGTTACTACATTTTGCGATCTCCTCAGTGTGCTTGCACACAGGGCTAGGGATTGAACGCACGGCTCTTCTTGAATGCTCCAAGCCACATGCTGCTAAAATTGTATGCGTGGAGACCCTTGCTACTTCCTTGAATCTCTCTACCCTAAATGTTTGCCACCGCTCAAAAGCTTTAAGTTGAGCTTCACAAGTGACTGGATCTCTGTTTTTGCCTCATCATCCTGCCCTCTGTCACCAACAGCAACAGCCTTATGGGATGCAACATTCCCATTAACGACACCTGCCTTTGTGGGGGTTAATGCAGAGGTTTGCAAAGACCCTGGTAATACTGCAGTTGACAAACAGGATGCTCCATTCTTCTTATCCACGCGACTCTTGGAACCACTTCCAACTAGTTTCCGGGAAACTCATTATGTCTGTTCTCATGAACAACATTTGAACCAGCAGAGGAAGATGCCACTGAGAGTCTGCAGCTAGGCCCCGCACTATCTTTCGTGGTTACTTTTACATGCTTTTGCATATTGGAGTGAGCCTTTTGTGTACAGTTGAGGGTACCTGTTTCTCGGTTTTTCCCCGGGAATAAAGCTCATGTGTTCCAGGAGTGGCACCTCGGCACTCCTTAGTCCCAAGTTCGTGGGTTTTTGAGGAATGCAATCTCAAGCTTCTATTATCAGCTTCTTTTGAAGTACTCACCCTGACTGAAGGACATTTAGATACCTGCTGCATACTTTTCGTGCCTCTTTGACATGCCAATTGTACCGATTTTGCCTGAAGCATCATTTTCCAAGCTTTATCTATGTCATCAGATCGTGTTTCTTGACTAGCACTAGCAGTGCCAGGAGAATCGTTCGTAACCCCAAGTTGCTGGGCATTCGACGTAGGCAAGCAATTTTGCTCAGGCAAAACAGCAGCTGAACTTTGTCCTGCATTGCTACTGCTATTAATCGATTCATTTGAACGGAATCTCAAGGACCCACTTCGCAACCCATCCCAATTCTCACGGATGAGCGTATGTAAGTGTGCACATTACGACATCCTGTCAGCGTTCTAGCCCCATTTTCAGCAGCTGCATTATCTGCCACATTCCGGTTTCCTAACGTACTTTCATCTAGCTCAGTATGGGTGGCACTTCTTTTACCTGGTCTAGTAACTTCTTGCACTCTCCGCTTCCGCCACCTACTAGGCATACACCAATCTTGCTCGTGTACTAGATCACGATAGAAACACTTGCTTCTTCTGTCTCCCTCCCACTAGAGGTTTCACCTGCATCATTGTCCTCGTCAGTAGGCTGCTTGTCCCTCAAAACGCTAGATTCGCCATCTAGCTTTCCTTCCAAATCTCTACTGCCACAAACATCATCATCATTATCTGGTTGAATGCTATCATGTTCAGTCCTAGAAACAGAACAATCATGGCAAAACCAATCCCCATCTGGCACAGTGGCACCGAGGCCTACGCAGAAGGTGTGAGACGCAGAATCACAAAGATCGCAAAGCAGTAATAAATTCTCCTCGTGTGTACCATGGCATACAGCGCATTCAACATGAGCAAAAGGATCAAAAGGCCGATCCCCCGCGACGACGCCATACTGATTGCGCTCGGGGACAGGAACGACGCGCTCGGTACGGAAAACGCCAGCTTTGGAAGGTCTGCGAATGGCGGTGAACCTGCGCTTGCACATAGGGCAACGAGACTCGATCTTCGCCCACTCCATGATGCAAACGAAGCAGAAGTAGTGATCACAGCTGTCGATGAAGCCTCTGATTGCTTTCCCGCCGTCGGACCAGCAGATTCCGCAGCATATAGAGGAATCCCCGCCATCCGTCGGCATAGGTTGCTTCCCTTTGGTTTCTGATCCGGATTCTGCCTCGCCGATGTCTTCGATGCCCGTCGAACTGGAAATCAGGGTTTTGAGGCGCTTGTTTGGGGATGAAACGACTGTGGGTGGCGGAGAGCCTGAGCCACTCTCCATCAGGTAGATGCTTAGTTGCCGCAGTTCCTCTCCGTCGCCGGATACTCCCCGGGAATTGCCGGCCTCTAATTTCTCAGGTTATCTCCTTTATTCTAAAAATAGGGCAAACTAACCGCTTGCAGTTATAAGTTTTATAACTATTTCCCCTCCTCCTCTTCCTCTTCCATAAGTTTTCCGCAATACGTTTCCATGGGTCATTGTAAGAAGAAAAAAAACGTTTCTAGGAGTGGGTGGGGTTAATTTTGGTTAATCAAAAACCAAACCAATAACTCGGCTTTGGTTGTTCGGCGAAATCAGGAATTTGTTCAGATTACATGAACTCTTCATGCTTTCTTACAAAATGTTATGAAATTATAGCCAATTCTACATCACATGTAGCTTGGTTTGGCGCACGCGAGTGTTGCAACTTGCGACATAATCTAGTTCGTCAAAAAGAGTTTAAGGAGAGAGAACAACCAGGGCCTGACCTAACGGAACGACAAAGTGATAGAATGCGAAAGGTTGAATGTAGTAAACTATACAGTAAAATCAATGACTTGCAAAGAACCTTCATAGTAGGAGAACCGAAGGTGGGATAGACAGAAGAAAAAGTATTTCCGGCAATGTACCAACTCGAGAAAATCCAACCAAAGGAAACAAGAAATGGCTTCAACCAACATATATCTCTTAAAGTGTTAGCAGAAACAGAAATTGCACATGCCAAAAGAGTAATGAGAATACAGGCAATGTCAGAAATGGCAAATTATGGAACTAAACCAAAGTCGATTACAAATGGGACTGTCTTTGTACTGGGGAGCGGAAACTCCGAAAATTCGTATAAAAAGACCACCTAAGCAAATCAAGGAAAAGAAACAAGGACAACAGAGCAAAAAAAGAGTTAATACAGGTCCCAGAAGATTGTCTACTTGTACTCTCCTACCAGCAGGAGAAGAAAAAAAACTTGCCCTTTCCCTAAGAACAAAGAATATTACAACACTTATCCACAAAAACAACCAAAACTATAAAGGACCCCTCACAGAGAAAAGTGGCAAATTATTAATCCAATTACACCTTCATATATGTTCCCCAGAACTCCCACCTACAATGCAAACGTCAAAATCCCGACCACCCCTACATATGAAGGCGCTGACAAAGCCAGCCATATGACACCACCAGAATAGCAACTACCGACTGCTTCCCTCTTCGAAAGGTGCTGCTCTGCAAACCGCAAAGATAACTCGGAGCTAATTTCTACAAAAAGCACGGCCCCAGTCAAAAAATCAATAGTTCCCCATTGGAGGCATCCCAAACTGCTGCATCGGGGGCATTCCCATCCCGCCCATCTGTGGTGGCATGAAACCGCCAGGCATCCCTGGCCCACCCATACCGGCATTGGAGGTGCAGGCAATGCAAGGGGAAGCAACTGGGCATACATGTTCTGCAAAGGGAAATCAACCAGTCAGAGATCCGAAATCATTTAAGCTTCAGAAAACAATCTCCGGGAGTTTCTGCGTTAGCTAAGGAAACTCGATGTCAAAATACAGTGCTCAATAGAGCTGTAGCTCTTTACTATAGGAGGAAACTTGAGGTCTTATTATGTGCAAGTCGAGTCTTTACCTGCTGGGCAATCACATCCTTCTCTTCCTGTTCCTTGGCCTTAACTTCCTTCTGAGCCTCGAGTTTGTCTTTTACAAGCTCGTCAACTTTGCCGGTGTATTCACGAATGAACTGCAAGGAAGAAGCTACGTAAATACAGTGAACACCAAACAATACTATACAGTGCTCATATCGAGACTTGAAAAGATACTGGTTCCCTATTCGCGGCAAATTGTAACCCAAATCCGACAACTATATCCGCCTATTCAAAATCTAGCATACACCACATCACAAGTTTCAGACAGAATAGAACAGATATTGATTCGAAATTCTATTCTACCAATCCAGATCAGATAGTCCATGAACCAGTCAATCCATTTTATAACCCAACACATTTGTCAACTCTAGGTCCCACCAAGAACAAAGACATTAAACAATAGAAACCAAGAAGACCTACCTGTAGCAGGTATGGGAAGGCAAAGTCGATCATATTGTTCATCCAGGCAAGTTCAAGAGCGACATCTGGCCGTATCAAGTCATAACAGACAAAGAGGCATGAAGCAAAGCATTCTTTCTTGCCCTGCAGATAAACCACAAAATACAAGGTTTAATTGGAGGCAACAAACAGCCCACAGTTCGATCGAAAGTTCGTTGAACAAGAACGAAACAACAGCAACCAACTGAATGAATGAAATCTCACTTTTCAATGAAATAAACAAGCAATTCTTCAGCGAGTTCACGATCACCAGATTGTGAAGCAGTTTCCATGGCATCTTTATATAGGTTATCCTTCTTAGACAATGCAATCGACTGCTTCCATCTGCCTGCCTTTTTGTAGATATATGCAGCAACACGTCTCATTTCAAGGAGCTCATGCTTCTCAATCTGATATAATACACAACAAGGAGTCCAGTCAGAAATTCATAACAAAAAGAGAGACAGAATACAGGGGCAAACAGCCATCACCTTCTGAGCAAGGCCAATCTGATCAAAGTTATCATGTAAATCAATTGATTCTCTTAATCTATCATAGTCCTCTTCCTCAACATATATCTGATTCAAAGCCTCATTCACAGCAGACACATTGTTGCTCTGAACAGCAACCATATATGGCTTCACAAGAAGCAAGTGCCCAGCCTGAAAAAAAAAACAAAGAAAAGTGACTTTAGCATAGAACCAACGAACTGTTTATCAAATTCAGTACATGCACAGACAAGTTAACTACCTTCCGCATGATGTCAACAACACGAGTATGGTCAACACGGAGAGCCAATACATTTAGGAGATCATTGATAAGATCAGGATGCTCTTGCAAGTAGAAATGCACCGCCTTGTAATATAGCTCCACATTGGCAACCTTGACCACAATATCCTTGAACTGCATGTGGTCCCAGGCCTCCGGAGAATGATTCATTACAGTTGCAGCAGCATTATCGAACTCGTCATATTGGATGTAGAGATAGGTGAGTTCCTTCCAATGCTGCTGTTCATCACATGCTCTGATGAGTTTGGGAATATTGAGACGGGTTGAGAACAACTTAATATGCTCCATAAGCTTCTCATAGCGGTATCTGGCATAGAGAACTCCCAACTCAGTGAAGATGCCCATATGTGCTCGTTCCAATCCTAGACCACTCTCCATCAGAGAAATTAATTCATTGAAGTATCCTCTGTTCTGATAATACTCGCTAACCTCTTCCAGATCATCCACCTGAGGGTAAGCACATGACGGGAAAGAGTAAGAATCATTTTCAACAAACAAATAAGCAAACATGGATCTTAAAAGTGGGAAGGTAAAGACAAACTACATAATTACCTGCACAATGATATTCAAACCACACATTTGGGCCAAGCGAACTCTTCAGCATCAACACAAGAAGCACACTTCCTTCCATTTTTGCACTGTTGGCCTTCCGCGCTGCATCGACAGCACCTTGGAACTGTTTCAGCTTCACAAGGGTACAAGCCAACTTTGCCCAATTTGATATGAAGGCAAATATTATTTTTGCGGCCTCGTACAGAGCATCATCATATAGACGATCACCAACAAGTTGGAGATTAGCCACATTTGGCATAAGAATGAATTCCTCTATTTCACCTAACCTATCAATCTTGGCATATGCAAAAATGAGCTCGCTGTCCACCTTGGGCTCTTTCGTTTTTTGCCTAACCATCAGAAGGTATTTCACCAGATCATGATAGACATCAGCCTCTTCGGCTGCACGAATGACCTCATGAAATTGAGTGGCATCATCTGCACGAATAAATGATTCAATTGCATCAGAAACCAAACCCTCCCTGAGTTGAGCCTTGGCAACTTGGCTCCATACAGCATCTTCTTCAACACGGAATGCAAACTCCACAGCCCGGTCAATGCTCCTGATGTTATCCAAAAGAACATTCACAGCCTGAACATTCAAATTGAACTTCTTGAAAATTGCAAACGCTTCTTCATAAAGCTGAGCTTCAACTGCCACTTCCCCAACAGCAGGACCATCAAAGTTATCCAATCTGTTGATGTAATCCATAACCCTAGAGGGATCTGCCTTAATTGCTGTCAAGATAAGCAGGTTTTGAAGATTGAAGTTGCCACTGAATGCAGAATTTTGAAGCACAATCTTTTCAAGAAGCTCAATCAACTCATGTGGAAGGTCAGCAGTCATGAACGCCTTAACAGCAGCAGAAACCTGTTCTGGGCTCTTGCTTTCAGGTAAGGCCGTAGAAACAACTTGGTCAATGAGCTGACGTCTGTACTCATTTTCAGGGTCAAGAACCTTCTCCCAAAGATCAGATTCCATCCTTTCAACAACATACCTATAGCCAAAAATAAAGCCATGTAAGTCACCAATTTTAGAAGTGACTACTACAAACAAGAAACAGGTTACTGAAAAGTGCCTACAACTCATCGAGAAACAACAAACCTGGCTTGTAATTTAAACAAGGAGTTCTTATTTGTGACATTGATAAGTTCATCATCACACTGCCCTCTTCGGTAAGCCACAACAGCAAGGGTGGGATCACGTTTCTCACAATACTTACCAACGACCTTCGAGTCGTAGTAAGGGTTTGTTGTGAGAAAGTGCTCTGGATTGTTGTTGCTATCAATGATGATCTTACCCAGTGCATTGTGGACATGCACATCTTGGCTTCCCTCACTTACCAGGTGCTCCAAGAACTGAGTAAGCAAACGAAGCCGGTTTCTGCAGAGACGAGCAAAATATTAGTTAGAACAAGTAACAAGACAACATACAACCAGAAAAACGCAGCTAGACACATGCCTCTTTTCACATTCATCTACAAGAGGCTCCACTGGCAGCAGAGAACGAACAGAAAGAATAAGCCCCTTGATGAAATCTTCAGGACATTCGTCATCCAACAACTGCCCAACAACCAATGGAGCATTTCCTGGGTTCACCTACAAAGAGATGGGAAACAAAAGATAAGATTTAAACCAACAACCAATAGAACACAATCCATCAAGACAAGAATCAAACCAAAATGAGAATAATACCTTCTGCACATAACCTTCAATATATCGCAGCATGTTGTTTGTATAAAGATAATGTGTGAGATCCCCAACAAAACCAAAGCGGTCACAGACATTAATCAACGGCCTTGCATCAGGAAGTTTGGCCTCCATAAGAAAATTCTTCGTCTTTTCAGCATCATAGAAATTTGATTCTCTAGTGACACGCTCAACCTCCTTTATTTGTCCAGTTTTAGCAGCAGCTTCAATGTACTTGAAGTGTATTTCAGGATCCTCACTGCTCAACAAAATCAGAAACGAATTTGTAGAACACTTGAATAGATAAGTGGCAACGTGGGAAACAAATGGAAACGAAGCAAAATACCTTGAACTCAAAAACGATCCAAGAAAGAAGTACAATCCTTCATAAGATTTAAATTGTTCAAACAGTTTGATGCACTGATCAATACCCAGCTGCTCACAGTACTCCTTTGCAGCCTGCACAAATGCACACAAATTTTCGTACTCAAATGCACTGAACAAGTTCCTTTCTACTGAAACTGGACAAGGTAATAAGATTACCTGCACAATTATCTGAAGATTTCCTCTCAAATTAACAAGCAATAGATCCTTCATGCACTCAAGGCCCACTCTCGAGAAAGGGTACCAAAGAACTCCACAAGTGCCTGTATAATTAATACAGTGACATATCAGCAACTGTAATTCATACAGTGACATATCACTAGCAAGAACACAAGCTCTGAAGAAAGGTACCTGGGGCTCTATTGCATGTGTATTCACAATGACACGTTTGATATCTGGCAACTCGGCGTAGTGCTGCACAATATATGAATATTTATGTCAATAAATTACAACTACAAAATGTCAACATAAGAGAACATGGACAGTATATCTCACTTGCAAAGCCCGAATGTAAAGCCCAGCTTTTTCACAAAGTTGAGCGATACGAGGGCGATCGTAGTGGCTGAACATTCCATTAGCCAGAATAGCATCAGCAACATTAGGAAATGTTACCAGATTTATTTCCAGGACCTACAAACAGAAGAAGATGAGGAACACGAACACAACAAAGAGATAGGATATCTAATTTGAAAATCTCAATAAAAAATAAATAATGAGGATGTAACCTTAGTTTGCAGGAATGCATGTTCTGGCAAGTTTGGCTTCAAAACGTCCAACAGGAAGGCTGTAGCCTCACGAATCAGGTTCCTCTGTATAAAAATATGATACACCATGCTCCCTGGTATTAGTAAAGTAATAAATCCAGGCCCCCAATGTAACTGAAAAGGGTTCCCCAAAGTACACTTCAGTCAACTAATAAACCAAAAATGAATGTTCAACTAATAACAGACTAAACCTGCAGGAAGAGATCAGTGATAGTGTTGTAGTCAACTGGGCAACCGCCCTCCATTTGAGACATCATCAAAGCAAAGTTCACGGCTCCCTGCAGATCAAAACAAAAAGAGAACCTCCACTAAGCTACAAAGTAGAACTAGGAAAACCTGAACTATCATTTCCATTAGCAACATGAGCTCTATTGCGACACCCACTGATCAAACTCCAAATCATAGTGATATTAGCTCAAGTATCCTGTTTAGGGGTGGTACCTGAGGATCAGTGCGGAGAATTGTTTGCAGAAGGAACAAATAGTCTGGAGTATACCCAACCTATAAATAAATAAATAATTGTTAGATTCACACGATACTATATATATGAAGCTTCCAGTTGTAAATTCCATCAAACTGGAGAACAAGTATGTGAGCATACTTGTTTTGAGTAAATCAGGATTTTATCGAACTCCCTCCTCTCAGCAAATGCAGCTACCACTTTCGGGGTTGCTCTGGCTTTGATGTATATCTTGAGTGCAAGATCATTATCCACAGTCTATATTGGCAGCAAAAGCAAACAATCAGTCATTGCACAAAAGACAGTGGAGTTAAGGAACAGGATAAATGATCATCCAGAAATAAGCATACTTTAACAAGGTCTCCAAGCTCCTCACTGCATTCCAACTTATCCTCCGCCAACCAATTCTCTAAAAGGTTCTTTTTGTTCTGATTTACAACAAGGCGGGACAATTCCAAGGATTCAAACGCATTCAGCTTTCCTCTTGTCAGAAGAGTGCCAAAGTACTGTAAAAGTGGGGGCGTCTGGCCAGCTTGAACAGGAACACTCTGAAACCACAAAAATAACAATAAAATATACTTAGTTTCCGTTCATGAAAGGAAAGATGTAATAGAAGAAGCACGACAAATAATAATATATACCTGGAACTTGGCAACTGTATCTGGTGTTCTGAGGATTCCCTGTGGGGACTCCGCAGCAAGCTCTGCAGCTTCCTTATATTTTGTTTGAGCGAACAGTTCTTGGAAACGTTGCACAACCTGAAATTCCCAAAATTGAAAGTGATTAACCTTAGGGGAAATGCAAGTAAAATGCCAATACCAACAGACAAGTACAGATCATCTACACTTACCAGGTTCTCTGCACCGGGAAGGTTTCCTCTTTTGGCAAGGTTAACAGCAAGCTCTAAATTATTCAACTGCAACACCGAGGCTCGGAATGAAATTTCAAACAAACAACTCAATCCACTTTGAGAGTTAACAAAAGGAAATGACATTTAACTTACTTGTCCACTAACAAATGGTACAATTGTTGCTTCATTTACAGTAGCCAACAACACTTGGCCTCGTCTATTGATGGCATAAAAGCCCCCCAAGGTAGACGCCTCAGATGTCAGAAAAATTGGATCTGGACTGATTCGGTTTCGGTATACAGCAGCAGCTGTTTCCAAGTCATACACAAACAGCAACCCCAGCTTGGTGATAACATAGATCAAGTTGAACTTGTGGGATATCTGTAAATCATAAGTTCACAACCTCATCACCAGAAAGTAAATGGATAACAAATCAACTTAGATTTTGGGAGAGAAGAAGCAATCCTACCTGCATCGCCACAGGAAAGTCATCAGCAAAATCTGGAGGGAAGAAAAGATCTGCCTGCTTCTTGGAAAATGATGGTCTCCCTGCTCACCCAAAGATAATAAGAGCAATGAGTACTAACTTAAGCCAAAAGTTTGACAGCACAAGTCCCAGGGATTAAGAGAGGGAAATTGGCAAATAGCAAACAAAACTGGGTAAACAGACTTGAGAATTAACCTGGTTGAGCACCAAGTTCAATGACATGCAACTTTGAGGTAATCTGCCCAGCATTGAAGGTTTTTGTGGCAAAAGAAATAAGAGTAGAGGGATTCTCATTTCCAGGTACCTGTAAAATAATAGGAGAGGTACACATGAAACCATTAGGATGACAACTAGCCTGAGGAATACCTCAAAGAAAGATGAATGATCTTTCAGGCAGGAGACATTCCCACCTTAAATTGAGCAAATGCAGCTGCATGTGCTTCAAGAGCTTGGCTACGCTGTTGCTCAACAGAGAAAAGTTGCATGTTCCCCTTCACTAGTTGTTGCCTCTGTAAGAAAAAGGCAAAAATTTCTGAGATGCAGTTCGGAAGTAATAAAACTTCAGAAGTACAAAAACGCATAATAGAAATAGCACACATGCCTCTTCTTCACAAGCATGCGGATTACATGATATCTTAGTCGAACAAGCCATGAAGCGTAGATTTAATACAGAATAAAATCAAATACCTCGGGTGACCCTGGAGCAATTCCTATCAAGACTAACCACTTCTCTGAAGGGTCACATCGATAGTTTATTATCTGGTTGCTAGCCAAATTAGCAGTCCTCTCAAACATCTTAACAGGTTCCGAATCACCTGAAGTTGGGAGAAGTTGGATATATCAGCAATCTCAAATTCACCACAATCACATGGATGTTCAGCAACAAACTAAGTGTCAGTACACAAGGGTGAAAAGAAGAATCATGCCTTCTATAGACCAATGATAGCAAGACGACTGTGTTACAAGCCCCAACATTTTCGGTGTTATCCACTTCCAGAAGACAATCTACGCATAAACCAAAGAGAACATCAGATTAACTGAATCCAGGTTGGGGGGAAAATTTCAGGACCGCAACTAACAGCATAAACAAGCCATTTACCTGCTCAGGCATCTGGTAGGACTTCATTTTTGTCTTCATCTCAATGTTAAATATTTGCAAGTGATCCTGAGTGGTGCCAGGAAGTTGGGCTTCAAAAAAAAAAAAAAAACAGAATATCGTCATCAGCAGCTTAGATACACTATCCAATATATAATATGAAAACTATAGCAGATTCTCCATTCTACTCATATGAAAACTACAGCAGATTCTCCAATCTCCTCGAGCCTGCGTCGGACTTACGAAACCCAGAGCATGATGCACTCAGTAGCACCAACTGCTAGGTCAGGATTTTGGTTACTATTTAGAGAGTGCCATTGAACGAAACCTAATAATAAGCACCTAAATGAATATAAGACCCCATATGGAAATTTCTAATTCATCAAAATGGCAAAGATCTAGCCGCTACCATGTATCTTAATTTGTTCATTGGAGTAACACTAGCACTGTTATGATTAACCAACAACAAAAGGAATGTAATACAGCATAGGATCCCCACCTTTCAAAGCGAGAATCCTAGAGTTAGGATTCATAAGAGCAGAGTCTGCTGTGATTGGTCGCCTCAGTGGCTGATTCGGCATGTTCATATCGACAATAACCACACTATTCTGCGGGGCAGTTTCTCGCACGCATATATACTTGTCGGACTCCATGGTCACGTTCGTAAAAGTGATGAACTGCGGACTAATCCCAATGCTTGGAAGCTGCAAAACAAACACCAGATCACGTCTCAAGCTCGTTACCGAATGACCTCAGAGCTCCCAATTCCATCAATTACTTTGCAGATTACAGTGCGAAGATAACAAATCAGCAGATCTAAACAGGTTAGTGCACGAATCAGATCTGCATCGCCTATGAGGATCACTAAGCGCATAGCAATCGTGAGCAATCCCGCGAAATTCAGGCTCGATTATCGTCAAAGATCCGAAATTCAGTAACGGATGGGAGCTTCGAAGCTTCGAATCGTGGGAGCCAGTGAAAGGAAGAGTAGGCTAAGGGCTAAGGCTACTTACCGTCAGCACTTCCTTCATGGTGATCGGTGCTGCGCCTGCGGTCGACATGGTGCCGGTTGGATCGACTGCTAGCGGACAACTAGATCTGCGAATGGCGTCGAACCGTCCGTCCCACGGGAGAGAGTCAAACCGAGAACGAAACGAGGGATTCGAATCGCTGCGAGATCTAGGGCAGCGACAGACCCCACTGCTGCTGAATCAATCAGAAGGATAGAAGAAAGAAGGAGAATGGGAAAATGATCTACAGAGTAAGAACGAAACGAGAAAGGGAGAGTGAGAAAGGTCTCAAACGGAAACCCGACGAAGAAATGCCAACGAGAAGAAGAAGCCGAGATCTCATCTTAACTCTTAAGGGAAAAAAATTATTGGAAAATAAAAGGTAAATATTTTATTTTATATCTAATAAATATATTTTTTAAATTAATTTAGAATCTGACGAACTGAGGAGAGGGGACGTGTAAAAATGTGCCTCTGCGAATTTTTGGTGTTTTTGTGAGTGGAGACCGACTGACTCCGATTCCCATATTCCCGATCCGACCCGACCCGGTATTTTATATTTTATATATTTTCACCTTAGAATAACGGAATAAGTGCGCATCAGTCTCGTAAATTTATCTTTGGGCATCTTGGGACCTATAATCACACTTTACAACATTTCAGTCCTTCCAAATTAAATGCTGTCATTCTTTTTTTTGGCGAAATAGAGTGCCAAAGGGCGCTCCAAGATTCATAGTGCAAGGGGTTTCATATATAAAAATATGGTATAAAATCATCTTGAGAGCTATAATCAAATGCTCACCAAAGCTAAACTATGGTATAAATATATGCAATATAATTGACAAATAACCGCTTCAAACACATGCACTACATTAACATGACATTTAAGAACAGGAGCTTTCGCCACTAATACGTAATGCAGGATGGCTTGTTGTTGCAGTCACAGATTGGAGCAACTTAATTGCTATGTTCTATTAGTTTGTAATACGACCTTTTGATCACCATATTGCAAGCATTTTGCAGGTTATGCACGAATCTCGACAACTTCGTACAACTATTGGATCCTCGTCTCTTATTCACAGTAAATGGCATGAATAAGCAACCATCATCACTACAAATCAAACACACATTTGGTTTGCTTGATTCAATTCAATTCAATTTGCTCATAATTTATTTTCGGTCAACTTTTTCTTTATATTTGATATAATTCATGTATCATATCGAATAAATTCACTGCAATATACAATTTGGTACTTGGTCGGATCATTGCACCCCCTTTCCGTCATCTTTTATTGTATATTCATACCTGAATCTGTAATTTATCTGAAATATAAGTCTTGCATGTGGCATTTATTTTTGTCTAAAATGTATTTCTTAATTCCTAAGATTATTCATAATAGATGATTAGGCTAATTATCTCACATCAAAAAGTCGTAAGCATTAAGAAACGAATTTATAATGTAATTTTGTAATTATCTACAATTGCCGAATCTTAAATTGATGCACTGTCATCAGTGCATGCATAATAATATACATGTATATAAGAAAATTGGTGTATTGTAGTTTATATTGTTCATTTCTGTGATAGTTGTTGTAGTATTTAAATAGGTTCTATTACTTTTTTGGTGAAATGTCAGTTTCAACCTCTTTTTCAATATAAAAAGCATCATATATAAAAAGGTAGGGACATAGTTAGAACAAAAAAAACTCCAACAATCTCATTCAAAACTTGGGATTTAATTATCACTCATTTTGAGTGATAGTTTGTGTCGAATCAAGCAAACAATACATGTATTGTTTGTGTAGAAAATTAAAAAAAACAATGCATTGTAACTATCCCAACCAAACAATCACCAAAACCAAATGACCCAAAAAAACAAACTAACGTCCACTGGCCCAACCCACTTGATAAGACTGAAGATAACCAATGCAGCCAGACTTTCAGCCTTCACGAGTGTCATCAGGCAACACCAGCAAATTGGAATACTGTTAGAAACACATTAATTGCAGTTTTTGGTTATTTCGTATTATTTGTCGGTTTTTTATAATTGGGGGATTATTTGGGGAATTCGGGAAATAAACAGGAGTCGATTGTTATGTTTTATTAGTTGGGTAGGAGATAGAAATTATGTGGACTATATAATCTGTAATTAGTGAGATTATTCACATTATGCAATTACAGAACAATTATCTAAAACCCTAATCCTCCCTCTCTCTTCCCTCTCCCACGTCTCACTCTTCTTCTTCTTCTTTCCCTAAGGCTGCCGCAACAGTCTTCCCTCCCAACCCACTCTCCATCTCTCTCACTCTTCCTCCTCAAAATCCCTAGCTTGGGCAATCTCTCATTGCTCTAGCTATTTTTCCCAATTTCTTGAGTTGTTAGAAAGTTTGTTTCTAACATATGGTATCAGAGCACGGTTCGAGAGCGAGTTTCACGTAACTCTTGAACCAGGGCAGACGTAAGAAGACAATGGTGCTAACTAAGTCTCAATCCGCAGCAGAGAAGGCGGCTCAGGCGGTCGAGAAAACCACCAAGGCTGGCGACAGGGGACTCGACGGTGTGGTGGAGGACGAGACGGAGCTCGAGGCGGTGAAGGTGGTGGTGCACGAGCACTCAGGAGCACTGGCTTGGCTCGAGGAAAGCCTGGTGAGGGTGCAGGTTGAAGCGAAGGCAGATGCTGAGGATCTTCGCTAGAGCTGGAGGACCTAATGCGAGCGGTTGCTTCGCTGCAGGCAAAAGGGGCCCGAGCAGAGATCGCGCCGTGCCCGGCCGTGTTGGCGGCCAACGGTGGCGGCGCGTCTGGCGCGGCTGGCGGGGGATCGACCTCTTCGAGACCATCTCTGATCCCGGCCGAGTCGGCGATCGTGGTCGGTGGGGCGACAGGCGGCGGGTCCTCCTCTGCAAAGACGGCAGCGGAGTGGTGGGCGCGACGACGACTGAGACCGAGGGAGGAAAGGCGGCGGACGTGGAGCTCCACAACGTGGATCGCGCGGCCGTCAGAGCGCGTGTCCGCGGTCGGGGGTCGGCCTACTACCGACACCGTCGGCCCAAGAGATCGCGACAATGAGGGGGAAGGCAAAGATGCCAGGGTATGACGATGATGGGCCTCAGTTGAGCTTCGGGCTGCACGAGCAGATGGGCACGGACGAGGAGGTCGAGCTGAGCATGACCGGGCAGGCAGGGAGCTGGGTCGAGCCGGGGAGGAGCGCAATCGGGCGGGGCGCGTCGAGGGAGTCGGATCAAAACCCTGGGTGGGGCCCGGACAAGGACGGGTGGACCGGAGCGGGCCGAACCGATATGGGGTCGGTCAGGATGGGCCGGCTCGGGTGGGGTCGAGCAGGGCGAACCAACGGGGCGAACCAGTCGGACCAGGTCCTGGGTGGCAGGGAAGCTGAAGCCAGAAGGGAGATCGGCCGGGATTCGGGACCCTCTTACCCGCCGTTTCATGGCCCCCGCTCGCCAGCTGAACAGTGGGATGCAAGTCAGGCATGGAAGGTTGGGCCGGACGAGTATGTGGAGTACCCGTTCGAGGAAGAAGAGGAGTGGGGCCGAGGTAGAGGGTCGCCGGTCTCGCGAGGCTTTCGCGATCGAGTTTCGTGAGTCTACAGGTATGGCAGTTACCCTTAGGGCTTCGATGGTGACCTGGTGTTTAGGGTTAAGCCTCCTACCATTGAGTTTTCGAAATTCAATGGACAAGAGGATGCAGGCTTTTGGTTGTACGCAGCTGACAGATGGTTCAAGAACCATCCCACCAAGGAAGAGAGAAAGGCGCATCTAGCGTCTTTCTACTTAGAAGGCGACGCATTGCAGTGGTGTGAGTGGCTGGAGCGATCATGTGCAGGGCCTAGACCTTGATCACTTGGTCGTTGTTCAAGGAGGAGTTGTGATACCATTTCGGTAAGTCGGAAGGGTGGGCGCCGGAGCAACTGGCTAAGCTGCGTCAGATGGGAACTGTGGCAGAGTAAAAGGCAGAGTTTTTCAAGCTGGGCAATCAATGCAAGGGGGTAACGGAGGAGACCTTGGTTGGATTGTGTATGGCTGGCCTCAAGCTAGAGATCGCCGCGGCGGTTAAGGTTTTCGAACCCGACTCGCTACGGTCTGCTTTTCGTCTTGTAGATTATAAAGAGGAGGAGCTGGCCAGCTGGAGGAGTACGATTGGGCGCTTCCAGAGAGCAGGCAAGAGTGGGGGAGGTGGCATCGGGTCGGGCGGCGGAGGAGCGAATGCGCCCATTGGCACAGGGTCGTCGACAGTGGGCGTCGTCACCTCAACTCGGCAAGTTCCTAGGCCTCTCCCAAAGGGATTGGTGCGACTATCACTACAGGAGATCGAGCAGAAGAGAAGAGAGGGGAAGTGTTTCAATTGTGACAAGAGGTTCACCGTGGGACACAAGTGCACCAAGCCCGATTTGATGATGCTGGTGGGTCGCTGGGAAGATGAGGCAGAGGAGGAAGCAGCTGAAGAAGGGCCGCCAGAATTGGAGTAGGAACCACAACCTTGAGGGCAAGGTTGTTTTCCAAAAAGGCGGGGATGTTAGAAACACATTAATTGCAGTTTTTGGTTTTTTCGTATTATTTGTCAATTTTTTATAATTGGGGGATTATTTGGGGAATTCGGGAAATAAACAGGGAGTCGATTGTTATGTTTTATTAGTTGGGTAGGAGATGGAAATTATACGAACTATATAATCTGTAATTAGTGGGATTATTCACATTATGCAATTACATAACAATTATCTAAAACCCTAATCCTCCCTCTCTCTTCCCTCTCCCACGTCTCACTCTTCTTCTTTCCCTAAGGCTGCCGCAGCAGTCTTCCCTCCCAACCCACTCTCGATCTCTCTCACTCTTCCTCCTCAAAATCCCTAGCTTGGGCAATCCCTCATTGCTCTAGCTATTTTCCCCAATTTCTTGAGCTGTTAGAAAGGTTGTTTTTAACAAATACGGGCCCAACCGTATTCATTGGCCTGAAGGGCTTCGACAGTTTCAGGCCATAAAGTATGTGTTAGTGGAGGGTGTTGTAGGTCGAATAAAACAATGGGATCAAGCTGTTGGGATCGTACTAGCATAACAGTATAACACCCTGGTCCGGTTGTTAAAAATGAACCGTAAGGTTGGTACTTTTAGGTCTTTAATTATCCAGGAGTTGACTTTTCTTAAGAGAAAGAAATTTTTGCAACGTGTTTCCGCCTCCAAATCGCGGCATCGATTTAGGAACCCCAATTATAAGCCATTCATCCCCTAGAAAGCAAAACGATAGTAAGCAGAAAAAGGAGTACAAACAACAACCAACCAGTCGAGGCCAGCTGCCAAATATGACTGACCAACTTCCTGTGTTGGACCCAACCCAGCAGCAAAGGCTGAAAATTGATATCGTTTGTTTACTCTTGCCGGTCCTTCTAATTAGGAAGGCGGCAGAGATCTCGATATCCATACCCATTGTGTAACAGATTGGGTTTGAAATCGAAGACTAGGGTTTAGGTATAGAGAAGAATAAAAGAATGAAGTTGGAGAAATGAGTGAATGAACGAAAAGAGATGATTCAGACGTTCATCTTCTCGTGTTAGCAAAACGTTTATTACAGTGGCCTTGACAAATGGAAGCCCACTTTGACCGTAACAGGTTAGAAATGCCTTGGGCCTGACTCCAGCTTCAACTAGCTTTACAAATAGGCCCAGCGTGGAGCAAGACCAATTTTGGTCTTCTTCTTTCTGGTTCAATCAAGACTCAGACAGTCTCGTGAAGTTGAAGAAACAGAGAGTCAAAACAGGGGAAATCATAGTAGGGAAAGAAGTTGCTGAAATTTAAAAAACACACTCAAAATGAAAAAGAAAATGTGAACAGAATAAAACAGAATGATGAGAAAAACACCCAAATTCCAAAACCATAAATTTGTATCAACCACTAGAAAAGAACCTCTCCCTCTTTGCTAAAACCCTTTGTTTAGAAGCCCTTTATTGCTCTCTCACAAAGTTGCCTTCGAGTTGTGATTATGCGGCTCCTTTTATAATCGCCTATGATGATCAAGGATGATCTGGGTATGAGTTGTAGACAACTCATTCTTCCATATTTGGAAGTGCTTGATTTGTGGAGTTTGAGCTATGATTGTGTAATCAATCAATCAAGAGAGATTGATTGATTTCAACTTGATCCCCAAGCTTCTTGATTGCCAAGCAATATTGATTTTCCTCTAACAATCTCCCCCTGAATTCGATATTGCGATTTGAATGGTATACCTGCATATCAACACTTACGACAAACAAAAATGCAAGAAACATAATTCCATCCTAATATAATAGCTTAATAAAATCAACCACCAATTTCATCTAACCAAAACAATCAAGCAGTTCATGTCCAGACAATGTCTCACACTCATCACGTAATATTCAAGACATAAGGTGCAAAAAGACAGAACGCCAGAAGTCCAAAAGTTTGCAAATGAAAAGATGGGTTTCCAAACTCATCATAGAGATTGTTGCCCCTGAGGTCTTCTTGAGTAACAGTGCTACCTTGGCCTTCATCTGCATTATGAACAGATTCCTCGTCATCGTCTTCATCAGAGTCAGAGAGATATGCAGCTTCAAAGACTATACCCCCCAATCGCAAGATCCATCTCGCGAACAACATAGTCAACTGGAATGAATGTGATTGTCGTAATTATGACAAGAGCAGTGAGGTGAATACCCAGCTGATAGACCATCATTTACACATGTTTTTACCCCCGTTCTTACACCGTTTAAGGTTTTGATTCTCGTGTTTTAGGCCGATTTCACGCTAGGTTGTGCTTGTTTGTGATATTTCAGGTCCTAGTACGTGAATGAAGGCTTAGGAGCGAGTCTGGGGTCGATTGGACGAAGAACGGACGAATGGCGAGCTGTTTGGGGAGTGCACGGGCAGACCAGGGAGGCTGCACGGCCGTGCACTTGAGCCATATGGCCGTGCGCCTCATGCCGAGGCCATGCACGGGCACAATCCAGACTTGCACGGCCGTACACCTGGCCGTGCAAGAAGCATGAGTTTGACTTAAATGGATACGCTGCGTTTCAGGGTGCACGGCCAGAATGGTGTTGTGCACGGCCGTGCACCTGGCCGTGCAACTCGGGAAAGCCGGTTTTAAAGCCTAATCCGAGCCAGAAGTGGGAGAATCGTGTTTTGAGAGCAAAAACAGAGCCCTAGAGAGAGAAAGTGCGAAGAACACATCCTAGAAGCTGTCCTAGAGCTGGATTTCGTCGAATCGAGCCTGGAGATCGTCATAGGAGTGAAAATCATCATCCCGGAGCAGATTATCCTCATCGTTATGAGTATGACTAATCCGATTCTTGTTTTCTCTTCTCTCTCTATGGAGTAGAACCCTTCTCTCACTTGGGTATGAAGAACCCTAGTTCCTTGTGTTAGGGATTTGATTGTAATGACTTGGGATGATATTACTGTTTGATTTTAATCGAATGACGCATGTTTAATGAATTGATTTGAGTCTGATCAGCTTGTCTCAATTTCTGCTTCAACCTGAGATAGATAGAATCTGATTAGGTTGTTAGAGCCTCTTCATTCGATAGTAGGAGATTGGCTATACGAGAGTTAGCCAGTTTACTGCTTTGTACTGGTGTTCTTGGCGCCAGTAGTGGAGTTCTGCGTTCATAGCCTCAGCTTTCTATCCCGGTGAAGACTAGTCGTCTGCCGGGTAGTTAGACTGAGAGGGCTTGGTCAGCTTAAGAGATTCCAAGCTACTGTCGGATCTTCCGCAGTCTAATCAACAGTAAATCAACCCAGGGAATTGCAATTGAACCTAACTAAGGGGCTAGGGGGACTCAATCCCGAGTGACTCTTGCCTGCTTTAGAAACCCGAACAGTTTACTGCTTTCTTGTTGCTTTTACTTTTCACAACAATCACTCGAACTAGTTTGCTAGATAATAGAGAATCACGGAGTAAGCAGTAGATCTAGACCCCGGGTTGATAATTAAACTTGCCTATACTGCAGTCCCTTTCATTGGTTACACTTGGCCATTGTTAGGTGTTGTGTTTTAGCGTGTCAAGTTTTTGGCGCCGTTGCCGGGAACCCCTCTAGATTATTCGGGAAACGTGAGAATTTGTTACTCTAGCTTTTATTTACTGCATTTTATCTCTTCCACCTGTGTGCCTTCACGGGTTGCTTCTGCTGATTGTGTGCAGGTAGTGCATGACCCGTAGCCAGTCGGGAGATCTACTACCATTAGACCAGGAGCTTGAACGAACTTGCAGGAACTCCAAGCGGGTTCTAAAGGCGCGACTGGCTGCGGAGAAGGCGCTAACACAGCTGCAGTTAGGAGAAGAAGAAGAAGAAGGAGAGATGGGTGATCCGCAGAACCGTGCTGTGATCCCCGAGGAGCAGACCATGGGATCCTACTGGACCGCTAGGGCTGCGGACATGAGGTCTCCCATTCAACACCCTCAGGTCCCAGCCAACAACTTTGAGGTGAGCACCTCCGTGATCACCATGCTGCGCGGTTCAGTAGTGTTCCGTGGTAAGGAGGGAGAGTGCCCTCGATCACATCTCAGGCGATTCCACGAGCTCATAGATGGAATCAAGATCAACGGGGTACCAGCAGATGCCATCCAGCTGAGGTACTTCCCATTCACTTTGGAGGGGCAGGCCAAGGAGTGGCTAGACACTCGACCTCCGGGCTCCATCACCACGTTCGCCAACCTGGCGGACAAGTTCCTCACCCGCTACCATCCTCCATCCAAGACAGTTGACCTGCAGAAGCAAATTACACATTTTGCTCAGGATGAGGATGAGACCATCCGGGATGCATGGGAGAGGTACAACAGCCTTTTCCTCAGGTGTCCCAATCATGGTTTCAACGATGCGTTCAAGGTGGGCACCTTCTATCACGCCCTCTTCCCGGAGGACAAGCAGCTGATCGATTCGGTTTGTGGCGGGAACATGCTGACCAAAACCCCGCCACAGTTGAATCAACTCTTTGAAGAGATGGCGGAGAATGGTTATGATTGGGGCACTGCCAGGAGATCGAGGAGAGCACCAGGCCGGGGTGTGCATGCTGTGGGCACCCAGTCATCTGATTTGGTGCAGGTAGTATCGAAGCTGGTCTCAGCTATCGATCGTTCCGGGATGATTCCAGGGACCGGACAGCAGCAGGCGATGCTCTGCCAGTGGTGCGAGAGCACCCATCATATGGTGGAAGACTGCCAGGCGATGAAGGAATCGACCACACCCCAGGAGCAGGTGAACTTCATCAACAATGTCAGGCGCAATGACCCCTACAGCAACACGTACAATGAGGGGTGGCGCCAGCATCCTAACTTCTCCTGGGCTGGGCCAAATTCCAGACCACCAGCTCCACAGGGAGGTGCAGCCCCTGCTGGCCCAGTGCAGAATGATCAGATGGCCGAACTGCGGGACTTGGTGGGTTCTCTCGCCAGTGTTAGTGCTCAGAAATTCAACACCTTTGAGCAGTTCATGGAGAAGGCCTCGGGTCAACTCCTGGCCCTGGAAGCTGGTCAGAGGAATACACAGGCTGTTTTGCAGGATATCCAGACCCAGCTGGGGAGCGTGGCCCAGTCAGTGGCTAAAAGGGCTCCTGGTACTCTACCAGCGCAAACCATTCCTCACCTGCCGACCCCGAATGAGCGCTGCAATGCCATCATGACCAGGAGTGGCAAGATGACTGTTGATCCCCCGGCTCGGGAACCGGAGAGAGAAAGCCCTGTTGCAGCATCTCCAGCGGTTGAACAGGAAGTAGAGAAGGAGGTTGAGGTGCCTGCACCTAAACCGCAACCAGTAGTGAAGGAGTATGTCCCTAAACTCCCTTTCCCTACTCGGTTGCACAAAGACAGGCTGGAGGCAGAGTTCGAGAACTTCATGGCCATGCTTAGGAAGCTGAATGTCCAAGTGCCCTTCCTGGAGGCACTAGCGCAAATGCTGAGGTATGCGAAGTTTCTGAAAGAGCTTCTCTCAAAGAAGCAGAAGCTGAGTGAGCTGGCCACTGTGGAGCTCAGCGAGGAGTGCTCGGCTATTCTGCAGAACAAGCTTCCGCAGAAGAAAAAGGACCTAGGTAGTTTTACTATCCCGTGCTCTATTGATAAATTGCATGTAGAGAAGTCCTTGGCGGATTTAGGTGCTAGTATCAATGTTATGCCGTATAAATTGTTCATGAAACTAGGCCTAGGTGAACCCCGTGCTACTAGGATGACTCTTCAATTAGCTGACAGATCTGTAGTGCATCCTAGGGGTATAGTGGAAGACCTTCTGGTTAAGGTTGGCAAATTCACATATCCTGTGGATTTTGTTATCCTGGACATCAGTGAGGACACAGAAGTGCCTCTTATACTGGGAAGGCCTTTCCTGGCCACCGCCAAGGCTCTCATAGATGTGCATGATGGGACCTTAGTTTTGAGAGATGGCGAGGAGCGAATAACGTTTTCTGTTGCTGATACTATACCTGCTTCGCTACCTCTGCATGCTGTATCTCACCAGGAGCACGAGTCTGTCGTGTATCCTTCTGTGCTGCCTATTTTGCAGGAACCGCCTCCCACACCTTCGCCGCCACTCCGGACCACCCCGTCATCCAAAGAACAGATCAAGGAGGAGTGGCGGCCGAAACTGCAGACAGCTAAGCCTGCTCGCAAGAAAGTCGGAGACCACTATGAGCTGGTCCCGCCCCCACCTTGGCCATCCGAGTATTCACTCGCTTGCATCCTACCGGATGGCCAAGTCGAGCTGGCAAATGCAGGTGGCCACATTCGTCGCGTGCATGGCCACCATTTGAAGCTGTACCTCAAGAGCGATGTGGATCCGCTCTTGAAGGCACCTGATCCCACACTTCCCTGAGCATCCATACTGGCGTCCAGCTAAAAGACGGTAAAGAAGCGCTTGTGGGGAGGCAACCCCACCGAGGTTTGCATTTTCTTACTCTTTTTCCTTTGATTTTGTGTGTTTTTTAGTCTTGAGACGTTGATCCGGAGTTACGTGTCGTTTTTGAGTGAAAACAGGTTGATTTCGGGACCCCAACAAGTCGAACGGCCAGAAAATCAACTTGCACGGCCGTGCGCCTAGCCTGGCCTGGCCGTGCGAGCTCTCGGCCAGGAGTGCACGGCCATAAGTGCACAACGCACGACCGTGCAGCATCCTCGGCCAGGCCGTGCGCTTTGCACGGGCAACATAACGACTCGCACGGCCGTGCGGGTACCACCCCCTGGCCGTGCGAGCTCTCGGTGGTAGTTGCACGGCCAAATGTGCCTTGTGCACGGCCGTGCAACATCCTCGGCCAGGCCGTGTCGGCCTGCACGGGCAAAAGCAAGCCGTGCACGGCCGTGCGCCTTGCCCGTGCAGCCGAGGCACGGGCTATATAAATGGCCGTGCACGGCCATAGTGGTCAGAATTTCAAATCTACTCGCTGGAAACCTCTCCCCTCGCCGGAAAACCGCGCCAAACCCACTTTTTTCGACTTTTCCGGCCACTTTGGGTAATTTTTTCACAAAACCAACACCAAACCCACTCCTTCTACACCCAAAGCGGCCTATCCCCCGAGTTTGAGCGAGTTTGGGCGACATTTTTGTCGCCGGAGGCGATTTCCGGCGAGAATCCGGCGAGGCTCCGACGAGCATTTCCGGCCAGTTTTTCGGCGTTTCGTCGATTCCATTGTCTTCCCCTCATCATCCCCTACACCTCTACTTGAGTCTCCAGGTTTGATTTTGTCCCTAACTATGTTAATTTTGGAGAATTGAGTGTGTAGGGTGTTTGTTAGAGAATCTTATTGAATCATGTGCTTTGTGTGAAATTGATTGAGGGGAATGCATGGGATGTGATTGAATTATGTTGGGCAAAGTCCCATTTGCTTGTTTGAGCCCTTGTGTGCTAGAATTTGGCCAATTTCATGCTTCACTTAATAGTGCACACAAGGTGTTCGATGAAATGCCTGTTTTCCATGCCATGTTGTGGCCGTCGGTTGGGGCCCTTAATGATGTCGTTTGAGGATGTATTTGCTATGGATGTGACCCTTGAGTTGCCTATTTTCTTGTGAATGTGCACCCCCACCCAGATTATGCTTGATTTATCGAGTTTTTGACCCCCGAACTATGGATGAAACCATGGTTCGGCTGCTTTCTGTTCTTAAGTGTGGGGGTGGGCTTGACCTTTTCTTTGGCTCTTTTGGTTCCACGTTGGGTTGTTGTTTTGCAGGGCAATGGCACAACCTAATTTCCAGCACCCATTCATCCGAGATCTCAGGAGGGGCTCCACCGCAGACCGCTTCAAGAAGGTCGTGGAGACCCCGTTTGGCGCCCACCATTGCTGGTCCAAACGGGAGTTTCGGGAACTGCACTGCTACGAGCAGCTTTCCGCCGTGGTCGCCAACACCGCATGGCGCCGTCTGCTCCAGATCTGCGAGACGGTCTACTACGAGCCGGTGTGGGAGTTCTACACCACTTTCAAGCACAACTCCACGACCCGATGCCATGACAGTACAGCCGTCCAATTCAGGCTGGGCGGTGTTCCCCGGTCCTTGAGCTACCACGAGCTGGCAGAGGCTCTCGACCTCGACCTCGACGACGGTCGGGACTACGTCACCGAGGTTAATGAGCCACCGGAGGTGGACTTCAGGAGGCTGTACACCAGCCTGGCTCAGCCTGGCCAGACGCGTCCTTTCAAGTATGGGAGGACGAAGGCATCTACCCTGCAGATCGAGTACCGACTTCTCCACCACCTTCTGGCGAAGTCTTACACTCCTGCATCTGACAGCGCCGGCGCCATCACAAAGAGGCCCCTATACTTCCTCGATTCGATCCGCCAGCGCCGCCATCCTCTCCACCTGGGTTCGGTGGTGGCCACGACATTCGAGAAGACGGCCACAGAGCTGAAGAGCCTCCACTGCGCCCCCCTCATCACCCGCCTGGTTACCTTCTTCGGCCTCTCACTGCAGGGGTGCACCAAGGAGGGGGAGACCCCCATCTTTGGCAGCGCGACAATCAGGAAGATGCTGCTGTTGCGGGAGAGGAACGGTGTTCAGTGGGTCGCGGGATTTCCGGAGCCTCCTATACCCGCGGAGCCCGAGGAGGAGGCTGCCGATGAGGTGGACCCCGAGGAGGTGGATACTGCTGCTGATGCTGCTGATGATCCCCCGCCGACTGCCTTCCATTTTGGGGGTAGCAGCTCCACTTTCCAGGGCCAGGACTACTTCACCCAGCAGTTCGAGCAGTTGCGGATCCAGAACCAGCTGCTCCTCGATCAGCAGATGCAGTTCCAGCAGCAGTACGCGGCAGATCAAGCCGAGTACCGGCACAGGCTGGACACGATCCAGACTCAGCAGGGAGTGACTCTCGCCCATATCGAGCGGGAGAAGCGCCGTTCCCGGCGCATGCAGGAGGTTCAGCAGCACCTGCTTCAGCTGATTCCGGGCGATCCACCTGTCTGGCGGACTCCGTGGGATGACTCCCCTCCACATGACGGCGCGGCTGGCGCTGCTGGTGATGATGCATTCATGGATGACATCGATCTCGATGATCTTGGCGACGAGTAGGCTGTACTCGTTGCCCGTCTTAGTGTGTCTGTTTTGATTTTCTTTTTAGACTTTTGTGTGTTTGCTCCATGTGTGCGGAGCTTGAACTTGGTGTCGTTTGCTTTGTTTTTGGTTTTTCCTTTGTGGTTTGATGTAGCCGTCTGGGCTAACACTTATCCCTAACGCCAGTGTGCTAGTGTTTCTGATGTTCGATTTGTGCAGCATTGTCCACTCCCCCGTTCGTTTCTCGCTGACTGGTCCACTTCCAGTCCCCCAGCAGTGTTCTTACCCGGTAACATCGTTCCCCTTATCTTTCCCTCTACTCCATTGAGGGCAATGTCGTGCTTAAGTGTGGGGGGGTGCTTTGTATCAGTTGGAATATTTATGATGGTGCTTGGAGCCTAGTCCGCTGTCCGAATCTTATGATTTGAGGGCTCCAAGTACTGCTGTTTGATCATATTGGCACTGTGTTTTGATGGATGAATTGATTGGTTTTCGGATTAATGCATGACAACTTGTTTGCGACTAGGACAACCTATGATGAGGACTGAGATGTGCAGTAGAACGATGTAGGGGTTCAGTTTTTCAACTGTTTGCTTGCCAACTGTGACTTGATCTGACTTGATCTGATTACTTGTTCTTGACAGTCATTTATGCATCTAGTTCAGGGTATCAGAATGTGAGATAGAGCATATAGGTAGCCATGTGAGATTTGAGCCTGCTCGTTTCTTTCTTGTGCGATAGATCCCTCTTCCATGATGTGTAGCATTCACGTTGTCACTAGCTAAGATGATTGGGGCATAGGATTAGCCCACGCCCAAAAACTGACTATCCTGATGTGTCATATCCCCTAGTCAGCCCCTTTGAGCCGTGTGTTATCCTTTCTTTTGGTCTATAATGAAAAAAATCACCCTTGTTGCATCTTTTAGAAGGTTCCACAGAGTGGTTTTTTACATATTCTCTGCTATTTCTGCTAAAGTCTATGTGAGTGTTGGAGGTAGTGCTTAAAAGTTGGGCAGGTGTTTGAAATTTATGCAGAAGTGGTGGCTCTCTGAAGAAATGAAAAGAAAAATAAAAGAAAAACAAAGAAAATAAATTGAAAGCAAAAGAGAGCCACTGCTAAAAATCTGAATAATGCCCAGTAAGTAGTGCTTCTTAGCAGTCTGGCTTGGAAATGCTGATGTTTATGCCTCCTTCGCTCTTGTGCTCTTGAGATGTTGAGTAATGCAGAATAGCAGAAAGAAAATACCGGGTTGTTTGACTGTAATTGTGTGTTTGGAAAATGTGGAACCTTTTGCTAAGAATACTTCCACCACCTAAAAGGCCTTTTCCCCATGTCCAAGACCCTAGCCAGTCATTTGAACCTGTGTCTAAGACCTCCTGATTAGTTAGTGGTGACGCCCCATATGTGAACTCTAGCATTTAGAGGCTGCCATCATGGTGAAGAGATGATAGGTATTGAGAGAAATAGCATGCGCATCTTTCGCATCAAAATTGTCCTGACCCCACTGGTCGAGAGTGAGTGATTCATTTTCATTTTCTATATGCTCTTGTACCCCGGTGAGGACCTAGATTGCTCGGTCTCTATTCTGATGTCTTGAGTTGGATGCATGAGTTGACTGTTTTGAGTAAGTGGTTGAATCAAGTCTAGGTTGGCCAGTGAACAGAAGGGAGACTCTTTCTTTACTCGATTTGCTGCACTCGAATGTCCTTTGTGGTGGTTGTCCAGGTTGTTATTGAGGTTGTGCATGTATTGATGTTTGAAAACCAGTGCGATTCACGTGTTTTGTGCCTTTATGACTTGTCCCCAATGTTGGTTGATTGAAATATGTAAGCTTACCTAGTGTCTGACTTGGTTTGCTTGGGGACAAGCAAACGGTTAAGTGTGGGGGAGTTTGATAGACCATCATTTACACATGTTTTTACCCCCGTTCTTACACCGTTTGAGGTTTTGATTCTCGTGTTTTAGGCCGATTTCACGCTAGGTTGTGCTTGTTTGTGATATTTCAGGTCCTAGTACGTGAATGAAGGCTTAGGAGCGAGTCTGGGGTCGATTGGACGAAGAACGGACGAATGGCGAGCTGTTTGGGGAGTGCACGGGCAGACCAGGGAGGCTGCACGGCCGTGCACTTGAGCCATATGGCCGTGCGCCTCATGCCGAGGCCATGCACGGGCACAATCCAGACTTGCACAGCCGTGCACCTGGCCGTGCAAGAAGCATGAGTTCGACTTAAATGGATACGCTGCGTTTCAGGGTGCACGGCCAGAATGGTGTTGGTCACGGCCGTGCACCTGGCCGTGCAATTCGGGAAAGCCGGTTTTAAAGCCTAATCCGAGCCAGAAGTGGGAGAATCGTGTTTTGAGAGCAAAAACAGAGCCCTAGAGAGAGAAAGTGCGAAGAACACATCCTAGAAGCTGTCCTAGAGCTGGATTTCGTCGAATCGAGCCTGGAGATCGTCATAGGAGTGAAAATCATCGTCCCGGAGCAGATTATCCTCATCGTTATGAGTATGACTAATCCGATTCTTGTTTTCTCTTCTCTCTCTATGGAGTAGAACCCTTCTCTCACTTGGGTATGAAGAATCCTAGTTCCTTGTGTTACGGATTTGATTGTAATGACTTGGGATGATATTACTGTTTGATTTTAATCGAATGACGCATGTTTAATGAATTGATTTGAGTCTGATCAGCTTGTCTCAATTTCTGCTTCAACCTGAGATAGATAGAATCTGATTAGGTTGTTAGAGCCTCTTCATTCGATAGTAGGAGATTGGCTATACGAGAGTTAGCCAGTTTACTGCTTTGTACTGGTGTTCTTGGCGCCAGTAGTGGAGTTATGCGTTCATAGCCTCAGCTTTCTATCCCGGTGAAGACTAGTCGTCTGCCGGGTAGTTAGACTGAGAGGGCTTGGTCAGCTTAAGAGATTCCAAGCTACTGTCGGATCTTCCGCAGTCTAATCAACAGTAAATCAACCCAGGGAATTGCAATTGAACCTAACTAAGGGGCTAGGGGGACTCAATCCCGAGTGACTCTTGCCTGCTTTAGAAACCCGAACAATTTACTGCTTTCTTGTTGCTTTTACTTTTCACAACAATCACTCGAACTAGTTTGCTAGATAATAGAGAATCACGGAGTAAGCAGTAGATCTAGACCCCGGGTTGATAATTAAACTTGCCTATACTGCAGTCCCTTTCATTGGTTACACTTGGCCATTGTTAGGTGTTGTGCGCTCTTTTTCTGGGCATCATTACAGGAGGATCACTGGGCAAAATCCTTTGCGATTGGACCATCACTGACCACTGTCCAGAGAGCTTCATCGACTCCCCAGAGAAAAGTTTCCATTTGTCGCTTCCATGAGGTATAATTTGTTCCTGTGAACAAAGGTGGGTGATTGTATGATGCATGACCAAAGACAGATGATCCCATGATCGATTCCCTTGGCAGTATGTAGCTCAATCAAGGGATTGGCTCTGATACCAATTGAAATCGAAGACTAGGGTTTAGGTTTAGAGAAGAAGAAAAGAATGAAGTTGGAGAAATGAGTGAATGAACGAAAAGAGACGATTCAGACGTTCATCTTCTCATGTTAGCAAAACGTTTTATTATGGTGGGCTTGACAAATGGAAGCCCACTTTTACCGTAACAGGTTAGAAAGCATTGGGCCTGACTCCGGCTTCAGCTATCTTTAAAAATAGGCCCAGCGTGGAGCAAGACCAATTTTGGTCTTCTTCTTCCTGCTTCGAATCGATCAAGACTCGGACAATCTCGTGAAGTTGAAGAAACAGAGAGTCAAAATAGGGGAAATCATAGTAGGGAAAGAAGTTGCGGAAATTTAAAGAATGCACGATATTTTTAACGTGGTTCACCCCTGTGCAATGGGCTACATCCACCCCTACGACTCTATTTATTATTTTCTGGATGATATAACTTACAAGTACAATCAACAACTCAAAATGAGAAAGGAAATGCTAAAAAATCAAAACAGAATGATGAGAAAAACACCCAAATTCCAAAACCAGGAATTTGTATCAACCACTAGCAAAGAACCTCTCCCTCTTTGCTAAAACCCTTTGTTTAGAAGCCCTTTACCGCTCTCTCACAAAGTTGCCTTCGAGTTGTGATTATGCGGCTCCTTTTATAATCGTCGATAATGATCAAGGGTGATTTGGGTATGAGTTGTAGACAGCTCATTCTTCCATATTTGGCAGTGCTTGATTTATGGAGTTTGAGCTATGATTGTGTAATCAATCAACCAAGAGTGGTTGATTGATTTCAACTTGATCCCCAAACTTCTTGATTGCCAAGCAATATTGAGTTTCCTTCAACAGGGTTCAGATTGGATAATTTATTATGGGGTTGGATCATGACCGGTCGACTCATTGGTGCATCTTAGATAGAAGAAAATTGTTATAAATATTCATTTTTTTCATTAAAACCCAAGAAACAACTTCTTCTGTCGCCCCCACTAGCGGCAGCTGCGACAGCCATTTGATCATCGACTTTATTGGCAGAGCGCAAATTCGCGGCATAAAGAATCTCCTAAGGCAGTGGAGATCAGGGACAGGAGGCCTACACCGGCGGTGAGCATGTCGAGCTGGAAGACATTTTCGTAAGCGAAGATGAAATTTGCGATTGACACCTGTGGCCCACCACATGCCCCGCTCGTGGAAGTTGGTTTGAGGGACACCGTATCTAGGGCAACCTCTAAGAAGCCAGCCGTCATTCGGATCGAGTTTCGGGTTAGGACTTAGGAGCGAGGACGATGTAGGAGTTGTTAAAGCAACCCGGGTGCGAAGGAAGGGAGCAGAGGAGTGAGGACTATGTAGGAGTTGTTAAAGCAACCCGGCTGCGGAGGAAGGAAGCAGGGAGCCTTGTGCGCGGGAGGTTCAGTGATCTAGATTTGGATTGGGCAGTGGTGGAGATAGTGAGAGTGAAAAGGGCGAGAAAGAGGAGAATGATGAATTTCAAAGAGAAGCCATTTTTGCTTCGAATGGAAAAAGTACAGAAGTTCGTGAACTAAGAAGAAGAGCCTTCCATGCATTGGTTGGTTGGTAAGTCCAACAAACCAAATCGCAAACACACTCTCCCACCAATTTCTTCCGACCACGTCATCGTCGCCGAAAGCCTCCTTTCCATTGTTAAGTAAGGGGTTTCGTTTGGCCACAAGATTCAATTTTGATTCGAAAAGTGGTAGAATCGCCAAAACTCCGCAAGGTGATTTTTCTGTTATTTAGTATAGCCTGGTTTTGTACTTTTATGATTGATTAGATGGTATTGGGATCAATATGATCATACTGAAAGAATAAGCATTTCATTTGATATCCCTATCCTTTTCGGATTTGGGTCAATATAATTCTCTCTTGTAGAGCCTTTTTGTTTTGGGTGTATCAACCCAAATTCATTTCTTTTGTGGAGAAGCCTTTCCTGGAGATTATGCTCCGGATTCTTGTGTTGCTGGTCGGATTGAGCTTCTTGGGGTTCATTGCCGGATCTTCCCCTATGGTGGTCGACGTAGGTAAGGTTTCTCCGATCTCAATTCCGGTGGCTCCTTTGATGACGCCAACATTTATTGAGTTTCTTTTTTAATCCGCTATTTTTCAGGGCCGATTGATTAATCATTTGTTACTGCTCCGTTTTAATTTATTTATTTCCAGTTCTGAGACTAATTAGAGTCATAAATACATTTTGCCTCTAACATATCTTACCAATTTGAATCATTTTTGTTATTTCTTTCCTTCCTTTTTCGTCGAGGTGTACTATGAATCACCATCATTATTCATTGCTTATGATTACAGGTTTTGCATTTCCCTTATTATATTATATATTAGTACTAATGGTATTATTAATTGTTTGTGACTAATTATGTTACGTTTTAATTTTCTATAATGGAATTTATCCTCAATTACCATTGAGGTTGTGCCTTTTTCTTAATGACAAATTCTAAATCTTTAGATATACATTTCTAGCACTATAGTGGATTCTTTTGAGTTCACGTCGCAGGGAAATCTTATCGTTATTATGATACATGAAGAACGTGCAATCGACCTCATCTGTCTATCAGTTAAGGTCATTTGTTCTTGTTGAATTATACATGATATTAGTGATGCCTTTTAGATGGTGACTCATTATGTCTTATCTTTTTCTTTCGAGGAAATTATTAACTGACCATAAGATGCTTCGGAGAGGAAGTCTTCCCATTCGAGAGCCGACTCCATTATAAAGGAAGTTCTTATTTCTCTCTTCTCACTCCATGTGTCAGTTTCGTGTCACTTATGCTTCTCGGAGTTTCACAGAGCTACCCACCTCGTGGCATAACAGGCTCTTTCATCGGGTGTTCGGTTGTATACGGACTACCGTTCTTTATCATTGTATTTTGTTGTTGTTTTCCGGCCATGCCCTGGGGGCTTATCTTGGATAAAAAAAAAAAACTATAACATGATAAATGTATTTAAATTTTTTGAGAAGTTGAAGTTCTCACCTATTTACAACTTCATTATAACCAAAATACGAGGTCATCAAATTAAAATTTCTATGTAATTTGAGTAGAATTACATGTAATGTAGGCCAAAACGGGCCAAGAATTGAGTAGGTCTTGTTGAATATAGTACCATGCTCGCTCCGCCTACGGGCTACTCGCCCAAAAACAAATCAGACAGGAAAAGTGAAACTGGTCAAATCAAATCCCGTTGGATCACCATGCACAATTCAAGTGGCTAAATTGAATATGATAAGTGTTTGTGTTGGACTAAAACTACAATTGAAGTCAACACATAGTAAAAGCTCAATTGTGTAGGAAATGTAAATGAAATATCGATAAGAGGAAATTTTAAATCGAAAGAAAATGACTTGAATTAAATGAGATCATATCATTTGAGATTTCCATTCTTGTGGAACTAGCACTGGGCCCGGCCCGTTGCTCGGCAAAGTTCAGGCAAGGAATATGATATATAATAATAGATATGATAGATGCTTTGAAACGTATGTAATGAGTATTTTGTACATTAGTATGCACGTAACATATTTGAAACTGGTCTAACTGTGCATAATGTGTTTAGAACTCCGTAAAAAAATTTGATATAAGCATTAAGTATAATAATTGAATAAAAAATTAAATATAAATAATTTTCGTTCATTACTTTAGTAGACCATATAGTTGGATATTAGAGTTACTTCCATAATACATACATAATTAACCTTCAAAATGAAAGAAGATGATTGGTCTCTCTTAGAGTTCAATATGTCCTTGAAGTGTTTTTTTCAACAGAGAGCACCTCTTTGACCACATCGCGGTTAGTGGATCTAAAGTTACAGAATTTAAAATATATAGGACATGATGCAAGGTTGTCACTAATAATTACTTGGACAATGTATATTGTATGAGTGAATGCCCAAATGACTCTTAGATCTCAAATATTCCCAACAACAATGTAGTAATTTCCTTGCAAGAATTTTTTTTCATGAAATAAATTCAAATATGAAAATGTATGAAAATAAGAATATATGTAAGATACGTCCATGCAAAAGACGAAGTTATGCAAATCTTTTACCATCGTTGAAGGAGATAATCGAAATGAAGTTAGATCAACAATTGAACAAATGTTTGCACGTTGTTGGCAACTTCATAAAAGTCTTCTTCAATGGTGTTTTTCATTGCGCTTATTCTGACATAAGCATTGACATGTAACAAAGTTAATTATATGTAGCGATGAACATGTATATATATGCACTATGGATAAGAACAATTACTTACCGATTTAACAAATGGTGCAATAAAGGATAATTCCAGTTGAAATATAGTTTCGATGTTGGGGATGCAACAATGTAATAGCTTCTTAGCAATGATGAAGTAACTTAGGGCCCGTTTAGTATTGTTGCTTGTTTTTGTTTCCTGTTGTGTTTTAAGAAATTTGGAAAACAAAGAAAAAAATCGTGTTTAGTTGGGTTTTTATTTTTTGTTGTTAATCAGAGTTGAACAACAAGGCCCAAATATGAGAAACAACAATTTATAGCTTGGGATCTGATTCTTAAACATGTTGCACACGGGATTCCTACTGGTTGGGCGCTTGATTTAATTAAAACAGACCAGTTTTTGAATCCCCACAGAAGCAAAAAAAATTTTAATATACCACCCCCAAACCCTACTTACTTTCAGTCGCCCCCAACCCCTCCATTTTCTCTCGAACGAGAGGCGCCACTCTCCCCCTCCAGCCATAAACGCCGACCGCCTTCTCCCCACTCTAGCCATAAACGTCGGCCGCCTCCGCACCCTCCCGAACATCAGATAAAAGAGGACATGATTGGGTGCAAGAGATTCTCCGTGGACATCCAATTCGAATATATGAGCAGTTAAGGATGGATAAAAGGACATTTGTTTCTCTATGTGAGGAACTAAAACGATATGGAGGGTTGGAATCAACAAAGAATGTGACAGTTGAAGAAAAAGTTGCAATATTCATGAAAGTTGTTGGACACTCATGGACCACTAGAGATGGCGCAGAAAGGTTCCAACATTCCACAACCACTATATCAAAGTACTTTGGCATAGTGCTGAAAGCAGTCAACAAAATTGCAGTAAGGCTAATTAAACCACCAGATATGGGTGTGGTTCCAGAGCAGATCAAGGATAACTCAAAATTTTACCCGTATTTTAAGGTTAACTTCTTATCCTTTATTTCATATTGCACATGTTTCATATTATAATGATCTTGATATAGGTATATTGTCTTACAAGATGCTGTTGGTGTTATAGATGGAGTGCACATTGATGCTGTAGTTCTAACTGATGAGCAAATCCCCTATCGAGGACGAAAAGCAAAAACAACACAATATGTAAAATGTGAAAAGTTTAGGTACTAAAATGTCATAATGAAAATTTTTAGGTACCAAAATGTAATTTTCCAATGATATTTTCCATATGAAAATGTAAATTTTGGCCAAAATATAAAATATAAGAAAGTTTAGGTACCAAATCGTAATTTGGCATTTGGATCCATGGATCAATCCATGAATCCACCAATCCAATTGGATTTGGATCAAATGGATTGGATTACGTGGATATTTTTAATGGATTGGTGGATTGGATTGGTGGATTGAATTAACAATTGCCACTTATACCTATCGTGTGATTTGCCACATATATTACTGATGTAAGTACACATACCACACCTAACTCTGATTAATTGGGTATTACAACTTTAAATTGAGAAATCAAAGAGGGCGCTATTTGATCAAAACTCCCCTAATAAACATGAGGTGATAAAGTGAGAAGGACACAACATAGAAATGATGCATGAAAATATGAAATAAGAAAAAAGTCATAGAACTAACTCCAATAGTTTTAGGTACACATTATTTTATTAGTTTTGTTGAAAAATTCATTCAAAAAATTCAAACGTTGGTTGCACATAGTGAACTTCACCAACCACGTCTGTGATACAAAATAACCAACAGAAATTTTAGAGTATAATATACAAATTAGCATAGGTAATTGAATGCGGAGCAGGATGTAAATTCCCTTTTCATCAGATAGCACATAATGTGCCTCCCAACTTTAAATATTTACAATAGCAAAGCCTCTAAAATACATGAATCCAATAGTGATGGTAAAAAATGTGATTTAGAGTTGTAGAAGGGATGATAAAAATATAATCTTAGTATTCCTCTTCGAGATACATGTGGTACTGTCAGAGATATGGAGAGCAAAGACGAAAAGGATACACTACGAGTTCATGAATGAATACTATGAAATAGATCTTCAAATCACGGGCTTGGGGCTGAATAAAATTATAGGAGGTTAGTTAGATAGCCGATGATATAGAATTTGCCAATTTGGTACATCGACAGGAGATCTCCAGAGTCGGCTTAGGAAGCAAAGAATCGAAGGGGAAGAAAAAGATATAGACTCTTTTATTAACAACCAATTGAGTGCATGGGGGTGGATAAACGATGCATTCATTTCTCATTTCCTTTTTAAGAAAATAAAACAAAATAATATCGTAAACTTTTTTGGGTTTCTATTCACCTTTTGAAGCAATGCAGTCAAAATCGCGCTTTAAAACTTAAATACTTAAGATTTTACCCTTTTAGGTCACCAAAACGCTTTCGTTTCCATATAAAAACTTAAGTGTATAAAATTGGACTAAATTGCGCTTTAAAGCTTAAAAGCTTACGGTTTTACGCTTCCAGTTCTCCAAAACGCTTTACGTTTTTACTCTTTTAGCTCACTAAATTAGTATTTTTTCATGAAATTAATTAAAAATGTATATTTTAAAAGTAAATCACCAACAATATGATACATTTGAGATTAAAAGATACATATAAGGTACTTGGATGTATCCTCAACTTCAATAGAGTAATCTAATTCACCAGCTAGACTTTTCCCAAATTCATTAGCACAGTGGGAATAGTGGTTTATTGTTAAAATTTATGTTTACAAACTTATTATTAAGATGCTATAAGTTGTTCTACTTTAGGCATGAATCGCATGTATTTATTGACTTATCTAAATTCTGTGCATTCATATTTTGCATAGCATATGTCCTACTTAATAGATTTCTAGTTATTTTTCAGTATGCGTAAAAAACTTATGCTTTTACGCTTTGATTCTACGCTTTACGCTTTTACCCCTTTTCCGCTTCTAGGTAGAATCGCGCTTTTGACTACATTGTTTTGAAGTTTGTTTTTTTTTTCGGGCCTAATCAGATTATTCAAAGCTATTATTCTACTAAAATGATTTTATTTTTTTTCCACTACATTGATATAATATTTTGGCCAAAACATGTTAGTAAGTTAAATGATATATTAATTAAAATAATATAATATTCACGCTCTTTCGGCGCACTCAAATTATAATTCTTGAAGAGTATACTCTCTTACGCTCTCATTCTAGCTCCTGCTCTACCTCCCGCTCCGCAAATTGGTAAGATAAATTCGTCAAGTCAATTCTGTCAACATCATTGTATGTTTAGATTAAACCATTGGGACAACCAACTGTACATAGAAATGGATAGTTGTGTAGAAAGTTGTATTTGAAGAGGATAGTTGTGTAGGCCATTGGCGAGGGTGGATAATTTGGTGGATTTTCCTCAATGAGTGGTTCTTAAAACCAAGATCCCTCAACAAAACCCACAAATATTATGAACTTATCCTCACAGAAATTGGATCAGTCACCTTTCCCACAAATTTGATCCTTTAGACAAAACACTCAATACCCACTAAACCTGCAAAATCCACCAAATTATCCACCCTCGCCAATGGCCTACTAGCCCAAACACCAACCAAAAATTCCCTGCTACTATTGCTCTTAACCACCCGCAAATTTGCCAATCCTTCAATTACTGGGATTACCATGAAGCTTGGATTAATGGCTTCTTCAAGAAAAACCATATGTACCGACACTCCTGGAATTTTTTCTGAGATTACAAAACTCCCATTATTTTCCCCAACTGGTTTATGCACTGCTGGGATCTTTTTGAGCCAACTGAAAATATCTATCCAGCTGAGATAAAAGAGGGATATCAAACCTTATGTAAAAAAATATTCTGGTCCAGGATTACCCCTCCTCAAATTTTTTTACTACATCAAAGTTCCTTGGATTACAGTAACATAACACCAAACTGTGACCAAGTGTAATCGCAGTCCGAAAATGCAGTAACATGCAAGTCTAATTGTCAACCCGGGGTCTAGATCTACTGCCTACTCCGCGAATATCTGTTATCTAGCAAACTAAGTTGAGTGATTGTGATTTTAATTAAAAGCAGTAAGAAAGCAGGAAATGGTTTGGTTTTCTAAAGCAAAGGAAGAGTCACTCGGGAATGAGTCCCCCTAGCTCCTTAGTTAGGTCTCAGTTGTAATTACCCTGGGTTGATTTACTGTTGATTAAACTGCGGAAGATCCGACAGAAGCTTGGAATCTCTTAAGCTGACCTAGCCCTCTCAGGCAGGCTAACCGGCAGGCGACTAACCTTCACCGGGATAGACTGCTGAGGCAATAAGCACATAACTCCACTACTGGAATTGGGTTCCAGTACAAAGCAGTAGATTGATTAACTCTTGTATAACCAACCTACCACTACCGATTGATGAAGCTCTAACAACCTAATCAGATTCTATCTATCTCAGGTTGCAGTAGAAATCAAGAAAAGATGATCAGACTTCAATTGACTAAATGAATTATGCATCAATCGATTAAAATCAAACAGTATAACAATCCCAAGTCATTACAATCAAGATCCCTAACACATGTAACTAGGGTTCTTCATACCCAAGTGAGAGAAGGTTTTACTCCATAGAGAGAGAGAGGGAAACAGAATACAAAGCAGTCATACTCATAACAATGGGAAGAATCTGCTATGGGATGATAATCTTCACTCCAAGGGTGATTTCCAAGCTTGATTGATGAAACCCAGCTCCAAAACCACTCTTAGGGGGTGTTCTTCGCACTTTCTCTCTTTAGGGCTCTGTTTTTGCTCCAAAAAGTCGATTCCCTCTCCTTTGGCTCGAAATTGGGTTAAAACCCAGAAATTCCCGACCACACGGCCAGTTCACACGGCCGTGTGACTTTCCCAGCTGCCCGTGTGAGTGTGCAAAACGCCGCGTTTCACTTAAGCGGCTTCGGGTACGCTACACGGCCAAAACCACAGGGCCGTGTGGATTCCCAGGCTGCCCGTGTGAGCTCCCTGGACTTTTCACACGGCCACAAGGGGTCCCTTACACGACCAGTGTGGCTTGCCCATGCAATTTGGTGCCACACGGCCAGGTCACAAGGCTGTGTGGGTTTTTAGGCGTGCCCGTGTGGCTTCCTCAGCTTCTCGCCAAACGTCCAATCTTCGTCTAATCGACCCTGAACTCGTTCCCAAACCTTCATTCACGTACTAGGATCTGAAATATCACAAACAAGAACAACCTAGCGTGAAATCGGCTTAAACAAGAGAAATAAGACTCAAACGGTGTAAGAATGGTGGACAAAAACATGTGTATATATCAAGTCATCAAATTCCCCCACACTTAACTATTTGCTTGTCCCCAAGCAAACCTGACTCAAACCGATGCAACTCTCCAGACCACTATAGCAACATGCACCCCCGATCGTTGGCAGAGGATTTTCTATATCATTTAGCAACTTACGAGGTCAACTGGTCTTCTAAGTAGCCCCTATCTATCTCAATGCGAGTACTAGACTCAAGCCAGGATCATGAGAAGCAGTGAAACTAAGACAGTCAATTCATGGATAAGGAGACTCACACAACTCAACAACCAATGACTCATTGTATCGGGTGCTCTTTCATTTCATTTCACTTGTTGGAACCCCTTCTTCTTACTATTTGTTTCTTTTTTTTTTCTTTCCTTTGCTGGGGTTCCAACTGCAGTTTGTATGCGCGGTCTGCCCTTATTAGGTGAGCAAGAGCAATTTCTGTACATCTCTCACTCGCCAGAGTACTTCTTTTAACTCCTATTCCTAACTTCGTGTGGAGGGTCAATGAAAATAAGGGGGGTCGGAAGCTCAATTCCTGCCCTTGAAAACACATCCTCAAGTAGGCAAACCGTTCAACGGGTAGAAATTTTACCTGTACTAGAGACAACTTAGCTTCCCCTTGTAGGCCTACCCTACCAAGGATCACTAAAATCTCTTCCAAAACTCGATTTTGTGCAATGCACGGTGCCACACACTTTGTGCTTACCCCATGTCTTAGAATTTCAAATTTTTGACATGGAGGACCAACTGTTTTTTCATTTCACACTTGAGCACCCTTTTTCGATACACGAGTCCACAACACAACATAAGAGGATTCATCAATATCACATGAATCAACGATCCTAAATCCACTAGTTCACAAAATCAACCGGAACAGCAAAGAGACAGATAGGAAAAATCTTATACTTCAACATCCTCCATAGTGCTACAATTACCTCTCTAGGTTGCATATCACCATAAAGACTGTCAATTCAAAGCATAGTGAGCAGGATTTTGCAGGGAACAGTACTTGGAGCCATCAATTCATCAAATTGGACAGTGGACTAGGCTCCAAGCACACAAACTCATCTAGCAGTCAAAAATAGATAAACACCCCCCCCCCCCCCCGCACTTAAGCACGAGATTGCCCTCAATGGAGCTGAGGGAAAGATAAGGGGAAACGATGTTACCAGGAAAACGAAATGTCGGGGGACTGGAAAAGGGACCAGTCAGCAGGGCTAGAGTCATCAAAACACACTGGGTGATAGAAACCATAGTTCCAAGAGGACAAATCGAAAAACAACCGAAAGAAAAACAAACCTTGATGGGGTTGTCTCCCCACAAGCACTTCTTTTACGTCTTTAGCTGGACGATGGCTCCTAAGTTTCGGTCCACCCCAGAACCTCCTTGAAGTTGAGGTTCTCGTCGATGATGTGGAGTCTCAAGTCACGAGCATGTGATGTGATAGGTGATGAAGATGGCTCATGGCCTTGAGGAAGATGAAGTCTCCACTCTCGAGACCTCTCCTTCGCGTATGCTCTTGTCTCATTGCCCCAAACCAGATTAGATATATTTGATTGACCACCATCGCATCCACCAAGAGGGATCGATGTTGATGTGGTCTTGGTCTGGCAAAGAGACACTGCAAATGGGTCCTTGTCAAACAGCTCCTCGAAGTTTGGTGGAGATATCACATGTAACTCATGGCCGGTGCATGCCTCTTCCACCTCAACTTCATCCTCAGCCTGGACACCACTTGTTTCTTTAACCCCCCCTTCCTTCATCAGAATGTGGTTTCTCCCCTTGGAAAAGATCAAGAACTTCCTCTTCTTTGCTCTCTTCCTCGTCCTCCACAACTTCTTCCCTCACCCTTTCTCGCTCTTCTTCTTCTAGCACAAATTGGAGAGCAAGTCGCCATGTAATTTCTTCAATGAGATCATCTTGCATCTACTCGCTCGGGCCCAGCATATCAGAGCCGAAATGGGGACAATTGTGATCTACCACCAGAGGATACACTTGATCATGATTATCATGGGAGCTTTCCGTGAAAACTTCTGTATGCTCCTCAACATCCTCATGATTGCCTTCTTCTTCCTCCTCATCTACTTGTATGGCAACATAAAGGTTGTCTTGAGAAAACTGTGCACAAGTTTTCTCAATGACCTCTATGTGCTTCTTTATGCTCCGAAGGGTATCCTCTGTTTCATGGGGAAAGGAGAAGTCAGTTTGGGCCATGGCCTGGATATGAGGATCCATCTCGGGAAAGGATCTCTTAGGTACTCGAGAAATCTGCTCCATGAGAAGCCTCAAGTGATGGTTTGGATATGGCTGTGGTGTGTAGCATGGCTCTTCCGGATGGCCCATGAAGGCTGTGGCTAAATCAAGATCTGATGGCCCTTCTAGTTGTGGGAGGAATTCTTCTTGATAATGAGATTGTTCTTGAAATACCCAAGGGTCTGATTGTTCTTCGTAGTAGGGGGGTTGGTACTAAAACCCGACTCCATAGTCTTCTCCTCCTTGGGTGCTCCATGAAGTCTCGGGGTAATGCCACTCAGGTTGTGGTGGATACCCCCAATGGTTGGAGAAGCCTTGAGAATCCATGTACCAGATCTGCACCAACAAAAACAAAATACACAAGTGAAAAGCAAGGGTGGAAAAGAGAGGAGGCATAAAAGTAAATGCTAAAGTAACAGACTTTCACGTTTCTACAATAACCTAGAGGTCCCCGGCAACGGCGCCAAAAACTTGACACGCTAAAACGCAACACCAAACTGTGACCAAGTGTAATCGCAGTCCGGAAATGCAGTAACAGGCAAGCTCTAATTGTCAACCCGGGGTCTAGATCTACTGCCTACTCCGTGAATATCTGTTATCTAGCAAACTAAGTTGAGTGATTGTGATTTTAATTAAAAGTAGTAAGAAAGCAGGAAATAGTTCGGTTTTCTAAAGCAAAAGAATAGTCACTCGGGAACGAGTCCCCCTAGCTCCTTAGTTAGGTCTCAGTTGTAATTACCCTGGGTTGATTTACTGTTGATTAAACTGCGGAAGATCCGACAGTAGCTTGGAATCTCTTAAGCTGACCAAGCCCTCTCAGGCAGGCTAACTGGCATGCGACTAACCTTCACCGGGATAGATTGCTGAGGCAATAAGCACAGAACTCCACTACTGGAATTGGGTTCCAGTACAAAGTAGTATATTGATTAAATCTCGTATAACCAACCTACCACTACCGATTGATGAAGCTCTAACAACCTAATCAGATTCTATCTATCTCAGGTTGAAGCAAAAATCAAGAAAAGATGGTCAGACTTCAATTGACTCAATGAATCATGCATCAATCGATTAAAATCAAACAGTATAACAATCCCAAGTCATTACAATCAAGATCCCTAACACATGTAACTAGGGTTCTTCATACCCAAGTGAGAGAAGGTTCTACTCCATAGAGAGAGAGGGAAACAGAATACAAAGCAGTCATACTCATAACAATGGGAAGAATCTGCTCTGGGATGATAATCTTCACTCCAATGGTGATTTCAAAGCTTTATTGATGAAACCCAACTCCAAAACCACTCTTAGGGGGTGTTCTTCGCACTTTCTTCTCTAGGGCTCTGTTTTTTTATCCAAAAAGTCGATTCCCTCTCCTTTGGCTCGAAATTGGGTTAAAACCCAGAAATTTCCGACCACACGGCCAGGCCACACGGTCGTGTGACTTTCCCAGCTGCCCGTGTGAGTGTACAAAACGCCGCGTTTCACTTAAGTGGCTTCGGGTACGCTACACGGCCAAAACCACACGGCCGTGTGGATTCCCAGGCTGCCCGTGTGAGCTCCCTGGACTTTCCACACGGCCACAAGGGGTCCCTTACACGGCCAGTGTGGCTTGCCCGTGCAATTTGGTGCCACACGGCCAGGTCACACGGCTGTGTGGGTTTTTAGGCTTGCCCGTGTGGCTTCCTTAGCTTCTCGCCAAACATCCAATCTTCATCCAATGCACCCCGAACTCGTTCCCAAACCTTCATTCACGTACTAGGACCTGAAATATCACAAACAAGAACAACCTAGCGTGAAATCGTCCTAAAACACGAGAAATAAGACTCAAACTGTGTAAGAATGGTGGACAAAAACATGTGTATATATCAAGCCATCAAATTCCCCCACACTTAACCATTTGCTTGTCCCCAAGCATACCTTACTCAAACCAATGCAACTCTCTAGACCACTATAGCAACATGCACCCCCGATCGTCGGCAGAGGATTTTCTAGATCATTTAGCAACTTACGAGGTCAACTGGTCTTCTAAGATGCCCCCTATCTCTCTCAATGCGAGTACTAGACTCAAGCCAGGATCATGAGAAGCAGTGGAACTAAGACAGTAAATTCATGGATAAGGAGACTCACACAACTCAACAACCAAGGACTCATTGTATTGAGTGCTCTTTCATTTCATTTCACTTGTTGGAACCCCTTCTTTTTACTATTTGTTTCTTTTTTTTTCCTTTCCTTTGCTGGGGTTCCAACTGCAGTTTGTATGCGCGGTCTGCCTTTATTAGGTGAGGAAGAGCAATTTCTGTACATCTGTCACTCGCCAGAGTACTTCTTTTAACTCCTATTCCTCACTTCGTGTGGAGGGTCAATAGAAATAAGGGGGGTCAGAAGCTCTATCCGTGCCCTTGAAAACACATCCTCAAGTAGGCAAATCGTTAAACGGGTGGAAATTTTACCTGTACTAGAGACAACTTAGCTTCCCCTTGTAGGCCTACCCCACCAAGGATCACTAAAATCTCTTCCAAAACCCGATTTTGTGCAATGCACGGTGCCACACACTTTGGGCTTACCCCATGTCTTAGAATTTCAAATTTTTGACATGGAGGACCTACTGCTTTTTCATTTCACACTTGAGAACCCTTTTTCGATACACGAGTCCACAACAAAACATAAGAGGATTCATCAATACAACATGAATCAACGGTCCTAAATCCACTAGTTCCCAAAATCAACCGGCACAGCAGAGAGACAGATAGGAAAAATCTTATACTTCAACATCCTACATAGTGCTACAACTATCTCTCTAGGTTGCATATCACCATAAAAAGACTGTCAATTCAAAGCATACTGAGCAGGATTTTGCAGGGAACAGTACTTGGAGCCCTCAATTCATCAAATTGGACAGTGGACTAGGCACCAAGCACACAAACTCATCTAGCAGTCAAAAATAGATAAACACCCCCCCACACTTAAGCACGACATTGCCCTCAATGGAGTAGAGGGAAAGATAAGGGGAAAAGATGTTACCGGGAAAACGAACTGTCGGGGGACTGGAAAAGGGACCAGTCAGCAGGGCTAGAGTCATCAAAACACACTGGGTGATAGAAACCATAGTTCCAAGAGGACAAATCGAAAAACAACCGAAAGAAAAACTAACCTTGGTGGGGTTGTCTCCCCACAAGCGCTTCTTTTACGTCTTTAGCTGGACGGTGGCTCCTAAGTTTCGGTTCACCCCAGAACCTCCTTGAAGTTGAGGTTCTCGTCGATGATGTGGAGTCTCAAGTCACGAGCATGTGATGCGATAGGTGATGAAGATGGCTCGTGGCCTTGAGGAAGATGAAGTCTCCACTCTCGAGACCTCTCCTTCGCGTATGCTCTTGTCTCATTGCCCCAAACCAGATAAGATATATTTGATTGACCACCATCGCATCCACCAAGACGGATCGATGTTGATGTGGTCTTGGTCTGGCAAAGAGACACTACAAATGGGTCCTTGCCAAGCAGCTCCTCGAAGTTTGGTGGAGATATCACATGTAACTCATGGCTGGTGCATGCCTCTTCCACCTCAACTTCATCCTCAGCCTGGACACCACTTGCTTCTTTAACCCCCCTTCCTTCATCAGAATGTGGTTTCTCCCCTTGGAAAAGATCAAGAACTTCCTCTTCTTTGCTCTCTTCCTCGTCCTCCACAACTTCTTCCCTCACCCTTTCTCGCTCTTCTTCTTCTAGCATAGATTGGAGAGCAAGTCGCCATGTAATTTCTTCAATGAGATCATCTTGCATCTCCCCGCTCGGGCCCAACATATCTCAACGCATTTTTTGCAAACAAAATCCTCAATCAGCGCTCTCTTAGCCTGGTGCCAAGACTGGAGAAGAATACTTCCAAATTCTCAAAGATGTGGCGTCTAGCTCAACTTCTGACGCAGATTCCACGTTCCAAAACCGTGACCCAGATGAAGAAGTGCTTGGTCCTTTGCCAACAAAGAGCACTAAGTTGAAGACAAAGAAGAAGTGACCCCATTGCTTCTTCCACTATCATAAAGACAGAGAAGAAGTGACTCCACTTCCAACCCACTATCCTAAAGACAAAGAAGAAGTGACTACACTTCCAACCCACTCAATTTGGTTATGGAAAGAAGACCACAAATTATCTATTTTTCTTTATATTAAAAATGTAATTTTGTTATGACATGTGACATAATCATATAAGTGTCCACATTGTCATCATTATGGTTTTCAATTTATTTACCAAAAGGGGACTCCATTTCTCTATAAAAGGAGACTCCCTTCACTTGTTGTAGTAGAGTTGTTTTGAGTGGGAATTGCTCTCTTGCAAAGCTTCCTCCCATCATCTTCTCTCAAGAATTCCTGTGTAAGAAGTCTATCAAACTATCAAGTTTTACTTCATCTTTTTCAAATAATCTTCAACTTTTATTTATTTCGTGCATAATTGGTCATCTCCATTATTTATTTTATGCAAAAAAGGTCATCTCCAGTATTTATCTTCTGCTAATCTGGTCATATCTATTATTTACTTTTTGCTAATCTGGTCATCTCCAGTATTCACTTTTTGCTAATCTGGTCAATTCCAATATCATTTACTTTACAAACTATTTTCAAGTTAATCTCATATTGGCTGTCTCTTTCCGTCCTTACTGGTCAAATTTTATTTATTTCGTCCTTACTGGTATCAGAGTCGGGGGGGGGGGGGGGAGGGTTTGTCTAAAACTTCTTACTTATTATTAGTTGAGAAATGGGTACCCCATGGTTAGATCCTAGCTGAGTCCTTTGTCAGAGAGTTGTAAGACCGTTCTTTGGCCCTTAATCTACCTCACCTGTAAGTTAGATCCAACCTTTGTTTACCTTTCTTTCCTCTAGTCATGAATTCAATTTTTAGACCTTCCTCTTCTTCCTCTAATTCTGACATCATTGGGAACCGTGTGATCAACCAAGAAGAAATTAATTTTGAAACTGTTAGTAAGGAAATTGATACTTGGCAAATTCCTAGGATTGCTCAAAAGAAAATTTATGAGCAAAGCAAATTTAACTTCCTCAATAAAATGGATTATACCATCAAAACAGAAGAAAGAGATATTCATCTTTTCAATGATTATGAAACCATCAAACTTTTGTCTCAAAATTCTATTCAACAACACAAAAAGAAGTACAACTATATCCATATTGGGTTAGTTCAAGTAGGGATTAAGCTTATATCTAAAGAAGGCCTTAATACTGCTATTTTAATGGTTTTACGAGATTCTCGATTTCTTGAGTTTAACGACTCTTTACTTGGAACTGTTGAATCAAGTCTTTGTAATGGCCCAATTTACTTCAATGGTTTTCCAAACTTTACTGTCTCTCTTCATGAAAAACATATTTTAGATGTTTTAACCCTACAAATAAAAACTTTCAACTATAAAATCCAACAAGGATATTTACCTATCTCTTTGGTTTACCGCTTACACTATAAGGCTATGAAATCTGATTTCTCTTCTAAAAAGCTCTTCAATATGGTACAAAAGGAGAAACTATACTTTGTCAAACTGATTTAACTCGTACTAACACTGTTACTCCCAAGACTATCAAAAGGGGAGAATTTACTCTTCCTACATAATGGACCCTTGAAGGAGCTATCATTCCCAGAAGCATCGACCATCGTCAGGTTAATCAAATTACTCAACATATTGATGGTACTGTTAACATCTCTTTTGCTAGGAACTCCATCTCTAGCATTTCTGATATAGACACTGAATTGACAGAAAATGCTCGACAGCGCATCAATACTTTTCTTAGAAGCCAATCTTGTAGAAATCTTTCTCCCATACCTACACCCACTCGATATACCTCCTCTACACTCAACTATGATCTACGAGGAATCAACAACTCCAACAACATACCTCAACCAGTTTATACTCCACCACCTCACACAACTCTTTTTCCAAATATAAATACCTCGAGAACACCAAATATGTCTCCTACTGCCTCACAAGCTGCATTTCCTAAAGAAGAAATCCCTTATTCTCTTGATGTCATTACACAAGAGTTCAAAATTAACAAAGAATTTCTTCGCCATGATTTCTATTCCCAACGTAACCGTTTTAAATGCGAGCAATTTTTTACTGATTACTCTAAGGAAGAATGTGTACTTATACAAAACTCTTTCTATGATTATCTCAATAATATACGAGAACACCTTTCTTTCTTTAATTGGTTCGAACAAGTCTTTTCTCAATCTTCGATAAATGTTCAAACCAAGCCTATGACTTGGTTAACTGTTAACAACTTTAAGATCCAATCTATTCACCCCCCCTAATGCTCCTGTTAATTTTTCTTATTGTGGAACAACTATTCAAGCCTCTCATTTTAACTTAAAACGAGAAAATAGTGACCATGTCAAAGGAGAAGATATTCGACGTCTGATTGAGCAAAACAATTATACAAATCGATTTCTTCAGACATTAGGAGATCAACTTACTAATGTTGAAATCATTTTACCTCTGTCTTTTGCGTCTACTTCAAATACTCCTATTCCTCCTTCCAACAAACTTAATTCCCCCATTTTCAAACCTTTTGAAGTTTCTAAAGAATAAATTCTCGAATTTAAACTTGAAATAGAAAAACGTCTTAAACAACTTTCTACAAAACTATCTATTTCTAAGACTCCTTATATTTCTGACTGAAAATCCATGAGCAATGAGGATCAAATCGTCGATGAATCAGCCAAAGCAATTCAAGACCTAGAAGGTCAGATTGAAATAGAAATCAATCGTCACCGATGGAACCAACCCTCTGCATCTAAGATGTATTACCCACGTCCCACTGCACCTGATTTAGCTCTCGAAGAGAAACCCACTATTATCCAAAATAAATACAACTCCAATTCTATTTATGAATGGAATCTTGATGGATTTTCAGAATATCAAATTTTGAACCTTCTTCAACAAATGACCATTGTAGCTAATGCTTACAAAACTCACAATCAAACTTCTGATTACGCTATAGCTGAACTACTTATAGTTGGCTTTGCTGGTCAATTAAAGTCTTGGTGGGATAATATCTTAACCGCGGAAGACCAGAGAACTATTTTTACAGCTGTCAAATGTGATTCTTCTGGAACTCCTATTTTAGACTCCAATAAATAATCTTCTCAAGATGCAGTTGCATCTCTGATTTTTGCCATTTCAAAACATTTTATTGGAGATCCTTCACATCTTAAGGATAAAAATGCCGAACTACTTTCTAATCTTCGTTGTAAAAAGTTTCATGACTTTCGATGGTACAAAGATACCTTTTTAACTAGGGTTATGCAAAGAGAAGATGGAAATCAACCATTTTGGAAAGAGAAGTTTTTAGCTGGTTACTTACGGAGACACTTTTAATGGTCAAAACATTTTGGAAAGATACCCGTCTCTTAGGAGATAAAATCCAAAACAAAATCCAAGACACTTTTAATGGTCAAATTCCTTATGAGCAACTTACTTACGGAGAACTTATTAACTTTATATAAAAAGAAGGATTTCAAATTTGCCATGATTTAAAACTTCAAAAACAAATCGAACGCGAACAAAAACTAACTCGAAAAGAATTAGGATCTTTTTGTGCTCAGTTTGATGAATCTTATTCAAATATTTCTTCCAAATCTAACTGTGAGGATTATAGCACCAAACCTCATAAAAAACATCGCGATCGTCCCTACCGCTCTTTTAAAAACACGAATAAAAAATCCCATTTTTCTAGGAATCCCCGCCCAGATAAGGGACCACGATCTAACAATGAAAATAAAAACATTACCTGTTTTCGTTGTGGAAAAATAGGTCATATTTCCAAATATTGTCGTATAAAAAAAAGAAGCTCAATGAGTTTAATCTTGATGAAGAGATTCATGACAAAATCAATAATCTTTTTCTCCAACACTACTCTTCTCATGGGGATTCTTCTTCTTCTGATGATGATAAGAATCTTCAAGCCTTACAATTTGATGACATCGATGAAAGTTCTGAATCTTCTATCAATGTTTTAACCAAAGATCAAGAGCTTATTTTAGATCTAATCAATAATATTGATAATCCTCATCTCAAAGAAAAATATTTCAAAAAGCTTCATGAGCACATGGAGAATCCTTCTGTGACTATTCCACCTACCAATCCCTTTCATCAAGGTTCGACGTATAGTGTCAAAGATATCCTTTCTCGACATAGTAATAACGATTACCACAATCCTTCTCTTCTTGATTTCCAAAAGGAATTGGATTACAAAATAGGGATCATGAGATATTACAAACTTTAATAGCTCTCAAACCTTTAGAAGAGCCATCAACATCTAGCCCTGACAACTTTTTTTATGAAACTCCTCACGCAACCAACAGTTTAGAAACAGAGAAAATGCTAACTGATGAGGATTTTCTCTATTTTTTATCTACCATTACTACCCAAAAATGGTATGTTATCATTAATATTCAGGTTTCTTGTGATTTTACTTTAAGCACAGTGGCCCTTCTTGATACAGGAGCAGACATGAACTGCATCCAAGAAGGATTAATTCCAACTAAGTACTATGAAAAGACCCTCGAGCGTCTATCTACCGCTAACTCTCAACCTCTTCAAATACAATATAAACTTTCTAATGCTATAATTTGTCATAAAAAGGTTGAATTCAAAACTCCTTTTATCCTAGTACGTGACATGCAACAAAATGTGATCTTAGGGACACATTTTCTAAATCTTCTAAAACCTTTTACAGTCACCGACCAAGAAATTAACACTGCTGTGTTAGGCAACAATGTTGAATTCTCGTTTCTCCAAAAACCAAAAGTTCGAAACCTAAATGTTTTAAGACGTTCTTCTATAAAATATATACACCATATAATTCGTTGTAAAACTAATAAAATATCTTATTTGTATGATGAGATACATTTTCATCGAATCTTACAACATCTTTCTCAAGCCCTTTTGCAAAAACGAGTCAACTCTTTAAAAGAGAACATTGAAAGCTCTATTTGTGCATATTTACCCAATGCTTTTTGGCATAAAAAACAACATCAGGTTGATCTCCCTTACGAAAAAGATTTCACAGAAAATCTCATTCCCACCAAGGCTAGGCCTATCCAAATGAATTCGGACCTTGAAAAACATTGTCGACAAGAAATTAAGAAATTGCTCAAAAAGGGCCTTATCAGATCTAGCCAATCCCCTTGGAGTTGTTCTGCTTTATATGTCATTAATAATGCAGAAAAGGAACGTGACGTTCCTCATCTTGTTATAAACTACAAACCATTGAATAAGGCTCTGAAATGGATTAGGTATCCTATCCCCAACCAAAAGGATCTACTCCAGAAACTTTCATAGTCCCTAATATTTTCTAAATTTGACGTGAAATCCGGATTTTGGCAAATCCAAATCAAAGAAACAGACCGCTATAAATCTGTTTTTACCGTTCCCTTTGGCCAATATGAATGGAACGTCATGTCGTTTGGTTTGAAAAATGCTCCCTCAGAATTTCAAAGAATTATGAATCAAATCTACTCTCCTTATTTTGATTTCATAATAGTTTATAATGATGATGTCTTGGTTTTTTCTTCGTCCATTGACCAACATTTCAAACATCTCAATCTATTTTTTGAAGTCACTTGACGTAACGGTCTGGCTGTCTCTAAACCAAAACTTTGTCTTTTTCAAACTAAGATACGTTTTTTGGGTCACTACATTAGTCAAGGAACAATTGTTCCAATCGAAAGATCTCTTCAATTTGCAGATAAATTTCCTGATCAAATTTTAGACAAAAATCAATTACAACGGTTCCTGGGTAGTTTAAATTATGTCCTGACTTTTATCCCAACATCAATCTTCTTTGTAAACCTCTTCATGATAAATTGAAAAAGAGTCCCCCTCCATGGAGTGACCAGGATACCAAAATAGTTCAGCAAATTAAGAGGCAGGTTCAGAGTCTCCCGTGCCTTCACATAAGTGATCCTTCTCTCCCTAAAATCGTCGAAACCGATGCCTCTGACCTAGGATATGGAGGAATCCTTAAGCAGATTCAAAATGATAAGGAGTTGTTGGTACACTTTACTTCTAAACATTGGAACCCTACCCAAATCAATTACTCCACTGTCAAAAAAGAACTGCTTGCTATTGTTTTATGCATCTCAAAATTTCAGCATGATTTGCTCAATCAAATTTTTTTACTACGCATTGATTGCCAATCAGCAAAATACATTTTGGAAAAAGATGTTCAAAATCTTGCTTTTTAAACAAATATTTGCACGATGGCAAGCCATCCTTAGCATTTTTTATTTCGACATACAATTTATAAATGGCTCTTAAAACTCTCTTCCATACTTCCTTACTCGGGAATTTTTGCAGGGAGGACGAAGTGCGGAAAACTCTCAGGCTTGCAATCCTCAGTCATAATGCCCCCTACCACTAGATTGCGAGATAACGAGAAAATCAAAATCAAAACATGGAGAGAGATATTTGATGATGAACAAGGAAGCCCTGATCATTCAAGTGAGTATGAAGAAAGTTCGGATGATTCTGGTTCACACTCAAGTTCATCCAAAGCTTTAATCAATATTGATAAGCTGCCCCTTGAAGCTCAAAATTACCTTTAAAAATTTATTGTCGTTTCTGATTCTAAACAAAAGCTTCCCACTGAAGCTTCAACTTCCTCAACAATTTCCCCTTCTAAACTAATTCTTTCAAATACTCAAACGCTAAGTGGCATCCTACCCACACCCATCTCTTCTGAAGAAACCAAACAAATCTATCAGCAACATCATCTTGATGTCGCACCTACCTCAACAGAGGTGGCATCTTCGATAGCCCCCCTCAAAACCGTTTTTCCCAAAACCCAAGAGGTGGTGGTTGTCCAACCCCTCAAATCGATTTCAAAGATATTTTAAGAAAAACACTTTTCAACCCATTTTCGTTGTCGAAGATGGTTTCTACCATCAATATCCAAATGTTACTTCCAAACATTTCCTCAATGAGTGGTTCTTCAAACCAAGATCCCTAAAAAAACCCACAAATATTATGAACTTATTCTCACAGAAACTGGATCAGTCACCTTTTCCCACAAATTTGATCCTTCAGACAAAACACTCAATACCCACTCAACCTGCAAAATACACCAAATTATCCACCATTGCCAATGGCCTACTAGCCCAAACAAACACCAAAAATTCCCTGCTACTATTGCTCTTAACCACCCGCAAATATGCCAATCCTCAATTACTGGGATTACCATGAAGTTTGGATTAATGCCTTTTTCAAGTAAAACCATATGTACCGACACTCCAGGAGTTTTTTCTGGGATTACAAAACTCCCATTATTTTCCCCAACTGGTTTATGCACTGGTGGGATCTTTTTGGGCCAACTGAAAATATCTATCGAGCTGAGATACAAGAGGGATATCAAACCTTCTGTAAAAAATATTCTGGTCTAGGATTGCCCCTCCTCAAATTTTGTTACTATATCAAAGTTCCTTGGATTACAGCCTGGGAATTCAGTTACCAAACCTGTGCCGTCACAAAGGTACCCATGTTAGGCCGCAGCTTCAAAACCAAATATTGGGCTGCAAATCCTCGCCCAGAACAAGCCTACAAACCTCAAGTCCTCCAATGGTTCAATTACAATCCTGAACTGTCCAAATTTATCGAAAAATCCTCAACACAATTTTTGCAAACAAAATCCTCAATCAGCTCTCTTAGCTGGTGCCAAGACTGAAGAAGAATACTTCCAAATTCTCAAAGATGTGGCGTCTAGCTCAACATCTGACGCAAATTCCACGTTCCAAAACCATGACCCGGATGAAGAAGTGCTTGGTCCTTTGCCAACAAAGAGCACTAAGTTGAAGACAAAGAAGAAGTGACCCCATTGCTTCTTCCACTATCATAAAGACAAAGAAGAAGTGACTCCACTTCCAACCCACTATCCTAAAGACAAAGAAGAAGTGACCCCACTTCCAACTCACTCAATTTGGTTATGGATAGAAGACCACAAATTATCTATTTTTCTTTATATTAAAAATGTAATTTTGTTATGACATGTGACATAATCATATAAGTGTCCACATTGTCATCATTATGTTTTTCATTTTATTTACCTAAAGGGGACTCCATTTCTCTATAAAAGGAAACTCCCTTCCCTTGTTGTAATAGAGTTGTTTTGAGTGAGAATTGCTATCTTGCAAAGCTTCCTCCCATCATCTTCTCTCAAGAATTCCTGTGTAAGAAGTCTATCAAACTATCAAGTTTTACTTCATCTTTTTCAAATAATCTTCAACTTTTATTTATTTCGTGCATAACTGGTCATCTCCAGTATTTATTTTATGCAAAACTGGTCATCTCCAGTATTTATCTTCTGCTAATCTGGTCATCTCCAGTATTTACTTCTTGCTAATCTGGTCATCTCCAGTATTCACTTTTTGCTAATCTGGTCAATTCCAATATCATTTACTTTACAAACTATTTTCAAGTTAATCTCACATTGGCTGTCTCATTCCGTTCTTACTGGTACCAGAGCCTCGGGGGGGGGGGGGGGGGGGGGGGAAGGGTTTGTCTAAAACTTCTTGCTTATTATTAGTTGAGAAATGGGTACCCCATGGTTAGATCCTAGCTGAGTCCTTTGTGAGAGAGTTGTAAGATCGTTCTTTGGCCGTTAATCTACCTCACCTGTAAGTTAGATCCATCCTTTGTTTACCTTTCTTTCCTCTAATCATGAGTTCGATTTTTAGACCTTCCTCTTCTTCCTCTAATTCTGACATCACCGGGAACCGTGTGATCAACCAAGAAGAAATTAATTTTGACACTGTTAGTAAAGAAATTGAAAATTGGCAAATTCCTAGGATTGCCCAAAAGGAAATTTATGTGCAACCCTTTAATAGGATTGCCCCAAAAGTGACCCAATTGACAATTGGCAAATTCCTAGAAATTGATAATTGGAAAATTCCTAGGATTGCCCAAAACGAAGAGCGTGATCTCTTAGGTTTTCTTATTGATGATATGACAATGATGATGGGACTCGAGAGCAGCCTAAACCCTAATATACAAGAGAGCCACTCTCAAACAACAAGCTACGAGAGAGTTGGCTAATTACACAATGACCCCTACACTAATTAAATTGATTAATTAAGTACAAGTAGGAATCGTAATACTCCCCCTCAAGCGAAGGAATGAATGTCAAGGAGTCCGAGCTTGACCAGCAAATGTCGAAACTGGTCAACACTTAACCCCTTGGTAAAGATATCGGCAGGCTGCTCCGCAGTAGCGAACTTGAGAGGAATTATCTCGTGAGACTGGACACGCTCACGAACGAAAAAGCAATCCATCTCAACATGCTTAGTACGCTCGTGAAAGACAGGATTGGCATCTATGTGAAGCGCTGCATGATTATCGCAGTACAACGGAGTCGGCTGAGGATGTGAGACGCCCAAGTCACGCAGTAGCCAATGCAACCAAAGAACCTCACTAACTGTGGTGGCCATGGCCAATACTCGGCCTCTACATATGAACGAGCAATAATTGACTGCTTCTTAGTCCGCCATGAAATAGGGGAAGAACCCAAAGTGATGAAATAACCTGTGGTAGAACGACGGGAAGTGGGCCAGCCAGCCCCGTCGACATCACAATATGTAGTTAGAGAGAGAGTACCAGTTGCCGAAAGAACCAGACCATGACCTGGAGAGGATTTAAGATAGCGTAGCACACGAGCCGTGGCATCCTCATGAGAACGCGTGGGAGAATGGACGGCCTGACTAAGTATGTTGACCGCATAAGTGATGTTAGGTCGAGTAACAGTGAGATACAATAAACGAACAACAAGCCATCGATAAGCAAATGGATCAGAAGTAGGAGTAGAGGGATCGCAGACAAGGTGATGTTGTTGTTCAATGGGAACGACACTGGGTCGACTAGTAGTGAGACTGGCTTCAGCCAGAATATCCATAACGTACTTGTGCTGATTGAGAACCAGGCCTTTAGGAGAGCGAACAACTTCAATGCCGAGGAAATATTTTAAGTCACCCAGGTCCTTGATAGTGAAACAATTGTGTAGATAAGTCTTAACACGCTGAATAAAGGTCATGTCATTGCCAGTCAGAATGACATCGTCGACGTAGATAAGAGCAGTAACAAAAGTCGTGCCACGACGATAAGTGAATAGGGAATTATAAGCCTTGCTCTTTGAGAAACCCAAGGCCAAGAGTGCCTGCGTGAACTTCTGGTACCAGTTACGCTATGCTTGGCGCAGGCCATAAATAGACTTACGGAGTCAACAAACACGTGTGTCACCCGGCTGGGAGAACCCCGGAGGAACCTGCATATAAACCTCCTCTTCAAGATCGCCATGAAGAAATGCATTATTAACATCCAACTGTTGAATGAACCAACCCCGATGAGCGGCAACAGCTAGTAAACATCGAACAGTAACTAGCTTAGCCACAGGCACGAAAGTATCATGGAAATCTATACCCTCAATCTGAGTGAAACCCTTGGCCATCAAACGGGCCTTGTAACGCTCAATCGAGTCATCAGGCAAGAACTTAACTTTGAAGACCCATTTGCAAGCGATAGCTTTCTTGCCAGGAGGTAGTTGACACAAAACCCACGTACCGTTGGACTCGAGAGCAATGATCTCTGCCCGCATGGCCGCACGCCAATGTGCATACCGAACAACCTCATGATAGAACCGTGGCTCGTCAACAGAGGAAACTGCAGCCACGAATGCATGATGTGCTTGTGAGAGACGATGATAGGTCATACAATCCTCTAAAGGATACTTAGCATCGACCTGGTGAGCAGCTCCGGGGAGGTCAACATCGTAACCAACAAGAGTTGTCGAGACCTGCCTTGCACGGCCACTTCGTCGGGGAGCCAAGCCAGGAGGTGGGACAATTGGTGAAGGGCTGGACGAGGATGGTGATGAAGATTCGGGTGAGGTAGGAGAAGGTGATGTCGAGGTAGGAGAAGAGTTATGCGGAAAAGGTATTGGTGTGAGGGATCGGTCAGCTAAAATAGTGGGTTGGGGGAAAGGTGTAGTGCATGGGGAAGTCTCGTGAGTGCATGGAGAGGATGAGGGTGATGTGGCTGGGTCAAGAGTGGATGGAGGAGATGAGGACATGGCTGGGTCAGGAGTGGATGGAGGAGATGATGAGGGAGAGCTATCCAAGACCTGTAGTGGAGGGATTTTGTTCATAAAACACAGGAGGAGGTGTGGGAAATGGAGGTGAGGCTGAGTGTTGGACAGTGGTGGCATCAGGTGTGGCTGAGAGATGGTAAGGGAATAGGTGCTCAAGAAACTTCACGTCCCGTGAAGTATAAATACGTCGATGCTCCAGATCATATACTCGATAACCACGCTGGTTACTGGGATAACCAACAAAGATCCCAACTCTACCACGAGGAGCAAACTTGTCGAGACCATGGTGGGTAGATCGCGCATAAACCAGACACCCGAAACTGCGCAGGTGATTGTAAGATGGAGCTTTGCCAAACATGACTTGAAAAGGTGATTTGTTACCAATGGAAGATAGAGGTAACCGATTGAGAAGATATGTCGCAGTGAGGACGCACTCGCCCCAAAACTCGAGAGGAAGATTCGCATGAAAGTGAAGTGCGTGAGCTGTGTCCAGAAGGTGTCGATGCTTCCGTTCGACAACTCCACTATGCTGAGGAGTGTCCGCACAGGAAATCTAGAGAGTGATGCCAGTGTGTTCGTAGTAATTCCGCAGCTCTGTGGTAGCGAACTCTGGCCCGTTATCAGCTTGGATACGGCGAACCTGCTTGAGATACTGTGTTTTAACCATATTGCAGAAATAAAGCAAGTAGCGTGAAACCTCATATTTAAACTTCAATAAGAAAACCCAAACTGCGCGACTATAATCATCTACAACTGTCAAGAAATAACGAGCCCCAGAAAATGAGGGGAGCTGATAGTCTCCCCAAATGTCAACATGTATCAGCTCAAACATGTCGTAGTAGTGATAGAGCTAGAATGAAACGGATCTCGTGTCTGTTTCGCTCGAAAACAAGAATGACAAGAATCCTTCTGATGAATAATAGGAGCCGAAATAAAATGCTGAAGTATAGAGAGTTTAGAAGCTGAAGGATGCCCCAGACGGGCATGCCACAATGCCGAACTGTCCACAACTTGACGAACTGAGTGAGCCAGTGGATGCTTACCATCGAATAGCTGTAGATAGTACAACCCATCAACGTGCTTACCCATCCCAATCAGCTTCCTGGATGGTAAGTCCTGAATAACACAGAAATCACGAAGGAAAATTAACGCCAACGGGAGATCTGCTGTGAGACGACTAACTGAGAGTAAATTGCACTGAAATTCTGGTACGTGCAGCACTATCCGAAGTGAGAGATCACTAGATAATTGTATTGAACCAATATGATGCACAGGAACCCCTGTGCCATTTGGTATTCGAACCTGTAAAGCTGGTGGTTTCTCTAGCTCATTTGTCAACAAAGATTTGTTATTAATGATATGCTCGTTACATCCAGAATCAATGACCCAAGTTGAATTAAAACTGAAATGCATACCTGCCATGTTCGAAACTGGGTCGGATATGGACGCAGAGCCTACCAAAGAATCTGATCCAAGGAGCGACTTCGGCTGGGAAATTTGAGCCACAGTCAAACCTGGAATGGAGTTCGGTTCAGTGTCCACTATGGCTGCATGCAGAGTAGGGCGATGGCTCGAATCCGGACGATCTGACCGACGTCGCGGTGGTTGCTCATTGTTGCCCGAGTTGCGAGGAGTGTACCCGTTAAGCTTGTAACAAGTATCCCTAAAATTTCTTATTTTTTACAATAGGTACAGTAGGGACGTCCATCAGCATCTCGCTCCCCCTGTCTAGGAGCACGATCAGGCCCTTCTCGCCTTGGGCTTGGAAAACGGCAGCATCCGCACGTGGACGACGACTGTTCAAGATATGTCATTGTTGTTCGTCATTCATCACAAGGTGATAAGCTTCTCCCAAGCTCGGTATAGGTTTCATGGTGAGGATTTGGGTCTTGACGGTATTGAAAGCATCGTCTAAACCCATAAGAAAACCAAATAATCGCTCACTTTCCTTGGTTTCTCTTTGTCTACGCTAGACGTCGCAAGTGCATCCACCACAGGTACACTCCAAGGATGGCACCAATGAGGTGATCTCGTCCCAGTGACCACTGAGTTTGGTATAGAACGTGGCCACGGACGCCTTTTCTTGCTGCAAAAGGCTAATAGTACGACACAACTCATACATACGAGTTGCACTCCTAGAGCCAAAACGAGATTGAATGTCCAGCCATATCTCTCGAGCTGTTTTGGCGAACCGAACATTTCTTCTCACGTCCTTCAACATAGAGGTCTTGAGCCAACCCTTTACCATGGCGTCACATTGCTTTCACGCATCATATTCAGCACCTTCGTCCGTCGGTGCCGAGATAGTTCCGTCGACGAAGCCAAGTTTATTCTTGGCGATGAGAGAATCTGTTATATCCCCTAACCATTCTCCATAGTTCTTCTCTATGAGCAACTCGTCGACAAACAGCTGGCTGTGGCTGTCCGACTGATGGATGAAGAAAGGAGAGGGCTTCGGTGGCAACGCACCCGAGCCGCTGCTGGTTTTGGACAAACTATTGAGAACGTCTTCCTTATCACTCATGATTGGAGATTGAAAACTGTGGGATCAATCACATCTCTGATACCATGTAGAAATCAATAAAATGAGATAACACGAGACAGGATTTTACGTGGTTTTTTTGTTTTGTATGAACGGGACTAGTCCACGAAGAGCGTGAGTTCTTAGGTTTTCTTATTGATGATATGACAATGATGATGGGACTCGGCGGCCGCCGAAACCCTAATATACACGAGAGCCACTCTCAAACAACAAGCTACGAGAGAGTTGACTAATTACACAACGACCCCTACACTAATTAAATTGATTAATTAAGTATAAGGATTACTTAGAGATTCATAAAAATCAATAGGAAGAGATGCATATAAAATCCTCAAAAGCGACGGGATGAAAATGACCTTAGACAAAAAATTTCAAACTAACTACTTATGTTGGAGTGTTCGATTCGAGAATAGATCGATGCACAACAAATTTTGTTACAACATTTTGTTGCTTCATTTTAGATTTCCTATTTTATTTGACCCTTATGTAACCCGAGTATTTTACTAAATCTTTTTATGTACAAATTAGATAAATATATATCCTCACGAGCGAGGTTGAGAGTGGTATGTATGGATGATTCCGGGAGGAGATACAGTGCTAACTTAACAAGGGTTAGTAATCACCGTCCATTATTTTAAATCCAATATAACGGTAGAGATTAGTGAGGGGCGTGTTTGGTATTTAAAAAAATAAAATTATTAAATAAATCAAAATCTCTTTCTTCTCTCTCCTATTAGGACTTTCCTACGATAGAAAATTACTACTTCACATTATATACAACAATTACTATAAAAATTAGTATTGATTTTGTAGTTTGTTGTAGTAATTTCATGATTTTTTGTAGTGATTTTATTGTTAGTGGTAGCAATTTAACTATTTTAAATTAGTAGTGACTTACGATTTTTAGTAAGAATCACTATGGATAAATAATAAAAATATTACCACAAACGAAAAACTACTATACCTACACAAAAAATCACTACTATTTAACAAAAAACACTGCTTGTACAATAAACATGACTAATTTTACAACTACCAGAGAATGTCTACAAATACAAAATACTACTACTAAAAGTCTAAAACACTACTAATCAATTCAATATATTCCTCATGCAGTCACGAAGATTGCAAACCCTCCCAAAATGCTGCAATTAGAAGTCAACTTCTCTCTCCCTTCCGCTCCATTACCCTCAACAATATATGGTTTCCATGTCGTAGTCTGACGTCGATTGTGTCACAGAGTGCACAGATCTGGCTTCCGATGCTGGAGAATATGACCGATCTAGGTTACCCTCGAACATATTCGAACCAAGATCTTGCTGCTCGTCATTGAGGATGATGGAAGGTCGGCTTCCAATCAGGTAAATCTGACGACGACCCTCATCTCACAAGTCATCGTCGCTGCTTGCCTCCTCCATCTCCATCGATGCCCTTCTCTTGTCGCCGCCTGCCTCCTTGATAACAACAAAGTCAGCGTTGGATCAGAGTTACGCAACCCAAACCCAAAAGAATTGAGCTTCTTGATTCCCGGTGAACAAACAGGGGAACTAAACAAGCTTGTGAAGCTTGTTTCGTGATGAATCGGGATGGAAACGAGAGGGAATCCTCACACCTGGGAGGATGCACAGTCGTTATAAGGTTACCTTCGAATGATCGAGTGGGGTTGCTCGATCAATAGGCCAAAGTTCAGAAAGTTTTGATCGCAACCAAAACCAAAACAACTCACAACTCAAAACGTTGAGAATTTGGGGTTTTCTTCACAAATCAATTCTACCTATTACAATGCAATGGAACGTCCTTAAATAGACTTAGGCTAGCTAACAACTCAATATGAAAGTCCTAAACAGAATCAAACTATGAAATCAAACGCAAACAGGAAAAAAGGTAAAAGAATCCTAATCCGCAAAGGACATGGATTGCTGGGTTTGCAAGTCAATTTGGCTAGTCTTCTTACGATCTTGCAAAGCTTCGTTGAAAGACTTCAAGGTAGAGTTTTAATAAACCAATCCCACGTCTCTGCACCAAATGATATATATTTTCATGTAGCATAATTCTCATCACTCGAATCATAGCCAAATTCCTCGAATAGGACTTCAAAGGGAGCTTCTCAAACTGCCTTCCATACTTAGCCAAAAACTGGCAGCTTCCAGGTTTTGGCAAAAGGGTTTTGATGAGCCTGGAATTTGGACTTCTGGACTTCTCCTTGCCAAACCAAACATACCAACATGTAAAGGAGCATTTCATGCTTCAAATAAGCCTTCAAATCATCATTTCCATCGAGCCATTGGTAGGGAACGAGCTTGCAAAGTGACCTCCCCGAACCTGTATCAACACTTAGCCAAAATTTAGGGGTCGTTTGGAGAATATGAGTTTAAATCTATAGATTGTCAACAATCTAAAGATTCTAACTCTTCGGATTGTTGAAAACAAATTTTAAAATGTTTATTGTTTGGTAACTATGATTGTTAACATTCAAGTAAAATAAAAAAAATTAATTTTATGTTAAATAACATGTTTATCCTTAATAAAAAATAGAGTGGTTCGTGAAATATAAAAAACTTTGTTGATAAATATATTTCATGTGATAAATAAATAAAAGGATGAGAAAAATTAGGAGAGAAAAAATCTCACGAATCAAGATATAGAATCTCTCTGATTATGAGAGATTTGATATCCGCAGATTTTAGAGATTTGAAATCTCTAAAGCTAGAATCCACAATACAAAAAGCAACAAAAAAACATAACTTTCTACAAAATCTACGGATTCAGTGAATCCATGTCCTCAATCATGTTCTCCAAACGACCCCTTATAGTTATTGAAATGGAATGAATTGGGTTCGTTGTCACTTAATCCGAGACTTGAGATTGATCTAGGTGAGATCATATCACTCGATTATTATCGACAACCTCCTCTGTTCTTCAGGGCGTTCGTGACTGCGCCGTCGATCAGAGAAAAAGAGAGAACGTGACGGGAAGGGTTTGTGAAAGTGGATAGGGGAGGTGGATGTTTTAGAGAGTGGAGAGGCAGCCATAATTTTGCCATATATATTAGGGTTTGTGGTGAGTAGTTTGAGTTTTGACCAAATTAACCTTTATGAAAGTCTAACCGTAGGATTAAATTTTTATCTGATGGTTGGAAATTTAGTTAGTATTGCTTAATCTCATTCCATGGTTCCGTGATCAAATTCTGGCGGTTAGTTAACCATAAAAAAAAGGTATTGCATGCTTCTAACTTCTAAGTTATAGCTCCATATCCCGCACTAGTTCTTAGTTAGCTCAGTCAAAAGAACGTAAATAAAACCCAGTCCACCGTCGTTAATTACCAAGTAGAAATAATCGAATTAAGCACTCTTGTCTTGATTAAGGACTCAATCATAAGTTTTGCATGCCCCTTACCAAATAGAGAGATCAGACTGATTCAGCTGTGAATGTATGCATGTCGGCCGTTTGTCAACTCATTAATTAATTGACACCTTGTCAAGTCATCAACCCTGCACTGGCCTGCAGGCAAGGACTACTTAATGAAACTCAAATCCGTCAAGTGTTGATTAGTGTATGTAAAGTCATGTATCAATAGTCCGACCTGAAAACTTGTCTATCAGACGGTTCTAACGATATAAAAGTAATTAATTTGGTTAAATCACACTTTCAGTACAAAATACACAATGTATCCTTAATTTTTTTTTATAACGTTGGATACAATTTTATAATTATATCCTTGGTGCTAGCCAGCCAGCATCACCCATTTTTAAGGAACAAGAAGATTTAGAGCTTTCCGTAGTTGGCTATTCTAATTTTATGTTCGTCTTATTTGATTAGCAGGTGATTAGAACTGCAATATAATAAAAAAGCGTATTTCTATGTAAAAATGTTTTGGTGATAAAAGCGTAAAATCGTAAAATTTTAAAATGCATTTTTAACTACATAAGTTATAGAAAAAAACTAGGATCTTGCGTAGAAGCATTTTGGTAACCTTTAAGCGTAAAATGTAAGTTTTAAAGTTTTAAAACATGATTTTGACTATATTCATCTGAATTAATTAGCAACTTGTCGTCCTCTGATAGGTTATTCCATTAGTGTTTAATACATAATTAGCTACTCTTAGCAATAGCATCACATGACAGGGAGGCTCATCTTCTAATAATCGCGCGCATGATCATATTCAGTGTTATCAAAGTCGGACCAGACCGATGAAACCGTCACCCGACCTCCATCTGAAGTAATTAGCAACTTGTCATCCTCCGATAGGTTATGTTGTTAGTGTTTAATACATAATTAGCTGCTCTTAGCAATAGCACCACAGGACAGGGAGGCTCATCTTCTAATAATCGTGTGCATGATCATATTCAGTGTTATCAAAGTCGGACCAGATCGGTGAAACCGTCACCCGACCTCCATCCCGGTATGGTCAGGCTATTTAGCCACCACGGCTGGAACATTCCCTTTGAAAGCGAATCGACCGGTTAAACTGACGAACCGTTCGAACTGATTCAACGGTTTTACCAGTCAGAATCTTGGTGACAAAATTCCAGCCAATTGGAGAGGGTTGGGATTCAAACCATGCACCTCCTGGTACAAAGTTAAATCATTTTCCAGTTGTGCTGCTACCAATTTGTGTAGCAAGAGCTACAAGTCTTATTATTAAATGATCTCACAGTGTTTAGTTTTGAAATAAATCATTAAATAGTGTTCATAACTATTACAACTTGGTTTAGCATCGTCTGGAATGCGCATACCTTTTGGGAGAGCACAACAAATGAACCCAGAAGGGAGCTTCAGACGAAACAGATCGTTTGGAAGCCACCACCCGCTGAATGGATACAAATCCAAAGCGACGGATCGGTCCACCACTACAAAAAAAGACTATCATTAGTGACAAAAATTAATGATGGCCGCTACAACTAGTCGCTAAAACTCACTATTACTGACAAAATTTTATTATCGTCAGTAATGCTTCGTCAACTAGTTGAGTATTTGTGACAAAGGAAAGGCTGCTGGAGGTGGCCTCTTCCGTGACCATCTCGGCAGATGTCATCGAGCCTTTGTCTGCAATTTGGGAAGCTGCTCGATTACGTGTGCGGAGTTGAAAGGTGCAATGGAAGCCTGAAGATTGTGTGAGAGGAAGGATATAGGAAAATCTAGCTCAACCTGGACTCGGAGACGGTTATTTCTATCATCAACAACCACTAGGATGATGATCACAGGCATGGACAAGTTGTTGTTTTGTTTAGGAATCTTTTGGACCGAGATTGGGAGATCAAAATCTCTTACGTGTATAGAGAGTCGAACTGTGTTGCTGACTCTACTTTGCGAACGTTGTGCACAACTCCCCTTTTGGCACACATTCCTTCAATGTGTACAACCCAGAGCTTAGATATTGGTTGTACTACGATGTAATGGCATTGCCCAAGAATGTTCTATTAATTTAATGCACTAGACGCAATGCGTCAACCTTTCAACAAAAAAAAAACTATTAAAAATCACTCGTATTACTTAAATAATTAATATTTTTGTACAATAATAAGCTTTACTTGTCATATATAATTTTTTGTTTGAATATATTATCTTTAATTGTCATATATAATTTTTTGTTTAATATATTTTTTTGTTTGAATATATTAAAATCAATATTTAATTATAATATCTTTAATTGTTTCTACTTATAATAATTATATTTCTTAGACACTGGTTCAATAACGAATTTATAACAGCTTGATACCGGTTAACCGTTTACCGATCCATATCTCTCCCATCAGCAAAGCCGAACGCTGGTTGCGGAAAACACACGTGTCCCTTCTGGGGACGCCTTGGATTTCCCCTATTCCCTTTCCGTCACCAAGCAAACGACCAGTGTCATTCTCCACGACCCTACGTGTCGTCCTCGTTTCAACGCTCATCTGCCGCATCATCCAACACGTGTCACTCTGGCCAACGTCCTGTTCCCCTCCCGTACTCACTTATTTAAACCCTAACTGTGTACTCTTCTTCGCTACCATACCATACCATCACAGCAACAACAACAAAAAACAGAAACTAATTAAAGATCCGTATACTTGCGTTATCCAAATCCCAAGCAGCTAAATAGAAATGGCATCACAGCAGCAGCAGAACAGGGAGGAGCTGGACGCGAGGGCGAGGCGCGGCGAGACGGTGGTCCCCGGCGGGACGGGCGGGAAGAGCCTGGAAGCCCAGGAGCATCTGGCGGAAGGGAGGAGCAAAGGAGGGCAGACGAGGAAGGACCAGCTGGGGACGGAAGGGTACCAGGAGATGGGCCGGAAAGGTGGGCTCAGCACCACCGAGGAGTCCGGCGGGGAGCGGGCCCAGAAGGAAGGGATTCCGCTCGACGAGTCCAAGTACAAGACCAATACCTAGACGACAAGCCTTGGCTATACAGTACGTAGTGTAATGTTAAATGGGTCTTTTGGGTGGTTATTAGGGTTTTGGCTTGCATCTCTCTAGCGTACATGAGTTCGTATGTAATATAAGTTGGTGATGAAGTACACTCCTCCGTTGTAGTTTTTGTCGTACGTGGGTCTTTCTGTATGTGTTTGAGCTGGTTGTCTGGGCAGCTGGGACGAGTGTGGATCTATGGCCGGTTTGCCTAGTCTGTAAATTATATTATGTACGTTCATGTGGTGATGAAAATAAAGTACTCTGTAACTTGGTTCAGAGCAACACTTGATTAACCGATCATGTCACTTCGCCCCTAGTCGTCCCATGCACGCCATTTCCGGTACACGATGGTGGAACTTTGGGTATCTATATAACAGAGGCAGAACGTGCCTGCGTATGTAGGGCGCAGAGACATAAAAGCTACAAATAGAAGTAGGGAGGTATAGCATGAGAAATCTGCAAACATGATGCATACTAGCTAGATACTACTAAACAAACCTGATTGCACTCTCTCCAATCACACGAACATAACCAAATCAGAGCATGAACCTATTACTAAGTCTTTCATTATATATTGTTTTTTGGCAATGTGTATTTTTTACCCAAACCTTTTTCAGATTTTTTTATTTTAACCAAACCTATTGAATTCCTAAAAATTATCCAAACGTTAACTCTCCGTTAATTTTTATGTTAGTAATGCTGACTAAGTATGACCATAATGAGTTGACTTCCTTCGTGGCGGTCAGAATACTATCATTTACTATTTTTAATAAAAAGATTATCAAAAAACAAAATAAAATCTCACCTCTCATGTGGACGAAATAAGTAACGATAACAGAATGAATGCCCAGACTTTGATAAATTATAATACGTTTGGATAATAAATAGAATTTCTATAGGTTTGGTTAAAATAAAAGAATCTAAAAAAGGTTTGGGTAAAAAATATACATTGCCCTTGTTTTTTTTATTCACATACTTTATTACTTTAATTATTATTATTATTTATATTTATCTCTATAAAAGAACATAGTAGAACGTAGTGTCCCAAGTGGTTTCTTTTTATAATTAATCAAAATTTGTGGGGGATTTTGTGCTTTAATCAATTAATTTTATGCTATTAAGGTATTAAGGTTCTAATCAATTAACGTATGACAATTGAATCCTAATTGAATCTAAATCAATAGTGTTCTACCTAATTCGACACCGTCAAAGCGAGTTGAACTCGATTTTTACAAATTTTTGAGTCGATAATGAGTTCAGTGGGTTGAACCTGGGTAAGCGAGTTTTACACGCTTAAATCAATAGAGTGAGTTGAACTCGGTATTAACGAATTTTGGGTCGAGAAAATTTTTTCTCTGTCTTCCTTTCGCTTATCGATCACGGTTACGGTTGTTTTACTACATTTTTTTGTCTACGCCTTGCAAATGATTTTTACCGTTTTTGTTTTTGTTGTGTAGGGCATGCAAATGATTTTGGAGACTTTAGTGGTTAGATCTTTCAGTCCCGGACTCTTTAAAAGAACAATTTTTGGCTTACTATTTGGTTGAGTCACATTACCTAAGATTATTTTATTGTTTGCTTTTCTTTAATTAATCAAATGTTTTAATTATTTCTTGATAGTTGAACTCAAATTCATGTGTATTAAACCTAATTCTACTTGATTTCGGTGTTGTCAAATTTTGGGTCGGGAATGAATTTTACCCATCTTTTAAAATCTCCTCTTATGACAATTGAACCCAAACTCATGTGTGTTCAAGCTAATTCGAGTCGATGTCGATGTATCCAAATTTTGGGTCGAGAATGAAATTTACCCGATTTTATAATTAACGAATAGGGTCGGGTGTGAATTTTGTTAATAACACACCCCACTTTACTCGGTATTAACGAATTTTGGGTCGAGCAAGTTTTTTTTGTCATTTCTTCGCTGCTACGGTCGTTTTACTTCTTTTTGTCTCCGCCTTGCAAATGGTTTTTTACTGTTTTTTTTTTTTTTTGTCTCGGGCTTGCAAATGATTTTGGAGACTTTAGGGGTTAGATCTTTTAGTTGCGACATTTATCTGTTTAAAAGAACAAGTTTTGGGTTACTATTTGTAGAGTCACATCAACTAGAATTATTTTATTGTTTAATTTTTTTAATTAATCAAATATTTTAATTATTTCTTGATAGTTGAACTCAAATTCATGTTTACTCAACCTAATTCAATCGGGTTTTTGTATTGCCGAATTTTGGGTCGGGAACGAATTTTACCCATCTTTTAAATATTTCCTCTTATGACAATTGAACCCAAACTAATGTGTGTTAAAGATAATTCGAGCCGGTGTCGATGTATCTGAAATTTTGAGTCGATAAAAAAAATTTCCCGCTTTTATAATTAAAGAATAGGGTCGAGCGTGCATTTTAGTAAGAACACACCCCGCAATCCAGTGTTCTCGCATTTTTGGGGAGAGAACACATTTTAACCTCCTTTGTGATCGACGGATTGGGTCGTGTGTGGATTATGTTAGAAACTCGAACCGCTTTATAAAATCGGTCAGACAAATTCATGTGTGTCACAAATTTTGGGTCGCTTTGGGATTGAACCCAAATTGAACCCGCCTCTTACGACAATTGAACCCAAAATCCCGCTTTATCGAGTTAAATCCAGTGTTGACACATTTTGGGTCGATCGATGATGGTTTTACCCTTGACACTTTTGGGGGGCGTGAATGAATTTTATCCACTTTTGTAATCATCTAATTGGGTCGAAAATACACTTTACCTGCTTTTGTGATCGACGGATTGGGTCGCATGTGGATTTTGTTAGAAACTCGTCCGCTCTATTAAAACGGTCAGAGAAATTCATGTGTGTTTAAGCTCATTCATGTGTGTTCACAAATTTTTTGTGTCGCTTTGGGATTGAATCCAAATTGAACCCGCCTCTAATGACAGTTGAACCCAAATTCATGTTTCTTCAAGCTAATTTGACCCGGTACCGCTCTTGTCGAGTTTTGGGTCGAGAACAAATTTTACCCACTTTTAAATTTGATGAATAGGGTCGGGTGTGCATTTTGTTAAAAACACACCCCCACTTTATCGAGTTAAATCCAGTGTTTACGCATTTTGGGTCGATGACGAGTTTTACCCTTGACACTTTTGGTGGCGAGAACGCATTTTACCCGCTTATGTGATTGACAACTTGGATCACGTGTGGATTTCGTAAGAAACTAGCCCCGCTTTATAAAACTGGTTAGAGAAAGTCATGTGTGTTCAAGTTCATTCATGTATGTCCACAAATTTTGGATCGCTTTGGGATTGAACCCGCCTCTTATGACAGTTGAACCCAAAACCCTGCTTTATCGAGTTTAACTCAGTGTTGACGCCTTTTGGGTCGAGGACGAGTTTTACCCTTTACACTTTTGGGGGCGTGAATGAATTTTATCCACCTTTGTAACCATCAAATTGGGTCGAAAACGTATTTTACCCGCTTTTGTGATCGACAAATTGGGTCGTGTGTGGATTTTGTTAGAAACTGGCCATTGTATCAAACCAGATAGAGAAATTCATGCGTTCTCATAAATTTTGGGTCGCTTTGGGATTGAACCTGCCTCTTATGACAGTTGAACTCAAATTCATGTGTGTTTACTTTGAACTAATTTAACCTGGTACCGATGTTGTCGAGTTTTGGGTTGAGAACAAATTTCACCCGCCTTTGTACTTAACAAGTTAACAAATTGGGTCGGGTGAGGATTTTGTTACAAACGTGGCCAGCTTTATCGAATTGAATCCAATGTTGACGAATTTTGGGTCGGAGATGAGTTTAACCGCTTTTGTAATTAACGGATTGGGTTGCATGTGGATTTTGTTAAAAGCTTGCCGCGCTTTATCAAACCGGACAGAGCAAGTTGAATCCAATTTTCACAAAAAAGGGTCGTTTTGGGATTGAACCCACGTCTTATGACAATTGAATTGAACCCATGTTCATGTTTGTTCAAGCTAATTCGACCCGGTACCGTTATTGCCGCATTTTGGGTCTGGAATAAATTTTACCTACATTTGTAATTAATGAATTGGGTCAAGTGTGGATTTGTTATAAATTTGCTCCGCTTTATCGAGTTGAATCCAGTGTTGAACTTTTTTTGGTCGTGGACGAGTTGTACCCTAACTCGCTCCTACCGTCACTCTAGAAAATGGCCAAGTGTAACCACTTCCTAAAGCGTAGTATAGCGGGTTTGGGTTTTAATGTCAACCAGGGTCCTAGATGTGTTGACTACTCAGTGAGTTCTTATTATTTAGCGGTAAAACTTTAGTGCAGGTCCAAACAAGCAAAGCAAGTAAAAAGGGTTGTTCTCAAGTCGATAGAGGTCACCCGAATATGGTTCCCCCTAGACTGCAGTTAAGCCGGATTGTAATTCACCAAGTTCAATTTCAATGATAGTTATAATGTGGGAGGTTCTTAAACAGTCTGAAGTCTCGACTAAAGGTCTCCAGACCCTCTCAATCTGAGTCCCCAGCGGGCGACTAACCTCCACCGGATTAAACAGATTGAGGCCCTAACGAACCAAACCTCCACTACCGGAGTAAATCCGGTACAGAATAGTGAATTGACTCCTCGACTAAAATCGTCAATTCACTACCTTCAATCAAGGGTGCTCTATCAACCTAGGCAGATATTCTCATTCTACGTTAAAGCAGAAACAACAGGAATTTGATCAGGATTCATGTCATTCAACAAATCAAACCTCAATTGAACATAATCAAATCATAGAATCTGTACTTGGGTTCATACAATCAGACCTAACATACAAATCTAGGGTTCTTCATACCCAGGTGAATAGGAAAGTTACTCCATAGAGAGAGATGGGAAATCTAGCTCAGATGCGGAAGCCATACTGTGAAGGATGATAAACTGCTTCTGGCACTCAATCGGATCTTCTCCAAGCTCAAGCCAGGCTCCAATGGTGATGGAGATCGATCTAGGACACTTGCAGAATCAGGTTTGTCACTTTCTCTCTCTAGGTCGCACTTTTTCTCTCTAAAACTTGGAACCCTTGATTTTTAGCATTCTTTTCCCTTGAAAAGCTGTCTGTTGTGATCCCCTGCCTGAATACCTGGTCGGGTATTTTGGGCAGAGGCCGGGCATTTTCAAAACGCAGCGTCGGGGTCAGGGGAAAATCCCCGGTCTGGTCTAAGAATCCCCGACGGGGGATTTCTGCTTCACGACCGGGACCCATCCTGTTTCTCAGACGCCAAAACCACTTTTCCCCGGTCTGCTCCAAATAATACCCGGCCGGGTATTTCTACTCATGGTCGGGTATTTTTGCTCCTCCAGCACACTTCGACCCGAAACTCGTTTCTTCGCCTCGATTCCAACGTCAAGCCCTGAAATATGACATAAACGCACAACCTCGCGCGAAATCGACTTAAAACACAAGAATCAACCTCTCAAACGGCTCAAGAATAAGGGTAAAAACATGTGCAATCGATGGTCTATCAAATTCCCCCACACTTAACTGTTTGCTTGTCCCCAAGCAAACCTAACTCAAACCAATGCAGCTCTCCAGAACTCTATAGCAACAGACAACCCCGATCATCGGTAGAGGATTTTCTAGATCATAAAGCAGCTTACGAGGTCAACTGGTCTTCTAAGACGTCCCCTATCTCTCTCAATGCAAGTTCTAGACTCAAGCCAGGATCATGAGAAGAAGTAGAAGTAAGACAGTCAGTTCATGGACAAAGGGACTCACAACATTCACAACCAAGGACTCGTTGTACCGGGGTGCTCTTTCACTTCATTTCACCGTTGGAACCCCTTTTTCTCACTTTCATTTACATTTTTTTTTCTTTTTTTCTTTCATTTGGTGGGGTTCCAACTGCAGTCTTTTGAACGGTCGACCCTTATTAGTCGAGCAAGAGCAATTTCTGTACATTTGGCGCTCGCCAGAGTACTTCTTTTAACTCCTTTTCCTCAACTCGTGTGGAGGGTCAATGAAATTAAGGGGGGTCGGAAGCTCTATATGTGCCCTTAAAAACACATCCTCGAGTAGGCAAATCGTTCAACGGGTGGAAGTTTTACTTGTACTAGAGACAGCTTAGCTTCACCTTGTAGGAGTACCCCACTAAGGATCACTAAAATCTCTTCCAAAACCCGATTTTGTGCAATGAACGGTGCCACACACGTTGGGCTTTCCCCATGTTTAAGATTTCGATGATTTCGACATGGAGGACCAACTGCTTTTCATTTTCCACATGAGCACCATGTTCGATACACGAGTCCACAACACAATTCCAACGGAGTCACCATTACCACATGAATTCAACGGTCTTAGCTCCACTAATTCACAAAATCAACTGGCACAGCAGAGAGCTAGATAGGAAAAATCTTATACTTCAACATCCTCCATAGTGCTACACTACCTCCCTAGGTTGCACATTACTATAGAGACTGTCAATTCAAAGCATAAGCAAAGAAATGATATCACTCATTTACAATGTTACATTTTCTTAATAATACATTAAAATTTGATTTGTGAGGTTGTTTTCTTTCGGATATTCAATGTTTTCGTTTATTTGATTAGTTATATAATGATGGATTTCAAGGAATTTAGAGTACGAATCGTTTACTCAAATCAGTCGACCAGACAAACAAAAGGTCAACCTCGTAGGCAGAGCTAGGGGTGGTATACGGTATTGCGGTTAACGGTTTAACCGGTAACCATACCGGTAACTGTGGTTACTGGTTAAACCGTTAACCGTACTAAATGGTAGTCGGCAGCGGGATCGTTGCAACCGGTATACCGAGGGAGGAACGGTAAAATACCACCGGCAACTCGGTATTTCGATATCGAATGGGAAAGACAGAAGCCAAACGCCAAAAGTCCAACTCCCTAGTCCCTTACCGACCCTAACTCCCTCAAGTAAATTAATTAACCTAGTTGTAATAAGTAATTAGTTAATAGAAAAGAGTAGAAAACTAAATCGTAATCGCTATTTCCATCTCTCTCCCCTGCCTGTTGCACGACTAGTCACGACGCCGACCCTCCTCCATTCTTGAATCCAAACGCCATTGATCGAAACCGACAGGATCTTCGTCGTCTCCATCGCCGGCGCAAGACAAGACCCAGGGCCCTGTTTCCGTCGACCCCCTTCGCCGTTGCCCTGTTTCCGTCGAACCCGTCGCTGTCAGAGCTTAATTGCTCGAAGCCTCGACCCCCAGCCTGAAGCCCTGAAACCATACAGCAATTCGTACTTCATACTTCGTCCTCTCCTCTCCGTCGATGAGAGGTAAGTTAATGTTGATTTAATGATTTGTTAATTGATTAGTTATTTCATAGGGGTTTCCTTCCCTTCCATCTGCTCGAAATCGAATGAATGAATGAATAATGAAAATAATGGCCTTTCACTTTATTTCATTTGCAGAATACTCACAAGAGTACAAGACAAATAGACAAGATTGACAAGAAGACAAGACAAATATAATGAATAATGATGGGCGATGGCCTTCCACAAATTTCCGCCCGCAGCAAGCCAGCAACACTTGCTTACCAGAATTTGGGAAACCGTTCTCCTTACCGATTCCGTTCCTGTAGGTATGCGGTATTACCGATTTTTCTCGGTAACGGCTAACGGCAGCAGTGAGGGGAATTCCGGTATACCGGAAACTGGTCAAACGGTAATCGATTTGACCGGTTATCGATCGTTTAGCACCCCTAGGCAGAACACAGGTCGACCTCGTCTGCTTACGATCGACCTATGTCAATTTTAGTTAACTCCTAAGCGATGTCGAATAAGAATTCAGTTCTGATGATTTTCTCCACTAGGAAAAACGTACGAACATGACCATAAAGAGGTCAACCCCATATGTGCACGAATTTTGTGTACTTTTCCTTGTCGAATTCAGATTTTGTGTATCCTGGACTATTTGGGATAAGTGTTCGCCCATACTAGTAAGGATAAGAACTTCGTCTATATTGTCTAGAAATAGATGAAGTCTTAAGACTTTCATAATCCGATTTATGCAATATGTTGGTGTGAAGTTGTAATATCATCGTCCTTTTCGAATTATCGTGTGTTGGCGTACTCCGGTCGACTTTATACCTAAGTGGTCAACCTTATTTGCTAAGGTATGTTTTCAGTATCTTTCGAAGATCGTTTGTGCTTAACTAATCATGAAATACCGGTCGACCTTGTACTGGCATAGGTCAATCATATTGTGCGAGTCTCGCGCGCCGTGGTCGACTGAATTATCATGTGGTCGTCCGCTGTTAGTCAGTTTATAATAAGGTCGATCTTGTCAAATCCCACGGTAGACCAAATTTGTGTTATTTTGTAATATGGTCAACCTTAACCTCTGATACGGTCGACCTGATGAGACTTAATTTTGAATTTAGTTACAAAAAATTATTTTCCATATTGTCATACAATTCTTATTCCGATCATTGCTGGATGGATAATAGAGATTATATAGATGAGAGAGATGTTGAAGAGATTAACGTCGATAAGGAAATTGAGGATGCTCCATGAGAAACTATGGATAATGAAAATGATATAGAATTATAGATGATGAAGAGTTTGGGGACGATGAGGAAACTGAGGGTGCTAAAAAAGAATTTATGGATGATGAAGAAGCTACTGCATATGAACAACAAATTCCTTCTATGAAGTTTCAAACATTGGAAGATGCAGAGAAATTTTATGATGTCTATACTAAAGTGAAAGGGTTTAGCGTTTGACATAGAGATCTTCGGAGGAATCGTCAAGGAGTAGTTATTGAGAGGAAAATGGTATGTTCAAGAGAGGGAATTAGACAGAAGAGCCATATAGATAAAGAAGGTCAGACACGACAACATCGTAAGATGACAAGACATTCTTGCAAGGCATCTTATAATGTACGCTTTGATCGGGGGAAGAAAATGTGGGTTGTTTCTACATTCGAGAGAAAGCACTCACATCGTTGTTGCAATGAAGAAGAAACTCAATTTCTTCGGTCTCATCGAAATGTGAGTAAAGGAGACAAGGCATTGGCGTAGGGATGCGACATTCAGGAATAAAACAATGCAACATTGTTCTGTTCATGAAGAATAAAGTTGGAGGATATAAGAATCTGGGGTACACTCCAAAGGATTTGGATAACGCTGTTCAAAAATCCTGAAATGATGACGAAGATCTAATAGGAGATGTAAACCAAACATTGGGTTACTTGCAGAGTAAAAATACTTATGATAGAGGCAGCTTCTTCAGGTACACAGTCAACGATGAAGGTGAATTAAGCAATCTCTTTTGGTCGTACTCCATGTAGACACCACATTTTGTCCGGTATAATCGTCCTCCTAACAAAAATGTTGATTGTAGCAGTGCGCTACAATTATAATTGAAAAGAAAGTGTAGTCGATATGGGTTGAGACTAGCAGTAGCGAGTCAATATAAGTAATAATTATCGATTTCAGGTCAATAGGAATTTAGTACACTCATGGTTTGACATTCGATATAGATTACAATTAATGGAAACAAAATCATGAAAATTAAAATATACTTTGCTATTAGGTTTCTTACATTGTAATTTGCACTGAGAATTACATTGGTAATGAAATACACATTGTACTTATACGAGTCATTACGCCAAAAAAAAAAACAATTGGGGCTTCGGACACAATTGGGTTAGGCCACCTTGGTTCTTTGGCAAAAGACCTGCAAAAAAAGAAAGAGAGTCATTCAGCCCAAGACTAAGCCTTAGAGCTGGGCCGTTCGCCCAAATTTGAACCTAGTCTCAAATTCCACCCTCCAGGCCCAGCTCGGCCCAACAAAAATCAACACTAAATCGACCTTGGCCAATTTGTTCTGACCATATCTTATCCAGCCGACCAGGCACACCTTTCAAAGTCAGTATAAAGAAATGCTAAAATCAGAGAGCGACACATGACATTGTTTTTGCTTTTAAGAGGCTCATCAGCTCTCGTTTTCGGGGGGGGGGGGAGACGCTGGGAGAGAAGAAAAGAGACGGAGAAACATTTTTGGCTTTTGGGCCTTTCACAAAAATTTCCAGTTCAAAACTTGTAATAGTAGAAGAAAATGAATTAGAGATTCAAAGTTCTCAAATCGACAAGAGTGATCAATCTTTCAACACAGAGTATCCAATACAGAAGGGAGGGGAGTGTGCTCTTCGAATAATAGGTTGGTGATTTGTACAACTTTTGTTTCTATTTTGGATATAGATTGATTCAACTGTTTATCCATTATGCCAAACTCCTTTTAACTTATGTAATGAACTACTTAACAGCGTGCTTCCACTTTTATGATTTGCTCATGCCATCTTCATGTAGTTTGATTCCTACTTTGTGTGCTTATGGTATCCGATAGCTTATCTTAGCTATATATCTTGTCCAGTTTAATTTTCAGCATGTTTAAGTTCCTTTATTTTTGAAAAACAGAGATAAATACACTACTACTGTCGTGCGCGCATTAGAGCAGTAGCAGCCAGCAAAAAAATTCAACATAGATCCAACTTAAGAGTTCAGATTGGTACTCTCTCCAAGAATCAGTTCCTTTGACAACAAAAAAAAAGGATGGAGTCGAATGCTCTGTCCTCTCTCCTCGAAAAACCCAATCTTTTCCTTTTGCGCCTCCTTTCCATTATCCTCACTGGAATCTCTAGGGCAGAGATCAGGAGGAACACGACATCGATTCGCTGGCCGATTCATTGCGGGGAGGAGATCAAAGTGGTTGCACTCGGAAAAGAGGGATGCGAAGAAGGAGTTCGTGCGGAAGTCGAATACCCAGGGAGAGATCTTTTTGCTCATGACTGGGAGTTATCAGAAAAACAAGGGAAGCTATGGAAATATATTCAAATCCACCGCTGGGATGAAATCTCAAAAAAGAAAAGAGGGATAATCTCGAATCAGGAGTTGGTTACAGATACGGTGATGAGATTGGCACCGAAGTGGGTATATATTACCACAAATCAATGCCTCGACCCTGCAACCAAACTTCTACAGAAAATTGAGGGGAAAGCATCGAAACCAGAAGTGCTGGATAAACCTGGTGATCGAGGTAATAGCACCATGATTCAGATGGTCATTTTGCGGTTGTACCTTCTTTGGCTTACTCCAGACATCGGCGTTCTGTGTTTCATTTCCCTGTTTCGCATATTTTCTCAACATTTTCAGGTGATTGGGAAGAACGAAACCATGTCAGGAGAACCAATGGATGCTGACCAGATCGTGGAATTTGAACTGGATGATGTGGAGGATAGCATGAAAAGGGCTAAGCTTAGCCTAATTGGAAGACTATTTATGGATAATCCGATGAGTCTAAAGACCATCCAGAAGATTGTTCAAGGAGAATGGGGATGCTCCGGGAATGTGACGGTCATTGAAGCGGAGCTGGGCCTTCTGCAGTTCCTGTTTGATGATGAACGAGACAAGGATTGGGTCCTGCAGCGGACTCCCTGGCAGGTGAAGGAACGGATCCTGCAGCTCCAGGCGTGGGAACCAGTTACCCCGAAAGTGGTGGAATCATTGTCGAAGGAGCCTTTTTGGGTTCAAATGTGGGGCATCCCCTCACATTGTCGAACGATTGCATTTGGGAGGAGAATGGCTGAAGCAAAGCTTGGTCCGGTGCTGGATGCTGGCCTCTTTGGCATTCGGGGAGTTCCAGACCACTTTGTCAAGACAAGGTGAACCTGAATGTGATGGAACCTCTTCGATCTCAACTGTTCGCGAGCAATCTGAGTGTGGCGAAGTTTTGGTTCACCTTGGTGTATGAGAATCTCCCCCTATATTGCTACCAATGTGGTAGGTTCGGCCATACTGGCCAACACTGTGAATTCCCTCCACCATCTGGGGAGGAATACTACGACCCAGGACTGACTACGAAGGAATCGGGTCACCGATTGAACGAAAAGCTGGTGCCGATCCATGGAGCTCCTCTATAGAAGACGGTGTGGATAAATCCCATCACTCAAGGCAAGAAAAGAAATGGGGAGGAGGCGCAAATAGAGATGGCGATACAAGAGCGGGGGGAGCGATCGAGGGGGGTTGTCCTGGCGCTTCCAGCGGAGGATCGCCCTGGGAATAAGGAGAAAAAGGTGCAGGGTGGATCGAAAGGGGATGCTTGCGGTATGGGATCAGGAAGGGAAGGAAAGAAAGGTGGGGTTGCTGCGTCTAAAGGCCAGGAAACTAAGGGCGCTCGTGATAAAGGCAAGGGGGAGAAAGGGCATGTGGATAAAATGATATTAGGGGGCAGCAAGGGAGTCAATGGTGGAGTGGCGGGCGCTAAAGATGGGAAGCAGGGAGCTGGAGTGGTGGTAGATGCGAGGGAAGGTAAGAGGGAGGTGGGGGATAACTCCTCCAATCAAAAGAAGGAAGGGGTCAGTAGAAGTGAGAAGACGATTGTGGATACTAATGGGGGAAGAAAAGAAACAGGGGAAGCTCGATATAAGAAGAATAATAAAGAGGGACCAGGTGAAGCTGTCATAAAATTGGGGATTGGAGGGACAAAAGAATCACTTAAAATAAAAATACCCTTGAGAAAGAAAGATGCTGATGTGCAGGGGATGGTTGGGGATCAAAAGACAGGAAAGGACATGGGTCCTAAGCTGGGGAATGATCACCTGGCAGGGAAGGATAAAGGAAAGAAGGTGGAAGCGGGAGGACAAAGTGCAAAGCTGTAGGGAGAAGAAATGAATTTGGACGAGAAGGAAGTGGGGAAGGAGGGGCTGGAAATTCACCAAAGGAAGGTAGACGCGGTGGAGGAAATGGTGAGTGGTAGCAATGGGAAGAAGGTGGCATTCCAAATGACGGCGCCGGATCCGGAGGAAGTTGAAGAAAAGAAACGAGCTGCGGCAATGGTGGAGGACCTCACAGAAGACCCGACGCCGGTGAAGAAGCTGTGTTTGGACGATTCTAGTGGCGAAGAGATTGGAGACCAGAATGATACGGTGGAGGCAGCCAGCCGAGAGTGACCCCAAGGCGATAAATGAGGTTGTTAGCCTGGAATGTGCGTGGGATTGGGCCGTCCATCACATTCCAGTCGATCTTAGGGGTAGTTCGTGTCAATAATCCTGATGTTGTTTTCTTTTCTGAAACTCATTCGCGTCGTAGAGTGGTCTCTCGTAGACTATGAGGTCTAGGTTTTTCTGATTTCCATTTAGTTGATGCTGTTGATTCTTCAGGAGGGTTAGCAGTAGGGTGGTCCCCTGAGAGCGGTGCCTCAGTGTTGTCTTGTTCGTCTTTTTTTATTTCTGTCGGTTTGGAAGTTAATGGAATAAATGTCATGGTGGTGTTCTTCTATTTGAGTTGTCGAGCTCAAGAGCGTGTTTCCCAATTTGATACTTTATGCAATTACTGTGCGGGATTATGAGAACCATACTTGATGGTAGGGGATTTTAATGGTATCCTTTCCTCTGACGAAAAAATGGGGGGAGTTCCGTGGGTTCGAGCTCATTCTCAACTATTTCGTGAGTTCGTGGATGGGCTGGGAATCCAGGATTTGGGATTTCGGGGGAATCCTTTTACGTGGTCCAATCGGAGAATGGAAAATGCGTGTATTCGGAAACGCCTGGATAGAGCACTGGTATCGGATCGATGGATGGAGAAGTTTCCGGAGGCGATGGTGATTCATGGCACGGACTTAGGTTCTGACCACCATGCGCTCATTGTTTCGGATAAGGCCCACACGAGAATAGTGAGATCCCTCTTTCGATTTGATGCCCGTTGGGCGGATAATCAAGAGATGAAACCGATGGTGGAAGAGGTTTGGCAAGAGCAGATCCACGGCTCTCCGCTGTACCAGCTTCGGACACGCCTAAAGAAATTGCGACATCGGCTCCATGATTGGAGTCGGAAGGGTACTTCGAACTCTGCGCGACAAATTCGAACGTTAGAGTCGGAAATTGCCGCGATAAAGGAAGAATACCCTATTGATTGGGACCGGGTGAATAGTTTGGAGAGAGACCTCACGAGACAATGGGCAAAGGAGGAAAAGTAATGGAGCCAAAAGTCCAGAGTTCGATGGCTGAAGGTGGGAGACCAGAATTCCTCCTATTTTCATACTATCACAAGAACAAGACGGCGCCGAAACTTTGTGGAGAGACTGCAGGCCGAGGATGGTGAGTGGGTGGTGGAAGAAGATGCGAAAGCCAACCTGGCTATCGGATTTTATTCACATCTATTTACGTCGGGATTGGCAGAGACTGGTATTTGGGACAAGGTGAATGCGTTACCCATTGATCGGAGGGTCACTGATGACATGAACACTAGCCTTACGGCAGAATTGACTCCGGAGGAGATTCGTCGTACGGTCTTTTCAATAGGATCTACGCAAACTCCAGGTTTGGATGGGTTCACTGGCAAATTTTTTAAGTGCTTTTGGGACATTGTCGGGTCATCGGTGGTTGAGGCTGTACAATCATTCTTTGTGAATGGGCGTATTTTACGAAGCTTCAACCACACGTGGCTTACGTTGATCCCTAAAGTGGATAAAGTGGAGAATATGCGCCAGCTACGCCCGATTAGCCTGTGTCAAGTGGTTTATAAGATCATGTCAAAGATTATGGCTGAAAGGATGTCGAGCTTTCTACCAGAGATTGTATCGCCTGGTCATAATGCCTTTATTCGCGATCGCCAGATAGTCGATAATGTGTTAATTGGACACGAAATAATGCATTATTTGAAAATTAAGAAGAAGGGTAAGAAGGGTTACTTAGCTCTGAAGGTTGATATGGAAAAGGCCTATGATAGAGTTGAGTGGTCGTTCTTACTTGCGATCTTAAAAAAGTTGGGTTTTAGCCCGGTGTGGATTAGTTGGATCCGAGAATGTGTCTCTACTTCGAGCTTCTCTATCCTTTTGAATGGGAAACCCTCGGGGTTTTTTCAGTCTTCTAGGGGGTTGCGACAGGGGGACCCATTGTCTATGCTGCTATTCGTGCTTTGTACAGAAGGATTTGCGGCCTTGCTACAGCAGGCGAGTGAAAGACGGAAAATAGAGGGGGTTCGTGTGTGCCCCAGGGCCCCATGAGTGTCCCATCTCTTTTTCGCTGATGACTACTATCTTTTTATCAAAGCGTCGGTGCAGGGATGCAATAATCTCTTGAGGGTGTTGGAAGAGTATGAGGCACTAAGTGGGCAAAAGGTGACCCTGGAAGAATCTGTTGTCTGCTTTAGTGCGAATTTTCTGTCGAAGGAGAAAAAGGCGATGGCGGAGATTTTGGGGGATGGGAGCGATTGGGATTCAGAATAAATACTTGGGTCTCCCGTACTTAGTTGCCCGGTCAAAGGCGGATACCTTTCGATTCTTGGAGGAAAGGCTTCTACAGAGAATCCAGGGTTGGAAGCAGCGCCACTTATCGCTGGCGGCTAAGGAGACCCTCCTCAAGGCAGTGGCGGCCGCTTTGCCAGTCCATGCGATGGCTTGTTTCAAGATTCCCGCTACCTCATGCCGGCGGTTAGATAAGCATATGGCGAGGTTCTGGTGGGGGTTTGTGGAGGGGCGCCCAAAGAACCATTGGATATCTTGGAAGAGACTTTGCCGAAGCAAGCATGAGTGGCGGTTGGGCTTCCGGCGGTTTGAATTATTTAATCAAGCTCTTCTGGCAAAAGTGGTCTGGCGCATTCATACGGAGCCGGACTCTTTGTTGGCCCAGATTTATAGAGCTAAATAGTTTCCGCAGGGGACCATCTTCTCGGACACAAAGAGGTCTCGCCCATCATGGGGATGGCAAGGGGTGCTCTTTGGCTGTCAGTTGCTTCGGCAGGGCATGGCTTGGCAGGTTGGCTCTGGTGATCAAATACCGATGATGTCAGAGGGGTGGATTCCGCAAATTCATCCGTCTCCCCCAAGACTGCGAGAGGGTGCTCCAGTGGAGGGACATGAGATGGTGTCAGGGCTGATTGATCCAGATACAGGGGAGTGGTGTTCTCACTGTTTGGAGACTGTGTTCACGCCAGAGACGATTCGTGCAATCTTACAGATCACGCTTCCTCGGGAGACCATGCCGGACCGACTTGTTTGGAAAGAGGACCCTTCTGGGGTATATACGGTGAAGTCTGGGTATCGATTGGCGGAACGAAAGTCCCGGACACTTGGGGCGGGGAAATCTGGGTGTAGCACAATGGATCGGGGCCTATGGATCAAGGTGTGGGGGTTACCTGTTCAACCTAAGCTCAAGTTTTTTGTATGGGAGTTGCTGCATCGAATCTTGCCAACTATGGAGGCTTTGTTGGAAAAGAAGGTTCTAGTTCTTGCTTGGTGCCCAGTTTGTTGGGCAATTGAGTAGACTACTGAGCATCTTTTCTTGGAGTGCCCCGTAGCGTGAGGACTTTGGGAGGCTGCGGATCTGGCTGCAGAGTTGGAGCTTCTTCCTACTGGCTGTTTTGAGATTTTTTTCCGACGGTTTCTGGAACGCGATGCTTTGCTTTCTCGTATTGTTCGGTTGGTGTGCCTGTTATGGAGAATCTGGAAGGGTCGGAACTCGGTGGCTTTTGAGGGGTTACAGACCCTTCCATCTATCCTAAGGTAGGAGTTCCTCTTTCAGGTAAATGAGTGGTTGCAGGTTCCGCAGGATGTGAGGAGGGATGGTGCTGGTCCCGCTATGGCGCCAAGTATGGTCTTGCCTGTTGGCCAGGGGGGATTCGTTGGGAGGAATTATCTGTTCCTTTGATGGAGCAGTCCGTGAGGGGTCCCATGCAGCAGGTGGAATGGTTTTGCGCGATGCAGCTGGTATGGTGCTGGCAACAAAGGGGGTGATGTATAATGGCCTTTTGAACCCCATGTTAGTAGAGTTATCCACGCTACGGGATGGTATCCGGTGGTGTCGCTGATAGACCGATAATTACACATGTTTTCACCCCTTTTCTGAAGCCGTTTGAGATGTGGATTCTAGTGTTTTAAGCCGATTTCACGCTAGGGTGTGTGTTTATGTCATATTTCAGGTCCCGGCGTTGGAATCGAGACGGAGAAATGAGTTCTAGGTCGAAAGGAGCGAAGTTGGGACGAAGGAGGCTGATGGATGAAAATACCCGGCCATGACCAAGAATACCCGGCCGGGTATTATTCCTTTGGGCGCCCCGTGAGAAACAGAGGGGGGCCCGGGCAAAATGGCAGAAATCCCCGGTCGGGGATTGTTGGAAGAGACCGGGGATTTTCCCTTTAAAGAAACGGTGCGTTTTGATTATACCCGGTCGAAATCCAAAATACCCGACCGGGTATTTCGACCGGGTATCGCGATCTGGCAGCTGATAAAAGGAAGAAGAAGGCCAACATTGAAGGGTTCCGAGTTTTTGAGAGAGAAAGCGACGAACCAGAGTTCCCAAGTGCCATACTTTATCTTCATCACCATTGGAGCGGGCTTGAGCTTGGAGAAGTGCCGATTAAACGTCCAGGAGCAGAAATCCGTCTTCACAGTATGATTTCCGCGTCTGAATCTGCTTTTGCTTCTTTCTCTATGGAGTAGTTCCCCCATTCATCTGGGTATGGGGAACCCTAGATTTGTATGCTAGGTCTGATTGTATGAACCCAAGTACAGAATTTGTGAATTGATTATATTCGATTGAGGTTTGAATGATTGAATGACTTGAATCCTGATCAAATTCCTGTTGTTTCTGCTTTGACCTAGAATGAGAATGTCTGCCTAGGTTGATAGAGTATCCTTAATCGAAGGTGGCGAATTGGTGACTTTAGTCGAGGAGCCAATTCGCTATTCTGTACCGAATTCCATTCGGTAGTGGAGGTTTGGTTTGTTAGGGCCTCAATCTGTTTACTCCGGTGGAGGTTAGTCGCCCGCTAGAGACTCAGATTGAGAGGGTCTGGAGACCTTTAGTCGAGACTTCAGGCTATTTAAGAACCTTTCGCAGTATAACTTTCATAAAAACTGAACTTGGTAAATTGCAATCCGATTTAACTGCAGTCTAGGGGGAACCATATCCGGGTGACCTCTCTTGACTTGAACAACCGTTAAACTTGCTTTGTGTTTTTGTTTGTTTGAATTTGCACTAAAAGTTCACTGCTAGATAACGAGATTTCACCGAGTAGTCATCACATCTAGGACCCGGGTTGACAATAAAACCCAAACCCGCTATACTACGCTTTAGGAAGTGGTTACACTTGGCCATTTTCTAGAGTGACAGTAGGAGTGAGTCAAGTTTTTGGCGCCGTTGCCGGGGACAGCTAAGTTGTTGAAGAAAAAGTGATTTCTGTTACTTTAGCATTTTCATTTTCGCATTGAGTTTTTGTTCCTTCCCACTTGTGCCTTCACGGGTTTGCATTGCTTGATTGTGTGCAGATAGTGCATGACCCGTAGCCAGTCGGGAGGTTTACTGCCGTTGGATCCAGAGATTGAACGCACCAGCCGCCAACTTAGGAGACAACAGCGAGCTAGACTGGCTACGGAAGAGCGCCGAGACGGCCAATTGAGCAGCGAGTCCGAGGACGAGTACGAGATGGAAGGCGATCACAACCCACCTCCGGAGAACCAGTTCCTGGGGAACGACCCCAATCCCCAGGCAGCTGGGGTCCATCATCATCCACCACCACCGGGTCCCACCTTGGAGTACTACTACACTCCGCGGATTGCTGACATCCGCCCGGTCATCCTCTATCCGCCGATTCCAGCAAACAACTTCGAGATCAAGTCATGCTGGATTCAACTCATTACATCCTCTATCCAGTTCCATGGCTTGAAGGATGAGGAGGCCCGGGCACATCTTTCCCGTTTTCTGCAGCTGACAAACGGGTTTAAGCTGAACGGTGTTCCGGATGACGCAATCCGCCTTCACCTCTTCCCCCATTCTCTGGCGGGGAATGCTAAGAGGTGGTTGGAGACCCAGCCCCCATTGTCCATCACTTCTTGGGACGATCTGGCTGACAAGTTCGTGCACAGGTACTATCCGGCATCGAAGACCACAGAGATTCAGCGGGAGATCACCCACTTCCGCCAAGAGCCAGATGAGTCACTTCGTGATGCATGGGAGCGGTACATGGGATATTTCTGGCAGTGTCCCCATCATGGCTTCAGTGGTGCATTCACAGTGGGGAACTTCTACAGTGCCCTCACCCCCGACAGCCAGAGGGTGATCGAGTCTCTATGCCCAGGAGGGGATATTCTCACTAAGACTCCACCCGAGCTGAACCAGATGATCAGTACCTTGGCTGCCCGAGATCACTCCTGGGGGCAGAGCAGCAGAGGCAGATAGTCCCGGGACCGTGGTGTGCACGCTGTGGAGGCCAGGTCCGGTTAAGAGCAGCAGGTGGCTGAGTTGGTGCAGACATTGAAGCAGCCCAACAGTCTCCTTCCGGGTCGAGGTGTAGCTACGCCTCCAATAGCACCGTGTCAGTGGTGTGAGAGCCCGAATCACCGGGTGGAGGATTGTCAGTCTATGAGGGAGTCCTCTACTCCCCAAGAACAGGTGGACTTCATCGCCAATGCTCGGCGCCTGGACCCATACAGCAACACCTACAATGAAGGATGGCGCCAGCATCCCAACTTCTCCTGGGGCAGCAACAACACCAAACCCCCTGGTTTCCCAGCACCAGCAGGTGGATTTCAGCAGAGGCAGCCCTTCCAGGCTAGGCAGGGGCCACCACCACAGCAGCAGCCCTACCAGCCTAGGCAGGGGCAGCCATTCCAGCAGCCCCAGCGACAGCATGCCGAGCCAGCAGCAACCCCAGCTCCCGATAACCAGATGACCGATCTGAAGAATATTTTGGCGACATTCATGACCACCAGCCAGGCGAATTTCACGAGGGTGGACCAGAGCATAGCCTCTCTGGAGGCAGGACAGAGGAACCAGGGTGTTATTCTGCAAGATTTACAGCACCAAGTCGGTGCCCTAGCGCGCCAACTTACTGCCCGGCCCCGGGGACTCTACCTGCCACCACCATCCCCAATCCATGGGAGCCGCCCGAGCAGCTGGATGCCATCTTCACCAGGAGTGGCAGGCTCACATCGGCTGATCCTGCCCCGACCAGGCAGGAGGAATCACTACCTGCTTCAGCACTTCCAGTCGATGATGCAGAAGTGCGGGTGGAGAAGGAAGCCCCTGCTCCCAAGCCACAATCAGTGGTTAAGGAGCATGTACCCCAGCTTCCCTTCCCCACTCGCCTACACAAAGACAAGCTGGAGACTGAGTTTGCCAGGTTTATGGCAATGCTGAAGCAGCCCAACATCAGCGTACCTTTTGTGGAGGCACTGTCGAAGATGCCCAAGTACGCGAAGTTCATGAAAGATTTCCTCACCAACAAGAAGAAACTTTGGGATCTCTCGACAGTGCTGCTGAGCGAGGAATGTTTTGCTGTCCTGCAGAACAAGTTGCCCGAAAAGCGCAAGGACCCAGGGAGTTTTACTATCCCTCTTACTATTGGCAGCATGCATATAGGAAAGTCCTTGGCGGACCTAGGCTCTAGCATTAATGTCATGCCATACAAATTGTTCAAAAAGCTAGACCTAGGTGAACTTAGCTCTACTAGGATGAGCATTCAGCTAGCTGACCGTTCCGTTGTGCATCCTAGGGGTATCATAGAGGATCTGCTTGTTAAAGTGGGTGCATTCACATATCCTGTTGATTTTGTTATTCTGGATATAAATGATGATGTGGATGTGCCTTTGATTTTAGGGAGACCATTTCTCGCCACCGCCAAGGCACTTGTTGATGTGCATGATGGTAAACTGATCCTGCGTGCTGGGAATGAACAGGCTACTTTTTCTGTGACTGATTTCGATCACTGTGCTATGATTGCTGTCACACCTGTGCATGCCATTTCTGATCAGGTACACGAGCCTGTCGTGTATCCTTCTGCACCTCCCATTTTGCAGGACCCCCCTCTCACTCCTTCGCCGCCGCTCCCTCCAGCCTCACCACCGAATAAAAAGCTCAAAGAGGAGTGGCGGCCGAAGCAGCAGGGTGCTAAGCCTGCACGGAAGAAGGGTGGAGACCACTACGAGCTGGTCCCGCCCCCTGCACCACGACCACCCTGGCCGTCCGGGTACCCACTCGCCTGCATCTTGGAGGATGGCCAGGTCGAGCTGACCGATGATGGTGGTCGCATCCGTCGGGTGCATGGCCACAACCTGAAGCTGTACCTCAAGAGCGACGTGGATCCGCTCTTGGAGGCACCTGTTCCTGCACCTCCCTGAGTATCCACCATGGGCGTCCAGCTAAAAGACGGTAAAGAAGCGCTTGTGGGGAGGCAACCCCACCACGGTTTGACTTTCTTTCTTGTGTTTTGAGTCGGATTGTAAACCGGTTTGGTTTTCGTTTGTTTTCCTTTGTTTTGGATGATGTATTATTGGGCTGACCATTGGACCTAACATATTGTGTTTGAGCTCTCCTGTTCCCCTTTAGCTGTGCTTTGTTCCAGACTGGTCCCTCTCCGGTCCGCTTCACTCGACTGGTCCACTTCTAGTCTCCTGCAGTCCGTGCATACCGGTAACATCGTTCCCCTTTCCCTTCCCTCTTCTCCATTGAGGGCAATGTCGATCTTAAGTGTGGGGGGATGTTTATCTTTTGACTGCATTAGATCTGTTTGTGTGCTTGGAGCCTAGTCCACTGTCCAAATTTTTAAAATTTGAGGGCTCCAAGTACGTGTTCCTTGCAATTGCCTGCTCAGTATGCTTTGAATTGACAGTCTCTGTAGTGATTTGCAACCTAGGGAGTTAGTGTAGCACTATGGAGGATGTTGATGCATTTAAGACGTCTCATTTCTTCTTCATACGGTGTTGGTTGATTGAGTGAATTAGTGATCTTAGGACCCTTGAATTGTGTGGTGTTGTGGACTCTCTGCCTGTCATGGACTCTTGTATCATGTTTTGAAAATAATAGGTGCTCGAAAATGTGCTTTAAAAGAACGTCTCCCGTGCGAATAGGGCGAAAGGGTGTAAGGGGAGACGGGAATCCGTTCCCAATTTCCACCTACTACCTCCAGCCCCCTTACATGTCTTTCCCCCGCACGAGGCTCGAGACACCAGCTCCTGGCATGGCCGGTAAGAGCTGGGCTCCCGTAAAACCTTTGCTAGGTGGGAGCCCCGTTTTCTGAAAAACAGGTTGGAACCCTTGAAAAAAGAAAAAAAAACAGAAAAACAGAAAACAAGCAAAAAGAAGAAAGAAAAGGGGTTCCAATCATCTTCAAGAAAAAAATCGAGCACCTTGAAAAAAGTGAGTCCATGATCTTTTGTTTTTGAGAGTCTCTTCATCCACGATTCATTTGTCCTCTGTTCACTATTTCGACCGGGTATAATCAAAACGCACCGTTTCTTTAAAGGGAAAATCCCCGGTCTCTTCCAACAATCCCCGACCGGGGATTTCTGCCATTTTGCCCGGGCCCCCCTCTGTTTCTCACGGGGCGCCCAAAGGAATAATACCCGGCCGTGTATTCTTGGTCATGGCTGGGTATTTTCATCCATCAGCCTCCTTCGTCCCAACTTCGCTCCTTTCGACCCAGAACTCATTTCTCCGCCTCGATTCCAACGCCGGGACCTGAAATATGACATAAACACACACCTTAGCGTGAAATCGGCTTAAAACACTAGAATCCACATCTCAAACGGCTTCAGAAAAGGGGTGAAAACATGTGTAATTATCGGTCTATCAAACTCCCCCACACTTAACCGTTTGCTTGTCCCCAAGCAAACCTAACTCAAACCAATGCAACTCTCCAGACCTCTATGGCAACAAACAACCTCGATCGTAGGTAGAGAACTTCCTAGATCATTTAGCAGCTTACGAGGTCAACCGACGCACAAGTCATCTCATAGCTTCCTCGGCGAGAGCACTAGTCTCGAGTCGGTATCATGGCAAATAGTGAATAGAGGACAAATGAATCGTGGATGAAGAGACTTTCAAAAACAAAAGATCATGGACTCACTTTTTTCAAGGTGCTCGATTTTTTTCTTGAAGATGGTTGGAACCCCTTTTCTTTCTTCTTTTTGCTTGTTTTTCTGTTTTTCTCTTTTTTTTCTTTTTTCAAGGGTTCCAACCTGTTTTTCAGAAAACGGGGCTCCCACCTAGCAAAGGTTTTACGGGAGCCCAGCTCTTACCGGCCATGCCAGGAGCGGGTGTCTCGAGCCTCGTGCGGGGGAAAGACATGTAAGGGGGCTGGAGGTAGTAGGTGGAAATTGGGAACGGATTCCCGTCTCCCCTTACACCCTTTCGCCCTATTCGCACGGGAGACGTTCTTTTAAAGCACATTTTCGAGGACCTATTATTTTCAAAACATGATACAAGAGTCCATGACAGGCAGAGAGTCCACAACACCACACAATTCAAGGGTCCTAAGATCACTAATTCACTCAATCAACCAACACCGTATGAAGAAGAAATGAGACGTCTTAAATGCATCAACATCCTCCATAGTGCTACACTACCTCCCTAGGTTGCAAATCACTACAGAGACTGTCAATTCAAAGCATACTGAGCAGGCAATTGCAAGGAACACGTACTTGGAGCCCTCAAATTTTAAAAATTTGGACAGTGGACTAGGCTCCAAGCACACAAACAGATCTAATGCAGATCAAATTTTAAAAACTTGGGTTTGTGGATATGAGGATGGAAGGGGATGCGAAGGTTGTCATTGACAAGGTCAACACAGGGAGCATCTCTGATTGTGCTGGTGGGGCAATATTTGAGGAAATTCGCCATCTTCTGTCCGCGCTTCCTGGGTTTCAAAATAGGTTTGTGGGTAGGCAGAACAATAGGGTAGCCCATCTGGTGGCTAAGAAGGCCCTGTCTTTGTTTCCTACGGGTTGTAATGGTTTTGATTTTTGTGCTTGGCTTCGATAGGAGCTAGGTCATATGTAACTTCGTATTCTTGTTTAATGCAAGGGATCGTTTCGTAAAAAAAAAAGAGTTCATATTGGTACGATTAAAACTAGGGGTGGCAGTTCGGTTATTTCGATTATAACCGATTGGCCGGTTATCGGTTAACCGAAATAACCACTCCGTCTACCGAAAACCGCCCGAAATAGTTTCGGTTTCTCGGTTATCGGTTAGTCGAACCACTTTTAAAACCAAAAGCCATTTCGTCCAACCTCCGATAACCGACCGAAGTTCGGTTACTTCGGTTACCGGTTAGTGGATAACCGGCCGGTTAACCAATAACCGGTAACCGAATTGCCACCCCTAATTAAAACTATCCATCTTTCAAACACATATATGCAAATCACAACTAAACATCAGAACTTAACCAAACACACACACATCTCGCATATTATCAAACATTCAACACACATATGCCGAGTTTTGCTAGCCTAGAATCCAAAATCAGTTTTAGAACTCTTGATAAGATATACTAGACCCATATCTAGATCTGACAAATCGCTATATTATGACATATTTGAACTTCACAAAACCCTAATCATCTTTCAAACTAATAAATCACAAAAATCCCAATTAAGCCATTAAACATACAAAACTTTAGTTTAGTTCAACTTAGCAAATCGCAAGCAGTGGTTGCAATGATTAAAGGCTAGCTTTTGATTTATTCCTTTTTATGCTACTTTGTTTTTCAGCCTAGTTTCTTTTAGGATGTAAATGAGTGAAATAAGAACCCTAAACAAGAAAACAAAATAACCAACAATATTTCCTAAAATCCATATCTGTAAAGCATTTCAAATCCCCCACTAATAATCTAATTTTGAGATTAAATTTTCCATAACCTAGTTTCGAGATTAAGACAACCTACCCAGAGCTATTTTTTTATCTGCGTCAAAACAAGAGTAGAAGTTAGATCTGGCCCAAATTAAAATCGAAAAAAATAAAAGTTAGAGAAACGAAACCTTTCTCACCTGTCTTCTCGTCGCCGGGATTTTTGCCAACGACGAGTTTTACTTTTTCCTTCAGCGCTGCTCCCTTCTCCTCCTCGTCCAAATCCGAAACCAAAAACAACAAAATAATAGGAATTCGGTTTTTGAAATAAAAAAAATCAAAAGAAAACCTACATGCAAGGCAAGAATCTTACCTAAATCATTTTTTTTTTGTCAATCTGAAGCCTCAGTGTTGTCGACCTTCCTCTCCCCCTCGCATAAAACCAAAAATCAAGAAAAATAAGCACAATCCCAATCATAATCCAAGAGCTAGAAACCAGGAAGCATGCATGTCGTGTTTCTTACCCGAATCGATTTCCCCTTCATGGTCGACTAGGATTCCCAGCCAGATTCGAGAGCGACGGCGGATAGAGAGAGAGAGAGAGGGGGCCGCCGTTCGATCTCTTTGGAGGCGGCTAGGGTTTCGTCTTCATTTCTCTGGAAGAGAAGAAGAGAGACGAAGAGGGAGAGGGAGCCGAGAGGTGAGAGTGAGAGGGCAGCGCTCTCTTAGTGTGGCTAGGCTTTATTTTTGTTTCTCTGGAGAATAGAAGAAGAATCGAGAAGTAAGAGGGGTTAGGAGTGGGAGGCATTTTTTTATTAGAAGTAGCTAGGGTTCTTTTTTATCTCCAGAAGAAAGGCGAAGAAGAATCGAGAGAGAAGTGAGAGGGGTTAGGAGTAAGAGGGCGGCGGTTGCTAGGATTGGTTAGGGTTAGGGTTAAAACGTTTATATACCATGAGTTTTAAAAGGACAAAAATGCCCCCTAGGGTTTTCAGCTTATTTCTCGGCCTTGCCACCACGTTTTTGAGTAATTACAAAACTGCCCTTCCCCCTTCTCCACACCAAAATGAGAACCAAAAAAAATATCATCAGCATGTTTCAAACCCACGTTCTCGAGGTCGAACGCGCTTGTCTTCCTGCGTTTTAACCAGTTGGGTTGCTGGCCCTTCATGCATAAATGTAATCATCCCATTCAGTTTTATTTGTTTTAAAATTCTAAATACGAAATATTGAATGTGGATTAAGTCTATCTTGTTTCTTTTCTAATACATCAAATTTCTTCTTAATAATTAAAATTCTTGCATTTATTTTAGTAACATCATAATAATCTAAATTTTATTAACAAAATTAAAATGCAAGAATTATGTTAAGTGGAACATGATAAAAGTCATATCTTAAAATTATCAAAGTTATAACGAACTACGTGGACTTTGGTCCCGTCTAAGCGGGTACGTAGGCAACCAATAAGGTTCGAGTCCAACTAACTAATCAATTTTATCTTCAATTTTTACGTAGTGGGCGTATAATTAAATTACAACTAATACGATTTAAATTCTTTAGTGGTCCAGTAAGGCCCTAAAAATACCTAAAATACCTAGTAATAAACTAATATGTCAATGGACGTTTAGCTAAATTATACCCAATGAAATAGTGATATAGTAATGGTCCATTGAGATTTTTAAAATACATAATTACTAAAATACACCCAACTCATACAAAAACTTATCAACTTAAGTAGTACCGATTTAGGGCGTTGTGGGAGTGTTGCTTAACTTCCCCACATGTAACCGTACTCCAGAACCCATATATCCGCAGACCATATCTCGGTTCTGACCCTAAAGTTAGAGCCGACCAAAGAGTGTTCGATCCACTCCAAGTAAGATCGATGGCGACACCCAAAAAGCGAACGCGACCCCGACGGACCCCCGGAGGGACGGTTGCGACACTCCACATCTAGAGTGGATTACCATTTTTTTGGGAATGCCTTGGCGTTTGATGCATGCTACAAGCACAAGTAGTACAATCGGCCATTTTTTTATGATGGTAAGTGTAAATCACCACCACCGCAACATCATATATGGTTTTGCCCAGTGAATAATGAGACAATCCCCAACTACGCTTCGATGTTGAATACTTTTCTAGAGATTATGAACAATAAGATGTCGACATCAGTGATCACCGACGAATGCAAGTCTATGCATGGCGCCATTGCTATTGTACTGGCTGGAGTGCCTCATTAACTGTGTATTTGGCATATTGAGACAAATGCAACCAGAGTTGTTCGTAATAGAGAGTTTGTGAGCACATTTACCCACTTGGCGAAAACACGTATATCAATTGAGGAGTTTGAGAGTCGTTGGGAGCGTTTGATAACTGAACATGGTTTGTTTGTAAATAAGTAGTTGCATCATTTGTACGTAGACAAATCACTTTGGACAGAGGCATATTTGAAGGATATTTAATTTGGTGGCCTCCAATCAACATCGCGATGTGAGTCATCTAACCGTTGGATAAATGGGTATGTAGGAGCTCATACAGCTTGCAACGTTTTGTTCAGGGCATTGATGAAGCACTGGAGGGGATGCGTTACACGGAGGTGCACGATGATTATTCATCTAGGCACACGAGGTTGGTTTGCAAGCATGCCAAAGCACATGAGAAATGCAAGCTGAAAGTATCTACACACATAATACATTTGCTTCTTCAAGTCTGAACTAGAGAACGAAGCTTCTTATGTATTAGCGGAGACAAGAATTGAAACAAATGGGACAAAGACATTCATTCTGAAGAACTACATGGACTCGAATCGGAGAAGGAAGTTAACATTTACTACGACCAATCAACATCAAAATTTTGAGTGTGCATTGTTTGACTATAAGGGTTTTCCATGCAGACATATGCTTACAGTCATAAAAAAATAAGGGATTTACAACACTACCCTCCACATGGTTCAAACTTTGATGGACCCAAAATGCAAAGACATTATCTCGTAATCCTTGAGTTAGAGGTGATGTGACAGAGAAAGTTGGTCAACTGATAAGACATGGGGGATTGTTACTGAAGTGCACGCGTTTGTGTGACATCACGTGTGATAGTGAAGTTGCTTTTAATCATGTTTTTAAGTCGTTGGATGACCTTACTCAATGGGCAATTGAGTTATCGAGGGATAGAATGGATAAAACTGCATCTGCAAACCCTCCAGCACCCCTTCAAAGTGTGAAAGACCCAAAAATTGAGAAGATAAAGGGAACATTCAAGTCAGCATGAAATGCATCGGGCAAAACCATAAGAAAGTGTTCAAAATGTGGGAAATATGATCATTTTCGCCCTAAGTGTCTGAAACAAAGTCCCACAAAAGAGCATGAATTTCTTGTATTATTTTTTCGAGTTTATTTTTTAAACTATGATTGTAGTGTTTTATTTTTCGGATTTATGTATTTTTAAATTATCTTCATAATATAAGCATGTGTTATTTGGTTGTTAAAATTTTATGGAATAGAGTAAACAGTCGACCGTTATATGGATGTGGTCGACCGAGTCCTTGTTCGGTTGACCAAACCGGATTTTATCTCAAGATTCACTCAAACCCTATCCTCCTATCCCCTTTACTCCACTATTCAACAGCCTCCTCCACTCATTTTGTACCAGAATCTCTTTCTTCTTTTCTCTCCTTTCCCTTCTTCTTCTTCCACCAAAAAACCCTAGAAGAAGCACCAAATCCTCCATTCAACTTCATTCTCAGCTGCTAATAAGAATAATAAGGTGTGTTTCTCATCTGTTCCTGTTGACACGCCTTTACCGTCACATTAGAAAGTGGCCAAGTGTAACCACCTACTAATGCGTAGTATAGCGGGTTCAGTTCTAAATGTCAACCCGGGTCCTAGGTGTGATGACTACTCCGTGAAAATGTTATTATTTAGTGGTTCAAGTGTAGTGAAGGTTTAACTAAACTAGCAAGTGAAAGCAGTGAATGTTGTGTTCAAAGTTGAGAGAGGTCACCCAGATATGGTTCCCCCTAGACTGCAGTTAAGCCAGGTTGTAATTCACCAAGTTCAAGTTCAATGATAGTTATACCGCGGGAGGTTCTTAAACAGTCTGCAGTCTCGACTAAAGGTCTCCAGACCCTCTCAATCTGAGTCCCCAGCGGGCGACTAACCTCCACTGGAGTAAACAGATTGAGGCCTAATGAACCAAACCTCCTCTACTAAAGTAAATCCGATACAGAATAGTGAATTGACTCCTTGACTAAAGTCGTCAATTCACTACCTTCAATCAAGGGTGCTCTATCAACCTAGGCATATATTCTCTTTCTAGGTCAAAGCAGAAATAACAAGAATTTGATCAAGATTCATGTCATTCAGGAAATCAAACCTCAATTGAATATAATCAACATCAAAGAATTCGTACTTGGGTTCATACAATCAGACCTAACATACAAATCTAGGGTTCTTCATACCCAGGTGATCAGTGAGAGAGTTTACTCCATAGAGAGAGAAGGGAAATCTAGCTCAGATCCGGAAACCATGCTGTGAAGGATGAGATTCTGCTCCTGGCAATCTATCGGCACTTCTCCAAGCTTAAGCCGAGCACCAATGGTGATGAAGATCGATCTAGGGCACTTGGAGAATCTGGTTAGTCACTCTCTCTCTCCAAAGCACGAATCCCCGGCCTCTCTTTGCATTTTACCCGGCCGGGTATTTTAACTCATGGTGGGGTACTTTTCTCTTCCAGCGCCCTTCACTCCAGTGTCCTCCTTTTTGACCCGAAACTCATTTCCTCACCTTCACGTCAATGCCAAGTCCTGAAATATGACATAAACACACAACCTAGCGTGAAATTGGCTTAAAACACGAGAATCGACTCTCAAACGGCTCAAGAATGGAGGTATAAACATGTGCAATTAATGGTCTATCAAATTCCCCCACACTTAACCATTTGATTGTCCCCAAGCAGACCTAACTCAAACCAATGCAGCTTTCAGACCTCTATAGCAACAAACAACCCCGATCGTCGCTAGAGGATTTCCTAGATCATATAGCAGCTTACGAGGTCAACTGGTCTTCTAAGACGTCCCTTATCTCTCTCAATGCGAGTGCTAGACTCAAGCCAGGATCATGAGGAGCAGTGGAATTAAGACAGCCAGTGCATGGGTAAAGGGACTCACACCATTCAACAACCAAGGACTCATTGTACCGGGGTGCCCTTTCACTTCATTTCACCATTGGAACCCCTTTTACACTTTACACTTTATATTTCGTTTTTTTCTTCTTTTTTTCATTCACTTGGAGGGGGTTCCAACTACAGTCTTTTGTACGGTCGACCCTTATTAGTTGAGCAAGAGCAATTTATGTACATCTATCACTCGCCAGAGTACGTCTTTTAACTCCTTTTCCTCAACTCGTGTGGAGGGTCAATGAAATTAAGGGGGGTGGGGTCGGAAGCTCTATCCATGCCCTTAAAAACACATCATCGAGTAGGCAAACCGTTCAACGGGTGAAAATTTTACTTGTACTAGAGACAGCTTAGCTTCACCTTCTAGGAGTACCCCACTAAGGATCACTAAAATCTCTTCCAAAACCCGATTTTGTGAAATGAATGGTGCCACACACGTTGGGCTTACCCCATTTTTTAATATTTCAATTATTTCGACATGGAGGACCAACTGCTTTTCATTTCACACATGAGCACCCTGTTCGATACAGGAGTCCACAATACAATTCGAAAGAGTCACCAATACCACATGAATTCAACGGTCTTAACTCCACTAATTCACAAAATCAACCGACATAGTAGAGAGATAGATAGGAAAAATATTAGACTTCAACATCCTCCATAGTGCTACACTACCTCCATAGGTTGCATATCACCATAAAGACTGTCAATTCAAAGCATACTGAGCAGGCAATTTGCAAGGAACACGTACTTGGAGCCCTCAAATTGAAATTTGGACAGTGAACTAGGCTCCAAGCACACAAATAGATCTAAGCAGTCAAATAGAAACAACCCCCCACACTTAAGTTCGACATTGCCCTTAATGGAGAAGAGGGAAGGATAAGGGGAAAGATATTACCGGTATGCACGGACTGTAGTGAGACTGGAAGGTGGACCAGTCGGAGTGAAACGGACTGGAATGGGACCAGTCGGTGCAAAGGCACGGCTAAAGAAGACACAAGCACTCAAGCACATATACGTTAGGTCAATTGTCAGCCCCATAGTACATCATCCAAAAGAAAAGAAAACAAACCAAACAAAAGCCAGTTTACACTCCGAACCAAAACAAAAGAAACACAAAACGACCAACGAGTACAGCCTACTCGAGCTACCTGAAGTCGATCTGCTCCATGAGGTCGTCAACCCCATCTGTCAGTGGTGGGGGGGGGGGGTGAGTGGTTCCACCGGGTTGTCCAGCGGTGCTTCTGTGGTGGGTGGCAGGACTAGAGCAGGTGCTCCTGATACTCCATCATCCCGCGGTTACGATCCCGCTCCCGCTCGATGCGAGCACTGGTGAATCCCTGCTGAGCCTCCATCCGATCGAGGCGCTCGTCCAGAACCGCCATCCTAGAGTGGTACTCGGCCTGGTGGGCCGAATACTGCTGGTAAAACTGGACCTGATGGTCCATGAGCTGCTGGTTCTGGACCCCGAGCTGTTGAAACAGGAGCCCCATCTGATGGAACTGCTCTGTGAAGAAGTTCATCGACGAACCAGAAGGACCAGAGGAGAACTCGCCTTGCTCGGGTCTCCGTCGTGGCTGAAGATCCCTTGGGGGGAGAGCGGGGGCTCTGGCTCATCAGCATCCATGGCCTCGCCATCATCATCATCATCATCGGCCTCATCCTCGTCGGTGTAGTCCTCGTCCTCCTCGTCCTCGTCATCATCATCTGCATCCTCCTCAAGAGGCAGAGACAACCCATCCACCCAGGAACACCCTCCTTCAGAGGCAGCAGGAGAGCGTTGTGAAGCACCTCCCGGCTGAGAGGGGTGGAGTCGCCCCGTGCTGTGGCATCAGTAAGTCCCGCCAAGTCGATCTCGAAATGGCGCGCCAGCCTTGTGATCAGGGGACCACAAAATAGGTGGTTGGGTTTCCCGTGAACACGAGAGAAGGTGGTGGCCACGAAAGAACCCAAATGCAGCATGTGATCTGGCTCCCCCATCGAATACATGGCGTAGAGCACCCGCTTAGGGATCTTGTGGGAACCAGTGACGTTGGGACGATCGAGCGGGTGATCAGGACTCAGGAGGTTGAGGATGTGCCACTGTGGCCTGAGGGTGGAGACGTATGTCTGGCCGACGTCAAAGTAGTCCATCCCGTAGGCACGACGAGCTATGCGGCGGTAGAACGCGTCCTGATTCCAGTCCTTCAGATGGGGAATCTCGATTTCATGGCGGGAGTAGGGGTAGTAGTGGATGCCTAGTGAATAGGCCAGCCCATTGATGCTCATCTCGCTCAAGTGCCCGCCCAACATGAAGGTGACACCGGTGGTGGAGTCGCGGGCCGCTTTGGAGCGGTACCGGAATTTGGTGTAGAACTCCCACACCAGCTCCATGTAGGTGGGCTCCTCGATGCACAGCAGAACCCGCCATTCAGGGTGGCTAATGGCGGTGGAGATCTCGTTCAGGAAGTGGAGCTGCTCGAAAACCCCCCACTCCAAGTGGTGATGGCGCTGGAGCACTACGCGTATGACCCGGCGGTACTGGTCAGCGTACTCCGGGTGAAGGCACAGATCCTGCATGAACGGATGGTCGAGAGACATGATCCCGCAAAATCAACAAACCAAAGGTGGAGCCAAGAAAATACTCGTTAGGACCAAAAGTATGGGTTCAACAGCTCCCCCACACTTTAAGGACACCTATGGTAAGCAGTCACGCACAAACGGTCGATTTGCAAGCAAAACAATCGTATTTCAAGCAAGAATCATGTAGAACACGACACATTCAAGCATAAGGAAATCAAACATGCATTTGCCATTTCTAACCACGGCGTCCCTCAGGCTAGTCTAATTCAAACATGTAGGAAAATCCCAGTTCTCGGTCCTAACATCTACAATCCGATTTTCCAGAAAAAAGAACGGATTGAGCAAGCAACACACCTGGAAATACAAGTAGGACCGTAGAGGGGACGCAAGTTGAGGGTGAGGGACGCAAAACCACGCCAAAAGTGGGCAGAAAAGTTCACCAGAAAACCCGCCGGAAAGTCGCCGGAAAACAGCGGCGTTGCGGTGGCCGGTTGTGGCTGGCGGTCGCTCATGAGAGAGACCGGGGAAGAAGAGAGAATGAAGAGAGAGGGAGTTCTGGAAAAAAAATGAGAGGAGAGAGAGGGAGGCCGGTCGGGGGTCGCTTATAAAGCGAAAATACCCGGCCGGGTCTCAAAAATACCCGGTCGGGTATTTTGAGGCCGCGGTCGAGTATTCCGCAACGCAACGTACCACGTTGGAGGAAAAACCCGGCCTTGAAGCCAAAATACCCGGTCGGGTATTTTTGGGTCAAGGTCAGGCTTTTGCACTGTTCGTGCCCTCGGGCAGAATGGGTCCCGGTCAAGAGGCCAAAATACCCGGTTGAGTATTTTGGATCGAGGTCGTGTATTTCCCTTTTTTGCGCCCAAACTCAGAAGGGGTCTCGGCCGTGACACAAAAATACCCGGTCGGGTATTTTGTTTCACGGCCGGGTATTTTCCCCTTTTCGGCCAAAAAGTAATTTTTCTCATTTTTTCGAACTCCCCTACACCAAAACACCAAAACGAGGCATACCAAACGACCTAACTTCAGCACAGGCATGCAACTGGCTCGAAGACAACACAAAACACAGGGGGAAAAAATGCAAACCGTGGTGGGGTTGCCTTCCCACAAATTCTTCTTTACCGTCTTTTAGTTGGACGCCCATGGCGGAACTAGAGGTCCGCGAGTTCAACCAGCAACTCCGCACGTTCGACCTCGTCTCCCAAATAGCGCTTGAGACGATGGCCATTCACTTTAAACGGCTCAGTTTGCGGGTTGGCAATCTCAATCGTGCCATACGAGAACACCTGTGTGACCGTGAACGGTCCAGACCACCGAGAGCGGAGCTTTCCAGGAAAGAGTTTCAGGCGAGAGTTATAGAGGAGAACTCGATCACCAACCTGAAACTCCTTCGGACCCCTTAACCGAGCTTCGTGAAGGCGCTTAGTATGCTCCTTATATAGCTTGGTGTTCTCATAGGCGTGGTAACGCCATTCCTCCAGCTCCAGCATCTGCAATTTTTGTTCAACACCTGCAACACTAACATCCAAGTTGAGCAGCTTAAGGGCCCAGAAGGACTTGTGCTCTAGCTCCATGAGCAAGTGACATGCCTTTCCATAGACAAGCCGGTACGGTGAAGTACCAATTGGCGTATTGTAGGCACTCCTGTATGCCCAGAGAGCATCATCGAGCTTAGTGGAGCAATCCCTGCGAGATTGATCCACCGTTTTCTCCAGTATACGCTTGAGCTCTCGATTCGTCAGCTCGGCTTGACCACTCGTTTGTGGGTGATAGGCCACGTACACCTTATGAGTGACACCATAGCGAGACAATAATTTATCAAACTGGCCCCGGAAATGGGTGCCTCGGTCGCTTATGATGCCTCTAGGTGTCCCGAACCGAGAGAATAGCTGCTTCAAAAATCCACAAACACGTCTAGCATCATTAGTGGGCAAGGCTTGCGCCTCAGCCCACCTAGAGACGTAATCAACAACAACTAAGATGTAAGTATTGTCAAAGGATGGAGGAAAGGGACCCATGAAGTCGATACCCCAGACATAAAAAATCTCACAGGTTATAAATACATTCTGGGGCATCTCATCACGGGCAGAGATATTACCTGACCTCTGGCATCGGTCGCAGCTGCGTGCAAAGGCGTCTGCATCCTTGAAGAGCGTGGGCCAGTAAAAGCCCGACTGTAGCACCTTTCTCGCTGTGCGGTTACCGCCATGGTGACCGCCAGTAGGTCCCTCATGGCAATGAGACAAAATGCCTCCATCTCATTTTCCATGACACAACGACGGATGATCCCGTCGGCTCTGATCCTGAAGAGATGAGGGTCATCCCATAAGTAGTGCTTCAGGTCGGAGAAGAACTTCCTCTTGGTGTGAGTCGTCATCCCCTTAGGTAGCTGCTGGCCCACCAGATAATTTGCAAAATCGGAATACCAAGGGGTGAGACTCTCTATCAGGCACATCATCATTAATCGCTCATCTGGGAAGGAGTCGTTGATCTCCTCCACGAGGTTGTCCACAGGTGGTGCGTCCAACCAGGAGAGGTGATCAGCAGCAACATTTTCAGCTCCCTTCTTGTCCTGAATCTCGATGTCAAACTCCTGTAGTAGTATGATCCATTGTATGAGCCTAGGCTTGGCATCAGCCTTGCTCATCATGTATCATATCGCGGAGTGATCTATGTACACGGTCACATGAGACAAGACCAGATAAGGACGAAACTTGTCGAAGGCGAACACCACCGCGAGCAGCTCCTTCTCCATGGTGGTGTAGTTCTCTTGGGCATCGTTTAGGGTCTTCGAGGCATAGTAGATAGGACGGAAGTGTTGATCTCGCCTCTATCCCAAGACAACTCCAACAACAAAGTCACTGGCATCGCACATCAGCTCGAACGGTAGGGACCAGTCAGGAGCGACCGTGATAGGAGCATGAGTGAGCTTCTCCTTCAAGGTCGTGAATGCCGCTGTGCATCCATCGGTGAACTGGAAGGGGCATCCTTCTTAAGGAGCTTTGTCAGGGTCAGGGCGATCTTCGAGAAATCCTTGATGAACAGCCTGTAGAACCCTGCATGGCCTAAGAAACTCCGGATCCCCTTAACATATGTGGGAGGAGGCAGCTTACTGATAGTCTCGATCTTGGCTCTGTCCATCTCAATCCCCATCTTGGAGATCTTATTCCCTAGAACTATGCCTTCGCGAACCATGAAGTGACACTTCTCCCAACTCAGTGCCAGGTTCGTCTCTTCACACCGTTTAAGGACGAGTTCTAGGTTATGGAGACAGTGAGAGAATGAGTCCCCATAAATCAAAAATTCGTCCATAAACACCTCCATAATCTCGCCGACTAGGCGGCCAAAGATGACGAGCATGCATAGCTGAAAAGTGGCAAGGGCATTGCATAGCCCGAATGGGATCCTCCGGTAGGCGAATGTGTCGAAGGGGCAAGTGAGAGTGGTCTTCGCCTAGTCCTCCGGTGCAATGGGGATCTAGAAGTACCCGGACATCCCAACCAGGAAACAGTAGAACTCGTGCCCCGCCAGTCTCTCCAGCATCTGATTAATGAACGACAACGGGAAATGATCCTTCCGGGTGGCGTCGTTGAGGCAAAGGTAGTCGATGCAGACGCGGTACCCGGTCACTGTGCGCATAGGTATGAGCTCATTCTTCTCATTGGGTACCACGGTCATCCCGCCCTTCTTAGGCACCACCTGGGTGGGACTAACCCACTCACTGTCGGAGATGGAAAAGATGATCCCCGCGTCCATCAGCTTCACAATCTCCCCCCGAACCACAACCTCCAGGTTCGGGGTCAATCTCCGCTGGGGCTGTCTTACCGGCCGCATCTCATCCTCTAGCAATATTCGCTGGGAGCAGAAGGAGGGGCTGATCCCCCGGATATCAGTGATCTTCCAAGCCAGAGCTCGCTCGTACTACTTCAACAAGGCCACCAGTCTGACCTTCTGCTCGGGTGTGAGGGTCAAGCTAATGATGACTGAAAGCTTGTTCCCCTCCCGGAGAAATGCATACTCCAAATGAGGAGGGAGGGGCTTTAGCTCCACCTCTGGTGGCTCATCCAAGGAGGTAGTGATGCGAGGTGAGGATGAAATCGGTTTCAACAGCCTATCGCCCTCCAGTAATACGCCACTCTCCAGCGCGGCCAACTGCTCCTCCAGCTGTGGCTCCTGCGATGTCTCCTCACCTAGCAAAATACAACGCTCAAAAGCATATCACAGTAATCTAAGTCATCATGCAAATGGGAGTTCTTCCCATTCTTAGACACAGAAAAAGTAGCATGTTCATTCCCAACACGCAAGATCAGTTTACCACTATGCACATCAATAAGCGCCTTGGCGGTGGCGAGAAATGGTCTACCCAAAATCAAAGGCACATCCACATCCTCATTTATATCCAGAATAACAAAATCAACAAGATATGTGAATGCGCCTACATTAACAAGTAGATCCTATATGATACCCCTAGGATGCACAATAGAGCGATCAGCTAACTGAATTCTCATCCTAGTAGTTCTAGGTTCACCTAGGCCTAGCTTCTTAAACAATTTATAAGGCATGACATTAATGCTAGCGCCTAAATCCGCCAAGGACTTTCCTACATGCATACTGCCAATAACAAGAGGGGTAGTAAAACTCCCTGGGTCTTTGCGCTTCTCGGGCAGCTTGTTCTGCAGGATGGCGGAACACTCCTCGTTGAGCATCACTGTCGAGAGATCCCCAAGTTTCTTTTTGTTGGTGAGGAGATCCTTCATGAATTTAACGTACTTGGGCATCTTCGACAGTGCCTCCACGAACGGCATGTTGATGTTGACCTGCTTCAACATTGCCACGAACTTGGCAAACTCAGTCTCCGGCTTGTCTTTGTGCAGGCGAGTGGGAAAGGGAAGCTGGGGTACATGCTCCTTAACCACTGGCTGTGGCTTGGGAGCAGGTGCTTCTTTCTCCATCCCCACTTCTGCATCGTCAGCTGGAAGTACTGAAGCAGGTAGTGGCTCTTCTTGCCTTGCCGGGGCAGGGGTAGCAGATGTTGTCTTGCCACTCCTAGTAGTGATGGCATCCAGGTGCTGGTGAGGCTCGCGAGGATTTGGAATGGTGTTGGCAGGCAGAGTCCCCAGTGCTCTGGTGTTATTTAGGCGAGCTATGCCACCAATCTTATTATGGAGATCCTGCAATATAGCACCTTGGTTCCTCTGGCCTGCCTCCAATGAGGTTATGTTCTGGTCCATCCTAGCAAAATTCGCCTGGCTGGTAGTCATGAATGCCTGCAAAATGTTTTTCAGCTCCGTCATCTGGGTATCTGGAGCTGGAGCTGCTGGCAACTGGGCATACTGGTGTTGTAGCTGCTGGCAACTGGGCATAGTGGCGTTGTAGCTGCTGGAATGGCTGCCCCTGTCTGGGCTGTTAAGGCTGCTGCTATGGAACCGGACCCCTGCCTGGCCTGGAAGGGCTGCCTCTGTTGAAAACCACCTGCTAGTGCTGGGAAACCAGGTGGTTTAGTGGTGTTGCTATTATTGGCATTCCAGGAGAAGTTGGGATGCTGGCGCCACCCTTCATTATATATTCCACTGTAAGGATCAAGGCGCCAAGCATTGGCGATGAAGTCCAACTGCTCCTAGGGTGTAGAAGACTCCCGTATAGCCTGGCAGTCTTCCACCAGATGGTTCGAACTCTCACACCACTAACATTGTGCAACTGAAGGCCCGGCCAGACCTCTGCCCGGAATAAGACTGTTGGGCTACTTTAATGCCTGGACCAACTCGGCCACCTCCCTCTCTAGCCCGGACCTAGCCTCCATGGCGTGCACACCTCGGTCCCGGGAACTCCTACTTCTGGTGCTCTGCCCCCAAGAGTGATCCCTGGCAGCCAGAGTACTGATCATCTGCTTCAGCTCGGGTGGAGTCTTAGTAAGAATATCCCCTCCTGGGCATAGAGACTCGATCACCCTCTAGCTCTCTAGGGTTAGAGAGCTGTAGAAATTCTCCACTGTGAATGCATCACTGAACCCGTGATGGGGACACTGCCAGAAGAATCCCGAGTACCGCTCCCAGGAATCACGTAGTGACTCATCTAACTTATGGAGGAAATGAGTGATCTCCCGGTGAATCTCCCTGGTCTTCGAGGCCGGATAGTACCTGTGCACAAACTTGTCGGCCAAGTCGTCCCACGACGTGATAGACAATGGGGGCTGGGTCTCTAACCACCTCTTCGCATGCCCCGCCAGAGAATGGGGGAAAAGGTGGAGACGGATTGGATCATCGGGTACACCATTCATTTTGAATCCATTTTGTCAGTTGCAGGAACCGGGAAAGGTGCACCCTTGCCTCCTCATCCTTCAAGCCATGGAACTGGATTGAGGATGTAATCACTTGGATCCAGCATGGCTTGGTCTCAAATTTGTTTGCTGGAATGGGCGAATATAGGATGACGGGATGGATGTCGGCGACTCGTGGAGTGTAGTAGTACTCCATAGTAGGACCCGGCGGGGGTGGTGGATGCTGAGCCCCATCTTCCTGGGGGACTGGGTTGTTCCCCAGGATCTGATTCACTGGGGGAACCTGCATGGGCATCCCAAGGGGTTGATTCTGCCCCAGGTTAAGGTTTCCCTTGTTGTGCTCGTCGCCCATCTCGTATTCCTCTTCGGAGTCGCTGCTCAGATGGCTGTCGACGTGCACTTCCTCTATAGCCAGTCTTGCTCGCTATTGTCTCCTTACTTGGCGACAGGTACGTTCTAGCTCCGGATCTAACGGTAGTAAACCTCCCGACTGGCTACGGGTCATGCACTACCTGCACACAGCAAAGCAAGCAAACCCGTGAAGGCACAAGCGGGAAAAAGCAAACAATCAATGCGGAAAAGAAATGCTATAGTAATAGAAATCACGTTTCTTCAACAACCTATTCGTCCCTGGCAACGGCGCCAAAAACTTGACACGCATCTACCGTCACACTAGAAAGTGGCCAAGTGTAACCACCTACTAATGCGTAGTATAGCGGGTTCAGTTCTAAATGTCAACCCGGGTCCTAGGTGTGATGACTACTCCGTGAAAATCTTATTATTTAGCGGTTCAAATTGTAGTGAAGGTTTAACTAAACTAGCAAGCAAAAGCAGTAAAAGTTGTGTTCAAAGTTGAGAGAGGAGAAGGCACAACTGTAGGGTGGCTCCTGGAAGGCAATTGAGGACTGACGCGTATGCACATTTCAAAAATTACGAGTTCCTGGTACCATTTGTGGAACAAGATTGGCCAAATGTGATATCATTCGATGTACCATACTACCCAAAAATGGTATAGTACTTCTACAACAACATCGCCTATCAGCGTTCTACAAATGGATCAATTCATGCTTTTAGAACCTATGTGAATGGGGTGGAGATACGTATCAGCAAGAGTGTGTTGGCAGCATCACTGGAGGCTCCAAAATATGGGAAGAGAATCGATTCTTAAAATGCTTGGAATGAAACTCATTTCTCGAGAGCCAGAAAAATTCAGACTGTATGTGGTCTTGCTAAAGAGGAAGATGTTGAGGATCACAGTAGGCAAACTATTCGCCAGCTGACAGTTCAAGTTAGAGTTATTCACCACATGCTCTCCTACAACATTCTTCCAAAGGGTGGACATCGGGAGACAGTCACCTACTTTGACATGGAGCTCCTCACCAACCTGCTTTCACATGAGAAGGTGAACTTGCCATACTTGATATTTAAACACATGCTTGATGTTGTAGAGAGTTCAAACAGGAAACTTCCCTATGGGATGATCTTGACTCTATTATTTGAACATTTTAGTGTGAATTTAAATGAAGAGGTTGGCTTAAGAGTCACAAGGCAAGAATAATACACTGTTACATCTCTGAAGAAGATGGGATTTAATATGCATGATGGTGCATATGTACGAGCATACAATCCTCATGTAGTCGATGATGATGATGCTGCTGATGATGATGAGGAGCCCGAAGACGAGCTAATGATGCAACCACAGAGTTCAGCTCCACCAACACCCTACAGCGTATATGGGACCGTATGGATGACATGTACGAGCAGATGGGGCAGATGTCCACCTAGATCACTGGCATGTACGACTACATGGGGCAGATGACCACCTAGATTAGCGCACTGCAGGTGACCGTAACAGAGATGCAAGATGAGTTACAATCTTTTAGTGGAAGATACATGCATCCCACCACATTCGACTACCATAATGCTAGCACCACCAATGAGGAAAATGCTCATGAGTGAGAGAGGGGAGAGGTGTAGGAACTTAATGATTTTAGATTGTGTTTGTTGTTGTTAAGTCTTAAAGAAGATTTGGTTTGAAACAACTTTGATTGCAGATTGATATTATGTGATTTTCGATTTTAGGTATGTGTGAACAATTATGATGTGTGTTTTATTGTATTTCTTGTTAATGTGTTAAGTTGTTATGTTAACTTAACTTAAAACGTTCGACCACTATATTGTAATGGTCAACCGTGAGTTGTCATGAGAGTGACCACCTTAGTGTATTAGGTCGACCGCAGTTAGGAATAGATCAACTGAGCTTTGGTTAGGGCTGACTATTTGGTCCGAGCTTTGGTTTTACCCGAAACCGAACCGTATAACCCAGACCGGGACCGAAACCGGATAGCAAACAATCCGATCCAATCTTCGGGGTTAGATTTGGGGTAAAAAACCATTTGAGACCGGTTCGAAATCCGGATAAAGACCGGATAACAGAGTCCAACACCCAAAACTTAACCAACTTCTCACCTTTGAGTCCTTAGGCAACTCAAATCTCCACAAGCTCGATCTAAAATCAAGACCAAATTGGGACCGGACTGGGTCAAGATCGGACCGGATCAAGCCGGACTGTATCCAATTCAATCTTTGGTCCTTATATTCCTGAAAAAATTGGAGTGGAACGGATCACTTCGGACAAATTTAACCGGACCGGACTATATAGCCACCCCTACTTACGGTGACTTGCAAGGCACGATAGGCGTATCCTATCAATAAATGTGAAAATAATCTTGTTCTCTCTAATTTTGCTCTTAGAAAATTTGAAATGATGAAAAATTCTTTTCAACTCTACTATAATATATTTGTTGATTGTATAATCTTTTAATACTTGAGTATTAAAATTCTTTTTCTTAATAACTGCATAAAAAATATCAACTAAAATCATAATTTTCAATCAACCTCATACTCAGCAATCTTGAATTTACAATGGACAAACTATTATTGTAACCCAATCCACTCTTTATAATTGTGTTTTTGCGAGACACCATTTAGGCATTTATAAATTAATAATTATAATTCTTCTTCTAGACGACGGCCCAAAATTTGAATTGTGAGTGAGAAACCGGGAAAATTGACCCATTTTGCACACCACTTGACAGCAGCCGGGCCTCGGGCCCGGGGCTCCGGACTTGAAAGCGGAGCGGCTCTGCCAAGCCAGGCACGGCCAACAGAAAGCCTGGGGTAAGGTTTAGGGTTCAAAGCATCGAGAAAAAGGCAACCGGTTCTGGCAAGCTCAGCGGAAGAAAAAAAAAGCGGGAGCTAAGAAGAGTCCCACGACCAAAGTCGAACGGAAGATCTCCCGCTGTCTCTCCCAACTGCATTTCCCTTTCTCCTTCTCGTTCAACTCGCTCGCTCTCTTCAACTCCCCCCTGAAAATGCCAGTTGCTGCTCGCGAGCTGACCGTGCTCGGCGAGTTCAAGCCATTTGGCCTCGTCGCCGAAGCTCTCGACGGCAAGCCTCAAGACGGGAGTGTCGTCTCCGACAAGTACGACTACTTCCTTTTCGACGCCGACACCGTCCGGGAAGGAAACGGAGCTGATGACTCGATCAATTCTGCGATGAGCGATCACTGCGACCACGAGCTCTTCATTAGGGGAAACAAGTAATACATTCCCTTCCCTGAAGTCATTTCGGTCCGAGTTCGAGCTAAAGCGAATTGAATCCAGTTCAATTTAGCCACTTCTGTGAATTGGTCTTGGTTTTGATGCTGGTTATCCAATTGTTGTTATCAATTTCGATTCTTGAGTGTGAACTCATACTACTTGAATTTGAATTCAGTAGTTTTGAACTCCAGTGCTGATAGTAATGTAATTGCTCTTGTAATTTGATTTCACTGATAGGATCTTATGGTCTACTGGAGCAAGAATTTTCAAGAGAATCACCCTGCCATCGGCAGTTGCCATGGTGAGGCTTAAATTAAATAATATGTTATGACCTAGAATGTTGAACATGTTGCAGGGAGGATTCAGTTTAACTGGCGTCTCAATTTATCTTTGTGCAGGCGTGCTGGTGTCGGTTGGGTGAAGCATCTGAAGCCTGCCTATGTATATTGCAAGCGGATACCCTAACAGTATATAGTATCTCCGGTAGGATATAACTTTGCAATTTTGGTAATTCTGTAGAAGTTTCCTTGTACAATCTGATCTGAGTTACTTTCTTTTCTTTTCTTTTCTTTATAATAGGGGAAGTGGTATATGTTCCTCTGCCTTGTGTAATCACATCGATATGGCCCCTCCCGTTTGGTTTACTACTTCAGGCAGCTTCTGAAGGCATTCGGTCAATGCAACCTTCTCAGTCAGCAAGCCTGTCACTAGGTTCACACGATAGAATGTATCCTAAGAGAGAGACAAGGCAGTCCCCGCAAGACCATTTTGGCATCTTTGGTCCATCTGATTTTGGGATCAACAATCAGATGGGTACAATGTCCTCGCATTTGATTCTGCAGGATCTGTTGGAAGAACCACATGTATGTATGATTCTTCCCCTTAAGCAACCTGATCACTTCCATGTTCTGGTTGTGGTTATTTATGGACTATATGTGCTGTTCAGCAAGTTAGTGTGTTGTTCTTCTGTTTCGAGATAATAGTGTTGTATGTTACTTCCAGCCAACTTTTGTAGAAGAGAGAGGAAAATGGAGCATAATGAAGGACTTGGACGAGAAAACAATATGGACCAGCGATCGGATTCCTTTGATGGCATCATATAATCGAGGTTTATCATTCTTCCCTTTTATCATCTTGAACCTTGTCCCTCGCTGTCATGTAATCGCCCGGGGTTCACTTTCTGCGCAGGGCTATCACAGCACTCGGTTTGGGTTGCTGAAACAATCAATTCTGATTTTGAGGTGGCAAATGGTAGCTCAACTGATGGGGTTCCTTCGTGTCTATCCACCAAACCAATCGCCTTTCGAAGAATTTGGCAGGGGAAAGGTACCCGAACGGCAGCTTGTAAGGTGCTTCTTATCAACAGTTACAAGCTTTAGTGTGTTAGAAGTTTAAGTTGCTGACAATAATTTCATTTCACTATCCTGTGGAATGTCCTGTCTGATGCACTTTTCATGTTTACTAGGTTTTTCTGGCTACCGATGATGATGCAAGTCCTCTCATTTGTTTTCTTTTTCAAGAACAAAAGAAGCTGTTGTCTTTGAGACTTCAAGCAATTGATATCAATAATGAGATTGTCTTTGATATTCAACCTGACATGAGTTGGAGCATTCCGGCAATAGCAGCAGCACCTGTGGTTGTGACACGTCCAAGGTGATTCCTGAATTTCCCCCCTCTCCCCCCTTGTTCTTCTCCTCCTTCTCACTATCCTGTTTTTAATTGACTAAACTTCTGCTGATATCCGTTTTCTCTTCTTTCTCTTGACAGGGTGAAAGTGGGTCGGCTACCATATGCTGACATTATTGCTTTGGCCCCTGATAATACTCTTTTCCTTTATGTAAGTTGGCAAACCAGTTCTATGGGCTCGTTTCTTTTATGGTTACTTCTGTTAGCTGTTTTTTTTTTTGAAGATTCCAAGACTACTTTAGCTAGGCATTTTTTCATGTTTTTGTTCTGCCTTGCTTTTTGCATGTTCAAATACAGATGTAGCATGCACTTATGCACTAATATTCCTTTTAGTTGCTTATGTTTCTCGTGATTGACTCGTTATTACCACTTTTGCTTTGTTCCTTTAGTTTTTATACCATATATCTCTTCTGTAATGGAACTGGTTACTTGTGGTAATTTAGATACATTATCACTACTGTAATCTCTGCTTTTCTAATCATGATCATCCTTTCCTTCTCTTGTGAGCATAATTGTAATTAAGTTGGATTTGCACAATTAACACCTGAAAATTGTAGTCAGGACGGCAATGCCTGTGCAAATATTTGTTGCCATCGTGTTTGGGTATGGATCATCTTTCCTCTCCGCCGGAGCTCTCAAGTAGCACAGCCATTCACCAGGATTCAAAAGTTTTAGGATTGGCTGATGCCGTGGAGGGGCGGTTCAATCTGGTAGTAAACAATGGGCAGGTATTCATTCTTTCGTATTCCTGAAATAGCTGTTCCAAAACATATTACTGCTTCTTTATCATGTTTTGATTGGCTCTCCTCCTATATTGTTGTTTTTGGTGTAGGATCCAAAGACAATTCTTATTTCTCTAACATACTTTCTTCTTCTTTCCCTTTCAATTTGAGATTCCTAGATGTTTCGATGTCTTCTTCGGAGCAGCCTTTCATGTGCATTGGTGAATGATTGTGTCACTGCAATGGCTGATGAGCTCTCTCCTAGCTTGTACAACCATTTCCTTCTTCTTCTCTGGGGTGATAGTGATTCTGACTATTTGATGAATGGTAATTCCAGTGTGCACTCAGAATGGGATTCATTCTGTTGTGTCATACTCAGACTTTTTGGGGATTCTGGTTCGCTGAAGTATGTTAACTCGCCACAATCTTCATCTTGGGAATTCCTCATGCACAGCAACTTTCACAGGGATTACAGGAAATTTAACTTTATTGGTGGAATTTCCTCTTCATCACTTGACGTGGTGAAAATTGATTCCCAGGGATCCGTGAAGGAAGGCAAATTTAGTGTTCAAAGCTCGCTCCATTTGGAGCTGTTAAGGGAGACCTTGGGTTGTCTACATGCACTGTATGAGACTCTGAAATTGGACAGTCTACGGCAAGGGTAATAATTTTTCCCATAGTCTATATTTCTTGGATAGTGTAGTTGATGAAAAATTATTTTCCAGGTGTGTAATTGTACTGACTCTTTTGGTAGGTCTCTGCCATCGTTTTACCTTTATATACTTGTAGTTAACATTTTGGGTTTAGTTCCAGTTTCAAAATTGAATTGGATATTCCAAACTATGTATCTTGTTGCATTCTCTAAGCTTAGCAGCAAGAAAATATACTTAGCTTGAATTGGTTGAGCCTAAACATGAAATACCCTTACCTAACTTTAGAAAACGTACTTAGCTAAGTACCTACTTGCGTTCTCTGAACTTGAACTTCTGACCAAACTCATATAATGAAAATTGAATTGTAATTTACTTAACTGGGTGTTGTTTAATGGCAGAGGTTTTTCTTTGTGCAGGGACTTGGAACTTCTGGCCAACTTATTATGCAATATTGCTGCAGTTCTTGGAGAAGAAGGTTATTTAGATCATTATGTTCGTGATTTTCCTGGTCTTTATAAGAAAATCACAAGATTTGTTACTCCATCCCAGAAAGCTCCTCCTAGTTTATTCCGATGGCTTGAACAGTGTCTGCAACATGGTTGTAATTCTGCAAATGCGAGTGATATTCCTCCTCTGATTTGCAAAGATGGAAGTTCTGTTGTGAACTTGGCACGAAAGATAATTTCTTTCTACAGTGTGTTATGTGGTGGTGAACAGATCGGTAAGAAGGTATCTTCTGGAGTTTACTGTAACATTGCTCCAGGCTCGTTCTGTTCCAGTGAGGAGTTGACTGTCTTGGCAATGGTTGGGGAAAGGTTTGGACTGCAACAGCTTGACACACTGCCTTCTGGTGTGTCTCTTCCTCTGCGACATGTAAGTTGTATAACATATTCCCCTGTCTGACTGTGAGCACAGAGGTTTGAGAAACTTTTTGTCGTTGTGTTGTTTATTACCTTGAATCCTTGGAATTGATGAATGAAATTCTCCATCAAAAGGTTGTGCTAGAGGCCAATTTTAAGTAGTTTCATCCGAGGTTGCTCTGTCTACATGCTGCCTTCTAGTAAAGTGTATACTCATAGTCTGTGGACTTTGCAGGCTCTGAATGCATGCCGGGAGTCTCCACCTACTGACTGGCCTGCAGCTGCATATGTTCTTCTTGGCAGAGAAGATTTGGCTTTATCACGTTTGCCACCTTCCCTCAAATCTAGGGATCTCGAAAGCCGATCTGATATGAATTTAATCTCTATGTCTACACCTTACATGCTACATTTACATCCAGTGACCGTGCCTTCCACTGTTTCTGAAACAGTGGGACCAGAAAGTCCCCAATTGGAGGGTACAGATTCCTCTGATATGTGCGTGGTGGATGGGATGGAACATATCTTCACCTCTAGCACTCAGTTGCGTTATGGTCGTGATCTGCGGTTGAATGAGGTTTTATTTTTGTTCATTCTGTTCACAACTCATTCCCATAACTGAATTTTGCCTGAAAGTTGACAGTAAATTTTTTATTGGCACAGATGCAGGCACGTATATAAGATATGTAATAACTACTTAATTTTGTTATTAAAGTGGTCCTATTATTGCTTTGAGTAATTTCGTTTCTTGATTATTGTCCATGCTTCCTAAACATTGTCCATTGTGTTTACTTGGTTGTCTGAATTACAGAGTCTTGACACTTGCTTTAAATTCTTCTAGGTTAGACGTGTTTTGTGCTCTGCTCGACCTGTTGCTGTCCAAACATCTGTTAACCCCAGTGCTACAGACCAGGATATTCAGCAGGTATGTTTTGGCTACTCGCGTCTGATAGTTGTTGTCTTCTCAGGGTGCTGGCATATTTATATTTCAATATATGCATCTTTACTTGAAAGTTTGCTCATGTATGCAATGGTGTGAAATGTGATAGAGTTATGATGGATATTACTTTTTCAGCCCCAATCTTCTGATATTTTTTGGTTGCTGAACACTAGGCCGCCTCCAATGCATAAAAGTAACCCTAACATAGTTCAATCTTTTGGTTCATATTTCAACTGAATAGCGATTTAGATCCCTCTATCTAGAAGCATAGAGACGAGAGATTTTTCCACCTTGAGAAGTTTTTATTTATTTATTATTATCTCGAGGCTGAATGCTGTCAGTCTGTCAAAGAAATTTCAGTCACAATTCTAGTATTCTACTGTGTCATTGTTATACTTCTGCTACAGTTCCTGTGTATTTTCTTGCTGCTATTCTTATTGTTCTCTTGATTTTGCGTATAAGACTCAATTATGGCACCTTGCCCAAAGAACCACTGCTCTTCCTCTTGGTCGTGGGGCATTTACTTTAGCAACCATATCTACCCTTTTAACTGAGGTACGCTTTTCTATAGACATGCTTACATACTAATACCACCTATTATTATTATTATTATTATTATTATTATTATTATTATCATATTCATTAAATTTATTTTCATCTTCTACAGGCATTTGCTGTCCCCAAGCTTGTTTTAGCAGGTCGGTTACCCGCGCAACAAAATGCAACTGTATGTTCGTACTAGTTCTTGTATTTCAATTACATACATTTTTATATTCATATTCTGTTTACCTAATTTCCTTGTTCCTTTGGTCCTACCCCCCTCTCTTTGGTAGGTCAATTTAGATCCCAATATAAGAAATATACAAGAGCTTAAATTGTGGCCCGAGTTTCATAATGCTGTTGCAGCTGGACTACGGTTGGCACCCCTTCAGGTTTGTGTCTTTGATTTCTTTCTGGATTTCTCTTCCATTCAGCGGGGTAGATCTTTGACATTTTATCTAGTTGTGGCCTACTAATGGGATTTTCATAATGTTTTGTTGCAAGTAATGATATATGCTTATTCTGTGTCTGGAATGTTATTCCAATTTTATTTTCACTATTCCAGTTCACCTCTTGATGTGCAGGGTAAGGTGTCAAGAACATGGATACTTTACAACAAACCGGAGGTACCAAATGTTGTTCATGCTGGACTCCTCCTTGCGCTAGGGTTACATGGATATCTGCATGGGTTAACCATTTCAGACATATACAAGTATTTCACTGAGGTTTGATGTCAATTTTGTTTTCTTTTCTCTTTTGGTTTAATGGTATCGTTGTTTCCATTTTAGATGGTTTCATGTTATCACTTTCTCAGCGAGCTCTGAAGTTCTTTTGTCTGTAAACAAATGTAGGAACATGAAAGCACAACCGTCGGACTAATGCTAGGGCTTGCAGCATCTTATAGGGGAACCATGCATCCTGCAATATCAAAGGTAAAATTTGTCACCTGCAGAACACTTGTGATCTTTTCTTCTTGCTTATCTGTTGCTCTCAATGGCTGAAAATTTGTCCCACCTTCCATCGCGTAAGCACGGCCTTTGAGCATTGCTATGTTTTCACATTGAATGGTTGATTCAACGCATCTTCACTTGTGCTGTCTTTCTATGGTAGAATTTGTATTTAGTTCTTTTGTTTATTCTTTACTGGTTATATGATAGCTTAATTTTACTTTCTTGTTATGCAAACCTTCCTTGCTAATTCGTGAAGTGATCTCATTGCGATGTCTCTTACAGTGTCTATACTTTCACATACCTCCACGGCAGTCTTCTTCACTTGCTGACTTGGAGTTACCTTCCCTTCTTCAGGTAACTATTAGCTGCTCTCATCGTTGTTCTCATAACTTGATCTTATCTGCTCTTTCTTCTTCATGCTTCTGCGTTTGTGGTATATAGCTCTTTTAATGTATCTCTGGTGCAAATACCATAATAGACAAAGTATTCATGATTGGCCGTGCTTGTTAAGTTAAGTAATCAACTTAGTTATAAGTTATAGCTCTCACTTCAACTCTCCTCTCACACATTAAGCACTGCACTATTTTCATGCTGAAACTTGTTAGGAACTGATACCAAAGGATGATTCGGGTTCAGTAAATATGTACAAGATTTGTTGGAGCATGTCAGTTACTTAGATTGACCCTGAGTTGTGTTTTGTTGTCGTCTCAGTCAGCTGCTTTAGTATCAGTTGGAATCCTCTTCGAGGGGTCAGTGCACCCACAAACAATGCAGATTCTTTTGGTAATAATTTATGTTATCGATCTACTTGTCCAGTTTTTATTTTTGGAACTCTCATGGTTTTAAGATTGTCATTTTACATACTTCAACTTTGCAGGGTGAGATAGGTCGCAGAAGTTCTGGTGATAATGTACTTGAAAGGGAGGGTTATGCTGTTTCTGCAGGATTCTCATTAGGCCTTGTTGCCTTGGGTATTGGTTGCTTGACGATTATAGTAATTGAACTTTGAGTTAAATTTTTTTATGTTTTATTTTCATAACAACTTCCTCTTAACTGAAGGTCGAGGAAACTATGCATTTGGTTTAGTTGACAGTTTAGTGGATAGGTTGTTCCACTACATTGGCAGCAAAGAACTTCACCATGTATGTTGTCAGATTCCTTTTCTATATTCTTCTAGTACTATTATGACAGTAAGGCATGAAATTGTCCACCAGCGTAATCATTTTCTGTTTCAGAAATCAGAAGTTGGATTCTAATGTATCTCTGTATTATTTGTTTGCATGTTACCCAGCAGGAGAGGCCTTTATCATTTAATCTATCGGCCGATGAATCCAATCGTGGTGCTGGGCAGGTCGTCTAATGCCTTATTATGTTTCATAAGATCAACTGTCCAGAGACTAAGCTGAAATTCCTTTATTGCTTTCTCCTGTTCTCATTTCTTGTCATTGCTTTGCATTGCAACTGTTACAGATGACGGATGGAACCTCAGTTAGTATTGATGTTACTGCACCTGGAGCTATTATTGCCCTTGCTTTGATGTTTTTGAAGGTAATCTGTTGGAAACTTTGGGCCCTTGTAAAAGTAAAATTTATTTGGAAACACCATAATTTAATGAAGTTTGCATATTTTGGACTTTAACAGACGGAGTCAGAGGCAATTGTGTCAAGATTGTCTATTCCAAAAACCCGATATGAACTGCAGTATGTGAGGCCAGACTTCATAATGCTTCGTGTCATTGCACGAAATTTGATAATGTGGAGCAGGTAATACTCGTCTTGTAGATCATATCAGCACACAATTTCTTAGCCATGTGTGGCCTGCCTAATGTGTCAAAGCCCATGAGTTGTTTGTCACAGTGTGCAGTCCTCCAAGGGATGGATTCTCAGCCAGATTCCAGAGATTGTGCAAGCTGGAGTCAGAGGTCTTGTTGATGACATGAATGATATCGATGAAATGGATGCTGAAACATTTGTTCAGGCATATGTCAATATAGTGGCTGGGGCATGCATTTCTCTTGGTATTCTTGTCATAGTGCCTCTCTTCATGTTTGGGTGAGAACTGCTTCTGTATAAAATAATTGCTTCCTTGTGTAATCACCATTTTCAGGTTTGAGATTTGCGGGCACAAGGGATGGAAATGCACAAGAGCTGCTCTATGAATGTGCTCTTTACTTCCTGAATGAGGTACTCTGTCAAAAAATTGAGATGTGCTCTGCTGAATTGACAACTTTTTGTTTAGTACTGAATCTGTGTCCACATGTATCAGATCAAACCTGTAAGTGCTACTAAAAATGGTACTTGCTTTCCGAAGGGTTTGTCCCGTTACGTCGACAGGAGTACGTTGGAAATATGCCTTCACCTTGTAGTTCTTGCACTCTCTGTGGTATGTGGAATTTTTATTGCGTTTATATTCATATTTATCCTCTTTATTATTGACTATTTCATTACCACTAAAACAGTAGCTTCTGATATGCTTTTTTTGAGGAGTAGGTTATGGCTGGTTCTGGACATCTTCAAACATTTAGGTTGTTGAAGTTTCTTCGTGGTCGCAGCTCTCCTGATGGTCATACTAATTATGGCATTCAGATGGCTGTGAGTTTCAATTCCTAGATCCTCAGACTTCCTTCCTGCATTTGACGTTTCTTCTGTGTTGAGTTTGTTATTTAATAGTTAGACTCTTGTCATCATTAGTGAATTGAGGTTGAAGAAATACCTAGTGGGACTGTACCTTGTTAAGAAGCGCCAAAACGATGTTGCCTTACCTTTGGCTTTGTTTTTATCCGGCACTGACATTCTGCAACATGTTGACTTTAGGTAAGCATGTCGATTGGGTTCTTATTTCTTGGAGGAGGAATCCGGACATTTTCCACTAGCAATGGCGCTATTGCTGCTTTGCTTATTTCACTATATCCACGTTTACCTACTGGACCCAACGACAACCGTTGCCACCTCCAGGTGCACACAAATGCATTGGAGTCGTTTACCAAGAAACAACATTACATGCTTTCTGTTATGTGATCAGTGGCCACATTTTCTGTTTTGCTTTTCAGGCATTCAGGCATTTATATGTCCTTGCCACCGAAGCTCGTTGGGTTCAGACCGTCGATGTTGACAGTGGGTTGCCTGTTTATGTCCCCCTTGAAGTCACCATCAAGGAGACTGAAAATTACTCAGAAACCAGTTTCGGTGAGGTCACACCTTGTATTTTGCCCGAGCGTGCTATTGTAAGTCCCATGCAGTAACTCTATTTCTCTTAGCGAACAGTCCTTCGTGTTTTCCCCCTAATCTGACAAGGTTAGAAATGTGTTCTGTAACAGTTGAAGAAGGTGCAAATTTGTGGTCCTCGATATTGGTCACAAATAATCGAGCTTGTCCCTGAAGGTTAGTAGATTTCCTACAACAGCTTGGTTCCTACTGTTGTCATTGCAACATCTATGACTCTTTCGTACTCACTCACCCCTTGACCAGATAAACCTTGGTGGAGTTTTGGGGACAAGAACTCACCATTCAATTCGGGTATTCTCTACGTAAAGCGGAAGGTTGGAGCTTGCTCATACGTAGATGATCCAATTGGGCGGCAGTCATTGCTGTCCCGAGCAATGCACAAGGTGTTTTTTTTTCTTCTTTTTGAAGAATTTTCTTTATACTGTGATATCACTTCGGTCTGTGCCTTAAGGAAGGTGTTCATTTCCCTTTTTTCTTGTTCAGGTTTTTGGGTTGACAAGTGCGAAAGCATGGGAGGGAACTAACAACGGACATGGTTCTCTCACAGTTGATCAGTTGGTCAGTACATTCTCTTCTGATCCTAGCTTAATCGCCTTTGCACAACTCTGCTGCGATTCTTCCTGGAATAGCAGGTGAGCTTTTTAGATTTCTACTTCCATTTGTTGAATTCGGTTTTTCTTTTTTGCTCTCTATGCACCAACTATTCCTCTTGACATCCTCCATAACTGGTTTCCTCGAACCCTTCAAATATATCTTTAGGTCGGATGTTGACTTCCAGGAGTTTTGCTTGCAAGTACTATTTGAGTGCATTAGCAGAGACAGACCAGCTCTTCTTCAGGTAGTTGCCACATTCTCAACCCTTCTGTTTTGGCTTCACTTGCATGGTTTATTGTTTCTTATGTAGCTAAACACCTAAACCCAGTCCCTTTTCTCCTTTCACAGGTGTATTTGTCTTTATATACTACACTAGCTTCCATGGCCGACCAAGTCAGCAACCGGACTCTCATTTTCCGACATTCCCTTGTCATTTCCAGTCTGAAGGTAAATCTTCCCTGCTGGAGGTGAACCGTAGTGGAAACTGGGATCATAATGGTGAAATGGTTTGATTTGGGGACTCTGCACTTGGAAAACCAAACTTAGGAAACTGTCTAATTCTGTCAGTGAAAACCTGATCTTAAGTTGTACCGACTAGGGATGGGCAACCGGTGGGGTTTAACTGCACCGGACTGGAGTTGAGCCAAACCGAAACCAATTTTTTTGTGTTCAGGTGGTCTTCCTAACCACAAATCGATGAGCTCGTGACTGCAAACACACACCAAATTGGTTTCATTGCGGTTTGGCTCAACTGTGGCCACACTGGTTGCCCACCCCCTACAATCAACATGAACCCAATTCCCTTATATTTCCAGCCCGTTTCCCTTGTGGTTTTGCTGTCCAAACTGAACCTTAACTGCATAGTTTATACGTAACATTGCTCAATCTTTAGTTAACTAATCACAAAATGATTTCTTCGTTGCAGCTTGCACTCACGTACAACGAATCAGTCTTGAGAGGGAAGCTAACCACTTCACAGGGCAGCATTGTTCAGTCCACCTTCTTAGGCTCGATCAAGAAAAGAGTGGAAGAGCTCTTAACCCGATCCGAACTTTCTGTCGATCTCCGCTGCTACTTGAGCTCCGGGAGCTGGCCGAATGAAGAGCCCAACGCTGTGCTTCTTTCATGGTACCTCCAGTGGTTCGGAATGCCTACCCCGGCCACACTCAACGCCGCGGCAGCGAAGTTAAACTCCAAGAGGTTGCCGCCGTCTGTTCCCTTGTTTCGCTTGTTGCTGCCCAGAACCGATGTGAATGCAGTAAGCCATGTTGTTAATATGTTATCTGCGCAACAAAGCCGGTGAGACTTCTTTGGATGGTCGTTATGGCCTCCATACTACACCCTCTTATTTAAATTGGTCGATTAATGTATTAATCTCGTGTGTTGTAATATTATTATATACTAGTTATGTGGCACCCGCTTCTCTGTGGCGAGTAGGATAAATTCATTTGAAACGTACATTGATATGGTGTACAATATTTATATATAAAAAAATACGATATCTTTTTGGGTATGCCTACGGTGACTTTCAAGTTACTGTAACTTGGACAAAACGATCGACTTTTTTCATCAACTAGTCGACCACTTTTTAAGAAAATTGTCGACCTCTTCCACTAAGTGGTCTATCACTTGAGTCATTCGATCTACCACTTCCGGAAATGGGTCAACATAATGACACACTTAACTTCAAATGGTCAACCTCTTCCACCAAGTGGTCTACCACTTGAGTCATCCGGCCTACCACTTTCGAAAATAGGTCGATCTGATGACACACTTACTTCCTTGGAAAGTGGTCGACCTCTTCCACCAATTGGTATACCACTTGAGTCAATTGGTCTACCGCTTCCAAAATGAGTCGTCTTGATGACACAATTACCTTAAGTGGCCGATCTCTTCCACCAAGTGGTATACAACTCGAGGCAGTCGGTCTATCGCTTCTGGCAACGGATCGACATTTAACACATTTACCATCAAATTACAAGTTACAACTGCTTGTTGAAGTAGGTAGATTGCTTCCGCCAAAACAGCCTCCCGATTCCGCAAAATGGTTTACATATCTCTTTTCGCAAATGATCTCCGTTTTCGGCGACTAGTCGACCAGATAACACAGTTACCTTATACTTACATTAGGAAAATAATGGACAATATGAGACCAACAATATAATATTGTTTTTGTAGTAACGCAACATAAGAAATAAATATGTGTAACATTTTTCAAATCTACGGTAGAACATCCACCCGAGAAACTTGTCATCTATGCTTGTAGCCTTTGTACTAATTTTAAATCTCTTACTAGAAAGCATATCTAATTATCTATTGTTATTTGACACTAATTATATATGATGATATCACTAGGAATGTTTTATCAAGTGGATCAATTATTGAAGGAGGTGGACCGCATGGAGAAATAGGTAGACCACTTCACAGGGCATTGTTTTTGTATAGTGCTTTTTAGTGGAAGAGGTTGATTGTTTGTTGAACATAGGAAATGATATATAGTATATTTGGTTGGCCATTCCAACAACGAGGTCGACCATTTTGTCCAAGTAAGTCGACTATATCAGTGAAGAGGTCGATCGTTTTGTCCAAATAGGTCGACCTTATCATGGAATAGGTCAACCGTTTTGTCCAAATAGGTCGACCTCATCAGTGAATAGGTCGACCGTTTTGTCCAAGTTACGGTGACTTGCAAGTCACCATAGTAAAGTCCTGTCCTTTTAGATAATATGTTTGCTTTTAATATTATGTGATACTCGAACTTGAAACTTTAACTAATGTTTAGATATTAGATATGATATTTTGACACTACATATTATTGATAATTAGAGTATAAAATTATGGTATGTCTATAGTGAATTCAAGTCACTTTGACTTGGACTTTGACCGATGACACACTTTCAATGTGATCAAGGAAGGTGTGTGATTAGGATTTTAGGTTTCAATTATAGTGTTATAATCTCTTATCCAAATATGTATTACGAATGGCGAAATATTCAGTTACTGGAGGATCCAACCAAATTTAAATTGATTTAGTCAATAACAATTCAGCTGATATTAATCTTATGGTGAGTTTTTTTGGAACCCAACAAAGAGGATAATTGATTTAGTCAATAACAATTCAGCTGATATTAATCTTGTGGTTTTAGGGGTCGTTTGGAAGTTGTGATTATTCAAATTGATATATTGAGTTAATTAGTGTGTTATCATTTGATGTATTAATTGAATCAATTGATATATTAGTCAAATACTTTGTTTGGAAGTTCAGATTGTGCTTTTCTTGTAAAGCCACAAAAGTTAATTTTGAGTGATTGATGAATCTCTACTTTTTGCTGAGATTGATAATCCCTCAATTTTGAGTGATTATGGTGGGACCCCAAAAAATTAATGCATGTATTCTAGTTCAACATAAGCCAAAAAACGACTGAATGTCACAAATACATGAATTAACTCAATATACTATTTGAAATACGACCTCTTGGTATTTTATATATCAACACGGATTCAGGTGGGTTCAGGTCCTTAAGGCCCAAACCTTAAGAAGTTTCTTAAGTGAATAACAGCCATTAGATAGATTAATCTGGGTTAGTTGTAAAATAGTTTACGGTTATTTAGTAGTTAGTAATTATTAAGGGTAAAATAGCGGGTTATGGAGAAAGTTATGGGAGGAAAGAGAAAGAGAATAATCAATTATTAATATTAATTATATTTGTAATGCCTTATTTATTTTTAACTACCTATTAACTACTAACCCCTTATTAACTACCTAATCCACTATCAACCAATAGAATAACTTAAGCAATATGCTTAAGCTTTTGGGCTTAAGCATAGGAACCCAGGCCGTAAAATAGGGTATTTTGTTTAGGTTTTCAATATTTCCTTTTCAGTTACTTTATACTGCCGGCGAGATCAATATATCTTTACGTTAGTTTAAAAATTTCATTTCTCTCACCAAAAAAAAAAAAATTTCATTTCTCAAGCTTCCCGTTGGTGTTGCAGCCTGCCGTCGTCAGGAGCGAAGAAGTTTCCCGTCGTTGAGCTCGAGCTCCAAGGGTCAACGTTGCAGCTTGCCGTCGTCATGAACGGAGATGCTACCTGTTGTTGAGCTCGAGCTTCCAAGGGTCAGAGTTGCAGACTTGCAGCCCGCCGTCGTCCTGAGCGGAGAAATTTCCTGTCGTCGACTTCGAGCTCCCAAGGGCCAGCGTTGCACCCTGCCTGCCTTCGTCTTGAGCGGAGATGTTTCACGTTGCGAGTTCCAAATCTTCCCGCGGCCTTGAAGCCTCAACGTTGGCGGGTTCTAAATCTTATCATTTGAAGGTCCTTAATTATATAATAACGTTCACGAGCATTATTTGAATACTGTCCTTGTTGTCATATTGGTTCAGTTGTTGCTTGCTTGGCGAGTTAACAACGATAAGTCGATAATAAAAGAGATATTATGCACTATCATTATTAACGTTTGCATTCTAATTATTAATGTTTTAATGTTCATTCCTATTTAGCAATTACATTATCAATGCTTACACTATTAACATTTTCTTAGACATACGTTAATTAACTATGTATTGTAACATTATCAACGTTTAAACAAGGTATCATTAGCAATATACCGTTATATTATCAACATTTCATCAATATTATTAACATTTTTAAAATAATTGTTAAGATTGAAACATAATGTTATCAAAACTTATAAGGCTTTTTAGACAACCGATGAGAGCAATTTAATATAACGTTATCAATGTTTATGCCATATATTATTAACAATCTACCGCAATTATTATTATTAACGTTTCCCACAATAGTTTAGAATATTTGAAAGATCATTATTGACAGACCTATTACAAACTCTCGAGGACCATCCAACGGAACGTCTGAATAATTTACTGCCCCAATAATTTACTGCCATCTGTTAACTTATTTAATTTAGAAAATAGAAAAATAAAACTATAAAAGGTTAAAGAGAAAACCGCTTTGATTGGAAGGATAGCGGCAGAGAGGGTATCTACCGGCGCCGATTTGGACTCCATCCCACAAATGACATCTTCCGGCGCCGTCGAACTCTACTTAATTCCCGATGGAATCATGGTTCATCAACCATCTCCTTACACATGTTTTAAATATTTCAATATTGAGAGAAAAAAAATTAAATCCCTGATTCTGCGGGGAAGATAGCGGCCGGTTCGGATCCTTATTTCTGGGTAGCTTTTATATATATATATTGATGCAGATTTATGTCATCAAATACCTCATTCGTTTGGCGTCCCTCTACCAGCTACGGTGGCCGGAACATGGGTGACAAAGTGTGTTTAGCAATTCGTCGGCGGTACTATTATAGATCCACTCCTGTGGCAGAGCATGAGTTTTCACACGAGAATTCAGCAATTTGTTTTCTTTTTTGTTTCTGAAAAGTTCAAAAGGATTAAGTCGGCATCTTCGTCCGTAATCCATCGCCTATCTTCCCACGCACAGAGAAACCATATATAATCGGCGTCGGCAGGGAGATGTTCAGGCGAACAATTGATTCATACTCAGTCCTAACCAAATAAAAGACGAATCAATAAGTTAGAACCTAAGAAAATCATTGTTGGTGAGAGATGCCCTAATCTTACTTTGCTTAGATGGATTCTAAACCAACGCCTGGAAATTACCGTCCGCGTCCGGCAGTATCGGCAACTAGGGATGGCAAAAATATCCGCAACCGTGGATATCCGCCCGAATCCGACATAATCGGGTAGGGTAAAACTCGAACCCGAAGGACTTTTAGTGGGTACGGGTAAAACCCGAACCCGAATATTGCGGGTAATGGGTGGGCATGGTTTTCTCACTATCCAACCCGAACCTGCCCGATTATACACATGCATATGTATTTAGTTTAGAAATAATCAATATTTTTGTCTAACATATTTTATGTTTACCATATAAGTATAATATTTTTTGGAATTGTGTTGTTTAATTAATTTTGTTCATTCTAGTGAATAATTGTCGTACTTTTTGTCTTACATAACGTGAGAATAAGTGTGAATATTAATATATTGGTTGAAGTTATAAAGAGAAACCATTACCCATGGATAACCGTGGATACCCGAAACCCGAACGGGTATGGGCACGGTTTGGATTTTCTACCCGTTTCTTATGTGGGTATGGGTATGGGTAAAACCCGAACTACTTTGGGTAGGGTAACGGATATGCACTATCCGTCCCCGACCCGACCCATTGCCATCCCTATCGGCAACCCAAAATAAGAGTTTTGTTTTTCCAATTTACTTTATTTAAAGGCATGTTTTAATTGGGACGGTGCATGGCCTAGGTGGTACACCGGGTGCACCCAAGATTTTCTCCGTCTTATGAAAGCGTGATTGCTGAATGAACATAATTCTCTCCTTAATTTGCGTGGGTGGTTGTGTTGCGGGGAAGGGAAGGGGATGCATGCGGCAATGTTCAATTTCTCTCCTTAATTTTTGTTAATTATTACATTAATTATTTTATCAGAATACCTTATTTGTCCTTTTAAGTAGTTAGACACAAATTTTCTCTCTCCTCTTGTTATTGACTAACGAAAACTAGGGTGTGAATTTGGGTTCGGTTTTTCAGGTTTACCCGAAACCGACCCGATTATATACATTTTCGGTTTTCGGGTTCGGGTTCGTTTTCGGGTTCGGTTTTGCTTATCGGTTTTTCGGGTTCCGGCTAAAAACTTCCAATGAATAGAACTCAGCCTGTATTTTTAGGCGTTCGGCTTTTTGGGTTTCGGTTTTGCTTTAACCGAACCCGAACCCGATAAGGAATTTTCGGGGTTTCGGGTAACTGGAACCCGCAAGACCTTATCGGGTTCGGGTTCGGTTTTAGTGATTTTCGATTTCGGGTTTTCGGGTTTCGATTTGGGTAACCGAACCCGACCCAAACTGACACCCCTAACGAAAACTTAAGAAACTCCTAAAGTTTTAGGTTTAAGGACTAGATCCAACCCTACACTGATTCCACCTAAATGTTTGGTACAAGAATGTTTAGGTTCACTGTTTCAACTTTCAACACTTCGGCCTTTATATTCCTCGTGTCTATCATCGTTATTATAATTAATGTCTTAATGATTTTTTTTTTAATTGAGTGGAGGCTGTATTAGGCTAACTCCAATGGAGCCTCTATAAATGAGGGAGCCTCTATATTTGGGGGAAAGTTGACTCCAATGGAGCCTCTATAAATGGAGGAGTCTCTATATTTGGGGGAGATCTCCAAAAGGATCCCCAAATTTGGGGGTGGAAATGGGGGTTCCCCCAAATATAGAGACTCCCCAAAGCCCGCCACGTGGCGTTTCTTTTTCTTTTTAAGATTTTAAGGGTTAATTAGGGTTTAATTAGGGGATTAGTTAGGGGTTTAATTAGATCAATAATTTTCAAGTGTTGTGTGTAAACCCAAATTAGGTCAATCATTTTTTGTCAACAAAAATTTGGTCTCAAAATTAAAAAAATTTCTACCGGAAAATTTGTATTTAAAAATGAAGAAGAACTATACAAAAATTAACATGAACAAATTATATTAAGGCTTCGATAACTACATTTTTAAGTAAATGAAAAACTTAAAAAATAGAGATCTCCAAATATAGAGGATGTAGCATTGGAGCAAAAGAAGGGAAAATGGGGATGAACCCCAAATTTGGGGATGACTTGCATTGGAGTTGGTCTAACAGCCCAGGGATTCAATCACAAGATCAAGACCTTATATTTAGGGATGGCAACTTTGTCCATACCCATGGGTTTCTTACTATCCAACCCAATTGGGTTGGGTATGAAATCCAAATAGATGGATATGGGTAGAGAATGATGGGTTTGTACCCATACCCATTTACTTTGGGTTGAGTTGTATTTATATCAAATGGATTTGGGTTTGTACCCATGCCCAAATACAAATTACAATTTGGTACCCAAACTTAATAGATATGCATATTTAGTACCTAAAATTAATTTTTTTTGCATATAAGTCCTCAAAATATCGATGGAAAATTACGTTTTGGTACCTATTTTTTTTGTCTTACATTTTGATACCTAAAATTTTCAAGTTTTACAAATAGGTCCAATTTTTGCATGTGTAGTTAAAACACCCTCAAGTAAATGGATATCCATATCCAACCCATACCTATTTAGATTATGGAAGCAATATTCATACCTTATCAATGGGTCTACTTGGATTTGGGTATAATTACCCATGGGTGGGTAATTTGCCATCCCTACTTATATTGCTCCCTACTCCTAACACCCAGGAAACAGAATAAGGCCAAAGAAAAGCAAAAACAGGGGCGAGCCCTCTACACACATACATAGCAACGCCAAACAAAGACCCAATCTCAGGAGCATAGTCCCATGTAGGAAACCTATTTTTAGGGTTCCAACGATTGTGTCGGGAAATTGGGAATTGGTAGAGATTTAGGGATTGAGAAGAGAATTAGGGATTAGGAACAGAATTGGGGAAGAACAGAAAGAACGGCCGAGGCCTCTAGAGAGGAGGATAGACGAGATTTGAGAGAGAAAGAGATTAGGGTTTTGGGAAAGGATGACTTTTCTATTAATTTCTGCTTAATCTGACGAATGACCCAAAGTACATATATATAGGGAAATACTAGAAAACCCTAAGAATAAACCTAATTCTACTAGAAGACTACTAACCATAATAAGAATTATCCTAATAATGATTATAATAATAATACAGAAAAATCGTGTTTCCCACATCTCCTCCCCCTTCAGACCAACCTTGCCCTCAAGGTTGGCTGACTTGACCCATTTCTTCCAATCTTCTCGCCCAATCCACAACTTGCTATGATAATCCAATTGGGCTCCAACAAGCTCAGCGAAGCCTACCTCACGAACCAGCCAGCTCTTCCCGCGTCCAAAAAATGGCTCACTCTGTTGATCCTTAGCATGCTCGGGCCCAGTCGCTTGGCCCAAGGAAAAGGTATGCGGCTGTTGCACTCTGCTGCTTCTAGGGTTTGCGAGAAGAAAGCTCCCACCTGCCGCCTCCGCCGCCGAGTGCTCCCCCGCGTCGACGTCCACGGCTTCCTTCTCCGCCTCGGTTGCCGCCGCCCAGCCTCGGGGCTCGACCTCCTCCGCACCGGTAGACTCCTTCTTCCGGAACCTCCAGTTTGCTACCCGCCTTGGTGTTGATTTTCTCCCGGTAATTTCAGACTTGGTTTGTTCTTCAAAGACCAAGTCCTTCTCTTCACTTGGAACAGCAGCAAGGGCGACTAAGGGTGCCTTCTGTTCATCCCGTCCAGGATGCTGCGGTTCTGTCATGGTGACGGTTATGGCTGTTGCGGCTGGTGTCTCCTCAACGGCCAGCTGCTCTTCGACTTGAGCCTTGAAGCGGAGAGTGCCTAGGGAGGGCAATCCAGCCACCGAGTGCAGCGAGAGGGTCGGCGCTGGTTCGCTGGTTGCGCGCTTCTCGTCGGCGTCAACTACCGCAGCGCGCTGCTCGGATCGCCGCTCACCATCACACGGGTCGGCCTCGACCGGCGGTGGTGGGCGCTCGCTGTCGGCTACTCGGGTCACCGTCTCTGCTTGCGCGGTCGGCGACTCTGCGGAGCTCCAACGGCGTCCGATACGGCGAGCCCGGTCACGCAGCTCTGCCCACGACAGGTTCGAGAGCTTTGAAGAGCTCATCGTCGAACCAGTTGTAGAACTCGTCCCCGGTTGAGAGTTGTGGCGAACTCAATTCTCGAAACCGGGCTCTGATACCAGATGTAGGAAACCTATTTTTAGGGTTCCAACGATTGTGTCGGGAAATTGGGAATTGGTAGAGATTTAGGGATTGAGAAGAGAATTAGGGATTAGGAACAGAATTGGGGAAGAACAGAAAGAACGGCCGAGGCCTCTAGAGAGGAGGATAGACGAGATTTGAGAGAGAAAGAGATTAGGGTTTTGGGAAAGGATGACTTTTCTATTAATTTCTGCTTAATCTGACGAATGACCCAAAGTACATATATATAGGGAAATACTAGAAAACCCTAAGAATAAACCTAATTCTACTAGAAGACTACTAACCATAATAAGAATTATCCTAATAATGATTATAATAATAATACAGAAAAATCGTGTTTCCCACATCCCAAAAGGTCTATCTAGCAACGTGAATCACCGTTCAAGGGAAAGAAACTCCTATAATATCTTCTCCGACGAGCCTCCCCAATTCGTTGGGTAATTCGGTCAGTTCATACGTACTAAAGGGATAGACGAGACTGTGCTTCGAGAGCCAGTCCGCGATTCTATTCCCTTCACGATACGTATGTACCAACCTAACCACCTAGTTCCGAGCAATCAATCTTCTAATTGCGTTAAAAATCGTTGACATTATTAAAGTTTATGCTGGTATTGAAAATCGTTAATAACGAATGAGCAAAGTCATCGATAAAAAATTAAATTTCTTTAAAAATCAATACAAATTCACTAATAATATTTCGATTGAATTGCAACCGTCAAATACTATTAAAAGTGTTTAATACAATGGTTTACACCATTGAAAACAAAAAATACATTCTCAGAAGGTTATTATCTTTCCAACACTTGAAAGAAGCCTATGTAAAACAAGGACAGTCTGTTTTCATCATCTGCTGCGTATTCCATGCAACACAAAAGGACTAGTTCTCCAACTTCATTAATCATGATCCACATTAAGGGAATGTCCCCTGAAAAGAATATTCAGTCTTTTGCCTCCTCTATTCTTGTATTCTTAGAATGTATATAAATCAACAACTCCTACTCTACTCACTGGTTTTGGTTTCCCATGATGAATTGAAGTTACTCTTACCGTGTAGAACAAAGAAAATATATATGGGTGTTTGATCAATTCTCAAAACACTTCTCCATCAAAACTTCTTTGCAGGCTGCAAACTAGAAAGAACAGTGCTCAGAGGGTGTGCGTCAGCATTCGATCCGAACAGCACCACTCTGCGAAGAAACGAACTTGGGCTTCCGAATGACTTGCTCCAAGCACTGGATCACATCTCCGACACGGTAATCTTGGCAATCACGGAGCACCATCCCGCACTCACTCCCTTCACGAACTGAATCCACATCTTGTGTCTCTCGCTTGAGCGACGAGCAGCATCCTTCAAACACGACTTCACCGCTCCTAAGGAGCCTCATCGTCGATGCTCTACTGACTCGTCCGTCTATCACCTTGCAGCCCGCGATCTTCATGTCGCCTCCAGCAGCTTTGCTCCTCCCCTTCAGTTCGAAGATGCTAAGGACTTCGGCCTCTCCAGCTACGTGAGTCTCGGAAGTCCCGGGAGCTTTCTCTACTATCATGTTGCCCACATCCTCTAAAAGGCGGTAGATGACTCGATGCAGCATGATCTGAGGATTCATTCAACCAACCCATTTAACGAACAAATGATCGAACAATTCCTGGAGAATCTGGATAAAGAAAACAATCAGAATTGTACCTTTACATCGGATTTAGTTGCTGCAAGACTGACTGAACCCGGTGGAGTTTTGACATTGAATCCAATTATGCAGGCACCACAAGCCTGAGCTAGGTCGATATCGGATTGACTGATTGGACCCACGCCTACATGGACTACATTCACGAAAACCTGGTAGCACCATCCCAATGAACACGATATTAATCAATAAGTGAAACAAGAAGATAGCTATGGAAAGTTAGAATGATGTTTCGCAGTTTCCGAATGCTATCAAATGACTCTGGCTCATGAACTGATCACACTACAGCTAAAATGTACGAATAAACAAGTTTCTCAACTTTTTAAGCTTGAACCGATGCTAGTCACGAGATGAGACATAATACTGTTAGCAGTGGCGTAGCCAGACATCGAGTCCACTGGGGTCCTTAAAATTTTACTAACATAAATGCTTGTGTACCTAATGAATTTTGAGTTAACCGGGGTCCTTGGTGAGCTAACATCGTTGAGAGTATGGGGTCCTAAACTTGAATTATCGTACTAAAACCTATGTATTTAAAGGGTTTTGTTGCCCAATTATTTGCCAAGTGGGGTCCTAGGACCCCTCTCCTCCTTACCTCCCTCCGCCACTGACTGTTAGGCATAATACCTGAGGACTGTTTAAAGTCTTCAAAGCATCAGTGACAGCCTGGACAGTTCCTTGAACATCTGCTTTCACTACGATCGGCATCTCAACCCTTACAGCTACAGGCCCGTCTTCTTCTGATGGTTCCTCAACCACAGGCCTGTCCTCCATGATCTGTCTCAGCCGATCTTTTTCGAACTTCTTTTTCCTACCAGCACTCAGCATTCTAGCTCTCTCCTCAGTCTCCACAACTACGATATCATCTCCGGCCCTAGGAAGCCCCTTCAGCCCTTCAAGCACAACCGGCATCGCAGGTGTCGCCTGCTGTGCCAACTTCCTCACCATATCCCTTATAGCTCTTATTCTCCCCCACTCTGACCCCACCACAATATGCTGCCCAGTGACCAAGGTTCCTGCCTTTACTATTGCTGTAGCCAGTGGTCCACGACCTTTGTCCAATTTTGCCTCCACAACATAAGCTTGAGCTGGACCATCGACACGAGCTTTCAGGTTCATCAACTCTGCCTGAAGAAGCAAGCATTCTTCCAAGTCATCCAACCCGGTTTTCTTAACAGCAGATACTTCAACTACCTGGACATCACCACCCATTTCCTCTAGCTGCAAACCCTCTGATGCCAACTGAACTTTGACTCTTTCTGGGTCAGCAGCTGGCTTGTCACATTTGTTGATTGCAACCACTATGGGCACATTGGCTGATTTTGCATGGGACATAGCTTCCAAAGTTTGAGGCATCACCCCATCATCAGCAGCAACTACAAGTACGATAATGTCAGTGACTGCTGCCCCTCTTGCTCGCATTGCACTGAATGCAGCATGGCCTGGCGTGTCAAGGAATGTGATTGATGCGCCAGAAGTCATCCCTACCACGAAAGCACCAAGGTGCTGAGTTATTCCACCAGCTTCAGTGGCTGCCACTGCTGTTTGGCGTAGGGCATCCAGAAGAGAAGTCTTTCCATGGTCGACATGACCCATGACTGTAACAACTGGTGATCGTGGAAGGATTTGTGAGCCTTCGTTAGAATGTTGCCTCCTGACATTGACCCCAACCTCCTGCAAGGACCGATATGAAGCCATTTCCTGTAAGCTTCTAACAGGAAAAAAGCATTTTGGTCAAAGAAAGATGATGAAATAGATCTATTGTGTTGTAAGGTCCCCATGACCCTAGCCGAGAGTCTAAAATCAATCATGTGGAGCATTGGTTATGAACTGGCCAATCATAAAAGTATTGGTAATCAAATGACAGAAATTCAAATTCTGTCAGTAGAGATATTACTGATTACAAAAGTAATTTTTCCCATCCTGTTAGGTACAAGCATGGGTATGCTTCTTTTTTTTTTTTTTTTTTTTGCACATAATGAGACAAGAGAAGTACCATAGCAATGAGCTCCGCAACATCAATGCTGAGAGGATCAAACTCTGACCCGGGCTTTTCCCCAACATTAACAAGAACATCCTGTAAGGTGCTGATTGACTCACCAGTACGCTTGGCAAGTTCAACAATGGTCATGCCTTCAAATATGTCAACCATTTTATCTAGAGAGGACTTCATATGCTGTTTTAGTTTTGGGGGCACGTATTTAGCTTCAACAGGCGGTTTCATCTGTGCCTTGTCCCTTCTCTTAAACTTCCCTTTCCTTTCTGTCTTTAAACCCAAGGCCTCATCAATTGCTTTTCTACTATATAGAGCCGGAGTTCCATGAAAGTACCTGTTCAAGATAAGAAATGGTTTCCTCATTCCAGGTCGAAAGTAGAAAATGCGTTCACAAACATTTAAGACAAATGAAACACGAGAGATGGAAACATCAAAGGAAAAGGGGAAACACAGTCCTATTAATGAAATGGAGATATCAGAATTGCCAAGAGTGCTTTGCTGTATGCTTGCCACATTCAGTTCAAACTTATCCTACTTTTTTGCCTCTTTTGTAATGAACTAAACAAATGCCTGATTAGAGTAGGACAAAAGAGCAAGATGATGTACCACTATACTACATGAACCGGAGCAGGATCTCCGTACTTCTAGGTCTAATTACAGAAACCATCTCTGATGAGAGATCCAGCAGAATAAAGAAGAAGTGATAAACAGAAAAGGCAGTAGAAACAATAACTCTTCTCTGCAGCACACTAACAATTCTAGTAGCCAGGGAACAGAGATGACTGATTGCAAGAGAGTAGTGAAACTATGATCCACTTGAAAGATGCATATTAATGTACCTGATGAAGGATTCTTTAGTGAGAACATTGCCATGAGAACTCCCTGGTGAAAGAGAGCCGCTAGTAAAGCCTGCAACTCAAATGTCATACAAGTGAGCCAAGGTAGTGAAACCAAACTTTCTTATCTATAGCTTCAGAACGCCAACACAAGCACAACCCTTGAGAATTAAGATCTTCATTTATAAAATAAACTCATGTCAATTGATATCCTAGATAAATAGTTGATACGCAGTTGATGCCTTAAAATGCAGCTCAGGAAAGTTTCTAAGAAATAATTCTGTAGACCAGACCAACTAACTAAACTGAAAATGCAGAACTTCTGCGATTAAGTTACAAGCAAGCAGACAATATATGTTTTCGCCAAACACATAACATTGAATCGAGTGAACATCCATATTGCAGGTTACCTTGTCTACTACTAGAAGCTGAAACTGATCTCGCTGCAATGTCAAGATTAATTTTCGAGGTTAACCTAACTAAATGTTCTTGAGATGATAACATGGCGCGTCTGCCCAGAGGAGACCGAATACCCTGTAAAAAGGAGAGAGTTAAGATAGAACTTTGTCAATGCCAGACATACCATTGCAGAGTTTCACATTCGAACCCACATACGGATAACAATACGGATAATAATTGACAAATACAATACAGCAGCTAACTATCTCGTTTTTTGGTGACTGAGGAAAGGAAGTACATTACTGATAGGAGATCTCTTCTTAAAAGTTACAATATAGGCATAACCAGAATAAATCTGAAAAATAGAAGGGAGAAGTCGAGAACTGAATGCATGACCAAGGGATTTATGTAAACTGTGATATCAAACATAAGATCGCACTTTCATGGTCCCAAGATAAAAGCCAAGATGAGGGATTGAGTTTACCTAGCCATAAAACAGAAACTTAAGCAAGTTTGGCTCATAAATAAGTAGTTACAGGTTAGAAGCATGTGGAAAGTGCATCCTCGTTGATTTAAGGGTTAATATTTTCGTATGGCCTGAACGTTGACCAAAATAAACATCCTGGCCAATCTTTTCGATCTATAACATCCTGGCTCGAACTATACACCCAAATAAACAATTTGGCCAGTGACGTGGCGCCTTGACCGTTAGTCAACGCGTTTGATCGTTCAAGTTAACGGTCAAACATCGGGTTTGGCCAAATTGTTTATTTTGGTGTATAGTTCTGGCCAGGATGTTATAGATCGAAAAGATTGGCCAGGATGTTTATTTTGGTCAAAGTTGTGGTCATACGAAAATATTAATCCTTGATTTAAATAAGAAACACCATCATTTCAAAACACAATACATAGCATATAATTCAAGAGTAAGGCATCCATGATAAGTGTCTCGATCACAACCACATTTCATAATCTCAGTTGAAATCTCATAAACTCGCAATGTTTTGTGAAAGTCTTCGATACAGAAAAAAGTTCAAGAACATAATGTACCTTTCCACCAATCGCACTCCAAGCCATTGAAAAGCTTCTGCAACTCTGCAGAAACCATTAGGAAGCGAACAATTAGTGAGAAGCATCCAAAACCATCACCACAAAAGAAAAGGGGGAGGACAAATCAAGCAACAAAAGAAAAAGAACCAAACTTTGTATAATTTTCCGTAACTGATAAACAACCCAAGAGGAGGAAGGCACCAAACCCAAACAGAACCCTTCAATTGATACACAAAGCCACAAAAACAAACAGCGCCACAGACGAATCGACGCCACAATCCAATTACCGACTAAGAGAACGGATCGTTAACGAAGAGCTCGCAAGTATCAAACTTCTTGCCTGCTTCGCATCAATGAGCTCCCAGACGAGCGAAAACTATCTCCGCTGCTCATTGCATAATTTAGCTCTAACGAGATGAGAACGAGCGTGGCGCATGCAAAAGATTCAAACTTGGAAGCTGCGAATACGAAATTCAGGCGGATAACAGGGACAAGCGGGAGCCGAGGTTCTCCCGGCGGCAACTGGTACTCCGACAATACGGTCGGGGGTTTGAGGTTTTTCATGCGAAGCTGTGATTGGGGAAAGGATATATCATATATCACAATTTACAAGTTGCGACACATTTTTTAAGGATTAAGTGTCAAACAAGCTCTCAACTTTGGAACTTTAACAAACTAGCCCCTCAATTTTATTTTTTAGCTAACAACACCCCATCCATTTTTTACCCAAAAGTGATTAGATTAAGTGCTTCAGATGGGCAAATGAGGGTAGCCTAGTTGGTGAATCGGCACACTTCCCATTGTAAGATCGTGTGTTTGATTTCCAGTAACGACACTTTCCTTTTCCCCTCTAGTAGTATCTTGTAACAGGTTATTATAAAAAAAAAAAGTTAGTAACAATAGGGCAGTTCATAGTGTGGCTAGAAAAGCCATCTCTTTGTTTTCTGTAGGGTGTATTGGGTTTGATTTCGATGGTTGGCTCTCTGTGGAGGTCGTCGATGTGTAACTTATTGTTTCTTGTTATTGCAAGTGATCTTTTCGTTAAAAAACTTAATTAAATCGAGCGGATTTTTTTTTACATTAGGGACCTTTATCATTGTATTAGAGCCATTTGCAGAGAGTCACCTGTTATATCGCAAAAAATGGACAAGAGATGGCTTTATAAGTTCCCTAAAGAGGATCAAATAATGTAGAAATGTGTGATCCTTTTATATATGTTATGATTTTGGAGGACCATTGTGTAGTTTGTCATGCTTAACCCTAATACTCATGTCGAGTATAAGAGGGCAGTGTTATGACCTTCGGCGAACAAGTATTGAAGTCGTGTACAGTGAGTAGACGAGCTGCGGCTAATAAGATTGACTCGAGCTTCGGCTCACCGTGGAGTAGTCTCGTTCACATCGAACGGGGAAACCACGTACATCGTTGTGTTTTGCTTCCGCAATCTACTTTATTTTACATGGTATCAGAGCAGTAATCGATTCATACCTTGAAAATCGAGATGACTGGCACGGACAACAAGCTTGGTAAAAGCGGCACATCGCGGAACGCTGACGTGATTCCTCTCACGTCACCTCTATATCTACATCTATCTGAGAATCTCGGACAACTGTTTGGGAGTGATTTACTCACGGATTCGAACTACAACGAATAGGTTAGTGATATGGCTGAAACCCTAATCGCGAAAAACAAGATGACTTTTGTCGATGGCTCTCTCCCTCGTTCAAAAGCCGGTCCTGGAATCTTTAGTTGAGGCATGGGGGCGTTGTGATGCCACTATTAAGGGTTGGCTCAAGACGATCATGAGGAAAGAAGTCTGAAATAGCATCAGGGGTGCCAAGACGGCATGTGATATTTGGGCCGACTTGAAGCAGCGGTTTGGCACTAGCTCCGCTACACGTGCCTATGAATTACGAAAGATGATCAGCTCCTTCCAGCAGGACAAACTCAGTGTGTCCGCTTTCTACACGACCTTGCACACCTACTAGAATGAGCTGCAGGCGGTCACCATCAACCTGCGTTTCTCATGTGGGTCTTGTAGCTGCGATGTTGCCCAACAAGCACGAAACAAAGAGGACACCGAGCGCATGTTCGATTTCTTACTCGGCCTTGATGATGCCTTCTCGGTGGTGCGCACTCAGACCCTCATCTTGAAACCCATTCCAACCCTCACTAAAGCTTACCAACTGGTGGCTTCTGAAGAGCAGCATCGGCAGATCATAGGGACAGTCATCCACCTGTGGAGGCAGCCGCTTTCCTAGCCCACAAGGAAAGGGATGCCGATGACGAAAGGCCGAGCTGCTCATATTGTAACAAGTTAGGGCACACTAAGGAAACGTGTTTTAAACTCGTTGGCTATCCTGGTGATCAAACGAAAGGCAAGTAAGGTAGTCGTGGTGATCGACAGGGCGAAAATGATGACAACGGTCCTCGTAAAGCAAAAGGTGAAGGAAGAGTGAATCCTCGAGCAGCCAACGTGGATGTTGAGGACACCCCTATCCTTGATTTTTGAGAAAATCAATTTGAACGACTCAATAATTTTTCTCGACACCACTACCGGCTCATAGCGAACCAACATCTCACATGGCCGATAATAATCCTGAACTCTATGGATGGCTTATCGATTCTGGTTGCAACAAACATATAGTTCGGGATTTGAGTTGGTTAGATACAGTCGATACTACATGACTGACTCGCTCTGACTATCACAATAAAATCTCACCTAAGGCCCAAGTATAAACCTTAGATGGGTGCAATATAGGACAAGAATGTTTAAATATCGACCCGGGCCGACCCATGTACCGCTACTTCTACTGTTTGAAACATTATCTAGCGGATTAGTTTTTGGTGAAAACAAAGGTCTAAAACTAGAGTACTTTGCAAAGGTAAAATGGATGTGACACTAATTGAGAAGGCTTCACCCGGGTGTTGCTCCCCCTAGCTAACAATTACGACTTGAAGAATCGAACGATCGTGTGTGATTAGGGGGTTATAAACCGCGGGGAAGTCTAACAAGTAACCAAGGCTACCCTCTTAGTCTCTAGGTTGAGGAAATGGGATATGATCCAAGCCGCTAATGCGACCCTCTCAACCTATCGACTAAGGAATGGTTAGACTTCACCCTCGAATTGGAGTTCGGATGGCCACCCACAACCAAACCCTAAGTGCTAATATGAAATAGGAGGTTTGCCCTTAATTAACCTAGAATAGGATGCATGAAATTCCCAAGGAAACCCATCTCTAATAGAGCCTCTTAGGTTAAGGAGGGTTCTCTCTAAACTAGTCTATGAGGCTTTGAATGCCCAAGGAAACCCAGCTCAAATTGAGCCTCTTTGGATAAAGGAGGTTTCCTCTCTAAACTAGCCTAGGAGGCATGAAATGCCCAAGAACATCCATCCCTAATTGAGCCTCTTAACATAAGGAGGTCTCCTCTCTAAACTAGGTCAATATAGCACACACAATCATCATGAAAAAGTACCTCCACATTCACATTAACCACAACCACACACAAATCATTCAATTCATACAAGCATTCACATAATTGTAGCTAGGGTTTACAAAAACCCAAGTGAAAGAAGGGACTACTCCATGCTAGGAGAAGGGAAAACACAAGAGAGGGAAAGGAAAACCATCAAAAAGATGAAAGCCTTGCTCCTTGTGTTGAAGAGATCCTCCTTTGGTGGAGGAATTCCCAAATCCTTGCTTGGATATGAAACCCTATCTTCTCCTCTTCTTCGGTTTGTCAATTTCTCACTCTAAATTCGAAGAAGAAGTTTCTCACACTAGGTCTCCCCCCTTCTTCTTCCTTTCAGTTGGCTCTTTAAATTGAGATCGAGCCCAGTTCACAGCCTGAGTTCACGGCCGTGAACATCGAAACGCGTTCGTGAACATGGTGTAAAAACCAAAATGCACCGCTTCACATCATGGGGTTCACGGTTTGTGTCCTCTGTTCACAGTCTTAGCGACCGTGAACAGCCTTGGAGTCAGTAACCTCAAAACCCTCTCTAGACGCTCCTTGGTTCACTGATTGTGGCTCCAGTTCACGGTCCTGTAAGACCGTGAATTCCAATGGCAGACCGTGAGTTGTGGTTGTCTCCTCCTCTTTGACCGGTCTTTGCTCCTTTTCTTCCAACTTTCGACTTTCACCTGTTAGGATCTGCAACACACTGAAACACAAGAAACCTCACGTATAACCACACTTTTTGGAGTTCAATTGCAACAAACGTCAAAGCAAAACGGGGATAAAAAGTGTACAATTAGGCCCGAATCAATGACACCTTCCTCTAGTTCGGATTCCGAACGGGGCAATTATTCATGTAGCAGGGGTTGGTACCCTCAGTCTTAATGGTTGTTGACATGCTACGACACAACACCAAACTACGACCAAGTATAATCACAGTCTGGAAATGCATAATAGTGGTTAAGTTTGATTTTTCAACCCAGGGTCAAGATCTACTGCCTACTCCGTAAACTTCTATTATCTAGAGGGACTAAGTGAGTGTGAGTGAATTCAAACTAAACAAAAAGAAAATAGTAAATTGTTCGAAGTTCTTAAGCAAGGGAAGAGTCACTTGGGATGGAGTCCCCCTAGCTCCTTAGTTAGGTTCAAGTTGTAATTTCCTTTGGTTGATTCACTATTGATTAAATTGCGGAAGATCCGACAGTAGCTTGGAATCTCTTAAACTGACCAAGCCCTCTTAGACAGACTAATTGGCAGACGACTAGTCTTCACCGGGATAGAATGCTAAGGCAATTAACACAGAACTCCACTACTGGAAATAGATTCCAGTACAAAGCAGTGAATTGACTGACTCTCGTACAATCAATTCACTCTTATCGATTGAAGAAGCTCTAACAACCTAATCAGATTCTATCTATCTCAGGTTGCAGCAGAAATCAAAAGAAGTTGATCAGGATTCAATTGACTCAATAAACACACTTCAGTCGATTAAAACCAATCAGTATATCAATCCAAAAGTCATTACAACTCAAATCCCTAACACATGAAACTAGGGTTCTTCATACCCAAGTGAGAGAAAGATTTACTCCATAGAGAGAGTAGAAAACAACAATCAGAGGAATCATGCTCATAATGATGCATACGATAAGCTCTGGGATAATAATATTCACTCCAAGGCCGAAATCCAAGCTTGATTGATGAAACCCAGCTCCAAAATCGATCCTAGGGTTTGTTTTTCGCTCTTTCTCTCTCTAAAACTCTGTTTTTGCTCCGAATATTCGATTCCCCTTCTTTTGGTTCGAAACTGCTAGTTTAACCCGAGACCGGCAAAACACAGGCGTGGTACACAGTCATGTCCTTCTCATCCCACCAGCGTTTTTCAAAAGTCACGTGGGAAAACTTTGACTGACGTAGGGAAAACACGTCCGTTCCAAGGAAAACATGGTCGTCCCCAAATAAGTGACACGGTCGTGTTCCAGCCATGACCGCCCATGTTTTGCATTCTTCAGCAGCAATCATACATAAACTCTCGGCATTAAAAACACTGTCACGGAACACATTCGTGCTTTGGGGAAATGGCACCCATGTTTTGCCCTTACATCGTCTTGGCCTGCGCACTAAAAAGTAATGGTGTGCTCCTCAATGACCACGATCGTGTTCTTGAGTGAGGCTGCCCGTGTTTTGCTCCAGCTTCACCGAATGACCTCCAAACGACCTGAAACTCACGCCTAGACCTTCCTTTGACATCTAGGACGTGAAATGTGAAAAAATAACGCATCCTAACATAAAATAGGCCAAATGCACACGACTACGAGCCAAAACAGATAAGAAACGAGGGTGCAAACATGTGCAAATACAACGTTATTTAATTCCCCCACACTTAACCCGTTTGCTTGTCCCCAAGCAAACCAAGTCAGATACAAGGTAAGCTCAAAACATTTTAAACATGCAAACTTTGGGGACATATCATATAGGCACAAAACACATGAATCATACTAGCTTTTAGACATCAACACATGAACAACCTCAACGACAACCTAGACAACCACCACAGATGACATTCGAGTGCAGCAAAATCGATTAAAGAAAAAGTCTCCCTTCTTTTCACCAACCAAGATAGACTTGACTCAACCACTTATTCAAGACAGTCAACTCATGCATAAAAGTCAAGACATCAGAATCAAGACCGAGCAATCTAGGTCCTCACCGGGGTAAAGAATGTAAAGAATATAAAGTAATGAATCGCTCACTCTTGACCAGTGGGGTCAGGACAATTTGATGCGAAAGATGTGCATGCTCATTCTCTCAATCCTAACGTCTCTTCTGCCATCTACATTGATCAAGTTCTTTAGAGCACAAGAGTGAAGGAGGTCACAATGATATTAGTATTTCTAAGTCAGACTACTAAGAAACACTACTTAATGAGCATGATTCAGATTTTGATGGTGGCTCTCTTTTGCTTTCATTCATTTTTTTTTTCATTTCTTGAGAGAACCACCACCTCTGCATATTTTTTCAAATACATGCCCAACTTTTAGTAACTACCTCCAACCCTCATATTATTTCTAGCAGAGAACATGAAAAAACCACTTTGTGGAACCTCTAAGAGATGCAAAAGGGCGATTTTTCATTGTAGAGCGAAAGAAAGTTACACGACTCAAAGGGCTTACTAGGGGGTATGACACACCAGGACAATCCATTTGGTCGTGGGCTAATCTTATACCTCCATCATCCTAACTAGTGGCAACGTGAATGCTACACATCATGGAAGAGGGATCTATCGCACAAGAAAGAAACTAGCATACTCAAATCTCACATGGCTACCTATATGCTCTATCTATCATTCTGATTCCCTGAACTAGATGCATAAACGACTGTAGAAAATGAGTGATCAATCCAAGTCGCAGTTGGTAAGCAAACAGTTGAAAAACTGAACCCCTACACAACTCTACTGCATGTCTCAGTCATCACTATAGGTTTTCCAAGTCATAATCAAGTTGCCATGCATCAATATTAACAGCCATTCGATTCACCACATAAACCACAGTGTCAATATGATCATGCAAACATCAGTACTTGGAGCACTCAAATCTCGAGATTTGGAAATCGGACTAGGCTCCAAGCACACAGGCATATGTTCCAATAAATACGAAGCCCCCCCCCCCCCTCCCACACACACACTTTTAAGTTCGAGATTGCCCTCAATGGAGCAGAGGGAAGGGAAACGATGTTACCGGGTAATGATGAGTGACAACGGTGAATGGAAGGCAGACCAGTCAAGAGCAGGGGACTGGAAGGGGACCTGTCCAAAGGACACAAAGCTAGATTCATGAAAACACACACACACACTGGGTGAAAGAAACCATAGTTCAAGTCTACAATCCAAATAAAAAGAAAATGAAAAAAACCTGACATGGAGTCTCAATCTGGAGATAAAGAAAAGTACATAACTCAGCATCTCGTATGAGATTAGTCGGGGCCATTCTAAGGCTCATCGCCAGCTGAAAGCGGGTAGTTATCCTCATGTCCCGGGGAAGCCTGCCAGGGTTAGTGAAGAGCAGCAGGCTCCATGTCACATTAATGCATCATATAATGTCGAGCCGAAATGATACGGCGGCGATCATCGCGCTCACGATCGAGACGGGTGTTGAGGTGCTCCTCGCTAGCGAGAATGAGCTCGTTCTGATGAGCAATGGCCGTCAGTTGGTTAGCAACGGACATCGCGGGGGTGGTAAAAGACCCGAGGGTAGCGAACGAAGGACCCGCGGGTGCGTGAGCACAGCGGACTGGACGACGGGGGCTTAGGGAGACCCTTGATCCATGTCAGAGGGCCATAATGATCGAGCAAATGTTGATTCCTGAGAGTAGCTTTGCCAAGGGGAGTCAAGCCGCGATCAGGGTCATGCCAGCAATATAACCTCATAGTAGCGGGTAGAGGTGGCAAATGGATTGATCCATGGATTGGTGGATTGGATTGGTGGATCCATGGATCAAATGGATTGGATCCAATAGATTGGTGGATTTCATGGATTGGAATAAATGGATTAGTGGATTATCCATGAATCCAAATGTCATCCTCAACCAAGGACCAATATGTAAAATGTGAAAGTTTAGGTACTAATATGTCATAATGAAAAATTTTAGGTACCAAAAATGTAATTTTCCAATGATATTTTTCTTATAAAAAATTAAATTTTGGGTACCAAAATGTAAATTTGAGTACCAAAATGTAAAATATAAAAAGTATAGGTACCAAACCTCAATTTGCCATTTGGATCCATGGATCAATCCATGAATCCACCAATCCAATTGGATTTAGATCAAATGGATTGGATTAGGTGGATATTTTTAATGGGTTGGTGGATTGGATTGGTGGATTGGATTGAGAGTTGCCACCTCTAGTAGCAGGCTAAGGCCGTAATCACCGGTCCACAGACAAGGAAGCGATCCTAAGAAGCCTAGGCCTTAGCAAATGTCCGAGTGACAACAAAGCCCAACTGCATAGCATCTTCCTCCAGTCCCATCGAGTGCATGAAGTACATAGTCCAAAGGGTGACACGGTTGACGGAGTCCCGACTAGGTGTGTAGGACTGGGTGAGCAGATGGTTGAGGATCCGCCACTCCGGACGGAGTAAAGTGGCCCTCGTCTGGCTAGGTATGTACTCCTCGTTAACACTCTCGTGGAGGCATATGCGCTCGAAGAATGTCTAGTCTTCAAAGGAGGTGGGTTCGGTCTCTTCAAGGGCCAAAGAGCTCTCGTTGTTGTAGGGGGAGTTGAGGTCGAGTGCATTGGCCAACTCCTAGTAGCTAATGGAGTGCTCGACCCCGCCGAATGTGAACTGGACGGCGTTGGCATAGTCAGCCGACCTCCTCGGTGAAGGGGGAAAGGAGGAGTAGAACTCCCAGACCAGCTCCTGGTAAGTCGGCTCAGCGAGGCAGAGAAGGCGCCGCCATTTCCTCGCGAGCGTGGTATGCCTCGAAGTCGAGATGTAGGTGCTCAGAAATGTGGCAGCTGCGGATATTCCACAGGCGATGGCGCCGGGTGATGCTCAGGAGGTTCAGGTAGTCTTCCATGATCCTGCAATTCAACAAAAAGCACAAATGCCATACAGAAGAATGGGTCATTATCACACAAAACCACACTAGGAGCCCTCAAATCGAAAGATTTGGACAGTGGACTAGGCTCCCAGTGGAACAAACATTCACTCTACAGACAAACATCAATCCAATCTGCAGTTCACCAAGCAATCTCCAATTGAGTAGAAACTGGAAGAATTCTACACATGCAATTGGTAGGCCGGCGAAATAAGTCAAGGGAATATCGCATCAAGCACATCAAATTTATCGGCCTACCAAACGGACCCACATTCACACACAAAACTCAAGTTCTTCACCTAGAACCCTAGGTATCAATTCTCCAAAATTAACCAAGATAATATGAGAAGCACACCTGGAGACGCAAGTAGATACCACGGGGAAGGTGAGAAGAAGTAAAAGGGCACCCGAAAACTTCACCGGCAACAACCCGGAGACCTCATAGAAGCTTCGCTAGAGCCTCGCCATTGGCGATCCGAACTCCGCCAAATGGGACCAAACTTTTGGGGAATGTGCTCCCCAATGCTAGGATCGTGGTGGTGATCTCGTTTTTAATTTGGAGGTCGGGGGAGAAAGTTTTGGCTGAAAAACCACCGAGGGAGAGGAGGAGGCCGAATTTCTGACAAGAGGAGAGAGGAAGGATTTTGAAAAATGATGGATGAGAGAGAGAACCGGCCGGATTTTAAAATTTATAGGGGGACCAAACACAGGCAGGCCAGGAACATGACCGTGTTTATAAGGCCGAGAGTTGTTCTCTCCATTAGCAAAACACGGGCGTGTTGGGGGAGAAACACGATTGTGTTCTCAACCCCATGCGACCATGCTTTTTAGTTCAACGGCTGGCTGGGTGAGGCGGCAAAACACGGGCAGACAGGGGGAAGAACACGACTGTGTTCCTTCCTGCTCGTGCCCATGTTTTTAATGCCGAACCTGCCTCTGCACAATCTCAAAACCGCAATTTCAAACAACCAAACCTCATGTGTGACCCGCCTCAAAAAATACACAGCTACAAACAAAAATACACCACTCGGGGTCACAAAACAAACTCCAGACAGACTCAAAGACTCAAAAACAAAAGAGGAAAAAGGAAAAGAAGATGCAAACCGTGATGGGGTTGCCTCCCTACAAGCGCTTCTTTACCGTCTTTTAGCTGGACACAGAAGGAGGAACCTCGAGTTTGATCAGCAGCTTTGCAGGTTCTACATCACCTCCCAGATACAGCTTCAGGAGGTGGTCGTTCACCTTGAACGGCTCAGTTTGAGCATTGCTTATCTCCATCGCACCATGCGGGAATACATGGGTGATCATGAAGGGTCCCAACCACCTTGAACGCAGCTTTCCCTATGCTACACCCAGTCGGCGGTTATACTTGGCCGTCGATTGTGATGTTGTAGTTAGAACGAGCCAAGTTTTTGGCGCCGTTGTCGAGGAACCATTCTAGGTTATTTGAAAAAGGGTTAGGTCGTTACTTTAGCCGTTTTGCTTTCGTTTTGTGTTTTGTTTGCCCACTCTTCTCTTAGAAAGGTGGTTTGTGTTTGTTCACCGACATGTGGGGGGTATCCACCACCACTTGAGAATGGTTACCTTAGAGCTTAATGGGACGATCAAAATGGGGGAAGCCAAGGATTCGGGTTCTATTACCAACCTCCCTTCCAAGAAGAACAAGCATACCATTGGGGATTTCAAGAATCTCCCCCATATGAAGAAAACTTCCCTCCTCAAGTCGAGGAGAAATCCAAGTTGGAGTTGGCAATGAAAGCTTTCATGGGGCATTCTTCAAGACCATGTGCCACTCCACAACCGGATCCGAAGAGCCAATTGGAGCTCATGGTGGAGCGGTTTGTTCGAGGCACCGATGAAGGGTGCTCGAACTTGGATCTCCCACAACCTGAAGCGAAGTCCAAGTTGGAGTTTGCCATGGAGAATTTTGCAAGAACAAACTCCAACACGGATTTCCAACCCCTCCCTCCTCCCGGTTTGACACTAGAAGAGAAGGTGGCACAAGCTTGTGCAAGATATCACCTCTCATTATTGGAGGAGAAGGTGGAACGGGCTTGTGCAAGCTATCGCCTCTCATTATTGGAGGAGAACGAGGAGGTTGAAAGGGCGATCAATGACAACCATATGGAACAAGAGGAACTCACCCCAGAGAGCTCCCATGGTGAGAACGAAAAGTAAGGTTGCATTGACGACTCCCATTATCTTCCCCTTCCCGAAAGCAACTTTGAAGACCAAGAAATGAGTGTGGAGGAGCAATAGAATCCCTTCTATGACCTTGCATGGCATCTTGCCCTCAAATTCATGCTTGGAGACATGAATGGGAAGGAGAAAGAAGAGGTTGAAGAGGAGGAAGTAAGCATTGAAGAAGGAGACGATCTTGATTGTTCCCAAGGGGAGGAACACATTGAAGAAGAAGGAAGGGAGGTTGAAGAAGAAGAAGAAGAAGAAGAAGGTGCAAGTGGAGTCCAAGACGAGGACGAGGTCGAGGTGGATGAAGCATCCACAAGTTATGAGGGCTATGAAAGCTTTCCACCCGACCTCGATGCGCTTTTGGAGAAGGACCCATTTGCGGCTCTTTTCCAAGCCAAGGCCAAACCATCGGCGATCCCTCTTGGTGGATGCAATGGTGATAAATCGATGATGCACTACATGGTATGGGGCAAGGAGAAGAAGGAAGAATGAAGAAGGAAAGAAGGAGAGGTCTCGTGGGTGGAGCCTCAAAGCCACTCAAGTTCACGAGCCCTCGGTCATGGACTCGTCCAATGCTCGTGACTTGAGACATCACCTCACCAACGAGAACCTCAACTTCAAGGAGGTTCTAGGGTGGACCAAAACTTGAGGAGCAACCATCCGGCTCACGACGTTAAAGAAGCGTTTGGTGGGAGGCAACCCATCTACCATCGGTTTGTTTGCTTTCCGCTTTAATAAGAAGACCATATGAGAGATTTTGGTGGTGTTTGTTGCCTCCTTGCTCTTCCGGATCTCGCCCGACCTCCGATCCCTACCACCAACATTCAATTCGTATCCAGTAACATCATTCTACCTCCTTACTTTACGCCATTCAGGGCAATGTCAAGCTTGAGTGTGTGTGTGTGGGGGGGGGGGGGTAGTCTATTATGCATGTGTGTGAATGATTGGTATGATTATGAACGCTTGGAGCCTCGTTGAATGCCCAAATTTGAAAAAATTAGAGGGCTCCAAGCATAACATATTCTACATTTGCATGATCATAGTGGCATCTTGTGTTGTTTTGTTTTGAATCTCGTGGGTATTAGCATGATCTATGGATGATTTCCTTGTGATTATGTGCAACCTATGACGATGATTGAGACATGTATTAGGTTTGTGCATAGGTTCATTTCTCATATGTTTGTGAACCAATAGATGTTTGAATTGATTACTTGCTTTTCACAGTTGCCTATGCATCGAGTTTAGGGAGTGAGAATGAATGATTGAGCACCTAGGTAGCCATGTGAGACTTGTGCCATTCGTTTTGTTCTTTTGCGATAGATCCCCCTTTACATGATGTGTAGGATTCACATTGTTGCTAGCAAGGAAGATGGAGGCATAGGATTAGCCCACGACCCAAAAGTTGACCGACCCGATCACATCATCCCTTAGTCAACCCCTTTGAGCCGTGTATCTAAGGGTCATTCTCATGTTAGGTAGCTCACGCTACTTGATCTTGATTGACTTAGATAGAGCGGCCCTACTTTCTTCGTGTCTACACCGTTATCGAGTCACCCTTGTGTTTGGAAGCTCCATTCATACCATTTGAGCTTAAACGAGGTTACGCATTCACGTTGTTGCTAGCGAGAAAGATGGATATATAGGATTAGCCCACGATCCAAAAGTTGACCAAACCGATCACATCATCCCTTAGTCAACCCCTTTGAGCCGTGTATCGAAGGGTCATTCTCGTGTTAGGTAGCTCACGCCACTTGAGCTTGATTGACTTAGATAGGCAACCCTACTTTCTTCGTGTCTACACTGTTATCGAGTCACCCTTGTGTTTGGAAGCTCCATTCATACCATTTGAGCTTAAACGAGGTTCCACATGAGTGATTTGTGTATGGTTTTGCTAAGGAGTGAAGTGAGTGTGGAGGTAGTTCGTAAATGGGAGCATTGTTCCTTAAGTTACAAAATGTGGTATGTTTTTAGTTCTCTATAGCCCTCAAGGAAAGGAGTAAAGACAAGAAAAAGAGAAAAAGAAATCAATAAAAGGGCAAAGGAGAAAATAGAGAGGCCACCAAAAATATAATAAATGTTGAACATGCTCTTAGAAGTGTTGCTTAGCATGCAAGCTTTAGGAACACTTACATGTTGTTCTCCTACCACACTCTTGTGCTTGAAATTGAATAGCAAATGTAGAAAGAAAGATAGTTGTGAATGGGTTGGTGATTGGTTGAAGTGTGGGAAGTGTGGTTTTTGGCCGAAGCTAGTGGCCATTGCTTATAGAAGAAGGTTCTATTAGAAACCATAGAACATTGTTTTGGTTTTAGGGCGACGATGTGGAACCTTATGCTATGTTTGACACCACCCAAAAAGCCTTTTCCCCATGTCCTAGACCCTAGCCAGTCATTTGAACCTGTGTCTAAAACCTCCGGACAAGCTAGCAACGACACTCATCTTGTGAAATCTAACATTTAGAGGTTACCGTCATGGTAAAGGGACGTTAGAATTGAGCGTGAATATGCACATCTTTTGCATCAAATGGTCCTGGCCCCACTTGTCGAGAGTGAGTGATTCATTCATCATGTTTTGTTCATTTCTTATACCCCGGTGAGGACCTAGGTTGCTCGATCATTCGTTCCTATGATGTGATCATCATGCATGAGTAACTGTGACTGGTGAGTCGTCGAGGCATGTTTTGTGTTGGTTCGTGAATAATGTGAGAACTCTTCATTTGCACAATCTTAATACAATTGAATGTCGTTTGTGGTGGTTGCCAAGATTACGTTGTTTTTGTATATAGGTCGGCGTCAAATAACCATTGTGATTCTTTACTTTTGTGCCCTATGACATGCCCCAAAAAACTTTGTTGAAAAAGAAGTTGTATGCTTACCTTGTTTTGTACTTGGTTTGCTTAGGGACAAGCAAACATTCAAGTATGGGCGAGTGATTCGGGTCCAATTGTACACATTGTACCCCTCATATCTTGAAAGTTTGGCTTTGCATTTCATCGTCCCTCGAAATATTTCATGCTAGGTTGTGCTTGTTTTGATACATTTCAGGTCCTAGCACATGTGGGAAGGTCGAGGACGAGTTTCGGTTTGATTGGAGGTCGAAAAGTGCCAAAATCCATAACCGTGAACATCGAGGCGTCCAACGAGGTTCCAGAAGTTCTGTCGCCAAGGGAGTTCATGGTCTCTAAGACCGTGAACTTGGAGCACAAACCGTGAACCCAGGAGAGTGAAGCGGTTCATTTCGGAGACGACACTGAGTTCACGAACGCGTTTAGGTGTTCACGGTCGTGAACTGGCCAACGCAGAGGTGAACTGGTCATTTTCTGGCAAATATGAAGACAACAACGGGGAGAGAGAAGAGGGAGCTGGTTTTTGGAGAAGGAACACTTTCTTTCTCTAGGGTTTCAACCCAAAACACCAAAGGGGAGTTCTAGTGAGAGAGGGAGTAATCTTGGAGCTTAATTAAAGGCATTGATCAAGCTTGGAAGCTAGGAATCAAGCCTAGAAGAAGAAGAAGAAGAAGATCTAGAGGTTTCTTTGTAATCTCTCCTCTCTCTCTCTCTCTAGAAACTCACCCTCTTGTCATGCGTTTAAGAACCCTAGGTCATGATTTGGGTTTAATATTGATGTATGTGACAACTCCATGATTGATTGATGATTTTACTTAATTGATGGATATTTTCATGAATGGCATGAGTTGGGTTTCTATTTTCATGTATTGAGCTTTTGACCTAGGAGGAAGATAATCCCCTTAGAGCCCCCCTTTTGGAGTCTTCGGGTCACTCCTACCGTATATTGTCCGGGTAATCCCCGAGGGAGTTGATTCGACTGATCTCCTAGCATTATACGAAACCCTAGGTTGAATAGAGCACCACCCATCCATCGATTCGCCATTCTGGGTCATTCCCAAGGGAGTCCATCTCCAAATGGTAGCGTAGTTGAGTCGATCCAGCAAGGAGAATACCCAACATCGATCCAAAGAACGGACCTAGGACGATTCAACCCAAGAGATCTCCCAACCTTGTAAATAGCTAGGCTAGTGGTTAGTCTAGGTTAGTTAGTTTAATTATATCAATCACTATCCTAGGTTGGCTAGATAACGAACCCTAAACCTGAAGTAGGGTAAGCCTAGATCCCCATGGTACGATAAATTCTTATTTCTTGTTTGCCCTATGCTACACCCGGTCGGAGGTTATACTTGGTCGTCGATTGGGATGTTGTAGTTAGAACGAGCTAGGTACGGTATATATTAATACGGTGCAGTGCGGTCCGAACCGCACCAATGCCCACCCCTAATGTTGACAACGAGGAGATCATGGATTTTCCAACTGGAGTTCGCGCAGACCATGGCGAGGAGGACAATTTTGATGAAGGAAGCGAGAGCCACGAAGATCATGAGCATCAGGATAGCCCTCGGCAACATGGAGTGGGTAATGGAACACCAGTCGATGAGCCTGTTTTGAGGCGAGGGACTCGAGGCAAACGTCCTCCTTGTCACTTAGTTGACATATATGAGACTGTGTTTCCCGGGCAACAACAAGGGGAGACAACGACACCATGCCCAATGGCGAACCACGTAGGGTATGAACATTTTACACCTAAGCATCGTGCATACATTGCCATTATCAGCAAGATCGTAGAGCCCAAAACCTTTTGCCGAATCCGTTAAACATGCATGTTGGAATGAGGCCCTGTAGAAGGAGATTGATGCATTAGTGGCGAATGGCACGGGGACCTTAGAGACACTACCAGAAGGCATGAGAGTAATAGGTGCCAAATGGGTGTACAAGATAAATTACAGGGCTGATGGGAATGTTGAGCACTACAAAGCACGACTTGTGGCAAAAGGATTCACGCAGCTCGAGGGTGTCGATTTTCATGACACCTTCGCACGGTAACACTACCTGATATTTCTTATGTTGTGAATATGTAATCTCAGTTTGTTGGTTGTCCAAAGCAGGAGCATGTAGCAGCGACAGAACGAGTCTTGCATTATCTGAAGAGGGCGCTGAGCCAAGCACTATTTTTCCCATCATCTGGCAGGGTGGAGCTGACAGTTTATTGCGATGCAGACTGGGCAGGTTGTCAGATGACTAGGCGATCTACTACGGGGTATTACATCCAGCTTGGTGGATCGTCAGTGTCGTGGAGGACGAAGAAACAGAAGGTTGTGTCAAGATCCTCAGCCGAGGTAGAGTATCGAGCGATGGCCAGCACTGTCAGTGAAGTGTTGTGCTTGCGGTTCCTTCTTAAGGAATTGGGAGTCACTCAACAGAGTCCTACGTCACTTTTCTGTGACAATCAAGCTTCGTTACACATTGCAGCAAACCCGGTCTCCCACGAGAGGACCAAGCATGTCGAGATGGACTGCTATTTTGTTTGAGAGCGTGTAATCTCACAGGAGATAAAGCCAGAGAAGATTGGTACTACGTCGCAGCCAGTAGACATCTTCACGAAGGCCCTGGGAGCCTAGCAGTTTCACACATTAATGTCCAGCTGGGTGTTCGTGATCTACACGCTCCAGCTTGAGGGGGAGTGTAGAAATGTGTGATCCTTTCGTATATCTTATTATTTGGAGGACCATTGTGTAGTTTGTCATGCTTAACCCTAATACTCATGTCGAGTATAAGAGGGCAGTGTTATGACCTTCTGCGAACAAGTATTGAAGCTGTGTACAACAAACAAGTTGCGACTAATAAGATTGACTCGAGTTTCGGCTCACCGTGGAGTAGTCTCGTTCACATCGAACGGGGAAACCACGTACATCGTTGTGTTTTGCTTACGCAATCTATTCTATTTTACATGGTATCAGAGCAGCATTCGGTATACCTCAAATACCGTTACCAAACTTTCAGCCCTAGCCGTGACTATAGAGGACTGGGCTAGAGAGATGCAAACTTTCGGTTGATAGGTTCGAAATGTGGAAACTCAGTTCGATCAGGACTATCATGATTCCTAAATTAGCCCTATTTCCCTTCGAATTCAGAAGCGAACCAATATTTTTATTTTGCTTTGGTTCAAATTAATTTTACCGAACTCGATCCCCATCCCTCATTAATCATTATCAGCAGCAATGAACAACAAAATATCACGATGAGAATGAATCTCATCTGATCATCAAAATATCAATCACCTAACCCATAACCACTAATCAATTACTATACTCAAAACAAATGAGCAAACAAAGTGGGCCCCGCGTGTTCAGAGGGTGTTAGAATCTAAAAAGTAGAAGAGAACCAATCAGAAGGAAGGAAACACAGTAGATAACCTGCTCCGGACCATACCATATAAAACAAAGTCCCATCCCATCTTTCTCTTGCTGACAAACAACAACAAAAATAATCAAATCGTTCTCTCCCTCACAAGTTCCTTCCCCTCTGTTCACCTTCACAGAAGCAACTTTCTTGTTGGTTTCTCCTTTTCGCGCTGCCACAACCCGAAACCGTAACCGGCTGAGGATCGCTCTCAGCTCAAGTGCGTTTCTCTGTTCCCTTCCTTCGTTTGCTATGTTTTGATTCTCTTCGATTGCTGTTGTTTGTAATCAATTTTGCTCTGCTGTGGAATTTGGTAGAAGGGAAGCTCAGAACGGTCTAGGGTTTCATTTTCAAATTTTGATTTGGTTCGGGGGCGATGGCGTCGAAGCGGATCTTGAAGGAGCTCAAGGATCTGCAGAAGGATCCTCCTACATCTTGCAGCGCAGGTCTGTGTTCGATACTCCAGCGCCTTTCACAGATCTATTTCCTGTTTGCTTGTATGTTAATGATATGTTGTTTTATGTGTTTAGTATGATATGTTGGTTGTTTGAGAATATTTTCTCTGGTAGTTGGTTTGTTTGTGTGTTGGGGTTTTTGTTTTTGGTTAGTAGGGATTATGGATTCTTAGAACGATCCTTCAGCTGAGTGGGAGGGATTGATTGTAGTTGGAGAGGGAAAGGGTGTATTGGGCTTTTGTCTACTCTGAATTTTGACGATTGACAAAAATTTGATGGAAAGCAAGAGAAGATACGTCCTATCTGTGGCATGGTGAGGGATTGTTTGACGTTCAAGTCCTTGCTGTAGCATCTGCTACTGGGGTATAGTTTATGTGGTTAAAGCAAGTTCTTGGTCACTTCTTATTTTTCAATTTAAGGCAATAAAATGCTGTTCAGTTGGACTAGTCTTTACTTCCCACTGGGTCGAGCCAGAAAATTCAGCATCTCAGTAATTTGACAGTTGCATCCATAATAGAAACAACTTTGTGTATTGACCTATTTTTCAGATTGTTTTTTTGTTTTGGCTTTGGAACATTTTGGCTTATCTCTGGTTTGGTTGTCTTGATCTGCAGGTCCTGTTGCTGAAGACATGTTCCATTGGCAAGCAACAATCATGGGTCCTCCAGATAGTCCCTATTCCGGTGGTGTGTTTCTAGTCAGTATTCATTTTCCACCAGACTATCCATTCAAACCGCCAAAGGTGCTCGACTGAACCTCTTCATATATCGAAACATTGCTAACCTAATCTTATTTGTGTTCCTCTGCATTATGCATCATGATTATCATGATACCTATTTTTTTGTAGTCACTCTACATGTTACTGTTGGGGTGGATATGCTAATTATACTTCTGCTGTAATGGATGGACTTGTGCAGGTTGCTTTCCGTACTAAGGTCTTTCACCCCAATATCAACAGCAACGGTAGCATTTGCCTTGATATTTTGAAGGAGCAATGGAGCCCTGCACTCACCATATCCAAGGTCATTCTCTCTACTGTTTACCAATATGAAAAGATTCAAGCTTTTCTTGTGCACATGTTCTGTGCTGTGTATTTGGCGTATGTGGGAATTGGTCTCCATTACTCCGTCACCTGTTACTGGCAGTATTGCTCAAGACCTTCTCTAAATCGAAAGGAGCAGTAGTAAAGTATATTTCTGTTTTGTCAGTACTAAAGAATCATGGAATCGAATGGTGCAGGTGTTGCTTTCGATCTGTTCCCTACTGACCGATCCCAACCCAGACGATCCATTGGTACCGGAGATTGCCCACATGTACAAGACCGACAGGAGCAAATACGAGACAACCGCCAGGAGCTGGACTCAGAAGTACGCGATGGGCTAGCACGATCTGCCGCGGTGTGCATTCTCCGGGAAAGGAAAAGCTGTCTTTCCTGTTGTGCCATTGGGTCATGAAAGAAAATTGTTGTGTATGAAAGTAAAAGTATGATATTGCTGTCTATCTTATGAATGGGACCTTGAAAAAGAAAATGGTCAAGTCTGTGTAGACAGACTTCTGTGCCCTGTTCTCTCTGAAATCAAACACAACTGCTTGTTTTTTAATTGCCTGTCTCTATGAGAATCTATCTGTGGAAAATTTCCTTGAGAAAACAGTTCTGACACAATCATACACCTCTTGCTACAATGTGAAGTTCTGTGATGACATTATTCGTCGGTTCAGCGACAAAATAATCTTTGCTGATTGAAAATTTGGTGGCAAAACTTGCGCGTTGCAGCGCAGCTCAGAGACTTCGCGACAAGCTCGTGATTGCAACAAACTTCGATGACGCAAGGTATCGTTGCAAAAATGGATTCACTCTTGCTTATACACTAGGCAAACGTATTATCATTTACCGTGGCTGAATCTCCTCATTTTATGTCCTTAAGTTTCCCCTTAGCCCTGTAGGCTAAAGCCGTCATTCCAACATGAAAATTACAGCGGCACTCAAATTCAAGTTTCTGTGAAGGGAAGTAAAAAAATCAAAATGACAACAGTCGACATGACATGATTAATTGCGAGTTGTACAATTGATTATCGATCGAGAGGCATCCTACTATTGAAATTTTCAATTTACAGTAACGCTCTTCACATTTGAAAAAGAAATATTGCCCAAAACCCCCCAAAAAAATTCAATTAATTCAAAAAAAAGAACCAAAAATCGATTTTTCATTTTTTCTTTTTTACCCTTTTGCTGTGTAGTTGTGGGCTTTATTACTTTCCTGCCCCCCACTCCCAAAATTGTCAGGAGCGAGAAATAATGCGAGTATAGATGAACTCGTTCCACGTGTCGGGCAGCCCGGGCAGGCACCAATGTATGCAGTCGGCGTACGTCGCCGGATCCGCCTGCTGCTCCGGCGACAACATCTTCCCTTGCCGGATCGTGTGCACCGACGTGTGCGCGTCTTTCCTGTACTCCGACAACCGCGTTATGTTGTTGAAGTGGACCGGCACCTTCATCCCTGCCGTCACGTTCGCCGCTATGGCCAGCAGCCGCCGGTCCGTCCCCACCTCCAGCGGCATCGTTTGGTTCAGAACCGGCGCCGTTTCAAGCGCGCACTTTATCCCGTTCGGGTTCTCCCAGTCCTCGCTCCTGTTAACAAAAATTATATTTAACCTCGCTATTAAAACCTGCGTCATGTAACCTAATTACATTAAATTAAGGATTAGTTTACTAACTCCATATCAAATCATGGATTAGAAATCAAAGCTGATGAGATGAGAAAGAGAGGATATATGTTATATACTTGATATGGAGAGGGGACATGCTACTGAAGAACACGGTGGTGCGGTTGGGATCCACGTTTCGTTCAACCCAATTGGACCACGTGTTCAACACTCGCTGATAAGCTACGGGCCGTGGGATCTCGTCGTACTCCGTTGCTCCTTCATCGAAAGATCCTCGCCTGTGCCACGTGGCGATGAAAGAGAAATTAATTTATTAAAAAAAAAAATTGAACTCACGATGGAAATGGATTTCACTGGCATTTGGCTAATTTGTTACAAAGAAGCAATTTAGTACTTACAAGACTTTCATGGCGAAGGTGTTCATCCACCAGATGTAGGTGTTGAAGATGAGGTAATCCACGTTCTTCCAGTTGGCGCCGTGCTTGTCGATGGATTCCGGCATTATGATTCTGTTCAGGATGCTGTGCATCGTCGGATCGTCAGAATTCGACTCCACCAAAAACGGCGCCCAGTAGAACTCCACCGTCGCGTTATAGTCCTGCCATGGACACCACCACACCCGATCATTTCCTACACATTGGTTAATCCCTCCCTAGTTGCTTGTTACTTCAGCAAAGGTCCATGAGAAAAATATATTTCTATTATTAGTGTCTTGATTTGTTCTTTCTCTTTAGGCTCTTTTCCTCTTTACCCTTAAATATTCATTAAAAAATGTCAGATACTTCTATTGAGTAATACTAAAATCAGAAGTGGGCATCAAACAAAAAGTCAGATACTTTTTTCTTTAGTAAAATAGAATCATTTTGGATTAGGTAGGTTTCATTACCAAATTATGTAACAACTAAACAAACAAAAAGATTCCATTTTCTTCAATTGTTGTATAATAGAGAGGTCAATAATAATAATAATAATAAAGAGAAAGGAAATTAAGGCTATGCATGGGCTAGAGAGAGAAAGCTTCAAAAGCAGCATGGCAAAATCTACCAAATTTGAATAAGTAATGATTTTTCTAATATTGGGGGTTCATTGATTCAAAGCATAGCCACAACCTAATCAATTGTATATCTCAGTAAGAACATGACAAAAGCAATCCCATTTATTGATTTTGATGCTCATCCTTTCATGATTAACCAATAAAATAACATCGACAGGTGTTGGAGGGAGGGTGTAGTGAAAATGGAATGCCAAAGACAAAGGAAAAGGTTATTATTGTCGAGGAACAGTTGTTGTGCTTATAGATGTGTGATGTCGTTGGATTAAGCGTTGTTATCGTTTTGATTCAACGATTGTTAATTATCTGTTCTTAATTTAATAACATCGAGAGTTTGTACATACTCACAAGGAGCTTGTGAGCATCATAATCGGATTATTATTGTTGGAAAAAGATATTCCATCCTCCCTTTTTGTATAAAAGATAAGGGACCAATTGGCAAATTGGTAACAAGAATAGGGACCGAAGAGAGTAATTTACCTCGATCCTGAAAACAGCCAACGAACCGTTCTTGTTCAAGCTCTTTCTACCCGGAGGGATCACGGACTGAACCAAGCAAATCATTGATTCCCACTGGTTCCGATTCAGCGAGTCACCAACGAACATCAGCCTCTTGTTCCTTAGCTTCTTCAGCAGCAGCCTCGCCTTGAACCTGTTCCCGCAAATGCAATCGTACATTACCAAAGCTCATCAATCATCCCGAAATTCATCAATAAATTTGTTAATTATTTTCCAATTAGCTCTGTAGCTTACTTGGGCAAAGAACAGTCTCTGGGCTGCCACCTCCAGTTCTGGTACATGGAATCCTTCCTTCCATTCCGCATACAAGTCACCTGCGCCGTCAAGAACTCGCATTTCTCCTCCTCGTACAGCGGGTGCGTCTCGTTGTCGAACACCCATTGGCCGTTGTACAGATCGCAATCTTCTGGCGGCAATTCCACGTCGTCCAAATCATCATCATCTCCTTCTACTTCTTCTACTTCTACTACCTCTGCTTCTTGGGTCGCGGTTTCAATTTCATCACTCCCCTGCTTAATTTTCCCTTGCTCTGCCGCCGCTGCCAAAATGGCGGTGGCGGTGGTTGTTGGGTCGGGATCTTGGGCCGCTTCTGGGGAAGTGGGCCAGGAGAAGGGGAACTCGGCCATTGACTGGACGTCTTCATTGTACATGAAAATCCCAAAGAGGAAGACGGAGAAGACGACGACGAAAACAGAGAGGTTGTTGTTCTTCCTCTGCTTCATTGCTGCCGCCGTGAAGGACGAGAAGTGATGGGATTTCCTCCGAATCGACGGCTGCATATTAAGGAACAATACTAAAGAGGAAAGCAATTGAAGGGGGGAATAAGGAGGAGATTGTACTATATAAAGACTTGATAAACAGAAATTGTGGGTAATGATAAGAAACAGGGGAGGAAGAAAAACAGAGGTTGATAAGCTAGTGGGAAAAAAGAAAGTGACTTGCTTACTTACTTACTTACTTACATCCAAAGAAGCAATCTTTTCTGCTTCTCTGTTGTTGGGGAGGTTGGGTTTTTTTTTTTTTTGTTTGAAGAGAAAAGAAATGGGATTTGGTGAGATGGGTTTGTCTTGGGAAGAAACTGGGGTTAGGGTGCTGGTGGAGGGAGAGAAGTCATTCTCAAGTATTGTTGTTTCCGTTCCCCTCTCCACCTTTAGTTTTGTATATCTTCTGCTAACAACTTTCAGCTGCTTCCTCTTTCTCTTCATCTTCCTCAGAGGAAGGAAGGAAGGTGATGGACAGCGATGCAGGGGAAGGAAGAGAGAGTGAGACAGAGGAGATGTTTGAGTGATTTCAAAGTTTTCCTTTTATTCTTTTCTGGGGAGGCTTGGTCTCATTCCTAACGAAAGCTAAGCAAGGCTTGCAGTTCTGTTTACTGGCAGGCCACAAGTTACTATCTCCCAGATCCAGTTTCAGAGCTGGCGTCACAGAACCAAGCAAACTACTATTTGGATCATACTAATGTGTACACTTCATTTTCGCCATTGACAAAGTCCTTTGAGTTCGGTGTAGGTCAAACATAGACAACCGTAGTTAAGAAGCAGAAAGGTTTTTCATTCAGAACTCTAAAAAGATTATCAGAGCAAACAATGGCAGCTTCCTAATTACGGGTCCCCTGATATTTCTGGTGGGTTATGTTACTATTTCTGGTTGGAGAAGTTTCTGTGAAGGGGAAACCCTAACAGCCAGAACTTCCATGGTTCACTTAGTTAAGCAGGAGTGACAGAGATGGATGGTGTTGATCCAATGTAGTTTAATTCTGGGCCACTGACTGAACACTCGAATTTTAGGAAATTGGTATGTACCTAATCCAGTTGATATAGAGTTGGGTTGTTGTTTTTGGTACAAACGTCCCAAGTTGACTCTGGACGAATCTCAAGTAACGAGTACCCCTTAAGTACTCATAGGTTACATCCAATATCACTAATTCCTTCCACCTTACTCATTTCAATGATAAGAGTGTCATATCGAAAATCAAGAGTCCTTGCTCCGGAACAAACTATATTGCAGGTGAAGGATGATATAAGGTTGTATCTAACGGTAAATGTTGATGGATTGACCTGGGTAGGAATGCAAACAAGGAAACAATTCATATCAAGTAAGTATGTGATGCAATCAAATGATTGATTTTAGCTTAGAAAGCTTTGTGATAATCACAAGCATTGCTATGTTACTTGGTTGGCTATCCTTGACCTTACTCTAGTCCAACTAAGTCCTACTACTACATAAGGTGAAAACAAGGTCATTCAAATTGTGTTGCTTATAATAGGAGTGTTGCAGATGAACATATGAGAAAGAGAAAGACATCACTAAGGAGAATCTTGTTGTTATGGATAAACAGTGATTAGATTGCCTCCGTAAATCATGATCATATAATCTTCAGGTGTCGAGATTTGTTTAGTTCAAAAGTCGATAACTTCATTAATGCCAGATCAGTTGGTTGTATGGAGACATACATGTTCATGTTCTTGTGCTTGTAGTTGTGTAGGTTTGTATTAATTCGTTTGGAAATACAACGTATTCTTTTCTACCATAGCAACCTAATTGTATTTGGTATGAAGCATATTGTCATATTGTAGTATTGTCTAGTTTATAATATTGCAGTTTAGATTCCTTTCTGATTTCCTATGTATATATGTAGACTGTATAGCAAGCAAAAGAAAATGGCCAAGTGCCCACTGGCCACTGCCCAGCCAACTCAAATAACGGTTACAATGTTACAAGTTTCACCTAACCTAACCTAACCTAACCAACATGTGAAACGTCAACGATATGGGCATTAATAGTCCATGCACTTCTATTATGTAATTAATATATGATTTGGTGACATGCACTTAATAGAAACCATAGAAGGAAACCATGTGAAATTTCTTTATCAAACAACTACTGCAGATAACTCTTTGGCCACTAATTATAATGATTTGTGCTCTTAAACAAAATTAACAGCCAGTAAGACTGAGAAAAGGTAAAGGCAAATATGCAATAACCTCTGTTTGGAAGGCTCCTACATTGCTGGTTTTCGAAGGGAAGACTTGGGCAAACACCACCCGAAGGCGGCAATCCAACAAACAGAGGACACACTGACAAATGTACTTTCCATAGTACAAAGAACTAAATACGTTTCATAAGAGAATAGAGTAGGCAATGCAATTAATGGTAAAATCATATGGGAGATTAAATTGGCGAGACAAATGGTTTGGAAAATAATACCGATATAATAAACTAAACTATTAGAATACTATTATAATGTTGTCAAAAACTCACGACAGGTTCAACTAGTAGTACATAATTTATAACCGGTAAAATCGTCTGGTGCCATACGGTATCTCATAAACACTAATAAATACATATATCTATATTTTAGGTACAACTTAGTGAATTCATCACTTGTAGCTATCATTTGCTCCAATGTATTAGCACTAGAAGATTACGAAATCTAAGCAAACAATCTCACATAATATGAGCATTAACGGGTGGTTCGTTTCATGAATTTTAAAAATGAAGGTTTTGGTGAAATTTGAGTTTTGTGAAACCATAGATATATAAGGGCTTTTGGTTCATTATGAACTTGAAAAATGTCTTTGTTTGTTTCATAGATGCCATGACGGATTTGGTCAATCCGATTTGTATGTATGAAGTGAAATTGACCTATATTGCCCTCATTTGTATGAGAAAAGAAAGATAATAAGAGGGGTAGGTTGGTTATAAGGTTGTCAACCAGCGGGTCGGCCCATTTTGACCCTGACCCTGTGAGAAAAATGGGTCGCACGCACCCGTCGGGTCGAACGCTACAAGGTATCAGGTTGGAGGACAAATTGTGTCATTTTTTTCTTTGGTTTGCGAAATGCGCCTATTTTCCGATTTTTCTTTTCGCCTAACTCAATCTTTGGAATCCTTAGTTGCACATTTGAATATTGATGTTATGTAAGTGTATGTGAATTTTCAGTATATGTTGGATCTAAGTACGACATGTTACTTTTGTGTATTGTTATATGTTATTACTCATATGTTAGATGAGATTTGATATAATTTATCAGGATAAGTACAATATAATGACTCTTTCCATATTTCTGGGCTAAAACGGGTGACCCGTTAACCCTTGACCCACTAGCTTGACCGGGTCCAGATCAACCCGCAGGTTGACAGCCTTGGTTGTAAATGAAGTCCATCATCAATTCCCACCTAAAGATGTTGAATTTTCAAATCCGTGAAGCCGACGGATTTGTTATCTCCAAATACATGAAGCAAATAATGGAGTTTAAACAAAATCCATGATAAATCCAAATACACGACCAAATCCATCAACAAACAACCTCTTAAGGGGTCGTTTGCTTCAAGGATTTTATAACGAGGATTTTGTCATGGATTTGCTAATTAAAAACCTTGGGATTTATTAGGGATTTTGGGCATTATGGATTTGAGGAAATCTTTTGTTTGTTGAGCTATTTTTATCATGGATTTGATGGTTTTTCAACTTGTCTCCAAATTCCAGGGTATGAGGTGGGATTTACAAATCCGTGGGGCCCACGGATTTGGAGCCCTAATTTAGTGGACCCCACGGATTTGGTACCCTCCATTTTGGCTCAACAAACAATGGCTTTTGGACAAATTCTTCATGTGTTGGATTTGAGAACCAAATCCCACGTCCACCTTGAAGCAAACGACCCCTAAATCTTCACCTTCCTCAAGGAAAACCCCAAGAATAAGAAGAAGAAAGGAATTGATGCTGATTAGGTTAGAACAGCATGCAAATTGTACATGATTAGGTCAATGGAAATGCAAAAGACGAGAATGAATAATAACACGATGATATGACAGAATGAATAATAACCACGATGAAACAGGGGAGGAATCAATCAAAGGTTACCTCTGTAGTTGTCGTTTTGGTAAGAGTGGCGACCCGAGTGGGCGATTGACTTCCACCTAGAAACCACAAGAGAGAAGAGTTATTGAGATCAAATTCAGCTTTGTTTGTGTGGATTTTCCAGAGATGGGGAACAGATTTACATGTTAACACTTGTGCTTGTTCATACCTTGGCGCATTGGATTTGTAACCTCCAAATTTGGTTTTGGAAGCTTGGCCCGTTTAGTATTGTTATCTGTTTTTGTTTTTTGTTGTGGTTTTAAAAATTGTAGAAACCAAGAAAAGAAAACATGTTTAGTTGGATTTCTTATTTTTATTGTGAACTTTATAGCAACAGGTTTTGAAAACCAAGCCCAAATCAACAAAACAATAAAAGATTCCGGAGGGGCAATTCTGGAGGAGATTCGCCTACTGAAGTCAAGCTTCTTTTTCATTAAGTTTGTTTTTGCTTCTCGTAGGACTAACAGGGCTGCCCATTTAGTGGCAAAAAAGGCCCTTGCATCAGCAGCTCGACATTCGGTCGTCTGCCGCTATTTACTTTTCAACCCCTTGTAATCTCCTGTCTATCTACAATCTATCTATGTAAAAAAAAAACAATAAAAGATGGCTTCGGGCATGTTTCATTCCATGGTTGCCTACGAGATTCTTCCTCCATTTAAGTTATTTTTTAATTATTTTCCTCTTTCTCCATGACTTTCTCTATTCCCCCACACCAATCACTTTTCTTCGTGACTTTCCCAAAATCGCCTCTCGTTCTCATCTTCTTTTCCAAACTTTTCTCATGCCAAGCAGGGACGACGTCGGGCTATTGGGACAGGAGCGAGGTCGGGAGGCAACTTCCCTCTCTTTCTCTTATTTTCTTCTCCGGGATGCCGCGCTACACACAAACAAACCGTCTACAGCGAGTCGAGGGGCGGCAGGTTGTTGGGAGGCGGCTGCGGAGGACGGCAGTGGCTTCCTTTTATTTCTCCGGTCTTCTTTACGGCAAACGGTGGCATCGGGCTGTTGGGTGGCAGTGACGCCGATGAATCAGATTTTCAGATCTATATATTTTTTTTTAATTTGAAATCAAAAGAGAACAACGGAAGTAAACATGTTTTGTATTGGTTTTTGGTGTTCCGAAATTTGCTACTTTTTTTAGATAAACACGTTGTTCATTTGGATTGTGTTGGTGTTGTGTTGCTTCTATGATGGCACAACCTTGATAAAACACAACAAGATAAAAATTATACTAAATGGGATGGTTAATAAAAGAAATGACATTTGACTACCTGTGTTTCCTTTTCTTGTTTTTGGAAACTTAATAGATGTCTCCTTTTCCCATAACACTATACAAGGTTGTCAACCCGCGGGTCGACCCACTTTGACCCTGACCCATTGAGAAAAACGGGCCGCACGTACCCGTCGGGCCGACCGCTACAAGGTACCGAGTTGGAGGTCAAATTGTGTCATTTTTTTCATTGGTTTGCGAAATGCACCTATTTTCCGATTTTTCTTTTCGCCTAGCTCAATTTTTGGAATGCTAAGTTGAACATTTGAATATTTATGTTATATAAGTGTGTGTGAATTTTCACTATATGTTGGATCTATATACGATATGTTATTTTGGTGTAATATTATATGTTATAACTCATATGTTAGATAAGATTTGATATAATTTATGAGAATAAATACAATATAATGACTTTTTCCATATTTCCGGGCCAAACCGGGCTAAAACGGTTGACCCATTAACCCTTGACCCACTAGCTCAACCGGGTCCGGGTCGACCCGCGGGTTGACAACCTTGCATAGGTTACATCCAATATCACTAATTCCTTCCACCTTACTCATTTCAATGATAAGAGTGTCATATAAAAAATCAGGAGTCCTTGCTCCGGAACAAACTATATTGCAGGTGAAGGATGATATAAGGTTGGTTGTATCTAACGGTAAATGTTGATGGATTGACCGGGGTAGGAATGCAAACAAGGAAACAATTCATATCAAGTAAGTATGTGATGCAATCAAACACGATAATTCACAGGTGGATTGAGTTTAGCTTAGAAAGCTTTGTGATAATCACAAGCATTGCTATGTTACTTGGTTGGCTATCCTTGACCTTACTCTAGTCCAACTAAGTCCTACTACTACATAAGGTGAAAACAAGGTCATTCAAATTGTGTTGCTTATAATAGGAGTGTTGCAGATGAACTTATGAGAAAGAGAAAGACATCACTAAGGAGAATCTTGTTGTTATGGATAAACAATGATTAGATTGCCTTCGTAAATTATGATCATATAGTCTTCAGGTCTCGAGATTTGTTTAGTTCAAAAGTCGATAACTTCATTAATGCCAGATCAATTGGTTGTATGGAGACATACATGTTCATGTTCTTGTGCTTGTAGTTGTGTAGGTTTGTATTAATTCGTTTGGAAATACAACGTATTCTTTTCTACCATAGCAACCTAATTCTATTTGGTATGAAGCATATTGTAATATTGTAGTATTGTCTAGTTTATAATATTGCAGTTTAGATTCCTTTCTGATTTCCTATGTATATATGTAGACTGTATAGCAAGCAAAAGAAAGTGGCCAAGTGCCCACTCGCCACTGCCCAGCCAACTCAAATAACGGTTACAATGTTACAAGTTTCACCTAACCTAACCTAACCAACATGTGAAACGTCAACGTTATGGGCATTAATAGTCCATGCACATCTATTATGTAATTAATATATGATTTGGTGACATGCACTTAATAGAAACCATAGAAGGAAACCATGTGAAATTTCTTTATCAAACAACTACTGCAGATAACTCTTTGGCCACTAATTAGAATGATTTGTGCTCTTAAACAAAATTAACAGCCAGTAAGACTGAGAAAAGGTAAAGGCTAAGGCAAATATGCAATAACCTCTGTTTGGAAGGCTCCTACATTGCTGGTTTTCGAAGGGAAGACTTAGGCAAACACCACCCGAATGCGGCAATCCAACAAACAGAGGACACACTGACAAATGTACTTTCCATAGTACAAAGTACTAAATACGTTTCATAAGAGAATAGAGTAGGCAATGCAATTAATGGTAAAATCATATGGGAGATTAAGTTTGGGAGACAAATGGTTTGGAAAATAATACGATATAATAAACTAAAGGGTATGCCTACTATGACATGCATGTCACGGTGACATGCACTTTTCGGTCGACCTATTCCTGAGGACGGTCGACCGAATTGACCAATTTGGGCAGCACGAGAAAGCGTTGCGGTCGACCGCCACGACCACCCGGTCGACCTCATTTAGTTTAAGTTGGTATTTTTGGTCGACCAGAATAAAACCTCGGTCGGTCATTTCGTTGGCGTCAGAAACAACATGGTCGACCACCTAATATATAGGTCGACCACTTGATGGCAGTCATTAACAAAATGGTCGACCGGATAAGGAAAGAGGTCGACCAGATAGAAGATAAGTGTTCTATCAAAGTGTCCAATCATTTGACGTAAAATGGAGATCAAGTGTTGGTTTCTCGGTCGACCTAATCCGGTACGAGGTCGACCGAATAGAAGAAAGTCAACCTATGCCCCGTGTCTTTTTTGCTTATGTATGTCGATTTGTGTGGTTAATTTAATCGTATAAATTATGTTTCAAACCATCATAATTGGCTAAATTACATGTTTGGTCACTCAAATTATATAAATCTTTCACGTTTGCCACCCAAATTACTTTTCTTTCTTATTGGCCACTAACTTTACGAATCGTTTCACCGTTAGTCACTGGCCGTCAGTCTCCGTTAGACTCCATTAACACCGTTAATTTTTTGATGACGTGGCAAACGGAACTGCTGACTTGGACGTTAACTAATGACATGTCAATTTAAAAACAAATTAAAAGCAAAAACACAAAAACAAAAAGCTTCTTCGATTCCTATAGCCTCTGCAATTCCTCCATCTCCTTCTCATTCAAACAATCGACCGGAATGCGATTCTCCCTCCATCGCAAATACTAACACCCAAATCCATCTGGGAAGCAAATGCTTCACATCGGCTAGAAGAAGACTCGTCGATTCTCAACGATTGGGAATCCTCGTCTTCTCCGCTAGTTCAAATGCCAGATCCTCACATATTTGAAGATGATTCCGACAGATTCAAGTGAGATTCTTATTTCCGACAAGGTAATGCCGGGGATTAGGAGCCGGCGAGGGGACCAGGTCGTGTGAGTCAGCGGCTTCTCGAACATCCCTTCATTTTATATCCGCATCATTCCTCCTTCCGCGTTCGATTCGTGGTCTGCCGTGGCGTGGGACGAGTTGCGGTTGATATTGAAATTGAGGCCGGCGGAGGAAGGGGATGGATTTTGGTTGTGGGTGAGGGAGACCCAATTGCGGACATGGTGGGGCACCGCCGTCGGCCTATTGGAAGTGAGGGATTGTAGTTTGGACGAAGAATGGAAGAGTTAAAGGAAGATGAAGCGTATGGGATAGTTGGGTTTGGGTCCAGTTTTTGCCACCACATCTGTTGTTGTTCGAATGGGATTTGGTGGTAGAAATGGTTTATGGACATTTGGGAAGCTAGAACAGGGGAGAGTGAGACAGAGAGGTAGAAGAAGAAGAAAAGAGGAAGGAAGAGGGGGGTAAAAGAAGTTTGGGAGAGGAGGGGAAAGGGGATAAGGGAGAACTGATGATTTATGCGGAGGAGGCTGTAGGGTGGGGAGGAAGGAAATCATTTGATGAAGATAGACAAACAAAGATAGAAAGAAGTTGTAGATACTCGACTGGTTGAAGCCCAGGGCGGAAGTAACTCACGAGAGGATGGGGCATTGTTTATTTTTCATTTATTTTTTAATTTAAAAAATTGACATGTCATTAAGTTAATGGTACAGTCAGCAGTTCCGTTTGCCACGTCAACAAAAAACTAACGGAGTTAACGGAGACTAACGGTCGGTGATTAATGGTGAAACGATTCGTAAAGTTAGTGGCCAATATGAAAGAAAAGTGATTCAGGTGGCAAACATGAAAGATTTATATAATTTGAGTGACCAAATGTGTAATTTAGCCCATCATAATTAGTCAATTATAACAAGGACTCATCAATCCATAGCATAACAACTAAAAATAAAACACACATAAAAATAGCATAATTGTTCACACATGAAAATAAAACTAAAAAAACCATCATAGCATAATTGTTCACACATAAAAATAAAACTAAAAAAATAACATAAAAATTAAACTAAAAACTACTCATCTCCCCCCTCTCCCTCATCCACATTTTCTTCATTTTCTTCATTGGTGGTGGTAGCATGGTGGTCGGATGTGGTGGGATGCATGTATCTTCCGCTGAAAGATCGCCACTCATCTCGCATCTCATTCACGGTCAGCTGCATTGTGCTCATCTGGGCGGTCATTTGCCCCATGTAGTCGTACATGCCGGTCATCTGGGTGGACATCTGGCCCATGTACTCGTACATGCCATCCATGCGCTCCCACACACGCTGTAAGGTGATCGGTGGAGTTGAAGTCTGTGCCTCCCCCATTGGCTCGTCTCGAGCTCCTTGATCACCATCATCACCATCATCATCCTCATCATCATCATCATCACCACCACCACCATGAGCAATGTTTGCTCTGACATACTCACCATTACGCAGCTCAAAGCCCATCTTTTCAGAGATGAAACAGTATAGAACTCCTGCCTTGAGATCGTTAACCCCACCTCTTCACTTAAATTCACATTAAAATGCTCAAATATCACAGTGAGGATCATCCCATAGGGAAGATTCCTGTTTGAACTCTCTGCAGCAGTAAGCATGTGGTTAAAGATCAAGTATGGCAAGTTCACCTTCTGGTTTAACAGTAGGTTGGTGAGGAGCTCCATGTCGAAGTAGGTGACTGTCTCCCAATGTCCACCCTTTGGCAGAATGTTGTAGGAAAGCATGTGGTGAAGAACTCTGGCTTGAACTGTCAGGTGGTTACTCGATGGCCTATTGCGCCCCTCAGCATCTTCCTCTTCATCAAGACCACATACCGTCTGGATTTGCTTGGGTCTCGTGTAATGCGTTTCATTCCAAGCACCGTAAGAATTGATTCTCCTCCCCTCGTTTGGAGCCTCCAGTACTTGCGCCAACACATTCTTGCTGATGCGCATCGCCACCCCATTCACATAGGATTTGAATGCGTGAATGGATCCATTTGCATTGCGCTCGTAGGAGATGTTGTTGTAGAAGTATTGTACCATTTTTGGGTAGTATGGTACATTGAGTGATATCACCTTCAGCCACTCCTGCTCGATGAAGGATCCCAGAAACCCGTAATTCTCGAAATGAGAATACGCATCCGTCGTCAATGGCCTTCCCGGAGCCACCCTGCGGTTGTGCATGCTCTTCTCTTCGTAGTTCTCACTTTGCTCCTTCGTCTGGAACAGTTTCGAATTGAACTCTTCCCATTCCGAACTTGAGGCAGCAGCTTTTTGTGCCTTTCTTTTCTTTTTGCCGCCAAACATCCTGCGATCAAACAAGCAAGAATACACATTAGTCCAATTTTCAAAATGAACAATACGCGGTCGACCACTCCATAAAGCGGTCGACCACAATTAATTTAAAACGACAATGGGTCGACCTCAGAAGAAACAAAGGTCGACCTCAGTTAGTTTAAAACGAGAACAGGTCGACCTCAGAAGAAGCATAGGTCGACCTCAGCTAATTTAAAACGAGAATGGGTCGATATAAACCCGTAACAATTCAAGTACAAAATTGCTTTCATAGGTCGACCTCAGAACCATCATAAGTCGACCTCGGCTAAATTAAAACGAGTATAAAATGGCCCAAATGATGGTACCAATTGAGTGCAAAACAGATCCGGTCGACCTCATAATTAGAAGAGGTCGACCAGTGGTAGTTTCGCACATATTCAAAGACAATGGGACAATAACTCGCACTTTTGCCTTCATAGGTCGATCTCAGAACCATCATAGGTCGACCTCGGCTAAATTAAAACGAGTATAAAATGGCCCAAATGATGGTACCAATTGAGTGCAAAACAGATCCAGTCGACCTCACAATTAGAAGAGGTCGACCAGTGGTAGTTTCGCACAAATTGAAAGACAATGGGACAATAACTCGCACTTTTGCCTTCATAGGTCGACCTCAGAACCATCATAGGTCGACCTCGGCTAAATTAAAACGAGTATAAAATGGCCCAAATGATGGTACCAATTGAGTGCAAAACAGATCCGGTCGACCTCACAATTAGAAGAGGTCGACCAGTGGTAGTTTCGCACAAATTGAAAGACAATGGGACAATAACTCGCACTTTTGCCTTCATAGGTCGACCTCAGAACCATCATAGGTCGACCTCGGCTAAATTAAAACGAGTATAAAATGGCCCAAATGATGGTACCAATTGAGTGCAAAACAGATCCGGTCGACCTCATAATTAGAAGAGGTCGACCAGTGGTAGTTTCGCACATATTCAAAGACAATGGGACAATAACTCGCACTTTTGCCTTCATAGGTCGACCTCAGAACCATCATAGGTCGACCTCGGCTAAATTAAAACGAGTATAAAATGGCCCAAATGATGGTACCAATTGAGTGCAAAACAGATCCGGTCGACCTCACAATTAGAAGAGGTCGACCAGTGGTAGTTTCGCACAAATTGAAAGACAATGGGACAATAACTCGCACTTTTACCTTCATAGGTCGACCTCAGAACCATCATAGGTCGACCTCGGCTAAATTAAAACGTGTATAAAATGGCCAGAAATAGTAGAAAGACATCACAGGTCGACCTCAATATCATCATAGGTCGACCTCAGTCCATAAAACAGAAGGAAAAGCGGAATGAAAGCCAGCTGCGGTCGACCACGAATATGAGAAGGTCGACCGCACCTGGCGTACAAAAGGAAAAATCCCTCTTTTTCAAGCGCTACAGATCTACAAAACAAGGCCAGAAATAGTAGAAAGACATCACAGGTCGACCTCAATATCATCATAGGTCGACCTCAGTCCATAAAACAGAAATTTAATAGATTACAAGTCAGTTGCGGTCGACCACGATGATGAACAGGTCGACCGCTTCTGACGAACAGAAGCAAAAACCCCTCTTTTCCATCTTTAGATTTTTTGAAAACAAAAGGATGAAGACAAGAATCAACCCAAATGAAAAGGAAGACTGAAAAGCATTACCTTGTTCTTCTTCTAAGTGATGAGGATGAAGGTTTTCAAGAGTTTTTGGAAAATGGAGTTTTTGGAAATGGGAGAAGAAGATGAAGAAGGGAAAGGAGAGGAAGAATGAGTGGATGTGGGGGGGATAGGGTTCTGATTGTGGTGTAGAATGAGTGGGGGAGGGTTTCTTAAATAGAGGATGGAGGGAGGTTTGGGTGGGTGGTCTGGTCAGGTCAACCGGTTTGGTCGGCCGAATTAAATGCGCGGTCAACCGCGATAAACTGTTCGGTCGACCGCCTATGGTCCGGTCAACCGGAAATTTTATGAGGTCGACCGTATATGACATTGTTTATTTCAACCCACAATCAATTAACTCATAAATTATTAAGATAATTCGAAGATAATACAATGCAATCACAGTTATTAAAAAATAAACAAACTCCTAAAAAACAATAGAAGAAATTTAAGATCCTTTTTTGGGACTTTGTTTCGGGCACTTGGGGCGAAAATGACCATATTTCCCACATTTCGAACACTTTCTCAAACTTTTGCCCGATGCAGTTCGTGCTGACTTGAATGTCCCCTTGGTCTTCCCAATTTTTGGATCTTTCACACTTCGAAGGGGTGCTGGAGGGTTTGCCGGTGTGGTGTTGTCTTCTCTCTCCTTCGCGAACTCAATTGCCCATTGAGTAAGGTCGTCCAACGTCTTAGAGACATGATTAAAAGCAGATTCACTACCACACGCGATGTCACATAAACGCTTACACTTTAGAGCCAATCCTCCATGTCTTATCAGTCGACCAACTCTCTCTCCCACATCATCTCCAACTCCAGGATGACGATTTAGTGTCTTCGCATTTTGGGTCCATCGAAGCTTGAACCAAGTCGAGGTTAGTGCGGTGTATCCCATATTTTTTATTACTGTAAGCATGTGTCTGCATGGAAACCCCTTAGATTCAAATAATGCACACTCGCATTTGAGATCTTGAGTGGACGTAGTAAATGTTAACCGCCTTATCCGATCTGGGTTCATGTAGTTCTTCAGTATGAATATCTCTGTCCCATCTGATTCATTTCTTCTCTCCGCTAATACATAAGAAGCTTCATTCTCTAGTTCAGTCTTGAAGATAGCAAATGTACGATGAGTGTAGATACTTTCAGCTTGCATTTCCCAAGTGCGCAGGGCATGCTTGCAGACCAACCTCGTGTGCCTAGAAGAATAATCATCCTGCGCCTCCGTGAAACGCATCCCCTCCAGTGCTTCATCAATGCCCTGAACAAAACGTTGCAAGCTGTATTGAGTTCCCACATACCTATTTATCCAATGGTTACATGACTCACATCGCGAGGTTGATTGGAGTCCACCGAAATAAATATCCTTCAAGTATGCCTCTGCCCACAGTAATTTGTCATCGTACAAATCCTGCAACCACTTATTTGCAGACAAGCCATGCTGACTAATCAAAAGCTCCCAACGCCTCTCAAACTCCTCAATCGATATTCGTGCTTTCGCCAAGTAAGTGAATGCGCTAACGAACTCCTTATTATGAACGGCCGTTGTCGCATTTGTCTCAATATGCCAAATACAAAGACGGTGAGGCACTCCAACCAGAACAGTAGCAATGGCACCACGCATAGACTTGTCTCCGTCTGTGATCACTGAAGTGGGCATCTTAGAGTTCATACACTCCAGAAAAGTATTCAACAACCAAACATAGTTGGGGATTGTCTCGTTATCCAACTGGGCAAAACCATATATGATGTTACGGTGGTGGTGATTTACACCAACCATCATAACAAATGGTCGATTGTACCTGTTGCGCTTGTAGCATGCATCGAACGCCAAGATATCCCCAAAAAAATGGTAATCTGCTCTAGATGTGGAGTCCGACCAGAAGAGATTGCCTAATTCACCTTCATCGTTGGTTGTGTACTTGAAGAAGCTGCCTGCATCAGAGGTATGTTTACTTTGTAAGTAACCCAATGTTCGGTTAACATCTCCTATTAGATCGTCGTCAACTGTTCGGGATTGCTGAACAGCATTGTCCAAATCCTTTGGAGTGTACCCCAGATTCTCATATCCTCCAACTTTATTCTTCATGAACTGAACAATGTTGCGTTGTTTTATTCCTGACTGTCGCATCCCTATCGCCAGAGCCTTGTCTCCTTCACTCACATTTCGATGAGACCGAAGGAATTGAGTTTCTTCTTCATTGCAGCAACGATGTGAGTGCTTCCTCTCAAACTTAGAAACAACCCACATTTTCTTATTCCGATCAAATCGTACAGTATACGATGCCTTGCAAGAATGTCTTGTCATCTTACGATGTTGCCGAATCCGACCTTCTTTATCTATATGCATCTTACCTCTATTCCCCTCTCTCGAACATACCATTGTCCTCCCAATTGCTACTCCTCGACGACTCCTCCGAAGATCTCTACGTCGTACGCTAAATCCTTTCGCTTTAGCATAGGAATCGTAAAATTTCTCTGCATCTTCTAATGTTTGGAACTCCATGGAAGGAATTTGTTGTTCGTATTCAGTAGCTTCTTCATCACCCATAAATTCTTCTTCTGCACCCTCGGTTTCATAATCATCTCCAAACACTTCATCATCGGAATTATCTGTATCATCTGAATTATCCATAGCTCCTTCTCGAGCATCATTAGGTTCCTCATCGAAGTTAACCTCATCATCATCTCTATCATCTGTATCATCTCTGTTATCCATCCTGCAACGATCGGAATACGAACTTAATGTCAAAACATACACAATTAGCTCTCGTCAGGTCGACCTGAATGAACTGGATGGTCGACCTTATTACTACATAACAAACATGCAACGATCGGAATACGAACTTAATGTCAAAACATACACAATTAGCTCTCGTCAGGTCGACCTGAATGAACAGGACGGTCGACCTTATTACTAAATAACAAACATGAGGTCGACCTAATGTACTGAAAGGTCGACCTAATCCTATAATTACGAAGGTACGGTCGACCGGTTGGTGGGTGTGGTCGACCGGATGGTGGGAAAAATTTAGCCACATACAACCATTAACAAGCATATACGAGGCATACCTTAGCAACGAGGTCGACCACTTATTGTTACGGTCTACCGGAATAAAAATAAACCGCCACCAACACCCGATCACAATAAGAGCGATGAGATTATAACTTCACTCCAACAAATTGTAAGATTTCGTGGTACGATTAATGTCTGAAGACTCCCGTCTATTTATAGATAATTTAGACGAATTCCTTATCCAATTGGTTCAAGATATATAAAATCATAATTCGACAAGGACAAGTACACAAAATCCTAATCGTACAAGGACAGGAATCATCACGGTCGACCTCTTTGCCCAAATGGTCGACCGTCTTGGGTAAATGTGAAACAGGTCGACCTCTTTACACAAATGGTCGACCGTTGTTTTTAAATGTGAAACAGGTCGACCTCTTTACTGAAATGATCGACCAATGATTATAAATGTGAGCACAGGTCGACCTCTTGACAAGAATGGTCGACCGTACTTTTATTAAGGCCAAACAGACGAGAATCCATACTTATTTTACATGGTTTTTGACTTTCCTACGGTATCATAGGTCGACCTTAAACTTCACGAGGTCGACCTGTGCTCTGCCTTTGGGTATGCCCGCTTTGAGTATGTGGTCGACCACTTGTTCTAGACGATTGAAATCGTAAATTCAGTCACATCCATAATTGTATAACAAATCTAATAAACGATAAACATTCAAAATCCAAAATGACACGATCTCGCAAATACAAATTAAATGTATGGTCCAAATAATGCAACATTGTAACTTAACGACTTCATTTCTTTGCTTTTTTCTTTGAACTTTGTCTCTCTTTGCCTCGTTCCATGCATTCATCTACTACATGCTTGAAAAGATTTTCTCGTGCACGGTTTTCAAAATGTGTGGCCAGATACCATAGAATCTCCTTTCGAGCCGGTAATTTGTGTTCTTCTCCTATCTGCATTATGCCATGTAAAATTTCGTTACAACTAAAAAAAGTGTAAATTATACTAGTTATTTGTTTGACGATATACTCACCACTCTATCAAGATCCTTGGATCCATAGCGCATCCACTGCATGACGTGCACACCACACTCAGTACTATTCCTTTGTCGTTGAACTGGTAGCTCATCAAAATTGAAATCTCCAAAATTTGGTACTACTACATTGCTCGTGCGCTCTGGTTTCAAAATATCATCCAAAGTGGACAACTACACACAAATAATGAATATTTTAAGCTTCTAGCATACTACGTAACGCTTAGTAGTCAGAAAATTATAGGAAACGCTTACCAATTTCTTGCATAGTTCTGATTTACGCCTACGATTCGCCTCACTAGTTGAAGGTAGACTGTCAAGCAAAAATGCAGTTTTTTGCTGGACATTGACGAGATACAGAAACCAATGACGTGCTTCATCGTCAAGAACTGGCATAAATATCTAGCAACGAAACACTCACTATATGTTATGAACAGCGAATACAAACAAATGCACTTTCGAAATTTAATGATATTGGGACATTGACTAGACTAACCTTCTGGCATGCACTGACATTCGGCATAAAGTCCACGCCATCATTCATCAACTTGTTACGAATTTGTCTGGTCTTCATGTTAGCGCGTACCATTTTCTGCACCATGTTTTAGTTGAGATGAATTGACATGGTACAATATAAATAACTAGGTTATGACAAATAATTTGACATTACGGCTCTTACCGAAAACATATTTGGCAAATACCACACATTTGGCTCTTTCACATCATGTTTTTCAGACATTGTTAGTGCCCTTGCAAACAAATCCACTACCTACCATCCAACAATCAAACACAAAATCATCGTAAATCGTAACATAAATAGTGCACAATTCATACGAAATCGTAGTAGTATAGTACTTACTGATGAGCAAACCCAGCTTTTCTCGCTAATGACTGAACTCAAATAATGTCGTTGCACGTTTTCAGAAAAAAAGTCCACAATCATCAAACTGCAAAAATCAAGATAACAGAAATGTCAATTGTATTTTTGCAACGTACAGGTCGACCTGTACACAGTCACGGTCGACCTTATTGGACAAACGGTCGACCTTATTGGACAAACGGTCGACCACACGTACTAAAAAAACGTCTTACTTGTCCCAATTCTTGTCCCCAACCTTCTCTTTAGTAACAACATAATACAAGTCTTCAACTGGATTTTGAAGATTTTTGGTGAATCCTTCTAGACCCTCCACTTTCATGACCTACAAATCATAGTTAAAATTAAAGTAACATATGAACACAAACACACATTATAGATGAATATGTAACGTAAACTTACCCCGTGCTTTTCGAAAGGACTCTTAGATTCATCTTCATCGCTATCATCACTAAATAATCCCTTTCTTACAAATTGATCCTTCTGTGGAGTGGTGTAGGAGTCACTTTCATATCGCGGTCTCTTGTAATTAGGAGAGGAACCCTTGCGGCCATTCTTTGTTTCACTCTGTCAAACATATAAACAAAACAGATTAGCACTAATGATAGTAATACTAATATCTTCAATCACATATGAATATACTTGGATACCTTTAAAATGTGCTCTTTCAATAAATCGTCTATGCTCTGGTAGCAATTTTTAGAGTCATCATGGTCTTCCTCCTCTTTACCAAAGTCAAATTTCTTTCCTTTACCATTTCTTCCGCCATTCTCCATTTGTTCTGCACTTATATCTTTGATAGCACCTTCTAGCCTCTCAAACCCGTCATGCATCATCCCAGTCATATCTGTCAGTCGAACTGACAAATGCTCGACTTGTGTTTGACACACCACCAGCTTCTCTTGTGTGGCTTTCAACAATTTCATGATTTCACCGAAATCTTGATGCAGTTTCTCATCATGCGTCATCGTCTAAACAATTTATAGAAAAATTAAAATCATAATTCAAGTACAAATTTCTATAATTGACCAAAAAACAAAGACGTGGTCGACTTGACAAAGTATTAGGTCGACCTGTAAGACAAATAGTGACTACCACAACTCGTCAGGTCGACCTCTGTTATTCCTAGGTCGACCTATCCAGCAGGTAAATAACAATTACAAATAAATAGTAAGTTCAAAATTAAACCGAAAAAAGGACAGGTCGACCAGATATCTGGCGCGGTCGACCTTTTCAAGCACAACATAGTCATACAAACAAAGCCAAAGTCGACATTCAGGTTGAATAACCAAAAAAACATATACGGTCGACCTTGAAACTCATTAGGTCGACCGATTGGGTTACCTCTCAAGTACAGAAGTCCAAGTGTTGTGGTCTAAATTCAAATACGAAGAATTGTCTCGTCAGGTCGACCTGGTTGACGTCACGGTCGACCGAATTGAATTCTGCACCCAACAATATATCAAGTTAGCCGGTGGAAATCACGCATTAAAAAAGAAGACGGCGAATGCTACATTAGGTCGACCTCACCTTAGACCCGGTCGACCACTTCCAACACGTACAACAGCAACCGCGAACGATCTTCTTCACAAAGGCTCTAAGTCGGAAAAAAACCTAATTCAGACTTGGTGGCGTTGAAGGGGACTCATATTCGTATTTATAGAGATTTAGGACGTGAATGGGTCGACCCAATTCGTTTCCTTGTCCAATTGTGGAACCTTTCTGGTGTTGGAATCCATATCCAATACGGATACGGCCTGAAGGCGGTCGACCTCCTCATAATGCGGTCGACCTGTTAGGTGCACAAGGGTCGGCCTATGAGATATTTGGGTCGACCTGTTATTCTGTTAGACCACCAAAACGGTCGACCGCATTTTGTAAGAGGTCGACCGCCTTCAGGAACCCAACATACATGAATTAGTCCATTCGGTCGACCGCAAGTTGGATTCGGTCGACCGAAAAGTCCATGTCACGGTGACATGCATGTCACCGTAGCAAAATCCTAAACTAAATGGTTAGAATACTATTATAATGTTGTCAAAACTCATGACAGGTTCAACTAGTAGTACATAATTTATAACCGGTAAAATCGTCTGGTGCAATACGGTATCTCATAAACACTAAAAAATACATATATCTATATTTTAGGTACAACTTAGTGAATTCATCATTTGTAGCTATCATTTGCTCCGATGTATATTTGTATTAGCACTAGAAGATTACGAAATCTAAGCAAACAATCTCACATAATATGAGCATTAACGGGTGGTTCGTTTCATGAATTTTAAAAATGAAGGTTTTGGTGAAATTTGAGTTTTGTGAAACTATGGATATATAAGGGCTTTTGGTTCATTGTGAACTTGAAAAATATCTTTGTTTGTTTCATAGATGCCATGACGGATTTGGTCAATCCGATTTGTATGTATGAAGTGAAATTGACCTATATTGCCCTCATTTGTATGAGAAGAGAAAGATAATAAGAGGGGTAGGTTGGTTATAAGGTTGTCAACCCGCGGGTCGGCCCATTTTGACCCTGACCCTGTGAGAAAAATGGGTCGCACGCACCCGTCGGGTCGACCGCTACAAGGTATCAGGTTGGAGGTCAAATTGTGTCATTTTTTTCTTTGGTTTGCGAAATGCGCCTATTTTCCGATTTTTCTTTTCGCCTAACTCAATCTTTGGAATCCTTAGTTGAACATTTGAATATTGATGTTATGTAAGTGTATGTGAATTTTCAATATATGTTGGATCTAAGTACGACATGTTACTTTTGTGTATTGTTATATGTTATTACTCATATGTTAGATGAGATTTTATATAATTTATCAGGATAATAAGTACAATATAATAACTCTTTCCATATTTCTGGGCTAAAACGGGTGACCCGTTAACCCTTGACCCACTAGCTCGACCGGGTCCGGATCAACCCGCGGGTTGACAGCCTTGGTTATAAATGAAGTCCATCATCAATTCCCACCTAAAAATGTTGAATTTTCAAATTCGTGAAGCCGACGGATTTGTTATCTCCAAATACATGAAGCAAATAATGGAGTTTAAACAAAATCCATGATAAATCCAAATACACGACCAAATCCATCAACAAACAACCTCTTAAATCTTCACCTTCCTCAAGGAAAACCCCAAGAATAAGAAGAAGAAAGGAATTGATGGTGATTAGGTTAGAACAACATGCAAATTGTACATGATTAGGTCAATGGAAACGCAAAAGACGAGAATGAATAATAACACGATGATATGACAGAATGAATAATAACCACGATGAAGGATTTTGCTACAGTGACATTGGACTTTTCGGTCGACCTATTTCTGAAGGCGGTCGACCGAATTGCCTAATTCATGTATGTGAGGTTCCGAGACGCGGTCGACCTCTTACATAATATGGTCGACCTCTTTGGTGGTCTAACAGAATAAAAGGTCGACCCAAATACCTCATAGGCCGACCCTTGTGCACCTAACAGGTCGACCGCATTATAAAGCGGTCGACCGCCTTCACACCGTATCCGTGTTGGATACGGATTCCAACACGAGAAAGGTTCCACAATTGGACAAGGAAACGAATTGGGTCGACCCATTCACGTCCTAAATCTCTATAAATACGAATATAAGTCCCCTTCAACGCCACCAAGTCTGAATTAGGTTTTTTCCGATTTAGAGCCTTTGTGAAGAAGATCGTTCGCGGTTGCTGTTGTACGTGTTGGAAGTGGTCGACCAGGTCTAAGGTGAGGTCGACCTAATGTAGCATTCGCCGTCATCTTTTCTAATGCGTGATTTCCACCGTCTAATATTGTTGCGTGCAGAATACCATTCGGTCGACCTTGACATCAACCAGGTCGACCTGACGAGACAATTCTTCGTATTTGAATTTAGGCACAACACTTGGACTTCTGTACTTGCGAGGTAACGAAGATCAACCCAATTGGTCGACCTAATGTGTTTCAAGGTCGACCGTTTATGTTTTTTTGGTTATTCAACCTGAATGTCGACTTTGGCTTTGTTTGTATGACTATGTTGTGCTTGAAAAGGTCGACCGCGCCAGATATCTGGTCGACCTATCCTTTTTTCGGTTTAATTTTGAACTTACTTTTTGTTGTTAATTGTTATTTTCCTGCTGGATAGGTCGACCTAGGAATAACAGAGGTCGACCTTAATGTTGTTGGTAGTCACTATTTGTCTTCCAGGTCGACCTAATACTTTGTCAGGTCGACCACGTCTTTGTTTTTTGGTCAATTGTAGAAATTTGTAGTTGAATTATGATTTGAATTTTTCTTTAAATTGTTTAGACGATGACGCATGATGAGAAACTGCATCAAGATTTGGGTGAAATCATGAAATTGTTGAAAGCCACACAAGAGAAGCTGGTGGTGTGTCAAACACAAGTCAATGACTTTCAGAAGTCCATGCGTGATAGAGTGGAGCAATTGTCAGTTCGACTGACAGATATGACTGGGATGATGCATGACGGGTTTGAGAGGCTAGAAGGTGCTATTAAAGATATAAGTGCAGAACGAATGGAGAATGGCGGAAGATGGTAAGGAAAGAAATTTGACTTTGGTAAAGAGGAGGAAGACCATGATGACTCTGAAAATTGCTACCAGAGCATAGACGATTTATTGAAAGAGCACATTTAAAGGTATCCAAGTATATTCATATGTGATTGAAGATATTAGTATTACTATCATTAGTGCTAATTTGTTTTGTTTATATGTTTGACAGAGTGAAACAACGAATGGCAGCAAGGGTTCCTCTCCTAAGTACAAGAGACCTCGATATGAAAGTGACTCCTACACCACTCCACAGAAGGATCAATTTGTAAGAAAAGGATTATTTAGTGATGATAGCGATGAAGATGAATCTAAGAGTCCTTTCGAAAAGCACGGGGTAAGTTTACGTTACATATTCATCTATAATGTGTGTTTGTGTTCATATGTTACTTTAATTTTAACTATGATTTGTAGGTCATGAAAGTGGAGGGTCTAGAAGGATTCACCAAAAATCTTCAAAATCCAGTTGAAGACTTGTATTATGTTGTTACTAAAGAGAAGGCTGGGGACACGAATTGGGACAAGTAAGACGTTTTTTAGTACGTGTGGTCGACCGTTTAGGTCATGAGGTCGACCGTTTATCCAATAAGGTCGACCGTGACTGTGAACAGGTCGACCTGTACGTTGCAAATCACAATTGACATTTCTGTTATTTTGATTTTTGCAGTTTGACCGTTGTGACTTTTTTTCTGAAAACGTGCAACGAAATTATTTGAGTTCGGTCATTAGCGAGAATAGCTGGGTTTGCTCATCAGTAAGTACTATACTACTACGACTTTCGTATGAATTGTGCACTATTTATGTTACGATTTACGATGATTTTGTGTTTGATTGTTGGATGGTAGGTAGTGGATTTGTGTGCAAGGGCACTAACAATGTCTGAAAAACATGATGTGAAAGAGCCAAATGTGTGGTATTTGCCAAATATGTTTTCGGTAAGAGCCGTAATGTCAAATTATTTGTCATAACCTAGTTATTTATATTGTACCATGTCAATTCATCTCAATTAAAACATGGTGCAGAAAATGGTACGCGCTAACATGAAGACCAGACAAATTCGTAACAAGTTGATGAATGATGGCGTGGTGTTATGCCGAATGTTAGTGCATGCCAGAAGGTTAGTCTAGTGTCCCTATATCATTAAATTTCGAAAGTGCATTTGTTTGTATTCGCTTTTATAACATATAGTGAGTGTTTCGTTGCTAGATATTTATGCCAGTTCTTGACGATGAAGCACGTCATTGGTTTCTGTATCTCGTCAATGTCCAGCAAAAAACTGCATTTTTGCTTGACAGTCTACCTTCAACTAGTGAGGCGAATCGTAGGCGTAAATCAGCACTATGCAAGAAATTGGTAAGTGTTTCCTATAATTTTCTGACTACTAAGCGTCACGTATTATGCTAGAAGCTTAAAATATTCGTTATTTGTGTGTAGTTGTCCAATTTGGATGATATTTTCAAACCGGAGCGCATGAGCAATGTAGCAGTGCCAAATTTTGGAGATTTCAATTTGAAGAGCTACGGTTCAAGGCAAAGGAATAGTATGAGTGTGGTGTGCACGTCATGCAGTGGATGCGCTATGGATCCAAGGATCTGGATAGAGTGGTGAGTATATCGTCAAACAAATAACTTGTTTAATTTATACTTTTTTAGTTGTAACGAAGTCTTACATGCCATAATGCAGATAGGAGAAGAACACAAATTACCGGCTCGAAAGGAGATTCTATGGTATCTGGCTACACATTTTGAAAACCGTGCACGAGAAAATCTTTTCAAGCATGTAGTAGATGAATGCATGGAACGAGGCAAAGAGAGACAGAGTTCAAACAAAAAAGCAAAGAAATGAAGTCGTTAAGTTACAATGTTGCATCATTTGGACAATACGTTGAATTTGTATTTGCGAGATTGTTTCATTTTGGATTTTGAATTTATCGTTTATTAGATTTGTTATACAATTATGGATGTGAATGAATTTACGATTTCAATCGTCTAGAACAAGTGGTTGACCACATACTCAAAGCGGGCAAACTCGTAGGCAGAGCACAGGTCGACCTCGTGACGCTTAAGGTCGACCTATGATACCGTAGCAAAGTCAAAAACCACGTGGAATAAGGATGGAATCTCGTCTGTTTAGCCTTAATAAAATATGGTCGACCATTCATGTAAAGAGGTCGACCTGTTTCACATTTATAAAACACGGTCGACCATTTGTGTAAAGAGGTCGACCTGTTTCACATTTACTCAACACGATCGACCATTTGTGCAACGTGGTCGACCGTAATGAGTCTTGTCCTTGTCCAATTAGGATTTTGTGTATTTGTCCTTGTCGAATTATGATTTTATATATCCTTCACCAATTGGATAATGAATTCGTCTACATTCTCTATAAATAGATGGAAGACTTAAGACTTTATTCGTACTTCGATTTATGCAATTTGTTGGAGTGAAGTTGTAGCCTCATCGCTCTTATTGTGATCGTGTGTTGGTGGCGGTTTATTCTTATTCCGGTAGACCGTAACAATAAGTGGTCGACCGTGTTGCTAAGGTATGTCTCGTATGTGCTTGTTAATGGTTGTATGTGGTTAAATGTTTCCCTAATTAGGCCGACCACCTCAACCATCCGGTCGATCGTATCTGTGTAATTAAATGATTAGGTCGACCTTACAGTAAATTCTGGTCGACCTCTTCTTTGTTATTTAGTAATAAGGTCGACCTTACAGTAAATTCTGGTCGACCTCATCTTTGTTATTTAGTAATAAGGTTGACCGTACAGTTCAGGCCGACCTGACGAGAGCTAATTTTGGATGTATTTGACATTAAATTCGTATTCCGATCGTTGCAGGATGGATAACAGAGATGATACAGATGATAGAGATGCTAACGAGGTTAACTTCGATGAGGAACCTAAGGATGCTCGAGGAGGATCTATGGATAATTCAGATGATACGGATGATGAAGTGGTTGGGGATGATAAGGAAACCGAGGGTGCTGAAGAAGAATTTATGGATGATGAAGAAGCTACTGAATATGAACAATAAATTCCTTCCATGGAGTTCCAAACATTAGAAGATGCAGAGAAATTTTACGATTCCTATCCTGAAGCGAAAGGATTTAGCGTTCGACGTAGAGATCTTCGGAGGAGTCGTCGAGGAGTAGCAATTGGGAGGACAATGGTATGTTCGAGAGAGAGGACTAGAGAGAAGATGCATATAGATAAAGAAGGTCGGACTCGACAACATCGTAAGATGACAAGACATTATTGCAAGGCATCATATACTGTACGCTTTGATTGGAATAAGAAAATGTGGGTTGTTTCTAAGTTCGAGAGGAAGCACTCACATCGTTGCTGCAATGAAGAAGAAACTCAATTCCTTCGGTCTCATCGAAATGTGAGTGAAGGAGACAAGGCTCTGGCGATAGGGATGCGACAGTCAGGAATAAAACAAAGCAACTTTGTTCAGTTCATGAAGAATAAAGTTGGAGGATATGAGAATCTGGGGTACACTCCAAAGGATTTGGATAACCCTGTTCAAAAATCCTGAATAGTTGACGATGATCTAATAGGAGATGTTAACTGAACATTGGGTTACTTGCAAAGTAAACATACCTCTGATGCGGGAAACTTCTTCAAGTACACAACCAACGATGAAGGTGAATTAGACATTCTCTTCTGGTCGGACTCCACATCTAGAGCAGATTACCATTTTTTTGGGGATGTCTTGGCATTCGATGCATGCTACAAGCGCAACAAGTACAATCGACCATTTGTTATGATGGTTGGTGTAAATCACCACCACCATAACATCATATACGGTTTTGCCCAGTTGGATAACGAGACAATCCCCAACTACGTTTGGTTGTTGAATACTTTTCTGGAGTGTATGAACTCTAAGATGCCGACTTCGGTGATTACAGACGGAGAAAAGTCTATGCGTGGTGCCATTGCTACTGTTCTGGTTGGAGTGCCTCACCGTCTGTGTATTTGGCATATTGAGACAAATGAGACAACGACAGTTCATAATAGGGAGTTCGTTAGTGCATTCACTTACTTGGCGAAAGCACGTATATCGATTGAGGAGTTTGAGAAGCGTTGAGAGCATTTGATTAGTGAGCATGGTTTGTCTGCAAATAAGTGGTTGCAGGATTTGTACGCTGACAAATTACTGTTGGCAGAGACATACTTGAAGGATATTTATTTCGATGGACTCCAATCAACCTCGCGATGTGTGTCATGTAACCATTGGATAAATGGGTATGTGAGAACTCAATACAGCTTGCAACGTTTTGTTCAGGGCATTGATGAAGAACTGGAGGGGATGCATTTCACGGAGGTGCAGGATGATTATACTTCAAGGCACACGAGGTTGGTCTGCAAACATGCCCTTTGCACTTGGGAAATGCAAGCTGAAAGTATCTACACACATCGTACATTTGTTATCTTCAAGTATGAACTAGAGAATAAAGCTTCTTATGTATTAGCGGAGAGAATAAATGAATCAGATGGGACAGAGACATTCATTCTGAAGAACTACATGAACCCAGATTGGATAAGGAGGTTAGCATTTACTACGTCCAATCAAGATCTAAAATGCGAGTGTGCATTATTTGAATCTAAGGGGTTTCCATGCAGACATATGCTTACAGTAATAAAAAATATGGAATACACCGCACTACCCTCCTCGTGGTTCAAGCTTCGATGGACCCAAAATGCGAAGAAACTAAATCGTCATCCTGGAGTTGGAGGTGATGTGGGAGAGAAAGTTGGTCGACTGATAAGACATGGAGGATTGGCTCTAAAGTGTAAGCGTTTGTGTGACATCGCGTGTGGTAGTGAAGTTGTTTTTAATCATGTCTCTAAGACGTTGCACGACCTTACTCAATGGGCAATTGAGTTCGCGAGGGAGAGAACGGACAACACCTCACCGGCAAACCCTCCAGCACCCCTTCGAAGTGTGAAAGATCCAAAAATTGGGAAGACCAAGGGGACATTCAAGTCAGCACGAACTGCATCGGGCAAAAGCGTAAGAAAGTGTTCGAAATGTGGGAAATATGGTCATTTTCGCCCTAAGTGCCAGAAACAAAGTCCCAAAAAAGGATCTTAAATTTCTTCTATTGTTTTTTAGGAGTTTATTTATTTTTTTATAAATGTGATTGCATTGTATTTTTTTCGAATTATCTTAATAATTTATGAGTTAATTGATTGTTGATTGAAATAAACAAACATAATAAAACGGTCGACCTCATAAAACAAACGGTCGACCTGACCAATAACGTGGTCGATCGCGTATTTAATTCGGTCAACCAAACCGGTTTGTTTGCCAACATCCACCCCAACCTATCCCCCAATCCTCTATTTAAGAAACCCTCCCCAACTCATTCTACACCACAATCAGAACCCTATCCCACCACATCCACTCATTCTTCCTCTCCTCTCCTTTCCCTTCTTCATCTTCTTCTCCAATTTCCAAAATCTCAAAGGAACCTCCATTCCATTTCATCATCATCACTTAGAAGAAGAACAAGGTATAGCTTTCAATCTTCTTTTCATTTGAATCACTTTTTCTCTTCTTCTTTGGTAGATTAGATTGTTTTGAAAAAATCTAAAGATGGAAAAGAGGGATTTTCCCTTCTGTTCGTCAAATGCGGTCGACCTGTTCATCTTCGTGGTCGACCGCATCTGGCTTTCAATCGTTTTGTTCTTCTGTTTTATGGACTGAGGTCGACCTGTGATGTTTTGCTACCAGTTTTTGAGTTTTATTTAGATCTAAAGATGTAAAAGAGGGATTTTCCCTTCTGTTCGTCAGATGCGGTCGACCTGTTCATCTTCGTGGTCGACCGCATTTGGCTTTCAATCGATTTCTTCTTCTGTTTTATGGACCGAGGTCGACCTGTGATGATATTGAGGTCGACCTGTGATGTTTTGCTACGAGTTTTTGAGTTTTTATTTAGATCTAAAGATGGAGAGGAGGGATTTTCCCTTCTGTCTGTCAGATGCGGTCGACCTGTTCATCTTCGTGGTCGACCGCATCTGGCTTTCAATCAATTTATTCTTCTATTTTATGGACTGAGGTCGACCTGTGATGATATTGAGGTCGACCTGTGACGTTTTGCTACGAGTTTTTGAGTTTTTATTTAGATCTAAAGATGGAAAAGAGGGATTTTTCCTTCTGTTCGTCAGATGCGGTCGACCTGTTCAACTTCGTGGTCGACCGCATTTGGCTTTCAATCGAATTATTCTTCTGTTTTATGGACTGAGGTCGACCTGTGATGATATTGAGGTCGACCTGGGACGTTTTGCTACGATTTTTTGGGTTTTTATTTAGATCTATAGCTTGAAAAGCATTTGGGTTACTTCAAACTCGTTTTAAATTAGCCGAGGTCGACCTATGATGCTTCTGAGGTCGACCTATGAAGGCAAAAATACGAGTTTTGCCATTCTCCTACGAATTATTTGTGCGAAACTAACTCTGGTCGGCCTGTTGAAATTGTGAGGTCGACCAGATCTGTTTTGTACTCAACATTAAAAGCATTTGGGACATTTCAAACTCGTTTTAAATTTGCCGAGGTTGACCTAAGATGCTTCTGTGGTCAACCTATGAAGGCAAAAATACGAGTTTTGCCATTCTCCTACGAATTATTTGTGCGAAACTAACTCTGGTCGACCTGTGAAATTGTGCGGTCGACCAGATCTGTTTTGCACTCAACGTTAAAAGCATTTGGGCCATTTTAGACTCGTTTTAAATTTGCCGAGGTCGACCTATGATGCTTCTGAGGTTGACCTATGAAGGCAAAAATACGAGTTTTGCCATTCTCCTACGAATTATTTGTGTGAAACTAACTCTGGTCGACCTGTGAAATTGTGAGGTCGACCAGATCCCGTTTTTCACTCAACATTAAAAGCATTTGGGCCATTTCAGACTCGTTTTAAATTTGCCGAGGTCGATCTATGATGCTTATGAGGTCGACCTATGAAGGCAAAAATACGAGTTTTGACATTCTCCTACGAATTATTTGTGCGAAACTAATTGCGGTCGACCAGGTGTGATGTTGAGGTCGACCGCATCTGTTTCACACTCAACAATTAAAGCATTTGGGCCATTCAGTCTCGTTTTAAATTTGCTGAGGTCGACCTATGATGCTTCTGAGGTCGACCTATGACTGCAAAAATACGAGTTTTACCATTCTACTACGAATGATTTGTGCTAAACTAATTGAGGTCGACCTGTTATAATTTTGAGGTCGACCTAATCTGTTTCGCACCCAACATTTTAAGCATTTGGTCCATTCAGAGACTCGTTTTAAATTTTCCGAGGTCGACCTATGATTCATTTGAGGTCGACCTATTGTTTTTTGTACTCCAATTGTTACGGGTTTGAGTCGACCCATTCTCGTTTTAAATTAACTGAGGTCGACCGCTTTATGGAGTGGTCGACCGTATTTTGTTCATTTCGAAAATGTGACTAACGTGTATTCTCGCTTGTTTGATCGTAGGATGTTTGGCAACAAAAAGAAAAGAAAGTCACAAAAAGCTGCTGCCTCAAGTTCGGAATGGGAAGAGTTCAATCCCAATATGTTCCAGACCAAGGAGAAAAGTGACAACTATGAAGAGAAGAGAATGCATAACCGAAGGGTGGCTCCTGGAAGGCCATTGACGACGAATGCGTATTCTCATTTCGAGAATTACGGGTTTCTGGGACCCTTCATCGAGCAAGAGTGGCTGAAGGTGATATCTCTGAATGTACCATACTACCCAAAAATGGTACAGTACTTCTACAACAACATCGTCTACGAGCGCAATGCAAATGGATCCATTCACGCATTCAAAACCTATGTGAATGGGGTGGTGATGCGCATCAACAAGAATGTGTTGGCGCAAGTACTAGAGGCTCCAAACAAGGGGAAGAGAATCCATTCTTACACTGCTTGGAATGAAACTCATTTCACGAGAACCAAGCAAATCCAGACGGTATGTAGTCTTGATGAAGAGGAAGATGCTGAGGGTCGCAGAAGGCCAACGAGTAACCACCTGACAGTTCAAGCCAGAGTTCTTCACCACATGCTTTCCTACAAGATTCTGCCAAAGGGTGGACATCGGGAGACAGTCACCTACTTCGACATGGAGCTCCTCACCAACCTACCGTTAAACGAGAAGGTGAACTTGCCATACTTGATCTTTTAACCACATGCTTACTGCTTCAGAGAGTTCAAATAGGAATCTTCCCTATGGGATGATCCTCACTGTGCTATTTGAGCATTTTAATGTGAATTTAAGTGAAGAGGTGGGGTTAAGAATCTCAAGGCAGGAGTTCTATACTGTTTCATCTCTGAAAAAGATGGGCTTTGAGCTGCGTAATGGTGAGTATGTCAGAATAAACAATGCTCATGGCGCCTATGGTGGTGGTGATGATGATGATGAGGATGATGATGGTGATGGTGATGAAGGAGCCGGAGATGAGCCAATGCTGCAGGCACATAGTTCAACTCCACCGATCACCTTAGAGCGTGTGTGGGAGCGCATGGATGGCATGTACAAGTACATTGGCCAGATGTCCATCCAGATGACTGGCATGTACGACTACATGGGGCAAATGACCGCCCAGATGAGCACAATGCAGGTGACCGTGAATGAGATGAAAGATGAGTGGCGATCTTTCAGCGGAAGATACATGCATCCCACCACATCCGACCAACATCATGCTAGCACCACCAATGAAGAAAATGTGGATGAGGGAGAGAGGGGAGATGAGTAGGAGCTCGAAGATTTTAGATTGTGTGTTTTTATTGTTAAGTGGTCAAAATGATTGTTGATTGTTATTCTGTTGTTTTTTTAGTTTTATATTTATGTGTGAATAATTATGATTTCTGTTTTATTGTATTTCTTGTTAGTTTGTTTAGTTGTTATGCTATGAATTGATGAGTCCTTGTTATCATTATTTATGACTATTTATGATGGTTTGAAACATAATTTATACGAGCAAAAGAACCACACAAATCGACGTACATAAGCAAAAAAGACACGGGGCATAGGTTGACTTTCTTGTATTTTGTCGACCTCGTACCGGATTAGGTCGATCTCGAAACCAACACTTGATCTTCATTTTACGTCAAATGATTGGACACTTTGATAGAACACTTATCTTCTATCTCGTCGACCTCTTTCCTTATCCGGTCGACCATTTTGTTAATGACTGCCATCAAGTGGTCGACCTATATACCTTAGGTGGTCGACCATGTTGTTTCTGACGCCAACGAAATGGCCGACCAAGGTTTTATTCAGGTCGACCAAAAATAACAACTTAAACTAAGTGCGGTCGACCGCAATGCTTTCTCGTACTGCCCAAATTAGTCGACCGCCTTAAGGAATAGGTCGACCGAAAAGTCCATGTCACGGTGACATGCATGTCATAGTAGGCATACCCACTTGTGCTTGTTCATAATATACCTTGGCGCATTGGATTTGTAACCTCCAAATTTGGTTTTGGAAGCTTGGCTCGTTTAGTATTGTTGTCTGTTTTTGTTTTTTGTTGTGGTTTTAAAAATTGTCGAAACCAGGAAAAGAAAACATGTTTAGTTGGATTTTTTATTTTTGTTGTGAACTTTATAGCAACAGGTTTTGAAAACCAAGCCCAAATCAACAACACAATAAAAGATTCCAGAGGGGCAATTCTGGAGGAGATCCGCCTGCTGAAGTCAAGCTTCTTTTTCATTAAGTTTGTTTTTGCTTCTCGTAGGACTAACAGGGTTGCCCATTTAGTGACAAAAATGGCCCTTGCATCGGCAGCTCGACATTCGGTCGACTGCCGCTATTTACTTTTCAACCCCTTGTAATCTCCTGTCTATCTACAATCTATCTATGGCAAAAAAAAACAATAAAAGATGGCTTCGGGCCTGTTTCATCCCATGGTTGCCTACGAGATTCTTCCTCCATTTAAGTTATTTTTTTATTATTTTCCTCTTTCTCCATGACTTTCTCTATTCCCCCACACCCATTACTTTTCTTTGTGACTTTCCCAAAATCGCCTCTCGTTCTCATCTTCTTCTCCAAACTTTTCTCAGGCCGGGCAGGGACGACGTCGGGCTATTGGGACAGGAGCGAGGTCGGGAGGCAACTTCCCTCTCTTTCTCTTATTTTCTTCTCTGGGATGTCGCGCTACACACAAACAAACCGTCTACAGCGAGTCGATGGGCGGCAGGTTGTTGGGAGGCGGCTGCGGAGGACGGCGGTGGCTTCCTTTTATTTCTCCGATCTTCTTTACGGCAAACGGTGGCATCAGGCTGTTGGGCGGCAGTGACGCCGATGAATCAGATTTTTAGATCTATTTTTTTTTTTAATTTGAAATCAAAAGAGAACAACGGAAGTAAACATGTTTTGTATTGGTTTTTTATGTTCCGAAATTTGCTACTTTTTTTAGATAAACACGTTGTTCATTTGGATTGTGTTGGTGTTGTGTTGCTTCTCTGATGGCACAACCTTGATAAAACACAACAAGATAAAAATTATACTAAACGGGATGGTTAATAAAAGAAATGACATTGGACTACCTGTCTTTCCTTTTCTTGTTTTTGGAAATTTAATAGATGTCTCCTTTTCCCATAAAACTATATTGTTTGTGTAGATATTCTTTTGGATTTTTGGTCATCAACATTCGCCAAAAAATTTAGATCATGATGTTCTATTGTTTTGTCTTCTGTGACTTCTAGCTTTTTTGTGATGTTTACAGTTTTATTATCGACAATCAACAACTAATCCCACACTCACTTGTACGTTGTCTCACAAAATAATAAATGATTGACTGATGAAGCGATGGTTCCTTTTCTAAAGCTGCATAAAGCAGTAAAAAGTAAAAACTCAGTTACATGACAGATCTTTGATGCGATTTACTCACTTGAACTAATGAGGACTATTCACACAAGTACACAAATAACAACTCCTAACAATAACTAAAAAAACTAACCTAAACCAACTAAAACAACGAACAATAAACCAAAAGTCCTAAATAATAATTAAACACTAATTAAATAAGGAATCATGATACTCAAGCTCATAATTTCTCAAAAATCATCATCTTCTTCATAAGAAGGCACGTTTAGGATACATGTCTGAATTTTGGGTGTATTGTATTCATCATTATCATCTGTAGATGGTTATAATTAGTTTGTAGACATTAATCTCCGATTCTTAAATACTATATCAAATATTTTTAAAAATTCCCTTATAATGTTTAAAAATATTAATTGTTTTTATAATATATAAATTCTTTGTTAATCACAATCATGTATTATATGCACCCTACATGTATTTTAGGGTGTATTGGTAAGCAGGCTGGGCTCGATGGCAAGAGTAGTTGAACTTGGTGTGAAAGGGAGCCTATTGGGCTGTGACGTGCTAAACAGGCCCAATTAGTATTCTTGCGTGGCCAATACTACGGTGCCGCTAATAAAAGTGCGGCACCAGTGACGCTGTTTTTTATTGGGCCACATGGTTGTGACATGGCACTGGCTGAGTTCATTAATTCCAAACCCACATCCAGCTGACCGAGTCGGCCCAAACCAGCACCCCTAAGGTGACGGAACACCTATTAACTCCGTCTCTCATCTCCTTGTTTTGTATTTAGTATTTTTATTAATTCTGGTAGAACTTCATTTGTTTTACTCGCGTAAGCAAAAGAGTAAAAAGCACCACGAACTCGGAATCCAACGTGCCTTCGCCGGACTGTCATTTCCGGCGACTTCTCCATCTTCAACCCAATATGCAGACTGTATCAAACGCCTCCAGTAAATTTCTTGGTTGTCTTCCTCATTCCCTTGTCTTCTCTCTTTGTGCTCAGAGGAAAAGTCAGAAGGTCAATTTTGGGAGAGCAAAAAATTAATACGATGACTCTATCCCAGGAGTTATTGTCCGTTGTCCGCCTCTGGAGCATGCAGTACCTCCGACTCCCAACATCCTACTCTCATTTGTCCCTTGCCATTACCGCCTCACCATAGCAGTGATCGGCACCGACAAATTGAAAGCGCCTTCCCATTAATCATGGTAAGATGTGACGCATTACCCCGAGAACAACGAACTCCAAGTAAGGTACCCTGATTCTCCTTTCTTATTTTTGGGTTTGCATCTTTTAGGTTCTGGTGATGGGTTGGTTCTTTGTTTCTCGGTAGGGTGGAGTTGTGATGTTTATGAACTTCTTGCCAATCTAGTAATTAATTTTATCTACAAGCTTGAATTGGTAACATGAAATGAAAGGATGAAGCTGTGTTTTTAACTGTGGCCTTGGTTCTTATGCTATCAGGTGGGCCTCAATTAGCTTCAGGGAACTGATTTCATCAATGTTATAATTCAGTCTCTAATGAGGGGAAGTTGGGGAACACCCTTGAGAAATTTCTTCCTTTTTTTTGAAAGTTCTGTTGTTACTTGCATACTTAATCTTCTTTTATGATTGCTTTCGCTTGGCAGGGATCAAAAAGAGATGGTAAGACAGAAGATGGTGATGTTCTAATAGGAAAATCCAGAATGTAGTTCTTGGTGCTCGGACTGGACTGGATTTGCCACTGCCTCCTTGTTTAAGGATGTAATGGAGAGAAACTTCAATCTAAAATCGATATACTTTCCCATATACCAAACAGTTAACTATTCCAAAAATCCAAGAACACTACGACAGAACAAACAATTCAAAAGAAAGACAAATCAGAAAATATACAACTGAGCAGTAACAAACCAGACCACCAATAAAGTTAAAACAATCCCCAAAAGGGCAAGATCACGACAAGAACTACCAAGTCACAAACTAAAACTCAACAATTCAACCCAAATATGCACAACCCAAAATACCCGCCAAATTGCAAATAGCAGCATCGATCCTACTACAAATTACACCCCTCGATCTCCATTACACATAAGAAACAAAACCATAAACTGAAAGAGGGAAGAGAACACATCAGCAGAACATGGCCATATGCTCCACTTCCCCTGCTCCTCGCTGAACCTAGAACGAGAAAGAAACAACACAGAATCGAGCCTCCCAGCATCCCTGACTCACAACGTTCAGAGGCAAAAGAGAAATTAAACGACACGTTGAACCTCCCAGCATCCCTCGCCGGAAAACACATACTCCCTCGAAGTCTCGAATTACATGGAAGACTTTTCATTATGTGGGTAAGTCGCTCTACACATTTAGGAATTTGTATCGACGAGTCGAACAGGAAGGCCACAAGGGGACGACGCACAGGAAGGCGACTCTATTCTTTTGGGATGAACTGGTACTTTCGCCGAGGCAATATTCGACGAAGACAGAGGTCCGTCAAGACGAAGGCTTCCTTGGCCTCTGTTTACATGATAAATGTTGCGGGATATGGCAAGGTAATTTTGTGGAGCCGGGATTGACCACGGTGAAGTCGTCGGAAGTGTTGTTAGACAGTTAGTCGGAGAAGGAGATCGAGGAGACGACCATGTGTTTTGGTTTCTTCTCTCCCGTTTCTGCCGAATAACAAAGACACTCAACAGTTACACCAATTTTAAATTAATTATACACAAAATAACAAGAAAAAATAAGCAATAACGGGGACGTAAGTCCTGTTCCGTCTGTTTGGGTAGTAGCGGTTGGGTCCAATATGTATGGCCAACCGGTTTAAAGTTAGATTTAATAGACTTGGTTGGTGCCACGTCACAGCCATCTGGCCCAATAGAATACAGCGTCACTGATGCCGCACTTTTAATAGCGGCACCGTAGTATTGGCCTTCTTGCGTAGGCTCCTCTTTCTCTCTCATATCTTTTTTTCCCCCTTGAAACGACGCTGTACTAACTGAATCGTGAGTCATGACACTGACAAACGCCCAAGTCATGGCTGCTGCTGGGCTAGTTCGTGTTCTCCTTTCGGCCAAGCTTCCCTTATCTGCCATTTCTCCGGCCACGATCGGACGGACTTGCTTCTCCGGCGCCGCCTCCTTCTATTCTCACTTACCTCCACCTTTTCTCCTCAGTGCATCGAAGAGAAGAAGAGCCTGAGTCCGGCCTGCCAATGCTCTACCAGAATATCTTTACCCGCTCTTCCCACTCGCAAGTAATTTGGTAAGGTTTCTATTGCTTTTTTCACCTCATCGTCGTACTTCTTCGGATTTCAATTCGTGCGTCATTCTAGAGTATTCGTTTGTTATTGTCCTTAATTTCTTCAAACCGGTGAAATTTCTGAAACTTTTTTTGCTCCATTTGGGGAGGGAGAATTTTGATGGGAGATTAAGAAAGTAAATTGACGAACCGGATTCCCAATTTGAGACCTTGGAGATTGCAATTGAACACAAAAGGCGCTTTCTTTTGACCTGCAGCAGACATTGAGCTTTGCTGAAACCTCTCGTGAGAGTTTGGATCAAGCAGTTGATCAAGTAGTGAAGAGTGTGGGAAGCGAAGGAAAAGGGGGGTTTTGATCATGTTGGTGGGTGGTGATGGCTCTCGTATTTCGCACCACTTACGAGAGTGTAACCACCGGCACCAGTACTATAGGGATCCTCAACAAGCACTTGCAGTTGGGTTGGGGTTTTGCAGCTCCAGGATTGGTCAGCTCTCTTCCCTGATATTCAAACCTGAATCCACCGCTGTAGTTGGAGGCCGTCAGTACCATCGTGCAATGCAGCCTCGAACCTTGTGTTTCTCGAGCCTCCGGTCGAAGTCTCCTGGTGAAACCCCCATTCTATCTGATTGTTTCAGGTGACACTCTTTGCCCCTCCCATATGTGTCTATTCTCTGAAGTCTCAGTTTTGTCCTTTGTGAAAGATGGGTTGGGATTCAGAAAAAGGGTATGAATAACGAGTAGGTGATGATTTGAGGCTTTTCTTAATATGTTTCTTTTTTTTTTTTTTTGGTAAAAAGAGACACCTATGACGTCTTAGCTCGTATTAAGAATTGAACGTTCTTGGGATGTACCCATTACATCATAAAGGATCCAGTAGTTAAGTCCTGGATCGCACACGTCAATCGGATGTGTGCCAAAATGAGACTATTTTCTTTGTTAGCAAGGTAGTCTGCTGCAAAATTACATTCCCTGCATGTCTGTTTTTTTTTCTTTTTGTGAGCGATGATCTGATGTCTTTATATGTATGTAACTCTTATTTGGTGTGTTGTTTTTTTTGTTCGTGTGCTTTGTTTCCCATGTTTGGTCATGTAGCTGATGACTTTTATTTGTGCAAAGCGATAGAGAAGATGATTGCAAGAACCTTTCTGAAGGATTGTCCTCAATTACAGGTTTGTGTGCGCCCACCACTTGCCTCTCCTTTGTTGGCCATCAAATATGATGTGTTCTAGTTACTTAGCTATGCATTTGCTAGTTTGACAGAACATACATTTGCTTTAGTTGCTTCCAGTGTATTTTATTCTAGAGTTAGTTGGGGGGTTTTAACACTTCTATCCCGGCCTTGTAATGAGCAGCCCCTTGCTGTAAGGTGTCTTATTGAAATTTCATGCTATGGAAGCTTGAACGGCTTAGAGTCTTTTCCTGACCCAGGTAGAATCGTCCTGGGGTATGAATACATCTATTGATCTTTCTGACAGGATCATGTTTGGTCTGAAATTTGGATAATTTACACCATTCCTCTCATCATTTCAGGAGGAATAGTAGCACTTGGAAAGTTTGATGCTCTTCACATTGGTCATAGAGAACTTGCAATTCAAGCATCCAAGGTTGGAGTTCCATATCTACTATCCTTTGTGGGGATGGCTGAAGTACTTGGTTGGGAGCCTAGGTATTCTTCATTCAAGCATAAAAATTACAATTGTTCCTCGTTTTGCCAACAGAGCTTTTCTTTCTCAAGGCATTTGTCACACTGTAATACTGATATTAAGTTAACGTTGATATATAAACATTACCTCACAGGCCACCTATAGTTGCAAAGTGTGATCGGCATAGAGTCCTTTCGTCCTGGGCTCCTCACTGTGGAAACATAGTCCCAGCAGAGTTCCAAGTCGAGTTCTCAAATGTCCGGCATCTCACACCCCGCCAGTTTGTTGAGAAGTTATGCAAGGAACTCGAGGTTGCTGGAGTGGTTGCAGGTAAAAGTACAATCATCACTCTGTTACTGGTTCCCATTTCATTCGTCATCTCTTTAGTAGCAGCTTAACAGCAAAACCTATTCCAGGGGAGAACTATCGTTTCGGATACAAAGCTGCTGGTGACACATCCGAACTTCTTCGACTGTGCAACGAACATGGAATCCAGGCATACATCATAAATTCAGTCATGGACAAGCATCCACAAGATCCCTCAAAACTTCATAAAACTGACTCGAAAGATAAAGGGCAAGTCTCTTCCACTCGGGTCCGCCATGCTTTAGCTGCTGGTGATATGGATTACGTGGCTGAACTTTTAGGCCGCCGACATCGCCTAATAGTATCTCTTGAAGAACAGAATTGGTGTGCAAGTGATTCCAGCAGATGGAAGGTCTCTGCCCAAAAATCTAGGCTGTTGAATCTCCCTCCCAAAGATGGGGCTTACGTGAAGTGCTATCTTTTCCTCGGTGATAAGCATGATGATCTAGGGGTGCCTTGTAGAGTAACGATTGACTCCACTAGTGTCCATTTAGAGGTAGACGAGGATGCAGTAGGGTTTAGTGATTGCGGTAGTAGCCATCGAGACTTAAAGCTTGTGGGCATTGAGTTTGGCGATTAAGAAAATTGGTTCCGACTCAAATTTATTGGCTGTAATATGACTTGAGATACAAGTAATGTCTAATTTATTGTTGTATTATGTTAAAGGGTTGCAATTGCTGTAGCCTTGTCAGCCGTCCGAACTCCGAACAACTCATTGGAGTTGCTCTTTAGAAACAATTGAACAGTAAGCATAGAGATCAAATTGCATATTATACTACAGATGCATTGCAGCCGTCAAAAGGCAGTTAACTCTGAACCATGTTCTACAATTCATATGGAAAACAAACAATTTCTACTCAATCAATCATCTATATATCGAAGTAAAAAGTAACCACTGCAAATTTCAACTGTACTACATTTTACGCAACTCACAAACATATGGTTAAGCTCTGCGATAGTAAAATACATACTCCCGTTTTTGAGTAAGCTCTAATTTCAGGTCTCCACGAAGTGCTGCACATGAACAAAAAAAAAATACGCATAGGATCTTCACTTCACAAAGGGAACCCCAGAAGGAGTCCGTCCAGCATAATCTAGATAATCCGACCCGAAAAACCTCCTCAAGTAGTACTCCTCGTATGGTATCCGCTTGGAGAAGAAACGCCATACAACAGCAGCAAATCCAACTGTCGAGACTGGATTGCACAGCATGACCTGAGTGCCAACAGACCAGATCAAGAAAGCCGAATAACTAGGGTGACGAACGAAGGCATACACTCCATGAGTAACCAGCTTGTGCTGCTCCTCGTGACGGGTTCTGATGAGATGAGTAAATGCTCCTCCAGCAGTTATAATGGCGAGCTTCCTTATTATCTCCCCGATCACAACCATGACAAGACCCAAATTGCTGATCCACCAATGTTCTTTCAGTTCAGGGAACAGCCATATCTCGAATGCGTACTCCAATACCGAGAAAACCATGGCGACGAGATAGCCTCTGCTGATGAGAAGCGAGCTCAGCGAAACCTTTGATCTCCCGTGCGTGTAAACTGCTAGAATGTATTCTGATGTGTGGAAGAAGAGAATAGCCAGAAACATCTGAGACAGCTGCCTGCTGGCTGTGTGAGTGAAAAGCTCTGCCATTTTGCTGAGAACAATGCAGAAAACCTCTGTGCCTGATGAACTTAAGGTAATCCACACGAGCTTTGTGCTGTTAGTCGATGAGTTTAGGTCCAGACCAGGAACAAAAGAATAAGCACACACCATCAGAGTGCTCGAACCTCAGGTTTTGATCATCACCCAAAAGGATTAAAGGCGCTTAACTGCAGAAGAGAAGTGAAGACACTTCAGATCAGCTCACTCTAGAATCAAGCTCAAAAGTAGTTAACATGTGAAAGGATACATTTTTCTTGCAATTCTATGGCGCAATCTAATTCTACCATAGAAATATACTAATTCGAGAAGTGGGTCACATCTAAAAGTGCAATAAAGTCAAATCAGCAGAATTTGAGTGGCTATAAGAAACAAATAATCATTCCAATCAAAGAGAGAATCCAACAGAGAAACCAATTCGCTTCCATCCTTCAGATTAGTCGCTATGCCCAGCAAGTTGGAAACGCACTAAGACCTAAATTTCGTTTAAAAGAAGGGGAAAAAACAGCTGTAGCACTCCATTTTTTTATAGGTAAACTTAGCAACTCCATTCATGAGGGAGCTGTAGACAGTACCTGATTGAGAGCTTTTCCTGGTTCGCCGGAGGAGGGAACAAGGACGAATCGATTCGACCCTCCGGTAAGCGGCGGAGGAGGATGGCAATGATAAACTGCAGTTTCCCGGAGGGAGGAGGTCGATGTATTCGAAGAATACGATGAGCGGAAGAAAGTTACAGAGGAAGAATTAGTTAGGCGGGTGAAGATTCTGCCTTTCGGGGTTGGTTTAGGGCTCCCCTTGCCTCATTCGTTCTTGGCCCAATAGCTAATGAGCTGTTTTAGGTCTTACGCCTCCAGTGATATGGGCTATGCCTATGGCCGATCTCTTGCCCCTTTTATTCTTTCTTTAATTCTTTTACAACGGTAGGAGAAAGTGCATACTGCATACTAACTTGTATTTACTAAGCATGAATTAATTTGATAGTTTTCAATCTAATTAGATCAGATTGAAGTAATATATAGAGAGAAGACTATGCTAAAAATAAATCTAGAATCATTAATGGGATCCTGAGCCCTATTCGAGCTTGACTCGAGTTCATATATCATGTTATTTTTTAATTAATAATTTTTAAAATATAGATCGATTTGCTTATAAGGAGCTAGTCAAACTAGCTTGCTAGCCACATTGAGAGCTAGCTCATAAGCTCAAAACGAGCTAGCTCAAGAGTCGAGGTCAACAAACCACTAGTTGGAGTTTGCTGCAAGCTGAAAAAGACATAGCTCAAACCTAGTTTGTTAATAAAGAAGTTAGGTGTTTGAACAAAATTTTCCGAATCGAAGGCCAAACCGTTCATGAGCTACTTCAACAATCTCCCAAAAACTTGAGATTTAACTATCACTCATTTTGAGTGACAGTTTGTGTCACATGAAGCAAAAAATGTATGTATTGTTACATAAAATTAAACAAAACAAAAAAATAATACATTGTGAACAATGCATGCATTGTAACTATTTGGTTGGGATAGTTACAATGCATGCAATGTCCACAATGTATCCTTTTTTGAATTTTCTGCACAAACAATACATGCATTGTTTGCTTGATTTGACACAAACTATCACTCAAAATGAATGATAGTTAAATCTCAAGTTTGGTTGAGATTGTTGTGTTTTTTTCTTTTTCCAACTATGTCCCTACCTTTTTATGTGTTTTGCTTTTTTATACTAAAAACAAAGAATAAAAATGGCATTTCGCCCATAAAATCATATAATTTATTTAAACGCTACAATGACTATTGCAGAAACCAAACGATGTAAACTACAATACACCAATTTTCTTATATACATGTTATTATTATTCATGCATTGATGACAATAAATCGATTTAACTATCACCAAAACCACACGACCCCAGTAGTTGAAATTAAAGCCCATAACAATGATGACACAAACGCCAAGGTAACATAGCCTAGTGGTGAAACCACTGGACCAATTGAGCTCTGGATGTGGGAGGTCCTGAGTTCGGTTCCCAGTGGCGCCACTTGAGCGTTCCCGGCGGCACCCTTGGTATCGGAGGCGAAGCCTCCCCGATGTTGGTAGCAGAAAGCTCCGGTTAGTATGCAGGTACCCAATGGTTTAGTAGGCCCCGCTGTCGCTCAAGCGACACGTGGGGCTGAGGTTCCCTGGGTTATCAAATAAATAAAAAACAATGATTGCACAAGTAGCCGAACCCAATAGGAAAGGGCGAAAGGCAGAGGCCCATTCACTCATTCTTTAAACAGTAACAGCCTGAAAAAGGAGGTTCGGTAGTAACTAGTAAGTCTGCAAAGACGTGGGAAGGAATAATTGGATTCTGTCCGGCAAAACTTTTGGAATTTGGTCCGCCCGAGAGAGCATCAATACCCAATCTTCGAATGAACCCGAACGCTTAAGCTAGCGACGCCACAACTCGACGAATTGTCGAGCACAACGAAACGAACTTATTTCCGGATCGCCGCCGGAGATATTCGAAATCCAACACGCCTCCCGGAAAAATCCACATGCCCGAGCAGCAGAAGGAAGCTAACACAATTTCATCGGGCGCGATCATCGTGTTAGTCGAACTGCACGCCGGAGGAATTTGAATTCGTGCTTGCCAGAGCAGCAGAAGGGTGGAAGGGAACAGCTTCTTTTATCGTAGCTCTTCATCTGACTCGACATGTTTTCTAAATTCTTCAATAAGAACGTCGACGCAGCGGAGCAAACTCCGCCGTCTACCCAGGTACCGTTCTTTGTTGACATCTATCTATCTATCTCTCTTCAGCAGTAATGGCTGATTTCATGAAGAATTTACTGAGCTTGCTGGAGCTTCATTTGATAACTCTCATTAGCGAACGAAATTGAAGCAAAATTTTTTTTTTTTTGGGAGAATGGGCCAAGAAATGAAGAGTAGAACCAATTTTGCAGAATCATATCTGTAATTATAGAGAATTGGTATTCTTTTGGCAGGAAAATGCATCAAAAGGAAGTTTGACATTCAAAGACATAAATCCTCGTGTGAATCTTCACTATGGAATTCCTTCTACCGCGTCTGTTATGGCTTTTGATCCAATTCAAAGTCTTTTGGCAGTGGGAACATTGTGAGCCTCCAATTCTAATTGCTTTCTGAGATTATTTCAGCTTCTAATCCAGCTCACACAACTGATTTACTGCAAAGTTCATAGTTAGTGAAGTCAGGTGGTTTATCTCTTGTTTGTTATTTGGTGCAGGGATGGGAGAATAAAAGTGATTGGTGGTGATAACATTGAAGGGCTTATGGTGTCTCAAAAGCATTTCCCCTTTAAGTACTTGGAGGTTTGAAATTGTTAAGCAACAGATTTCCCCATCTTCGTTCACTATCTTATAGCCTGCGCTCTTACAAATTTAGTTCCTTCATTTTTGTTTGGCAGTTCCTACAAAACCAAGGTTTCTTAGTCAGTGTCTCGAGTGAAAATGAGATTCAGGTACAATTTCTGTGGATGCACAAAACTTAAATGTGGATGTAAATGTGTATAAAATAGGTTAATTGGCAGGTGTATGGTGTTTACAGGTTTGGGATTTAGAACAAAGACGGATAGTTTCTTCCTTGCGATGGGAGTCCAGTATTACCGCATTCTCTGTGATACATGGATCAAGCTATATGTATGATACTTGGAAAAAAGAACTCTTTCACAATTTGGTATTTAAGCGGCAATTTATTGTTATACTCTATTTGACCTGCTATTATGATCTCACTGCTTTAGGTATGTTGGAGATGAGTATGGCATGGTTTACGTGGTAAAATACAATGCAGAAGAATCGTCTCTAGTGCCTCTCCCATATTATGTTCCAACAAGTGCAATAGATGGTAATGTTACACCTCTGCCACCTCTTTTGATGAAAATAGAGTGGAATAAAGGGTTGTGTTCGAGAGCTTTCTGCGTAAGCTTCTTTTTGTGATAATTATAGATGCTTGTCCTTTTAATTATAACTTAAACTTGTGGGTTGTGGCTATTTTCTGTTCTTTTTGGGTATGTTTGTCCAATTACAAGCTGTGTTGCTGTTGCTGATATCTGCTTATGCCTGATATCTGTACATAATAAGCACTGGATTTTGCTGAATTCTGCAGAAGCATCTGGAGGATCATCATCGAACCAACACTCTATTGTAGGAGTTCTTCCCCAGCCATCTTCTCAAGGAAATAGGCTAGTGCTTCCTAAATCTTTTTTCTCATGAAGGAGTTGGAACCCTGTTAGTTGTATGTTCTTCCCTTGGTCAGTGTGAGGCTGTATGTATGCTACCTTCTTGCTCAAGTCTTCCTCTTTTTGCAGAGTGTTAATTGCTTATGATAATGGATTACTCATTCTATGGGACGTGTCTGAGGATAAAGTTATTGTGGTTAAAGGGAATAAAGATCTTCAGTTGACAAGCAAAATAGCTGTCAATTCTCAAGAAGAGTTAAGACAGGAGGAGCCTTCAGATGATGAGCAATTGGAGAAAGAGATAAGTGCTCTGTGTTGGACATCTGGCAGTGGGACAGTTCTTGCTGTGGGTTATGTTGATGGAGACATAATGTTGTGGAACCTATCAACAAGTGTTCCCTCTAATGGAAATGATGTTGTTAAGCTACAATTATCATCAAATGCCAGTAGACTACCAGTCATTGTTTTGCATTGGCGTCCAAAAAGACCACGTGATGACTGTTCTGGCCAACTCTTTGTCTATGGTGGTGATGCAATTGGATCTGAGGAAGTTCTAACGGTATGCTCTCATAATTTTTTAGGTTATTGCTTAAGTGGACCCTAGTTTCAACGTACTCACAACAAGTCATTGACACATCAAACATTAACTTACCATTGGCCATTGCAGCCTGTTTTTTTTTTTTTTTTTTTACTGTTGAGGTTGGCAAGTTCAGTTGAACAAATCAGTGCATGATACAGGAGTCCTTAGGAAGAGAAATTAAGTACAGTTTAAAAAAATCAACTAGTCAAGATGAAGTATAAGATGTAATGCTAGTGAAACAGCTGAAAAATTATTTTGGATAGACGAAAACCTGTTATTGATGGAGAAGACCTGCCTATGGATGTTATATCATGACTGATTTTTTTATGGTTCATAGACATTCATTAAGGGCACCAGTTAGAAAGCAATTATTATCTTAGCGACTTCTATCAGGTGTCATTTCTTTTCTCCAGTCTGGGATGAATCATTTTATGTCTCAAGTTCAGTAACTTTCTCATGAATTGTGCAGTTGGTTGTCTATCTTTGTCATAAAAAGATCAATTATCAAATGCATGATATTCACGTTTAACTGAAGTCTACTGATGCAGATTTTAAACCTTGACTGGTCTGCTGGAATTGGCAAACTAAAATGCATTGGGCGTACAGACATTACTCTCAATGGCTCTTTTGCTGACATGGTTCTGTTCACAAGAGGTGTTTCAGTGGATACAACTGGGATATTAGTGTTGACAAATCCAGGACAACTGCATTTTTATGACAGTGCTTGCTTGTCTAGCTTGACATCAAAGGAAAAGAAAAAAGTTACTGTGTCTCCAATTGAATATCCCATCGCCATACCTACTGTTGAACCAAACATGACTGCAGCAACGCTTGGTTTGATACGTGTAGAAGTGAATCTTTTGAGGGCTTTATCTGAGGTATGGCTTGTTTATTATTCTGCAGGAATTGTATTTAGGTTCATTTGCATGCAAAATTATGTCTAATCCCAGCCAAACAGTCAACATGAAATCAAGTTTGACTTTCAGTTTCATTGTTATCTCATCTTCGATTCGAGTCTTGTTGTTCAGGATGTAGAAACCAGACACCATTCTTCTTTTTGTCCCAAAAACGTCAAAACGCGTAGGGAACTCAGAAAAAAGGAATACAGAAGAAAAATAGACCGGATAGATGCTGTGGAAATCTTATGGTTTTTGGTCAGTCAAGTAGGTTGTTCATGAAAACTTCGTCTAAAAAAGTATAAGCATATGTATTCTTTCTTGTTATTTGCCATCTTTTCTTCGGGATATTTTTCCTTCTAGCAATCGGAATCTCCTGCATATTCTCACATATCTTCAGCTAGAACGCTTCGTGTCACATTGTTTAGTTTATATGCTCATTTACTATTTGTTCCTGTACGCTCAGTTAATACAGCTGTTCTCCTTTTCATCGATCAGAAAATCGCTGCTGTAAAATTGAGAAGGGTTGAGGTTTCTGGAAATACAGATTGGCCATTGACTGGTGGTATTCCTAGCCAAATTATGGAAGCTGAAAATTATCAAGTTGAAAGAGTTTATATAGCAGGATATCAGGATGGATCTGTCAGAATATTTGATGCAACATGTCCAACCATTTCATTATATTGTGTCTTAGGACCAGAGGTTTGTTTGACAGCGTATTATCTGCTTACAAAACTCTTATCAACCCTTCAAAAAATATCAATGGTGATAAAAGCCTAACATTGTGTGATGGGCAGGTCAAAGGTACAAGTATTGATGCAGCAAGCGCACCAATATCTGCACTGGAGTTTTGCTCCGCCAAGTTAACTTTGGCTATTGGCAATGAACTTGGTACGGTAAGAATACTTGGACCTTTTTTTTATCAAATACCTTCTTTCCGCCTCATTAAGGTCTCATGTCCTAGTCTGTCTAAGTTTTGCATATTGTGCAGGTGCTTTTATACGATTTAACTGGGACTACAGATGCAATGCAGCTAAACTGCGTTACAGAAAATGGAAAAGAAGGTTTGTTCAGTTCTATATCTTTTATCTGGATTGACTTTTTTGGTGCTTTGTATAACCATATTGTTTGTTGCAAAAGAATATCTCCTGCCTTATTTACATATTAGTGAATTGCAGTTTACACTGTACAAGGAGGGGATGAGCCTCACTGCACAGCCGTGTTTACCTTCCATACTTCACCTATAAGCACTCTTCAATTTCTGCATTCTGGATCCAGACTTGGTGTTGGATTTCACTCTGGAAGGGTGGGGAATAATTTGTTTGGCCCTTTTTCCATGTTTCTCCCTTTTATGTTGGTTGAACTATTAACTGGCAATGCCACAACTTATTTATAACACATTGGCTTATGGTGTTTCAGGTGGCATTGCTTGATATTAACACATACTCAATATTGTTTCTCACTGATAGTATGTCCAACTCCTGTTCTCCAATTAAATCGCTGGATATGAGGCCATCTACTGAAACTATTAGTGTGATTAAGGATCTAGGGCAGAGTGAAACCAAATGTATGGATAGCAGTGCCGATCAGGAAGTTTTTGTTGTAACCAAGGATGGGCAGTTTGTACTTCTTGATGGAAACACGGGAAAAATCATCATTTCTCAGTCACTTAAAGCTGAAGACGAATCCATTGTTGTTTCTATGCACATCATAGGCAAGTATTTGCAGGTTTTTGGCGGCAATATTGCAGTACTGTGGTTAAACACGACATCCCTGTGGATCTTACTGATTTCTCACAAGCTTATTACCCCCCTTTAGATAGTAGCAAGACGGCATGCGAAAGTGGAACCACCCATGGCAGTGATAATCCACTCAACACAGATGAAGAAGCTACTTCAGGAGCCTCCAGTTGTGGGAAGACAGCTGAAAGTTTCTGCCTTGTGCTTTGTTGCGAAAATGCATTGCACCTATACTCTGTCAGTGCTCTTCAGGAGGTTTTCTGTCTCTTATTTTAAGCTTCTGGTTCAGCAGTTGCAATCTTTCTCCTTTTCCAGCAAGTCACATACTTTATCATTTTTCAGGGAGGTACAACCCCTGTTGAGACGATGAATCTTTCGAAGCCATGCTGTTATGCTACAACTTTCAAGAAGGATGACAAAGATGCTGGACTCATTGTGATTTATCAGACTGGGGAAATTGACGTGAGGTGAATGACCTAGTTGCTTGGCACTCAATTGAATCTATGTATCTTGGTGTTATCCGCTCTTTCATGTTCTAGTTGCACCCATATCAAATCAGTTTTTGAGTGGAAACTGATCTATTATTTGCCAGGTCTTTGCCAGACTTTAGATTGGTGGGTGAAAGCAATTTAATGATGATTGTAAGGTGGAACTTCAAGACTAATATGGATAAGATGATATGTTCCTCAGAAAGTGGGCAGATTATGTTGGTTAGTACTAACTGCTTTTATCTGCATTCGTATTTTTCAAGGATTACAAAGTCCAGCTGATTAACTTCATGCTGCTTAGTTATTATGTTCTCAATATCACAGTACAGATGCCTGTTGCTTGATACCTTCAATAATGATTGTTGGTAAATGAATGCACCGCTGGTGTAAAAAGCCTGAAGTTTTCCTTTTACACATGAACTGAGAGCTTCTTCGGTGTTAGCATCTTGGGTTCTCTGTACTCTATTCCTTATCCACCCGTGTGATAGTCATTCTGAAGTCTAATTAAATTGAATTCCACTGCCTCTTCTCCGACTCTTTCTGACCTCCCACGAACCGAAGTCTAATTTTATCTTTCTGTTTATGTCTTTTCTTATATGATTTCTTAGCTGCCGTCTTCTAACATTTTCCTCATATCATGCATAATACTTTTGGTCATCTTTTGGAGTTGTTATCCGGAACCTTGTAATGATTGTAGTTTAGCCCTACGGTGGAAATCTAATCTCGAGAGCTGCTTCAATCTTCTTGAATTGTAGGTAAATGGGTGCGAAGTTGCTTCAGTCTCTCTTTTGGCATTTGAAAACGACTTCAGGTTTCTCTATATCATCTTCAGCCCAATTTTTTTTCTTACATTGCATATTATTGCGTTGATGCATGGATTATTATTATGTTTTTCCGAGAATGAACTTGATTTTCTAAAATGATTTTCTGCCATTCTAGGATTCCGGATTCGTTACCTGTTCTTCACGACAAAGTGCTAGAAGCTGCTATTGATGCTGCTGCCGACAATTTGTCTCCCAGTGAGAAGGATAAACAGGTAGAAGACTCTCTCTCTCTCTCCTCATTTCCAATGAACCACTTCTACAACTGTTTGAGCTTCTGTTGCTGCAGGGTTCCCTACCTGGAATTTTAGGTGGCATTCTCAAGGGTTTACAAGGAGGTAAGGTGGAGGAGCAGAAAGTGGGGTTTCCTAAGGTTGGGAAGAGTAACTTGACACATCTAGACACCATATTTTCCAATCCCCCATACTTGAAGCCTTCTTCTTTGAACTTTGACGATGACCGAAACGATGTCGTGGAACTTAGCATAGGTTCGTTTACACTGCCCATGTATTCTTCAACTTCATATCTGTCTTTCTCTAATGGTCTCACTACGTGGCACAGATGATATCGACCTCGATTTTGACCAGCACGTGGTAGTGGAAGCATCTTCCACCGAGGAGAGCAACAACGAGAAGAAAGGTATGTCATTTGAATGTCTGATGTGGGGCAGGTACTTCTGAATGCGACACGATTCTCAATTTTGTGCTGCTGCAGACAAGGGAAAGGAAAGAGAGAAGTTATTTGAAGGTGCAACGACTGATTCAAAGCCCAAAATGAGAACAGTTGAAGAAATCAAGGCCAAATACGGAAAGGAGGTTTGATTCCCATTGCCCCCCACGATCAGTTGATCCATACATTTCACTTCTGTTCTGTTGGTTTTGGCTTCTATTTACTACTATCGTTGCATGGCTGGCAAATCTTTTCAGGATGCTGCTGGAGCAGCTGCACTCGCGAGGAACAAGCTTGCCGAGCGTGGTGAAAAACTTGAGGTGGAGTGTTCAATGAATATCCTTCTCCTTGTGTTGTTTCATAAATTGTGTTACCTCCTGGCAGATGCATTTGCTAAAACCATATATCAACCAAATTATTCAATGACAACCAAGAGAATCCTCGGCTAACATACGCCCCAAAAACTCAACCAATCATTGTGTTGGTTTTGGTTTAAGCTATTCACGTTGCTTCTTACTGACTTGAAATGTTTTTCTCTGTTTTCTTGTATGCTTTACTGCAAACCAGAGGCTGAGCCTGCGAACAGAGGAGCTGCAGAATGGTGCTGAAGATTTCGCATCAATGGCTCAGGAACTCGCTAAGCGAATGGAGAAGCGTAATAAATGGTGGCAGTTATAATCATATCAGATCCCGTACCCAAAACAGACATTATATTCGTTAACGAGCTTGCTTGGCTTTCAAGGTACAGAAGAAAAGAAGCCATTGTTGACCCTTCGTTTGGGTGGATACCCCAGTTACCACACTGTACCCAATCTCCAACCCCTACATTTTGACGTGTGCATAAGATATATGCATATTTAAATACAGCTACCGCCTAAGCTTGTATATTGTGATTTGTGAATACAAAGAACACCTGAGTTTACATGAACACAATGTTTGACTGTCTAAACTAACAACATACACTGCCCACACCAGCCATAGGAGGAGGTGGATAGAATGATGAAAGTGTGCTCTCTGCGCAAAAAGAAGAGTGAATCCTATTCACTAGCTCGAGCCTTCCTGTTAGAAGCCTTGCATGACGCAGAAGTGTTTTCTTCTTATGGTTCTCACCTATGATTCTGTCTTCTTCTTCTCACCTGTGATTGCCGTCTTATTTCTTCAACTTCTCGTCTTCTCAGAAATCATTGAATCAACATCAGTTTGGCTAAAAAGAAGGCATTCCATCAATGAATGTGCCCATAAATGAACCAACTTAGAGCTCAGATCTCCATGCATGAAGTGCAGCAGAAAGATGAATAGGATGTGATACCTAGTGATATGGGGGGACTTGGGAACCTTAACGTATGGCACTCATGAATGAGGATATTCTGGATTGATCCTTGGTGATTCCATCTGAGCCACAAATGCCACTGCTAACGTCTATGCCATCAGGCTGAAGGGTTCTCAAAGCTTCAGAAACGTTTTCGGGATTTATCCCCCCTGCTAATAGCCAGCCATGCTTGCTTCGTATTGGAGGTAACTTAAACTGAGCCCAGTTGAATCCCTTGCCACTGCAATCAGCATTAGGCAACATATTCAACAAGTTGCATGATTTGGCTATACTAAGATCACAGTCTAGTCAACGACACAGATTAATAAACATGTAATACTCAAGAAGTGCTGACTTGAAGTAGATGAACGCATTGGTATTAGGGTAGAACGCCCACCAAGCCAAAGTTTAGCAATAGCTTATTGTGATGTTGCATCTATATGCCATTGCACAGACGAGTATCAACTTGCTAAATAGCAAGATTGCTTGCTGATTCAACAATTCGACTGGCAATGCACATGGCATTCGTTCCTTTTTCCAATTATGTTTGTTAGTTTATTATTTAGCAAATTACACTTGAATCGAGTATAATGTATAAAAAATATAAGGGATTCTATCTCAAATTGCAAACCAATTCAGAGATGTAGGCGGTCTGAAACTATTGAATGAAGTAATTGCTATAACTGTTACCTGCCCCCAGTTGAGCTATCAATGAGAATCCAGTCGACCAACGAACTTTCTTCATCTGAAACTTGATTTAGGAGCTCCCCATCTTTGTTTGCGTGAAGAACATAGACTATTCGTGTATCTTGTACTAGTTGTTGAAAAGCTTACCGTGAACCAGACCCATGAAGCTGAACAAATTCAAGATCAGCAACTTCAGCAGCTCTCATTATCGTTTCTGCATCATCATCAACGAATACACCGACAGGTTGCTCTCCATTTTCCCTTGCAACTTTTGAAATTTCTTTTGCAACAGAAAGTGAAATTGATCGTTTAGAGTTGGGCCACAGAATCATCCCTATATAATTAGCTCCAGCTTCTGCAGCGATTACAGCATCTCTAGCTGACGTTATGCCACACATTTTAACCACTGGTGATCTCTTCTCATGTTCCTTACTAGCGGAAGATGCTTTCACTGGTAAAGTAGACAAGCCAGTAACTCTGTTCCTTGACCAAGACTGAATTGTCAGCCAGTTCAGTCTCCCAACCCTCACACCTGCACATGCCAAGCTCCCACTTTACCATGTTCTTGTCGCCAGAATTTGTACATTCTAGAATACCTAGTGAAACCTTTAACAAGAATGAATGTACAATGTTAAGTTTTCCAAGACTCTTTGATCTCGTGGTCGATATTCTTGAAGAGGCGAAACATACCAGGAGCATGCTGTCTTTCGAGCTTGACAAAACCGGGCTGTACATAAGTTGCTGAGTTGATGTCCATCCTGCAGTCAGGAAAGGAAATGGCGAATGATCCTTTTACCTCAATCTTAAGGCGATTGTTCCTTAAAGCAAGTCACATATCCAGTTCACTCTTAGGGACACTGCTTACCCAATTTGACTCATTAAACGGTCCAAAACCACCAAGTTTTGCATACATCTCTCCTCTTCCCATAAGTTCTAACACTTCATCATTCATACATCTCTGAAACCGATGCCCGCAACGTAGCTAATAGAACCCGTGGGCCGAAACAAACCATTCTTCGCCGAAAGTTTGGAGAAACACAAGAAAATCGAAAACCCTAGTCTCCTAAACTCTGCAAAATCAACTGTCGAGCTCTCAAAATCTTACCTTGCACGCAGAGAACGAAAATGTCGAGCAAATTCCACCGCTGCCCCCTGCTCTTGATTCAGCCTGCCGAGTCGTCGTCGTCTCCGCCGCTCATCTCCAGTCGGCCACTGGAACGCCACGCTGGAAAGGACATAGATGTATTTGCGCCACGTCAGGCCTTTCTATAGTTTATAAGCGGTGTCGTTTCATTGAGTCGATATTCCACGGCTGCATTTGCAAATGAGGTGAGCATTATTCGTATCATTTCATTAGAATGGAATATTGACGTTAAAATAAGATTATTGACGTCTTTTACGGGGGGAAAAATAGTGAAACTTGAAAGGCTGAGTTGAATGAAACACAAAATTTAAAATATTTTTCGTACTAATTTGTTGATAGTGTTAATTATTTAAGCAATGATGGAGCAAGATGAAGGTGGGATAAAAAGAGAAGTCATTATTCTTTTTCTTTTTGTCAATTCATATAGGAATTATTCTCGATCACAATTTTTTTTTAACTCCTTACTTCTATCCCATCTTTTTTTTTTTTGGAATTGATTCCGAACAAGTTGTAGGAGTAGGATCGTTATCATAATTAAACAAAAATTACGATAATTGCTATGTTGATTTCATCATATATATATAACGGATATGAACTTGAAACAAGTCATTGATCCCCATATAGAGGTTCGTTTGATTTCTATGATTGTTTTGTTGTGATACAGTATTTGTATTGTCTACAATTCATTGATTTTTTATTTTTTATGCACAAACATTATGAATGATTGTACAATCTCAGCTAACAGCTGAGCTTGTTGAAATTTTCTAGTTGAGATTATTTTCTTTCAAAGAAGGGTACAAGTGACATTTCCATTAAAAATTGACTTTTTTTACCCATTAAAAACACAAACACATACTAAACGTTGTGATCTACATTATATCAAATTTAACGATGCATTTATAATATATACATGTATTAATCATAACACATCGATTTGACAATTAGAGAAACCAAATCACCCGTAGAATAATGGTGGGGAGAAATGTGGGAAAAGATCAAAAGAGGCGGAGGGGAAGAAAGTTAAAGAAAGAATAAGCCAATGGGAAAGGTATTTTATGAGATAAGAGGGGGCCGGCCAGCCAATACCCTTCCTCTCTCTGGCCTCTGCTACTTCAAACGCAGGCGACAGCGCACGCCTAATCAAAAGAAAGAAAGTAGCGGAGAAAGCCAGAGAAAAATGAAATAAATCGATGAGTGAGAGAAGGAAGATGATGAGGATGGCGGGACCTCCCTCTCCCTGTCAATTTTCATGGTGGATTGTTGTACTTGGTCTTGGCCGCGGCTGGCCGGAGAGAGAGAGAGAGAGAATGATAATCAACGAAAGCAGGCCAGCTCCATTATTATTATTTTCTATGCTTTCCTTTTCTTCTCCTTTCATTAATCCCCAAACCCACAACAAAACAAAACAAAACATCAGAGGTAGCATCGCCACCGTCCCCCTAGGTCATGGTCGGCCGATTTATTCCATTATCTTGATGACATCTGTCCTTTGACAAGTCATGGTGGAAAGAAAGAAATATCCCCTTTTTCCCCACCCACCTTCCATCAAAATGAAAATGTATGCACCTAGAAACAGAAAAGATCAAACTGCTGTTTGTGAAATCGTTTTTTGATCGGAAAAAACTTTGACCAATATAAAATGATTGAAACACGATCACCATTCACATCTTCGTTGTTCTTCGTCATTGTCGCCGCCGCCGCCCCTGTTCTCAAGGCGGCTCTGCCATACAACATATAGTGCCATGGCACAAACTTACAGTTTAAAGATAGATAGATACATATGATGATCATTAAGGTAGGGTAGCCAGAGAAAAAATTCAAAATTTGCAACCTTTTCCATCTTATCTACGAGCTTGTTGGCTTCCATGGAGCCAAGAGAAGAGATCGACATCATCTAGAAGTAAAGACTTGCGATATATAGAGATAAAAGAAGAAAACGATGACATGTTTGGACTAATTCAAACTAAAGAGTCGAATAATGATGGAAACAGCAAGAACAGAGAGATCATATTTAAACAGAAATGGCCCTTCTCTACCATTTTCCTTATAATTATTGAAGAGGTTACAGGGGAGGAAGAACACAGACACTCCCTCTCTCCTCCCTCAACCATCAAACCTAGAGCGAGAGGCAGAGAGAATATAGAAAATACATTTCAAGATATATATATTAAATTAATTAAAGAATATATAATCACCTTAACTATGAACCTAGCCTTTTTTTTCCCCTTTCCTGTCTGTGCCTCCTCAGTTTTGCACAGAGAATGTAAACATAATTAGTAAATAAGAGATTACTAAACAACAATTGCAATATCAATTTGAATAATAAAGAAGAAAACAACTGTCAGGTTGATCATCATCATCTCCATCTGCATCCTCGCGATCATCAAAGGGAGGTTTCTCCCCACTTGAACTTATGCCACCATCTGCTCCTGCTCTATATACATCTGCTCCATCCATGGTGGAATGGAAGACTCACGAACGCCACTCCCGTTGCTGAAACGATTCTCGCGAAAACCACCTCCATCGATGCTAGAAGGAACGTCCTTGACCAGCGAGTTAACCCACGAAACGTCTGGCTCGCCATTGTTCGACATAGCCAAACTTGCAGGCCTGGTTGTGGGGCTATTGTTGTGGCTGCCTCTGAAGCCGAAAGAAGCAGACCTCTTGAGCTTGTTAAGCTCGTCTCCTTGCATCCCCCAATCGAGCCTCCCGTCGGGTGAGCCCCAGTCGGAGAGATTGTTGGGGGGTGACATCATCGAAACTGAGTTGGCTGTCGGCCCGGTGAATCCATGGCGGTTGTTGTTGGCTGCTGCACCACGGTCAATGAAACTCTGGCTCCGTTTTGTAAAAGCCGAGGACCTAGAGTTCATCACAGCAGCAGCCACTGCAGCGGACGAATCGAACCCTCCATATGACCCGAGCTTCCTTACCGATTGGGGAGATGACACATTGGAAGGGTAACTCGATCGGAGTTGGTTCACGTTCTGGCGCATCTGAAGACCCGTTGGAGAATGATATGAATCATCTAGGTTAGTAGGATTCAAGTCTCTCCAGCAGGTTGGTGAGGAGAGACCCGAAATCTCTTCCATCAACTGCTGTTGATGTAGCTGGTTGGTCTGGTTCTCGAACCTGAGCAACTCCAGCTCCAAATCGAAATCTCGAGCATTCATAGCAGTCTTCAACCTGCTTCCTGGATGTTGCAAAGCAGGTGGGGTGAAGTTGATCTTGTTCTGCCACAACCCCCCACTCTTTGGGGACGAAGACGCAGTTGCTAAAGGTGACATGGGAGGAGTGGAAGCGGTAGGCAATGACATAGACATCGAACCCAGAGATAGTGGGCTCAAAGAAGGCATCTCCATTCCAGAAGCAGAAGACCTGGGAGGAGAAAGCATAGCTGAACCTGTGGCGGCATGGACTGGTCTCAACTCCTCAACCTTGTGAGCAAAGAAACAGACTTTCCTCCCACAACCAGTCTCGTCCTTGCAAAGCCTTGTCCGATACTGAGCAGGATGCAGCCACGACTCGAACACACCATGAGCATACTCACAGGAATCAACCTTCTGGCACGAGCCCTTTCGGAATTCAGGGCAAGGGACACAGCTGTAAGGGTACTTCCTTGGGTCCCTTCTCCTAGCGTTCTCCCCAGGGTGGACAAAGGGACACTCGGTCCAGTCATGGGAATATGCCCTCGAGCATGGCTTGACCTTGAATGAATACATCCTGAACTCATCGGTACCATACACCCCGGTGTTGATATCAGGGAGCGACACATCGATAGGATACTCTTTCCTCTCCGTAGCTCCCTCTTTAGCAAGCTGAGTAGGAACTGCCATGATAAGCTTCTCCTCCTCATCTTCACTCAAACTCTCACCCTTGAGCAACGACTCGATCAGCTTCCTCCTCGAATTGCAAGGGCATTTGGAGGAAGACATGAAGAGATCCTCCGGCTTGTTTCCATTAACATCGACACAATCAGCATCAGCCGAAGCATCAAGCAACACCTTGACGATCTCGGCCGAGGAATTCGAGCCACCAGCTACAGCACAGTGCAACGCAGTAACCTTATCGGAGCCACAAGCTCTGTTGACATCGACTCTGCCAGTTGCAATGATGTACTTCACCACGCTTGTGCTTCCGAACAAGGCAGCAATCATGAGAGGGGTTCTGAGTTCAAAACCCATCTTCCGAGAACCGTTTCTTCTGATATACCAGTAGCTTGCTTCATTAACATCCAGCCCTTTTCCCTCGACTTCGTTTCTGAAGAAAACGAGATCGTCAGAGGCAGCAAGCTCGAGCAGAACTGAGCAGGTAGACAAGGTGCTGCCTTTCTGCTTAAACGAAGGTTCTTCCATGTTGTTGGTGTTGGAAGGCGAAAGAGCGGTCTTAGAACCTTTGCACATAAGTAGCTCCTGTAAAAGGAAATTTCAACCAATTAAACACCGCCTCAAACCAAATTCACAACAACAATAGATGTGCTCGAAAGTCTAACCAGAAAACCTAAAAGCTGGATAGGAAAAAAGAAAACCCTTTAAATCCAGAAAGTTCCATTGATGGCCTGAACAAGAAGAATTCAATTCAACAGAACCAAATATTGAAATTTTATCAGCAAACCCCAAATCCCCAATTCCATCTCAGCCTATTCCTACCTAAAAATCAAAACCCACCAAACTTCACAACACAAAAAGTAACAGGGAAAGAAATTAGAGCTATAAAACGACGACAAGTCAAATCCAAACCCCCCCAAACGAAGACTTAAGGAAGTCTTTGAAGAAGAAGTAGCCCGTACAATCCAGGCAAAACCCAGAACCAAAGTTTCAAACTTTTTTCACCAAATCAAAACTGAAACCCACCAAACCCAGAAGACAAGCGGTGCTTACCTATATTCTCTTCTGTCGAGAGATGGGTAGGATTAAGTAAAACCAGAGTCTGCGTCAGAGTCCAACAAGCTCTGCTTTTCCTTATTGAATTGAAGAGATTGAACGGAATTGAGAGAGAAAAAGAGAGAAGGGTTCTCTCGGTTTAGTTTTATGTGTTACCAGGGGGAGCGAACTGATTGAGAGAATGAAGTGAGAGGCGCGTCTCTATATATCGAGGGGCTTTTTCTTCCTACCCTTGTTCAGGTTTTCAGGAAGGAGGGAGGAAAGTTAGGAATTTTCTTCTTCAGCATCAGCCCTCTTAATTTTATTTTATTTTTTTCTCTTTGCTTTTGCTGTGCGGTGTGCGCTCCTCTTTTTTGTTTCTTTTCCCCTTTTTTTTCTTTTTCAATTTTTCTGTATGGTTTTGATTTAAGAGTCAAAGTCAAAGCTTCAAAGGGCTTAAGAAAAGGCTGTCTTTCTCCTTGATGATCTCTTTGATGATCTAATCAGCACTGCACTGGGTTGTTCTTTAAATGCAACTGAAATGAAATGCAAATTGCATGTGTAAATTGAACCTTAATGAATTTGGAATTTTGCTGGGAGGAAAGGGTGTTGTGGACTGTGGGCCCAAAAATGGGTCATCCCGTGTAGAAGAACTAGAGAGGGGGAGAACCGCCTCAACGAGTCATCACCCTCTATTGTCTCACGCGCTCCCTTGGTTACGTGGTGCTCACTCTCCCTTCTTTATTCTCTTTTTGTATCTTATTTTCAACATGTGATATTTTATGGAAAAACTAAAATATGGAAAAAAAACTAAAAAATTAAAACACACATAAAAGTATGGGCAGCGTTTGGTGACATAAAAAATTGTATTAGGATTAGTGAGTTATGGTAATCCATGTATGTTAATAGTATGATTGTACTTTGGCTGCTTGTTATTCATTTGTTTTTCTATAGTGCGAGAGTGTGATTAAGATATTCTGTTGAATATTGTTTGGAGTTTAAAATCTGTGTTATGGGTGGCGAATGAGTGGAAGAACTAAAATGTGAGAGTGCTCGTCAGAAATTTCTCTTGATATTGTTCGATATGACTGACTCAAATATCTTTGATAACTTGCCATAAAGCAATCAATAACTGATATGTGGTGTTAAATGGACCAATATATAAGATTATAACTTATAAGTATGATATGGTTATGATCTTCTTCCCGTTTGAGGCATCCAGGGGAATTGTGACTCTCATGAAAGAATAGGAACGAAGGATCATATGCCTACGGATGTGGATGAAACACAAACAGTCATAGGGATTAAGTGTAGCGACTTTTGGATGCAACACCCCCAAAATCTTGTTATGAATAGTATCTCTTTGAGCAATGGCGGACCCAGAAATTACATCAAGGATATTCAACGATAAAATAAAATAACCAAGGATTGTCGATATAATATTGACTTCAAATACTTCCATCATTGAAATAAAATTTACAAAGGAATTGTGTCCCAAAACTGGAACAAGGTTTGTCAATTGACAAACCTTTAGACAACCTAGGTCCGCCCCTGTCTTTGAGCATGAGATTTTCGTTAGTAAAATGAATTTGTTGCCGTTTACCCCAAAATGTTTTTACCTCTTTAAGTACCATGTGTTTTTTTAGCTGGCCACTTTAGATAGTATGGCTAGAGGGATTTTCTTATTTGTCAGCTTGAATTGTGCTTTGTTGGATAATAATAATTGGGTCGAGGTGACCACTAGTGTGCATGGTTACCATCCAATATGGTGACAACTCCTGTTATTAATGTTGTCCCTATTATCATCCAATTCCTAAATCAATGTTATCATCCAAGATCATGATTACCATTCGAATCTCTAGCGAATGATATCATTCACTTCCATGATTACCATCCATGTTTAAGTGTGGTGTCCATCTAGTGTCATGCTTACCATTCAAGTGTATGATTTTCAGTCACGGTGGATACCATCAAATTCATAAATGGATAATATCATCCACCCCATGATAGTAATTCCTAAATGGATGTATTATCCATGTAACAAAAAAGACACTATCTACGATGACCATTCAGAAAGCATGACGGATGAATACTATTAACATTGGACGTGTTCAATGACTGTTTAATGACATCCAACTGGCGTAGCGACTACGTTAATTGATGATTATCTCTGTAGATGGTGGATGGTTAATATGACAACCAACTCGCACAGATATAGCATTGGACCTCTACCATTTCTTGGTGTTGACAATTTCTCATGTTTTAATGAAGCTTTAAGCAATATAAGTTTTCGATGCAAAATTCCCAACAAATTAGACCGGAATGACTAAGAAACCGGCTAGGAAGTGCAAATGGGTAAAGGAAAGAGCGGGAGAGGAGAGGATAAGGAAAGGGAAAGGTAAGGGAGAAAAGTGGCGAGACGAAGAAGAAGAAACATTCCAACTTGGTAGTCTGCCTTTGCTCTTCAGTCTACCCAAACGCTGCCTTAGCTCCACTGCTTTTTAATAAATCTCCTACTTTCTTTCTTTCCAACCTGCCCCCTAACTTTTTCCTTATTTGCCCACGTACCCTCCTCCACTCCACTCTCCCCAATCTCCACGGACGAATTCCACCAACACACGCGCGCACGAACAGAAAAGAAAAAGGAAAATTAAAAAAGAAAAAGGCAGCTCCCACTTATCCCATTCCGCGCCAACTCAAAGCGCGTTTCCAAAAAATTGCTGCTTTCTAGGCCTCTCTCTCTTTCTTTTCTGTTTCGCCGAGAGAGGAAGGATACTGATTTCACCGTGACTCATCCTTCCACTCACAATTTCCGGCCTCCTTCCTTTTTTTCTTCCCAGCAGCTCCCATCTTTTCCCGTCTCCTTTCCTTTCCCTTCCCTCTTCTCTACTCTACGGTTTTCTTTTCCTTTCACTTGAATAACCATAGATGGTAATCGGGCCAAATAGTTTTATTCCCCATGTTTCTAAAGCGTTTAAAACATGCCTGAAATTTCCCAGACCCTAACTGCAGTTCGATCCCGGGTTTCGGTGTGTTGAAATCGTGAAACCGTTATACTTCTGGGATGGTTGTTAACATATATACAAGCAGAGAGGGACCTTTTTTTCCCTCGCATAGCTGGGCACTGCAGGGTGGCAATATATAAGTTTGACGACAAAGGCATGTGGATCATTTACGTGTTGTTGTACAACGCGAACTTACCTTGTCATGTAACTTAAGGTCCAAACTCAACCAAACTGCAACAAACCAGTTGGTTCTAATAACTCGAATTGTTGGGAGAAGTTTATTACTAAAGTCAGCTTGCAGGCTTGAAGTTTGTACAAGCCCGCCATATGTCTTACGTTTTAATCAACTATTAATATTGTGGATGTGCAGATTCGCACACACAATCACTTGGCTAAACCAGTTATCAAATTGTTGTCCCAATAACTCAAATTATTGAAGGAAAAAAATATTATGAATCTTATACCTTAGCTAAACAAAGCTAGCAAGCCAACAGGCATCGTCACAAGCTGCCTAGGGGATGGGGGAAAAAAGTAAAAAACTAGTGATAAGAGTCCAGTCCATCCTTTTTAAGTTGGGAAAATCCCTAGGAAGGATCTAATTTTTAGATGCATGCATTTGCATGATTAGTGTATATAACTATATATGCATGCTAGCTGGATGAAGCTCCTAGTTTGTTATACAAGGAGAAACTCTCAGCTGTCTCCTATGTTGTGCTTTTGCTGTCAACTGCTAAACTAAACAAGCCCTTATTTAGTTAGTCTGTCAAATAACTGTATCTTGGGATCCCCTTCAAAAAAAAAAAAAAAAAAACTGTATCTTGGGATCTTCTCTTTTTTCCCTCTTTCTTTGACCTTGTTTTGACGCTCGTTGTGTATCATCATCCGCTATCTTTTCTCTCTTGCATGTTTCCAAGTTCAACAACAAAACCTTGGATCAATTTTGGCCACTGCTGCTTATTTTCCAATTTGACTTGGAACACAATTCCGTTTTAGTTTGACCCCCTTTTTCACAATATTTCAACAATGGTTAAGTTAAGTAGAATCATCATCACAGAAAATGATTACTGGAAGAACATGTTTGTTGGTCCAAGGTTATCATTAGTTTGAACTTGACAACAAAATTGTATTATTGGGATACCTTTATTATTATTATTATTATTATTATTATTATTATTATTATTATTATCCAAAGTACAACCATTACATTTACAGGTACCATACTGAATGATCATTAGTTGACTCTATGGATCCCATTCCCAGGTGCAATAATGCATTAGTCAGCTTAACGAACCACCCTCTACTTATTTATTCTAGGGCAATGTCTATTTTTTACACAAACCTTTTTCATATTCTTTTATTTTAACCAAATCTATAAAAATTCTATTTATTATCCAAACGTATTATAATTTATCAAAGTCTGGGCATTCATTCTGTTACCGTTACTTATTTCGTCCACGTGAGGGGTGAAATTTTGTTTTGTTTTTTTATATTCTTTTTATTAAAAATAGTAAATGATGGTATTCTGACCGCCATGTAGGAAGTCAACTCATTATGGTCATACTTAGTCAGCATTATTAATAGAAAAGTTGACGGAGAGTTAACTTTTGGATAATTTTTAGGAATTCTATAGGTTTGGTTAAAATAAAAGAATCTGAAAAAGGTTTGGGTAAAAAATAGATATTGCCCTTTATTCTAAGTTCATAGGAGATTCTATTGCTAAAGTACTAACACCCTGATTAAAGAAGATAGAATTTGCTGGAATGGAATCCATATTCCATAAATATATATAAACCCAATTCGCCGTGCAATGCTGTAAATGTTTGGGCTGGGCCGAATGCGATTTGGGTGGTGTAGGGACTATTGAGTTCGGGCCGAAGGAGAGAAGGAGAAGGCACAGAGTGATAAGAAAGGGGAAAGGGGCCGTTGGGCCGACATGATTAGCAAGTAAAAGCGAAGGCGATATTGGGCTGAGACAGCTCGGGAAGTTCAAAAGAAAAGCGAGGATAAAACCCACAGAAAATGGGCTGTTAGTGAATTGGACAGCAATGAAGCGCCGGATGAACGGAACAAAACGGGCGTCTCCACTGCGGGGCTAGGATAGCCAGGCGCCAGCGCTAAGAGATCAGCCTGATTCCATTCGGGTCGTTTGCTTCATGGATTTGAAAAATGAGGGTTTTGGTAAAACTTGGGTTTTGGAAAACCATGGATATATGATAGATTTGGTGGCATTATGGATTTGACAAAGTCTATTGTTTGCTTGTTGGATTTGATTATAGATTTTGTTTGAATAGATTTGTGGATATGAAATTCAAATTACCTTGTTACCCTTATCTTATCTAATTAAATTTCTATATTATAATCCATAAATTTCATTAAAAAAATCCAACGCATACAATGAAATTTTAAACTCTTTACCACAATGTGGACTAATAATTCAACTACAAATATAGAAATGTATTATAGTTTGGCACTAATTAACAACTCATCTAATAATGTACGCAATATTATGTATCAATTGCAACCAATTGCTCGCTTTATTGCTACAACTCATCAACTTCTTGCTAACTCCCCGATTTTGGAATCCGACAATCAATCAATTAATAATGCACAAGATGAACATAAGATGTTTATAGTTGAATCTAACAAATCACATATACATTTATATTTAAATAAACTATGATATTACAAAACGAAATGGAAAATTCTCATATATATAAAATACGACATTATAAAAGTTTATAATTGCATGACCATTGAATTAAAGTAGGACAACTTTGTAATTAAAGTAATAAATAAGGGTAGAAAGGTAATTTACCATCATGGATTTTAATCCATCACCCAAATCCCACCTCAAGAGGTGGAACTTCCAAGTCTGTGGGGTCCACGGATTTGGAACCTCAAAAGTAGCGGGACCCACAAATTCCATCTCCCTAATTCCCTAACAGCCTGTTTGGATTGACAAAAAAGTAAGGAATTGGAATTCCATTTCCAATTCCATTTCCATATATTATGTTTGGAATAATAAAAAGGTTGAGAATTGAATTCCAATGGGTCTAAAATATGGGAATTACAATTCCTATCAAAAGTGATAGGAATTGAGAGAATGAAGATGAAATTAGTGGGACCCATCAATACTTTTTATTATTTTGTTGACCCACTATCATTTTACTCTCTTTCTCTCTCTTTCATATTTCATTTCCCAAAATAAAACAAACATATTACATTTTTCATTATGGTTAAAAGTGCAATTCATTTCCATAGTTGTAGGAATTATACCAAACACTAGAATTGGAAATGGAATTCTATAAAAATAAAAAATTGAATTCCATTTCTATTTCCATTTCTTCCGGAATTGTATCCAAACAGGCTGTAAGGCAAACGATGGATTTCCGTTAAAGTCCATGATGAATAGATTTCCATGACCAAATCCATCACCAAAACCCTCAAGCAAACGACCCGCAAAGATTGTTCTTTCTGTTAGGAAATTCTATTTCCTATAATGTTATGGGCCACATATTTTACAATTATATGAGCTATTTGGTTATGTGAGCTAATTGAAAGTGATCCAAATCAGGAGCCCAAAGATGTCTTGGATTGATATGGGCCTAAATGGGTGGAAACCCAATACTTATTCACCTTGGGTTTTATGGGAGCCCACTGTGACTAGTATATAAAGGAGTTGAGGTCGTGGTCCCCAATACACCAAGACCAAAATATTCTCGTCTTCTCCCCATCAGGAAGACGAGAGCTCTCCCGTAAAGGAACTATGGAAGCTTGGTTGAGGAAGGTCACAGTACCTCCTGGATCGTGCTCTAGGAGTATCGTCCAGTTCCAGATCATCTTCCAGATTCCGCATCAGACTCTTGGCGATCAACAACATGAAATAAGGTAACTCTTTCCACCTTTGATAATCTGACAAGATGATGGCTTGCGAGGAATTATATTTGTTATAGTTAATTCTAACAAGTGGTATAAGAGCTCTCATCTTTGTTTGATTATTGGGGTTATATATTCTTCAGTGTTGTACGGAGATGATTTTGTGTATTATGATATTGTTATCTCCTTACATTTTGCGTCTCCTGATTTTTTCCCAGTTCCTGCGTTTTTCTTTATTCTTTCCGGGGTCAGAATTGCTCATTCTTTTAGGATTCGAGTGTTTCTTTTCTCTTGATCCAATTGTTTGTCCATTTCACATTCTTGGGCCCCCTCGTTGGGGAAATGTGGATTTCAGGGAGGTGGAGATTGAGGGATATGTGGATTTATTAGCAATCTCCAATCTTGAATCCCCTTCTTTGTCCTATTTGGTCTCTGGACATAATTGATAACATGTGGTTGAATGGGTTCTTCTCATACCGGATAATTTCAGTTGTATTATGCATGTGATCATGTACACAATTGGATGTTTCTTCCATATGCATGTTAATTGTTTTTTGGTAGCAAAACGCTATTCATTAATAATTGTTTACTGTGAATTGGATCTAGTTTCAGTTTGGTTGCTTACTGAGTTCTAGTTTGCGGTTTGGCCGGAATACTGGGCAGTGGCACGTTCAAGTTTTCATATTAAGGATCAATTAAGTTTTTTTTTTTTTTTTTTGTATTTGTAATTATTGGTTTCGGTTACGGGAAATCTTTTCACTTCCTACCGTACGTGTGTGTATGAATACACTTTGATGGTAAAATTCCTTAACGCAAGCCATGTGGCTGGAAAGGGAAAAGTTCCTCTACGGTTAAGGATTAGATAAAATTATTTGATTAATCAATGCCTTTTGAGATTCTATAATAATGAATTAAGTCATTTATAAGATATATGAAGCCAAAACAAGGGTTGAGTTTGCAGGGATTCAAATTTCCAGCCCGCAGAGGGTTTGTCGGAAGGGCACTATAGGCAATTCACACTTAAATAAAGCTGTGCGTTTCACCTCCAACACTTTCTGCCGGTGGGCCGGGCCAGTTTATTATATAGTCGGACCGGGCTGTTGCCCCCTGAAGTATCCGGCCCAAGCTCTTTCCCCCTGACGTAGTCGGCCCAAAGACTGCTGGTGAAATGCTTCCATCGGAATCTCTCGGAACCCATATTCAGCTGCCGTGGCAGTCCATGCCGTGTTTACTTCTTTCTCCATATCGCTTTCGGTCTCAAGCCCTGCACTTCAATACTACATATGCAATTGTGAGGGACGCGTGGGCGGAGGGAGTTGCTACTCCTCCAATTGAATTCCCCAACTCCTCCCCAGCTGTAAGTGTGAAGGGTGTGTGTCAAGAGGGGAGGGATTGGAGATGCGTGGGAGGAGAGAGCTTCTACAGCCTTTCGTGGTGGCCTAAGTAAACCTTTATTTTTGATCAATTAGAGCTTGCTGGTTCATGCTTAAGTGTGATTGCAATCAAGATAATGTCCGGAAATCAACAAAATGGTGGAACCTCTTCAGTGCAAACCAGTGCTCCCAACCGTCGGAATTCAAAGGGCAAATGTAATTTGATTTCTTTGGTTTTTTCCATGTTCCACTGTTATTGTACGTATTCAAAATGGACAAAACATATACCCGCTGCCTTAATTCTGTCGTATTTTGTAGGGTTCATGCGAGCTATATTCAACCCGCCAAAACCTCCTTCCAATCAACAAACCGCTGCTGAAAGGGATCGTCTTAAGCAACGTAGTCCCGCGATTCATTTGTTGGTACATTATATTAAAGTTTACTTTGGCACAAAATCAGAATAATTTGATTTGTATATTTCAATTGCAGAAATACTCACCCTTCAATCACAAGTTGAGCATATTGATCGCTTGATAGCTCAATTCTATCGAAAACGACGACGGGAGATCTTGAACGCGCGCTTGCGACGTACTGTTCAATATATTCCACATGGTAAGCTTAGCATCTTTTAAACGCTTTTCTTTATTTTGTAAGGTGTGTTCTAGACTATTTTGCATACGCATACCATAGTCCATATGTGCATTGCGTTGTATATGTCACGGAGCAGGATTCCACGTCGTCCTAATGGATTTAGTTCATGCATAATTAACTTTGTTACCACAGATAATAGTTCATGTATCTCCCACCTTCGGACAAAAAGGGCACGTTTAATGCGAGCGATTCATTTGTACAAAAGGCGGATGGTTAATGCTGTACCGAGGGGGTTCTCCCGTTCCCATGGTTTGTGGCATCATATTTTATATTTGTACATTGTAAATACGTATTCATCATGTGTGAGTTATCTTATGTGACTACTTTGATTGTAGGATATCCTGTTGTGGAACTTTTTAGTCTGGGCGAGCCTACAAGCATTTGTCAATACTGTGCAGCAATTATGTGGGTGCAAGAAAGTACGGTTCCTACTAGGAGTCGTGTTAATCCCACTTTCTCATTGTGTTGCAAGGCTGGAAAGGTAAAACTACCCCCTAGACGTGCTCCAGAGTTTTTGAATGAATTGTTAATTCTTCTACACCTATGAGCCGTCATTTCCGGGAAGCCATTCGTAGATACAATGCTGTGTTTTGCTTTATCTCCCTGGGCGGGAAAGTGGATCGTGGTATAAATGATGGTCGAGGGGTGTATGTGTACTCTATAGGAGGACAAATTTATCACTCTATAGGCAGCTTATTACCTGCAGACGGTCAGCCACCGAGGTTTGCCCAATTATACATTCATGACTCAAGTGCTGAACTACAGAGTCGTTTGCATCTATTTCCAGTTGATGATGCCTCCAGTTCATTGCGATCAGATATTGTTGAACGATTGCAAGAAATGTTTGATAGAAACAATGTTCTAGTTCAAACCTTTCGGATGGCTAGGCAAAAGATACAGGAAGGCAATGTGAAAGAGGTGAAGATCAAATTAATTGCCAAGCGTGCTCATGATGGGAGAGAATATGATTTACCGACGGGGAATGACATAGCAGCCTTGATTGTTGATGAAACAGGGCAAGATACATTTGAGCCAGATATTATTGTTCAGTATAAGAGTTCTGAATTGGAGAGAATTAATTATTATCATCCATCATTAATGGCTTTACAATACCCAATTTTATTTCCTTATGGAGAGGATGGATGGCATCCGGACATAAGCTGTGATGATGATGATGATGATAATCTTTGGAATGACAAGACACTGTCCCAGTGTGATTATTATGCATACCGCCTACAGAGTAGATTTCAGGAGTCAAATTCGGTTTTATTATCTGGGAAATTATTTCAGCAGTATGTTGTGAATGCGTATGCATTAGAAGAGGCACAACGGCTTGATTGGATCCGAAATAACCAAGCTAAACTTCGTTCCCATTATCTGAGTGGGTTAGTGGATGCATTCCTCCGTGGTGATTCTGATTTAGAAATGACTGGAAAACATGTTATTTTGGCTGCTTCCCACACAGGAAGTCCACGGTACAAGTATGAAAACTTCCAGGATGCTATGGCTATTTGTAGGTGGTTGGGCTACCCAGATTTATTTATTACCTTCACCTGTAATGCAAATTGGCCGGAAATCCAGTTTATGGTTGATTTGGTAACCGCAGATGGTCGGAAAGATGTCAATAGATATGATATTATTGCTCGGGTCTTCAAGCTTAAACTGCATCAATTAATGTTTGAGATAAGAGATAAGAAAATATTTGGGACTACCACTGGATGTAAGTCGTACATGCTCCATAATTGTTATTTTAGTTTTGAGCAATACTTTTGTTTCATATGGTTGAATTATTTTATGCAGGTTGTCCTTTACCTAATAAGGTTTTGGCAGGCTCCAACTTAATACATATTGTATTTGTTTGCAGTTGTGCTGGCAATTGAGTTTCAAAAGCGTGGCCTTCCCCATGCTCATTTGCTGGTCTTCCTAGCTTCGGAATGTAAACTAACTGGGCCGACGACCATTGATTCCGTCATATCCGCAGAAATTCCAAACTCTGATATTGATCCAGAAGGCTATAGAGCTGTAACTGCTTTTATGCTGCATGGTCCATGTGGTCTTTTGGGCCGTAATGCTCCTTGCACAGAAGGTGGTGTGTGTACTAAACATTTTCCAAAGCCGTTTTGTGAGCAAACGACGATTGATGATAATGGTTTTGCCAAATATCGACGACGTGACAGTGGAATATCTTTTAAAGTTAACTCTGTGTCATTGGACAATCGTTTTGTCGTGCCGTACAATCGCTATTTATTATTGCGATTTGATGCACATATAAATGTTGAGTTCTGCAATAAATCCAGGTATTTTTTCATACCACATATAATATTATGCTCGACACTACTTTTTTATTCCCTTCCATGGAAAGTGCCAAATTTGGTAGCTTTTGTTGTGTTTTTTTTATTGGTTTAAACGTATCAGTTTGGTTGTTGCATTACTACTCATTAGTTTTGTTGTGTCCAATTTTTGTTTGACATGGTAGGGCAATCAAATATTTGTTCAAGTATATCAACAAACCACAAGATCGAGCAAAAGCTTCATTAGTTGACAATGAAACTAATACTGGAATTGAATCTGGTGCATCAAGTTCAAATCCCACACCACGTGTTGATGAGATAAAAGCATATCTTGATTGTCGGTATATCACATCTGGTGAAGCATGCTGGAGGTTGTTCAAGTTTGATGTCTACTCACAGTACCCATCAGTGTTGCGCATGTCTTATCATCTTCCTGGGCAGAATGTAGTTGTCTCAAGGCAGCATTCAAATCCTCAAGGTGTGCTCCAGTCTAAGCGTGCTCAAACCTCTATGCTGTTGGAATGGATGAAAATGAATAAGTTATTTCCAGAAGCAAGGAAATATACATTTGTAGAATTTCCGCAACATTATGTTTGGGATAAAACAAAGCAGGCGTGGCACAAGAGGAAATCCATGTTCAGTATTGGGCGGTTGTATTATTGTCATCCTTCGCCTACAAATGATAGGTTCTATCTGCGTATGCTTCTACATATTGTTCGTGGTGCTGGTAGTTTTGAGGACATCAGGACAGTGAATGGAGTTTTGCATAAATCTTTTAAGGAAGCATGTTATGCGCATGGTCTATTGGCAGAAGATAATGAATGGAATGACTGTTTGGCTGAAGCGGCTCTTTGGGCATCCGGTAAAAAGCTTAGAACTTTATTTGTTACTATCATCAGCCTGTCAAGTTTCAGACATTGGGAAACTATGGGAGCGGAATTGGGCACTGTTATCTGATGATATTTTGTATGCCCGTCGGAAGGAACTAAATATGCCTACTTTAGAAATGTCTGATCTTCAGTTAAAGGAATGTTGTTTGCTGGAGATAGATAAATTGCTTGCAAGAAATTGCAAAACTCTATCTGATTTTCCTGGATTACCAGTTATCGATACTGGTAACATGTCATCTTCATCTAATCGATTGATCACTGCAGAACTTAATTACAATGTTGCAAGTCTTCGTGAGCAATTTGAAGGTATGATTTCCAAGCTCAATGCCCAACAAAAAAAAGCTTTTGATGAAATTACTGAATCGGTGTATGCAGATAAGGAAATGCATTCTTTATTGATGGATGTGGTGGGACAGGAAAGACCTTCTTATGGAAAGTCATTTGCTTGAAATTGCGATCGGAAAATAAGATTGTTCTATGTGTAGCTTCTTCTGGGATTGCAGCCCTTTTAATGGATGGGGGTCGAACAGCTCATTCTCGATTTCACATTCCAGTAGACCTTGATGGTAGATCGACATGTCATATTGACCAGGGTAGTGAATTAGCAGAGCTCATTCAGCGTGCTTCATTGATTATTTGGGATGAAGTTGTTATGTCACACAAGCATGCAGTGGAAGCTGTAGATAAATCATTGCGGGATATTTTGCGGTTTCGGTATGAAAACAGTCAGGGGAAGCCCTTTGGAGGTCTTACAGTTGTTTTTGGAGGAGATTTCCGGCAAACTTTGCCTATAGTATTGAAAGCTTCACGAGGTGATATTGTGAACTCATCTATAAAGAGGTCTTACCTTTGGCCCCATTTGAGGGTAATTAAATTAGTTGAAATATGCGCTAGCACGATCTAATTGCTCTCCAGAGGAAACTGTTGAGATAACTACTTTCCAGAACTGGCTCTTGCAAGTAGGAGACGGAGTAGATTCAGATGTGTTTGGTGAGTCTTTGATTCGCATACCTCAGGAATTAGTAATTCCTCGACAGAGTGATCCTGTTATTGATATTGTCGCCTCTATATACAGTGATCTTAGTAGTCATGCAGGAGATCATAATTATTTAGTCAATCGAGCTATCTTGGCTCCACACCATGATATGGTTTCTGCAGTGAATGAGTATATTCTAAGTCAATTCCCAGGAGATGCAGTGGCATATTTCAGCGCAGATTCTATTGAGATGGACCCTGGGAAGGAGGGAGTTGTGGATGCTGATTATTCAAAACGAGTTTTTGAACAACCTCAGGATTGGAAACTTTCCAGACCATCAGTTGGAACTAAAAGTTGGGTGTCCAGTCATTCTATTACGGAATATGGATCAAACTGTTGGCCTTTGTAATGGTACTAGAATGGTTGTGAAGACTTTGGGTAAATGGTTCATTGAGGTGGAGATTTTGACAGGTACCAATGTCGGTGATCGCGTCTTCCTTCCCAGATTGACATTATCAACCCATTACAAGAGTCTTAATTTCACCCTCATTAGAAGGCAATACCCTGTTGCTCTTTGTTTTGCCATGACTATTAACAAAAGTCAGGGTCAAACACTAGCCAATGTTGGTTTATGTCTTCAAAGACAAGTTTTTAGTCATGGTCAGCTATATGTTGCATTGTCAAGAGTTACTACAAGGCAAGGATTGAAGATTTTGAGTGGCAATGAGAATGGAGAGGAAGGCACTTCAATGGTGAACATAGTATTCCCAGAAATATTTGATTGATTTATATGAACTTCAATTCAGGTTTAACTTATGATTACAGTTTATTTTTTTGATGGACAATTGTTAGGCGTCATGTTTGGCTATTTATTTTTGTGAAGGCAATTTCCCTAGCAATAACATTTTGGTATACGCTGTTGTATTCTTTCACAATTATTGCATTTTACTTTTAAACTAAATCTATTTACTAGCGTTTTCAAAGCTATGTTAACTATCATCATGTAAAAAAAACTAATGATATCCATATGTAAAATATTTTTTTGGATTTAAAAATACAACTATCCAATGGACTATATGTTTTTAAGCATTGAGCTTATGTATCTAGCCACTGATGAAAAGAAAAGTTTGTACTCATAGATTACTCAAGAGATCTGATGATTTTAGGAAAACATTAATACATTTGTCGAATTTACAATTTTGTTATTACCAATATTATATATACAATGACACTTTAACATTTTTTAAAGACTAAATTATAAATGCTATATTTTAAATGGAAAAATGGGCTTATTTCCTATGTGGCTCATGAATTAATCGGGCCCAGAGTTTTGGAAAAACCCATAGCAAATGACTACACACAGGCGAGCTGATACATTCCAAATTCACCTTTCTAAATTGGGCCTGTGGGGGTTTTTTTATTTTGTTTGGGCGGCTTCCTAACTGCATTGGCAGCGAGTTCCAACTCTAAAGTCTAGAGTACACCAATTTAAAAGGAATTAACAAATAGCAAGGAAGGTGACAGTAAACAAAGAGCAAAATTATATGATGCTCAAAATATGGTTACATGAAGGACCACCTCAAAAGGATAATAAACTTGCAAAAAATATTTGCGTTACATATCCATTATGCGGTTAAATAATTCGCTATTACAGCGAGGTGGATCATTACTAACATTAATCCGATTATATTAATAATACCCTACGCTATTTAGTCATCTAAAATCGGGAACAACTTAACCAAGAAGAGATCAAGATGATTCTTCACGTTGTTCCAAGGTCCGAATGTGACCAAGACCTTATATGGCGTCTCACCAATCATGTTGAGTAGTGGAATGTACTCCACATCTTCCATCTCATCAAGACCAACAACAGCAGACATGATTCTCCGTAAGTAAGCTGATGGAAATACGACCTCAATATCGGTGGTGTCATCTTCAATTGTCAAGTGAAGCAAGTATATGCTGGATGCGGCATGCCAAGATCTCCTCAATTCTGTGACAAACCATTGAAAATGTATGACTTGCCCTGGTACAAGCCAAAACATAAGGAGTTCAAAATAAGACCAAATTAGATGCAAATTCTTGAGATAAAAGATAGATTCCGGATAGATAAAATACATGTTATCTGATTCACCTGATTAGCAACATCCAATTGCATAGGGATAAGATCTATAGTTTCTACAGTGTCCCAAATTGCTGCGGCAACTTCATAGTGCAGATTTGAAACGAAGTCTCCCATGGAAATTAATCTATAATTTAGATTAGTAGCAATATTAGCAACTCTATCAACAAATGTTAGAGCTGTAAAACTAATCAACTAATTATGTAAACCCGAATATACACAAACAATAGCAAACCAATACATGAATGTGTCAATACTTCGATGTATTTTACAATTGGACCTATATTTGCTTTCTGTTGACGTTTTCTTCTTTGATTTTTAACTGGAATTTTATCACTCAACTCTACTACGTATTATACAAACATACAAAGTTTAGTTGAACTGCAAGACACACTATGTAATCAAAACCAACCTAAATAATTTTGACATATATGCCCTAAACTATGGATCAATGCTATGCTAAAATCCAAGAAAGAGCTATTAATCATGTCCATGAATTAAATAGGCTAACCGCATTAGTTCAGAAAAGGATGGATGCTAACTCACCTGTGGGCGTTGCAAGTATTTCCTTGGAGTTTCGAAGTAAAAAAAAAAAAAATTCTTAATGCTAAGATTGTAGTAGATCTGGAGAAACCTAATTTGAAGGCTAGCAAGCGAATGTAATTGATGAGTGGTCTGGAAAAATTGGTTGACGTTCTTGATGAGAGGAAAGGGCAGATTTTGCCGAGGTAGGGTTTTAGAAATGACCTTTTATAGATGCTGAGATAGGACTAACGTCGATCAGGCAGAGAGAAGGCCTGGAAAATGAGTGCATGCACTGGATTGGTTTTCCAGTTGCTTTGTTCGCCGAAGAGTGAGCAGAGCAGAGGAAGGCGTAAGGGAGGAAGGGAGTTGAAACGTCTTCGGCTGGGTCTTTACGAGGTAAGACTTTAGAACTTACCTCCTGGAGATGTAGAGATGGAACTAATATCGGTCAGTCAGGGAGGGCTGGAACATGAGTGCATGCAATGGCTTGGTTGGACAGTTGGTCTTTCCGCCGGCGAGTGAATAGTGACGTCGTGACTCGGTGCCGTTGTCGGAGTCCGCGCGAGTGGTGATTCGACGGCAGGGTTGTTCGACGAGGGAGAATGAGCGAGAGTAGTGGGAGGGTCGAGTTTTGCGGAGGGAGCGGGAAGAAGGAGAAGCAGAAGATGGCGGGTTGGGGATGTGGATGGTCAGGTTTCTGTGGAGGGACTGGAGGGTAGGTGAGAGCGATGGAGGAGAGAAGGGAAGAAGGGAGTTAAACCGTCTTCGGGTGGGTGGGGTTTTTTTTTTTTTTTTTTGTATTTGTTTGATCTAAACGTGGCTATGGCTGTCCATTTGGTTTGGGTTTTTTGGTTTTAACCAAACCCAAACCAATTGGAAAGCTAATGGTTTCTTTTGTTTTGTTTTAAACCAATAAGCAACTTAATGGTTTTGGTTTGGTTAAAACCGAAAAACCAATAGAAACCATTAAGAATAAAATTATTCATCCACAAGATTTTTTTTTGTTGTTGTTTCTTTTGACACGCATGCCAACCAATAATTTGTGCTGACCATACAAATATGTTTTTGTCAAATGATAATAAATAAATAAATACATAGCTCTTTTTTTTTACTCGATGATACGAGTGATTTACTGGCTAAAAAAATTCAATAATTCAAAATGGTATTCATTTATTTTATCAATGTACCAACCCTAGCGATGCATTGTCAATTGATTCATGTTTATGAGAAAATGCCACACCTAATTTCAACTCCTCCTTCCAAACAACAAAACGCTGCTGAAAGGGATCGTCTTAAGCAACGTAGTCACGCGACTCATTTGTTAGTACATTAAAGTAAATTTTAAAGTGTTACAAAATCATAATAATTTGATCTGTATATTTCACTTGCAGAAATACTCACCATCCAAGCACAAGTGCACCATATTGATCACTTGATTTCCAAAAACCCTTTACTCTGAGGAAAACGTCATTGGGATGGATGCATTGCACCATCCCAATTAAATCTTCCCGTGTATTAAATGTAAATTAACGAAAGAGAATTTTCTTTTATTATAGTTTAATTGATCAATAAAAATCAAATGGTAAATGAATTGACAGAAATGTGGCAAAGCCCATTTCACTCTCCCAACTTTTATTGCTGCCAGTGTAAAGGGAAAAGTTCAGTTTAGGATATGTGCTTTTGTCTTTATACTTCTCTAAGGTAGATAGATATATAAATGGACCCATTCTAAATAACCAAGGCAAAAAGATATTTCACATGGGCCTGTTACACATGACGGTCCATCTATAGCCCACAACAAGATCTCATATGTGACTGTCGTTTCGCAAAACAACAGTGGAGGAGGTTTCGGCCCACATGGTTTTTTTGGGCGGCTTCCTAGCAGCATTGGCATCGAGTTCCAACCCTAGAGGCTAGAGTACAACAAAAATTTCCTGGCGCCACCATTGCCTTTCACCGGCGAGTGAATTGCGACCACAGTCTCGGATCCCCGTCGTCAGCGAGCGCTTATCTGAGGATGGCGCTAGCTAACCGGTCTTCCCCATGCAGAACACCTGCCCCAAATATCCATCTCCCCATATCCCTAATTGGAAGAAGCAACCAATTGCCCAGGCTACATCCGCCACGAACATTGCATTTCAATTCAACCGGGTACAGATTGGAAGATGGTTCCCACCTTGGAATCAGACGTCACACAGTCAAAGCCTCAGCTCCGAGTGTGGCCCTCTTTGCGGCGGCAGCGGGGAATAAAAGGAACCGAGCTGCTTTTCAATCCGAGGTCCTCCTTGCACATGGACGCTAATTTCTACTAGCTCTGTTTTGGCGGGCTGTCGGTCCTTGGGAAATTTGCATTGGATTACAACTGACACTTTTGAATTTTCCCCTCTATTTCCATCTCCAGCTCTACATCCCTTGAATAAGCACCTCACGTTGGTGTAGTAGTTACCTTCCGAAGATGTTGCTGTTGCTTGCCAACGTGGGGTAATTGGTAACTGCCCCAACTGGAATCCACATATATATACCTTCTCTAAATCTCTCGGCTCATTTTAGATTTCAGTTGTCACTTGCTAAATCCCGCCAGGGAGCTTCTTCTTCGCAGAATTTTTCCCCCCTTCATTCCTCCATCAAACCAACTTCCTATTCCTTCACTATAACTAAGTGCTTACGTATTTTGGTAGCTACACCATGTCATTCAATGGCATCCGAGATCTTGAGTCCGAGAAACAACTCTGGTCAGGGCATTGTCGCGTCTCCAGGGCATGGTTGGGTGTTAATGTGACGACTGATAAAGTCCTGCATTTCGATCTCATCTTGATGGATGCCAAGGTACGGCTGTGTTTAACATTAACTTCAGTTGCGTCACATATCATCCAGTCTGTCTTAATTCATCTCTATAAATCCCCAGGGAAATGATATATGGGTGCATATCCCACCAGTGCTGCAAGAACACTTCAAACGATTGCTGCAGGAACAGCAGGTCTACACCATTAGAAACTTTGAGCTTCACACGACCCAACTGAAATATTGCCCCATTGCCAATACATATATCATGTCGTTCTCCCGGAAGACTACTGTTGAGCATGTTCCTGATGTCCCTTCCATTCCTGCCTTCAAATTCAATTTCCTCAAAGCAAGTGAGATGGCATCTAAGTTGAATGATGTGGTCGTCCTCTCAGGTTACAACCGCAATTTATTCAGTGGTTGATTTCCTTTCTGTGCTTGCTTGCATCTAATGTCCATTCACTTTTCTTTGTATAGATGTTGTTGGGCAAGTAGTACAGCACTCGGATGCCATCAAGACAACGAATCTTGCTAGGAAAACCATTCGGAAGGAGCTTCAACTGAAACTAATTGAGTAAGAGCTATCTTTCCTACGGCTGTATCAATATGAATTTGGAGTTACATGAATGATTGATGATTGCTTGGGTACAACGTTCTACTTTTTCGAGGCAGTATCAATTTAGATCATAGGTTATTCAGCCTCTGATCATATACATTCATATGTGTCACTTCATTGTATGGTGTTCATTTACACCCATGATCAGGCACTACTTATGTTGTCAAACCTAAGCCTACGTTGTTTTACAGAGGGGATGTTGTCAAAGTTATTATCTGGGGAAGAGTTGTAGCTGACTTTGATAAGTTGATCAAACCTGGTGATGATGAACAAGTCATACTGGTTGTAACTGCTGTTTCTGTCAAACCCTTCTTAGGTACAAAATCTGTTTACAATGTGCTGCATTGGAGATATATGGGTGACTGATCAGTAGGAACTACATCAATTTAATTTTTCAGGTGAACTTTGCTTTAATTCGTCGGGTTCAACAATGTTGTACCCCAACCTTGATATCCCAGAAGTAAAGGCTTTCACAACCAGGTATTCTCTTTTAATTGCTAATGAATATTCGAACCATACTGTTGAACCAATGTCAAATTACCATATTTATTTCTTTTGAAAAAGGAATGTGCAACCACAGCAGCCCGTGTTTGTTGAATTACCCCCACCCCCCTTCATTCCTAATATTACTCTATCGGAATTGCTGGAACTTCAATTGGACCCTGATAATGAGGTTAGATTATGGTGTTTTCTCTAATTTTACGGTATGGTGTTTTCTCTAATCTATACTCCAATATTAATCCACTTCGATTACAACTAGGAATGTGTGTATGCTGTCGAATGCAAAGTCGTAGGAATCAAGCCATTTTGGTGTTATATGGGCTGTCCAACCTGTGTCCTTAAACCCATAGAAAGACATGGAAAATACTACTGTGTCAAATGCAACAAGCCAACACCAACAAGAGCTGCCGAGTAAATACCATATCATTGAGTTCCAAAATAAATTCCATCAGATCCTTGAATTATAAACTTCATTGAATATGCTGACTTTCCATTTCGTGCCTTTCCAGATATCGTATACAGCTTGATGTTGAAAGCAGTTCTGTGCCAGCTACCTTTATCATCTTTGAGTATGAAGCAAAACGCTTCTTTGGTGTCAGTGGTAATGATCTTTTCAATAGGACGGGTCAGAACAATGAGGTACCCCCTCCAGATCTACTCCAAATAGTTGGTGACACCAAACTATTTCATGTCAAGTTCAAGTTAAATCTCTACAGTGATTCACAAGCTGATTTCACCGTCTTAAAAGTCTTGGAACCCACAGAACAGGTGAGCTACTCATTAGATCTTCCAGAATTATAACTCTACTATACTGTTTTGTGTACAATGACTATGACATATGTTTGCATGACCTGATTCGTACTTGATTAATAATAGCTTTCATTGAATCCTCTTAAAGTCCTACTATTAATTGTTTCTACTTTCCACCATTTTTGAATTTCAGTCTCCAGCTTCTGTTCTTCACAAAGATGCCTCATGTTCATCAATTACCAGTGGAGTTGAGTCCTCCCAAACTTCATCGCAACCTTCCATCCCAAATCCAGCACATCAAGAGGCAGACAAAGGCGTTTCTGTTGATATCACACCTGATAATAAACTGAAACGAAAGATGCACCCAGAGTGATATCTGAGGGGCGGAACGTTCTGTAACCAATACCCTATTAGTAGTTCCACTTTGATTCTGTAGAAGAACAGTTCAATTTCCTTTTGTTGCTAGACTGCTGGGTGTTTGTCGAAACTGTTTACTGGTTCTCCTATGTTCCCGTTTGTTGTGTTGCACACTGACAATGGGTCGTTGTGCCATACAAGGATTGATGGATTTCAATATACGTACCTATTTTCTTGGATGCAAAAACAGTAGTTGAGGAGCTGGTCGATACAAGTGATATCAAAAAATACAACGTCAAATTCTTCAACTCTACTGAATTCCAACCCGCATATGTGAACGATCAATATTTGGCAAATTCAATTGCTTTATCACATCCTTTGACAAGTAATGAATTACACACATCTTTATTTTCATCATGCCTTTCTTACATGGTTTTCCTCTCCTATGTTTTCATCTCAGCATCCATTACATGCTCATACAATGGGCCCCTTTATCCCGCACTCTCTTAAACCAGCAAATTCATCATCAAATTTCAAATGGAACATATTGAATGACATTTCAGAGTTCAACCCAGTATAGTTAAACAACTTGGACATCACCAAAGATCCATTTCATTTTGGAGTATAAGGAAAAGAAATGTTAATAGTTACTAATCCAACTCTGACCAGGTAATTAGCATCAATGAAAGGATCATTGGCTGCTTCCATTTTCACATCATGCCGAGATCAATGTTGCTATGTGCAGAACCAGACTTATGATTCGACCAAACCCTGCATTAGACCAGTCACACTATTAGTCAGAATCCAGACAAGTCTTAGGGGGAAAAATGTTAATAGTTCCTAAGCCGATGCTTACTATGTACTGCTACTTTCGCTTGCCAATATGGCCTGTCACTTTCCTATTAAAATATATTATAAATACAAATAATAAGTCCTTAACTGCCATGATCACCACGTTCTTCCACTATGCCACCCATTCTCAAGCTTAAACCAACTTCCTTCCCTGCAAGTCTATATAAAGAACATTTCCAGCACGTGAAAAGGTTTGCTGCCATCCAAAATATTGACTCTTTTCCAGCGTGCGGTATCAGTGATGGCTCTCCGCAATTTAGCCCAATTGAACCTCCATGACGATGACCAGGCTGTTCGCGTCAGGCTCCTGCGTTTATGGCATACAATGAGGCCTGATGGTGTAACACTTGACCAAATCCACATGTTGTTTCTCGACAACCAGGTACTTTGATTTTATAAGCCTTCTATTCGTTACATGAGTGGGAAGTACGCTATTCAATTCTAAAAATACTCAAAGATTTTTTACCGTGACTTTTAGGGAACAGAGATGCAGGCCTTGGTTGATATTCTTAATGTTCAGTTGTTTGCTCCTCTTCTTCACGTGGGAAGGATCTATTTCTTGAGCAACTTTTTGGTCCAAGAATATGATGATACGTATAGAGTTGCTCCTGCAACTATCCGAATCCGCTTTCATAATGATACGGTGATTGAGGAACTCCAGAATGCAGCCGACATACCAACATATAGCTTTCGGTTTTTGGCTGCTCATGATCTTCCCTTTGCTGTCCATAATCATGAATATTTGTCTGGTATTTCTAATTCAAAGGAAAGCTTTATTTGGCCGGTTTGGTTTTCATATTATGTTCCTAACGATATGTTTGGGATCAGATTTAATTGGGGAGGTTGAAACTGTTGAACAAGAAGAGGTCCTATTCGAAGATGCTGCTATTTTAAGGCGAAAGGGAGTGCAGCTTAGATTGATTGAGTCAGTTGGTTGTTTTTTTGTACAGGTTACATTTGAAGTGTGCTTACCGTATGCAGCCCATTCATGCATCTTTTTTTTTTTAAATTTTAGGGGACCTATAGTTGATGTCGTCTTATGGGATGATCTAATTGACGAATTTCAAGCTGTGACACCTAATGATCCTTTACCAGGAACAGTAGTTGTCTTCACTTCCGTTGTTGTTCGCCACTTCGCAGGTCTCTTACATGGTTTTCATTCTAATTTTCCAACCTGTTCTTTTAGTTTAGATTAGTGGTTATTGAGTTTTTAGATGTTATGGTTTTAGGGGAAGAATATTGTGTGGGCTCAAATGCAACGAAAGTATATTGCAACTTGCACTATCCTCACGTGCACCCCCTGCTTGATAAGTAAGTGTTTAACCTTTGATCAATAGAATCAATTCTTTTATTATTCTTATTCTCATGTTTTGGAATTTTTTTTTTATTTCCAAGGCTGAGTCATGCTATTTGACCACCTAATCAGCACAACCCAATCCTGCAAAAGAAAAAGAAAAAAACTATTAAAAAAATACACACCCCAATGTTTCTTCCCTTCTCACGATTTTCCCAGGGAGATTCACCCTCCACCTGCTGCCACTACCTACCTTACCTCTAATCTTCGTCCCATTCATCACCACAAAAGGAAATCTAAACAAAAAGATGTTTATCTTTCCTTGTTAGAAGTTCACCAAATTTCTAGATCCAAAATAACTTTCCTCTTCTATCATCTTTTTCCAAAAAATCCCAATCTCATCTGCCGCTGCTTCCATCGTCGGAGTTATTTCCACCAGGCCAACGTCGGGCCACTTTCCTGCTCTGTTTTTCCTTACCCATTTGTTTAATCCGAGACACAACCAAAGAGAAAACAAGGATATCGTCGACCTCGAAGTGGAAAAGGGAAAGGAATAAAAGTGTTTCAGATCTCCTATTCTTCAGTCTCCGGCAGCGATGTTCAAAACAATTTCACTGCCCTCTTTCCGCCATCGATCGAATTCGGGGCTTTCCCTTCTCTGAACCCATTCTAACCGGCTTTTTGAAACTATTCAGATCTTGGATGAATAAGATACCTATCCTAATCTAGCCAAGCTCTCGATCAGGTTTTCTCGTTTGATTCTCCTCCTGAAAGAGAGGATTGCTGGTGCTCTGAGAAATTTCGAGCTTGAGTTCAATCGTGCATGCCCCCTTCTCTCGATCTAAATTATTTATTTGAATGATCTGTAGATAAGGGGGGAAACCCTAATTACCACGATGGGGAACGATGAGGTCGTCGCCTTGAAGGTGGGATTAGAGGTAAGGTAATGTGGGATTGATGAAATGAAATGGAGATGCAGATGGATGGAGATCAGATTAGAAGTTAGGTAGGTGGAGGCGGAGGGTGGAGGGGTCTCTCCCTGGTAAAATCGTGAGAGGGGAAGAAGCATTGGGGTGGGGATTTTTTATAGATTTTTTTGGTTATTTTTTTCTGGGTTGGGTTGTGCTGATTAGGCGGTCAAATAGCATGACTCAGCCTTTTTGTCAACCCAATCAGCAGTTCCGTTTGCCACATCATTAAAAATTTGACGGTGTTAACGGAGTTTGACGGAGACTAACGGCCGGTGACTAGTGGTGAAACGAATCGTAAAGTTAGTGACTAATACGAAAGAAAAGTAATTCGGGTGACAAACGTGAAAAAATTATATAATTTGAGTGACCAAACATGTAATTTAGCCAATGATTCGGAAAGTAAAGTTGTTTGTTATTAAAGGATAACAACAATTGTTGAGCACTTCATTAAGACGATGATAATAGTAAAATCTCATCATTTAGTTAATGCGTTCATGCATATTATGAGATGTGTTCTTCATTTACATGCATGGGCATGGTTTAGTGTAACTATGGATTTTGCATTTGAGATATTAAAGTGGTTGATTACTACTATTCTGAGTTATTATTTTGGCATGCAAAACTGGCTCAAGATAGGGTGCATAACCCATGGTTATGCACCCATCAATAATCAAATCTGAACCCTTCATTTAGAAAATTCAGATCTAAGGATGGAGAATTAAATGTCATTTTTATTTTCACTAGTTTTCTTAATTGACTCATATCTTTTTCGTTTAAACTCGGATTTTAATTTTTTTTTTTGCACAGATGGAACGAGTTCATCGTGCTCTACAAAATGAGATCAATTTTTAATATTTTTTGAGGAAAAAAATTCTGGCCTCTCGGTACCAACTGCATACCATATGGTATTTTCTTCGTTTTTCATTCGTTTTTGAAAACGTTTGCACAGCAGGGACAAGTTCATCATGATCTATTGGATCTACAAATTTCTGGGTGAACAAATTACAAGACCAAAAAATACCACACAATACCATACAATACCACCCTGGTACGGGGTGGTATTTTATGGTATACAATGTTAAAAGTCGTAAATGACAATTAATATACTTCTACTATCATGTATTCAATCATCCTACAGTCTTGGTTTGTTCATACCACCATGGTATGCTTTTCAACCCATAGGTATGCTCTTATTTTAATACTAGTCAATACCATATGGTATAGACTGGTAAAAAATGGCTCAATTTTTTTTGTTCGAAAAATATATCAAAGTGGATATCATTTTGAAGAGCACAATTAATCTGATCTAACTGTGCAAAAAAAAATTAAATTTCGACTTAAAACGAGTGAGAAATCGTTCGTCAAAGATTAAGAAGGGGAAAATTAAAGGCTTTCCAGGAGAGAGAGGATGCTGATGTCATGCTGATGTAGGCGGGTTACTCATAGTTACTCACCATAAGGTTACTGACCTGATCCATTCCCTGCAAAACTTGTGTATTGCCGGTTATGGATATTGTACGTTATATTTTTTTTTTGTTATGATAAGGGTTGCACCATGAATTTATGGGTCCAATAATAAATTTAACAAGAATGTTTCGTCTAGCCATATGGATTCCAGTTTTTTTTAGTTTCCGCTGCGTAATGGTCGTTGGATCATCAAAACGCACTTTATAGTTACTTTGTGCATTTCATGCCTCGTAATTTGTTTGAAGACAAGACTAGATTATGAGGAATGTAAGCCTCATTTCCCCAAACCAATTTTGGGGTCGGTTTGACAATTTTTATCAATCCCTATATGGTAAAGGTTTACATTTTAGCGCGTGCAAATTATGTATTCACTGGCCCAAAGGTAGGTGAATATTTAAGGTTCCATATGTGCGCATAGAGTAATAAATATGTGATGGTTATTCGGTTAGCCTTAGAATTTTAAATCGGCCCAAAAGTGGATTTACTATTTCATATGTTCTTATCATCAATATTTAATTACTCGATCATAAGACATTACTTACAAGTTAATATTTTGTCCAAAGACAAATATTAATGGAGTGCATTGTGTCTTGAGATGGAGTAAACCTTTATTTAAAATTATGAATGTAATTCTCTCTTAAGGATAATTAATCACTTATTTGGAATTTTGTGATTATGAGAGAATTGTCCAGTATTTTAATTAAATTAATTTTAGCAGTATGTTGCCAAAGTAACCTCTACTTGCGAAAAATTATTTAACTTAGATTACATGGATGTACGTGTAAGGTTATTTTATGTGGGTAGTGCTCGACCCAAAGGACGACATTATTTGACAAAAATAATCAAGCACATTAATGGTAAATACGTGATAATTATAAAGTTGTTGTTCATGTGAATAACAGTCGGTCCAAAGATAGACTGTTGTTTGACAGAACTTATTATCAGTATTTGATCATTGTTTTAAGAGTACCGCTCGCAGTTAATTTCTCTGTCCAAAGACTAAGAATTAATGTTGCATTTGGTATCTTATGATGGGTCCCCAAAATTGAATAATTTTATTGTCTTGTTTAATTACATGGCTTGATGTGTGTTTTCTTTTATCTCAATATAGTTTTTCGTGCCTTGGTTTAAATATTTCTGTCGAAATTAAAGTTAACTCTTCTGTTAAATGGGATGAATCTAAAGAATTTAAAGTAAATTCAAGACAACTATTCTCGATATATAGGCATTGATCTTGTGCTCTTATGTGGAACAATCCCTATTCTACTTCGGAAAATCTCAATGAGATTTAATAATAGCGAATAGAGATATATCCAATTCAGTGTGCATAATGATCATTAAGCGCTCTATTCAATGAATAATTATGGGGCTATTATACTGAGATGCCTCTGAGGTTTATTGAAGTAATAATACAGTATTTTGCCAAAACATAAAAGGATCCGGGGTAGGCTACCTATTGGGGTAGTTTAATCCATAAAGTGTAAAGGCAAAATGTACAAGTGTATTATATTTTGGAGGTGTCAAAAGACATACTCAGCACTTGGTTTAATTTATCTTCCTCCATGAAGTTTCAGGTGAGTACTAATATTCACAAAAGGAGAGGAGGGAAGATACGAGATGAGACTGAACTCAATCACTAAACCTCAAATTCTCAGTAAAGGAACAAATAGAGAGTTAAGGATGTTATGGTTTCGTTGAACTCTTAAAGACATGGTGATGAGTATTCCTACTTACTAGACTCCATTTGGATAAAAGCCATAAAGGTTACAACGTACATCCTTAAATTGAGTATCCAGAAGGTAGTTAATGTAACCAATAAGTGCAATAAGGACCTTGCACATTTAGGGTTGTCCAACTTAGGAAATACCATATAAGGTACAAGAAGGTATAATGGACAAACGAATTAACTTATACTTTGTTGGCTACTCAATAGTACTCTCGAGGCTACAAGTTTTATAATCCCACCTCAAGAAGTTTTTTAAATGAGAAATGTGAGATTTCTTGAGTATGTTGAGCTTTGGGCGAGGAAACATAAGGAATCTAGTTACTGCACAAACTCAACACACTCAAGAAGTACCATTAAGTATATCCACAAAGTAGAAGATGGACGATTCTAGCTAACAATATCGTTGTTCTTCAAAGAATATATACTTGACATCAGGTTGACTAATGATTCAATTTCAGTCAAGTCATTAACAGTTATGAAAAGTGGATTGATGCCATGTGGTGAAGTCAATGAGAGATATAAGGCATGTTGGTCTCTAATGCTTTACTAATAAGGAAAGTGTTGGCTCAAAGAGACTTTCTCTCTGGTATATTTGAAAGACTCTTTAAGGAATATAATAGCAATGATGGCTAATATAAGCATCTCATTATTGATATCACAATGATTCTCATGTTATTAGCTCATTCAGATTTAGAGACTAATGTTGGAGATGATTGTGTATATCTTAAGTTCAGTGGGAGAATTTATTTTCCCGTTTTATACATCATGGTTGTTCTACTTAAGGTGCAAGTAGAATAAGTTAGTAAACCAAGAGATGTGTTGTAGCTAAGGAAGACAGCTTTGGTCTTAATCAGTGCTCCAATTATATATAAGAAATTAAGATACAAAATCTCTTAAATGCATATTTGCATTAAAGAACTAATATATACTTTAGTTTATTCTCATCCCAATAAAGCATTTCTAGTAAGAGTTTCTGACAGATATTTTGATTGATCTATGCATGAAACACTAGAAGGATTCAAACGTGTAACGCGTTTACTAAAGTTGATAAAAGAATTCATGCAAATTTGTTAGAGATAAGATAATTTAGAGATCATCAAGTACTCTGACTCTGATGTTACAAGATGTCAAGGTATCATAAACTCCACATCAGGTTACCCTTCAGTGTTGGGTATAGTTCAAAGCATATCTTGAGACTTCCAATTATGGTAGCAAAGTTTTTGTCACTAGAATGACATTGGTATGTTATTAAAGGTTAACAGTGACAATAATTTGATAGTGATACACTATTATTACAACAGATTTCAGAAGTCAAATATATTGACATCAAGTTCCTGGTGATTAAAGATAAAGTTCAAAATAGACAAGTTTCTATTGAACATTAAGGAAATGACTAATGCTAGCTTATCCATTAGCCAATGGTTTGACACATAAAGTTTTTTTTCATGAGCATATTGCTCGCATGAGTGTTATTCCGGATGGTACCTTGGTTTAGTGGGAGTCATTTAAGTATGTTCAGTAGTTATGACTAAATCAATTTCTGCAGAATAAAGTGATGGTTTTCTAGAGTCTATTTTGGAATTTAAAGTGACTTCAGTTATATAGTGGTCACATTGTGTGAAGGAATTTCAGTTGATCTCATTAAGGACTAAAGTAGGACCAGTTGAAAATAGGCATGTTAAAGATCACATTGCATGTAATTTTCATGCCACTCATCCATATTTGATCTATGTCATTAAGTGTATTGGTGTGGTGATCATGGTGGTTTAGTCATTATTATATCATGATTAAAGCCGCGTTGGTTCCATAATTAATACATGAGGTGGACCAGATTGGTTTAGGAGATGTCTAAGTACAAATAGCATACAGTTGCGCGCCTAAAGAATTTTGTGATATAATTGTTTCAAGGAAAATATGCAGCCCAAGTGGGAGATTGTTAGGAAATTCTATTTCCTATAATGTTATGGGCCACATATTTTACAATTATATGAGCTATTTGATTATGTGGGCTAATTGAAAGTGATCCAAATCAGGAGCCCAAAGATGTCTTGGATTGATATGGGCCTAAATGGGTGGAAACCCAATACTTATTCACCTTGGGTTTTATGGGAGCCCACTGTGACTAGTATATAAAGGAGTTGAGGTCGTGGTCCCCAATACACCAAGACCAAAATATTCTCGTCTTCTCCCCATCAGGAAGACGAGAGCTCTCCCGTAAAGGAACTATGGAGGCTTGGTTGAGGAAGGTCACAGTACCTCCTGGATCGTGCTCTAGGAGTATCATCCAGTTCCAGATCATCTTCCAGATTTCGCATCAGACTCTTGGCGATCAACAACATGAAATAAGGTAACTCTTTCAACCTTTGACAATCTGACAAGATGATGGATTACGGGGAATTATATTTGTTATAGTTAATTCTAACACTTTCTCCAAAGAATAGTGGTTTTTGGAATCATATCGTAGTAACCGTCCGAATGAAAAAACCTCATGTTAGAGTCTAAATCGATAGACGATTTTGGGCATTATGAAATAGTTAAATCACAATTTCAGTACGAATTATCCTAATGCTAACTTGTTTGGTTCAATCGCATATACTATTTTATAATTCTTGAAGAAAAATTGCATCATGCATGACGTGGTGTATCAACTTTTTAACAATGTTAATCAAGCTTCGTCTCGAAGTTATGCGATATATGTAGGGATCCTTCAAGCTAAGGAATTATTATGATATAATAAATAATGATTCTCCAAAAAGATGCTTTCCCCCTATTGGCTAGTGTAGTGCATGGAATATCGGCTTTTTCAACGGCGTAGAAATATGGCAAAATCTGCAACCAACTTATCCAATGCACATTGCCCATGTGGAGATAAGTCATTTCCCCCATGTGACGATATTTGTATTCAGAATCGTGGAGCTGGGTTGAACATACACGCTAGCGTCTCTCAACCTACACTTAAAAGAGATTACACAAGAAAGTAAGAAATACACTATACACAGAATTTACGTAGTGTTCGCTTTTATAATGCATGTGTGTTAGTTAATTCACGGATAGGAAAGAGTCGGTTCCACTATACTTGAAGAGATTAGCGATTGCAGAGAGATTGAGAAGTATATATATGGTACTTCACCATCCGACCTAACTCTAATCCAATATGATAAAAAATATGATTACATACTAGATCCATAACAAAAACACAAATGTGTATATATAAGTCCATACATCGGAGCAAGCTCTCCCGAACTCACTTATCGAATAGCAAAATTCCATGATTTTTAGTCGATGACAAATAATCCGATTCAATTGCCAAAAAGCAGTCGTCATGCTATATAAATTCAAAAGATGTACTCATCAATTAATGTGGGTGGAAAGCCCTGTTGCTTGTGCTCCTCCCATATTGGGAGGTTGGCATAGTCCACGTTCCAACGACTATGCATCACTCATTATTTTAGGGTTAATTGCAATCTTGGTCACTGAAATTATTAAAACGTTCATATTTGGTCACTAAAAATATTTAATTCCATTTGTGGTGACTAATTTTATATATTCGTTTCACCAATGGTCACTCTCCGCTAACATCATCCTAGGTGACAGTCAACTCTCAAAGTTGATCGTTAAATTATGTGACGTGGCAATAAATATATTAAAAAAATAAAAAAAACATATTTTAAAATTTCTACATCATTATCAAAATTATACAAAAATGAAAAATGAAAACTATTTTGTTAAATCTTCGCCGATTGCCACCGCTGCAACAACCAGGACCCCACAGGCGCGTCCCCTGGCCTTTGAGAAGCTCAAGACTGGCTGGATCTGCCTCTCCCTAGTTTATTCTGGCGAGAGAATAGCGGCAGCGAGAGAAGGTGTTGCGGGTTAGGTCCAACGAGAAGCTGAAGACTAGTCGGAGCGCTGGTCTTTGAGTTCATCCGAAGAGGAGCCGATCAAGACCAGATCAACGACTAGGAAGACAAGGAGGAGCTCGAAACAGTGGGATAATAATAGTGTTCTAGATTTAAATTATCCAACCTACCACATATATTCCTATACACAAATGACAGTAGGATAATCATTTTTTCAAATTTAAGGGATGTCCCTCACTATCAATTATATATTTTTTTGTCCATACGTAAATTACCACCGGGGGTTGGATAATCATTTTTTCAAAATTTAGGGGTGTCCAGGGACACCCCTAAACCCCCTGGGTCCCCCCTGTCCCCAATTGGACCCCAGAAGGGAGAATCAATTGGGAAGAAGGTGATGCGGGTTAGGTCAAACGAGAAGCAAGTTATAATACAATCAACTAACTTCAAATTAAAGCAAAGGAACAAGGAAATTACTACTGTTGAAGCGAGCCATGCCTGCAGAGAGACGGCGGAGGGAGGCAATTGGAAGAGTAATGGATTGAAATTAAATGAGTGACGGTAGGATGCGCTACGTAGAGAAATTGAAGCGCTCCGGTCAAGCCTTAAGCTTCTCCACGGCTAGAGACGTGGCGACGGGCCCCTAACCGGATCAACGGTCGGGCCAGTAGAACCGTCAAACCAGTTACGATAGCGGTTCAGTTCATTGTTTGAACGGTTATTGATGGACCAAATGGTTTTTCATGGTTCAACATAAAATCAGATGAACCGACACGGTTTAACTGGTCCATTGGTTCACTATTTTAACGAAAAAAAAAATATTTTAACATAAACTAAGACCATCAAATCATAATTATGTATTTTATATATGCTTCCTCAACCTTATTGTCGATTTTACATTGCCTACTACCAACTAGAACCGTAATTTTTAATTTGAATTAAAAAATATGGTTTCTTTTGTGAGATGGTTGAATGATTTATTAGATATTTTCGTGATGATATGAATTTGAACTTGTTTATGGTCAATGATAATTTCATTCTTAAATTAGTGTAATATACAAGCCTTATATGTTATATATCATTAACGGTTCTACCAACGGTTCACCAATGGTTTTGTAACGGTTAACCAGTGAACCCTTAAACCACTAACTTTTCCGGTTCAGCCTCCGGTCCGGTTCTGAAAACAGATTTTTTTTATAATTTTGATAATGAGGTGGAAAATTTAAAAAAATTAATTAATTAAATTTTTAATTGCCACGTAACACATTTAACGGTCAACTTTGACAGTTGACTACCACCCAGGATGAAGCTAACGGAGAGTGACCGTTGGTGAAACGAATATATAAAGTTAGTGACCATGAATGGAATTAAATATTTGTAGTGACCAAATGTGAGCGTTTTTAATAATTCTAGTGACCAGTCTTGTAATTAACCCCATTATTTTATAATGTATGAGTACAAATGTACAATGAACATGATCTCTAAACTAAAGTCTGAAAAAACACGTTTAGTTTGCAATTTTGAATTTTCATGTATGAAAACCTCTGTTTTCATAATCGGACAGGACAATGAACCGAAAAAATTAATGATTTAGGGTTTAGTGGTTAACTGCTACAAAATCGTTGATAAAATCATTCATGATATATAATACAAGACTTATATAACAACTTTAAGAATAAAGTTATTATTGACCATAAATAATTTTAAATTCATAACTTCACCAAAATATCTAACAAATCATTCAAACCGTCTCACAAAAGAAATCATAATTTTTTTCATTCAAGTTAAAAATTATGGTGTCAATCGGAAGTGGACCATGTAAAGTCGACAATGAGGTTGAAATGAGAAGAGGAAGCATAAATAAAATTAACAATTCTGGTTTGATGGTATTAGTTTTCGTTAAAGTATATTTTTTAAAGAATTTTGTGGTTAAAATAGTGAACCAGTAGACCAGTTAAACCGTGGTGGTTCATCTGGTTTTATGTTGAACCTTGGAAAAGCCGTATGGTCCATTAATAACCATCCAAGCAATAGACCGGACCGCTATGTTAACTGGTTTGACGATTCTACTGGCCTATCCATTGATCCGATTCGGTTCTTATAACAATGATGAAAACAGAAACCAAATGGATACGAAACTCAGTTAGTTGGTTCGAACTTTCGAATCCATGAACACCAGCCAGCTCGGTTTCTGTAGTTAACGGATGACCCATCCTAAATGGTACCATTAATTTGCAAGGCCAACTTGCAAATCACATTTTGTTATGGCCCTATCTTGGATCAATCACCTTTTTATTTATTAACTTATTCCATCCCAGATCCATTGAGTCTCTTGTACTGCATGTCTTGGAAATTGATCACCGTTTTCTTGCTTCCCCAGCTTATTATATGATAAACAATAGGCTTAATTGCAAGTTTGGTCACTCGAATTGCTATAAAATTTCACGTTTGCCACTCAAATTATTTTATTCCATTTATAGTCACTCGAATTAGTTGAACAGTTCAAGTTCGGTCACTCTCCGTTAACCTCCGTTAACTTTGACTGACGTGGCGGTCAACTCTGACAGTTGACCGTTAAATGTGTGACGTGGCAAATAAAAAATAATAAAAATGAAATTTTTAGAAATTACACAACATTATCACAAAAAAATTATAATTATAAAAAATGAAAAAAAGAAATTTGAGGCGGACCCTGTACGGGATGGACGCGTCCAGATCGATGTAGTTCCACGCGCGCTCTGTAACAAAAACCACCGCTCCTCCTCCCCTGTTTTCCCCTGCCTCCGCCTCTGCCGCGTCCTCTGCCTCTGCAAGTCGGAAATCCCCTGCTTCAACATAGCCTCTCTCCTCCCAACTCATCAACACGCGTTCTCCTCCATCCCTCTCAACAACTGTCAGATCAGAAATTAGTGGAGGAAGAGGGCGAGCATCAGCTAACAACGTTCTGGTGCCTGCTCCGCCGTCGATTTCGAAGATCACAACATCTCCCCTCTCGAACAAGCAAAAGAATTCGCTCCCCTGAAACCCGACTCCCAAGCAAGGCTGGCCCTCCAAGTAGTCACAGCTGTATCTCTTCCAGAAGCGACCACCACGCCGGTAAGTATTGAAAGTAGCCCCGCCACCGGCGTCGGCGACGAGGATGGTCCACTCGACGGCGGTCGGATCGCTCGTCGGCGGCGCGGAGAAGCCGGCTCTGATACCCCTGGGCGAGGAGTCGGCGAGGGATGCGGGGAGCAACGACTCAGATTGATGTAGTTCGTTTCTTCTCTGGCCATCCGATCAGAGAGAACAACACCAAACCTCCTGAAAAGATCAAGTTTGTAAACATGGCGCCTTCGTGATTGATCGGTTGAAGGTTTAGGAATCGAGCTGGAATGCGTACGACGGTGAACCGGAGTTGCAGGAAGGGTTACAAGGCGCGCCTGCAATGTGGCGAAAGGGATGAGAGCTGTGCTGGAGCCGTTGTTAGTCCGTCAATTGGGTACGCCGTCTGGAGTCGTCGACGAGATTTTCAGGAGGTTTGGTGTTGTTCTCTCTGATCGGATGGCCAGAGAAGAAACGAACTACATCAATCTGAGTCGTTGCTCCCCGCATCCCTCGCCGACTCCTCGCCCAGGGGTATCAGAGCCGGCTTCTCCGCGCCGCCGACGAGCGATCCGACCGCCGTCGAGTGGACCATCCTCGTCGCCGACGCCGGTGGCGGGGCTACTTTCAATACTTACCGGCGTGGTGGTCGCTTCTGGAAGAGATACAGCTGTGACTACTTGGAGGGCCAGCCTTGCTTGGGAGTCGGGTTTCAGGGGAGCGAATTCTTTTGCTTGTTCGAGAGGGGAGATGTTGTGATCTTCGAAATCGACGGCGGAGCAGGCACCAGAACGTTGTTAGCTGATGCTCGCCCTCTTCCTCCACTAATTTCTGATCTGACAGTTGTTGAGAGGGATGGAGGAGAACGCGTGTTGATGAGTTGGGAGGAGAGAGGCTATGTTGAAGCAGGGGATTTCCGACTTGCAGAGGCAGAGGACGCGGCAGAGGCGGAGGCAGGGGAAAACAGGGGAGGAGGAGCGGTGGTTTTTGTTACAGAGCGCGCGTGGAACTACATCGATCTGGACGCGTCCATCCCGTACAGGGTCCGCCTCAAATTTCTTTTTTTCATTTTTTATAATTATAATTTTTTTGTGATAATGTTGTGTAATTTCTAAAAATTTCATTTTTATTATTTTTTATTTGCCACGTCACACATTTAACGGTCAACAGTCAGAGTTGACCGCCACGTCAGTCAAAGTTAACGGAGGTTAACGAAGAGTGACCGAACTTGAACTGTTCAACTAATTCGAGTGACTATAAATGGAATAAAATAATTTGAGTGGCAAACGTAAAATTTTATAGCAATTCGAGTGACCAAACTTGCAATTAAGCCATAAACAATAGGTTGTTGGAGGCGGTAGACTGCTTCCGCGGAATCCGCCAAATCGTCTACCACTTCTTATTTAGGGGTGGTACCGGTTACCGACTTTACCGGTTTTTGGTATGCCGAGTGTGGGTAAGTGAGAATCGATTACCGATACCGGTTTGTAATTGGTTTACCGGTTACCGAATTACCGGTAAACGGTTATAAACCGGTTTTACCGACTTACCGTAAAAAGTAGTTGCGGACGGTTTTTCGGTTCGGTTTACCGGAAAACTACCGAACCGAATTTTTGGGCAATGGAGTGATGTTGTAATATTTTGATTTTTCTGAGATCTTTTTTCATTTTTGTAATTAATAAATTATTATTAACTCTTATTTATAGTATTTTTGAGGCCTATACTTACTTCCATTCATGTATGTAATATTTGTGAATAATGAAGTATATGTTATTAGTTAATGCCTTAACTGGTCCGGTATAGATATTACCGAATTACCGTCGGTATTTACCGATACTGGGGCCGGTAAACCGAGCTTCCCCATTTGACCCTCGGCTGCCGATACCGCCGGTAAACGGTTTACCGTTTACCGCCGGTTACCGGTTTACCGTTTACCGCCGGTTACCGGTTCGGTAAAACGGTAAACTGTTTACCGACTTACCGTTTGTCACCCCTACTTCTTAAGAATAGTCTATCGTTTTGGGCAAACAGTCGACCAAATGATTCATTTACCTTCTACTTACGTTATGAAAATAATGAACAATAGGAGACCTACAATATGAAATTGTTTTGCAGTAAAATGTAACATCCTATCACCCACGAGAAACCAATCTCCGTGCATATATTATAGGCCTAGACAAAAAAAAACCCTTCTTTTAACCATTGTTTTCAGAACTAAACTAGACGTTGAACCATAAAAAGTTGGTGTTTGATGGTTCTTTAACGGCTAACCGTTATAGAACCATTGGTTAACTGCTGATCTGATTTAATATCAAGCTGTTAAATAGTAAATCAATGGACTAGTTAAATTAGAGTAGTTCATCTTATTGAATGTCAAACCGTTAAAAGTCGTTCGGTCCGTCTCTAATCGTCTAATTAAATAATCAAATCACTATTATAATTGGTTTAGTGATTCCAATAGCCGAAGCGTTGATCCGATTTCATTATTATAATAATGCTTTAACAGTTGTACAATAAAAATCCATACAATCACACGATGATACGAGATTTATCAGCGAGTAAACGGTCAAAGACATTGCTCGATATATTGCACCAAAAACGTTAAATATCATTAATAGGGTCGCCGTGATTAAGTTTAGGCAGAGTTGGAGCAGCCCAATGTCACTCACTGGTCCCTTGTTAATTAGTTAACTAATTGTGTCAGTTTTATAGCATGTGTGCCACTAGTGAACTCATATAATCTATCTATCTATACTATATATTATGGCAATTCAAAAACAATCTCTCGTTACATAAATATTTAGATGATCCATAATTTGTCAAGTTGGACAACTCTTTTACAAACAAATTTTTTTAGTTATTATTGTATTTATGGAGCTACATCTCTTTTCTTTAATATTTCTTTTATCCAATTATACTTTTTTACTTTGATAATAAGTTACATGTTGATAAACTTAACCAAACACACATAAATAATAATTTTTTTGTCAAGTAAACAAAATATAAATAATAAAACAGAGAGTGACATATATCATATTTGTTTAAATAAAAAATATCTGATCAAACCTTATAAAGTAAATTGTCTACTCATTTTTACTAAAATTGAAAGATAAGTTACATTTTGATGAAAAAATTAAACAAACATACACATAGACAATAATGTTTTTATTGATTAAAAAAATATATGAAAAGATAGAAAATAAACATTTGACATTCAATTACCTTTGAAAAAAAACTATATTACTTTATATTTTGTTGCAATGAAACAACTCTTATTCGTAAAGTATATATCTATAAAATAAAAACAAGTATTGTTTAGCAAAATGTCAGAGTATAATTTTGATCGAGTAGTTACATTTATATATTTATTTATTTATTTAAAAAAGACTTCTTATTCATTCAGATCATGTTCTACATTAAACTCCTCAAGTGAAGAGGAATCACATGTGTAATAATTTTATAATGTGTCCTAAGTTCACATTAATAATATTTGCTCTATATCATGTTGATTGAACAAGCTCTATTAAGGTCCTAAGTCGCATGCTAAATAAATTCTTCCAGATTGGAGTTATCATCGACGATTATAAATCAAAATTTTCAAAATGACTTAAGTATGATTATTGACGAACTTTGACTTCATACCCTAGGATGAGACACAAGATTCCTTGAAAAATAACATTGGTGAAGGTCAGAGAAATCTTTGTTAAGAATCTACGATAAACATCATGTTTTATCAACTATTAACCTAGGCATTTACCAAATAACGGCTGGCAATTTTTAGTAAGATAGTCAATTGGGATAAACATTTTTATCCAGCAATCAAGTATCTTTATCCAATAATCTCAACTCTCAAAATTGGTTGTCAGTTCGTCCAAACTCAAGAAACACGAATTTATATATGTTGTATAAAATAATAAGTTAATGCAAATAATCAAATGAAATTCACCGATATTCTTCAAATGATAAGGCATTTTGAATGCACTTGAAATATGTATGTATTGTAGACACTCTTTATCAATTATTAATATATAAATGATAAAAATTTTGAAAATTACACATTCAATAATCATGTTAAAACAAAATTCTTGATAGTGTGTGTGAGTGTCTTAGATTGAGATTCTAAGCCAACATATAAACAATGACCACGGGTTGAGGTTTAGTCTAAACTCCAAGAATTATCAATTGATACATATTGTATAATATACTAAATTTAAGTGTATTGATAAAAAAAACTAACATCCAAAATGGAAATGAGTCGAGATTAGAGAATTTAATCATCATGAGGGTTACGGTGCGTGTAAAATTTCAATATGGATGAATAAATTGATCCAATAATGAAGTATCTTTACTAAAAATTTCTCACTAAAAAGTCCTAATCTTTACAACATTGGTCAAGAGTTCGTCCAAACTCGAGGATCATGAATATGTATTGGATTTCCAAAGGACCTAAAATCACAATCCCTTTCGGGGGCTAAATACCTCTAATCACAACCATAGGTTCCAAATAAGAATGAAAAGAAGCCCAAAAATAACAAAATAGTACATAACCTCCAATGGTTGTCTGACGTTATGGGGGTAAAAGCGGGATCTCTATCATGGTGGTGGGGCATAGGCAAGTAGCACTCTTAATATGAGTATTAGGCGAGATAAGATAGGTCTGACAAAGTATCTGAATAATTTTGAGTCTACTATATATATATATATACACACAGACATATATATACATATATAATATCAAGGTATACTATACTTTTAATTTTACTCAAGATACAATAGAAGATAGATATGACAAAGTATGTGCATAAATTAGAGGTTAGTGAATTAGGGACTAGAGTTCACCAGGTTAGGGTATAGTATCGCGCCCCAAAAAATTGGAAAAAATCCCAAAGTACACTAGTTATTAAAAAAAAATCCCAAAATACATAAGTTATAAATTTTTTTCCAAAAGTACACATGTTTGAGCATCACCGTTTTTGACAAACACGGTGAAGGTCATCACCGCGTTTGAAAAAAACGGTGAACATTTCACCGTTTTAAAAAAAAAACGGTGACGTATTCACCGCCTTAGTCTAAAACGGTGAAGATATCACCGTTTTAAACTGAGACGGTGAACTTATCACCGTTTTAATTAAAAACGGTGAAGTCCTCACCGTTTTAAAGGACAACGGTGAAGTCGCTGATGTGGACGAACGCGGGGTATTCACCGCGTTAGACAAACACGGTGAATACCCCGTGTTTGTTTAAGTCAGCAATCCGCGCCGATGTGCTTTCACCGTGGCCATTAGATGCGGTGAGGCGCGGATCATGGTTTTCTTCCCACGATCCGACGCCTCACAACACGCCACGTCCCCTCTCAATTGACCGTTTTTGGGAATAGCGATGACTTCACCGCGTCCCTCAAACGTGGTGAAGGCGCTCCAATTGAATGCTGCGCAGGCGCCTCCCCCCTTCCCCCAACTATAAATATCCCTCCCCCCTTCACTTACAACTCACACCACAACTATTTCACTTCTTTCTCCCTCAAGTTATCCGCTCTAGTCTCGTTCTAAGTATGCTCTGTGGTTGCGGCTAAGTCCGATCTTCCACATCAGAAAGAATTACTAGAGTTTGACCCTAAAGCCCCCATCCCGCTAAGTTCCCGTCCCTTACAAACCTAAACTCGTCGAACCTCTGTCCGGCCTACGCCAAAAAATGGACGAAGAGGCTCTTCGTATAGGTTTTTGGTTTATCATTTTTTTTTAATCGAAACAATTTGATTTTGTGTTTTTTTATCAAAACAATCTCTGATTTCATTACTTTTTATAGATGGGTGCCGAGATATACGATCCTCGATTGTATATCCATTATGGCCCAAGGGATGCGAGTCTCTTAACCGATCAAGAAGCTCATCGCTCCCGTGCTATTTGGGATAACAATCCGGTAATTTTTTTAGTATTACCAATTTATTTTATTATTTTCTAAGGTTTTATTTTGCTTTATTTAATCTAATAAATTGTTGTTTTCTCTATTTTTTTTAGGAATCTCTTGTTCCCGTGGTTCATAAAGGGACCAATAACTTGCCCGCTTGGCATCCAAGGTTGGAGCCCTATATAGCGGGAAAATCCGCCTGTTTCCATCAACGTCAGTGGCAATTAGAAGACATCCTCTGTACTTCCCAGTAAGGAAAGTTCCGTCAACCTGAATAAAAATTTAGGATCTAATTAGTATGAAATATACGTAACAGCAAATAATACAACATTTAAAACCGGAACCAGTTGGTAAAATACCTGAATAACCGGTATGCAGAACCCAAAACCGTCAATGCATGGTTTAAAAGCCCAAAAAATACGATGGAACGTCAGCTTCTCCTGTACTCGAACTTGATCCTCAGTGTATACATTGTTGTATACTGGGACGAAAACAATCCCAGGATTGGACTCCTCCATTGCTCCCATAAGTCTAGGGAGTAAAGCATACGACTCCCCCCAATCACCATACACCTCAGCCATGGCTTTCTGCTTACCATGCCATGCTTTTTTGTATCTTATCGTGTAAGAATGCCGATCCTTCACCTCTGCCATGATAGCTTTCACCTTGATATCTGGTTGTGCTTCTATAAGGTGCTTAATAGTTCTCCCAACCTTCTTTGCTTTTAGTTGCCTGTGATCTTGGGTAAGTATAGAAGAGGAGCATGTGTGGATCGTCTCAGCTTTGCGAATCACCCAAGCACCCTTTCTCTTCATATTTGCAGCCCGCAGTTGCCACGTACAACCCTCTGCATCATGCTTGCATATGACATGTAGTTGTTTACTGTCAGAATATTTTACCTTCCACTCGAAATTGCGCCTCAACGCCTCTTCTGTAAAAGCATCCTGCACAGCGTCTTTCGATGTGAACGCCATACCCACCTCCAAATTGGCCGTCGGATTGTACACTGGCATAGGGACAAAGTCGGGGGGATCATTCTGACTATGTAAAAATTGAGTTGGAACCTGTGTGTAATATGGCGTGGGTGCCTCACGAAATGCCGCCTCATCCTCGTTATCATCAATATCTTCCTCCTCCTCGCTCACTTATCTCAAATCTTCCTCAGTATCCTCGTCGCTCGACTCGAATGGATAGCTCAGGCTAGAAGGATCAACATGACCACGATCACCAACATCGTCTTCTCGCCCATGTGAAGTACGCCCTGATCGAATGGTATTCTCGATTTCAAACCACTCTGGCCCCCAAGCAGGCCATTGAACACCATCGGCCTCAACAAATGGGGTTGGTTGAGGAGTTTGCGAGTATTCTTCCCATCCTGCACTACTACCTCCACCGTAGTTGATTGAACCACCACCCTCCCCGTAACCTCCTGTATAACCACCGCCTTGGTAGTTGTTTGAACTACCACCCCATTCGTACCCTCCTGCAAAACCATCATCATAAGAATACTGGTGAGAATGAGATTCACCGACCGCCTCGGTGTCAACATACACCTCTGCAAGCCGGACTTGGTTATCGCTTAGGAACTGTAACATCATCGTAACCGCGTCATCATCGTTTATGACAACTTCTTGGAACACGACCCCGCCAGCACTCATGTCTGGATACTGGTAAGTAATTTTGCCAAGTCTCGTCTGTCCACTCGTACAAACCCTGTCTGCACAAATATCACAGAGTTCTTGAAAATTGAATCGGGAATCAATTTTCAACATAATGGATTCGCCGTCCTCATAATCAATGCCTATGTCAGAGTTTGTCACCCTTCCATTCCACCAAATAGTAAGATGAAACTTCTTGAATTTACCCATATCTACAATTTACAATAAGTATCTATTAGCTTAAAGACAGTAAAATTATCCAAAATCATATTGTACAACTAATATAATCCATCTCATAACTAACGAAAATAAATTCAACTAACTAACAACAACATAATACGAAAATTAAATCATACTATAACTAACGAACATAAATTCAACTAACTAACAACAACATAATACGAAAATTAAATCATACTATAACTACTAAAAACATAATTAGACTATAATACGAAAAGTCTCAACATACCGAAAAATTTCTGTTCTGTGTATTATGCTCGATTTTGGTTGTTGAAATTTGAAGAAAGGGGAGTGGTTATGTTGTTACAACTGCTGGTGGTGTGCTATTTATAGGAAAATCTGTCTACTATTCACCGTTTTTGTCAAACACGGTGAACACCATCATCGCGTTTGTCTCAAACGGTGAATAGTTGGTAGCTGTGACCTAATTTTGACCTACCAGGGGTGGGAAACGTGGGAAAAGATCACCGCGTTAACCTACAACGGTGTATGTGTTCACCATATTTAACTAAAACGGTGATGCATTCACCGTTGTATGCTAACGCGGTGAATCCTTCACCGTTTTATTTTGAAACGGTGAATACTTCACCGGTTTAGTTAAATACGGTGAAGTATTCACCGTCTTTGTCAAACGCGGTGATGACCTTCACCGCTTTTGTCAAAAACGGTGATGCTCAAACATGTGTACTTTGGGAAAAAATTTTATAACTCATGTATTTTGGGAAGTTTTTTTAAGAACGTGTGTACAGTGGGATTTTTCCCCAAAAAATTATGGTTAATTTGGGGTGTAAATAGTAAATCTCAATAGTCGTATGGTAGTGTGAATGCAAGAGTATAGCGTACTACTGGTGCATGCTAAGTTGAACTATATAGATATGTGTGTGTGGTTCAGGTTGACTTATGCTAAATATTAGTGTTTTGGTTGACAAATTTTGACATAAGTTCTAAATGGGACGTGACAACGGTATAATTTATGATTAGAAACCGGAGCATCACAAGTGAGTGTGCTAAACATTGGAAGTTTTCGATAAAGACATACTATAAACTCTGTTATCAATCAAAGAACACAAAATAATTAGAAAATCCAAAATGATTTAAATATATAAATAAGTTAATTAATATAAATTATAAAATAAATCTCTCCAGCCAACGCGCCGGGTAAAAAAACTAGTACTAGTACTCCAAGTCTACAACAAGGAAAACCCTCCACGTGGCACTTTTCAGCAACTTCGGGATTGAGGAGTGTTGCAATTTCAATAGGGAGGAGTTTAGGTTGATATGACTCTTAAATATGAACATTTCAATTGTACTTTTTTTTGTCTAAATTAACCTTTCGGATAAGATGAGTTAAGGGTAGGGTACCATAATAGTAGACACCTCCACCGACCTCCATCGACTTACAGACAAAAAAGATACAAGAAATCGTAAAGAACATTTTAATTATACTTTTTATTAAGGAAAAAATAATCGAAATTGAATAAAAAGACAAAATTATCTCTCTGGATCACACCATAAACACTCTTTTTAAAGCTACATATGTGAATTATTATCTGTGAACTAATCTTTATACGAGAAGGTGATAAATGGAATGAATTCATGAATTTGTTAATAAGATCAGTGGATTCAAGTGGCGTCTAATATTTGGACTGTTAAGAAAATTAGAAAATTTTAGGTACTAAAATGTTATTATAGGTACCATGTAATTTTTTACTTTTATTTTTCACTAAAAAATCAAAGTTCATGTATCAAATTGTAAAATTCAAAATATATAGCTATTAAACTGTACCAACAATCCATTAATTCAATTTATTGATTCACCAATCCGTTGAATTTGGATTAGTTGAACTTTTAACAGACAAATTGGATTTTATTGGTAGATCAAATTAAAATTTTCTGTTATTACTCGTGGGTGGTCAAATCTCCAAAAGAATCACAACTGTGGGTCTCCTTCGTCCTCGCTCACTGACAAATCTCAACTTCAAATTCCCACTCCCATCGATCATGGTTGCTCACTGTCATTTGATTTCGGTGAGTTTTGGATCGGTAGCAACAAAGAAGCAAATTTAAATATCAGCATGCCACCGATCGAATTGAATTTTACCAAACCGAACCGATTCTCACCTCTGAAAATTACCATTATTCAATCATTTCAAACACACTAACTCCGACCAAATCCAAACAAGGCTGGCAATTGATAGTTTAACTCACACCCTTGATCCTTATCCAAAAGAGATGACCACCTAGCTCCTCCTATATACGTTTCAATTGCAAAGTGTCACCATCCTTACACAATTATCGAATCAATTCACTGCAACATTGAGAGAAAGGCACACCTAGAAAAATAAACATTATTGCTTCTCTTAATCAAAGCAAGCTTCCCCAACTCACATACAAGTGGCATGCACGACAAGACACTAAATAATCCAGTTGTTGTATTTGATAATTTGTCCTGACTATGTTTGGAGAAGCTATATTTATCTTATTTGATTAGTCTGTTGATCGAATTGACAAAGGAGATCAGATCATGGGTTAATTTCTCAACGTAATTATGATCCATTATATTACAAGATATATTAATAAAAAAATGGCATAGTCAAGAAGTCTAATAGTTTTTCTTTATTTCCACTACCTAGAGATGTGCAAAGAATCGGTTGAACATAATAATTCGAGTTGTTGATAGATGTTAAATTATGAATCATAATCATTTACTAACACCCCTTTCAAACAAAAGTCACATATATAGGCTTGAAATTTGCACTAGTTTGGATATATGTGCTTAACAGAACATATGAGGGTCACTGGAATTTGAACTATATACCTCACGATCACAAATGAGATTATATCAAAAATCAGTTGATCCAAATAATTCGAATTGTTAAGATATATATCATAACTATATCACTTACTAACAAATGATGGAACTTTGTGGGGGAGTGCTTGTGATCAGATTTGAGTTGTGAAGTGAAGTGTGATTCATGTTGTCTAATTTCTGTGGTGGAGCTAGCTAGCTGACCAATTAATATGTCTGGTCGGGAAAGTGTACAAGTGGAAGTAGAAGAAGAAAAGTTGTCCACGGCGCCGGAGTTGATGAGAGGGAAATGTGAATGGAAACGGATGATGAATGCATGGAAATTAAAGACAGGAGGGTCGGGTTTAGTTGTCTGCTTCTGCATGCCCACCCACATGTTTAATAAAATCCACCATAACTGAGTAAATATATATTATATAAAACTTGAATTACCCAGAGTTTATACATGATATTATATTCTAAATTCTAATGAGTAAAAATTAGATCATAATTCTTTAAATCTTGTATTCTAAAATCAAATTAATTAAAATTATAATCGACGATTATGATTCGTCAAAATACACCCAAAATACTATATGTATTATTTTAGAACTTAGGAGTTAGGATTTAGAGAACCAGGATATTGTTTATGGTTCACTCAAAAAGTGTTAGAGTATAATGTCATACCCGAAAACCTGGTTACTTGAAGATCTAAATAACATTTTTTTTTACTAATTGTATATAGTACTCTATAGATTTATCATCGGTATGAAAGAAGTTAACGCATGTATATACCCTATAACGGCCAATTACACTCTTAATTTTGAGAATATTGTTAGATTTTTTTTTTGAAAGGGTTGTGTTCATTAAGAAGCAAATGGGTCAAGCCCAGAGGAGAAGTTACAATCAGACATCAAAGGTTAAAACAAGCTATAATAAATAGGCCCACTCGAAAAACTAGAACCCAATAGGGCCCAGTCGAGAGACCCAAACCAAATTACAACCCACACAAACTCTATCTACCCCATTGCCACTCTATCTACCCCATTGCCACTCTAAAATCCTCCCCAAGCCGATCGACGACGGCAACACGATGACGCAAAACCCAATCGCATACCACCGAAAGACCAGTCGGCCGACAAAAATTCCAGAGGGAAGGAACTTCGGTCTTCAAAGCTCTCCAGCCGAGTCCAAGCCAAGAGCCCACATCTTCGAAACATCAAGACCTGCAAGATGAAGCAAGGAGGTAGACATGGGAAGGAAGAGGAGAAAACCAGCCAGATCAAAGGAAATCTAGCCTCCTTTGCTCTTAGATTTGAAACATCTCATATCTGAAGACAAATCAGAGGCCAAAAAACTTGACCCACACTAGGGGGAGGGAGAATGCCCAACGAGAGGCACGAACATGCACAAATCGGAATGGAGAAGCTAAGGCTTGGCTAGAAACAGGGAAAAAAGGGAAAGAAGAACCAGATCTACAAAGAGAAGTAAGAAAACGCAGGGAAAATGAGGCTGCAAAATAGCCGAGAAAGAGAGAAGTGAGAAGCAAAGAAAAATGGAGTGGGATATGGGGGCAGATGGTTATCGGCAGTCGTTGGAGGAGCGTCGGGGCAGCCCCCACGACTGCCTGGAAATGGGTCTTTCTAGAGAGAAGGCAGAGGTATAATAAAGAGAGAGAGAATATTGTTAGAAGTTAGAGGACTATTTTGTAATTAACCCTTTAGGGTTAGTGTAGATCGGCCAAGTATATATTGTTGAGAAGGCCATATTTTTCTGTAACACATACGTACGTAAAAGAACTACAAACTGCCTTGTGCCGTGGTCTCAACGATCATCGTTGAGGAAACCACGTAAATCCTATGTCCCGTGTTCATGTGCTTTTGATTCAATTAGGGTTTTGACATGGTATCAGAGCCTCACGCTTTTGATTTTTGAGCTCGTGTTCTAGTCTGTGAGTTGGGTTTCAGTTGTTTCTTGTTTGTGTGCTTCTGGTTGGTGGGCGTCATCTTTCTTTGTCTTCTTCGTCAAGATCGGCAGCTCGGCGCTTTGGGGTTTGTTTTCGATTGGTCATCTCCGCTGGCTCTCTATTTCTCGGTTCTGTTGGATTCTTAGTCCTTGTCCGTCGGTTTTCTCCTTCTAGGTTCTGTTGGATCCTTAGTCACTACTGTCGGCTCTCACTCTCGGTTTGGCAGGCCTGGTAGTTTGTTTTTTTTTCCGGGATACAACTGCTGTCTTTGGCTTCTATTTCTCGTGAGCCTTGGGCTGGTTGTGCTCTCGTTTCCTTTTCTTTCTTCATCATGGAAGGTTTGAAGAATGATGCAATTGTCGTTCGTTTTACCAGTAAGAACTATGCTTTCTGGGCCTTTCAATTCAAGCTTCATGTTCAAGGTCGTCGTTTACTGTCTTTTCTCGATGGTTCGGCCAAGGAACCAGATGCGGATGCGACGCTCAAGGCCAAGGAGGATTGGGATGCGTTCAATGCGAGTGTTATGTGCTTGTTGCTCCCTTACAATGGACCCAGACATTGTTTTGAGTTTGGAGGTTTTTTCTACGGCGTTCGGGATGTGGCAGCATCTAGCTAATCTGGAATGTGATATGGGTCGCTTGACTCAAGGTGATTCTGACATTAGCTCGTACTACCAAGCTGCGGTTACTCTCTGAACTGCGTATGATCATTTGACGAGTTCTTTGTTGACTGGTGCGGCATCTGCCGACGTCATCCGTGAGCGTGCGAGCACATGGATTATGCATTTTTTTTATGAATCTGCGGCCCGAGTTCGAGGGGATTCGAGCATCTCTTCTGCATCTCAATGTGGAGACTATGGATGAGATTCTTGGGAAGCTTCTTCGTGAGGAAACTCGTCTAAGGAGTCAGGACAAGCTCGATATTCATGCTAGTTATTCTCATACTGCCTTTGCGGTTCTGGGAGGAAAACCTCAATTTCATCGTACTACGAAGGGTGAGATCATTTGTCATTATTGCAAAGAACCCAGTCATATTCAGTATCTCTATAAGAAGAGGAATGCCTGTAATTACTCTAAGCAGGAGGGTCATCTGATTGCAGACTGTCCTCGAAAAAAGAATATGTGTAACTACCACAAGCAGGAAGGTCACGTGATTGCTGATTGTCCCACGCTCGCTCTTCATGGTCGTGGCAAGCCGAGCGACTCGCTTGGTGGATATGGTTCTGGTGCGGCATATGCCACGACTGCCGTGGAATCTACGGCCTCCTCTTCTCTCACACCGGCTGATGTTCGTCATCTGGGTCAAGAAGCATTGAAGGAAGCTTTGCCCACTGCTCTGCCCACTGCATTTGCCACGGGTAAAGATTCTTCTTCTGCTTCCTGACATGTTGATTCTGCCGCATATAATCATATGACTAGTTCGCGTAGTGTCTTTCTCTCTCTTGATACTTAGGTTCCTTGTCTTGGGTTGCAAGCTGCTAATGGGTCTGTAATGTCGGTCAATGGTGTGGGCCATGTTGTTCGGCCTCATTTGTCTCTCCCGGATATCTTATATGTGCAGGACACATGGACGGGGAAGGAACTCGGGAGAGGCAGTAAGAAGGGTCGATCGTCCTGTTGGAGTCTTATTCTCGTTCGGGCAGCTTGATTGAGCAAAATCGGGCTGAGAGGAGTTAATCGAGCAGGGAGGAGTTAGTAGTGATAGTTTGGCTTAGCTAGTGAAGTTATCTAACTGAGATTTATGGCATTTTCAATTGGGCGATCCCAATTCTGTGAGACTTCGTACTATGTTTCAGAATAAATTGTTGTCGGGTTCTGTTTTGGATAATCATATTAATGAATGAGTTCATTGTTTGCAAGCTAAGATGACGCAAAATTATTTTAATTCGAGTACTAGCATTTATTCTAAACCATTTGATCTTGTGCACACCAATTTATGGGGTCCCTCTCCTTTACTTCTAGACTTGGATATCGCTACTTTGCATTGTTTGTGGATCATGCTACCCGATTTACGTGGGTATTTTTTCTTTGTTAGAAATCTGAGATGTATTTAGTGGCACAGGAGTTCTAGCCATGGTTTCTACTCAGTTTAATCGAGTTGTTAAGATACTACGATCAGATCCTAGAGGGGAGTTTACGTCACATCCTTTGCAGAATTTGCTGAAGGAACAGGGTATAATTTCTCAATAGTTATGTCCGGGTGTGTCACAGCAGAACGTCTTGGTTGAGCGTAAACATCGCCATGTTTTTTAATTGACTCGCGCTATTCTATTTCACTCACTGGTCCCTTCTGGGTTTTGGGTTGAAGTAGTACATACAACGGTAAACTTGATTAATCGTTAGATTACACCTATCCTTCAGCAACGGAGTCCATATCAGGCTTTATATTCTCGGGTTCCCAATTATGGTTGGCTGCGTGTATTTGGATGCGTCAGTTATGTCCTCTTAACTCGTCGAGAGCGCAATAAGCTTACTCCCAAGTCCATTAAATGTGTTTTCTTGGGATACTCAGAGAAACATAAGGGTTATGTGTGCTATGATTTTGCTGCCCACCAGGTTCGTGTATCATGTCATGTGTTTTTTTTTTTTGGAACATCAGCTCTACTATGGTACCGTAGCATCATCTCCTCCTGACTTAAGCTTCTTGGATCCGTCTGAGTTTACTTTTCCAGCTAAGGATCGAGAGATTGATCTTGCGGATCACCCAATGTCTACCACGGAGCACACCAACGGTGATGAGAGTTCGACCCCTAGTTCCTCATTTATCTCATCGTCCTCTTCGAGTAATGGCTCGACATCCTCATCTTCGACATCGAGCTCCGATTCCGGTCCCTCCTCTCCCAACATTGGCTCGCGTTCTAGCTCCCATTCCAGTTCTTGATCGTCTTCTAGTTCTGCTTATGTCGCTGCGCAGAATGTGGAACTTGAAGTTCATCATTTACGCCGCTCCGATCGCGCCAATAAGGGTAAGCCACCATCTCATCATTCCGATTTTGTTGCATTTTCTACTCCTGCAATTGTGGTGCCTGCAACATATAAACAGGAAAAAGGCAAAGAAGAATGGATAATGCCATGGTGGTTGAAACACAAGCATTGGAAGCAACGCATACTTGGGATTTAGTCCCGTGTTGATACGATCCTGGAATCGATCAAATTTCATCCAGGATTAATCGTTACAGAGGCCAAGTCGAATTGCAGAGAAGAAGCTGAAAATTGTCCAAATCATTTTCCGTGTTCAAGCAGCCGACTTTGGAGGCACGTTTCTCTTAATTGGTTCAATGTAAATTCAAGTTTAATGGCTTGTGTTGAACATGGAATGATTATCTACACATTGGTATGCTTGGTTTCTCAAGGAGAAGTCATTAAGGTTGTTTTCCAAGGCCTCAAAGTTGCTACGTCAAAACTTGAAAACTGCCAGAAAATGGCTAAGGCAGAAAACTGTGTTGAGATACCAACTTTGAAGGCCTATATCTGGAGTTTGGAGCATGATCTGAGTCTGATTCAAGTTGGAGGTGAAATAGAAAGTTTTCTTCTACAAAGGCAAGGAATTGGTTGAATTTGAATCAACCTGGAAGACCATTTTCGAAGGGCTCAAAGATGCTATGAAGCCTGTTTTCCTAGGCAGACTTGCTTGTGTTTTAAGTCAGTTTCTTGACTTGCAAGTTACCTTGTTGTACACGAATTATTCAGCCTTTTCCTGTTCTAATTAGTTTCCTTGTTCATGTAGGGTTGTATTAGGGTTTTATTGTCTTTAAATAGCTTTCAATTTACGTTGTAATAGTTAGAGTTGATTGAATAGAAAAGAAACCGTTTGGTTTGTGCAAGTTGCAACTTGTTTCCACCAAACGGTTTCTTTTCTATTCAATCAACTTGCACAAAACAAGTCGCAACTTGCACAAACCAAACAGTTTCTTTTCTATTCAATCAACTCTAACTATTACAACGTAAATTGAAAGCTATTCAAAGACAATAAAACCCTAATACAACCCTACATGAACAAGGAAACTAATTAGAACAGGAAAAGGCTGAATAATTCGTGTGCAACAAGGTAACTTGCAAGCCAAGAAACTGACTTAAAACACAAGCAAGTCTGCCTAGGAAAACAGGCTTCATAGCATCTTTGAGCCCTTCGAAAATGGTCTTCCAGGTTGATTCAAATTCAACCAATTCCTTGCCTTTGTAGAAGAAAACTTCCTATTTCACCTCCAACTTGAATCAAACTCAGATCATGCTCCAAACTCCAGATATAGGCCTTCAAAGTTGGTATCTCAACACAGTTTTCTGCCTTAGCCATTTTCTGGCAGTTTTCCAGTTTTGACGTAGCAACTTTGAGGCCTTGGAAAACAACCTTAATGACTTCTCCTTGAGAAACCAAGCATACCAATGTGTAGATAATCATTCCATGTTCAACACAAGCCATTAAACTTGAATTTACATTGAACCAATTAAGAGAAACGTGCCTCCAAAGTCGGCTGCTTGAACACGGAAAATGATTTGGACAATTTTCAGCTTCTCTGCAATTCGACTTGGCCTCTGTAACGATTAATCCTGGATGAAATTTGATCGATTCCAGGATCGTATCACGCGTTTGCCGGAGTATTCAGTCATTGGCTGCCGGTGGGTGTTTACTGTCAAAATGAATCGCGATGGTACCGTGGAGCGCTTTAAGGCGAGTTTAGTAGCTTATGAGTTTTGGCAAGAATATGGTATCGATTATACTGAGACCTTTGCCCTATTTGCGAAAATGCAAATTGTACGTAGTTTGTTAGCTGTCAGTGCTATGAAGGGATGGCCATTGATTCAGCTGGATGTGAAGAATGCTTTTCTTCACGGTGATCTGAAAGAAGAAATCTATATGGAGCTTCCTCCAGGTTATACGAAGGGTGACAGTTCTATGGTTTTTCGTCTGCGTCGGCCGTTGTATGGGTTGAAATATGCTCCCCGTGCGTGGTTCAAGAAATTCCACGATACCATTGTTCAGGCTGGTTTTCAGCAGAGTGATAATGATCCTTCCTTATTTCTGCAGACTACTGCATGAGGATTAACTGTAATTTTGATCTATGTTGATGATATGGTGGTTAGTGGTGATGACAAGTTGGGAATTCAAGAAGTCACTCAGACTTTTCGGTCCGCATTTAACTTGAAAGAGCTTGGCAATTTCTCCTATTTGTTGGGATTAGAGATCCATCGTTCGGCTGCAGGGATTCATGTTGGGCAGCGTAAATATGTCATCGATTTGCTTGAGAAGGCATAAATTGATGAGTGTGTTCCATGTGCTACTCCGATGGAACAGAATCTCAAGCTTCGACAGGCAAATGGTGATCTATTTGCTAATGGTAAATTATATCACAATATCGTCGGCAGCTTGATTTACCCGGCCCACACACAACCTGATATTTCTTATGTTGTCCAGATCGTGAGTCAATTCATGTATGCTCCCAGAACAACCCACTGTTCTGCTGTACAACGTATTTTGCAATATCGTCGTGGGAGTACGGTAGTCGGATTATGGTTTCATGTCGGGGGAGAACCAGTGTTGGAAGCATATGCAGATGCTGATTATGCTGGTTTCTTGGATACACATCAATCGACTTTAGGGTGGTGTGTTAAAGTCGACAGTTCTTTTATTTCCTGTCAGTGTAAGAAACAGGATCGGGTGTCTAAGTCGTCTACAGAGGCTGAGTATCGCTCTATGAGTGATGTAGCATTGGAGATTACCTGGCTACGTCAGTTACTCTCTGAACTAGGGGTTGTTATTCGATCTCCGGTTTGGTTGTATTGACAATACCAGTGCGATTCGTATAGCCACGAATCCGGTGTTGCATGACCGGACCAAGCATATTGAAGTCCATATTCATTACATTCGACAACTTGTGAGTTGTGACTGAAGGATCGGAGAAGTTAGCATATATCACTTCTAAAGATCAGACGGCTGATCTGCTGACAAAGGCAGTGTCCTCTACAGGTCATTGGTTCCTAGCACACAAATTAATGTTGCATACGCATCATCAATTTGAGGGAGGGTGTTAGAAGTTAGAGGACTATTTTGTAATTAACCCTTTAGGGTTACTGTAGATTGGCCGAGTATATATATTGTTGAGAAGGTCATCTTTTTCTGTAACACATACGTACGTAATAAGAATTACAAACTGCCTTGTGTTGTGGACTAGTCTCAACGATCATCGTTGAGGAAGCTACGTAAATCTCGTGTCACGTGTTCATGTGCTTTTGATTCAATTAGGGTTTTAAAAAATATAAGATACAATTTATATTATGATTGTTATTTGATTCATCTCGAAATTGTTGTAATCTGAATTTAAATAAAATTGAATAAGAAGAAATATGAGTTTATGCAACAACAAAAAAACTTTCTCTGAATAAATTCGTAAATTTATCAAATGACCATGAGAGTTGGGTGTAATTCCATGTCATATCATATCTAGCAAATAGTGATAATTCAATATAAAATTGAGGATTAAAAGATAATTTTAGACTAGGATGTACCATATACACCCATACTCGAGAGAGTACGTACCATAGGCGCATACATGCCAAACGCTCTGTCTTTATAAAGTATTTCGTTATTAGAAATTTTGTATTCGAATCGTCTGAACAATGCCGAATTTCTTTAGGAAAATTCAATGTCTCTTTTGTGATAGTTATCCAGCTTTGCATTGTTGTGGTAGTTGTGATGCGCTGGAGGTTCAGTGGGCAGTATGGTCTAGAAAAAGATGAGCATGTGCTCCTTGAACATATATATATATGTACATTATATAATGAAATTAGCAGGAAATATAGAATTTCTTTTCCAAGTAATGACAAAAAACAAAGAAATACTATAACGTCTACCCATGAATCTTTCATAAGGAATACTTCACTAAACACACCCTACAAAGTTAAAGGAAACTAATTTAAGAGGACTTTACACGTCAATGAGCAAAATCTCATTTGTAGTTTCAAGAACTGCCCTAAACTCTATACGGACAGACATTGAAGATAACAAGTGAAGACATTCACGAAGCACGGGTCCTCACAAGAAAACCGAAGTTACTCCCTAATGAAGCTGACGAATAACCACTTCAAAATCTCCTTCAATGATTACCCAAGGCGGCGATCGAGATGAAATCTCTTGCTGCAAGTAACTCTATACGGACAGACATTGAAGATAACAGGTTAAGACATTCACGAAGCACGGGTCCTCACAAGAAAACCGAAGTTACTCCTTAATGAAGCTGACGAATAACCACTTCAAAATCTCCTTCAATGATTACCCAAGGCGGCGAACTAGATGAAATCTCTTGCTGCAAGTAACTCTGTGAGATAAGGGTCGGCTGCACCGAAATGTTGGGTTCCAACTGCAAACACGACATGCCCGTCTGTTCCATGACTGACGATTTGTTATAGATGTAAATGTTTGGATAATATTCAAATAAAAGGAATGTGGAAATTAAATTGGAATGCATGTTGAGAATTTTATGTAGATGAAAAATGTGCAAAATCTTATTGTAGTAGTAAACAAATAATCAATAATGCATTGCTTTTGCCGACTCAATTTCCATAAAAGTCCAATGCATGCTTTCACTTGTATATAATCAATGCAATTTCCATAGAATTAATGAACACATGCATGAGCTATTTTGTAAGAACACCCAAAGTCAAAAGGAAATAGTAATATATGCGAAAAAGAACAAACACTGGATTCATTACGTGGATGTGTCGATTTCTGGATTGAACATTAAAAGTATAGAACAAAAGACAAATAGAGGTGAGTTCATAATTTTATTCTTATCCATAGAAGAATACTAAGGGATTGTTTGGAAGTTGCGATTGTTAAATAGATGTATTGTTGAGAATGCATGTATAATATTATACATGTATTGTCGAATTTGATGCATTGTAGAATACAACGTTTGGTATATGTGATTGTGTATGTCGCATCAGCTAAAGCTGAGACAATACAATCTCAACTCAACTATCTCAACAATCACAACTAAAAGTTGAGATATAACAATCACTCAAAATGAGTGATAGTTTCTGTCACATCACAGAAACAATCCATATATTCTTTCTGCTAAAAAAACAAAAAATGATGCATTGTAAACAATACACGCATAATGACAATCTCAACAAAACAATCGCAACTTCCAAACGACCCCTAAAATGCAATATATGCCCTGAAGAGAGAGGGAAAAGTGTACACAAGACTATTTATTTATGCTAAATGTAATTTGGGATGAGGTTGCTTGTCATACGAACAATCCAGTCAATAACCTTCTCGTCAATAATTATACATAACTCAATCACCATTCATCACATTCGCGTCCCTTCTCTCTCCTGAAAAAGCTTTTAATTCCATCTTTAATCTTTAACGAATGATTTCTCATTTGTTTTAAGTCAAAATTTAATTTTTTTGCACAGTTAGATTAGATTAATTGTGCTCTTCAAAATGATATCCATTTTGATATATTTTTTGGAACAAAAAAAATTGAACCATTTTTTACCAGTCCATACCCAGTGACGGATCTAGAAATTTTTAAAGGGGTGTCCTCTTTAAAAAATAAAAAAATAACTTTTTGACAAAAAAATATTCATATATTGATTGAAAACAAAGATAGTTACATCCTGGAGTTCAGCCAGACCTGAAAATCAAAGGAACGACTCGAAGTCGGGTACAATGATAGGGCTTTTCTAGGCACAATATGAGCTACCATATTGCTACTCGGACCTACAAATCGCAGACTAAGTCCCATACTCAAACCAAGCAGTTGAATAACCTCTTCCAGAATAGTCTCGACTTGGTTATCTCTGGTATCGCCACGCTAGATTTTCTCAATCACTACCTTGGCATCGCCCTCGAATCTCATCTCCGTAAAGCCTAGACCTAAGGACCAGAAATAGCCTCACGGAGGGTAAGTAACTCCACCATCATCGGGTCATCAATGCAATTGAACTGAATCCCCCTGACAAAAAAGATTTCTCTAGTGGGGGTCAGGATAACCATCCCACCAGCAGAGTGAGATCCTCTCTTAGTAGCCTCATCCCACATACAAATAGCCACTATCGACTCGACCAGGCTAAGAGGAGGGGTTGAGAGGCTGAAGGTTTGGGGGGCACTGTCAATCGGCAAACAAGCCCATTCCTGAACCTGTTGGTTATACTGGCACATTAGGGCGAGTAACCTGAATTGTTTCCCTTCAAAAACTACCCAATTACGAGATCGCCAAATATGCCAGAGGACAGAAATCACTGCCATAACCAAAGGTGGCTGCCATAATTAAATTAAATAATTCATAAATAACAAAATGCATGACTAGTACAAATTTTAACAAAAGGCCACGACGTGTTTTCATATTGTGAAAAAGAATATAAAATATACTTGACATCTTCACTGCTCAACAAATCTATATATCATACTAGACAATAATTCACGAACTGGTCGCATATTCAATTTCTAACCTTGTTCTTTATGTAACTCAAAGTTGAAAGACTCTTTTAACTCTTTGCCGTGTAACTATAAAATCAATTCAAATTAAGGATAACCCGACATTAGTTTAGTTGTTTAGGTTTTGAAAATAGTTGGGGATAAGGAATAATGTTTTTACTATTTCATAGTGTTTAAATAGAACAAGAAATGAGTTGCAACCTAAAGAATATGTTTAATAATAGTAGTGTCCTAGATTTGAATAACAAAAACTACCATTTATATTTTTTTAATATTACACAAACTACTATCGAGAGTAGTATAATCTTTTTTTTTTAATTTTAAGGGTGCCCCGGATTACTAATAATAAATTTTGTTTCCATACAAAACTACAACCGGGGGTTGGATAATTGTTCTTCCAAATTTTAGGGGTGTCCGGGGACTCCCCTAAATGTCCATGTATCCGCCACTGTCCATACCATATGGTATTGACTGGTATTGAAATAAGAGCATAGCTATGGGTTGAAAAGTGTACCATGGTGGTATGAACAAACCAAGACTATAGGATGGTTGAATACATGATAGTATATGTAAACCGTCATTTACGACTTTTAACATTGTGTACCACAAGATACCACCCCGTACCAGGGTGGTATTGTGTGGTATTTTTAGGTCCTGTATTTTGTTCACCCAGAAATTTGTAGATCATGATGGACTCGTTCTTTCTGTGCAAAAATTTTCAAAAACAAATTAAAAATGAAGAAGATACCATATGGTATGTAGTTGGTACCGAGAGGCAATAATTTTTTTTTCTAAAAAAATATTGAAAATGGATTTCATTTTGTAGAGCACAACGAACTCGTTCCATTTATGCAAAAAAAAAAAATGAAATCCGAGTTAAAACGAAAAAGATATAAGCCGATTAAGAAAACAATGGAAAATAAAAATGACCTTTAATTCTCCATCCTTATATCTGGATTTTCTGAATGATGAGTCCAAATTTAGTTACTGATGGAGGCATAACCCATGATTATGTACTGTATAGTGAGTAACCAAATGTGATAGCTGACGGCGACAGGGATGCAATCTGGGCTTCAATGGTGAGAAATCCACTCCAAATAGCTCCTAGGGTTTGTTCTTCCCTCTTTCTCTCTCTAAGACTCTGTTTTTGCTCTAAAAAATCAATGCCTCTCAAAATATGAGCTCCTCTCCAATAAAACCCGCACAGGTGCAAAAACACGGCCTCTAAGCCCAAAAACACGGCCGTGTTTTAATCAAAAGAGGTCAGGTTTCTGAATGACAATTCTGTAAAGTGAAGAGGAAAAACACGGCCTCTAGCACAAGGCCGTATTTTTCACAACAGAGGTCGTGTTTTAGGGCGTGTTTTTCAACAGCTCTGCTGCCCGTTCTCGCGATCGACCTGCTTTCACCTCCAAATGTCCCGAAACTCGCCCCAATGCCATATTTACGTACTAGGACCTGAAATATGACAAAAGAACACAACCTAGCGTAAAATAGGCCAAGGAATGACCGATAACTAAGCTAAACGATCAAGAAATGAAGGGGGAAACATGTGCAAATACGGTGTTATCAGTGAGATAAATAAAAATGAATGAATAAAGTAGGAGAGAAAAAATTTCACAAACATGGTTTTAGAATCTCTCTCGTGATGAGAGATTTTAAATCCCTAAATTTTACATATTTTTGAAGTTAAAATGCACAATACAAAAAGTAATAGAGAAACATAACTTTCTGTTGAATCTATCGACTTAGGGCATGTTTGGAAGTTAGGATTCTCTAAATCGATTTACTTAATCAATGTATGTATTATAATTAGATGCATTGTTTCAATGTATGAATTTGAAAAATACATTGTTTGAAGATTAAATGATTTTAGTGGTCTCTCCAAGAATAAGGAAGATAGAATAATCTAACAATCCCTCAAACACATTCTCTGCTAAAAGCTGAGATTGACAATCATTCATGATAAATGATTCTGGTGGTCCCATATGCCGTTCAAATACAAACATTTCTATTCCATTTTAAGACAAAAAAATGACGATTTCTTCTGATTACATGTATTGGCTAAATACATCATCTAAAATCACAACTTCCAAACAACCACATAGTAAATCAATTTACAAAAATCCTTTTCTACAATGACCCAAAACGACATAACGCACCATTAACCCATTAAAATGAATATAAACAACATATGAGTAGCGAGACTTGTCAAAGTCGAGATTGTATAACACCTATTGCTTGGGTAAAATTCATGGCGTCTGTTAGACCATTATTGTACTCCAGTGGAGTTGGAGGACTTCACAGAAGCGCTGGGAGGCTCGCAAAGGAAGCAAGGCTCCTGCAAAACTAACAAATAAAAGCTGAATCGCTATTCGTCGCCCTAAAATTCAAAAAAATTCGCCCTAAAATAAACTTAATTGACACATTTACCCCTAACATCAATTCTAACCTAAATCGGGGGAAAATGTCGCCGCCGGCCACCCAAGTATTGCTCTCGTTCGGTCCCTGCTGCCAACAAAGGAGGACGAAGAAGAAGGTCATTAGTCGCCGCCGGAGTCGCTCCCCGCCGCCTCTGATATTTGTCGTTGCTGTCGACCAGGAGGAGGGAGGAGGGCGAAGAAGAAGGAAGGAGAGAGAGCGATTTATCCAAAACAGATAATGATGCAGCTGGGAACGTGGAAGTGGAGTCGGGGAAACTTGGCCGGCAAATTTAGCGAAGTGATGGCTTGGGATTCCCAGACACTGGCGAGAGAATCGGTCAATGAATAAGAGATATTGAGAGAATCAATTATGCACAATTAAGATGGGAATTGTAGTTGGTTAAGGAAATAACAAGGAATGGAGGTCGGAGCAGATGTCTCGACAAGAAGAGGGCAACCAAAGAGAGAAATAGCCCAGGGAAGTCTTGTCTTCCTTGAAATTGAACTCAGGGCCAACGATTTCTAAATGGGTTTATTCACCTGCACGGATCGCCGCCCGAAGGAAGAAAAAGACGCAACACAGCAGAGGATTGCATTTTTGTGTGTTTTTTTTTTGTTGATCGGCGTCGGACAGGTTGAAATCCCGTCGCCGGCGAGCTGGGACGGGTACCTGACCAGCTAACTTATCGCTTGCAGTCGCTGACGGATTAAGGAACAAAACTTAAACAAAGGACATTAGAGTCATTTTATCAAAAGTTAGGGTGACAAATAAGGTATTTTAGGGCGACGAATAGCAATGCCCATTCAATAAAAGGGGTAAATGCCACATTTGGTCATTGAGATTACTAAATCGAGTCATGTTTAGTCACTAGAAAAATTTAATATCAATTTTGGTCACTCGAATTACTGAAACAAGTCACATTTAGTCACTCTCCCGTTAGCCTCCGTCCAACTTCATTAATGGAGTTGGACGAAAACTAACGGGAGAGTGACGAAATGTGACATGTTTCAGTAATTCGAGTGATTAAATATCACATGTTTCAGTAATTCGAGTGACTGGAGTTGGACAGAGGCTAACGGGAGAGTGACTAAATGTGACTTGTTTCAGTAATTCAAGTGACCAAAATTGATATTAAATTTTTTTAGTGACTAAACATAACATGATTTAAAAATCTTAGTGACCAAATGTGGCATTTACTCCAAATAAAAGCTTCTCTTGTAACAAACTTGAGTGGCATATGGAATCCTTGTATAGAAGGTAGAAAATGATTAATTAACCCAAATTAATTACCAAGATCTGATTTCTTACATCGAATAACGACTGCAATTTACTTAAACAGGGTGCTTAGACCTCCCTTAATCAGCCCAACTTATCCTAGAGGAAGAACCTAATAATCTCATATTGGCTACATCACCAACTTCGAGCATCACGTTTTTTTTATAACTCAGGAAAGTCTCCATGCAGGCACACACCGCTTGAGCGGTGATGAAGCGAGATTAAATATGAGGTTTACTTGCTTGAGTTCTTCTCTTTTTTCCTTCCCATTCTTCTTTCTGGAGAAAAAAAAGGATTATTTCATTGGTGATAGTTATTTCTTTAATCGGTGGGTGGGAGCATAAGCATACTTTGGATTGGAATCATGGAGAGTATTGCTCGATCATTTCTACCAAATTAAAAGTAGCTTCTGGAGGGTCTTTCACGAGAATCTCCATTAAATACCTCCGACAATATCATAGCGGGTCTCAGTAGAGATTGAACATAAAATCTGACACTTTTCGCAACGATCACCCACTAAGAATTTTACCGCTAAGCTAAATAACCATCACGTTTTCTTTCCTTCCTCATGACAGATCAGAGCCTCATCACGTTAACAATCAATTATTGAGAAGAAAAAAGAAAATAATACATAATATAGTAAGACAATCTGTTGATGGCTTAAATATTACTAAAATTCCCTTTTCCTTCCCCGTCCAAAATTGGTTGGTTGTACACTTGTACTTCTACACATGACAAGACCATACTATAAAACTGTTACAACACATGCCAATAATGTAAACGGATCAACAAAACAATGGCAGCAAAAAACTCTTCCAATTGTACAAAAATTAAAAAACTATACGATCTTGCCTATTGGCCAACAAATGAGCTAAGGGTTATTGATCTGATCGCTTCTCTAATTAGTCCGAATATATAAAAAAATATCATTATATTGTTTATATATTTATTAGTTACAAATCTCATATAACACATATGGGTAATAACATATAACGTTCTATCAAATAACAGTTCGCACTTGGATCCAACATATAATGAAAATTCAAACACACAGTGGCGAAGCAAGGAATCCAAATAGAGGGGAATGACTTGAATTGTCGTAATTGGGGGAAGGAGGTTAAAGCCTTACCGACTACTCTATTTGCTAAATTTGTGCAAATTTTATATGTAATTTTATCTATATTTTAAAATTGATAGCAGGTCTGGCTTCAACCTAGCTCCATCACTGCAAACACTCACGTATATCAATATTCAAATGTTCAATTTACAATTCCAAAAATAGGGTAACAAAAAAGAAGAGCATTTCTTTTCTTTTTTTTAACAAAAGATAATCATATATTGAATCAAATCAGAAGATAGTTACATCCTGGAGTTAAGCCAGGCCCGGAAATCAAAAGAGCGACTCGCAGTCGGGTACAAGGAAAGGGCTTTACGAGCCACTGAATGGGCTACCTATTACTACTCCGACCTACAAAACGCACACTAAACCCAGAAGCGCTCCAAGATAGCTCCGACTCGGTTGTCTCTAGTATCCGCACGATTAATCTTATCAATGATAATGTTGGCATCTCCTTCAAATTGCACCACTGACAGGCCTAGCGCTAAGCACCAGAACACAGCCTCACGCAAGACAAGCAATTCCACCACAAGAGGATCATCCATCCCAGGCAACCACACCCCCTTCACCAGCCAAACATCCCTAGAAGGAGTAAAAAGAACTACCCCACCAGCCGCGTGTGACCCTCTCCGAACAGCCCCATCCCACATACACACAACCCCCTCAGCCAGGCCCAGATGGTGCGACACCGGGGGAGTAGGTGAAGTAGTTCCACGAGCAGGAGCAGCCGACAACCGGATCCACTCCTCATACTGTTGCTGAAACTGTCGCATCAAAGCCGAGAACCCAAACTGCTTGCCCTCAAAGACCACCCAGTTTCGGGATCGCCATATACGTCACAGAACAGCAACCAACGCCATAAACAGAGGCGGCTGGTGAATCAGAGCCATTAATTTCTTCAGAAACAGCGAAAAAGTGTGGCGGGGGAGCCCCTCCCCCAAGTAGGCCAGCCCCGAAAGATCCCATAGGGCCCTAGAAACAGGGCAATCCAAAAACAGATGCTCCAAAGTTTCTTTACTGGCCCAGCAAACCGGACACCGAGGATGCACCGGAACCTTCCTTTCTAATAGAGACTCCGTAGTGGGCAAAATGCAATTAAAGATCTGCCAGACAAAGATTTTAAGCTTAGGAGGGATATTAGAGTCCCATAAACGAATCCAGGATGGCTTGTCCATCCACCCCACCACGGAACGCCAACCCCCTTTTCTCCTATCAATATCCATCGCCAAATGATAAGCCGACTTAACCGTGAAGACCCCATCCACCGTTGCATGCTAAATCAATTTATCCTCCACATTCTGGCGCGGTAGAGGGATAGTCCTAATAGCCTCACAGGTAGCTGGGTCAAACCACTGGCCCATTTTATTGTCATCCCAGCTCCCCCCCCCCCCCCCCAGAACACATGACCTCAGCAACCCGGGGGCTCCCCCCCTCCGGCAAAACCCGGGGATTATAACTAGGGAGATCACTATGGAGCCGAGGAATCCAATTAGAGGTCAGCAAGGGCGCCGATTGGCCATTCCCGATTTGCCACCGCAGCCCCTGCACCAACAGCTGCCTACCAAACAAGATGCTCTGCCAGCCCCAAGAGGACCTGGATCTAGGCGACGCTTCCAAAAAAGACCCATTGGGAAAATACTTCCCTTTGTATACCTGTGCCAAAAGGGACTGGGGTTCATTGTGGATACGCCACCCAATTTTAGCAAGCAAGGCCTGGTTGAATTGCTCGAAGCGACGAAACCCCAGGCCACCCTCATGCTTACTCCGGCACAAGTTCCGCCAAGACATCCACCGAATATGAGAATGATCCGCAGAGTCACCCCACCAAAACCGAGCCACATGCCTATCTAAAAGCCGACAAAGGGAAAGAGGCAGCTTAAAACAAGACATCACGTGCAATGGTAATGCCAAAGCGACGGATTTAATCAAAGTTTCCCTAGCCGCCCAAGATAAGGTTTTCCGTTTCCACCCCTGAAGACGGTCCAGCACCTTCTCCTCCAAGTATCTAAACGGAGCCATTTTCGAGCGAGCGATAAGCGTAGGCAACCCCAGGTACGTATCATGGACACCGACCGCCCCAACACCCAGAATTGCGGCCAAAAATTCCTGATCCTCTTGGACAACATTCTTGCTAAAGCAAACAGCCGATTTATCCAGGTTCACCCGTTGTCCACTTAACTCCTCATATTCGTTTAGGACCTCAATCAAGTTTTCACACTCCCGGAGAGTCCCTCGCAAAAATAGATAAGAGTCATCCGCAAAAAATAGGTGCGAGATACGAGGCACACGAGGGGCCACCTTTACTCCCTCCAATTTCTTTTCTGAGATAGCCTTGCGAAGAAGGGCCGCAAAGCCCTCCGTACAGAGCACGAATAAAAGCGGAGAGAGAGGATCCCCCTGACGAAGCCCCCTTGAAGGAGTGAAAAAACCCGATGGAGTCCCATTCATAAGCACAGAGAATGATGACGACCGAAGACACTCTCGAATCCACCCCTGCCAGGTAGAGTTAAAGCCCATCTTATCCAAAACCGCAAGGAGAAAGGGCCATTCGACTCTATCATAGGCCTTTTCCATGTCAACCTTTAGAGCCATGTACCCTTTCTTACCCCGCGTTTTGATCTTAAGATAATGCATTAATTCATGCCCCAGGAGAACATTATCCACAATTTGACGTTCCCGGATGAAGGCATTCTGACCATCAGAGACAATAATAGGCAAAAGGCAGGCAAGACGCTCAGCCATGATCTTAGTAATTATTTTGTAAACGAATTGGCAGAGGCTGATAGGACGCAGCTGCCGCATAGTTTCCACATTATCAACCTTGGGGATCAACGTGAGCCACGTATGATTAAAGCTACGAAGCATACGACTAGTAGCAAAGAAAGAGCACACTGCTGTATTCACCGAATCACCCACAATATCCCAAAATGCCTTAAAAAACTTCCCCGTAAAACCATCGGAACCCGGAGCCTGCTTAGAACCCATGGCAAATACTGTTTTATGCACCTCCGCAGGGAGAACCTCAGCAGTGAGGCCGGCATTCATCTCAGGGGTAACACATTGAGCAATAGGCAAGGATGCCACCCGCTCAGCCATATTATCCACTTGGTTCTCAGAGGCAAACAGGTGCTGATAGAAAGAAGTAGCTATTTCAGCTTTTCCACTCTCATCAGAAACCCACTCCCCATCATCATTGCGAAGGCCAGCCACAAAATTTCTCTTGCGACGAGCTCTAGTCACAGTATGAAAGTAGGACGTGTTTTTATCACCCTTTTTGAGCCAGTGGACCCTGGACTTCTGCTGCCAGAAAAGTTCCTCCGCCTCCCATTGCCGACTCAACTCAGCCTCCAGCCCCCGGACCACGTCCCAGTCAATAGGCTGAATCAACTTGACCCTATCAATCTCGCCCTGGAGAGTCCGAATATTCCGCAAGGAATTTGTCGTACCCGCTCTACTCCAATCATACAGTAGATGTCGAAGTTTTTTCAAGCGCTCTCAAAGGCAGAACATATGGGTTCCTTGAATGTCCTCCTGCCAGACATAGGTTACCATCGCCCTTACTTCTGGGTTATCCGCCCAACGGGCATCAAAACGGAAGAGGGGCCGGCAATGGCGCCTATAAAGCTTATCCGACAGGAGGAGGGCTCTATGGTCAGAGCCTTGGTCCGTAAAGTGCTTTAACAAAGTTTCAGGGAATCGATCAATCCAGGAATGGGAGCATAGGGCCCTATCCAACCGCTCTCTAATACAAGCATTGCCCATTCTCTTATTCGTCCAAGTGAAGAGGTCACCTTGATAACCAGGATCGTGGAGCCCCAAATCGTTAATAAAGTTCCGCAAACTGATCGAGTTATTGGCATTCCAAGGGTTACCACCATCTTTTTCGCTATCAGATAGGATCGTATTAAAATCACCAATAATCACATAAGGGAGATGGAAAGCAGAACAGATTTCTTGAAGGTGGGCCAATTGGGCTGTTCTTGCGGAAACCGAACAGCTAATATAAACACAAACCACGATATAAGAAAAACCAACTTCATTAATTTGGGAGCAAATACAGAAGCTGGAAGAATAGAAAATAGAGGCATCAACATCAGGGGACAAAGCAAACACTAGCCCACCAGACGCAACTACCGCATCAACAAAAAAACACCGAGAAATATCAAATCCTAAGCCCCGCATACGACGGGAGACAACACGCCGGCTACATCGCATTTCAGAGAAAAACACGAGCTCCGGGTTGTTGGAACGGACCAAACCCACTGCCGTTTGGAATGTGAGAGAAGGTCCAATGCCTCTCACATTCCAGGCAAGAAGCCTCATTTATCCGGCTGGGGCCACTCCAGGTTGGCTTCCTCCACCTTATCATGCTCCTCAATATCTTCGACAAACTGCTTCTTGGGCGTGGGCGGGATCCCCACCTCCCCCTCCACAACCTCCAGGGACCGCTTCAGACCCCCATTCGACGGGGTAAGCAAGTTGGAACCGTATTCATCCAACCTTCCAACATCCAATCCTGTAGAATTGCAATTCCCAGCCCCTGTTGTGTCATCCTTGGTTTCACCCGCCACCTTTTCCCCTTCCTCCTCTGCAATAGTCAAACCCACCTCGAAAGCTGCCACCACCTGGCTAACCCTACCCATGGAGGGATTGCAAATTTTAGGTGAAGCAATCGGTGGGCTTCTTTTTCTGATCATAAAGCCCTGAGACTCCTCCCCCGAACCTGATCCCTCCGATCCACTCTCCCCCAAGTGAGAGGATCCCATAACGCCGCTTGAGGGGGAAGGGCGAAGATGCCCACCATCACCCACCGCAGCACCACCCATCCCCTCCCCTTCCTTTACTGCATTCGAGGATACCCCAGCCTCACGATTAGTCTCCGTTTCCGCCACACTACTCTGCGCCTTCCTTAATTTCCAACCGCCACGAGAGGCCGCAGGCTGGGATTTCATTTTTCCCACAGCAGCCGTCGATTGAGTTCGCGGCACAGCTCCAGCACTCTCCTTCGCCAACATCTGGGTTTTAGCTCGGCGCGGCTTCCGCTTCTTTGGAGTCACTTCCCCCCTCCCGTCGTAGTACCATCAGCAGTAATGTTCACCGAGGGTCGCTCTTTCCTATGCCCATCAGCCTCATTGATCATCATCCGGGGGACCTCGCTCCCGACCACTTTGCTTTGTGGGGCAGCTTTGGAGCGGCGAGGCTTCCTCTTACCCTGCGCATCGTCCACAGTCATCGATGGAGGAATAGTAGCAGCAGGCTGCTCATCATCATCAACCTGTTCTCCAGGCGTATCAATCATATCATCATCAGAATCTTTGTCCAAGATAAGTCGACGGCGGCGCGTGTCAGCCTGGATTCTCTCGAATTGAACATCGCATCGGTTAGCCTCCGTTCCCAGCCCTGCAGGTGAGGTGTCCTGGATGTCCCGCATCGTTAGTGTGGAGGGATCAGCGATCAGACTTTCCTCCCTAGTGCCCGTCAGCTTTGGCCGGTTCTTGCCGAGGCGAATTTTGGGATGGCAGTGGAGGACGACCCTCCCCAGACTGCCACGCCGGGTCGGCGATCTCTCCTTACCCTTTCCTTTGTTCACGTTCGGCCTCTCCGGGTGAGCTTCCCCCGCAGCAGCAAACGAGGACTCGGCCTTCATCGAGTTCCCGGCCCGCGTGCCAAGATCCGCAGCACCATGATCCGCCATCGTTTTGCCATGACTCTGGCTATTGATCCACACAGAGCGTCTGGCTCCCCCAGCATGGGATCATTCCCATCGTCCTCATAGATCTTTCGGCCCACTTGCTTAGTAATCATGTGCGGTCCGAGCCGCTCTTTTCCGTTCGGTGGATCGTGGTTGCAATCACGGCGAGCATGGCCAACTCGGCCACAGCGGAAGCAAAAATTCGGCAAAAATTCGTACTTGAGGCTCACCCAAAAGCTATCCACATCTTCACAGACCGCCATTAACTGCGATCGGAGAGGCTTCGAGAAATCAATAATAGTATTTACTTTGATAAAACGCTCCCCAGAATCCTTGCATGCAAAGATTCCTGAGTCCAGAATCTTGCCCATGGTAGCGGCTATTAATTTTTGCCCAAACAGTTTGGTGCAAAGGTCATCCTGAACTCCCCACAGCTGAACACGGAAGGGAGCTTTCACCATCTCCTCAAATACTCCTTTCGAGATGACAGGGGACCATTGACGAAGAATAAGCAAACGATCTTTGATGATCCACGGGTTTCTGGAGAGAGCCCATTGCTTAGCTTCCTCGTTCGGCAGGACGATCTCAAAGAGTCCCTGCTTAGTTTTCAGCACCTTGAGCTGGCCACGAATTTTCCAGGCATCCAGCAGTCCTTCGCGCAGCTCCATGGTCGTGACGCGATCATTGGTGAATAGCCGACCCAAGAGAGTACGAGAAGCACGGAAGCGGGTCGATTGCACCTCCTCGAGGGAGAATTGAACCACTTGATCGTTCGAAATGTGGGCCATTGTACACAACTCCTGAGCCGGTTCTCAACGAGGGCCAGAGAACGGTGGATGCAAAGGTAGCAGGTCTTCCACGAAACCGAAATTGAGAGATGGTTATGCTCATAGGTTTCGGTGAGGATAATATAAATAGAGGCTCCAACTCCAACTTAAAACCGCGCCGAAGAGTCACGGTAGGTGTAGGATTTGGAAATAGATTAGGACTCGGACTCTTAACAAATAAAGGGTCTCGGTAAAGATAATCCCGTTGGGGAATAATATACCGGCACCAGTCCATAATCGCCGAGATATTAGGAGGATCCAATCTTGAACAGATCTCCCAATCACGGCAAATCCCAAAATCCCAAATCACAAATCACAAACCTAAGAAAAAATGATAACATGTGACCCCCAACCCAATAACCAGATCGACTCACAGGTATGTAGTGCCCGTTTTCATCACCCACATGAGTCAAACCGGATCCACATGCGATTGACAACCTTGATTTTATATTACCACATGGCAGAAAATAAAAACGGTCATTATTATATGTTACCATAAAAATAAAACAAAACAAACCGTTACCCATAAAGAAAGAAAAAATAACAAAAGATCCTCATTAATTTCTCTGAAAAAAATAGGGCCATTATTTTCACGTTGTCAAATATATAAACGTCAACTTCAGTTTCGCAAATCTACACACACTCCTCCTCCATTCCCCCCATTTTCTCTACCACTCTCTCTTCTCCATCGAGATTCCCTCTTAATTACCCCCTCTTAATCCGCTTTCACCACCCTTCCCTCTTCCCCTTCACGTTCCTTAATCCAATATTAACCCCAATAATCCCCCAACATAATCACCATTCATCACCTCCTCACTAACACCGCCGGGAAATTATTAAAATAAAATAAACAATGACCGGCGGCCTACAGGAGTGGCCGGAACCTATCGTCCGAGTCCAATCCCTATCGGAAAGCGGCCTCCACGTCATCCCCGACCGCTACGTCAAGCCGCCACACCAGCGGCCGGCCACCACCAACCACCACCACAACGTTAACAACAACAACATACCCATCATTGACCTCGGCGGCGGGCGGTCGTCGGACGAGGAAATCTGGGCCGCCTGCCGAGACTGGGGGTTCTTCCAGGTGGTGAACCACGGGGTGGGCCCAGAGTTAATGGACCGGGCCCGGGAGGCCTGGCGGGAATTCTTCCACCAGCCCATGGAGGTGAAGCAGAGGTACGCCAACTCGCCCATGACTTACGAAGGGTACGGCAGCCGCCTCGGGGTCCAAAAGGGCGCCGTCCTCGATTGGAGCGATTACTATTTTTTACACTACTTGCCGCCGGCGTTGAAGGACCACGACAAGTGGCCGTCCCTCCCGTCCGATATCAGGTCGGTCAAAGTTCCGTCCCAGTAAATTTATTTTAATTTACTGTTCATAGTTGGGTTAATTATTTTTTGAATTTTTGGGTTCAATATTCCAAATTGTCTTTTTTCTTCCCCCCTGGTGTTGATAAATTGGGGATTTTTTTAATCAATATAGGTGTACTAATATATCCGATTTGTCAGATTTACGTCCTATGAAATATTATTATCGTACCCACGAAACGAATGGGTGATAATCTTGGGTTTCCCACTTTGACTGGCTACTTCTAATTAGGGATTATGCTTCAAATTTGCTTGCTAGTCGTCTTAGGAATCCGTTATGAGTCAATTCCAATTGTCTATGGGCCGAGAAGGTAATTCGAATTGACTTGATTTCTAAAATGCCACAATTGATCAAATTGTCACGTTTTTTAATTGATTCATCCCGATGACTCCTTACAAAGAAATTTATAACGTGGATATTCGACAATCGAAATCTTTTTAGCTCGATGATGCCAGTCGATATAAAAAATCAGTTCTATTGGATATTAATTGAATTAATTGCATTGCATGGTGATTTTATACCTAGATATTTATTTTATTTTTTCTGGATAAGATGTAACATAAGATTCTTTATTCGCTTTGTACGTTGTCTTTTTGTTGCATTCATACCATTATTACGAGCCACATACTTATCCTTCGAATTTGGACTCTTTTCCAGGGAAGTGATTGACGAGTACGGGAAACAAGTGGTGGAGTTTTGCGGGAGGTTAATGAGGATATTATCGGCCAACTTGGGACTAGAAGAAGAACGTCTCCAAGACGCATTTGGAGGAACAAACATTGGAGCGTGCCTGAGAGTGAACTTCTACCCGAAATGTCCGCAGCCGGACCTGACACTCGGCCTGTCGTCGCACTCGGACCCTGGCGGGCTGACCATTTTATTGCCGGACCACCAGGTGCCGGGGCTCCAGGTCCGGCGAGGCGATGACTGGATCACGGTGAAGCCGGCCGAGCATGCGTTTATCGTCAATATCGGCGATCAAATCCAGGTAATTAACTAGAGGAATTTTGTAAGACCTTTTACTTTAAACGGTTAAAAACCGCACTTTTCTTTGAATTGTCTACATTCGGGACCAGGGGTTTGTTATGGAGAACATGGTGCACGTGGGTCTGGGCCACGTTTGGATATGGACTAGTTAAGTTTTGTTTGTCTACATCGCAACGGTGTCGTATGAAAGCTTGTCTGTCGAATTCATAGGTGTTAGATTGAAGGGAAGGATGCGTGAACATAAATGTCCATCGTGTTTGAGACCTACCAGACAAGTTTAGGTTTTTGATTGAACTTGCTTCCCACTAATATTAGATAACCCTTAAATTAATGGACAGTAAAATTTTAAGAAAATTAAAGTATAATAAACTATTCATTGTTTAAGAAAATGGTACAGTATTTGTATATGGAGAGGCGTCAACTTATTTTATAGAGAAATATTTTAACGGCATTTTTTTTAAAACTATTGATATAAATGATTGACTTGAGAACACGATAGAAAAACATATGCCGTCTTGATAACAAGAGATTGATTTTTATTTAAAGAGATGTGGAGTTATGGAAATGATATGTTATATATTAATTATGTGTGTCGTTGCTCCCTTATCCCCACTTTGGTTTATATGTTTATTTAGTAGATCACGAGTACTCTACCGTGGTTGTAGTACAGGGTTGTTTGCTTGTTTGATTTAAAAAATGAGTATTTTGAAGGGAAAAAGCTATAAATTTTTAGTATAATTTGAAGAGTTCATTGTTTATATTGTAGATTTGATGATATATTTATGATGAATTTGTTATAGATATAAATTATTATCAAAGATTTTATGGATACCAATACAATATATGAGATTTACAAATATGTGAAGTTCACAAATTTGAATAAAAAAGGATCAAATCCTTAGACTACCCCAACTTGACACCCATAAACAAGTAATAAACTTGAATAAAATTCATCAAACTTATAATTTAGTTATAAATCCATTAACCAAATCCAACAAGTAAGCTAGCCCACGTTTTCAGCTTTTAGTGCCATGATGTGATTTTTCATTCACTAGAAACTGAATAGTTTGGTCCACAATCTTTGTTGGCCACTACTTTTACAAGAGAGGGGGAAAAGCAGATCCTCTTATGTATTTTCAGCACGTGTGGAAAACTGTTTTCTAGATAATAATATATAATTATTAGAAAACACTATTACTTTTTGCTCAAGTCATCACTCGTGTACTAATTTTGACTTGTCAAGCCATTACGGATGTGCTAGTTCTAGCTATGCATTACCTCACCACTTTTGAGTTTTGATCAATTTATTAGATACTATATACTATATATTATTCGAAACTGCATCACCGGTTAAATCCATTAATCCAAAACAATTAACCCATCTATGGGATTTTGTTCAAAATGGAATTGAATTAGGTGAATCATTAGTGGGTTGATTAAATTGAACGTTAAATTGAATTATCATTTGTCACCTTTATCGATGACTAAAGCTATTTTTCCATATACTATGGTGGTCAAATTTTTTTTTTTTTTTAATGGTGATCAGGTATTAAGCAATGCGATTTACCGAAGCGTGGAGCACAGGGTGATTGTGAACTCAGCAAAGGAGAGAGTGTCTTTGGCTTTCTTCTACAACCCAAAGAGTGACATTCCAATCCGGCCGGTGAATGAACTTGTAACCAAAGAGAGGCCAGCATTGTATCCACCCATGACCTTTGACCAATACCGGTTATACATAAGAACCAAGGGCCCCTGTGGCAAGTCCCAGGTGGAGGCTTTGAAATCCCCACGTTGAATGTTTACCGTAGGAGCTCAATTTTAGTTCACTTGATCGTTGTCGGTTTGGTTCGGTTTGACTTAGTTATCGTATTAGTCGAGTAAGTAGCTAGTTTCTCAAATCCATATATAAAAATAGAACAATCTTTTCATTTGATTAGTGGTTTTAAGTGTACATCTTGATCGTGGAAGGGATTGTCCTCAAGGCAGTTCAGTTAATTTAGAATGGATAATGTTAGTACCTCTTCTATCAATTTCAGTTATTGAAATGAGTTGGTTTTCGACACGACATTAGTGCCTTTCTTTTATCAGGAGGTGCTCTGTTCGAATTTCGGCTATAAATTTATTTGATATCTCGAATATATTCAACTTCAAATTTGTATGAGTGACTGTATGAATGAACATGTTAATATGTTGTATAAAATCTATTATTGAATGTTTACCGTCGGAGCTCAATTTTAGTTCACTTGATCGTTGTTCGACTTGGGTGTCATATTAGTCGAGTTAGTGGTTAGTTTCTCAAATCCCAAATGTAAAAATAGAACATTCTTTTCCTTTGATTGGTGGTTTTAGCTTTTAAGCGTACATCTTGATCATGGAAGGGATTGCCCTCAAGGCAGTTCAGTTAATTTAGGGTGGATAATGTTATTACGTGGTATGAGCTCTATTATTTCTAACAATTTGAGTTATTTAAATTAGCTGGTTTTCGACATGACATCATTTCCTTCTTTGATCGGGAGGTATTCTGTTCGAATTCCAACGACTCATTTAGTTGATATTTCGAATGTATTCAAACTTCAAACCTGTACGAGTGACTTTCGTTCAAATGAAAATATTAATATGTTGTATATATTCATCGAACATTAAAAACACCCGGTAAATGATAATTATTTCAGCCTCCTTATTAACACGAAGTCAAATTTTCACATTAGTTTAAAGGGTTGATAGTCTTTGACCCTCCTTACTAATTATTGTTGTGATTTTCTTCCCACTTGGCAAGATCAAGTTGAGACTTGAGAGTCAATCCTGTCAACTGGATCAATCACATGTTTACCGGCTCGTAGTCGTAGCTATATGGTGGTTGTGACAATTTCTCCTTTAATTTATTTATTTTTCTCTAATTTAAGTAATTTATGAAAATGAAATGTGTCTGTAGGCCATGTGATAAATCCATTGAAAATGAAATAATTTTATATATTCCATCGAGAAGGGTTTTTATTTTAATTGCCCCTACTCAAAAGTCACTACTGAGTATTTGACAAGTCATACCAGTAGTATATGCCAAAATTCATGTAGTTTAGCGGTGAAATTTTTAGTGGACGCTCGTTATGGAAAGTGATAAATCCTGTGTTTATCCATGGTTTAAAAAGGCACGCCTAACCTTACGCTTAGGCACACCTAAGCGCAAGCAGGGGCGGAGCTTGGAATTGAGGTGGGGGGGGGGGGGGCGGATTTTTCTTTTTTTACTATCGAAGAAAGGTCAATTATGTGAACAAGTTATTACATTATATGGAAAAAAAATTGTACGCTATTATGTTCCAAACAAGTGATTTAATTATCTTTATATCTGAAAAAATTCATGTATATATTAATGTTTGAAGACAATTAATATAACCTATAAAATTTATATGAATTCAAAATTTAGAACTAAATTGGTACCTGTAAAATGAGTATACTTATAAGAAAATATAAAAATTTAATTACTCTTTGATAAATGTAAACAAAAAATCTGAAAACAGTCATGTATATATTAATGTTTGAAGACAATTAATATAACCTAGAAAATTTATATGAATTCAAAATTTAGAACTAAATTGGTACCTGTAAAATGAGTATACTTATAAAAAAATATAAAAATTTAATTACTCTTTGATAAATGTAAACAAAAAATATGAAAACAATAAGGTAATGTACTTCTCAGTGACTCAAGAGTTCTAATCAATGGGGAGCAATTTTTTTGAACGAAAATGTATAGACTAAGGGAAAAACCAAGTCTGACCACAGGCCAATCATGACATGCACCTCTAACCAAAATGTTCACCAGAAACTAACAAGAAGGTCCCAGTTCCTGGCCTCCTGGCTTGCTCATGAGGATTTCCCTTCATTTTTGTCCTCTTCCTGGAACATTGGAGGAGACTTTCTCCATTCTCTTCATCATCTCTCGGAAGATCTACAAAAATGGAACAAGGAAGTCTATGGTAACATATTCCAAAGGAAGAAGAAATTGTTGTCTGAACTGAAGTCCCTTGAAATGATCAACGTGAGAAGTGCCTCCGTCAGATCCAGGGAAAAGGAAAGACAAACCAGGGAGGAGCTGGAGGAAACTCTATGGCAAGAAGTGATGATTTGGATCCAGAAATCCAGATCCAATTGGATTGTTTTTGGTGATCTGAACACTCACTACTTCCATACCAGCACTCTCAGTAGAAGAAAGAGGAACAAGATCACTTGCCTGTGTGATGAACAAGGCCAATGGGTTGCTGATGCTGACACTTTGCTCTTCATGGCCAGGGAGTATTTTCTCAACCTCTTTACTAAGAATATTTCTGCCCCTGGATGTAGAATACCTGCTTGCTTTCCTGAGTTATATGCTTGTTTTGTGACCAGCCTGTGTACCCTACCTAGGATTGAGGAGATCAGAGGGGTGGTTATGGAGATGAATGGACTCAAAGCTCCTAGCAAAGATGGCTTTCATGCCATCTTCTACCAGAAATGTTGGAATGCTGTGGGCAATGATTTCTGTGCTTTCATTTCCTCCTGTTTTAGGAACCCAGATAGAATTCAATGCATTAACGAGACCCTCTTCACTCTGATTCCTAAAATTGATTACCCCTCCTCGATGAGTCAGTTTAGGCCAATTAGTTTATTCAATGTTGGCTACAAAATGATTGCTAATAAACTGAAACCCTTAATGTCTATGCTTGTGAATAAGAACCAATCCAGTTTCATTCCCAAGCACCACATTACTAATAATATCATTATCTTGCAGGAAACCATTCATTCAACGGCAAGGAAAAGTGGAAAGAAGGGCTTTATGGTTTTGAAAATCGACTTAGCCAAAGCCTATGACAGGATTGAGTGGGACTTCTTGGAGGAAACCTTCAATACTGCTAGGATTCCTGCCAGCACTATCAACCTGATTATGAAATGTGTGACTACTACTAGCTACCAGGTTCTGTGGAATGGAGGTGAAACTGAAAGTTTCAAGCCCTCCAGAGGCTTAAGACAGGGATGCCCCCTCTCTCCCTATCTTTTTACCCTTTGCATTGAAAGATTGAGTCACTGTATTGATATTGAAGTTAAAAATGGGAAATGGAACCCTATTAGGTTGTCTCCAGGAGGGCCTGCCCTCTCCCACCTATTTTTTGCTGACGATCTTGTGCTATTTGCTGAAGCTAACCCTCAACAAGCTGATGTTGTGCTCCAGTGCTTGGATTGCTTCTGCCAAGCATCAGGTGAAGCTGTCAGTAAAGAGAAATCCAGAGTGTTCTTCTCCAGGAATGTCAAGAACCAGAACAGAACTGAAACTTGCAGGAGGCTGGGGATTCAGGACACCAAGGATCTGGGAAGATACCTTGGTGTTCCTGTCCTACATGGTCGAATCACCAAAGCAACCTACAAGTACATCATTGACAGAATTGACCAAAAGCTAACTAACTGGAAAGCTAGCACTTTGTCTTTGGCTGGCAGAGTTACCCTGGCCACCTCAGTTCTTAATGCCCTCCCCACCTATGCTATGCAAACCACATTTCTCCATGCCTCTATCTATGATCTTATTGACAAAAGAGTTAGGAGTTTTGTGTGAGGTTCTAGGGAAGGTAAAAGGAAAACTCACCTGGTCTCTTGGGAAACCATCTGTAAGCCTAAGGATCTTGGTGGTTTAGGCCTGAAATCTGCTAGAAATATGAACATGGCTTTTATGATTAAAATTGGTTGGAATATGCTCAATAAGGAGTCTGACTTGTGGGTTCAAGTTTTACAGGGAAAATACTTTAAGCACAACAATGGGGAGATCTTATCCATGAAGAAGAGCAACCACTCTAATTTGTGGAAGGTCATGGTTAAAGCAATGAACATCATGAAGCAGGCCACTTGTTGGAGTGTTAGAAATGGCTAGACCACCAACTTCTGGACTCAGCCATGGGTGGACAATGACATTATCCTCGAGGAGTTTTCCATTGGGGACATTACTGAGGATGACAGAACCTCAGTGGTGGCTGATTGGATTACTCAAGATGGTGAGTGGGATTGGGACAGACTCAAACCTATGTTACCTGATGAAATGCTTGTGGCTATTGCAGGTATTGAGCCACCAAACCCCAACCTTGGTGAAGATGTGAACATTTGGGGACTGGAAAAGGATGGTCGTTTCAGACTGAGATCAGCATACAACATGGTTGCTGGAGAAGAGGAAGATGAACCTGGAAGCTGCTGGAAAGACCTCTGGCAATGGAAGGGCCCAAACAGAATTAAGCACTTCTTGTGGCTTGTTGTTCACGGCAGGTTACTCACAAACAAGGAAAGAACCAGAAGAAAAATCTCCACCAACAGTCAATGCAACTTCTGCAAAGACCATGATGAAACCATCGAGCACATCCTCAGAAGCTGCAGTAAATGATGTGATTCCATCTAGCCTCGTGTCCAAGCTCGAATTGATCTCCGAACAACCCACCAACGTTGGAAGGAAGAAGGGTCGTATTTGAGTGTTCAACTTGTTTCGTGGTGCTTGCTTTGCAGGTTCGTATCTTATCTCTCGGTTGATGGAATTGCAAGAGGAAGGGTGGTAATGAGAGATCAAGTGCTTATAGACCACGTTGAAGGCTTGGTTGCGCGAATTAAGAGCCAAAGAGGGTTGATTAAGAGGCCTCAAGTTGTTAGCATCAAACTGTTAATTGCCTTATTTTTGGCTAAGTCTGGAACCAGTTCAAGGACCCGACTTTGGAGGCTTATTCAATTCCGATGGGGCATTGTCGAGGGACGAGGTGAGTTGGGAATTGAACTACGAGACCCAGAGAACAAACGACTGAAGGCTGTTCTCGTCGAACCTTCTTGGAAGCCCATTATCGAGAGCTCCAAAGTCGCTATGGGAGCTGTATGGATTACTTGCGCAGGAAGCCGGGGGGGGGGGGGGGGCGTGTGTGTTTTGTGGCCCTTTTAAGAGAGGATTTTTGTTTCCTTGTCAAGTTAGAATTCTGATTTGTTTTCCTTGTTTGTTTAGAGTTCAAATTAGGTTGTGTTTGTCTATTTAAAGCTTGAGAACCTCGTGTAAAAGGCAGTTTTGGGATTGAATGAAAGGTTGTGACCATTGTCACCAAATACTTGTGTGTTGGTTGCGTCCCAGCAGCAAGTTTGCTTCGTATCGATTGAAACCACATCAATCGTGGCCAAGCTTCGACTTAAACCAATCGAGCCTCTTCCCAAGTGTGAAGTTGCACCTTTGGTCCATTTTATTTTCGTTTTAAGTTGTTGAAATTCAAGCTTCATTGGAGGAGAGTCGAGTTGCACGTATTGATTCCTAACGAGCACAACTGAGCTCGTATCAGTAAAGCTAAGAGTATGTGGGATAAGTTTAATGGCAAATGTGTGGCCAACAGCATGGACCTCCCCCTGCACGATTGGTTGATGGATAATATTAGGCAGCAAGGGACAGGGACTGACTTTGGCATCATTGTCTGGCTTCTATGGAAACAACGAAATGAGGAGGTGATGGAAGGAAAAAACTCCTCCAAAGACGGCTTAATTGATAGAATTCAAGCGTGGTTCTACATTGTTGAACAAGCTAAACGTAACGTGAAGAAGACCACTTGTTCTAAATCTGCTACTGTCCAGAGCAGATTGGTTTGCTGGGAACCCCCCAGAGAAGGTTGGATCCAAATTCAGTCAGATGGATCAGTCATCACTCAGATAGGGAAAGCAGTAGTAGGGGTCTCTTCAGAGACTACTTGGGAAGATGCAAAGGGGCTTATGTCTGCAACCTGGGTTCATGCTCTATCATGGCTGCAGAACTCAAAGGTGCCTTGGAAGGCCTCAAAATTGCTTGGAAGGAAGGTTAGCGAAAGATTGAGCTTAAGCTTGATTCTACTACAGCAGTTGATATCATCAAACAATGTGATAGAGATGATCATCGACATGGAAGCATAGCTAAGCAGTTTGATTTATTTTTTAGTCTTGATTGGGAAGTTTGTGTTTCCCATGTGTTTAGGGAAGCGAATTTTGCGGCCGATTACTTGGCCAGCAAGGCTCACGATTTCGATTTTGGCACACATCGCTTCAATGTGTGCGATAGAGACCTTGTTCAATGGCTCAGCCATGATGTTTTGGGGACTTCCCATGATCGTAATTTTAATGTAAACTAGACGCAATGCGTCTACCTTTCTACAAAAAAAAAGGGAAAAACCAATGTACAAAACAATTACTCCCAGCATGGATCGAACCCTGGTCCATGGATAAGAAATGTTGAATTTGCTCCGCTTGACTAAATATGTACTGATGTCTCATTTTTGCTCACATATCAATTTATCATTACGTACAATTTATACGTGATTCTCCAAACTTCGGACAAAATTATACGTAGGTTTCAAAATTCTGGGGGGGGGGGGGGGGGCTCGAGAGCTCACCTATCTCCGCTCCTGGGCGCAAGGCAATAGCAAAACGCCCCGCCTAGTGGTTTTGCGCCTAATTAGATACTAGAACACGTTAATGGAGCAAGGCGACATAAAAGTCTCTCCTAAACATTACTAGATGGAGCTAGGAAGTCAATATCAAAGGAGAAAATTAACATAAACTACGAAATCAATTTTCTATATCAATATTTTCAATAGTTTAAGAACTTTGTGAGCTATTGGGCTATGATTCTATGAATTCGTGAGCTATGTTATTGACATTCAGTTTTACGTAAGTTATTAATAATTTAAAATGAAATTAGAAAGTGTTGTAGATTATTATTTCATTCATCATTTGGTGCAAATAGCTATTTTTCTTCCAACGCTTAGTCTACGCCTAAGCGAGCTAGGCGCTAGGCAAATGCTCAACGCTCGCCTTACGCCTAGCGCCTTTTTGAACCTTGGTTCTACCTTATAGAGACTCGCAATGGTGTTCTCTTAGGCATTTAATGAAGATATTTGTAGAAGATCTAAAGAGCTCAGTTAAATGGACCCCAGATTTAATCTCGCTCCGCCATTATTTAAGTGATTTGTGTGGAAATTTTCCTCGATAATCAGTGAAAAAAAGTCATACTAGTAGTAAAAGAATGTCCAATGATAAAATGGTTAGTCGAATACTTGGGCTGCCGTCACCGTCAACTCTGCCTTTCAATGAGTTGCTGGCCGACCCATAATCAAAACAAATTACTCCAATAGATCCTGATAGGCTTAGGCTTGCCACTGTTGGGCCGGCCATGAAATAAAACAAACTGCTCCAGTAGATCCAGGCGGACTTAGACCTGCACGCCCATTATTCGTTCAAATTCACCGTTGCCGCATTTCTAAGCATATCGAAGGCCGGCGGGTCCAGGGCGACGGCGAAGGCGACGGGAAATCAGCAGGGCAGCAAGCCGGTTACCGGGAAGTTAGGATGCAGAAGGCGCTGAAACTCTACGGCGAGAATTCATGGGGGAATTATCGGTGGGAGTTATCTTCCCTCTCTATCATCCTCCCATTGTCGATCTCCCAGAGAAGCATCCCGCTTCATCCTTGCCTCAGGCATGTCTCCCTCGCCTCCGCGATTTCCAGGCGGTAATTTCTTCTGCTGCTTATCAAGTAAATAGTACTAATATTCCTTCTAACACGGCCAATCGAATCCTCCCTTGTAGGTCTAGATAATGCCAAAGCCCCATGCCATCTCTTTGAACTTCATCTGTTGGGTTTAAAGGATTATTATAATGGAGCCGGCCTCCAGATTCTTTTAATGTTGTGCTGTTCTTACAATATGAAACTTCACTCTCAGGCAGGCGCTTAATTTGGGGCTTGTGACTGAGAGACAATGGTCACTTTCTAATCGGCTCCTTGCCTTTTGTCCTTCTGTAGGCAGGTTCGTTCCCAAGAGGAAGAAGCCAAACATTGCAAGGAAGTTCAGACACGTATAAGGGAATAAGAGGTCATGGCGGTGATGCACCCAATTGAAGTTTCAAGTTCATTGGTTAGTATAATCCGATCTTTGATAGCTTAACCATCAAACATTTTTTTTTAATCTTAATCATCAATTTGCAAATTGCCTCAAATATACATTCTGATGGGAAAGGCGGCAGCTTTGTTTGGATCCGAGCTGTTCTTAAGTAAAGGGTACTTTCCATCTTCTGGTCTTCTACTTTCCTCAGAGAGCCACTTGTTTCTGTTCACTTTACTTTAGGCACTATACATGTTTGCGAAATGCAATTTGTGCGGTTCATTTGTTGAGGAGTTGAGCTTCATTGTGTTGGAAATGGGGATATGGCAGCTACCACTTGTTTCTTTCAAGCTCTGGATACTGTGCATCAGTCTATCCTCACAAAATTCTGTTTCAGGTGTTGAAGTTGTCAGCAATGTGACTGATCGACTTGCTTTGCTTGACTTGAAGGCTGGTTTGGTTGATGGACCATATGGAACCTTGAGTTCATGGAATCTGTCTCTTCATTTTTGTCAATGGCCTGGAGTTGTGTGCGGCAGTGGGGATGGGAGGGTCACTGCTCTGTGGCTGGATAGTCTTGCTTTGGGCGGATCAATTTCTCCTTCCATTGGGAACCTGTCATATCTCTCAGAAATTCAACTTGCGGGCAACAACCTGAAAGGTACACTCCCCAAAGAGATTGGTCGGCTTTCCAGGATTCAGGTTCTCAATTTGACCAAGAATTCTCTCACTGGTGAAATTCCTGTTGAGCTGACAAATTGCTCCAACCTCGAAAGCATCTCTTTATCGTACAATAATTTTGTGGGTGGCTTGCCGTCGCAGTTTGGGTACCTGTCCAAGCTCAGTCGACTAGTAATCAGTAACAACAATATTACAGGGGTTATACCGCAATCCATTGGGAATCTCTCGTCTCTTGTGGGTTTGTCGGTTTTCAGCAACAATCTTTGGGGCAGCATTCCAGACCTCAGTGAGCTTAAGGACCTGTCCACTCTTTCTCTTTTTCAAAATCGGCTCTCTGGAACACTTCCATCATCCATTTGTAATCTGTCTTCCCTTGAGGTACTTTCAGTTTCGTTCAACAGTTTCTCTGGGCAACTTTTGTCCAACTTGGGCTTATGTTTTCCAAAACTCTGGTGGATTTCGGTGGGATATTGCCAATTTTCTGGAGCATTACCTCCTACTCTCATCAACATGTCAAGTCTAGAGAATTTTCATGCTGGTAGTAATTTTCTGACAGGGGGATTACCTGATAACTTGGGAGTGCTTCAAAATCTGAACTTGTTGAATGTCGAAGATAACTGGTTGGGTGGTGGGGCAGATGACTTCAGTTTCTTGAGTTCTTTCTCAAATGCTACCAAACTTGATGCTTTGAGTTTGGCAGGTAATAGGTTCAGTGGTATGTTTCCTAGCTCCATAGTCAACCTTTCAAGCCTGACATGGGTTACTCTAGGGAGTAATGATATATACGGTGGAATCCCAGAAGCAATTGGTGACCTTGTCAGCTTGACTATTTTTGCTGTCGAGAATAATTCTCTCTCTGGTCGAATCCCCAGTTCCATTTGCAATCTTAAGAACTTGGGTCAATTGGGTTTACAATCTAATCAGTTATCAGGTTCAGTACCATCCTGTCTAGGTAACCTGTACACTTCTGTTCACTGTGAATCTGAACCGCAACAATTTGTCATGGAGAAATTCCTCTCTCCCTAGCCAACTGCACCTCGATGCAGTATCTCTATTTGTCTAGAAACCAGCTGAGTGGCAGGATACCTGCTAATTTCTTAGGTCAACTGCGTGAATTGATCGCTCTGCGGCTGGATGCAAATTCATTGACTGGCTCCCTCCCTTCCGATGTAGGGGAACTTGGGAAACTTGGACACTTTGATCGCAAGTGACAACAAGTTGAGTGGTGCTATTCCTGTAACACTTGGAAGCTGCCTGAATTTGGACTACGTTGACTTGTCAGGAAACTATTTCCATGGAAGCTTACCTACATCTCTCAGCAACTTGAAAGGAATCCGGTTTCTAAACCTCTCTCGCAACAATTTGTCAAGCAGCATTCCGGAAGAACTGCAGGGGCTTCAGTTCATGGAGCACTTGAATCTGTCATTCAACCAGTTAGAGGGCAAGTTCCAAGGAAAGGAGTGTTTGCGAATGCCACTGCATTTTCAATTGCAGGAAACAGAGGACTTTGTGGTGGCATCCTATTGTTGGATCTTCCAGCATGTGCTAATAGAAACATAAAGGTGGCGAAGAAGCTCAAACTTCCCCTGAAATGGATTGTAGCTGTAACAGTAAGTTGCACTCTCTGCATAGTGCTGATCGCCATTATTGATATCATTTTCAGTCGTCAGAGGAACAAAAATCAGAAAGCGGATTTGTCTCAACCTTTTGGGGCAAGCAAGTTTTCAATGGTGTCTTATAGAGAACTTTTTGATGCCACTGATGGGTTTGCCCACTGTAACTTGATTGGCACAGGCCAGTTTGGTTGCGTGTATAGAGGATTTCTCAGTGAAGACGACGTGTCAGTTGCTGTAAAAGTAATGAACCTTCAGCAGCATGGAGCGTCGAGAAGTTTCACAGCTGAATGTGAGGCTTTAAGAACAGTTAGACACAGGAATCTTGTCAAGTTAGTAACTGCTTGTTCAAGCATAGACAACAATGGGAATGATTTCAAAGCTTTTGTGCTTCAGTTGATGCCTAAGGGGAGCTTGGAGAGCTGGTTGCATAATCCTTTGCATGAAAATGGGGATGATGGTAAGTCGGGATGTCTGAATCTTTCCCGAAGGTTGGACATAGCAATTGATGTGGCCCATGCATTGGAGTACCTTCACCATGATTGTGAGACTCCTATTGTTCATTGTGACCTCAAGCCAGGCAATGTTCTTCTCGATGATGACTTGGTTGCTCATGTTAGTGACTTTGGCTTGGCCAAACTCTTCCCAGGGGATGGTGGTATGGATTCCATATCGTCATCAGTGGTTAGCGGAACCATCGGTTATGTTGCACCAGGTACAGATCTTGTCAACTGTTCTTTCTATACTGTTACGATAGAACAAATTACTATGGCTGTGTTTGTTACTATCAATTACCTAATTACTAAAAAGATATTTTATATCCTTTCAACTCACAATTTTCTACACCCTGCCAACCACAATTGTTCTCCACTTTTACTACAACTCAAGGAAAGAAAATACTTTGATCTGGGAAAAAGCTAACAGACAAACCCATAAAGAACTTCAATTTCTCCGAAATGGTATTAATTTTGAATTCTGCAATCTCTATTCAGAATACGGATTGGGCAGCTCTGTTACCCCAGAAGGAGATATCTACAGCTACGGCGTTCTTTTGTTGGAGATGGTTACAGGGAAGAAGCCGACAGATGAGATGTTCATCGACAGTTTCAGCCTTCACAAGTATTGCAAGATGGCATTGCCTGATGATATCCAGGGCATTGCAGATCCATTCTTGTTTGAAGAATCTTACGAAGAGAGGCACATTAACAAGTACAGATTGAGTTGTTTGGTATCTCTAATTCAGATTGGAGTCAAGTGTTCTGCTGAGTTGCCAGGCGATCGAATGAAAATCAAAGACGTGGTCATGGAGCTTGGTGGCATCAAAGCCACGATTGCTTCATCAAACCGTCGACCGAAATTGCACAAATCCATGTTTCAGGGTGAGGCTAATGACGAAGTTCTGAAAACCTGCCTGCTGATTTCTGTTACATAGTACTGTATGCTTTTATGTTTTTCTCCCGTAACGTACAAGAAATCTGGAAAAAACAGCCATGAATGCTGTGGATGCCCCCTTCGTTTCCTGAGTCTACTTGGTGGCAGTAATTTATTAGCTATTGTCGCCTTTACTTTCTGTTTAAACTGTGGCTGAGCTGACCAGTATAGGGAAATAGGTCATGGGATAGTGTTTTCCATTCCACTTAACTGGCAGCTATATTATCAATGCACACTTCACTGGAACTGATTTCACTTTAAGAGGGAATTGGAAAAAAAAAAAAAAAAAGAAGATTCAGCACTCTGTCATGCGATTGCTCCCAAGCCCCCAGCTAGCTACGAGCAAGACTGGTTTCAATCCAGATTCTCACTGCTACTTAAACCCCAAGCCTGATTAAGCACTTCTACCTCATTTCCATTGTGCCTTCATCCCTTGATGCACCTGAACCTTTAAAGCAGAGGAGCACAATATTCAGTATGTGTGTTTATGCTCTCTCCATCGCTTCTTTTTATCAAATCTTGGTATGGTTGTCTCAATCCTGGTATGGTGTTATTTTGGATGCTGACATGGTTGCTCATTCAGTGGCTTTGGCCCTCCGGGTCTGGGGACATCAGATCACAATTCTTTCGCAATCTTTCTGGGAACCCTTGGTTACTTACATTGCTTCAGGTATCAGTTCTTTTTCCTTCTGCATCTACTTTATTGATATTCTATGTTCCAAAATCAGTTCCCTTTGAGCTATACTTGTGATCCTTGCTTTTATTCTTGTCCCATTGACCCATTCTTTTTTCTTTAATAAAATGGAAGCACTGCATCTGCTGTTTCTTTAATCTTGAATTCGAGACACATAATAGATAGAGTAAGTTTAGTATTACTATTTAACATAGGCAAAAGACAGAAGAACATAGTATCTGGTTCCATCGATCCTTATGCCACTTCCGTCCTCTTCGACAGAGAGTGAGATATTTGTATTGTTTTCCGATTCGACCACTGAGCGAAAGAAAGATGAGTCAGTACGCTAAAAATCAAATACCAACAAAGAGGTTGATTAGATATCAGCGATTCAGTAATTCCAAAATACTTTTTAAGTGTTTTCCTTCAGCAATTCAGTAATTTGGCAGATTAGATATCAGCGAGCTCTTGGAACTCGTTTGTTGCTGCAGGTTGTATGCAGAAGACTCGTGGTGAAGCTGGTCGACTGATGTGGCCAAAAGTAGCTTTTCAAGCTGGTAAGCATAACTAAGCTATATTTGAAAGTAAAGTACCAGTTTAAGTTCCTGATTACAACAGACGGTAACTGCAAGACAATCATTCAGCTACATACAGGGACTTTCTTTTCATTTTGACCCTCGGGTATGACCGATCCTAGACGTTTGTTCCTGACAGAAACAAGCTTTGATGCAGCTTCACTAATGCCTGAGTCTCTCTTGTGGGAAATCTGATGAACAAGCCACACCAACTTCAAAGATTGAGATTAAAAGCTCATCAGATTTTTCTCTCTTGAATGTTCTCTGAGCCATTGCTCGTCTCTCCGGGAAGTAGTTCATCAAATAGAGCATGGATCAACTACATTTGCTGCTGAAGTTTCTAGTAAAGCAGATCTGACAAAGTTGTGGAGGTTCAAACCTGCTCCCAAGCTCTCATCAGTTGGCCTCTTTCCGGTGCAACATCTCGAGCAGGAGGATGCTGTAGCTATAGTGCTATACACATCACCTGACTTTGAAACTAAATTTCCCATACCATATTCTGCAGTAACAATAAGGAAAAAATGTCAGAGGTGGCAATGAAGGGAGGAAATTTTATTGTTTTGGCGATCGAATATAAAGGGAGAAACTGTTATCAGGTACCAGGGAAATTTATACCTGGAGGAGCATAGCCAACAGTTCCCCTCACTCCAACCGAGCTAGACTGCCTTGCAAAAGAGTGTTTGTCAAGTGATGGAAGGAATCTTGGTAGCCCGAAATCACCCACATGTCCTGTCATCTCATTCGTCAAGAAGAACATTGCTCGGCTTGAGATCGCAATGAACTATGGGCATTTGGCATTGGTGGTGGAGATAGTCAAGTGCTGAAGCTACATCAGTCGCGATATTTAGTATTTCGAGGAAACTCAAGCTTCTTGGAAGGTCATCACTTCTCTGTACTGGATGATGGAGCCATTCTTCCAGGCTTCCCATTAGCAAAGAACTCATAAATGAGAGCTTTGAAATCATTCCCATGATAATCCATGCTTGGACAAGCTGTTACTATCTTCCCAAGATTCCTGTGTCTAGCATTCTTTAGAGCTTCACATTCAGCAACGAAACTCTTGGAAGCCCCCTGGCGCTCAAGTTTGAACACTTCTACAGCAACGGTTGTTCCACTTTCATCAATGACTCCCTTGTACACAGAAGCCAAAGCTTCCTATGCCAATCAAGTTTGCCGAGGAAAAGCCATTTGTTGCTTTTGTGGAGCCTTTGATAAGAAGGGTTGCAAAGGCTAATCACTTGTGAAAGAATCTACTTGTTCTTTTATTCTCTTCCTCATTAGGCATAGAAGCAAGCAAGTCGCCGTGAAGGACACAAGAAGAAGACTGGAGATTGTTGATATGAGAATCTTCCATTTATGGCTCAAATCTCCTTCCCGGTTGATTGAAGTTGCAAGCTGGAAGATGAAGTTCAGCAATACCCCCACAAAGCTTGCTGTTACCTGCGACTGAAACGACGTTGCTACTCTTGAAAACTCCGCCTTCTGGCACTTGGCCCTCAAAACTTGTTACTCGACATATTCAGAAGTTGGAGTAGGGTCATAGTCCTCCAAATTTTTGGACTTGGCCCGGATAAGTTGTTACCTGATAAATCTAATATCCTAATACCTCTAAGTGAACTCAAAGAAGAAGGAAGGGGCCTCTGTATGAGATTAGTCTTGCAGATTGAGCAACTCCAGTGTGACACAACTACCCAGACTACCCTGGTATGCTTCCTGATAACATGTGAGACAGATCTAAAGTTTCCAAATTTGTCAGGCTGCCCACTTCGAAGGGAAGGACGCCGGTGAAATGATTCCTGAGGCAAGTTTAAGAGAATTGACAAGGAAGAAAGGACCCATGATTTGTGGGGGGATTACATCACTCAGAGTATTGTCAGAAAGGTCCAAAGCTATTAGCATTTTGCAATTTTCAATAGCTGCAGGAATTTCTCCCTGCAGATGGTTACTTGCTAATCCTCAATCTATTTAATCTGGTCAAGTTTCCAATGGACAGTGGACCAATCCTGAGATGCTATTGCTACCCAAATCCAACCACTCTAGAGTCTGCATGTTCCCGATTGATGGAAGGAACTGTACCTGGATAGATTGTTCTGAGATGCCTCGAACCTCTGCAAGCTGATCTGTATTCCGCTTGGGATGTTTTCCTGATATTTTATTGGAACTCAGGGCCAAAATCTTAAGCCTGGTTGACAAGTTGCCAATATCATCTGGTAAGCTATCTCCAACGTGATTGTCGGCAATGGACATCACTTCCAAACTGCTGGAATTGGTCAAAGAAGATATGAAGCTCAAATCATTGGGCTTCCCACTTCCAAGAGAGTTGTTGTAGATCAGAAAGCGCATAAGGTTGCGAGAGTTTGCCATGCTAGGCACGCTACGGATAAAATTGTTGACTTGCAGTTCAAGAAAAACCAAATTGGATGCATTGGATAAGGAAACTGGAATGCTACCCGTGAACTCGTTGAAAGCCACATCTAAGCCCTTAAGGTTCGGAAGCAATATTGCAAGGAAGATTGCCATGGAGTTGGTTCATTCCAAAGTAAAAATCTGTGAGAGACGACAAATTGAAAATAGAATCAAGGATTCTACCGGATAAGTTGTTTATCTCCAGAGACAGAACATGAAGACTTTTCAATCGGCCGAGAGCATCAGGTACTCTTCCACTGAAATTGTTGCTTCCCACTAGAGATGACAAGTTTCCTATAGAGGGAGGGATGACAAGTTTCCTATAGAGGGAGGGATGCTTCCCGTCAGACCGTTTGCTGGCACAACAAGTTGTTGGAGCTTGTTCAAGGAGCCAATCTGCCATGGTAACCCCCTCACCAGCTTGTTGTTTGCTGCATGAAATACAGTGAGAGTCGTGCATCTCGATATGGTGGATGGAATCTCGTCACTTAAAGAGTTGTTAAAGATCAACAGCCGCTGCAGTCTGTGAAGGCAGCCAATTTCAGGCGGGATCCCGTTACTGAAGCTTGTTGTTGATGAGATTCGGCTCCATGAGGAAGCTGAGATTGCCAATGTGTGCTGAAATGGAGCCAGAGAGCTGCTGAGACTTCAGGTTTAGAACCGCGACCCTCTGGTGTCTTGTGGAGCAAGTAATGCCGCGCCACTGACATAAGTGATTGGAATCATTCCACAAGCTCAAGACCCCCAAAGGGTCCCCAGAAATCAATGGCTTTGAACTGGATCAATGCCATGCGATCTGTCTCATTGCCTGAGAATTCCCGAGGTAGCAGCAATGAAGAAGAAGCTGAAGCAGCACAACTGCAGAACCACAGCCGCGAAGGCATGTCAAGCTCCTGAACACATCTTTGCGCTAATCTACCTCTAATCGACTTGTTGTGGTTGGATCATTAAGGATTCATGTATGCTAGTTGTAGGTCGAATTAATACTCTGTGGTGGGATCATTAAGGATTTAACAGACTTGCCGGTTGCCGTGTTCCAACTTCCAAGAACGTGTTGTGTGAGCTGCAATCTTAATATCTGCAGGCATTTTGACGCAAAGGAGTTTTATAGTTGACTAAATTTAAGCTTAGAAACCTGCTGCAAGCGTTTATGTACCTTCCACTTTTTTTATTTCATTTTATTTTATAAATGTGTACTTGTATTCATCGAAAGAGTGAAATGTACATAAGCAATGGACTAACTCCAAAATACGATCGTAAAAATCGTAGAACGAAGAAATGTAGAAGTAGAAGGGGAGCTAATGTGACATGTTACAAGGTCAAGAAGGTTGAAAATAAGAGAGAATTTTTCAAAAAACCAAAAACGAGTAAAGACATCTACGTTGACCTACTGTGATAAATTTGTGAGCCGTAGAAGATTCAAATTCGCTGATTTTGTTGATGATGTTAACTGTAGTAGATACGTTTTTTAGTGGTTTACTTAACTAACTTACCTTTCCCCTTTCCTACATGTTGGATTGTTGTAATATGCGGGGCGGATTCGTTCACAACCAATGACAATTTGGGTAGTTCAAAAATGAATTTTATTAATTACATTTTGTCCTATTCTCCACCTATGATTAAGTTGATTAAACATCAACTTAACCGAATTTATTTTCGGGTGACATTTATTTTGGTGAGATTTTTTTTTGAAAGCCATTTTCCTTTTTTGATTACCCAAGAACCTCAGCCTCATATGCCAGTTTGCGATAGCGAGACATACTAAACTTGTATGCCACCTGCAATCAATTCGACGCCAACGGAGTTTCGCCCATAGTCCCCTTGTACCTCCGAGAACACCAACGGGCCTCGCTGGGATTTGAACCTGAGATCTGCAACTCACAAACCTTCACTGTCACGGCAACTTTACGGTTAGTCTAGCTTACCTTTGGTAAATGCCATTTTCCTTTGATTTTGAAGGCTATAGATTATGGATTCGGCCCGAAGCTATCCTTCAACGATGATTAAGTCCATTAAGCACCGATTTGGATGGATTTCTTCCAGGTCCATTTTTGGCAAATTTCAAATTGGTACCATCACAGATTTTGAGTGATTTTTTGGAAATGCCATTTTCTTTCGATTTTGAAGGTTACAGATCACAGATTTGGCTCGAGGATATTCTCCATCGACGATGAAGTCTATTGATCTTATTCTCCACCGATGAATGAGTCCATTAAGCACTAATTTGGGCGAATTTAATTTCGGAAGGCATTTCCGAGGTTTTGCAAAAAATTTTCGAAAAGGCATTTTTCTTGGATTCGAAGGATACAGATCACGGATTCGGCTCGAGGCTATTCTTCAATGATGATTAATTCCATTAAGCACTGATCAACCAATTAAACACCAATTTGGGCGAATTTAATTTCGGATGACATTTTCGTACTTTTTTTTAATAAATGTCATTTTCCTTTGATTTTGAAGGCTACAGATCACGGATTCGGCCTGAGGCTATTCTTCAACAATGATTAAGTCCATTAAGCACTGATTTGGACGGATTTCTTCCAGGTCCATTTTTGGCAGATTCCAAAGGGGTACTATCACAGATTTCGGGCGATTTTTCTGAAGTGCCATTTTCTTTTGATTTTGAAGGCTACAGATCACGGACTCGGCCAACGATATTCTCCACCGATGATGAAGTCTATTGATCCTATTCTCCACCAATGATTGAGTCCATTAAACACCAATTAGGGCGAATTTATTTGCGGATGACATTTTCATAATTTATTGGGTGATTTTTTTTTTCGAAATGCAATTTTTCTTGGATTTTGAAAGCTACAAATCACATATTCGGCTTGAGGCTATTCTTTAATGAATGATTAAGTCTATTAAGCATCGATTTGGGCGGATTTCTTCCGGGTACATTTTTGGCAGATTCCAAAGGGCCATCAAAGATTTCGGATGATTTTTCTGAAATGTCATTTTCTTTCGATTTTGAAGACTATAGATAACAGATTCGGGCCGGGGGTATTCCTCCAAAGCTGAGATCTTAGCCTCAAAATTTTCAGGCACAGTAACTAAGATCTTCTCAACAACCCTAGAATCATCAAAAGTCTCACCAAGCAGCCTTAGTTGATTTACATTCTTCATGATTCTATCTATAGGTGTCAATCGGGCAGTTTCGGGCGGGTTCGGGTTGGATTCAATCGGGTTCGGGTTCAAACGGGTTGCGGGTTAGTCGAGTTCAAACGGGTTGCGGGTTCATCGGGTTCGGGTTCAATCGGGTTGCGGGCAAATCGAGTTGCGGGTTCATCGGGTTTTGGGTCGGGCGGGTTGCGGGCGGATCGGGTTTTGGGTTGTTCGGGCCAGCGCATCGAGTAACTTACTCATTAATCGTTACCAACTTACACATTTTATACACTAATTTAAAATATTTTTTTCAACTTTTTAACCAATTTAACCTCGTGTATATATACTTAATTTTTTTTGAAAAAAACTAGTCAGAATGCTAAACCAATTTGTATGACTTGCAAACTTGTTATGTAATTAATCATAATTGGTAAAGTACACTAGCTAATAGTAATGGTGATATCAATATTTGCAACCAAAAGATACCATTAATTGTTTATTTGATATTTTAGTATTATTTCAGTAGTAATTGGATTAAAGTACCTCCTTTAGTATAACCATGCAAATTTGGTATTTGGCATGTGGTATTTGGCAAAAGCAGAGTGATAAAATGAGTTATTTCGAAATAACTCATTGCCCAAATAACTTCAGTAAACTGTTGCCAAACGAGTTATTTGTAAAATTGTTTGAATTATCCTAAAAATTGAATCATCAAAGATTAACTATCAAATTTAGTAAAATTATTGCGACTTCAATCATAACGTACTCAATAACATATATCCTATACACTTAGCCTTACCCTCCATCGACAATATTAAGTTAGTATATGTTGTTGATTGTATATCCTAAACCATCAATATATTATACACTAACCACATACCCTAACCATATGTCCTTATGAGTTGTTGATTTTCAAAACATAGATAAAAAGTGATATTTGCTAATTGCTATACCCTAACCATATATCCTATACTCTACACCACATACCTTGTACTCTAACCACGTACTTTGGATATGGCTAATCAAACATGAGTTACTTGATAACATATAGTCTTTAAGCTCCAATGCAATTTCACATACAAATGAAAATACGAGTTATTGATGCACAAATGTTGAGCACAACCACAACATGAAATAGAAAGAAAATACCATTCTAAACGAGGCTTTGTACATTAAGAGCTCCTAGAATTAATTCCAAGACCTTCAGTTCTGTACAAAAGAAGCCTTCATCCCAAGCAGCTGCTCCAAATAGCAAGCTTATGGTACTATAACTGGGAGCTGCTGCTGACAAAGACGAACAAAAAACACACAGAAGCAAGATGTGAGCTGCCCTCATAGTTTGAGCTTGTCTGGCTTAACGTTAGCTACTGCTAATCTTCCTATCTTTCCATTGGTAAAAAACATAGAATAAAAAGTACAGATTTGTCAATCAAATCCTCTCTCCCTTCCATTAAACGATCTTAGTTCAGTTCACATTCATTCCATTACTTTGTGAATTGTAAATGCACATTTATCAATTTCTCAATTCCAAACTGAAACATGCTTGCTGCTTGGCGCTGGCTGCTGCAGTGTTGTCTAAGTGAATTTTTATACCACATCGTTTGTGAACAAAGAAGGGCAATGTCTATTTTTTACCCAAACCTATTGAATTCCTAAAAATTATCCAAACGTTAACTCTCCGTCAACTTTTCTGTTAGTAATGCTGAATAAGTATGACCATAATGAGTTGACTTCCTACGTGGCGGTCAAAATACCATCATTTACTATTTTTAATAAAAAGATTATCAAAAAACAAAACAAAATCCCACTCCTCACGTGGACGAAATAAGTAACGGTAATAGAATGAATGCCCAGACTTTGATAAATTATAATACGTTTGGATAATAAATAGAATTTCTATAAGTTTGGTTAAAATAAAAGAATCTGAAAAAGGTTTGGGTAAAAAATAGACATTGCCCAACAAAGAATCCATTCTCAAGGAAGCTATAAATTAAATGAACTCTAGAATAATGTCATGCAGTCCATTGTGAAGCTCAATTTGATTTGGGCCTTTATTTATGGAACTCCTCGTAGTAGTTGATTTTAGTTTGTTTTGTTAAAGCCCAATTTTAAGTGCTTCAATTGAGCTGAGCTGCTAGTTGGGATGGGCTTGTTGAGCTCGCAAGTGCTAATATTGAGTCAGTCTGAGCTTCAAATATTTTTGGCGAGCTGAGTATGAGCTTTAATTTTATAGCTCGTAGTGAGCATGGTTTGAGCCATGGATTACGAAACCGTACCGGACATCAAACCGGAATCGTTTTTGGCATGGTAAATCGTGGTACAACCATGGTTCAACCGTTTCCTACCGGTAAATACCGTTTTTGGAATAAAAAAATTATTTTTTTGTTAAAAAACCGTACCGACAAAATTAGGGTACCATACCGGGAAAATACCGGAATAAAACCGGATTATACCGCCTAAGAAACTGTAAAAGAGTTCACCACCCACCTCCAATACCCCAGATTTGCCACCGCCAGCAGCTAACACCGAAAACCTTCCTCCCGCCTCTAATTTCCCATCCGACTTCCCTTCGTTCTTTGAGCCTTTGAACACCCAACCCAGTTGTCAACCCTCTTTTGACATGGAAATTTTCGACCCAAACCAATCACCCGTTGATTTATTCACCTTGATCTCAAAAAGCCATCAGATCAGCAGTTTACTTAAGCTTCAGAGTCAGGGGACTTGAATTGGGTACGCACAGGTGGAGTCTGAAATTGAGGAAATTGCTACTACATTAGAACTAGAGCAGGAAAAACAGAAGTCCAAAAACCCACTGCTTTATCTTTCCTTCTCTCCCTGCAACTCAGCAGCTCCAAAGCCTAAAAAAACCTGATTTGGTTTAGTCTGCGATCTCCTTTTCTTCTGTGGACTTGCAGGACATGAGGTTGATTCAATGCAAATGAAGGCTGATTCGACTTGCAGTCGGATGAGGAAAACTGAAATGGTACCCATGGCGGTACTAAAACCTGAACCAATATGTTTCGGCAGCAATCCTCCCACACCTATTTCAGCCCAGATCTCATATATTATTCCGAACGAGACCCGGACTCACTTGGTAAAGTAACCTTGCCTAGACGAGTGGCAGGTGTTGGACAGTTGGACCGGCGCGGGGAGAGGGAGAGCGGCGCGGGGTGGGAGAGCGGCAGAGCGGCGTTGAGATAGGGAGAGGAGAGGCAGAGCGACTCGGGGAGAGGGAGAGGAGAGGCAGAGAGAAGAAGACTGAGGCTTGGCCGAAGGTAGGTTTTCGGTCTCTGCTTCCCTTAACTTTTTTTTTTTTAAAAGCTCCCTCAAAACGTCGCCGTTTTACTTAAATGAACCAAACCGCCGGTTTTAGCAAAACCGGCCGAAATTTTGGTTCACTGCGGTCCAACCGCAAATACCGCCCGGCAGGAATTAGAAGGGTACAAATACCCTATTGGGCCGTTTTACATCCGGTTTCCGGTTTTTCCGGTCCGACCGGCCGGTCCGGTACGGTTTCCTGGTCCTTGGTTTGAGCTTGAGTTGAGCTGTTGTTTATTGAGTCTGAGGTTGAGCTGCGCAAACCTTGGCTTAGATTGCTTTAATTTTATAGCTCGTAGTGAGCATGGTTTGAGCTTGAGTTGAGCTGTTGTTTATTGAGTCTGAGGTTGAGCTGCGCAAACCTTGGCTTAGCTTAATTAAAGAGTTAACACTAATTAGCCAAAATTATCTCACATTTTTTTATTAATTAGTCAAATTTTAATTTCTAGAATAATTTTGTTAGTAATATTGACTTGGTAACTTGTGATATGTCTCTTTTTTCTCTTTCCTAAAAAAATGAATTTTCTTTCCATAAATAAAAAAAAGATAAAAATTTCCTAATCAAAAGTAATAAAACTACTTCTTTTTCTTTTCTCAATATTTGAAGCATCAAAATTTCTTTTTTCTTTTCCCCCAAAGAGTTGAAATCGTAAAAAAATTTCACTTTCTTTCTATTCCTATAAACCAAAGCACCAAAAATCTCCTTATTTCTTTTCCCAAAAATTTAAGCACTCATTTCCCTCTTCTTTTTATTTCTAAAAAATTGAAAACACACAATTTCCAACTTTCTCTTTCCATTAATCAAAAGCACCAAAACTTTTCCTTCTTTCTTTTATTAAACATACATAATTTCAACTTAATTTGATTTTTTGAACTTTCCTTTATAAAATAAATAAATAGTTTTACTTAGACTTAGAACAAACAAATTTCATTTTAAAAGACTATAATATATAATATAGTAATTATTCGGGTCAATCGGACGGGTTACGGGTTAGTCGGGTTCGGGTCAATCGGGTTCGGGTTTAATCGGGTTGCGGGTCAATCGGGTTCGAGTTAATTGGGTTGCGGGCTAGTCGGGTTACGGGTTAATTGGTCTCGGGTCAATCGGGTTGCGGGTCGGGCGGGTTGCGGATTGTTGACTTTTAGTCAACTCGGGTTGCGGTCGGGTTAGTCAGACGGGTTAGTCGGGTCGGGTTCTGTTTTGACACCTATAAATTTCTATCCAGAAAGTCTTTAATACATTCACTTTCCTTCATTCTCAGACTTTCAAACTCTCTTCTAAGATTCAGAGCTTGCATTTGCTTACCTCTGTTAGACTCTGGGAACTCTTCTTATAGTTTGTCCCACGCTTGCTTTGCTGTTGTACAAGTCATGATTCTGGAGAAGACTTCCTCAATGACAGCAGCATGGATGCAGGTGAGAGCTCTGTGGGTTTTAGCTACTTCTTCAGCATGTCTGGTTTGCTGATTTAGAGAAGCATTTGCTGGAAGTGGATCAACCACTCTTCCATTCACAGGCTCCTCGATATCATTCCCTTGCATGAATGATGATAGACCGATAATTATACATGTTTTTACCCCTAGTCTGAGGCCGTTTGTGACGAGGAATCTCGTGTTTTAAGCCGATTTCACGCTAGGTTGTGTGTTTATGTCATATTTCAGGTCCCGGCGTTGGAATCGAGGCGGAGAAACGAGTTCTGGGTCGAAAGGAGCAAAGTTGGGACGAATAGGGCTGAAGGAGGAAAATACCCGGTCGGTTGGCCAAATACCCGACCGGGTATTAACCACTTTTGGGCGCCCGAGAAGCAGAGAGGGGCCCGGGCACAGCAGTTAAATCCCCGGTCGGGGATTTTGGTGTTGGACCGGGGATTTCCCCCTTTAGTGAAACGGTGCGCTGCAGAGATACCCGGTCGAAACCCAAAATACCCGACCGGGTATTTTGACCGGGTATCGCGACCAGGCAGCTGATTTAAGGAAGAAGAAGGTCAACATTGAAGGGTTCCGAGTTTTTGAGAGAGAAACCGATACCTAGAGAGAGAAAGCGACGAACCAGAGTTCTCAAGCGCCATAGATCGATCTTCAACACCATTGGAGCCCGTCTTGAGCTTGGAGAAGTGCGATTAAACGACCAGGAGCAGGAATCCAACTTCACAGTATGATTTCCGTGTCTGAATCTGCTTTTGCTTCTTTCTCTATGGAGTAGTTTCCCCATTCATCTGGGTATGGAGAACCCTAGATTTGTATGCTAGGTCTGATTGTATGAACCCAAGTACAGTGTTTGTGAATTGATTATATTCGATTGAGGTTTGAATGATTGAATGACTTGAATCCTGATCAAATTCCTGTTGTTTCTGCTTTGACCTGGAATGATAATATCTGCCTAGGTTGATAGAGTATCCTTAATCGAAGGTAGTGAATTGGTGACTTTAGTCGAGGAGCCAGTTCACTATTCTGTACCGAATTCCATTCGGTAGTGGAGGTTTTGTTCATAGGGCCTCAATCTGTTTACTCCGGTGGAGGTTAGTCGCCCGCTAGAGACTCAGATTGAGAGGGTCTGGAGACCTTTAGTCGAGACTTCAGGCTAATTGAGAACCTTCCGCAGTATAACTTTCATGAAAACTGAACTTGGCAAATTGCAATCCGACTTAACTGCAGTCTAGGGGGAAACCATATCCGGGTGACCTCTCTTGACTTGACAACAAACCGTTTACTTGCTTTGTGTTTTGTTTGCTTGAGTTTCACTAAAAGTTCACTGCTAAATAACAAGAATTCACCGAGTAGTCATCACATCTAGGACCCGGGTTGACATTAAAACCCGACCCGCTATACTACGCTTTAGGAAGTGGTTATACTTGGCCATTTTCTAGGGTGACAGTAGGAGTGAGTCAAGTTTTTGGCGCCGTTGCCGGGGACGGCTAGGTTGTTGAAGAAAAGTGATTTCTGTTACTTTGGCATTTTCATTTTTGCATTGAGTTTTGTCTTTCCCACTTGTGCCTTCACGGGGTTTGCTTTGCTTGATTGTGTGCAGATAGTGCATGACCCGTAGCCAGTCGGGAAGTTTACTGCCGTTGAATCCTGAGATTGAGCGCACCTGCAAACAACTTCGGAGACAACAGCGAGCTAGACTGGCTACGGTGGAGCGCCGAGACGGCCAATTGACCAGCGACTCCGAGGACGAGCACGAGATGGAAGGCGATCAGAACCCGCCTCCTCAGAACCAGATCCTGGGGAACGACCAAAATCCCCCGGGACCTGGGAACCATCATCATCCGCCACCACCGGGTCCCACCTTGGAATACTTCTATACTCCACGGATTGCTGACATCCGCCCGGTCATCCTCTATCCGCCCATTCCTGCAAACAACTTCGAGATCAAGCCATGCTGGATTCAACTCATCACCACCTCTATCCAGTTCCATGACTTGAAGGATGAGGAAGCCCGGGTACACATTTCCCGTTTTCTGCAGCTGACGAACGGGTTCAAGCTGAATGGTGTTCCAGATGATGCAATCTGCCTTCACCTCTTCCCCCATTCTCTGGCGGGGAATGCTAAGAGGTGGTTGGAGACCCAGCCCCCATTGTCCATCACCTCTTGGGACGATCTGGCTGACAAGTTCGTGCACCGGTATTATCCGGCATCGAAGACCACAGAGATACAGCGGGAGATCACTCACTTCCGCCAGGAGCCAGATGAGTCCCTTCGTGATGCATGGGAGCGGTACATGGGATACTTCTGGCAGTGTCCCCATCATGGTTTCAGCGATGCCTTCACAGTAGGGAACTTCTACAGCGCCCTCACTCCAGACAGCCAGAGGGTGATCGAGTCTCTATGCCCAGGAGGGGATATCCTTACTAAGACTCCACCCGAGCTGAACCAGATGATCAGTACCTTGGCTGCCCGAGACCATTCCTGGGGGCAGAACCACAGAGGCAGGAACTCCCGGGACCGGGGTGTGCATGCTATGGAGACCAGGTCCGGGTTAGAGCAGCAAGTGGCTGAGTTGGTGCAGACATTGAAGCAGCCTAACAGTATCTTTCCGGGCTGAGGTGTAGCTACGCCTCCAGTAGCCCAGTGCCAGTGGTGTGAGAGCCCGAATCACCTGGTGGAGGATTGTCAGTCTATGAGGGAGTCTTCTACTCCCCAAGAGCAGGTGGACTTCATAGCAAATGCTCGGCGCCTGGACCCATACAGCAACACCTATAATGAGGGATGGCGCCAGCATCCCAACTTCGCCTGGAGCAGCAACACCAACAAACCACCTGGTTTCCCAGCACCAGCAGGTGGTTTCCAGCAGAGGCAGCCCTTCCAGGCTAGGCAGGGGCCACCACCACAGCAGCAGCCCTACCAGCCTAGGCAAGGGCAGCCATTCCAGCAGCCCCAGCGCCAGTTTGCTCAGCCTCCAGCAGCCGCAGCACCAGATCCTCAGATATCTGATCTGAAGAATATTTTGCAGGCTTTCATGACCACCAGTCAGGCGAACTTCACGAGGATGGATCAAAACATCGCCTCACTGGAGGCAGGCCAGAGGAACCAAGGTGCCATTCTGCAGGATCTCCAGAATCAGATTGGGAGCCTAGCTTGCCAGAACACCACCAGGGCACCGGGGACTCTGCCTGCCACCACCATTCCCAATCCACGGGACCCGCATGAGACCGCACACGTCATCACCACCAGGAGTGGCAAGACTACATCTGCTGCTCCTGCTCAACCCGGGAGAGACGAACCACTACCTGCTTCAACACCTCCAGCTGATACTGCAGAGGTGGGAGAATGCAGCACAACACCTGCTCCAAAGCCGCAACCTGTGGTTAAGGAGCATACACCCCAGCTGCCCTTCCCCACTCGACTCCATCGAGACAGGCTGGAGACAGAGTTTGCCAAGTTCATGGCAATGTTGAAGCAGGTCAACATCAGCATGCCGTTCGTGGAGGCACTGTCGAAGATGCCCAAGTATGCCAAGTTTATGAAAGACCTCCTCACCAACAAGAAGAAACTTGGGGATCTTTCGACAGTGATGCTCAGCGAGGAGTGTTCTGCCATCCTGCAGAACAAGCTGCCAGAGAAGCGCAAAGACCCAGGGAGTTTCACTATCCCTCTTATTATTGGCAGCATGCATGTAGGAAAGTCCTTGGCGGATTTGGGCGCTAGTATTAATGTCATGCCCTATAAACTGTTTAAGAAGCTAGACCTAGGTGAACCTAGAGCTACTAGGATGAGCATTCAGTTAGCTGATCGTTCTATCGTGCATCCTAGGGGTATCATTGAGGACTTGCTTGTTAATGTTGGTGCATTCACATATCCTGTTGACTTTGTTATTTTGGATATAAATGAGGATGTGGATGTGCCTTTGATTTTGGGTAGACCATTTCTCGCCACCGCCAAGGCGCTTATTGATGTGCATAGTGGTAAATTGATTCTGCGTGCTGGTGATGAACAGGCTACTTTCTCTGTGTCTGACAATGGGAAACATTCTCATTTGCATGATGACATAGACTACTGTGATGTGCTTGCCGATTATGAGACCGCACTCGCCATCACGAGTGCGGGTACTGATGATGCTCTTGAGCGTTGTATTTTGCTAGGTGAGCAGGCATTGCAGGAGCCGCAGCTGGCAGAGCAGTTAGCCGCATTGGAGAGTGGCCCCTTCTTGGAGGGCGATAGGCTGTTTAAACCGATCTCATCCTCCACCCGCATCACCACTTCTTTGGAGGAACCACCAGAGCTGGAGCTTAAGCCCCTCCCTCCTCATTTGGAGTATGCATTTCTCCGGGAGGGGAATAAGCTGCCAGTTATCATCAGCTCGACCCTCACACCCGAGCAGAAGACCAGACTGGTGGCCTTGCTGAAGCAGTACGAGCGAGCTTTGGCATGGAAGATCACAGATATCCGGGGGATCAGCCCCTCTTTTTGCTCGCACCGGATACTGCTGGAGGATGAGATGCGGCCAGTGAGGCAGCCGCAGAGGAGATTGACGCCGAACTTGGAGGCTGTGGTTCGGGCAGAGATCGTGAAGCTGATGGACGCGGGGATCATCTTCGCCATTTCTGACAGCGAGTGGGTCAGTCCCGCCCAGGTGGTGCCCAAAAAGGGTGGGATGACCGTGGTGCCTAACGAGAAGAACGAGCTCATCCCGATGCGCACGGTGACTGGGTACCGTGTCTGCATCGATTATCGGCGTCTCAACGACGCTACTCGGAAGGACCATTTCCCGCTGCCGTTCATTGATCAGATGCTGGAGAGGTTGGCGGGGCACGAGTTCTACTGCTTCCTGGATGGGATGTCCGGGTACTTTCAGATCCCTATTGCACCGGAGGACCAGGCGAAGACCACTTTCACCTGCCCTTTCGGCACATTTGCTTACCGGCGGATCCCATTCGGGCTATGCAACGCCCCAGCCACTTTTCAGCGATGCATGCTCGCCATCTTTGACCGACTGGTCGGCAAGATCATGGAGGTGTTTATGGACGATTTCTCGGTTTATGGAGACTCCTTCGCTCACTGTCTCCATAACCTGGAACTTGTCCTTAAACGGTGTGAAGAAACGAACCTGGCACTGAGTTGGGAGAAGTGTCACTTCATGGTTCGCGAGGGCATAGTTCTTGGGCATAAGATCTCCAAGATGGGGATCGAGGTAGACAGAGCAAAGATCGAGACTATCAGCAAGCTGCCTCCTCCTACATCGGTAAAGGGGATCCGGAGTTTTCTTGGCCATGCAGGTTTCTATAGGCGGTTCATCAAGGATTTCTCGAAGATCGCCCTGCCCCTCACTAAGCTTCTGGAGAAGGATGCCCCCTTCCAGTTCAATGATGCTTGCACAGCGGTGTTCACCACCTTGAAGGAGAAGCTCACCCAGGCTCCTATCATGGTTGTTCCTGACTGGTCCCTACCATTTGAGCTGATGTGCGATGCCAGTGACTTTGCTGTTGGAGCTGTTCTGGGGCAGAGGCGAGATCAACACTTCCGACCTATCTACTACGCCTCGAAAACTCTGAATGATGCCCAGGAGAACTACACCACCACAGAGAAGGAGCTGCTTGCGGTGGTGTTTGCCTTTGATAAGTTTCGCCCCTATCTGGTCTTGTCCCGCGTGACCGTGTACACAGATCACTCCGTGATTAGATACCTGATGAGCAAGACCGATGCCAAGCCTCGGCTCATACGATGGATCTTACTGCTGCAGGAGTTCGATATTGAGATCCGGGACAAGAAGGGAGCAGAAAATGTAGCAGCTGATCACCTCTCCCGGTTGGACGCACCCCCTGCGGACAACCTCGTGGAGGAGATTGATGACTCCTTCCCAGACGAGAGGTTGATGATGATGTGCTTGGTGGAGAGTGTCACCCCCTGGTACTCCGATTTTGCGAACTATTTGGTGGGCCAGCAGCTGCCCAAGGGGATGGCAACTCACGCCAAGAGGAAGTTTTTCTCCGATCTGAAGTACTACTTCTGGGATGACCCTCATCTTTTTCGGATCGGAGCTGACGGGATCATCCGTCGTTGTGTTATGGAGAGTGAGATGGAGGGCATTCTATCTCACTGTCATGAGGGACCTACTGGCGGTCATCACGGAGGAAACCGCACGGCGAGAAAGGTGCTCCAGTCGGGCTTTTACTGGCCCACGCTCTTCAAGGATGCAGACGCCTTCGCACGCAGGTGCGACCGATGCCAGAGGTCAGGTAACATCTCTGCCCGTGATGAGATGCCCCAGAATGTGTTTATAACTTGTGAGATTTTTGATGTCTGGGGTATCGACTTCATGGGCCCCTTCCCTCCATCTTTTGGTAACACCTATATTCTGGTTGCTGTTGACTACGTCTCTAGGTGGGCTGAGGCGCAAGCTTTGCCCACCAATGATGCTAGACGTGTTTGTGTTTTTTTGAAGCAGCTCTTCTCCCGGTTCGGGACACCTAGAGCCATCATAAGCGATAGAGGCACCCATTTCCAGGGCCAATTCGATAAACTACTGTCTCGCTATGGTGTGACTCACAAGGTGTCCGTGGCCTATCATCCCCAGACCAGTGGCCAGGCCGAATTGACGAACCGGGAGCTCAAGCGGATCCTGGAGAAAACGGTGGATCAGTCCCGCAAAGATTGGTCCACCAAGCTCGATGATGCTCTGTGGGCGTATCGCACTGCCTACCAGACGCCCATTGGTACTTCACCGTACCGGCTTGTCTATGGAAAGGCATGCCATTTGCCCGTGGAGCTCGAGCACAAGGCCTTCTGGGCCCTTAAGCTGCTCAACTTGGATGTTCATGTTGCAGGTGTTGAGCGAAAACTGCAGATGTTGGAGCTGGAAGAGTGGCGGTACCACGCCTATGAGAACACCCGGCTGTACAAGGAGCGCACTAAGCGCCTGCACGATGCCCGGTTGCGGGGTCCGAAAGAGTTCCAGGTTGGTGATCGAGTTCTCCTCTATAACTCTCGCCTGAAGCTCTTTCCCGGAAAACTCCGCTCCCGGTGGTCTGGACCGTTCATGGTCACCCAGGTGTTCCCGTATGGCACTATCGAGATTGCCAATCCGCAGACTGAGCCGTTTAAAGTGAATGGCCATCGTCTCAAACTCTACCTAGGAGGCGAGGTCGAACGTGCGGAGTTGGTGGTGGAACTCGCGGACCCTTAGTTCCGCCATGGGCGTCCAGCTAAAAGACGGTAAAGAAGCGCTTGTGGGGAGGCAACCCCACCACGGTTTGCATTTTCTTTTCCCTTTTTCTGAGTTTTTGGTGTCGTGTCGAGTCAGTTGCATGTCTGTATTGAAGTTCGGTCGTCGTTGATGCCTCGGTTTGGTGTTCTCGTGCAGGAGAGGTTGAAAATTTGGGAAAAATGATTTTTTGGCCGAAAAGAGGGAAATACCCGGTCGTGAGCAAAAATACCCGGTCGGGTATTTTAGGCTCACCCTCTGCTTCTCGGGGGGGAAAAAGTGAAATACCCGACCCCATCCCAAAAATACCCGACCGGGTATTTTTGGTTCGCGGCCGGGTATTCCCCCCTACCCGGAACGCCGCGTTTAATGATAATACCCGACCCTGATTCAAAAATACCCGGCCGGGTATTTTTGACTCGAGGCCGGGTATATTCTTCCTTGTGGAACGCAGCGTTTGGGAAAACCCGGTCGTAGACTCCCAAATACCCGACCGGGTATTTTTCCTATTTAAAGGAAACCCCCGGCCATACTCTCTCTCTACCCTCATTTTTTCCAAATCTTCCCTCTCTCTACTCTCAAACACTCTCCCCTCTCTCCTCTTAGGGCCGCCGCCGGCCGCCGCCCCGCCGCCGCCGGCCGCCGCCGGCCGCCGCCCCGCCGCCGCCGGCCGCCCTCCGCCGCCGCCGCCGGTCGCCGCCGGCCACCCTCCGCCGCCGTCGCCGGTCGCCGGCCGTTTTCCGGCGACTTTCCGGCGATTCGCCGGCCATTTTCCGGCGAGTTTCCGGGGCGATTTTTTTCCGGCCCCCTCGAGTCCCCTCACCCCCTCTTCGAGTCCTAGCTACGGTCCCCCTTGTGTTTCCAGGTGTGTTTCCCGTGCATTTCTAGTTTATGGAGAATCGGACTGTAGATTCTAGGACCGAGAACTATGTTTGCTTGCCTGATTTAGAGTAGGGTGAGGGATGACTTGCGTTGCATGGTTGTATATGTTGTCTATGGGCTGCCCGTGTGCTTATTGTGGTTTCTTTCGTGATTCTGCCTTGAATTCCGGTTGAGTTGCTCGCAATTCAATCCGCTGTGCTTAAATTGTTAGCCTAGGTGAGCCTGAGTGTGGGGGAAGTGCTCACCCCATGCCGTTGGTCCTGACATTGTCTTTTCTTGGCTCCACCTTTGGCTTGTTGTTTGTGCAGGATCATGTCCCTCGATCATGCTTTTGTGCAGGGTTTGAGCCTGCACGGGGAGTATGCGGACCAGTTCCGCAAGGTGATACGGGGGAAGCTGGAGAAGCACCACCACCTCGAGTGGGCAGTGTTCGAGCAGCTCCACTGCTTGCAGGAGCTTAGCACCGCCATCAGTCACCCCGATTGGCGGACACTGCTTGCCATTGACGAGCCCACCTTTACGGAGCTGGTGTGGGAGTTCTACACCACGTTCGAGTACGACAAGAAGAAGACTCGGGACTCCCATGTAGTGAAGTTCCGGTTGGGTGGCCGCCCACGACAGCTGACCATTGACGGGTTGGCCTCCGCATTGGGGATCCAGTACAACCCGTTGGATGGCCACACGGTCGAGCTCCCGAACCCGCCCGACTGGCACGCGGATCATTTCTACAGGCTTGTCGTCCGGGCCGCCTATAAGGATGACTTCTTTGTGGCTGGCCAGACCTACGTCAGCACTCACCGGCCGGCGTGGCATATTCTGAACCTGCTGATCACCCGCTCCATCGTCCCCAACGCCACCGGCTCGCACAAGGTCCCGAAGCGGGTCCTCTACGCCATGTCCTGTATGGGGGATCCGGAGGACATGCTCCACTTGGGATCTTTCGTGGCCACCACCTTCTACAGAGTCCACGGGAATCCCACTCACCTCTTCTGCGGTCCTCTGATCACCCGGCTGGCCCGCCACTTCGGGATCAGCTTCGAGGGGCTTCATGATGCGACCGAGCATGGCGGCTCCGCCCCCCTCAGCCGGGACGTGCTCCACAGTGCACGACTCCTGGCCACTGACGGCATCCACACCTGGGTAGATGGGCTTTCTATGCCCCCCGAGGAGGTTGTGGACCTTGATGAGGACGAGGAGGATGATGACTACGAAGGCGAGGAGGTCGATGAGGACGCCGATGATGATGATGACGGCGCCATGGATGCCGATGAGCCGGAGCCCCCGCTCTCCCCTCCTGGGGATCTTCAGCCTCGACGGAGACCGGAGAGAGGCGAGTCCTCCTCTGGTCCTTCTGGTCCGTCGATGGACTTCTTCACGGAGCAGTTCCACCAGATGGGGCTCCAGTTCCAGCAGCTGGGTCTTCAGAACCAGCAGCTCATGGACCATCAGGTCCAGTTTTACCAGCAGTATTCGGCCCACCAGGCCGAGTACCGGTCCCGGATGACGGGCGTGGATGAGCGCCTTGGCCGACTGGAGACCCACATGGGCCACACTACTGCTCTCATCGAGCGGGAGAGAGACCGAGGTCGCCGTCTGATGGAGTATTCCGAGCATCTACTCCAGGCTTGCCACCCTCCAGCAGAGCACCACTGGACCACCAGGTGGGAGCATTCACCACCACGGCAGCCTCCGGATGACGGCGTCGACGCCCTTATGGATCAGATTCATTTCTCCGGTCTCGGAGGGCCCTAGGGGCTTGTTTTGAGAGTTTTTATCTGTGTCAGCATGCAAACTGTCTGTTTTGTGTCGGTTTTTGTTTCTTTTCATTCTGGATTATGTACTATTGGGCTGACCGTTGGACCTAACGTATGTGTTTGAGCTTTTTGGTCTCTTTTAGCTCTGCCTGTGTTCCCGACTGGTCCTCTCTCCAGTCCGTCCCATGCTGACTGGTCCATTTCCAGTCTTCTGCAGTCTGTGCACACCGGTAACATCGTTCCCCTTTCCTTTCCTCTTCTCCATTGAGGGCAATGTCGATCTTAAGTGTGGGGGGATGTCTATCTTTTGACTGCATTAGCTCTGTTTGTGTGCTTGGAGCCTAGTCCACTGTCCAAATCTTACGATTTGAGGGCTCCGAGTACTGCTGTTTGATCATATGGGCACTGTGTTTTGATGGATGAATTGATTGGTTTTCAGATTAATGCATGACAACTTGTTTGCGACTAGGACAACCTATGATGAGGACTGAGATGTGCAGTAGAACGATGTAGGGGTTCAGTTTTTCAACTGTTTGCTTGCCAACTGTGACTTGATCTGACTTGATTTGATTACTTATCCTTGACAGTCGTTTATGCATCTAGTTCAGGGTATCAGAATGTGAGATAGAGCATATAGGTAGCCATGTGAGATTTGAGCCTGCTCGTTTCTTTCTTGTGCGATAGATCCCTCTTCCATGATGTGTAGCATTCACGTTGTCACTAGCTAAGATGATGGGGGCATAGGATTAGCCCACGCCCAAAACTGACTGTCCTGATGTGTCATATCCCCTAGTCAGCCCTTTGAGCCGTGTGTTATCCTTTCTTTTGGTCTATAATGAAAAAATCACCCTTGTTACATCTTTTAGAAGGTTCCACAGAGGGGTTTTTACATATTCTCTGCTGTTTCTGCTAAAGTCTATGTGAGTGTTGGAGGTAGTGCTTAAAAGTTGGGCACGTGTTTGAAATTTATGCAGAAGTGGTGGCTCTCTTAAGAAATGAAAAGAAAAATGAAAGAAAAACAGAGCAAAAATTTGAAAGCAAAAGAGAGCCACTACCAAAAATCTGAATAATGCCCAGTAAGCAGTGTTTCTTAGCAGTCTGGCTTGGAAATGCTGATGTTTATGCCTCCTTCGCTCTTGTGCTCTTAAGATATTGAGTGATGCAGAATAGCAGAAAGAAAATACCGGGTTGTTTGACTGTGATTGTGTGTTTGGAAAATGTGGAACCTTTTGCTATGAATACTTCCACCACCTAAAAGGCCTTTTCCCCATGTCCAAGACCCTAGCCAGTCATTTGAACCTGTGTCTAAGACCTCCTGATTAGTTAGTGGTGACACCCCATATGTGAACTCTAGCATTTAGAGGCTGCCATCATGGTGAAGAGATGATAGGGATTGAGAGAAATAGCATGCGCATCTTTCGCATCAAAATTGTCCTGACCCCACTGGTCGAGAGTGAGTGATTCATTTTCATTTTCTATATGCTCTTGTACCCCGGTGAGGACCTAGATTGCTCGGTCTCTATTCTGATGTCTTGAGTTGGATGCATGATTTGACTGTTTTGAGTAAGTGGTTGAATCAAGTCTAGGTTGGCCAGTGAACAGAAGGGAGACTCTTCCTTTACTCGATTTGCTGTACTCGAATGTCCTTTGTGGTGGTTGTCCAGGTTGTTATTGAGGTTGTGCATGTATTGATGTTTGAAAACCAGTGCGATTCACGTGTTTTGTGCCCTTATGACTTGTCCCCAGTGTTGGTTGATTGAAATATGTAAAGCTTACCTAGTGTCTGACTTGGTTTGCTTGGGGACAAGCAAACGGTTAAGTGTGGGTGAGTTTGATAGACCGATAATTATACATGTTTTTACCCCTAGTCTGAGGCCGTTTGTGACGAGGAATCTCGTGTTTTAAGCCGATTTCACGCTAGGTTGTGTGTTTATGTCATATTTCAGGTCCCGGCGTTGGAATCGAGGCGGAGAAACGAGTTCTGGGTCGAAAGGAGCAAAGTTGGGACGAATAGGGCTGAAGGAGGAAAATACCCGGTCGGTTGGCCAAATACCCGACCGGGTATTAACCACTTTTGGGCGCCCGAGAAGCAGAGAGGGGCCCGGGCACAACAGTTAAATCCCCGGTCGGGGATTTTGGTGTTGGACCGGGGATTTCCCCCTTTAGTGAAACGGTGCGCTGCAGAGATACCCGGTCGAAACCCAAAATACCCGACCGGGTATTTTGACCGGGTATCGCGACCAGGCAGCTGATTTAAGGAAGAAGAAGGTCAACATTGAAGGGTTCCGAGTTTTTGAGAGAGAAACCGATACCTAGAGAGAGAAAGCGACGAACCAGAGTTCTCAAGCGCCATAGATCGATCTTCAACACCATTGGAGCCCGTCTTGAGCTTGGAGAAGTGCGATTAAACGACCAGGAGCAGGAATCCAACTTCACAGTATGATTTCCGTGTCTGAATCTGCTTTTGCTTCTTTCTCTATGGAGTAGTTTCCCCATTCATCTGGGTATGGAGAACCCTAGATTTGTATGCTAGGTCTGATTGTATGAACCCAAGTACAGTGTTTGTGAATTGATTATATTCGATTGAGGTTTGAATGATTGAATGACTTGAATCCTGATCAAATTCCTGTTGTTTCTGCTTTGACCTGGAATGATAATATCTGCCTAGGTTGATAGAGTATCCTTAATCGAAGGTAGTGAATTGGTGACTTTAGTCGAGGAGCCAGTTCACTATTCTGTACCGAATTCCATTCGGTAGTGGAGGTTTTGTTCATAGGGCCTCAATCTGTTTACTCCGGTGGAGGTTAGTCGCCCGCTAGAGACTCAGATTGAGAGGGTCTGGAGACCTTTAGTCGAGACTTCAGGCTAATTGAGAACCTTCCGCAGTATAACTTTCATGAAAACTGAACTTGGCAAATTGCAATCCGACTTAACTGCAGTCTAGGGGGAAACCATATCCGGGTGACCTCTCTTGACTTGACAACAAACCGTTTACTTGCTTTGTGTTTTGTTTGCTTGAGTTTCACTAAAAGTTCACTGCTAAATAACAAGAATTCACCGAGTAGTCATCACATCTAGGACCCGGGTTGACATTAAAACCCGACCCGCTATACTACGCTTTAGGAAGTGGTTATACTTGGCCATTTTCTAGGGTGACAGTAGGAGTGAGTCAAATGAATTCATCTTAACAACCCAGATATGGTAGTTCTTGCCATTGAAAACTGGGGGTGAGGTCTGAGAGAGGCTAGTTGAAGTCATTTCTGTGCAACTTGCAACTGGTAGAGGTCAAGAAAAAGAAGAAGAACACTCAACTCACACAAAAGGCTCACTGATTCACTCCAAAGAAAAGCCTCACGATCCCTCTCAAAGATCAAGAGGGCTCTGATAGCACGTGTTATAAACAGAATATTTGAATCCCAGCAGCACAAGAAACCTGCAAATGCAATGTAACAGTGCAAAAACGGGAAAACTGAATGAAGGAAGAACATAATTTGGAACCCAAATAATGGCTAGGCTTTTGTGCTTCAGATCCACTTTCTCATTTCCAACCAAAGTAGTTCTTTCACATTACATCAAAATGAAGAGACATCAACCTTTTAAAGGCTCAAACGCAAACCCTAGGTTGATCTGCTACCTCCAAAAACAAGAAGACAAAAACATAAAAGCTGAAGCTAGTACAAGGGTCGCTTTCAGTGTTCCCCAAGACAAAACAAGAAGAGGCATTGGCAAACATGCCCTTCACGGTGGTCCCTCAATATCCTTAGCTTCAATCGAGAGTTGGAGATAGTCCAAAACGTCTTCCGACTGGTTCCATCTTCATCTCTTTCCAGCAAGCTTCCTCTGTTTCTTCATCAATACTCTTCATTTCTTGTGCTCCAAGACATAGATAGGTTAACAGGGAGCCACTAGATGATGAATTGCAACATCTCCGGTTGGCAGGTGTGAGGGAAAGTGGTTTGATTGTTTCTCGGCGACTGATCTCAACTTCCAAACAGGGACGGAGCTAGCGTTGTGGTAGGGGGCCATGGTCCCCCTAAAATTTCAAAATTTAAGTATTTAACACCAGACCACATAAGTAGCTATAGCCTAGTGGTCGGATAATTGTCTCCTAACTGAGTGGTTAAAGGTTTGATGACAAGAATCAACATGTTTTCTACTTATTCTCATTTTACAATTTAAGCATATTTTACCCAAAAATGACCAATCTTACACTTTCATACCTCAATTTTTTCAATGTGTCTTTTTGTTTAGAATTCATACAATGTTTGAATTATATAATTATTATAATAAGGGTTTAATTTAAGTATTATGTTGGTATATTTTATCTCAAAATTTAGAAGTAAGTACCAAACATTTTAATTTTTCCAATGTTTCTTTTTGTTTAAAATTCATACAATGTTTGAATTGTATGATTATTATAATAAAGATTTAATTTAAATATTATGTTGGTATATTTTTTTATCTCAAAATTTAGAAGTATGTCCCTGCTTCAAAAGCCATGTCTAGTTTTGGCATTAAATGAACACCATACTGCTTGTAGTGTATAGGGTGCAAAAGCAGGGATGACAACAAAATCCGAATCCACGGGTACCCACCCGACCCAATCTGGTCAACGCGGGTAAAATCTGTGTTGACGGATTTTGGGCCGGGTTTGGGTTTAAACCTGTTCACTATTCACCGGGTTGGGTTGAGTTTGGGTTTAGGTAGTCCCGCCCCATGGGTACCCGCTCACACTCATATAATTAATTTTCTCGATATATTTAAAATTCTAAATAAGTAATCTTATTTATGTTTGTGGAGATATGTCTAATTTTTTTATTCTAATTGTGTAGAATGAAGTTGATGTTATAGAATGGAGAGTGAAGAAACTTAATTGAAAGGAAGAAGTTTTCAATTAATCATGTTATTTATAAATAATTTGTGATTTGCTTCAATTTTCTTGAGTTTTCTATATTGGTGTTGAACAATTTGTATAGTTAATTGTGATTTCCTTGAATTTTCTAGACTGGTGTTTTATATATGGATAATTTGTATTAAGAGATTGATATTTGACTTTAATTTTGATAGGAACTTGTTATTGTAAATTTTGTACGACAAAAACCCGTGGGTACCCATGAACCCGCGGGTTGTGTTGGGTTTGAGTTTTTCAAACCCATTGAGTTTTACCCCGAGTTTTTTTCACGGATAAACCCATGAGTTTGGATTTGGGTTTGGCAAAACCCGACCCATTGCCATCCCTATGCAAAAGTACGTAGTACGTTAGTTGAGATTTGATATAAATGTGTTAATTTTCACTATATGTTGGATTTAAGTACGACATGTTACTTTGGTGTAATATTATATGTTTACTCATATGTTAGATGAGATTTGATATAATTTATCAAGATAAGTATAATATAATGACTCTTTTCATATTTCCAGGCTAAAACGGGCTAAAACAGGTGACCCGTTAATCCTTACCTACTAGCTCAACCAGATCCGGATCAACTCGCAGGTACGTACGAAGGAGTCTTGGCGGTATATAACCGGTCTTTTCTCCAATATACAGATGAAAGCAGCAGGGTTTTTCTTTTCTGTTGATAATGATGCTGCAGCTGATTAACCACAACTACATGTCCGGTAAAGATACTATATTACTACCCTCCAAAGGGTAGCCTGCCATTATTTTTGGTCAGCTTGCTTTCGGCTTTTTCGTTTCTTTTTGTTGCTGTGATTATCATCCCAAATACTACAGCTTGATGCCGTATATATTGGTCAAATTACTCTGTTTTGTTGTTTCTGTCAGTTTAATAAGAGCGTGAGTACGTTGTAATCTATGGCCGGCAAGAATGAACGTGAAAGGCGTGGGATATGAGTTTACAGCAGAATACGCTACCTAGCTAGCTATATAGGGCAACAAATGCGTCTCCGCTCTTGGCTTGCCGCTAGCTTGTTCATCAGATCGATCAAACCAGAGAAGAGAATTCAAAAACTATAGGGTAAATGTTACATTTGGTGAGTGAGATTACCAAATCGTGTCATGTTTAATCACTAGAAAAATTTAATATCAATTTTAGTCACTCGAATTACTGAAATTTGCTAATAATTGTGGAAAATATGGTCACCGAAACACCACATGTCCTCTTCTCACGCGAGTGACCCCATCACCTCATAATCCCCGTATTGTATTGTGCCTCACCAAATCCTTTCAATGGAACTTCCCCCGAACGTCGACTTCAGCTAAACCTTCTCAACCATCATTCAAGTTCTTACAAATCAAACATAGACGAACATACAATATGACGTGTAAACAACCTAGCTAGTATGGACTTCATAATAACAATGAGCATCAAGTGCCTTATTGTTTAAATAGTCAAGAGGATAATGTTAGCTAATCACCATGTGCGTTCACCAATTGTATTGTTGTAGACTCTGCACTTTGCTTCTGTAGCTGTATTGACAATGAAGAAAAGTTTGGAGCTGACTATACATCTTTTCCTTATATATATGCAGTGGCTGGGTCATAAATCTGGACGAAGGGTCTAAAAAGGCTAAACTTCAAGAAGTTGAACCATGATCGTTCAAAAGGAGGAGGTAGACGCTTAGCGGCAAACTAGTATGAGCACTTCTACCATACTATATAGCATTAGTGTTTTAATGTACAATTTGAAGTTCTATCTTAACATTAAATGTATAAGTTTAGGTTGTACCATTATGTTATGGAACAACTTTACAACTTGAAGTTGTACCATCACATAGGTACAAGTTCAAGTTGTACCATAAAAGAATTTGTACAAAAAAGTATAGGTACAATATGAAGTTATACCATAACGTTAAAAGCACAATTTCAAGTTGTATCATAAAAACGAAAACCTATAGCACCAATGTTATATAGCAGTGTAAAATCTCTCAACTAGTATATCTTCCAAATTTATTACATGCAATTTTATCTACATTATTAAAAAGTCGATGAGACTACAGCCTCTGAAATTCAACATGCACATCTGTCCCTCGCCATTGCACTTCCCAATATCCATTCCAAAACATCAAGATTTGAAATCAGCGTATTGGAGAATCCCATGATTGTCCTGAAATTTGTACATGTCTTCATCACTCAAACTCACCCATGCTTCAATACCTTCCCCATCCTTACCATCAATGAGCAGCACAAGGTTATCCATCATGTTGAAATAACCCACCCATGTCGGCCTCCCCCACCCGAAATCCGTCTCGTAGAACGGGAACCTGCACCAGCTGCTGAATGCCACCAGATTCCCCTTCCCATGCTCCTCCACAAAAAGTTTGAACAGATCCGAATACCCTCCAGTAGAGCCCTTGTCACAGTCGTCATCGTTGTTGTCGCTGCTTTCGAATATCTTCCTCACCTCCTCGTCCCTCACCATCCCAACCGACTCCCTCAGCTTCTCAGCCAGCTGAGCCCGCAGCTCGTTCGCTGCTTCCGTTGTTTCTTCAACCTCTTCGTGATGATAACTCATCGGCCACTTGGCGAAAACTGGCACGTGGACCAGATTCCCCATCACTTGCTCTGGCAAAGGCGGGTCCATCCTCGGCCGTAAATTTACTACCATCATTCCTACATGATAGCGGTGAATTAGTTCTTCTTCATCTCCATGGCTAATAGTTGTCGGCGGTAATTTCTTCTTGTCCATGGCGATCTTTATCACTGCCGACCAAATGAGTGCAGATACCGCTTGTACCCTAGTCGGCCGTTGTTGCTGCTGCCAGTAGCTCTGAATCCCACTTCTCAGAGCCGCAATCTGAAAGCTTTGAAACACAAACCTCTTGATTTTCGTGTGTGGTGTACTATTGCTAGGGCTTTCGATTGCCGGGGTTGCATCATCAATCCTGGTGGGCGGGAAAATAGAAGTGCAGTCCAGGACCACTGATCCTGCACAACAACAGACCCAGAAATCTGATTAAGTTAATGAGGATTCCAATTTTCTACCATGCCTTGAAGTGAACGAAACTTTAATTTTTTTGTAACGGTTAAAAGCATGTTTCATAGGTTGCATTAAATAAAATTGACGTATCGTAATGGTTATGTTGCGCATGCTTATATCTTATGTGTAACAATTGTAAATGGACATTAAGAAACGCTTATGCAATGCACGATCCTTTTACGTAACGTAAATTAACATTATATTATGCGAACTGTTAATTAAGCCATTTCGGAAGCGTTACGTAGCGCTTATAACTTTACGTAATGAATGTGTATATTGTACGTAGCAGTTGTAACAGTTAAGTGACAATCGGTATCGTTGGTTACCACTATTTTGGTAATCAATACTCTAAATGAATTTTAAATATATTTTAACGGTCTACATTCATACGTCGATGCCAAATTTTTATCAATGGTTCAAACTAGGGCTGTCTATTTGGTTCGGGTTCTTTGGTTTTACCCGAAACCGGACTGTATAATCCGGACCGGGACTAGATAGTAAACAATCCAATCCAATCCAATTTTTGGGCTTAGATTTGAGGTAAAAAACCGTTCGGGACCGGATCGAAAACTGGATAAAGACCGGATAAGAGAGCTCAACACCCAAAACTTAGAGTAATTTGCATAAACGGTCACAAACATTTGCAGTTAGTACGAAACTTAACCAACTCCTCACCCTTTCAGGCCTTAGGCCACTCAAATCCCCACAAAGCTCAATATAAAATCAAGACCGAATTGGGACCGGACCGGATCAAGACTGGACTGTATCCAATCCAATCTTTGATCCTTATATTTTCAAAAAGACCGGACTGAACCAGATCAATTTGGGCCAATTTTGACGGGATCGTATAGCCACCCGTAGTTCAAACTTATCATGAATTTTATATGTATTTCAACTAACCTGCAGTGATTGGTTGCGCCGTTGATCCCGTTGCGTCCACTAGACTACCGCACCCGAGGTTTATTGTGGCCCAGGCTCGAAGGAAGCAAGCCAGGGTGCAAGCATCCGCCACGCCATGCCACATGGAGATGCCGATGGCTACACCCCCGCACCCGAAAAAATTGAGCTGGACGGCTAAAAGGACGAGCTTGCCCTCCGAGTCAACATGCCTCTCACGAGGCCGACAAGGGAGCAAGGCCAGCAGCCTGTCCCCGTCGGGCTCCCGAAGAGCGTCCGACATGTCTCCTCCTCCGACGACGCAGGCTTCCACGCCGAAGTCGACACCCTCGTCGTTGCACTCGACGGTGAGGGCGGCGTCCTTGTAACGTCCCGCGAGCGGGTAGTATGCGTCTAGGGTTTGGGAGAGGGAAGCCTTCAGTCAGTGGCGGACCCAGAAATTTTATATAGGGGTGTCCTCTTTTAAAAAATAAATTAAATAAAAAAATAATTAATTAATAATTAATTCTTAAATAAGAAAATACCTGACACGTTCAAGTTAAAAAGGTACACAATGTATTTTCATATTTGAAAATAATTGTAGAATACACTTGATGTCTACACTGCTCAAAATAATTGTCTTTGTATAACCTAACTAAACAATCATTTACGAACTGATCACTTATTCGATTTCTGAACTTGTTCTTGATGTAACCCAAAGCTAAAAAGACTCTTTCAACACTTGTCGTACAACCATAAAATCAATACAAATTAAGGGTAGCTTGGAATTAGTTTAATTGTTAGGTTTTGAAAATAATTAGAAATAGCTAGGGAATGTCATTTTACTATTACACCATGTTTAAAATCGAACAACAAATGAGTTGTAGCCTAATAAAATTATGTTTAATAATAATAATAGTGTCCTAGGTTTGAATTATCCAAACTACCGCTTGTAGTCCCATGTACAAACTAAGAAATGAGAGTAGGATAATCATTTTTTCAAATTTCAGAGGTGTCTCCCATCAATTATAATTTTTTTGTCCATACTTAAATTATCACCGGGGGTTGAATAATCGTTATCCCAAAATTTAAGGGTGTCCGGGGACACCCCCAATGTGCCCTGGGTCCGCCACTGCCTTCAGTGCGTCGGCAATAACTGTATTCTCGTCGGATGGGCAATAGAAGAGGCAGACTGGGACGTAGGCAGGCGGCGTCGTTTGGTCTAGAATGGTGAGGTTGTGGAATCTCCGGTTGGCAGGAGTCGGAGAGAGTGGTCTGATTGTTTCTCGGCGACTAATCTCAACTTTCAAAGACATGTCTGGGTTTTGGCATTAATGATCATGAGATGATGGAACACCATACTGCTTCTAATTTAATTTATAGGGTGCAAAAGTACGGGAGGGTTCTTGTCTGATGCTGCAGCTGATTAACTACAACTAGATGTCCGGTGAAAGATACTATCTATTTGGAATCCAACTGTTAATTAATTTTTGGTTATTAGCTTGCTTTTTGGCTTTGTCGTTTCTTTTTGTTAGTGTGGTTATCATCCCAGATACTACAGCTTGAATGATGCCGTGTATATATATATATATATATATATATATATATATGGATGTTTATTAGTCCTCGAATTATTCCGTTTTTGTTGTTTGTGTCTGTTAAATCATAAATGAGAGGGTGCGTGTACGTTGTAATCTATGGCCGGCAAGAATGGACGGGAATGTCGTGGAAGATGAGTTTACAGCAGAATACTCTAGCTAGCTAGCTATAAGACAACAAATGCATGCGTCTCCTCTTTCCGCTTGGCGCTGCTTAATTCAACAGATTGATCAAACAAGGGAAGAGAATCCATAAACTATATATATATGTACAAACCGATGGATCATAAATACAAGGAGTTTTGAGCAATGTAAATGATCATTTGGAGGAAAGGAGTTTTAAGCAATGCAAACATTAACGTTTTGATGTTTTATAGTGTTGTGCCGAGAAAAATGTTATACGATTTGTTATGAAAATGATAGAAAAGAGGAACAAGTACAACCGTAAGGTTCGAAAGAGAGAGGAACGGATCATGTGAGTAACTCTATGATCAGTAATCATGAGTAACCTGTCCACATCAGAATGACATTAATATCTTCTCTTTCCTGAAAAATCTTTTATCTATTCCCCTTTAATCTTTAACGGACGATTTCTCTCTCGTTTTAAGTCGAAATTTAATTTTTTTTTTGCACAGATAAATCAAATTAAATGTGCTCTTTAAAATGATATCCACTTTGATATATTTTTAGTACAAAAATATTGAATAATTTTTTACCAGTCATTACCATATGGTATGCTCCTATTTAATACCATATGGTAAGAAAGCGTACCATGATGGTATGAACATACCAATATGGTAAGAAGGTTGAATACATGATAATAGGAGTATACTAACCGTCATTTACGACTTTCCTCATTGTTTACTACAAGTTACCACCCACATACCATATTGGTAAAGTATGGTAATTTTTTATCTAGTATTTTTTTCACCCAGAAATTTATAGATCCAATAGATCATGATGAACTCGTTCCTTTTGAGCAAATGTTTTAAAAAACGACTTAAAAACGAAGAAGTTACCATATGGTATGTAGTTGGTAAAAAAAGTTTCTCGAAATATATTGAAAATTGATCTCATTTTGTAGAGCACAACGAACTCGTTCCATCTATGCAATAAAAAAATTGAAATCAGAGTTAGGACGAAGAAGATAAGAGCCGATTAAGGGTTCATTTGGAAGTTGCGAATGTTAAATCGTTGCATTGTAATGAATCACCATAATATAAATGCATGTATTGATACAATTGATGTATTTTAACAATACATTGTTTGGTTGTTGAGATTTTACTTTATGCATTGATTTACATAAAGTTACTTTTATGATGAAATGTCACATTTACTCTCAACTTTTAGAATAAGACAAAACTATTGGGGATATAAATGAAAAGAAAAAGTTGACACAAATCTAAAACCAACAATCACAACAATCTCAACTTTTAGTTGAGATTGTATAATGCATCATTTTTTTGTGATTGTTGGTGGGACCTACCTAAAACAATGCATGTATTGTTTAACACTTTGACACTTCCAAACATTGTATTGTGCACAATACATGTATTCAACAAATACAACTCTAACAATCACAACTTCCAAACGACCCCTAAGAAAACTAGGGAAAATAAAACGCCTTTAATTGACAACCCTTAGATATGAATTTTCTGGACCCACTTAGATCTAAAGGTCTAGATTTAGTTACTCATAGGTTACTGACCCTATCCTAAGCCGAAAGAGAGAGATACAAGAGAAGATGAAAGAACAAACTTTTCTTTTTATCTATCCAATTCCGAAATTTTTTCAGAAATACCACAAAATAATTACAAAAATATCACCCATTTCCGAAATATCGAAAAATACCATCATTTACCATAAATCGCCGCCCCCTATGGCGGTTATACACAAACCGCAAGGTGAGGCCACGATTTTTGAACCTCTCGCCCAAAGACCGCATTGGGTTGGGGCGGTATGATTGACCGCATTGGGTGGGGCTGCGGTTAACTTGCAGACCACCTACACCCTAGCGGTTTGCACAAAAAAAAAAAAAAATATGAACAATGCCTAACTTAGGCCGAAACTTCAAACGAACGTAATTTTGTGCTCGGGTATCTGATCGTAGAGATTTTTTTTAATCCACATAACTTTTTGAGATCTTGCAAGCTGTGGAGGGCTGTAGGCCGTTTGGTCCCGCTTTCGTCTCGAAAAACCTCGTTTGCTACCCCGAACAAGGATTTTTTTGATTTCGTCAAACTTTGGATGGTGATAACTTTGTGCTCTGCAATCCGAACGTCATGAAATTTGTTTGATTTCACATAAATTTTCAATTACTACAACTTTTATCATAGCCATAATTTCGAAATGTATGTGGATTTGTGAAAAGTAAAGGCAAAGTTATTTCCATACCCCCATATATCCAAAAATACATCCTATTTTAAAAATTTATTCCTAGTAAAAGTTGTAGTCATTAAAAGTTACACTACAAAAAAGACCATAAATTTCGTCGCTAACTATGACTTTTATCGTCAAAATTTTATTGTCGTCAGTTTTATTTCGTCAACTAGTTGTGTATTTGTGACATAGGCTAAACTCGTCGGTAAAGACGGAAATCCTTGTCACTAATCTCATTATTTAGAGGAAAATTTTGGCACCATCATTCTTTCCAGCGAATAAAATATTTTTGTCACTATTATTCATCAAATAGCTGTATATTTGTGACCTAATAAATACTACGTGGATAAAGAGAATAGTTTTCATCACCAACTCTATTCTCTTAGAATGCGTTTGGATAAGTGGATTTTAAATGTAAGGTATTTGAAATATTAGCATTTGAAATGGATGTATTCGAAATATTAGCATTTGAAATACATGTAATTCAAATTCATTGTTTGGATACTCATTTTTAATTTGTTTGTATTTTGTATTTTATGATTTTCAATTTCAATTTTTAATTTTCTGGTCACTTACTACAAATTTTGGTAAATTACAGTTTGGTACCCAAAATTATTTTTTCTTACAATTTAGTACCTAAACTTTTAAATATTTACAAAAAGGTCCTAAAATTTCGATGGTAAAATTACATTTTGGTACCTTTATATGTTTTGCCTCACACTATAGTACCTAAACTTTTCATATTTTACAAATAGGTCCATTCTTTTGTTAGGAGGTATTTCAAATCACTAGTTGTTGAAATGTATTTGAAGTTGACAAAAAATACACTAGACATGTATTTGGAAATCTCCCCATGAATTTGACACAAATCCAAATACCAAATGTAATTAATATCCAAACACATGATTTGGTATTTGAAAATCCAAATCACAAATACCAAATCCAAATCATTGTATCCAAACGCACCCTTAGGGAAAAAGTCAAAAATTATTTGAGATTATCTTACTTACCCTTAGTAAAAATAGAACTTGCTTAGGGTGCGTTTGGATACAATGATTTGGATTTGGTATTTGTGATTTGGATTTCCAAATACTAAATCATGTGTTTGGATATTAATTACATTTGGTATTTGGATTTGTGTCAAATTCATGGGGTGATTTCCAAATACATGTCTAGTGTATTTTTTGTCAACTTCAAATACATTTCAACAACTAGTGATTTGAAATACCTCCTAACAAAAGAATGGACCTATTTGTAAAATATGAAAAGTTTAGGTACTATAGTGCGAGGAAAAATATATAAAGGTACCAAAATGTAATTTTACCATCAAAATTTCAGGACCTTTTTGTAAAATTTTAAAATTTTAGGTACTAAATTGTAAAAAAAAAAATTTGGGTACCAAACTATAATTTACCAAAATTTGTAGTAAGTGACCAGAAATTTAAAAATTGAAATTCAAAATCATAAAATACAAAATACAAACAAATTACAAATGAGTATCCAAACAATGAATTTGAATTACATGTATTTCAAATGCTAATATTTCAAATACATCCATTTCAAATGCTAGTATTCCAAATACCTTACATTTAAAATACACTTATCCAAACGCACCCTTATACGAAAAGAAGAAGCAATGAACACTTATACGGTTATATCTCTCCAACCGGAAAATAATATAATTATAAGTTGCAGAGAGTATACTTTTTTTTTTTTTGTCGAAGCAGAGAGTATACTTAATAGGAAACTTATTGAATACTTGCTAAAAATATTTTGTATTTTCCGGGAACGGAGAGTAACTATGAGTAACCCGCCCACATCAGCATGACATCAGCATCCTCTCTCTCCTGGAAAGCCTTTAATTTTCCTTTCTTTAATCTTTGACGGACGATTTCTCACTCATTTGAAGTCGAAATTTAATTTTTTTTGCACAGTTAGATCAGATTAATTGTGCTCTTCAAAATGATATCCACTTTGATATATTTTTGGAACAAAAAAAATTGAGTCATTTTTTACCAGTCTATACCATATGGTATTGACTGGTATTGAAATAAGAGCATACCTATGGTTTGAAAAGCGTACCATGGTGGTATGACACAAACCAAAACTGTAGGATGGTTGAATACATGATAGTAGAAGTATATTAATTGTCATTTACGACTTATAACATTGTATACCATAAGATACCACCCCGTACCAGGGTGGTATTGTATGGTATTGTGTGGTATTTTTTTGTCTTGTAATTTGTTCACCCAGAAATTTGTAGATACAATAGATCATGATGAACTCGTCCCTGCTGTGCAAACGTTTTCAAAAACGAATTAAAAACGAAGAAGATACCATATGGTATGCAGTTGGTACCGAGAGGTCAAAATTTTTTTTCCTAAAAAAATATTAAAACTTGATCTCATTTTGTAGAGCACGATGAACTCGTTCCATCTGTGCAAAAAAAATTAAAATCCGAGTTAAAACAAAAAAGATATGAGTCAATTAAGAAAGCTAGTGAGAATAAAAATAACCTTTAATTCTCCATCCTTAAATCTGGATTTTCTAAATGAAGGGTTCAGATTTAGTTATTGATGGGTGCATAATCATGGGTTATGCACTCTAACTTGAGCCGTATTTTCCTTTCACGATGGTTAATAATCTTTGTTCTGGAGGTTTGTTTTTTTTTTTTTTACGGTCTTTGTTCTGGAGGTTTGAAGGTGAAGAATAAGGAAAATGAAAATAATGTTGGAAGCAAGGTTATCAACCCGCGAGTTGACCCACGGGTCGACCTAATTTGACCCTGACCCGGTGAGAAAAACGGGCCGCACACACCCGCCGGGCCGACCGCTATTAGGTATCGGGTTGGAGCTCAAATTATGTCATTTTTTTCTTTAGTTTGCGAAATGCGTCTATTTTCCAATTTCTCTTTTCGCCTTATTCAATCTTTGGAATACTAAGTTGAACATTTGAATATTTATGTTATATAAGTGTGTGTGAATTTTCACTATATGTTGGATCTAAGTACGATATATTATTTTGGTGTAATATTATATGTTATAACTCATATGTTAGATAAGATTTGATATAATTTATGAGGATAAGTGTAATATAATGACTCTTTCTATATTTCCGGGCCAAACCGGGCTAAAATGGTTGACCCATTAACCCTTGACCCACTAGTTCGACCGGGTCCGGGTCAACCCGCGGGTTGACAACCTTGGTTGGAAGGCACAAAGAAAAATATTAAATATAAAAATAGCACAATTAAGCCAAAATTTGGGAAAATGTTTCCCGAGACCTTTAGATTTAGATTAGTTTTCTTCTTTTTAGCGGTTAACCTAACGCAATCTCATCCATTAAATTTTATAAATCTCGTTCCTCACTGTTGATTTAAAAATTTCCTGACAAAACTCTAGTTTCTCAACATATTCACCTGTGTCGTTCCTCCCTTTTTCTCTTCATTTTACTTTCTTTTACCTGTGGCCTTAGTTCGACTCACCTCCTCCAGACCTTCACGCTTCTTCTTTCCATGTTTTGCAGGCAAGGTGACAATAATAGTGGCTGAAGATCAAGCCCTTGTAGATGCAGTCATTAGTCTTCTTTCTTTTGTCTATGCATCAGTACTGTTCCTCGTTCTCTTTACAATTTCTACGGTTGGTGCTTTCGCCGCTCTCAGCCTCCCATAAGGTATGAGATTTTTCCCTATGAAGCGACGGTAGCCGATATGACCCGTTTCCTATCTTGGAGGGTGTCTCCATCCAAATTTTATGTTATGTGGGTGCCCAATTGCCCATGTTGTGAAGTATTAGATCTATGGGTTTTTTTCAATTTCTAACTCATTTTTCCTTGACTTGGGCTTGTGGTGGTGATTTAGCAGACGGACAGCGGCGACAAGATCCGATGCATTGGGTGGAGGCGAACGAAAGGCTAAAGCAGCGACCTTAGTGTGATTTTTTTACTTTTTATCATTATTTAGTAGTGTTTTGTAATTTTTTCTTTCTTCCACAATGTATATAGCTTTAATACAAAATTGTATGTTGTTAAAGCTTTATAATCAACGTATATGATTGACCATGTAGTGAAAGTGATGCTCCACAAAGGAAAAAAAAGTGTGAGCTATGATTAACTTCATAACTGATGAGTAAAAGTTATATGATTTATCTATTTTATTTGGTTTCATAAATTCCAAATATAATTATTTTTATATAAATTACCAAAAAAGAAGTATTGGTAAAAATTTACCAGCGACGACCTAATTCTGTCACGAATACAACAAAATGTCGTCAGAAATGTGACATGGTCGTTAGATTCGTCATATTCCATTGTTTCATAATAAATTTTTTATTTTATCTTATTGATAATGCTATTTATTTGCGTGTATATAATGTTGATAAGAATTAAATTTCGTAAGAATGGAATCGTAAGTACTTCACACATCCATATTCAACAAGTACCTACACATGTTTAATCTTTCTTATGTGTTCAAGTGGGGTCCTTGGTATTACGATATTATCCTGACATTGGTATGATATCATAGTGATACGGTGTTTATTTGATGATGGTATAATGAGATATGATGTTGGTATATGATATTGATATGATGTATTATGTTTCTCAAAATAATTGATGACATCATATTCTTGTCATCATAATGATAATATGACACTGATATGATCAATGTAGTAAAAAACGCGTTTCTACGTAGAAGCGTTTTGGTGACCGATAAAAGCATAAAATCATAAGTATTTAAGTTTTAAAACGCGATTTTGATTAAGCAGGGGGATCCCTTATCCCCTTACCTCTTTACCATTGACATGGAGCCTCTTACAGGCATGCTTAAAGATGCTGCTCTCAAGGGTAGTCTACCTTATCATCCTCAATGTAAAAGGTTGGGTTTAACTCACCTAAGTTTTGCTGATGATTTCCTGATATTCTCTGAAGGATCAGCGATTGCATTGAATGGATTGAGAAGTATTCTGAATGATTTTTATAGACTTTCTGGGCTCCAATGTAAATCTGACAAATGTGAGGTTTTCTTTGGGGGTACGGTTATGCACATCAGTTCAAGTCTAATGCTCTCATGATATCTGGTTTTAAGGAGGGAGTTCTACCTGTTCAATATTTAGGTCTACCTCTGATTGCTGGTAATCTCTCTAGTCGTGAATGTGTTGTTCTAATAGACAAGACTACCAGTCAGATTAGGAGTTGCAGAGCTGATAGGGTATCATATGCAGGTAAATTGCAGTTGGTGGAGTCAGTTCTGTACTCCCTTATTCACTAGTGGATGGCTAATTTCTTATCCCAAAGAAAGTGTTAAAAAGCATCCAAAAGATCTGCTTTGACTTTATCTGGCATGGAGAAAAATCAGGCAAAGCAAAAGTGGCTTGGGAATCTTTGGCGTTTCCTAAAAGGGAAGGTGGTCTAGTTTTGAAGGATCTGATTTCATTGAATGTAGCTTCATTGGCTAGGCTTATTTGGCTGCTTCTTCTCCAGGAAGGAAGCTTCTGGGTGGCATGGATTTCTAGTTATAGACTCAGGGGAGTCTCGATCTGGGAGGATTCAATCACCTCCTCGGGCTCCTGGATTTGGAAGCAGATTTTGAAGATCCGATCATGGTTACAATTTTGGATGGAAGTGGAGCAAGGTTGCGTTACTTGGCAGGGAAAGAAGCTGGAAAAGTTTTCGATCTCGATGGTTTGGGATTCGATCAGAAGGAAGCGGCCAAGAGTTGAATGATGGAAATTCATTTGGAATAAGCATGTTCTAACTCGAAACAGTGTTATTGTCTGGTTAATCATTCTTGATAGAATAGCCACCAGGGACACACTGAAGTTTTGGGGGCTTGCTAATGATACCTCATGTGTGCTTTGTGGGACAACAGATGAATCTCGAGATCATTTGTTCTACCAGTGTGTGTATATGCAGGAATTTGTTGTTGTTTTCCTGCGGAACAAAGTTGACTTCCCAGTGGATTGGTCTGCTATGTTGCTGTTTATGATAAAAAAAACATCTAGCCTCAAGGAAGTTGTGGTGTGATTGAAGCCTCAATTTGGTGTTGGTGTGTTGGTTTTGTATGGAAGGAGATATGCCGAAGAGTATTTGGAGAGCAACCTCGAGCTGCTCAGGTGCTGGTTGAACTTCTACGGGAAGATATTCGACTCTATGCTTGTGCTCATGCCGATTTCCATGTTCTTGTACAAAAAATTATTAGTTGTTGTCAATGATTAGAGTAGTTGGTTTTCTTTGTTCTCCCCTTGTAACAAGATGGGTGTAGGCTTCTGTTTTTGTATTTTTCGAGCTCTTGTGCTGGTTTTGGCCAAGAGGGTGCTTAATGGAAAATTTCTAATTACCGGGGGGAGAAAAATTTGATTTTGACTACATTGGATATGATGTTGGTATGACGTTTTATGTTTGACAAAACATAACAAAATGAATATCATTATGTAGATCTTAATCAATGCGATCTTTCTATACAAATTTTTAAAAAAATTTTGAGTTGAAATTAAGAAGATGAGTCATCTTATCATGATGACATGATAGATATGACAATTATAATACTACATCCGACATGTGTTTTCAAGAGTTAATTTTTTATTTGCTCAAAATATAGAGAATGGATATCATTGTGTAGATCATAATTAATGTGTTCTTTCTATGCTAAAAAAGAATTAGATTCTGAGTAACACGAATGCTATAGGATCCGATTAAGAAAAAGAGGAGATTAGTAAAAGTAACCTCTAACTAGTCAGTTGGTTTCTCTCTCATGTCTGGATATGTGTGTCAGGCCAAACAAAAAAAGACAAGGGTGGCGGAATAACCAGTCCGCTCCCTCTTTTTTTGTTGCAAAATATTCTGAACTTTTTTGTAGTAGTGAATTTCCAATATTCCATTATTTCATAATATATTTTTTTATTTTATCTTATCGATAAAGATATTTATTTGAGTGTATATAATGTTCATAAGAGTTAAATTTCGTACGAATTGAGTCCTAAGTTATTAACACATTCATATTCAAAAGTACCTATACATATTTAATCTTTCTTATTTGTTCAAGTGGGGTCCTAGGACCCCACTCTTCTCCACTTCCCTCCGCCACTATATATATAACACTTTTTTCAGACAGTCTAACACTAACTCTAATTATAGCAAGACGCTTGTGACATCAAGTCAACGACAGATAATCGATTTTCAAGTCACAACAACGTACGTACACCACCCTGATGGCCAAGCCGAGAGGACCAAATTTTTATCACTTAGTCAAAATTTTCAAATCTATCATCTATTCCAACTAACCTGTCGTGAGTGGTTGCGCCGCTGATCCTGCCGCATCCAGTAGACTGGGACAGCCCAGGCAGCTGGAGCAGCCGCGAGAGTTGTTGGACATGGCCCAGGCTCGAAGGAAGCAAGCCAGGGTGCAAGCATCGGCCACGCCATGCCACATGCAGACGCCAACAGCTACACTCCCACACCCGAAAAAGTTCAGTTGGACGGCTAAAAGGATGAGCCTGCCCTCCGCGTCAACACGCCTCTCACGAGGCCGACAAGGCAGCAAGGCCAACAACCTATCCTCTTCAGGCTCCTGAAGAGCGTCCGACATGTCTGCTGCAACGTCAGCTTCCACGAAGTCGACACCCTCGTCGTTGCATTCCACGGTGACGGCGTCCTTGTAACGTCCCGCGAGCGGGTAGTATGCGTCTAGGGTTTGGGAGAGGGAAGCCTTCAGTGCGTCGGCAATAACTGTATTCTCGTCGGATGGGCAATAGAAGAGGCAGACTGGGACGTAAGCAGCCGGCGTCGTTTGGTCTAGAATGGTGAGGTTGTGGAATCTCCGGTTGGCAGGAGTCGGAGAGAGTGGTCTGATTGTTTCTCGGCGACTGATCTCAACTTTCAAAGCCATATGTCTAGGTTTTGGCATTAATGATCATGAGATGATGGAACACTATATATACTACTTGTAAAAGATTCTTGGGGCGGCGGATTAATTAACTATTACCAAATATTGTTGTTGTTGTTGTTTTTTTTTTTTTTTTTGAGAGAACCTTGTTCAATAATAGAATAAAGTAAAAGATTCGAAAGGGTCTTGGTCAAAAGAAAAAATAAAACCAAAAGGGTAGCCAGCGCCGCCCACTGGTAATTTTGGTTTTCTTCCTTTCTTGGAATCCTGGCTGGCTTTAGGATTTTCCGCTTCATTTTTGTCAGTATGGTTATCGTCCCAAATACTACAGCTTGTTGTTGTACTCGATGGACATTTGTTAGTCTATTCCGATTTTGTTTTTTCTGTCTTTTTATAAGAGCGTGCTTAGGTTCCAATCTATAGCCCGCTAGAAAAGGGGTTTTAACTATTAAGCGATGTAAGATTATTTGCAAGGATAGGTGGTTTGGTTTTGGTGATAGTCTGATTGTGATAGTTATAATACATGTATTATTTGATTGATGTGATACAAACTATCACTTAAAATGAGTGATAGTTAAATTTCAAATTTTTTGTGAGATTGCTGGAGTTTTTTCTTTCTCCAATTATGTTTCTAGTTTTTTTATGTGTTTTAATTTTTTATATTAAAAATAAAGAGTAAAAGTGACATTTCATCCAAAAAGTAATATAGCTTATTCAAATACTACAATAACTATCACAAAAACCAAATAATGTAAATTACTACATATACATTATATACATTATTATGATAATTAACAATGCATCAATTTTTATATATAAATTTGTTTGTATTCATCTTGCCTATATTCTCCAAAAAGTCAAATCCAAACTATTGGTCGTGCAATGGATTGCGAAGGTTTTGTTCTAAAATTGAGACATAGTCTAATTTTTTTTAAGTATAATACATTTATAAGTTAACTCTTCGATTTTGTGTTTGGCGAAATATCATTTTCAATGATCTTCATTACTAATTAGCTTTTTACCCGTTGGCCGGTTATTTTATAATTTATATTAATTAACTTATTTATATGTTTAAATCATTTTGGATCTTTTATTGTTATTGATTCATAACAGAGTTTGTAGTATGTTTATATTGAAAATTTCCAATATTTAGCACACTCACTTGTGATGCTTCGGTTTTCTAATCATAAATTATGTCGTTGTCACGTCTCATTTAGAATTTATGTCAAACTTTGTAAATCAAAACACTAATGTTTAACGTACGTCAACCTGAACCCCCACCCCACACACACATATATATGGTGCCTTCTATCGTACAGTGGGTAAAATCTAGGGTACGACATACCCTTAGTAAGAAAATGCTATCTAGACCTCGAATTAACCGAATTTTGGGGCATTATACTATACCCTAACCCTGGATGAGTGAACCCTATGCTTTAGTTATCTAAATCATAGACCCTAAACCCTAGGATTGTGCATGTAATTTGTTGCATATGTTTCGACGAATCATGACCATCAATTTTTGTTTCTAGTTAAATTGATCTTAGTGTATGATTTTTTTAGAATTAAGGCCCACATTTTAATCTATAAGGATTAGGGTATACTACTATATTGCAAACTTTGGTTAATTGAGGTCTAGATAGCGTTTTCTTACTCAAGGTATGTTATACCTTGAATTTAGTCAAGGTACGATAGAACCATCCATTTTTTATATATAGTTCAAACTAGTGTGCACTATACTTTTTCATTCACACTACTATACGACCATTGACTTTTACTATTTAGACCCCAAATTAACCGGAGTTTTTTGGGGCATGATATTATACCTTAACCTCTAATAGGTGAACTCCAGTCCCTAATTTTCTAACCTCTAATTTATGCACATACTTCAGCATACATATATTCTATCGTATTTTGAGTAAAATCAAAATTATAGTATACCTTGATATTATATATGTGTGTATATAGGCTCAAAATTATCCGGATACTTCGCCAGACCTATCTTATATGGCCTAATACTCATATTAAAAGTGCTACTTGCCTATCCCCCACCCCCGGGATAGAGATCCTGCTTTTTACCCCCATAACGTCAAACAACCATTGGGGTTGTCTGTCGTTCGATATGTAATATATAAAGAGGCAAATCCTAAGAGCCTGCTATTTATTTCATATCCTCTCCCGCCTCTCCCTTTATGGAGAATAAAAGGGTAGGGATGACAGGATCATAACTCGATATGGTTTTATTCTGTTCATCGTATCAAAGGTTATGTTCTTTTTTGCTTTTTTGGGGTTCTTTTCATTCTTCTTTGACACCTATGGTTGTGATCAGAAGTATTTAGCCCCCGAAAGGGATTGGGATTTTAGGTCCTTTGGAAATCCCAATACACATTCACGATCCCCGAGTTTGGAAGAAATCTCGACCAATGTTGTAAAGATTAGGACTTTTTAGTGAGAAATTCTTAGTAAACATACTTCATTATTGGATCAATTTATTCATCCATATTGACACTTAACACACACTATAGCCCTCATGATGATTAAATTCTCTAATCTTGACTCATTCCCATTTTGGATGTTAGTTTTTTTTTATCAAGACACTTTAATTTAGTATATTATACAATATGTATCAGTTGTTAATTCTTGAAGTTTAGACTGAACCTTAACCAGTGGTCATTGTTTATATGTTGGCTTAGAATCTCAATCTAAGACACTCACACACACACTATCGAGGATTTTGGTGTTAATATGGTCGTTGAATGTGTAATTTTCAAAGATTTTATCACTTATATATTAATAATTGATAAAGAGTGTCTACAATACACACATATTTCAAGTGCATTTAAAATGTCTTATCATTTGAACAATATCGATGGATTTTATTTGATTATTTGCATTAACTTATTATCTTATACAACCTATATCAATTCGTGATTTTCGAGTTTGGACGAACTGACAACCAATTTTGAGAGTTGAGATTATTGGATAAAGATACTTGATTGCTGGATAAATATGTTTATCCCAATTGACTATCTTACTAAAAATTGCCAACCTTTATTTGGTAAATGCCTAGGTTAAACGTAATGTTTATCGTATATTTTCATGAAAGATTTCTCTAACCTTCACATATGTATTTTTCAAGGAATCTTGTGTCTCATCCTAGGGTATGAAGTCAAAGTTCGTCGACAATCTTACCTAAGACATTTTGAAAATTTTGATTTATAATCGTGGACGATAACTCCAAGTCTGAAAGGAAATTTCTTAACATACTACTTAGTATCTCAATAGAGCTTTGATCAATCAACATAATATAGAGCAACTATTGTTAATGTGAACTTAGGACACATTATAAAATTATTGCAAATGCGATCCCTCTTCATTTGAGAAGTTTAAGGTAGAACATGATCTGAATGAATAAGAAGTCTTTTTTAAATAAATAATTGTAACTACTCGACAAAATTATACTCTCACATTTTGATAAATAATACTTATTTTACAGACATGTACTTTATGAATAAGAGAGTGTTTCATTGCAACAAAATATAGAGTAATATAATTTATTTTACAAAGGTAATTGAATGTCAAATGTTTATTTTCTCTCTTTTCATATATATTTTGTTTAATCGATAAAAACATTATTTTTTATGCATATGTTTGTTTAATTTTTCATCAAATTATCATTAAATTTTAGTAAAAATGAGTAGGAATTTTACTCCGTAAGGTTTAATTAGATATTTTTTATTTAAAAAAATGTGATATATGTCACTCTCTTTTTTCTTATTTATATTTTGTTACTTGACAAAAAATTATTATTTATGTGTGTTTGGTTAAGTTTATCAACATGTAACATATTATCAAAGAAAAAAGAAAAGGATAAATGAAAAAGAATAAGTTGATTAAAGAAATTGAAATATTAAAGAAGAGAGAGGTAGCTCCATAAATACATTAATAACTAATTTTTTTGTTTGTAAAAAATTTGTCCAACTTGGCAAATTGTGGATCCTCCAAGTGCTTATGTGGCAAAAAATTACTTTTGAATTGCCATAATATACGACTTAGAAAATTTATTTGATAACTCCAAGTCTGAAAGGAAATTTCTTAACATACGACTTAGGATCTCAATAGAGCTTTGATCAATCAACATAATATAGAGCAACTATTGTTAATGTGAACTTAGGACACATTATAAAATTATTGCAAATGCGATCCCTCTTCATTTGAGAAGTTTAAGGTAGAACATGATCTGAATGAATAAGAAGTCTTTTTTAAATAAATAATTGTAACTACTCGACAAAATTATACTCTGACATTTTGCTAAATAATACTTATTTTATTTTATAGACATGTACTTTATGAATAAGAGAGTGTTTCATTGCAACAAAATATAGAGTAATATAATTTATTTTTCACAGGTAATTGAATGTCAAAGGTTTATTTTCTCTCTTTTCATCTATATTTTGTTTAATCGATAAAAACATTATTTTTTATGCGTATGTTTGTTTAATTTTTCATCAAAATGTAACTTATCATTCAATTTTAGTAAAAATGAGTAGGAATTTTACTTCGTAAGGTTTAATTAGATATTTTTTATTTAACAAAATGTGATATATGTCACTCTCTTTTTTCTTATTTATATTTTGTTACTTGACAAAAAATTATTATTTATGTGTGTTTGGTTAAGTTTTTTTTTTTTTTTCCAAGTTATACCGAAGTACAATAGTTAAAACCTCTACCCAAACCCCGAAAAAACATCAATGCAACCACCCTACAAAATCAAAGGACGCTATCTCTACAGGGGACAGCAACAGAGCTTGTCTTGCCACTCTATGGGCAGCCCAGTTGGCAGTCCTTGGAACCGCACTAAAAAGAATACACGAGGAACAGGACCTCACTAACTGAGAACAATCACGCAGCAAGGGCCCACCCACCGAATCTTCGCAGCATCCACCATTAAACTTATTATCAAAGAAAAAAGGATAAATGAAAAAGAATAATTTGATTAAAGAAATTGAAATATTAAAGAAGAGAGAGGTAGCTCCATAAATACATTAATAACTAATTTTTTTGTTTGTAAAAAATTTGTCCAACTTAGCAAATTGTGGATCCTCCAAGTGCTTATGTGGTAAGAAATTACTTTTAAATTGCCATAATATATAATATAGATAGATAGATAGATAGATAGATAGATAGATATAGATACAGATCCATTAAGGATTTCTTGGCTAAATTACAAGTTTGGTCACTTGAATTACTAGTAAAGTTCACGTTAGCCACTGGAATTACTTTATTCTATCCGTAGTCACTTAAATTAGGTTAACAGTTCAAGTTTGGTCATTGGTCGTTAGTCTCCGTTAACTTTTGCTGATATGGCGGTCAACTCTTATAATTGACCGTTAAATGAGTGACGTGACAATTACAAAATATTAAAATTTTATTTTTAATAATTTCCACCTCATTATTACAATAATTAAAAAAATGTCTCAAGCAAAAACTGAGAGCTATAAGGGTTCTGAGGTGAGAGAAGTAAGACCTGTTTTCCGATACCCGGCGACGAGAGCTTTGTATAGAAATCTTGATGGCTTGATAGCTAGGCAACTGGCTACCAAGCCATCAAGGTACCAACTTGATTAGGCTCCCAAAACTAATATTATAGAGATCAAGGCGGCATGATACCAACCTGATAAGACAGAGGTGACAAGGTAGCAAGTTGACAGGGGATCAAACCCGACAAGGTTTGATAGCTAGCAAACAAGGTACCAAGCCGACAAGGTACACTACAAGAAAAATGATCTTTAACGGCTAAGTGTATTTGTTGCAATAAGTGATTTATGTGTCTCGATAGCCTTATAGCGGCACATAAATGTATGTTGTGAATACTGCTGCCGCTAGATCCTTTTAGCGGCAAATGTTAGCGACAAATATTATATGCTTCTAATTTACGAATTAGCGGCACATGATTTTGTTACTAATTTCACTTTTAAATAAGGGTTAATAGCATTTTGTACCCTTCTACTATTGTAAATTAACAAACATACCCCTCTATTAAATTTTTGCACAAATGTACCTTTCTAATATTAAAACGTAACAAATTTACCCTTCCGTCTAAATTTCTGTTAAGTGGCCGTTAAAGGGACTGGAAAATGACCCAATTGCCCCTCCTTTACTCCTAATTTCAGTTTAATTATTTTATTTAATATTTATTTATTCCCAAATAAAACAATTAAGTAAAAGAACACAAAACCTACGATCCCCTTCACTCGTACTCACTCGACAGAACCTTTGCCTTCCTCTCTAATAATCCCAAATCAAGCCATTAAAAGAACCAGAGAAATCCGGCCAGTAGAGGTGTGCGATTATCTTTGTCACCCAATATTATTGAAGAGAACTCCGGCTAATTGACAGGTGTGCCGCTGCCAGCCAAGTAGAGGGATTGACGGGGAAGCGATTGTTGGAATGTCGTGGGAGAAGCCAGAAGCGGGTGTAGGAACACCACGAGAGAAATCGGAAGCTAGCGATCGCTGCTGTGTGGTCGAGGGGAGAAAAGGATGGAGTCGGATCGCGGGAGAATCCGGGAAGCTGGCTGTCTGGCCTCTCCGTATTGCCCGGTTATCTCTACTCCAGCCGCCGGCGAGGAGCAGGCCGGAGCAGGCGCCGCCGAGTCAAGGGACGAACTGCCTGGGGAGAACAGGGGAGGCAAACGGTTTCTTACTGCCGGTGAATTGTCTAGGGATTAAGGGTTTGTTCTTTTGATTAATTGATTGATTTGAGATATAAATAAATAATATAATTGAAATTGAAATTATGAGTAAAGAAGGGGCAATTGGGTCATTTCCTAACTACTTTAACGGCTACTTAACAGAAAATTAGACGGAAGTGTAAACTTGTTACCTTTTAATATTAGAAGGGTACGATTGTGCAAAAATTTAGTAGAGAGGTACGTTTGTTAATTTACAATAGTAGAAGGGTACAATATGCTATTAACCCTTTAAATAACTATTTTATGGTCATCTTTTCTCAAATTAGAGACATAAATATTTGCTAGTAATGGTATTTTTAGTGGCAGGTAGTTTTGCGGGTAATAAGTTTTAGTCTAATATAATTACCATTAAATTAATTTTGAAAATACAATATTTTGGGCATTTCCTTTATGTATTTTTTTGTTTTTTCTCGTATATATAATTTCATCAAAAATAGATTATTTATTTGTTGGGTAGAGTCAGGTCAATCGTCCAAGGGAAGGTTTTGGGAGTTTGCGAGGAAGCTCATATGAACGGCATTCATGTCCGACGAAGCAAGTCTTTGAAAAATATTTGCCCATTCTGGTTTGGGTCTTCTTTCTTCAGTATCACTTTGTGCAACTTGAAGACTCTATAGCTGCTATGACTCTATAATCGATAATCAATAGATACGGAAGGAAATAGAAGAAAACAACAAAAGAGGAGGAAACCAGTTAAGGAGAAACCCTATGTATGGTGATTGGAAGACCTGTACGGGATCTTTAGAGTGGCCATCACTTTGTCATTCTAACAAGTCGCATAGCGTTTGTACTCTCTGCCAATGTACACATCTCCAAGACACCATTGTTGCGTTGAAAGATAAGTGATGAGAGACAAAGAACGCTTCCGCCTTGAAGAATCATCTCTCTAATCTGATTCAACGAACCTCTTTCTCGTGTTTCAGTTACCCTCCTGACGTATTGCTCCACAAAAGAAAATGATCTCTGAAATGAAAAGAAGGAAAAAGAATCATCTCTATTAGTCCGCCTCTACATCTTCCATTATGCACTCACAGAGTCCAAATGTTGCTATGAAGTATATAATCTCAATTAAGGAGTTTTATTCTCTGAATCTCGGGGAAGTTAACCACCACATAATTATCTCCTTTAAAGTTTAAACAAAAGGAACGAAAATCTTGGTTAGTGGATATGTGTTGGGAAATCTTTTTTCTGTTTAGTTCTTTTTCTATAAATGGTTAGTTGCTTTTCTATTTTCAAGAGATTGCTGTATCTATTTTTTATATATAATTTCCTATATAGTCGTTGGACACAAGTAATTGGTGGGCATAAGAATTAAAAAATCACAAATTTATTTATGTATCACACAAAGTTAATTAGCTATATATAAATTTAGATGTAAAAGTAATGGCGGCTTCTAATATTGTCTGCTAAACTGATGATTTCCCAACAAATCCTTATTTGTCTCTATTAGACTATTAACTAAAACTTTAGAGGACAATCGTTGTAACTTTGCCTCTAACAATAACAAATTATTTAACATAATTTTTATATAAAATAGTATAATATTATTTAAAGGCACATAATAATATAACATAGGCAAATTGTATATATGTTGTGTATAAGTACTTTTAGCAACATATATTACATTTGCCTCCACAATTTAGCCGTTAAAGAGTGATTTTCTTGTAGTAGTACCGGCTTGATAAGGCTTCAAAAATTAAGAATTGAAACCGGCAGGGTACCAACATGATGAGACAAAGATGACAAGGTAGCAAGTTGACAGGGTATCAAAATTGACAAGATGGCTTGGTGGCAAGTTGAGGCTACCAATTTACCAACTTGACGATAACTAAAATCTAAGTCTGGAGACAACTTGATATGGTACCAAGTCAGCCAGACGACAATGTACCAGGGTACATGCTTGGTATCGAGATGACAAGTGGCACCATGTGGCTAGCAAGATAAGATAGGGATAGCAAGCCGACGAGGCAGGCTAGTCGCAAAATGGGACCAAGTCGACAACAAAGGAGCTAAGTGTGGATTTATTGGGACTGTGAAGGGTACGATCAAGACTTTGTCATGAAGGCAAGGCAAAGAGCTTCAACCCTATGGTGTTCGTATATGCCTTAATTAGCAAAGTGTTGTATATGATCCCTTGTTCATGGTTGGTTGGTTAGTGTGGCATACTGGCATGAGCCGAAAGCATGCATTAGGTGGTCTTAATATCTTTTGCATGTGACAAAAGCTCAATTAGGAATACATTAGTGGAGGAGATGGGGTATCACAATAGAAGAAATTCATGAATGCATTTTTATTAAGGAGTTAGTATGTATGTTCATCTCTAGATGAATCTACCTAAACACTAGTTTCTCATGCTTGTTTCATTTTTCTTTCTTTAGTTGCTTTGGTTATTTATTTATTTGCTTTACTTGAATAAAAAATCGATCATCATTAGGGAGCCTCAATCCATTGTGTTTACTTTATATTACATCTTTATTCAAACACAATACATTAGTTACAAAATCAACATTATTTTGACAAAAACTAATTTCGACTCTTTATCACTTTTTCCTACTTTCTCGATTATGACTCTAGAGCCAAATTATCCTTTTTTATATAAATTTCTCACTTTTCCAACTAGAGACGGTCTTAGTGCGAAGAAGATGAGAAACATACATTTATTTCACTCGTTAATGGGCTAGTTTGACATTGCTATATCTTTTGCAGAAGCAACCACTAGTTTTTAGAGAAGTACTTAAAAAAAACAGTTGAGTGTTTGATTTACAAATTATTATAATTTTTTTTAATATAAGAGATCATGTAAAATGACATAAAAGAACTTCTAATACAGAATATGAATAGAAATTTTAAGAAAATAAAAGAAATCAAAATGAATCTTGTTAGATTTTATATTAAATAATATTATTTTCTATTTTATTTTTTAAAATGATATAAATGAAAGAAAATTATATTTTCCAAAATAAAATTAAAATATGGTAATGATAATCTTGTATTTACAAAACAGTTTTTCACAGAAACTCCAAATCGGAGCTCCTGCTTTTATGTTATACAAAAGCACTTTTTCAGCTTTTAGAGGTGTTTGGCCCGACTTTAGCTTTTAAGGAAGAAAAGCACTTCTAAAAGTAGGGCCAAACATAGGCAATATCGAACACATTTCAACCTAGTGAATGGCTGAAAGCCCATAGCCCCATAATCAAAGCCCAACCTCTTCGGCCCATTTTGGAAGTAACGACGAGACGCCTCTTTTCATTTTCTGTCTTTCTTTCGTACGGCGAAAAAAATCGACCTTCACAGAAACCAATGTCAACATTTGTTGACTCGTTGGACGACTCGAAAGTCACAGAGGTCGACTCACCTGGCCACTTTAGCAGCAGCAACAGCCAGGACGGCGATGGTGGCTATGTAGCCTACAATTCTGGACAGTTCGACTCCTTCGCACTGAATGACGAAGCTTATGGCTCGGAGCCTGCTCCAATCTACAACGACGGTGGGGAGTTCGTGGCAACACCCATGATGTCTTAGGGTTATTGATACCCTGGTGTGTTTTCTCTGCTTGTTTGGCCCTCTTTTTCATTCTCCAAGGTTACAATCCTCTTGTGTTGTCTTGCAGAATGGGGAGAATGCGGAGATAAAGATGGAGCAACTTCTAGCAAGTGCACATTATGGCCTGAGAAGCTTGACAAGCTTTTAGTCGAGTGCATTTTGGAGCTGATGGGGAAGGGGATCATTGTGGATGGCAAATGAAAAAACAGAGGATACGACGCTCTCGAGAAGATGTTGGAACAAAAGGTACCTGGTTGTGGGCTGAGGACAAAGCCCAATATTGAAGGACGGTACAAGGGTTTGAAGAAAAAGTGGCATGCTGTCACATTTATGAAGAATCAAAGTGGACGGGAGTGGGATGAAGTCAATAAGTGTGTCATAAGCCCCGATAAGAAGTGGGATGAGTTTGAAGAGGTATGTATACTCCCTAGCCTTTTACTTTCTGTTTGGTGCTACTTTGTAGAATTTTAGCAGCCCTAGTAATTTTAGCAGGTGATTTATTTCTGGCTACATATCTTCTCTTAAGCCAAACTACCCCTTGGAAAATGGGGGACATAACTTAGCCACAAGTTTTAGAGACATTATAAGAAGCTTTAATCTTTTAGATCATTTTCAGCCACTAATTTACAAACAAAGCATTTATTGAAGGAACTACATAATTCAAATGGGAGACAATAGAGCAGAGACATGTTTACCTCGTCTAAGACAAGGAAGGGAGAGGATGAGCGTTTGAGATTCATTCTAAGGAAGATTTTACAGGGAAGAATCCCATGTTGGCTGCGAATTTGAGAAGCTACCATTCTCCATCTCCGGATCTATCCACTACTCTATCAACTAAAACACAACCAATGACGCACACCAATATTGCAAATCCCAGGTTTGGTTTGCCGTCACCATGGGATTTCTTCAAAGGGGTTAGATTTCCTCTTCAAAGTATTTCAAAGGGAAGAAGAGGAGAAGATGGATCGAGTTACAACGGAGGGGACGTCATGGTGATGGGAGGGAAAGGGCAACAACTTGGGTAGCCGTCATTCAGTCTACGTAGGGAGATCAGGGCAGGAGGAAAATGTGCAGAGAACACAGTTTAGGAAAATCTACAGTCGTAGTCGCCAACTAGAATGTAAAATACAGTGATCCGTGTGGGCTATAGGGAACTTAGGATATTCTAACTCGAGTAAAGCCTATAGGATGTTTAACAAACGGACTCTCAAAGTTGAGGAGTCCATCAATGTGGTATTTGATGAAGCTTTTGTTGAGATTACAGATATATCAGATGATGATGATTTTGGTCTGGGAAGATCATCTACAGTGTGCACAGATAAGGGAATTGAGGATCAATGTTTGAAATAGAAGGCAACTGAGAACCTGAATACTGAATCACAGAACCAGAATTCAAAACACAAGGAGAATGAAAGCAAACTACAACTGACAGGAAATGAGGAAGAAGCAATTCATCTTCAGTCAATCTGCAGCCCCCAGCTCACATTGTCAAGAGACATCCCGTTTCACAAATTATTGGACCTATGGAAACATGTATCATCACTAGATCCAAAGCTTTGCCATCTCACACTGCTTTTGTGTCCTTAGTTGAACCTAAGTCAGTTAAAGAAGCCTTGTTGGATGAATTTTGGACTGCTGCTATGTTTGATGAAATGCATCAATTTGAAAGAGCAAATGTGTGGGAACTCTTTCCAAAACCTGAAAACAGGGTTATCATAGGAACTAAATGGATTTATAAGAATAAAACAGACGAAATAGGGGTGATAACTAGAAATAGAGCTAGGCTAGTAGCTCAAGGGTGCAATCAGGAGGAGGGAATAGATTTTGATGAAACTTTTGCTCCTGTAGCACGACTTGAAGCTGTTAGAATGTTATGTGCTTTTGCTAGTGCTTCAAAAAGTAAACTCTATCAAATGGATGTTAAGAGTGCTTTCCTAAATGGAGATCTGAAAGAGGAAGTTTATGTAGCCCAACCCCCTGGTTTTGAAGATCCTAATTATCCAAACCATGTGTATAGATTAAAAAAGGCGTTGTATGGTTTAAAACAGGCTCCCATAGCTTGGTATGATAAGCTGAGTTCTATTCTCTTAGATAATGGTTTTCACAGAGGGTCTGTGGATAAAACTCTGTTCACTAAACGTAAGGAAGGTCATTTGTTACTAGTTCAAGTGTATGTTGATGATATTATTTTTGGAGGAACTAGTAAGGAAATGTGCCTAGAATTTGAAAAACTTATGAAGACTAACTTTGAAATGAGCCTTATGGGTGAATTAAACTACTTTCTGGGATTACAAATAAAATAGACACTTAAAGGAATTTTTATAAGTCAGTCAAAATATATCCAGAGTATACTGAAACGCTTTGAATTTGGTAACTTGAAAACTGTTGTTACTCACATGGCAACGTCTCAAAAAATTAACAAAGATGAGTCAGGAACTCCTGTAAATGAAAAACTCTATAGGGGGCTAATAGGATCTCTCCTATATGTAACTGCAAGCAGACCTGATATTCTGTTCAGTGTATGTGTCTGTGCCAGATTCCAGAGTGCACCAAAAGTGAGTCACTTATCTGCTGTATAGGTGTCAAAACATAGCCCGACCCGATTAACCCGCCCGATCAACCCGACCCGCAACCCGACCGTAACCCGAATTGACTAAAAGTCAACAACCCGTAACCCGCCCGACCCGCAACCCGATTGACCCGCAACCCAACTAACCCGCAACCCGACTGACCCGCAACCCGATTAACCCGAACCCGATTGACCCGCAACCCGACTGACCTGCAACCCGATTAACCCAAACCCGATTGACCCGAACCCGACTAACCCGTAACCCGACCGACTCAACCCGAACTTCATCTAATCCACTTGAATCATTATTATAATATACAATACATAGTTTTTCAAAATAAAGTTTTTCATTCTAAACTTAGGTAAAATTATTTTTTCATTTCGTATAGGAAATTTAAAAAATATGAAACTCACTTGGTATTATGTATTTTAAGAAAATTACAAAAATTGAAACATGAAGGTCACTTGAACACTAAGTTCTTTAACAAAATTAAAAAGTAAATATAAAATCAACATAATGTCAATATTAATAATTGAGATCATTGTTTTCTATCATTGTCTCCAAAAAAAATTTTATTGAGAACGAATGAAGTGTGTCTGTGTTGGCTATTGGCTAGGGAGGAGATATGTTTTTTCTTGATAAATGTAATTGCGGGAGCGGGAGAGCCAAAATTTCATAATTGTGGAGCCATCTTTTTTGGAGGCAAGATTTAGAATTGTGGAGACAAATTTCTTTGGAGTCAAAATTTGGAATTTTGGAGCCATCTAATTCTGGAGGCAAATTTTGGGATTGTGGAGCCAACTTTTTTTAGTCAAACTTTGGAATTGTGGAGCGGGAAACAAATGTGAGAGACCCGAATTGTTGTCCACTAATTTTTGGTTTGCAAAAATAATGGAATTCCAAATTTAACGAGAATTTTAATACTTAGAACCGAGCTGTAAGTGTTTATTGGATGTCAATTATTGAGTTGTGTGATCAAAAGGAAGATAAATTACATCGATTATAAATACTCTTTTTATTAGTAAGGGAGCTGAAATTTATTGTCTTATGATATGAAATTCTTTTTTATTTTCAGTCTTTCTTTATTTTTAAGAAAATTTGTAAAAGTAAATTATGATATAGTCACGGTAATTAATTGTGACTAAACAATTAATCACGGGAAATGAAAACTAAAAAACTTGAAATCCATTCCCGTGATTAGAACTATATATTCAATTACTGTAATTTTTCTTGTGACTAGTAGTATACGTCTTAGTACGGGAAAACTTATTGTGAATAAGTTACCGTGACTGAAAATCAGTTTTCCTGTACTGAAGTGGGAAAGTTTGGTTCTTTTGATTATGAAAGTGAAATAAGGAGGGAAATTTTGAGTTTTCAACTTTTTGTAGAAGGAATGAAGGAAGAGGGAAATTTGGTTCTTTAAATTTTATGGAAGAGAAAAAAGAGGGAAAGTTGAGTGTTTCTAATTTATTGAAGAAGAAAGAAGGAGGGAAATTTTAGTATTTTTTATTGTGAAAAGAAAGAAGGAAACAAATTTGGTGTTTTCAATTTTTTGATTTTTCAAAATTTTAGCCTTTGAAATATGAATCTTTAACTTTTATATGGAGGGCATGACTAGTTAAATTTATTCTTATATGTTTTGAAAGCTAATATGTATATGTATGTAATTGTTTATGGCTAATAAATAAATCAAACATTAGTTACAACAATTATACTAAACTTGATAAGTAATCTTTGACGGTTCGTTATTTAGGGCATAAAGTATATGGTCAGGGTAGGGTGTATATGGTTAGTGATAAGAATTGATGGTTTTGACGGTTCTAAGTTTTTTATTAACATATGTTCACTGGAAGTCATTTGAAGTCTTTAACGGCAGGAGATCCCTTTTCAATTTATGTTTATGGTACGTGGCTACGGTACAAGGTATGTGGTGTAAAGTATAGGATATATGGTTAGGATATAACAATTAGCAAATATCACTTTTCATCTATGTTTTGAAAATCAAAGTATGAATTTCATTTTTAAATTAACTATACTAACAAAATCACAACTCAAGGACACATGGTTAGAGTATAGGGTATAGGGTATGTGGTTAGTGTATAATGTATTGATGATTTAGGGTATACAATCAACAACATATATTAACTTAATATTGTTGATTGAGGGTAAGGCTAAGTGTATAGGATATATGTTATTGAGTAAGTTATGATTGAAGTCACAATAATTTTACTAAGTTTGATAGTTAATCTTTAATGGTTCAATTTTAAGGATAATTCGAACAATTTTACACATAATTCGTTTGACAACAGTTTACCGAAGTTATTTGGGCAATGAGTTATTTCGAAATAACTCCTTTTATCACTCTGCTTTTTCCAAATACAACACGCCAAATGCCAGATTTGCATGGTTATACTAAACGAGATACTTTAATCCAATTACTACTGAATTAATACTAAAATATCAAATAAACAATTAATGGTGTCTTTTGGTTGCAAATATTGATATCACCATTACTATTAGCTAGTGTACTTTATCAATTATGATTAATTGCATAACAAGATTGCAAGTCATACAAATTGATTTAACATTTTGACTAGTTTTTTCAAAAAAAATTAAGTATATATATATACGAGGTAGAAATAAATTGGTTAAAAAGTTGAGAAAATATTTTAAATTAGTGTAATAAAATGTGTAAGTTGGTAACGAGTAATGAGTAAGTTACTCGATGCGCTGGCCCGAACAACCCGAGACCCGATCCGCCCGCAACCCGCCCGACCCAAAACCCGATGAACCCGCAACCCGATTTGCCCGCAACCCTATTGAACCCTAACCCGATGAACCCGCAACCCGACTAACCCGCAACCCGTTTGAACCCGAACCCGATGAACCCACAACCCGACTAACCCGCAACCCGCTTAAACCCGAACCCGATTGAACCCAGCCCGAACCCGCCCGATTGACACCTATAGCTGTCAAGAGGAATTTTAGATATTTGGCTGGTACTGTGGAATTAGGTCTCTGGTATTCCTGTGAATCCAGTTTAGAATTAGTTGGATACTCTGATTCTGACTATGCTGGGTGCATAGTTGATCGGAAAAGTACCTCAGGAACTTGTCACTTTATGGGGTCTTCTCTGGTGGCTTGGTTTAGTAAGAAACAGAATTCAGTAGCCTTGTCTACTGCAGAAGCAGAGTACATTGCTGCTGGATGTTGTTGCACACAGCTTCTGTGGATGAAATACCAACTTCTAGACTATGGTTTAGAATTTGGCTCCCTTCCTATACTTTGTGACAACACTAGTGCAATCAATATGTCCAAAAATCCTGTGCAACATTCAAAAACCAAACACATAGAAATACGTTTTCATTTCATCCGAGAACTAGTTCAAGATGGAAAAATCCACCTTGAGTTTGTTCCCACAAATTTCCAACGGGCTGACATATTCACAAAGTCTTTGGGATCGGATTCTTTCCTTCAAATCAGACGAGAGCTAGGTCTCTTTTCCTTAAGTGACATTACTCAGGACCTTCCTTAACTAGGATTCAGGGATTCTCTCTTTAGAGATCGTCTATGCTTTAGGGTCAAGTCTTTCCATGTTTGTGACCTTCCTCATTCCTACCCGACCTTCCATCTCTTGCTCTTAATCAAGCCTATAAAATCCTTAGGATCAAGTCTCACTTCTCATCTCTCAAACAGTTCCTCTCCCACAAAATTAAAACCTTCTTTTCTTCAAGCAATTATGGCTGGATCTCAACAGCATGTTGCCTCCTTGCGATTGGCTCAAGCAGCCATTTTCAATGGAAAAGGATTTGAGGATGCTGCTGGGTATGCTCGATATCTTCTCAAATTTCAAGATCGTTCCTTATGTCCTTCCATCACTCTGGATCCCTCTCGGTTTAACAGGTATGGGATGGATATTCCACGCCTGATCAATTCCAACTGCTGGGGTGATATACTCCCTAATCGTAATTTTGGTTTTAATGAGGGGGATGCCTTGCGACTGTATACTCATGATACTGGTCGTTATTACCCTTCTGACTTCCATTCTGGGAGACTTTCAGATGATCTCAAGGTTTTACACTTCTACATCACAAGGGCTTTCCTACCGCGATCCCATGGGCTCAATACACTCTACCCCTCGGATCTGTGGATCCTCGCTAGTGCAAAGGAAAATCGCGTCATTAGCTACCCTCGCCTCATGTTCGATCACATGATGAACTATCATGATGCCAATTATGATGGAGAACTCCCGTTTGCTCCTCAGATAACGCAGATTCTTTTGGCCTTGGGTTTGGATTTGCGTTTCAAGGTAGCTCGAGTAGACATTCTGAGCTCTCTTCGTGCTCAGTTTGTGCTTCGCAAAGTTGATGCGTCTGTCGGACGTCGTCGTCCATTAGTCAATGCTCCAGGGGGAGAAGCAGGTGGCCATGTAGTTCCTCCTCACGAGGATGGACTCGGTCTTGCAGATTTAGAAGAAGAAGAAGAGGCTAAGGAAGCGCCAGAGTCAATAGATTTTGCTGGGATGTTAAAGGATAAGGGCAAACAACCGTTGGTGCATTCCTTGGAAGTCATTCAAGCTATGTTTCGACAGGAAGGGGAAGCTAGTAGCAGTAGGAATCAGATGCAGGAAGATGAAGATGGCATCTCTGATTATGTTTCTTCACCTGATTATGGGTTCTAGGATGGATATCTGTCTTAGGGGGAGCTAGTTAGGTTTGGATCCTGTCTGATTGGATTAAAGTAGGAGGTGTCCTTAAGAGTGAGTCTGTCTGTATTTTAAACTCAGCATGCCTGAGTATGTGTCTGAATGTCTTTGGTTTTAGTTCCGTGTCTGGCTATTTGTGTCTGATTATTGAATAAACTCCCCTTTTACGAAAACAGTCCGGTTCCTCGCTATACAGTTTATGTTGGGAGCAGTTTGCACGTAACGTGTGTTTGAGTGTGTGCAGGAACTGCATTAGCAGCTGAAGGGATCATTGACTGCTTAGGGGGAGAATGTTGAATGAAAGCCAGTCATCGACCCATGAAGACAAACTGGAAACGTGCGCATCATAGAAGAGGAAAAGGAAGTCTTGGACATCAAGGCTTGCATTTAGGAAGAATTTCCAAATATAGAAGGAGCAGATCGGGCACAGCTACAGAATCAACTCAAGGGAAACAATTAAGGGAAGAAATTCAAATGACGGAGAAGGTTGCGGTCTGAAGACCAACGGCTAGTTGCAGAAAAGATAAAAAGGCCACAAAGGAGAATAAGAAAGCAACTTTTCAAGAGATCAATCGTCTAAGAGCACAGAGGAGTTTTGTGAGTGACGATCGATAAGAAAAGTAGCTCTAATCCAAAGGTCAGGAGTGACTGTGTATTAGAGGGTGTGTCGGAGGACACAGTAGCTGGATAGCTGAGTGTGTGAGTAGTTCTGTGAGTCAGATTAACCTTCCGAGTGTGGTTGGTGAATTGTAAGTTTCGGAGCAGTCAAGAAAATCTCTTAGTGAATTGGCGAGAATCACAAATCAGTGATCTCTCGTCCGTGGAGTAGTCAGAGCTGAGTTACATTTTCTCTTAGCTCTGGAAATCACGTAAAAGTCCCTGTGCCATTTTTATTTTGAAGCTCTGCAACAGTTCAAGCCTAAATCTCGTTCCTAGCTTGGATCGTGTTTTGGAAAACAGGGGAATTGAATCTGCCTAGGGGAGGATACAGTTCAAGCAGCGTGGAGTTAAAACGCTCCGTTTAGCTAAAGTACATCAATCTCTTTCAACAGGCCAAATCGAGAAACTTAAAGAAATTGGGCTCAAGTGTTTGGGCCCAACCAAAACAAGCAGATCAGTTCCATTCTTCATTTCGTGTTTAGTTTTCATTTCTGTTTTCCATCTGGTATCATTATTCCTTTGATCGATCTTGTTCTTAGCAGAAGGAAGAGTTAGGGTTTCAGGGGAGATCAAAGGATCGAAAGGAAGGAGGCATCTCGCGCTCGACGCCTGATAACACGTGGTATCAGAGCTCGGTCGCTGATCAAACAGGTTTCACAACCCAGGCGAGATCCTTCTTCAAGCGCAGCTCCGTTATACCTTGCTGATGGATTTTCACAAAATCTTCCACCACGATTTGAAGGGGTCAATTATGGTTACTGGAAGAATAGAATGGAGTTGTTTGTCGGATTAACAGACCCGAAGCTGTGGGCTAGAGCAATCAAAGGGCCATATGAGCTTAAAGAAGATCAAGAGAAGTGGAGCGATGAGGATTACGAAAAATTTCAGCAAAATTGCAAGGAGACCAACTTGATGTATTGTGCCTTGGGTCCGGAAGAATATCATAAGGTTGCTGGATGCAAGACAGCAAAGGAAATCTGGGATAAACTTCAGGTCACTTACGAAGGTACATCTCAAGTTAAAACTTCCAGAATAAATTCTCTTAAACATCAATTCGAGCTATTCAAGATGGAAGAAGGGGAAACAATACGACAGATGTATGAGAGATTTACAAACATTTTAAATAGTTTCGAAAATCTTGGGAAGTCATATGAGAGTGGAGATCTTGTAAGAAAGATACTGTGGAGCCTACCTGAAAAATGGACTCCTAAGGTAACAACTATTGAGGAAGCGAAAGACCTTGAAAAGCTTGCTATTGATGAACTGATTGGGTCTTTGACCACTCATGAAGATAAACTAGTGAAAGGCGGGTCAGATAGTAGTGACAAAGGTAAAAAGGGGATCACCTTTAAAGCAATCAGTGTGACAGAGGAATCAGAAGAATTAGAGGACATGGAAGATGAGGAACTAGCACTGTTAAGCAAGCAGATAAGTCGGTTGCTAAGAATTCGAAAGGAGAAGAAGATGGGGGGATCTAAGGTCAAAGAAGCTGATAGAAATGATGGTGGGGCAAGATTTGGTTAGCCTCGAACATTCACTAAAGTCAGAAATGATGTCAATCCAAAGGGTATTGGATCTACTGGATGTTTCAAATGTGGACGATCGGGGCACATCAAAGCAGAATGTCCATTGCTTAAACGAGAAAAGGCATATGCAGCTACTTGGAGTGGAAGTGAGGATGAAGGAGAAGAAGAAGATGAGGTGACTGTGCATAGATCATACATGGTAGTAGCTGAAGGAATAGAAGATGATGAAGGAGTGCCTGAAATTCGTCAGTCCACTCAGGTAAGTGATTCTAACTTAAATGAACTAAGTGAGATTGAAGATGAAAGTGATGATGAAGGTCTAGCTCAAACTATTAAAGAGATTCAAGTAGAATTTGGAAATGTGAAAGTCAAGTACACTAGACTTAAGAGAGAAAATGAGATAAATCTTAAGAAAATAGAAGAACTAGAGTATAAGCTGAAAACAAGTGAAGCAAGCAATAGTGAACTATTAAATAATCTTGAGAATAGTGAGATTGAAAATAAAAAACTTCAAAAGGAATGTCTAAGCCTAAAAGAACAAGTGCAGAAGAAGTTGACTCACAAAGTCGGTTACTATCAGTCAAGAGTAAACCATGATTTAGTTAAACACATAGAATGTTATTATTGTCATAAGAAGGGCCATTTGATAAGAGACTGTAAAAAACGATTGTGGTCATAAGCAAAGAAAAATATATTAGTTGATAATAATAGATACATCAGGAATATTCATTCATCACAAGAACCCAAGAAAGTCTGGGTTCGAAAAACAGCATGACTTCTGTGTATGCAGAGTTGTCTTCAATGAGCATGGAGACATCTAAATGGATCACGGATAGTGGTTGCTCACACCACATGACAGGTAACAAGAATTATTTTCAAGTCTTGAACAAGGTAGGTTCGGTAAAGTATTCTTTGGTGATAACAACTCTGCTGAAATAATTGGAAAAGGTCAAGTTGGTTCATGTCCCTCTATAAAAAATGTTATGTTAGTTAGTGGTCTGAAACATAATCTTATGTTTATCAGTCAAATGTGTGGAATGGAATGTAGAGTCATTTTTGAACCAAATTGCTGCTATGTTGAAAATATTAAATCTAAACAAATTCTGTTTACTGGGAAAAGGAATGGTAAGATCTATACTATTGACTTAAATGATAAAGACAGCTTTAATGAAACCTGCTTAATCAGTTTGGACAGAAATCTGCAAGAAGACTGGCATAGGAGGCTAGGTCATGTAAATGTGAGTACTTTATCTAAATTAGCTCTGTTAGGTTTGGTAAAAGGGTTGCCTAAGATAAATGAAAAACGTGAATTCTTTTGTGATGCTTGTGCTAAAGGGAAACAAACTAGGTCTAGCTTCAAGAGCAAATCAATCATTTCCACATCCACACCTTTGGAATTGTTACATCTTGATATGCTTGGACCTACTGATACTGTAAGCTATGGGGGAAAATCATATGTGTTTGTGGTAGTATATGACTACTCTAGGTTCACATGGATTTTGTTTTTAAGTAAAAAGGATGAAGCTTTTGAAAATTTTAAGACCTTACTCAAAAGGATTGAGAATGAAAACATGACTAAAGTTTACAGTATTAGGAGTGACCATGGAGGAGAATTTTCCTCTCAATCCTTTGAAATCTTCTATAATGCACTTGGAATCTTTCATAACTTCTCTGCTCCTAGAACTCCTCAACAAAATGGGGTAGTTGAAAGAAAAAACAGAACTCTAATTGACATTGCTCGTACCATGTTGCATGACTATGGAATCCCAAAATATTTCTGGGCTGAGGCAATTAATACAGCGTGCTATGTGGTTAATAGAGCATTAATCAGATCAGGCTTAAACAAAACACCATATGAACTATGGAAAGGGAGAAAACCTAATCTAGGGTACTTTCGTACTTTTGGATGCAAGTGTTTTGCTCTAAATACCAAGGATAATCTTGGGAAATTCGATGCAAAGTCTGATGAAGCTGTATTCTTAGGATATTCTAACTCGAGTAAAGCCTATAGGATCTTTAACAAACGGACTCTCAAAGTTGAGGAGTCCATCAATGTGGTATTTGATGAAGCTTTTGTTGAGATTACAGATATATCAGATGATGATGATTTTGGTCTGGGAAGATCATCTACAGTGTGCACAGATAAGGGAATTGAGGATCAATGTTTAAAAGAGAAGGCAACTGAGAACCTGAATACTGAATCACAGAACCATAATTCAAAACTCAAGGAGAATGAAAGCAAACTACAACCGACAGGAAATGAGGAAGAAGCAAGTTCATCTTCAGTCAATCTGCAGCCCCCAGCTCACATTGTCAAGAGACATCCTGTCTCACAAATTATTGGACCTATGGAAACTAGTATCATCACTAGATCCAAAGCTTTGCCATCTCACACTGCTTTTGTGTCCTTAGTTGAACCTAAGTCAGTTAAAGAAGCCTTGTTGGATGAATTTTGGACTGCTGCTATGTTTGATGAAATGCATCAATTTGAAAGAGCAAATGTGTGGGAACTCGTTCCAAAACCTGAAAACAGGGTTATCATAGGAACTAAATGGATTTATAAGAATAAAACAGACGAAATAGGGGTGATAACTAGAAATAGAGCTAGGCTAGTAGCTCAAGGGTACAATCAGGAGGAGGGAATAGGTTTTGATGAAACTTTTGTTCCTGTAGCACGACTTGAAGCTGTTAGAATGTTATGTGCTTTTGCTAGTGCTTCAAAAATTAAACTCTATCAAATGGATGTTAAGAGTGCTTTCCTAAATGGAGATCTGAAAGAGGAAGTTTATGTAGCCCAACCCCCTGGTTTTGAAGATCCTAATTATCCAAACCATGTGTATAGATTAAAAAAGGCCTTGTATGGTTTAAAACAGGCTCCCATAGCTTGGTATGATAAGCTGAGTTCTATTCTCTTAGATAATGGATTTCACAGAGGGTCTGTGGATAAAACTCTGTTCACTAAACGTAAGGAAGGTCATTTGTTACTAGTTCAAGTGTATGTTGATGATATTATTTTTGGAGGAACTAGTAAGGAAATGTGCCTAGAATTTGAAAAACTTATGAAGACTAACTTTGAAATGAGCCTTATGAGTGAATTAAACTACTTTCTGGGATTACAAATAAAATAGACACTTAAAGGAATTTTTATAAGTCAGTCAAAATATATCCAGAGTATACTGAAACGCTTTGAATTTGGTAACTTGAAAACTGTTGTTACTACCATGGCAACGTCTCAAAAAATTAACAAAGATGAGTCAGGAACTCCTGTAAATGAAAAACTCTATAGGGGGCTAATAGGATCTCTCCTATATGTAACTGCAAGCAGACCTGATATTCTGTTCAGTGTATGTGTCTGTGCCAGATTCCAGAGTGCACCAAAAGTGAGTCACTTATCTGCTGTCAAGAGGAATTTTAGATATTTGGCTGGTACTTTGGAATTAGGTCTCTGGTATTCCTGTGAATCCAGTTTAGAATTAGTCGGATACTCTGATTCTGACTATGCTGGGTGCATAGTTGATCGGAAAAGTACCTCAGGAACTTGTCACTTTATGGGGTCTTCTGTGGTGGCTTGGTTTGGTAAGAAACAGAATTCAGTAGCCTTGTCTACCGCAGAAGCAGAGTACATTGGTGCTGGATGCTGTTGCACACAGCTTCTGTGGATGAAATACCAATTTCTAGACTATGGTTTAGAATTTGGCTCCCTTCCTATACTTTGTGACAACACTAGTGCAATCAATATGTCCAAAAATCTTGTGCAACATTCAAAAACCAAACACATAGAAATACGTTTTCATTTCATCCGAGAACTAGTTCAAGATGGAAAAATCCACCTTGAGTTTGTTCCCACAAATTTCCAATGGGCTGACTTATTCACAAAGTCTTTGGGATCGGATTCTTTCCTTCAAATCAGACGAGAGCTAGGTCTCTTTTCCTTAAGTGACATTACTCATGACCTTCTTTAACTAGGATTCAGGGATTCTCTCTTTAGAGATCATCTATGCTTTAGGTTCAAGTCTTTCCATGTTTGTGACCTTCCTCATTCCTACCCGACCTTCCATCTCTTGCTCTTAATCAAGCCTATAAAATCCTTAGGATCAAGTCTCACTTCTCATCTCTCAAACAGTTCCTCTCCCACAAAATTAAAACCTTCTTTTCTTCAAGCAATTATGGCTGGATCTCAACAGCATGTTGCCTCCTTGCGATTGGCTCAAGCAGCCATTTTCAATGGAAAATGATTTGAGGATGCTGCTGGGTATGCTCGATATCTTCTCAAATTTCAAGATCGTTCCTTATGTCCTTCCATCACTCTGGATCCCTCTCGGTTTAACAGGTATGAGATGGATATTCCACGCCTGATCAATTCCAACTGCTGGGGTGATATACTCCCTAATCATAATTTTGGTTTTCGGCCTGAGGCTGTAAGGATGTTCTATGCGAACATGAAGCCTTGTTTCCAAATCTCCCCACCCTGTTTTACTACGATAGTTTACAACTATCTGATCACTATCAATGTGGAACTCCTGTCACTGCTTCTTGACATTCCTGTTGCTGGTGCAGAAGTCCAGAATGAGTCTGACTTCCACTCAATTGGCTTCAATGAGGGGGATGCCTTGCGACTGTATACTCGTGATACTGGTCGTTATTACTCTTCTGACTTCCATTCTGGGAGACTTTCTGATGATCTCAAGGTTTTATACTTCTACATCACAAGGGCTTTCCTACCGCGATCCCATGGGCTCAATACACTCTACCCCTCGGATCTGTGGATCCTCGCTAGTGCAAAGGAAAATCGCGTCGTTAGCTACCCTCACCTCATGTTCGATCACATGATGAACTATCATTATGCTAATTATGATGGAGAACTCCCGTTTGCTCCTCAGATAACGCAGAATCTTTTAGCCTTGGGTTTGGATTTGCGTTTCAAGGTAGCTTGAGTAGACATTCTGAGCTCTCTTCGTGCTCAGTTTGTGCTTCGCAAAGTTGATGCGTCAGTCGGACGTCGTCGTCCATTAGTCAATGCTCCAGGGGGAGAAGCAGTTGGCCATGCAGTTCCTCCTCACGAGGATGGACTAAGTCTTGCAGATTTAGAAGAAGAAGAGGCTAAGGAAGCGCCAGAGTCAATAGATTTTGCTGGGATGTTAAAGGATAAGGGCAAACAACCGTTGGTGCATTCCTTGGAAGTCATTCAAGCTATGTTTCGACAGGAAGGGGAAGCTAGTAGCAGTAGGAATCAGATGCAGGAAGATGAAGATGGCATCTCTGATTATGTTTCTTCACCTGATTATGGGTTCTAGGATGGATATCTGTCTTAGGGGGAGCTAGTTATGTTTGGATCCTGTCTGGTTGGATTAAAGTAGGAGGTGTCCTTAAGAGTGAGTCTGCCTGTCTTTATTTTAAACTCAGCATGCCTGAGTATGTGTCTGAATGTCTTTGGTTTTAGTTCCGTGTCTGGCTATTTGTGTCTGATTATTGAATAAACTCCCCTTTTATGAAAACAGTCCGGTTCCTCGCTATACAGTTTATGTTGGGAGCAGTCTGCACGTAACGTGTGTTTGAGTGTGTGCAGGAACTGCATTAGCAGTTGAAGGGATCATTGACTGGCTTAGGGGGAGAATTTTGAATGAAAGCCAGTCATCGACCCATGAAGACAAACTGGAAACGTGCGCATCATATAAGAGGAAAAGGAAGTCTTGGGCATCAAGGCTTGCATTTAGGAAGAATTTCCAAATATAGAAGGAGCAGATCGGGTACAGCTGCAGAATCAACTCAAGGGAAACAATTAAGAGAAGAAATTCAAATGACGGAGAAGGTTGCGGTCTGAAGACCAACGGCTAGTTGCAGAAAAGATAAAAAGGCCACAAAGGAGAATAAGAAAGCAACTTTTCAAGAGATCAATCATCTAAGAGCACAAAGGAGTTTTATGAGTGACGATCGATAAGAAAAGTAGCTCTAATCCAAAGATCAGGAGTGACTGTGTATTAGAGGGTGTGTCGGAGGACACAGTAGCTGGATAGCTGAGTGTGTGAGTAGTTCTGTGAGTCAGATTAACCTTCCGAGTGTGGTTGGTGAATTGTACGAGTTTCGTAGCAGCCAAGAAAATCTCTTAGTGAATTGGCGAGAATCACAAATCAGTGATCTCTCGTCCGTGGAGTAGTCAGAGCTGAGTTACATTTTCTCTCAGCTCTGGAAACCACGTAAAAGTCCCTGTGCCATTTTTATTTTGAAGCTCTGCAACAGTTCAAGCCTAAATCTCGTTCCTAGCTTGGATCGTGTTTTGGAAAACAGGGGAATTGAATCTGCCTAGGGGAGGATACAGTTCAAGCAGCGTGGAGTTAAAACACTTCGTTTAGCTAAAGTGCATCAATCTCTTTCAACAGGCCAAATCGAGAAACCTAAAGAAATTGGGCTCAAGTGTTTGGGCCCAACCAAAACAAGCAGATCAGTTCCATTCTTCATTTCGTGTTTAGTTTTCATTTATGTTTTCCATCTGGTATCATTATTCCTTTGATCGATCTTGTTCTTAGTAGAATGAAGAGTTAGGGTTTCAGGGGAGATCAAAGGATCGAAAGGAAGGAGGCATCTCACGCTCGATGCCTGATAACATTGGGTTTAGAGCCGAGGCCACGGATGTCTATTCTTAATGAAGTTGCTCCCCCCCCCCCCCTCTTCTCTTTGCAGGGCAATATGTCTTCGCACGTGAGTGAGGATCAAGTGGTGCAATTTTCCCTTGATGAAGTCCATTCAATCAAAGTTCGTAACTCTCATATGCTGTTTGGTTGCGTCTTCACTACGGCTCGTGTCATGACAGTCGAATTAAGAGAGTCGGTGAATTCTCCATGGCAATGCAAAGGTAGGATCAAAGTGCTGCAAGCCAAACATGGCTTATTTGAGTTCGTCCTCCCCAATGAAGAATCCAAATTTTGGGTTTTGAAAAGAACTCCCTGGGTGGTGAATGATAAAATCCTCCATCTACGGACATGGACGTCGTCGGTCACAAGACAGACTTATGAGGAGCTAGCGGTGGCCCCCTTCCGGGTGAAACTATGGGATGTGAATGACGATTGCTGCACGACAAAATTTGGCAAGAAGGTTGCGGGTCCCACCATCGGCCAAGTGATCGAGGTAGGTCTTTGTTCTTGCCAGGACATATGGAAATATTTCATCAAGGTGAAAGCGATGATTGATTTCTCTCGGCCCCTGCGATCCCAATTGATGGCTGATAGTGAGGAGACGGGGTGTTTTTGGGTGCGGTTGAAATATGAGCACCTCCCAAACTTTTGCTTACATTGCGGACGGGTGGGACATTTTCAACGAGAATGTGCTTTCGACCCCCCAACTCGCAAGGAACGATTTGGCCCGCATATGATGACCAAGAAGCTGGGAACAAGGGTCTATGATGTGGATGATATCACCATTCCTTTCCATGGGATGCCAAAAACCGTATGGGTTAACAACAACATTATAGGCCCTCGCAACCAACCCAAGCTGGCTCGAAAAGAGGAGGAAATGAGAAGGGAGGATGTGGTGGGTGAAGGCTCGGGCCACCATGTAAAGTCCCATGGACTGGTGGCTGGGGAGCAGGTTGATCCCTTTCCTATGGAGAGGGAGAACCAGGCGTTATCGAGGCGAAACCCTAGGTTATTTGCCATCTCTCGCTCACCTAAAATGAATCTGGGTCCGAGCATGCAACGTCAAGATAAGGGTAAAGAGAAACACGATTCAGTTCGTGCTTCATTTGACCCAAAAGAGACTTGGAAGTCGATGATGATGGCTACGAAGGCGGGGTGACGCAATACAGATGGAAGCCAAGGGGCATGGCAAAGCTCTCGGGGGATGGAACCTGAAAACCCTCCCCATGCAGAGACTAGCTTAGGTCGCAAACAGGAAGCAGACCATCAGTCTACTGCTGCTGCTGGAGGAAGAATCGGAGGATGAGATGTCGTTGTTGTTTGCCTCTCTAAGTGGGGTAGGACATACAGTGGCGGAGAAACAATTGGATTTGGGACGGGGGACTACTGCGCCCTGTGCTGCTAGTATGGAGGGCGGGCCGCCAGTCCAGGCTTCTCCAATGCGCCTCCCCAAACCTAAACCACGCCAGCTGCCGCGCAAGGATGCCTTAGCCAAAAAAGGCAGGGGGAAGCTTAAGAAGAAAAGTATGACTAGTGCTACCCGGAAGGCTTCCACTGCTCTGGTTTATGATAATGGGGCTTGGGTGGATGTTCCAGTGGGGGAAGTGACATATGTTGCTCCCTCCCCAGTGAGAGAGTTCCTCAATCCGCTACCAAGTGGTGTGTTTGCTGACTAAGTCGACTGAGAGTAGTCCGGAGGGTGATACGCATTGTTCCGATATACAAAGTAGAAGGTCGGCTGCCGAACGACCTAACAATGGCCATGTTCAGCAAGTTGTACGTGCATTCGAGGCTGGGATGAGTTTTAAAACGTCCAAACCACTCCTCCGCCGAATGCAGATCCTAGCTCGGTCGTTTGCAGGCTCATGGTGGAGCAATCCTCTGAATTGACTGGGGATCTCGGAGAGCTGAATGAATATGGTTCCAATTATGATGCCTACAAAGTAGAGAAAGAAAACGCTCATTCCAGGAGGTGGATGGGGACGCATGCGAACCCATTACACCGAAAAAACAATTTGTGGAGGAAAAAGATGTTGCTGCTACGATGGAGGAAACTAGCCTTAATTGGTCCAAGCGAGATAAATGAGACTTCTGGCCTGGAATATGAGAGGCATTGGACCATCCCTCACATTACAAACTGCTATGGGTTTAGTTCATTCGAATAAACCGGACCTTGTCTTCTTTACAGAAACAAGAGCTCGGCGGCGATTAGTTTCCCGTCGTATGCGGGGTCTAGGATTTGTGTCTTCTCACACTTTTTTGTGGATGCTATTAATGCACTTGGTGGTCTTGTTGTTGCTTGGTCCCCCGAAGTTGAAACTTCAGTGTTTTTTCATTTCGATTTTTGTATTGGTGTCCAAATTAATGAAGTTGAGTTTTCCTACGTTGTTGTTTGTGTTTACATTAGTTGTAATCCCTCTATCGGAGCCACGTAGTTGGCTCATCTTCGGGAGGTCTGTGACACTATCCATATCCCATTTGTGGTCATTGGTGACTTCAATACCACCCTGCATGAACATGAAAAAATGGGAGTAGTGCTTGGAATATTGCGCAGTCGATTAGCCTCCGTGATTTTATCAACGATCTTGGACTCCATGACCCCGGCTATCAGGGTGATACTTTCACCTGGACGAACAAGCGTTTGGGAATGCCTGCATTCGGGAACGACTTGGTAGGGGCCTCTAATCCCAATTGTGGGTGGATCTCTTCCCTTATACACTTGTCAAACACTTTACGGACCTCAGATTGGACCATCGGTCGCTGCTCCTTGCGGACAGGCCCTATGCTCAGAATAGTCGTCCATTATTCAGGTTCGATGCTCAATGGGCTGATAGCCCTGAAGTTAGGGGGATGGGAGAAGCTTAAGAACTTGAGGCATCTCCTCTGTGATTGGAATAGAGTAGGCACTACCCTCTAAGTGGAAATTGAACACCTCAAATCTCACCACCCTATAAATTGGGAGGAAATGGGTTTCTACCAATTCTGCCGCATGAGATTAGAAAAATGGTTTTCTCCATGGGTTCCAAGCAGGCTCCTGGCTCGATGGTTTTACGAGGAAATTCTTCAAAGCCTTTTGGGATATTGTTGGCGATTTGGTGATTGAAGCTGTTTGCTCATTCTTTGCAACTAGTAGGATGCTTCGAAGTTTCAATCATACTTGGCTAACCCTAATACCCAAGGTGGAGAATGTTGAGAATTTGAGACAACTGCGGCCAATCAGCTTGTGCCAATTTGTTTACAAAATTATTACTAAAATCATGGCTGCTAGGCTGGCTGATATCTTAGCGGGAATTGTTTCTGAAGGACAGAATGCCTTCATCCGAGAGAGGCAAATTATTGAAAATATTCTTGTGGGTCACGAGTTTATGCACTATTTGAAAATCAAAACACGTGGCAAGAAAGGGTACATGGCTCTAAAGGTTGACATGGAAAAGGCCTATGATAGAGTCGAATGGTCGTTACTGCTGGCGGTCTTGGAGAAAATGGGATTTAACTCCGTGGGGCGTAGATGGATACATGAATGCCTCCGATCGACTTCATTCTCAGTTCTCATGAATGGCACCCCCTCGGGGTACTTCTCGCCTTCCCGAGGGCTCCGACAAGGGGACCCTCTTTCTCCTCTATTGTTTGTGCTCTTTACGGAAGGCTTCAATGCTATTCTTCGCAAGGCAATAGCGGACAGGAGACTGGAAGGTGTAAAAGTAGCTCCCCGTGCTCCTCGTGTTTCTCATCTGTTCCTTGCGGATGATTCTTATTTATTCCTGCGAGGAAATCTCCAGGAAAGTGAGAATCTGATTGAAGTATTGAACGAATATGAGGAGCTGAGTGGCCAACGTATGAATTTGGTGAATTCGGCTGTTTGTTTTAGCAAAAATGTAGCTCGAGAAGACCAGGAGTTTCTGGCTGCGATGCTGGGAGTGGGAGCGGTGGGGGCCCATGATAAATACCTGGGATTGCCGACTCTGATGGCCCGGTCGAAAATTGAAGAAGGATTCGGTCTGACAATCGAAGGAATCTAGCCAACCCAAAATCACCCACACGGCCTCCCGTGTTGTCGTCAAGAAGTATGTTGCTATGCTTTAGATCACAGTGAACATAGGAGCTCCATATTGGTGATGAAGGTATCAAGCACAGAAGCCACGTCAATGGCAACACTTAACCTCTGGAGGAAGTTCAAGCTCTTCGGCGGCTCAAGCTCATCGATGCTTCGAAGCGGATGCAACCACTCTTCCAAGCTGCCATTAGCTAGGAACTTATAGACAAGAGCCTTGAACTCATTCCCTCGATAACCGACGCTCGAGCACATGGTCACTATTCTCACGAGATTTTTGTGCCTGATGCTCTTCAAGACTTGACATTCTGCCTCGAAACTCTTGGAAGCTCCTCTGTGTTGAAGGTTGAATACCTTCACAACAATGGTGATTCCTTTCTCATCATCAAAAACTTCCTTGTACACAGAACCAAAGCTTCCCACACCAACCAGATTAGCCGACGAGAAGCCATCGGTATCTTTGTGGAGCTTTCTGTAAGAGAATTGCAGTTGCAAGTCATCAGCTATAACTCTGTCTTATTCCCTCTCCTTTTGATCCAAAAAACAAGCAGGCAAGTGTTGAGATAAGGGCTACCTTGTTAAAGGTTCGTGGCTGATACCTTGGAGGCCTCGGCCCATTAAGCTCAACTAACGTCATAATCAACACTAATCTCAGCTAGGGTTAAGAGATGATAGCCAAAAATTATGTATATATGTACAGCAGCTCTACTACGTGATGATAATAAGAAATTGAATTCCCTTTCCCGTGGACTAGTCTTGTTCGATCACATCGAAACAAGGAAACCACGTAAATCCGTCTTGTTTCGATTAAATTCCGTTTCGATTAACATGGTATCAGAGCCTCTCACGATGGATAGGGAGAGCATCAACACTCGGCTTAACTCGAAGAATTTTGTACTATGGGAATTTCAGTTCCGGACGTTCATAGAAGGCCAAGGGTTTTTTGGATATCTCGACAGCACAATGAAGAAGCCGACTTCACCTCCAATGACCGAACAGGAGGTTCTGAAATGGATGCGATCGGACGCCATAGTCAGATCATGGATCTTGAAATCTGTGGATCCCTCGATAATATTGGGGCTGCGTCTTCTCACGACGTCGGCCGCCATGGGAAAATCACTCCAAGACACCTACGCCACAACTAATGTGACCCGCCAATTTGAAATTGAAATTGAAATTGAGCTCGCAAATCTTCACCAGGGGGACAAGGACATAGCCACCTACTTCAACGCAATGAAACTCCTATGGACTGAACAAGATATTCTCACTGCGGCGCTCCTCACAGGTCCAGCCTCTGTCGAAGTTCAGGTTGAAAGGAACAAAACTAGGGTCCTACAATTCCTAGCTCGCCTCAAGCCTGACTATGAGGTTGTTCGCTCCACGCTGCTTAATCGAGAGGGAATTCAACTTGAACCATCCTGGGAGCCTTGATTCGGGGAAAAACCAGGCTGCGAACCCAGGCCTCCATTGATGCTCGCCCAGGTCAAGGAGATAGCGCAATTTTCGCAGCCACCAAAGGGGGGATCCAGGCTGCATCGTTGCTGGGCACTCCTCCATCAAGGGCGGATCGTACCCTTGTGGCTTCAGCGGGACGAGAAGGTTTCTCGGATGCTGCTTTTGCAGCGTACAAATCCCCAGTCGCAGTGGCGGCCGTGCGTGCTCTCGGTAGTTAGTGCACGACCAACAGCGCCAGGTGCACGGCCGTGAGCCTCGGCTCGGCCAGGCCGTGTCGGCCTGCACGGGCAAAAGGCACCTGTGCACGGCCGTGCGTGCCTGCCCGTGCGGCCCCAGCTGACGGTGATAATGGAGCTGCTGGCGCTGCTGATGATGATGCGTTCATGACCGACATCGATCTCGACGATCTTGGCGACGAGTAGGCTGTACTCGTTGCCCGTCTCAGTGTGTTTGTTTTTGTTTTCTTTTTAGACTTTTGAGTGTTTGCTCCATGTGTGCGGAGCTTGAACTTGGTGTCGTTTGTTTTGTTTTTGGTTTTTCCTTTGTGGTTTGATGTAGCCGTCTGGGCTAACACTTATCCCTAACGCCAGTGTGCTAGTGTTTCTGATGTTCGATTTGTGCAGCATTGTTCACTCCCCTGTTCGTTTCTCGCTGACTGGTCCACTTCCAGTCCCCCGGCAGTGTTCTTACCCGGTAACATCGTTCCCCTTATCTTTCCCTCTACTCCATTGTGGGCAATGTCGTGCTTAAGTGTGGGGGGATGCTTTGTATCGGTTGGAATATTTAGGATGGTGTTTGGAGCCTAGTCCACTGTCTGAATCTTACGATTTGAGGGCTCCAAGTACTGCTGTTTGATCATATTGGCACTGTGTTTAGATGGATGAATTGATTGGTTTTCGGATTAATGCATGACAACTTGTTTGCGACTGGGACAACCTATGATGAGGACTGAGATGTGCAGTAGAACGATGTAGGGGTTCAGTTTTCCAACTGTTTGCTTGCCAACTGTGACTTGATCTGACTTGATCTGATTACTTGTTCTTGACAGTCGTTTATGCATCTAGTTCAGGGTATCAGAATGTGAGATAGAGCATATAGGTAGCCATGTGAGATTTGAGCCTGCTTGTTTCTTTCTTGTGCGATAGATCCCTCTTCCATGATGTGTAGCATTCACGTTGTCACTAGCTAAGATGATGGGGGCATAGGATTAGCCCACGCCCAAAACTGACTGTCCTGATGTGTCATATCCCCTAGTCAGCCCCTTTGAGCCGTGTGTTATCCTTTCTTTTGGTCTATAATGGAAAAAATCACCCTTGTTGCATCTTTTAGAAGGTTCCACAGAGTGGTTTTTACATATTCTCTGCTGTTTCTGCTACAGTCTATGTGAGTGTTGGAGGTAGTGCTTAAAAGTTGGGCAGGTATTTGAAATATGCAGAAGTGGTGGCTCTCTTAAGAAATGAAAAGAAAAATAAAGAAAAAGAAATTGAAAGCAAAAGAGAGCCACTGCCAAAAATCTGAATAATGCCCAGTAAGTAGTGTTTCTTAGTAGTCTGGCTTGGAAATGCTGATGTTTATGCCTCCTTCGCTCTTGTGCTCTTAAGATATTGAGTAATGCAGAATAGCAGAAAGAAAATACCGGGTTGTTTGACTGTGATTGTGTGTTTGGAAAATGTGGAACCTTTTGCTATGAATACTTCCACCACCTAAAAGGCCTTTTCCCCATGTCCAAGACCCTAGCCAGTCATTTGAACTTGTGTCTAAGACCTTCTGATTAGTTAGTGGTGACACCCCATATGTGAACTCTAGCATTTAGAGGCTGCCATCATGGTGAAGAGATGATAGGTATTGAGAGAAATAGCATGCGCATCTTTCGCATCAAATTGTCCTGACCCCACTGGTCGAGAGTGAGTGATTCATTTTCATTTTCTATATGCTCTTGTACCCCGGTGAGGACCTAGATTGCTCGGTCTCTATTCTGATGTCTTGAGTTGGATGCATGAGTTGACTGTTTTGAGTAAGTGGTTGAATCAAGTCTAGGTTGGCCAGTGAACAGAAGGGAGACTCTTCCTTTACTCGATTTGCTGCACTCGAATGTCCTTTGTGGTGGTTGTCCAGGTTGTTATTGAGGTTGTGCATGTATTGATGTTTGAAAACCAGTGCGATTCACGTGTTTTGTGCCTTTATGACTTGTCCCCAATGTTGGTTGATTGAAATATGTAAGCTTACCTAGTGTCTGACTTGGTTTGCTTGGGGGCAAGCAAACGGTTAAGTGTGGGGGAGTTTGATAGACCGTCATTTACACATGTTTTTACCCTCATACTTACACCATTTGAGGTGTTGATTCTCGTGTTTTAGGCCGATTTCACGCTAGGTTGTGCTTGTTTGTGTTATTTCAGGTCCTAGTACGGGAATGAAGGCTTAGGAGCGAGTCTGGGGTCGATTGGACGAAGAACGGACGAAGGGCGAGCTTTTTGGGGAGTGCACGGGCAGACCAGGAGGCTGCACGGCCGTGCACTTGAGCCATTTGGCCGTGCGCCTCACGCCGAGGCCATGCACGGGCAGGCTTAAAGCTTGCACGGCCGTGCGCCTGGCCGTGCAAGGTGGATGAAGGCCGAATAATTGATACGGTGCGTTTTGAGGGTGCACGGCCAGAATGGTGTTGTGCACGGCCGTGCACCTGGCCGTGCAACTCGGGAAAGTCGGTTTTAAAGCCTAATCCGAGCCAAAAGTGGGAGGGTCGTGTTTTTCAGAGCAAAAACAGAGCCCTAGAGAGAGAAAGTGCGAAGAACACATCCTAGAAGCTGTCCTAGAGCTGGATTTCATCGAATCGAGCCTGGAGATCGTCATAGGAGTGGAAATCATCGTCCCGGAGCAGATTATCCTCATCGTTATGAGTATGACTAATCCGATTCTTGTTTTCTCTTCTCTCTCTATGGAGTAGAACCCTTCTCTCACTTGGGTATGAAGAACCCTAGTTCCTTGTGTTAGGGATTTGATTGTAATGACTTGGGATGATATTACTGTTTGATTTTAATCAAATGACGCATGTTTAATGAATTGATTTGAGTCTGATCAGCTTTTCTCAATTTCTGCTGCAACCTGAGATAGATAGAATCTGATTAGGTTGTTAGAGCCTCTTCATTCGATAGTAGGAGATTGGCTATACGAGAGTTAGCCAGTTGACTGCTTTGTACTGGTGTTCTTGGCGCCAGTAGTGGAGTTCTGTGTTCATAGCCTCAGCTTTCTATCCCGGTGAAGACTAGTCGTCTGCCGGGTAGTTAGACTGAGAGGGCTTGGTCAGCTTAAGAGATTCCAAGCTACTGTCGGATCTTCCGCAGTCTAATCAACAGTAAATCAACCCAGGGAATTGCAATTGAACCTAACTAAGGGGCTAGGGGGACTCAATCCCGAGTGACTCTTACCTGCTTTAGAAACCCGAACAATTTACTGCTTTCTTGTTGCTTTTACTTTTCACAACAACCACTCGAATTAGTTTGCTAGATAATAGAGAATCACGGAGTAAGCAGTAGATCTAGACCCCGGGTTGATAATTAAACTTGCCTGTTACTGCAGTCCCTTTCATTGGTTACACTTGGCCATTGTTAGGTGTTGTGTTTTAGCGTGTCACTAAGACTACCAGTATTTCTTTTCCTCCTAGTCTTACTGTTATTTCTGAACCTTTCCATGTCATCCATACGGATCTTTGGGGCCCTAGTTCTGTTATTTCTCGTCATGGTTACAAGTATTTTGCTTTATTTGTTGACCATGCTACTCGATACACGTGGGTTTACTTCTTACGCTTAAAATCTTATCTTTTGTCAGTGGCTACCGGGTTCATCAAAATGATCCAGACACAATTTGGTAGGACCGTTCGTGTAGTTCGATCTGATCCTGGTGGGGAATTTAGTTCTACTCCTTTACTTGAGTTATACATATCCCTTGGTAGTCTTACCCAGAAACCATGCCCGAGTATTTGCCAACAAAATGGTCTAGTCGAACGTAAAAACCGTCATGTCTTAGAAGTCACCCGAGCTCTTTTGTTGGCCTCCAATGTTCCTTCCTCTTTTTGGCCTGAGACTGTATCCACTGCTGTTCGCCTCATTAACTATCAGATCACACCCATCTTAGGTCAAGAGAGTCCTTACTACAAACTCTACTCAAAACAACCACCTTATTCACGTCTCTGTGTCTTTGGTTGCCTGTGTTTTGTTCTTCTTTCCCGGTCTGAACGTACGAAACTAACATCGAAGACTGTACGTTGTGCCTTTCTTGTTTACAGTGACATCCATAAAGGGTACATTTGCTATGATACCTCTCTTAGGCGCACCAGAGTAGCTTGTAACGTGGTCTTCTTTGAAAATATGATGTTTTATTCCTCATCTTCTGCATCTGCCCATCTTTTTATACCTCATTGAGTCTCCCTTCCTTTTATGATGATGATGATGGTTGATGCCCATGTGCCCAGTCCGTCACCGTCTCCCGACCCAACCTCCTCGGCGTCGTCCTCTTCTTCCTCTTTTGCAGCCAGCTTGCCGGAATCCTCTCCTGCTTCGTCTCCACCAGCTGTTATTCCCCGTCGGTCAACTGCTAGCTTATCTTCATGACTATGTCTCTTTTCAGGTGACTCCCATTCCTGTCCCCGCTTCACAGGCCAAGGATGATCCACAATGGGACGGTGCTATGAAGGAAGAATTTGTTGCTCTTCACGTGAACCACACTTGGGATATGGTTGCCCGACCTCCTCCTGAGATTCCGGTTGTCGGCAGTAAGTGGGTTTATGCTATTAAGGTTCATCCTGATGGTACCATTGAGAGGTTCAAGGCGCGGGTGGTTTCACAAGGGTTCACTTAGGAATACAGTGTGGATATTGATGAGACTTTTGCTCCGATGTCCAAGATGGTCACTGTTCGCTCTCTTCTGGCGGTGGCCTCTCTACACGGCTGGCCTTTGTATCAACTTGATGTGAAGAATGCTTTTCTTCACGGGGAACTCAAGGAGACTGTCTACATTGAGCCTCCTCCTGGCTATCCAGTTGGTGACTCTGATCAGGTGTGTTTATTGCGCTGTTCTCTTTATGGGTTGAAGCAGGCGCCACGGGCGTGATTCGACAAGTTTCAGTCCACCATTCTGGGCCTCGAGTTTACTCAGAGTCTCAATGATCATTCGCTATTCACACGTCGCACTTCCTCTGGCATCGTGGTTCTTCTTCTCTATGTGGATGATATGATTGTCACCGGTGACGATGCGGCTGGTATCTCTGCTCTGACAAAGGGGTTACACGACTCTTTTAATCTTAAGGAGATGGGGTCTCTTTCATACTACCTCGGCCTTGAGGTTACCCGATCCCGCTCTGGTATAATGCTCAGTCAGCGGAAATATATTGATGATCCTTTGGATTTGGCTCATTATAGTGACTATGCTCCCTTGACGACTCCGATAGAGCTCAACCTTAAGTTGGGCAAGGATTCCGGTGATCTATTGGCTGATGGTGGGCAGCAGTATCGCAGTCTTGTTGGTAGTCTTATTTATTTGGCATCTACCAAACCGGATATCGCATACGTTGTTCAGATTGTTGCTCAGTTTATGATGGCACCTCGTGCTGACCACTTGGCAGTTGCCCATCGGATTCTCCGGTACCTCCAGGGTACAAGAGACGTTGGCCTATTTCTTCCTTCTTCTGACTCTCTTGTTTTGTAGGCCTTTTCTGACTCTGACTATGCTGGCTATGTTGACACTCGCCGCTCTACTACTGGCTAGTGTGTTCGCCTTGGCAAGTCTGTCATTTCCTGGAGATGCAAGAAGCAGGATCGTGTTTCTAAGTCAACAACCGACGCAGAGTATCGTGCCATGTCTGATGTCACTTCCGAGCTGGAATGGTTACAACGCCTATTACGGGATCTTGGCGTGGAGTGTGTTGTACCTATGGAGCTTTATGTGGACAATACGAGCGCTATTAGGATGGCTACCAATCCGCTTATGCATGATCGCACCAAACACATCGAAGTCCATGTCCACTACATTCGTAACCTTGTCCAGGATGGTACGATTCGCATTTTCTACATCTCATCTGAAGATCAACTTGCAGATTTGTTGACCAAGGTTTTCTCTACGGCACGACACTCATTTTTTGGGGGCAAATTGATGATGAGATCTCCCCATCAATTTGGGGGAGGGTGCTGAGATATGGGGTACCTCGTTAAAGGGCCGTGGCCGATTCCATGGAGGCCTCGGCCCATTAAGCTCAATTAACGTCATAATCAACACTAATCTCGCTAGGGTTAAGAGATGATAGCCGAAATGTATGTATATATGTACAGCAGCTCTACTACATGATGATAATAAGAAATTGAACTCCCTTTTCCGTGGACTAGTCTTGTTCGCTCACATCGAACAAGGAAACCACGTAAATCCGTCTTGTTCTGATTTCTTCTTTTGTTTCGATTAAATTCTGTTCCGATTAATAGCAAGAACCCATGAAATTCAAAACGAGCATGCTGCAGATTGTTGATATAACAATCTTCAACGAACGACTCGATGCTTCATTTCGTGGTCTCAAGTTACAAGGTGGAAGATTAAATAGTCATACCACCACAGAGTTTGTCATTTCCAACCACGGAAACCACACTGCCATTTCTGTAGACTCCGTTTGTTGACAATTCACCCTCAAAACTGCAATACGACAGATTCAACATCTGTAACAAATTCATACCTCCGAAAAGCTCTGGAATTCGAACCGATAATTGTTATTCGAGACATCCAGTTGGTGAATGCCTCTCAAGGAACTAAGAGAAGAAGGAATGGTTCCTTGCAGACGATTTCCTTGCAATTTCAGTGACTCCAATCTCACACAGCTGCTAAGAGTACTTGCAATGCTGCCTGACAAATCATTATGAGATAGATCCAAACCACCCAAGTTTTTTTTTTTTTTTGAATCCCCACTTCAACTGGGACTGAACCGGTCAGCTGATCACGAGACAAGTTCAGGAAAATCGATAAAAAAACAGACCCATAACTTGTGGAGGAATCAAACCACTGAAGTTGTTACGAGAAAGGTCCAAAGTAATCCAGTTTTGGCACTCTCCAATCGTAGAAGGAATCTCTACCTGGAGATAGTTACTTGCTAATTTCACTTCGAGCAACCTTGTTAAGCTTCCGATCGACGATGGCACATTCCCTATGAAGCTGTTATACTCAAATCCAGCTTTTCTAAGTTGTGAATCTTTCCAATGGTGGACGAAATGGTACCTGAGAAACCGTTATCGAATGCCACGAGGGTATGCAAGTTACTAAGACTATGTATCCCCATAGTCAACTCCCCAGATAGTTGATTCTTGTTGATGTAGAGAATCTGCAGCGCTAACAAGTTCCCAATATCAACCGACAATCGACCACCAAAGTTGTTCTAGTCTATGATCTAGGCCTGCAAATTGGTGGCATTGGCAAGAGAAGAAATGAAGCTCAAATCATCTTCTCCACCACCACTGCCTAAGGTGTTGTTGATGATCAAGCGAAAAAGCCAAAAAGGTTTCGAGCTCTCCCTAAGCTAGCCATTCCACCTATGAAGTCATTCCCCTATAGCTGAAGCTGCTCGAGATTCGAGACATTGGAGAACGAAACAGGTAGCTTGTCGGTCAAGTAATTTGATGAAAAGATTCCCTCCGTTCTAGGGTTTTGCTCGGAACTCACGAGCGAGAGAACGACGTTGGTGTCGATAAACCTTAACTTTATTGAATGATAAGTAACTAATGCCAAAGGTACATATTTATAGGCTTAGAAAATCCTAATACTTACCTAGTCCTACCCCTATTCGATTACCCCTTCCCAAACACAAAAGGAAAACTTGACCCAAAAGGAAAAAACACCCTAGCCCAACCGAAAAATACCCAAAAGCCCAATACTGAAAAATACCCTCATCAATCCTCCCCCCTTGAAATCAACCTTGTCCCCAAGGTTGACCCTCGCCTTCTTCTTCCTCAAACAAGCACATCACCGTAGCATTACTGCACTTGTGACCAATAGTGAATCACTCGTCGCAGTTGAAGGAGACCTTGAGCTCTTCGCAGCTGCTGCTCTTCCCAGCTCAATCTCTTCCCTCCTGGCGGCCCACGGGGTGGTCCTCCTCCTCCTTGGAATCCCGAGCTTGCAGTTCTCGGATTAAAGCCACCTCCTCCGTCGGTAGGGCCACCTCCACCAGTGCCCGTCGGCCCTCCTCCTCCGGCAAACTACAACGCGCGACTAGCCGGCTTACTGCGTTGGATTTGATCGTTTTTCATCCTGGCCAAGCTAATGGCGTCGCGCAAAGACTGGGGTCAAAACATTCGGATCTCATCCGCGATCTCCGATTTCAAACCTTCCAAATAAGTGCCTACCAATGCCTGTTGCGTCCAGCCGACGCAGCGATTAGCCAATTTCTCGAACTCCTTCTGGTAATCGCGCAGGGTCCCAGTCTGACGAATCCGTGACAGGGCTTCGTCACAGCTCTCTCCTTCAGTCGGACCGAACCTCGCCCACAGCTCCTGCGAGAACAGCCCCCCACGAAATCGGCTCTCTAGTGTCCTTGTAGGTGCGCTTCAGCCATTGCCACCACTGGTTCTCCTCTCCCTCTAGATGAAATGCAGCTAGTGGTACCTTTTGATCCTCTAGGACCTCCTGATACTCGAAGAATTGCTCGACGCGAGGAAACCATGATCCAGGATCATCCCTTGCAAACTTGGGAAATTCAAGCCGCGCGAGCTTTGCCAGAAACCCGCCCCCGCCACTAGTGCGACCACTCCCTTTGCCAGCTGGCTTGCCGCTGAAGCTTCCCCGCCCCGTACGAAAACCAGTGCAGCCGTCTATCTTCAACCGGTTCCAGCTCCTCTCCCCTATTCTCATCCCAGTCGTGCTTTTCTCTCCCTCCTTCTCCTCTGCGCCGCTCTTCTCCTCGTCCCCTTCCTCCGAGCTCTCTTCTCCAGCCGACGAAACCATTACGGTCTTCTTCCCCTCCCGTTGCGGTGTCAATGCCTCCACCTTGGCCACCAGAGACTTCAACGTCTCCAAGATCTCGGCTACCTGCCCCCGTACCTCCTCTTGGCCCGCCGCAGTGTTCTGTGCTAGGGCTTGCAAGTCCTCCACCGCAGCTTCCATTGCTGAGCATCGTTCTGCTTCTGTGCCCGTACCCATTGCGATCTGGCCCCGAACGAATTTGGAACCAGGCTCTGATACCAATTGATGAACAGATTCCCTCTGTTCTAGGGATTTGCTCGAAACTCACGAGCGAGAGAACGACGTTGGTGTCGATAAACCTTAACTTTATTGATTGATACAGAACTAATGCCAAAGGTACATATTTATAGGCTTAGAAAAGCCTAATAATTACCTAGTCCTACCCCTATTCGGCTACCCCTTCCCAATCACAAAAGGAAAACTTGAACCAAAAGAAAAAAACACCCTAGCCCAACCAAAAAATACCCAAAAGCCCAATACCAAAAAATACCCTCATCATAATTGAGAGCGACGTCAAAGCTCTGGAGATTGGGGAGCGAGATTCCCATATCCGGCGGAAGACTTCCATGGAACTGGTTCAATCCTAAGTACACGTGAGTGAGATAAGACAGATTGAAGATCGATGAAGGGATTCCACCGGAGAAATAGTTCTTTGACAAGGTCAAAACGGAGAGGCTCTTCAACTCTCCTAGAGTACTAGGTACCTTGCCACTCAAGAAATTGCCGGTCACCGAGAGTATCTTGAGAGAGGACATGTTCCCAAATGAAGCAGGGATGTTTCCTCTCAAGTTGTGGAGTTGGTGACAAAGTTCTGTAGATTGTTCAACGATCCCATCTCCGGTGGCATTTCGCCAACCAGACGGTTGCTGAATGCGTTGAACACCACGAGATTCGGCCAGTGAAGGAGTTGTTGAGGAGATAGAGATTCTCGAACCTGTGGAGACGGCCGAGCTGGGGAGGAATCTCTCCAATCAAGCTGTTGTTGGAAAGGTAGAGATCTCTCAGGAAGCTGAGATTGCCAACTTATGGGGATATGGAGCCTGAGAGCTGCATCGATCACAAGTAGAGTATTGTAACTCTCTGGTGGCTTGTGCTGCAAGTAACACCATTCCAATGGCAGAAATGAGCGGAATCGTTTCACGAGCTCAGAGCCCCGAGTGGGTCGCTAGAGATCATGGACTTGAGGTGGAGCAAGGCCTGGCAATTCGTCTCGTTGCCATCGATCCCAGAAGCTGTAGCAGCATTCAGAAGAGTAACAGTACAGAAAAAGATGGAGTGGAAGAAAGCAAATGCCAGAAATGGCCCCAAATTGCCATAACCCATCATGTGAAACTCAAACATGGATGCAGAAACTTCAGAGGATAGTGCATCAAACACACTTGTAACTGGTGACAGATGAATATGTGTATTATCGACGGTAGAGAAAACAGAGTTTGAAGAATTTTGGTTTTCTTGTTTTTTCAGTTGAAGATCTGCATTCTACATTGCCAACCAGCACACAGTCAAAGTCTTCACCAATCAAAACTCTGCGGCTACGTTTTGTCTTGTTGTATTGTCTCAAGATTATATTAGTGTTATTATTAGTTTGGATTGAATTTACACAAAGGCCACCGATTTTGACAAGTATAGTTCACAAGTTGTCAACATTAAAAATTCATTAAAAAAAATTACAAATTTGAGGAGCAGAGACTTTCGAATATTAGGGTGTCTGTAAGGATTTTCGATTCTTGTAATAGTAATGTTGATTTTTTGTAGGTGAGTCAGAAATTCGAATGAGAGAGCTAAAAATTTACACACAAAGAATTCGAACTAAAAGAAGGCTAACAACTTATCGGCAACTATATTTTGCTAATTTATTACCACATTTATATATAATTTTACATGATTTTGAGAGTTGAGTAGTGGATATAACCTCCTGTCATTAACATAGCTCCGCCACTAATGACATATAGGCTATTGTATTAGAGTTGTTAGTTGATTGAACTTTCTGCTGAGCTACTCACTCTGACCTTTTCCTTTTGTTGTAATCGGTTTTCATTTGCGTCTTGCAAATTGATTGGGAATGAAAACGAACTGATTCGACCCAAAAAAAATGTGCCAAGAGGGGCTCAGTGTGCAAGAAGATGAGCAACATAAATTTATTCCAAACATTCAACGGAAAAAAAAAGGGTTAATACCCTAATTTGACCCGAAGTTTAGCGTGAGTGTCAGTTTTGGCCCAATTTTTTAAATAAGACATTTACGGCCTACTTTTGAAATTTTTGGACAGATTTGGCCCGAAACTTGTGTTGACCGTTAATATTAACGGTCAAACACTTATTCCGTTAGTGATTCAGAAACAAACTGCTTATGTGGTTATACATGTGCCACATCATCAAATAAGACATTTTTAATTTTGTAATTTAATTAAAATAAGACTAACAAATTAAAGAAATAAAAAATTAAAGGATGGATTTATCGCAGCTCCACTTCCTCCATGTTTTAGCCTAAATCCACGCATCTTCCATCTCCATTCTTCTCCTCCATTCCAATCCCTCCGCTACCAGCAACTGGTGGCCAAAATGTGCACCGCCCAGAACAAGATTAGAGCTCCTTTTGCTTTTACCCTTCGCTTTATGAGATCTGTTGGGTTGAACTTTTTTTGCAGGACCCAGATCTGGTGGTGACGCACGATTCCCCGGACGAGCTTCCTTCTCGAGATTCCCTCTCTTCAACGAATCGACGCGGTCTCTGAACAAGTTCGTGACAGCGATTGCATCTGATCCGCCATGGCCAGTATTGATTCTCTCTGTTTGCTTCGTCGGTGGAAAGGAAGAAGGGTGGTTCAGAGTCTCTCTGTTCTTAGTCTAACCGGTGGTTCAGAGCCCTGATTCTGCAATGGTGGCGACGGATGCTTCGGACTTTGGAGTCTCTTCGTTTCCGACGACGGGGTGGTTCAGCCTCCGATTGCTTACGACACAGTAGAGGAAGAAGGGGATAAACTAGTGGGAAGGAGGCGGCGGGATGAAGAAATGAAGGTCGGAGGATTGGGGTTTGGGGTTTGAGATTTTGGGATTTTTTTTATTAATTTAATTACAAAATTAAAAAATATTACTATTTAATGACGTGGCAAGCCACATCAACCATTTTTTTTGCTGAATCACTAACGGAATAAGTGTTTGACCGTTAATACTAACGGTCAACACAAGTTTCGGGCCAAATCTGTCCAATAATTTCAAAAGTAGGCCGTAAATGTCTTATTTAAAAAATGGGGCCAGAACTGTCACACACGCTAAACTTCGGGCCAAATTAGAGTATTAACCCAAAATAAATTATTCCACTCGTTAATATCGAACCCAATTCTACCGTGGTTCAAGCCCATACTAAAGCCCAACCACTTGAACCCATTTTGGAGGTAACGAGGCGTGAATCGTATCGTAATCGTATAGATCTTTCTCCGCAGCGAAAGCGAGACGCCTCTTTTCATTTTCTTTCTTTCGTACGGGAAAAAATAATCGCCCTGCTCAGAGACCGATGTCTACATTTGTTGACTCGTTCGACGACTCGGAAGTCACAGGGGTAGACTCACCTGGCCACTTCGGCAGCAGCAACAGCCAGGGCGGCGATGGTGGCTATGTAGGCTACAATTCTGAACAGTTCGAATCCTTCGCGCCGAACGACGACGCTTACGGCTCGGAGCCTGCTCCGATCTACGGCGACGGCGGAGAGTTCGTGGCGGCAGAGGAGAACGGGAGCGGCGGTTTCGATGGAGACTTCGGTGGATCCAATGGTCCTGTTCTCCCGGCTCCTTCGGAGATGGAAGAAGTTGGCTTCGCTCTCAGAGAGTGGAGAAGGTAAAAGCTCCATTTCTTTCGATCCCTTTCTCGCTTATGTTTGGCTTGTGATGAGATAGGCAAATTGACCATAAAGGAACTACGAAATTGAGAAAAAGGTGTAGTCAATTGGCTTCCCTCTTAGACGGATTTCATGCTTGATCGATAGTTTGTGCCTGAACTCCAGTCTGGTAGAGGGAATATCTGTTCATTCCTGATATAGGGTTCAATTGCAGAGAACTCGATTGGAAATGGTAGATGATCAATGATCTTTCACCTTCCTCGTTGTTTTCTTTCGTTCCGTTGTATGGATGTTTAGGGAGAACGCATTGCGACTGGAGGAGAAGGAGAAGAAGGAAAGGGAGCTGCTTAGCAAAATAATAGAGGAGGCAGAGGATTACAAGGTGGAGTTCCATAAGAAGAGGGAGGTTACTTGTGAGAGCAATAAAGCAATTAACAGGGAAAGGGAGAAGGTGAGACATGAATATGTTGCTCTTTTCAAGTTTGATGTTTGTGATCTTGGTACGCTTGGTACCAAGACATGATCTTGGTACGCTTGGAAAGTGGTTTGTATGCTATTTTGGTTTTATTAATGAGAGATGATTAAGTGTGGTGAAAAGTGGAAAGGTTCTAAGGTAGAGCATATCTCAGGATGTTAGGGTATCCCTTGCATGTGGTTTGAACCTGGAATGGGAATTTAGCTAAGGAAACAATGATGGTGGAGTTCAGGGAATCGAGTTCTATTCTACTTTGAATTGTACGAGTTCGATACATTCATTACCTGATGCCTCTTAATGTGATTTTGAACATGGAATTACATGGGTGAAACTGAAAGCCTTGAATTTTGATTGTTCATCTATTCCAACTTCAATATGTTGAACATCCTGCCTAAGAAAATTGCTTGAAAGGATGAAAACCTCCTGTGATTGCCAAAACCTAAATGCTAGAATCTATTATTTGGTTGGTTAAGATTAGTCAGATGCTTTCTGGATTATTTCATGATTGTCTAGCTGATAGTGATATGCTGAATATTCCCAGCTTGCCATGGTCTGCTGTTCCTGTAGCACCTGGAGAAAGTATTTCCCAATTTGTATTCTGTTCATGAAGTAGTTTGCTCTCTTTAGCTTCTCATAATAAGGATTTAGCAATGTGCGAACGAATAGAGGGGTTTCGTTCTAGATTCAACTTAGGATGGCTTTGCAGGAAACAGTTCTGGTCATTTATATTGTTTGACTGTCAGTTCACCGACTAATTTGTTCTGATGATTCTTATGAATGCAACCACAAGTTTAGCTTTTTAGTTCTGATTGTATAACACGGTGTGTTGGGTGGAAGCAAGCTATATATATGAGAGCTATTGCTGTGTGTGTGTGTGTGTGATGTATCATAATCCCATTTCTGGACTGCTGCCTCTTCTTTTTCTGGCCTCTGCAGCTACTTGTGACCAAGCAAGAGAAGTTCCATGCTGAGGCAGACAAGGAGTACTGGAAGTCGATCGCAGATCTCATCCCTAACGAAGTGCCCGCTTTCGAGAAGAAGAAAGCGAAGAAGGACCAGGAGAAGAAGCCTTCAATCATGGTTGTCCAAGGCCCCAAACCAGGGAAACCAACCGAGCTCTCCAGGCTGCGCCACATACTCCTACAACTGAAACACAATACACCACCTCACCTGAAGCTGACTCCATCCGCTCCACCAGCGAAGGATCCTAAAGCTATCGATTCAGCAGCAGCCTCTACTTCAAACTCTGCATCCGCAGTACCAGCAGAAGCCCCTGAGCCACTTGCCGTTGCCTGATCACTATTACTACTTATATCTCCTCCTCTCTAGATGAAGTTTACCTTTCCCCGAGACATTGTGAACTCGCAGCAGTAAGAGTATAGCAGGAGAAGCATTTGGACTTTAAGAGTTTTAGAGGGCTTCACTACATCCTCGTATGACAATTGAAATATGCAATCTGATTACGTTTAGACGAAAAACGATATTCTGTCCTCGAGTCCAAGTCTGTGTTCTGGTCTTTCCTTGATGGATGATGATGGTTCGCAGAGTTGTTCATGGGAACTGTGACGGTCACTGTTCTTTATGCGCCTGGCTGGATCGTAACCATGAATAACCCACTTTTTTTTGTTTCTCATGAAACGTGATTGCTAACTCAACTTCAACCCCTTTTCCCATTTATGAATGCTGCAACTGCCACTCCGGAGCCATAATTTGGATTGCTTTAAATTAAACGGAGCTAGTAATCTGCGATTCTAGACCACCGGCCGGCTCCTCCAATTGTCTAAGCCGTTACCCTTACGGCAGTTTCTACTTTCTAGCTATGTTTGATGCATGCAGTTCAGCTTTCCAAAAACTTCACTGTCCCACTTGCAGACACTTCATATATAGTCGAGGTCTGGCTTTCCGTTGGAGAAAGGGAACCAGAAACGAAAATGTTCACACACAAAAAAGCCGATCTTACTACGGTGCTCACAGATCATTTGTGATAACAATTTCATACATTCGGAGCGGTTGGATTGGGGTAGGACGTTTCGTAGCCGTTAAATGAATACGGTGATAATTTTGTAAATACTGTCCAACGATCCTGAGCACCTGTGAAATGATTCTCACATATGGTTCTCAGTCTCACTAATGACATGTGAGTATAACACAAACTAGGAAAAGAATCTACTGCGGATGGAAAATGTGGCAACTTGGTATTACAGAAACCGTGAGAAAAACTTTGGATTGCCAAAACGAAGTATTCAACCTAATCTACTTTACATCAAATACAGAGTCTACGACTCCGGTTAGGCACTTCCTTTTTCTTTTTCCCCCCAGGAAAATAGGCTTCTCTGTTCTTCTTTCCAACCACAAAGATATGAATGCAAGCAACACCCAGACAAATAATACACAATATATATGATACCAGTATAAAACTGGTCAGGAATTAGGATGGGGTGGTTTTCAGAATAACAATTCATCATCACCTGCCTCGAATTGGAGAACGGCCATGTCTTTCGATCCCACCAATGTCATCCTCCAATTCCATCGAGGAAAGACCACCGTTGTTGACACTAAATTCAGAACTAGCATTGCTGCTGGTTGCAAGAGGCGAGTCCGAAACACTGATTGTTCTGCCGCTTCGAGCAGTGCCTGATGATCTAACACTGTACATCGAAGATGCTGGAATGTTAGTCATCAATGGCCGTAGATTACCCGGAATGGTTCTCCTTATATCCTGTCCAATGCGATGTCAAATGTCAGGAAGTTCCAGGTTAACTGCTGATTTTGCTTTATGAAGAACCACCAAAGGGGTGTATGGATTATGTGTAAAGTTAAACGTACCATATGCCTGATGGCCATATCCAGAGACTTCTTGGACATTGTTCTTCCAAACCCTGAGCTATCCGGCGATGAAGACTTGGCCGATAAGTTACCATGTGGAGAATGTCTGTTGTCATCTTGTTTGGAAGGGGGAGTTAGTTTCCGCATATTCATCATCCTCTCAACCATTTTGGTCCCCATGACAACAGGGCTCACGCTGTCATTGGCTTTTGCATACAAACGACTCTTTGCAGGAACGGATCCCCCGCTGTTGCCATTAGGGGCACGTCCTCGTGAAGGTGAGCACGACTGCCTTCTTATTCTTCCATTGGAAACCGGCTCCACAGAGGAAGATCGAGAAGCTGGTGCTCCAGGTCTGCCCCTGGAAGCTGAAGTGGGTCTGTCTGATATTGACGTCCTTAAATTCGGCGGGGCGTCTAGTGAATAGCCAGGCATGTCTGAGGGATTCCATGGCCTGGACTTGGGTGCTGGGGAACTGCCACGTGATGACGGCACTGGATTTCTGGCAATTGTAGGAACTGACTTGGTAATGACTGAAGCAGATGATGATTTGATTGGTGGTGGTACCAATGATCTACTGCCTGGAGGTGCACTAGATGGGGTTGATGGTCTTCGAGTTGGAGTTGCGGGCCTTGAAGCTGGCTTGGGTTGAGGTGGTGGTATAGAGGGTCTTGCTGTTGGTGTTGAAGATCTTGCTGTTGACCTTGTCGGCGTTGAAGATCGTACTGTTGACCTTGTTGGCGTTGAAGATCGTGCTGTTGACCTTGTTGGGGTCGAAGATCTCGCCGGAACAGTAGGCTTGCCCGCTGAAGTTGCTGTTGATCTCGCTGGAGTAGGACCATTAGGCTTAGCTACAGTCGAACTAGACCTAAGAGTGGGCTTAGACGAAGGCAAGCTGGCACGGGAGGTAGGTGTTGAAGATCTTGAAGGTTTAGATGCTGTTGTCAATGTGGGACGCCCGGTCGGTGTTCCAGGCCTTGATCCCGGTCCACTGGATGATGATGGCCTACGAATCCCTATGGTAGAGGAATTCAACCCAGGGGAGGAAGTTGATTGTCTGGATAGCAAGTTGCCACCCGCTGTGCTCTCTGGCTGGTTATTTGCCAGCTACAAACATAAAAAATAGAATCCACCCATGTCAGTTATGAAACTTGATATTGCAAATCTTACATGTCTTTACTATTTACCACTATGAATCAATCATCATGACCTGTGAGTTGCAATGTTGTAAAAAGAGGCAAGGTGAGAAGCTAAAGTCCCAGGGTGACTCAATTCTAAGCGTGCATCTAGAAAACCTATAACCTGAACGCACAATGTCATGGACCAAGAAGAACTGAAGAGAAAATGATGAGACTTTAGAGCGGGAATCTGTAAGGCTTGATATCTGGTACTTGCTGAGTAGGAGAAAACTTGATTGTTAGGACATGAAGGCGGAGAAGAGATAACAGAAGAGGATTCTAATTCCTAACACCACTATTATTCTTCCTCTAAACTAATAAACACTTAAACAGAAAGAGCTTCAAGTAGTTGTATAGCTCTCACTACTTCACAGTTCGTGGCTGAGAATGCACCTAGAATAAGTGTCTGAACTTAAGTGCATCGTCAACAGAAACCATTTGTTTCCTTGGAAGTTGAAACAATGCAGTAACCAATACCAGAGTCTAGACTAGAATCTTAAAGGTAAACAATGGTGTTAACATTATTCAGCCCACAATCGAGTTGGAAAGCTTCAAATGGCAGATAAATGATCTTACCCTAGACTTGAGTGCAGTGGGGCGAGTCTTTGGAGTACCAATCTGACTCATGACTGTCCTCTGTGATTCCATCTCCAAGGAAGGGAAAAGAGGGGTTCCGGGAGGGGTTAGAAGCCTGAGAACAGAACAGCATTTCAACCAACATGAGAATAGTGCACAATTTTCGCAATCATCAGTTATGTTTGAATAACTCAAACCACCTTAATAATCAATCAGGCAGCATAACCCCCCAAAAAGAATCAGCACAAAGCACGGTGATTCTCTTCCATGAACCTAGATTCTACACCTTGATCCAAAAAAACAAAAACTTGGATGCACTATGTTGTTATGAGAGCCATTCATCACTCTCCCCACAAAATTACCATTGGCAAACGTCCAAATAGCCACTCAAGGGACGAGTGGTAAAAAGCTGAAGATTATCCGATATTGATTCCTTCATGTGCATTATACCAAACACCAAGGAAAAGGGCACCGGCTTCTATCAACCCACCACGTCTTTTCAACAAATCTGAACAAAATCTTCTCCTCTTCCTAACTTATATTCTCCTACCGAATTGACCTTCGTATGTCAATTATCATGGCTCGCACACAATACAGACGCATCCAAAGAAAGACGAAGCCAAAACAACAACAAAACAAACGATTGTATAATAATAATAATGGAAGCGACTAATTAATAACAAGAACATTAATACTACTAATATAAGGAAAGTATTGGAGAAAAAAGCCAGAGTCATCTTCCCACGCACCAGTCGTAGTCGTTCTTATCGTTTTCCGAGTTGAGGAAATCATCACCGCTGGTTTTCCTCGCCGGAGTCGACGATGAGATGTTGAATATCGGCGACGTCCCAGGCTTTGAACCTATAAGAAAAAACATAATTCCAATTAGAATGAATTTCACGGCGAGTTAATCGCCGGCCGACGACACAGAACAAAATAAACAAACAAACAAACCTAACGGCGCATCGAAATCGCCGGTCTCATTGAATAGAAGGAGATCGCTGTTCTGCTCCTTCTCCCGCTTCCTCATTTCCAAAAACAAGGCGAGCTCCTCTTCCTTCTCCTTCATCATCGACGCTCTCAGCTGTTGCCTCTGCTTCACCACCGCCGCTTGCATTTGCAGCTGTTGCATCTGCTGCGAGTCCTGAGACCTAAAACTCCGATTCATTTTTTTACCCCACACTCTCTCCCGCCACCAACTGACTAAAGGATTGGGAAACCAGCAAAAAAGAAGAAAAAAATCAAAACTAAAACTAAAACCTAACTTCGCTTCTCATTCACTTCTTCTTCTTCTTCCAACAACCAGAAAGAGGTGAAGCAGCAGCAAACAATGATTTGTTTTCCTCTCCCTCCTTTTTTTAGCAAATAAACGAACAGCTTCCTCTCGCGGCGGGAACCACTGATGAATTAGATCTCAAACCCAGCTCCAACCGCTGCTTCATAACTCCGTCGCGTCAGCTCAAAACCTAGCGCCGCACAGGGAGAGAAGGGGAAGAGAGAGAGAGAGAGAGAGTAGTGGTTCTCGGCTTGGGTTTTGCGAGGTCCGCGAAGAAGGCAACAATGGCCGGTAGGAAGAGAATGTGGCGTTCAGAGAGGGAGGGAAGGAGATCACAGTGCCGGAAGAAGACTCAAGAGAGAGAGAGGAGGGGGAAAACGGGGAGGAGGAGTGGCGGAAGAGTGTAATTAAGCGGAGGGGGTAGGGGTGAAACTGGTAAAGTGTGAGAGAGAGAGAGAGAGTTGGGAGTTGGGGTTTTTTGAGTTTTTGAGTTTTGGTTTAGGAAGCGAAAGGATATGAGGACATAGAGAAGTGAAATATGGGCCATGTGGACGTGGTGGGACTTGTCTTTCTTTCTTTTTCGATAGAATAATCCTTTGCTACCTTTCTTTCCCAATTTTGCAAGTCATGTCCTTGGATTTGCACAAAGATCCAATTAGGTATGGTAATGGTTTGGATTGGATCGAGTTTTGTCAAATCCGAACATAAATTTATGGGTTTATTTGTGAAAAAAATTTGGGGTAAAATTTGTTGGGTTTGGAAAATTCAAACTCAACCCAACTTGTTGGGTATCCACTATCCATGGGTTTATGGGTACCCATGGGTTTTTGTCGTAAAAAATTTACAATAACAAGTTCCTATCAAAATAAAATCAAATATCGATATGTCAATACAAATTATCCATATATAAAACACCGTTCTAGAAAATTCGAGCAAATCACAAATTAACCATACAAATTGTTCAACACCAATCTAGAAAACTCAAGAAAATTGAAGCAAATCATAAATCATCCATAAACAACATGATTAATTGAAAGCTTCTTCCTCCTTGTCAATTAAACTTCTTCAATCTCCACTCGATACTATCAACTTCATTCAACACAAATAGAAGAAAAAAAATTAGACATGTCTCCACAAACATAAAGAAGATTATTTACTTAGAATATTAAATATACCGGGAAAATTAATTATATGGGTGTGGGTGGATATCCATGGGGAGGGTAATACCTAAATCCAAACCCAACCCGGTGAATAGTGAACGGGTTTAAATCCGAACCCGACCCAAAACCCGTCAACACTCTCACGTTGACCGGGTTGGATCAGGTAGGGTACCAGTGGGTTCGGGTTTTGTTGTCATCCCTAAATCCAACCCACCCCTTCTTTTGAAACACGTATGATGATGGTACAAAACTTTCTAGTTCTTAATAAAATGGTTATACCGTCTCATTTCTCCTTGTCGGAGCTCTTTCAATCACTCAACAACCAATGAATACAAAGACAGGTTGAAGAAATAATCTTACGAGCTATGTCCCCTAAAACCCTAACCCAAACACAAAGGTATGTATTATATGTGGATGTTTCGATTTTCCAGTATGTTCCTTAATGTCCACATCAAACCTTCCATGGACCTGAAACAGAAAATCATATAAAGAAAGAAATGAGACACCTGAAAGGGCAAGACATACAAGGAGTAGAATATGAGAGAAGGTTCAAGTCATCTCATTGAGAACATTCAGATATGGCGGCAGCAATTGGAAGAGCTCTAGCGTGCAGAATTGGGAGCGTCTAACAGTTTTGTTATGAACTAAAAAGTTTTGTCACCATCGTATTACATATTTCAAAAGTGGGGTGGGTTGATTCCGAGTGGGTTGTGTCACTTGATTATCAGATGTTTTTGTTGATAATTTTAGTAACATGAAGTGTTGACTAGACCAAAATTATTAATCAAAGTTGGCCCTGGATGGGGAAAAACATAACCTAGTCGCTACTACTTATTGCAACCGCTTGAGGGATTGGTGATTACAAGTTCGCCAAAAGGAGGAAGAGTCATGTCAACCTAGTTGTGATCAATACATTGATCAATTGCTACTTTCATAAGGAACACTCATATCATCCCAACCAAACATTATAACACCATTCACCAAACTTTCAAACTAAAAAACAAAAACTACAACAATACGATTGTCCAATATTAGAGTCATTGACCAATATTATCCTCACAGGAGGAGATAGGATAAGTTGAATGTGACATAGGACACATCTAATTCCGAAAGTGAAAATAATCAACCCCAACTATGCGTTTATAAAGATCGAACTCAGAACCTCAAAATTAATATAGTAACAATTTACCATTATATTACAACTCATTCCTAATAATTCTCTTGTTCCAACTATTGGCTCCGCGCCATCGAGAAAGACCGACACAGAATTCAATACAACTAATGTTTGTTCACGGTACAGATACTTTGCAATTTCACATTAGAATTATGGAAAATGTTTCGGACTCTGATTGTACTTGGCTTTGATCGTACATGTGAATTCTGCAACTGTGCTCGATGCTTGTGGGAACGTGCTTATAAGTGCCTGACACTGTTTTGCCACCGCTTCAATTAGGGCTGGCTATTTGGACCGGGACCGGATGAAAAACCGGAAACTGGACCGTATAACCCGGACCGAGATCGGACCGGGACCGGATAGTAAACAATCCAATCCAATCTTTGGCCTTAGATTTGAGGTAAAAAACCGGATAAAGACCGGATAAGAGAGCTCAACACCCAAAACTTAAGGGTAATTTGCATAAACAGTCAAAAACCTTTGCACTTAATACAAAACTTAACCAACTCCTCACCCTTTTAGGCCTTAGGCCACTCAAATTCCCACAATCTCAATATAAAATCAAGACCGAATTGGGACCGGACCGGGTCAAGACCGGACTGTATCCAATCCAATCTTCGGTCCTTATATTTTCAAAAAAACCGAACTGGACCGGATCAATTTGGACCAATTTAACCGGACCGTATAGCCACCCCTAGCTTCAATCTAACGATTGTTTTTTTGTTCGCTTCCGATCCAACGGCGTAAGGTGCCTAATGAGCACCAGGGTGGCATGTATATGTAAACTATATTTCTATTTTAGGTAGGAGGTAGTTGGGGGCAGAACCAAGCCAAAGCCAAAAATTTTATAGTGTCCAGTGGGAGCTTCAAAGTTCAATTATCACTGCGAAACAAAAGGCAACTGCAAAGAGTCAGTCGGGCCCTTCATTTTCTATTTCTATTATGAATAGTTGGTTGCTTACTACTTGTTTTTGTTCCCTCCCTGATTGATCTCACTTGAAGCCTACGACGACATCACTCATCAGCTTATTTTATGCTCTGTGCTCCTTTACAAAACTCCTTTCCTACAAAACCCCAATCGTATTATCGTATCACAACTTGTATGATACGAATACGATCATATGAGACGATTATATTTCGTATCTCGTGATACAATGATACCATCGGATTTTGCAAGTTTTGCAGGTCAGTGTGAGTTTTGCACGGTATTCGTTCTCTTATTTTATTATTGTTTCTGCCTTTCCTTTTTCGTTGAAGGTGGGTGGCAGTTGCATCACCAGGTGCTGGTAGGGCTGCTCGCTTTCCTGTTTTTTAATAATCAAACTCCAAACACAGCTTATCAACTACTAAATATTTTAACTAATCCTGAAAGATTTTTTTTTTTTTTTGTGATAACTAATCCTGAAAGATTCGCGAGTGGTAAAATTATCAGCTGGTTAAGTTGGTAAAACCGAGTAATTAACAGATAATTAATTTATCACCTTCACAGTTCTGCTTCTGAATTTTCTGTCAGATGTTTGGGGCCAAACAGCTATTATATATCAGATTAAAGACCGGCGCCGACCATATAGACCCAAGAGCCCGACCACGGTCAAATGTCCAGACCATACCTCTAAATTGACCAATAATAAATTAGAATAAATGTCCAGACTTTTTTTTTTTTTTACAACAATAAATGTCCAGACAATACCCAAATATTGATGAGTCTTTTATATCATCCCTAACACTTCACTAATACCTTGGCACGATGGTAACACCAACATCTTTAAGATCCACAGTAAACTGAATCAGATCAAATAGATATTTCCTATCCTATCGAATAGATATTTCCATATGAATTAGTTCATGTAGTTTTGATTTCGTATTTTTAGGAGTTCTCTTAACCGTAAAGAGAAAACAAACCCGAACAAAATATGATTTCACTCTCATTTTTTTCTTTTATTTCTCGTCCGATCTTATGGCCATTTGATTCCACAACCATGCAATGACATGTTCACTAGTTTACTGCAGAAGCTGTTGCACAGCTGCAGCAGAAACCTACAAAAGGAGAGGCTGCACATCGACATGTGAGTTCTTCTCTTCTATTTATCAAAAACATGTTCCCATGCTCAGCTTAGTGCACAGATGCAGAGCAAGAAAACTGCGACTGTGGAAGAAAGGAGATTCGGGTCCCTGTGATTTGAAACAGGAAAGTGCATTCATCTCCAGTGAGCACCCAAGAGCCAGCAGCAGCAGACACACCGATCGAATTGACATCGTCGCCATCTACATTCTACCCAACCACATGAACCTTGCTTGAGGGAACTAAGAGATCAGCCATCACCGACGATATTTTCGCTTCGAGCGAAGAAGCAACACCACCTACATGAAAGAAAACCAGAGACATGATCAAGTGCACAGGGTTCTTTCAGCGACTCGGTTTCGAGGGGGAGAGATCATTGGAGCCTGGCAGTGGGGGGGGCATCACTCAAGTGTAAATACTATTCTCTTCGACAGCTCTGCGCCGACAGCCCTCTTGTATCTGCGCAGCTGGGACTCCAAATATTTCCTTTCTTCTGCCTCAAGAGATGCTCTCAGATCCTTCAAAGAAAAGTAACTAGTAGAGTTAGTGTCGACATGTCAATTGTGTAACATTTGTATGCTTGTGTGTGCGCAGGCCCACGACTCGTGTACTAGAACGAAATTTCGCTGTCGAACTAGGTTTCTTTCAACTAAGATACACTACTTTCTCTGTACTCATAATGTCTACCTATGATTCATTCTGCAACTTATATCGCTATACAGAACAGCTACAGGAAGAAATTCCGGGAAAAAAATCAGTGGATGACACAAGCCTGGAAGTTACCTGGTACCTCACACGAGCACCATTCAATCCAATTAAAATCTCACTAACATCACCATCCTCTATTTCAACTGATCCATGCCCACTGGTTTCAGGACCTGACTCATCATCAGAGGTGTCGGATTCAGGTTCGACCATTTCTTTGTTGTCGTCTACATGATTATCATTCAAGTCCCCGTGCATATTATTGTCATGTTGCGGCTCGTCCATTATTTTTTCAGGAACATGAGGCAGCAAGGACTCAACATATGGATTTTTGTCAAGTAAAGGCCTTGCCACATCAAATGGAACCCATCTGCACAGTATAAATTAGAACATCATCAGTATCCAAACTTATAAAGCACTAAGAAATAGTGTACTTCGACAAAGAAAACAAACAATAGTGTAAAATGCAGCATGAATGGAAAGCAGCAGATACAATTGAGACCTCTCAAAATTAGATGCCTAAAAGAACAAAACTCTCAACTAAGATATTCTCAGAACCATGTAAACCCAAAATAAGCAATCAATTAAGATATTCTCAGAACCATGTAAACCCAAAATAAGCAATCAATTATGATGCACAATCAACAGGGTATACTCAGATGACAGCTTCAAGTCACATTCAGCTCATTTGGCTGTGTATTTGGGAGGGGAAAATTTGCAATAGCATGCAATTGAACAAGTTGCATCATTCTTTTGGCGAAAGCTGTGATGTATACGAATCTATTTGAGTACACGAAATCTCAAATGCATCAATATACTTGGGGCAGAAACTACTCGAAAATGCACACTAGAAAAATTGGTCACACGACTTCTCACTTTCCTGACACTATTTCCTGGCATTTACACTGAACCAAATAATATAAATTTACAGACCCAAACACACCCTTTATCGATGACGGGGAAAACCTATTGCATTACAATTTTGATCAACATATGACAAGGGTGATTCATGTTGAAGAGGAATCCTCCGAGCATAGCCGCAAAGTAATGTAGAAGAGAAACGGAATGTGAGAAAGGAACTTGCAAGCACGAAGACGCGGACAAAAAAGTCAAAACCAATAAATTGTGTACAAAGCAACTTACTGGTAACGAAGAGGACAGAGCAGTTCGGATGGTCGATATGCAGCTTTGTATCTCATCTTACTGCAGGAGTGTATATAGTAGCCAAGATAATAGTGCTGAAGACTAGCGCAATGTACTTGATTCTCTTTCATCCAATTTATCTCTTGCAAGGCTGAATAATTGCCTAAAGACAGGAAAGCATAGTCCGGATCCCAGAACAAATATGTACTTGACAAACATTTTGGCAAGAGGTCTATCACTCCAACAGCAATTAGGTGACCATCAATTACATATTGCTGATGGAAAGAACCAAACCCACAAGGAGTAACCCCGCTGTCACCAGACGATGGAACAAAGACTAGAGGAGAGTCGCCAGAAACATTTTGTATGAGCCTTCTGTGATATTATAAGGATCATCATTATGCACATTTAGCTGATACCGTCTATACAAATCAAACTCTTCAGGATCAAAACTAGACCTTTTCAACCGAACCTCAAGCCTCCTCCTTTTACCAAGCAAATGTTCGCTACTCTTCCTTGAACAGCAACCTTTTATTTTACAACCTCTTCCAGATTCTTCAGGCCCACTGAGAGTTTCACTGCTCTCAGAAGGAGACTGAGTTGCAGCACCATAAAAATTTATAAGGCCATTGCAGGCCCTGACTACCAGGCTGCTGCTGCTTTGAGCCAGCTGATCAACAGATGCAACCAGCCTTTCTGCAGTTGCCTTGGAGGTTATGGCATTATCATCTTCATGATTAGGTCTTGGTTGCTTGTTAGCTGACTTAGCTCGATTGAGAATAGCTGCTATCTGGAATGCAATATTGCTAGAGTACAATAGATATTTTCCCACTTCAACATGTAATTTCCATTTCCCCTGGAATACCTTTTTGACAGACACGGTAGGTAGTTTGATGGCAGAAGGAAGTTCCCCGAGTTCAGTGCACTTACTCACTGCCTTGTCAAGTTGCACAGCCAAATAGCTGATAGTCTGCTCTGAACTTTTTCTCTCCTCACTTTGATCAGAGAGTGAATCTTTCATTCCACTGCTTGAAGCTTCATGACAGGCACACGTGCATTCGTTGTTAGAGGTAGTTGGATCATCTATTGCCTCTACTGAGTTTTTCACATCAAACATTCCATCTAAGAACCTAGGCACACGCATTACAACCAGTCAATTAGGTACTAAGGAATCAGATACAAAGTACATTTAACAATACTAGATAGACAAACAAAACTTGGCTTCAAATTCCTCGAAGATTCAGAGATAATTTCACCAAGAAATTATCCTCTATGCATGTGGAACATCCAAACAGCAGTAGCTTGTTTCAATAACAAGCCAATGTGATCTCAAAGACCAACCAATCAAAAAGAAAGAGACCATAGGGATATGCATTCTTTAATGGTTTGTCTAGAAAGAGAAAGTACCTTTGTACTCTTCTAAAAACGCGTTGTTGCTCTTTTGAGGGAACAAACTCAATTGCCCTCATGCGGATAGTATAAGATGGGCAGCATGTTCTTTCCATCTCAGGTTTGTACAGGAAACATCCAGATCTTCTCCAACCCTGGTCAAGAAGATCTAGCAATGAAGGATTAGATTAGAAGACAGCAGACCTAAAAAAGTTTCATGTTTTAATACAGTTATAAGTCACAACACAACCATCAACTAGACAACACCAGTTTCATTTCAGGTTGCATAAAAAGATATCCACCATTTCGATGAATCACGAAGATATCTGTCTGCTTATCTTAAAGCAGTTTGACATCACTCAAGATCCATCGGTTTCACATATGTGACACAACAATCGTTCAACTGTTCTTTCTTTCAAGTTTAAACATTCTTTTACTAGTGGTTTCATACTGATCAGACTCCCATCAAAATTTCCCTTGAGAGTGAAATGGAGACTTCATAAAGCATAACACTGTTCCCGGTATCCGAATCTATTGAACATGACAACGTACAGGAACATAAATAGAACGAACCTTGATAGTCATCAACTGTAATGCTGTGCGCCGATAAACCTGGGAAAGCAACCCAAGTGAGCCTTAATTAAACATCGAAACCTGACTTCCATTCGTATTATTCGAATCAAACAAACTGGAAACAACAAACCCACACTACATATTCAAATCAGAGTTTGTTCTTGGATTACAATGCTCAAAATCCAATACAATTCAACCAAATTCCTTAAGGTGGTAATAGACTAAGCTCCATAAATCCACATTTCCTTCATTTTTAAATCATAAGACAGCCACCAATACGACTGGTTCCCAATTCCACGCTTCCGCAAGGACAAGGAATCAATAAATTCTAGGACTCCATCACCAAGAACCAGCCAAACAAAGGTATAAACCAAGAAAATCCCCCGACGACAAACAGGGAATGATTAGAAAACACGGACCATGGGAAATGCTGGTGTGGCCGGGAGATTTGCAGTAACCGCAAGAACTTCTACACCGGCCATTATCCACGACCACCGTCTCTCCCCGGCTACAGCTGCTGCTGCCTACCTCGCTTCTCCTCATCGTCTCGGCCATATTTCTCTCAGGATTCGCCAATCATCAACAAGTCTTCACCAGCTGCGGCGCAAGAATTCCGGGACGGCGGCGAATCGGCTTACTTTATTATTGGGTATTTGAAAGTAAAGTAGGTCTCTTTTTTTTTCCCAAACGTGAAATCGAAGCAAGGTATTGCTTTATCCTAAACGTGAGATTGAAGTAAGGTATTGTACATACGGAGATCTAGGTGTAGTCATTGGATTGAAAAAGAAAATTTTGAGTTTTAAGAATTTTTTCCATTTATCATCTATTTATTACATTATAACATTTGAAAGAGTATATTATTTGTTAAATTGATTTTTTTATCATGAATTTATAATTTGCTGCACAAATTTTGTATTCGAGGAACGCATCTCAAATGAAAATAAGGAATTAGCAAATTCGTGGTGTACACGGATTTGGATATAAAAAACGCCAAGTTTATGGGACACGAAGTAGAGTGAAAAGCAGTTGTAAGCTTGTAGTTGTATGTTGACATTTTAAAATATATTAATAAAATTTCCTTTTATTGCACTTGAAGGGAATAATAATTAGTAATTTTCCATCAATAAGTTCAAAATCCCTTTCATATAACACATTCTGGCATATTATATTAAGAAGAGAAAAAGGATATCATCTTAATTAGAGGCTAGCTACTGTCGTTGCATGAACTTGATCATCAGCCTAAAGAAAAGACAAAGATGGGTTCATGGATTCCGAAATGAGAGATCATATTATTCACAGTGAAATGAGAAAAAGAACAATAACTAATAAATCAAGGATCAAACAATCCAACGTTTTCTTGGAAACCAAGTTATCCGAGATCAAGTTCCCAAGAGCCGTCTGAATGCGCAGGTAGTTCTAATTCTTGCAGGAGTTACAATGAGGAAATTAGAAGGAGAGAGGAAGAGTGAGAGAGAGGAAGGAATGTACAATTGGTAACAGATGGTTAAGAACAGCATACTATCAAACATCATCAGCATCGCTCCCAGCGATAAGCTGCGAAACTTCATGATTGGCCCAGTAACTGCTTCCATCAGGACCAGATACCTTAAACCTGATCAACAACCAAAATTTTGTACCCTTAATTCATCACACAATCTGGAATTCAGTCTATGGTAAGCTTTTGGTGCAACATCTATAATTGCGAAAAATGTTTCAGCTGCTATCAATTTACTGACCGCTCGAGAACAGATTTTCCTTCCTTGTACTTCTGGGACTTTTCATGGGCAGTCTCCTGAAAGAAAAATATACCATATATTTATCATTGCCTATCCATAATTTTTTTTTTTTTTGCTATTCAAGCTTTTTTCACAGATTCAGCCAAATCTTACATATTTCCAACCCACTATTGATCCACACCCAACACAGAAGATGTCAACAACGGTATGCCTCCCGGTCATCATCATTCTCTCTTCTTTCTCTCCCATAGTGACATTCACTCTGCAACATGTAAAATTCTACTACCAAGTGAAGAGAAACCCATGGCTGAGAAAAAGGATGTCATCTTACCATAGCAGCCTTTTGCAGCAAAGGCACTTCTAATTATACAGATCAAGTTGCGCATGTAGGAAAAAGCTGAAGACTGATTCGTAAATAGACTAAAATGCTCTTCCCTTCTGCGATGAATGGATAAACTTAAGATGTAAGGTCTTCATGCCTTTTGTGCAAACATATCTCTGACAATGAACACTACTACTTGGACCCTTAAAAATAGTAATGATAGACAAACTCTGCCTCTCTTATGCGTTGCATCGTGTTTGAATCACATGTCCCACAATGCAAGCCCTGAGTGAAGGCTTAGATAAATTGAAGAGTGTTTGTTAACCCACATCAACTGTTACTCATATACAACTGGCTGTACCATAAATGGAGAATAACAGATAGGTAGCATTGGCATGTATTTGGAACTACAACCTGATGTCCAAGATGGATCAACACTCAAAAATCAAGGAAAACTTACACCTTACTGAAGAGATAAGCTTTCCCATGCCTGGAGTGGAAAGACTGAAAAGACATATAGGATGTCAAGTAGTCAGTACCTCACTTCCCAGTAAAATACAAAGAATATTTTGAGGAGAACTAAAATACATCAAATTGCAGCAAACTGATAAGCTAAAGTTGTGCTCATCCATACTTCCAATAGCCTCAACTTCAATGAGAGGTGAAAACTATGCAACATTCGGTACCATATCAAATGTAAAACCTAAAACCAAACATGATTAAACAACCGACATTCCAAGGTCTATGCAGGACATTGGTATGCAATTGCTAGTAACAATGGTTCATGAGATGCCACGGCACTACCCTATCAGAAAATGAATGACAGAAGCTCTTCAGCTATCAAACAGAGATGAGATAATAACCTGCTGCATACAATGTTTATTTGAGTTGTGGAATTACATTGATCGTTTGAAATCAAGTGGGACCGAATGAATGCATTCCGATCAAATCACCTCATTACACTCATGAGCTTAGATTTACAGGTCAAGGTCCAAAATAGTCCCAAACCCACTAAAGCAACAGAGAAGAACAACATTGTGATTTGTGCAAACCCAAAGCAGAAAGAGGTAAAGCTTTGGCAGAGATGAACCAAAGAGCCGCGACACAGTTAAGTTTCTTGTTCAGAACAATCAGGTAATGCTTGGAAGAAGAACCATAATCCACACCAGCAACAGCTCTGGTTCTCCTACGGTCCTACCCATTCTGTACAGTGAACTACAATCAACATCACTATCTCTGTGAACCCTTTTACTGGTGGTGAAGATCAAGTTAAAAATTTCACCCAAATTGCACGCAATCTCATGCATTAGATGACAGATCATTTCACTAATATCTTCCGCAATTTCCTAGGCTATCTATTCAGTCTACCTAATTGGAAATGTGGTTGAAAACTAACAATCCTAGTCCGAAAGTGCTCTCATTCAATCATCAGAAACCTCCCAAAATTCTTCATTTACAGCAAAGACCACACACCATAAAATTCCCACACAACATAATTCCACTTTCTTTTTATAATCACAAAAATCCCAACTCAATCAAACAAAACCCAGATGAGAATTCCACGAGATCATGATACCGGAGACAAGATAACTTCTCCATCGGACGAGAAAGGGACTACCTTTGACACAATATCTTCACAAAGAGCAAGATGGGTTCTGCAGTGCTTGCAACTATAGATCTTCCCTTCAAGGTTCACCACAAAAAGCCGCCCCATCACCTCAGAACCGAACAACTAGATCGTTTCCCAAAACCAGCCCCAGAAAGATTTCTCCACCAACACTTCGTGCCAATCGAAGAAAATGCCAAACTTTCAGATGATAGGAAAGAAACCACTCGGGGTAACCAACAGGCAGCGAGAGAGGGAAGAGAGAGACAGAGAAAGAAACACGGAATGGCAAGTTGGTGAATGGAGCAGAAGGGTTCTTTTCTTTCGGGGAAAAAAAATACAAGCCAAAGGCAGATTGCGTACCGTTTTCTCTTCAAGAGCAAAACTTGGGAATTGTTAATTAAATAAATATTGTTGTTATCGGTGGTGGGGATGTTGCTGTTGCATGGATTACAAGGGAGAAAAGGATGAACCCATGGAAAGAAAATTACGACTTGCAAAGCGATCGAGCCGAAGGGTGGGTAAGTGTACAGGGTGGCACCGCTCCTTCACAACTATAATTTCGTGCCCTCTCTGCAAAAGGTGAACTTGACAAGACGTGTATTCCCCCATCCATGGAGCCTTTAATTTTCTTTTTGTTATCAAATAGAAGTTCGGAGAGTTACGTAAATAAGTACGTGTATTATTGAAAGTTAACAGGTGAATCATTCTATAAAAGTTTTAGAAGGGATAAATTACACATTTGGTCATTCAAATTATACAAATCTTTCATGTTTGTCATCCGAATTACTTTTTTTTCTTGTTCACCACTAACTTTACGAATTGTATCACCGTTAGTCACCGGCCGTTACACTCCGTTAAATTTGTCCTACGTGGCAGTCAACTATTAAGTTTGACCGTTAACTAAATGACATGGAAATTAAAAAATTAAATTTATTTTCCCACCTCATCATTCCAGTTTTTCTATATCATTTATCATATTAATTATTTAACAATAATTAATTAAATTAAGAAAATGAACGGCCTCCTCTTTCCTCATTCTAATAATGCATGTTCAGCAGAAGACCCTTCATCCGCCGCCGACGATTTCCTCGACCAGATCCTTCGCCGCCGCCTCCCCCTAGCCCTCCGCCGCCGCCGACCTCATCAAGTCCCCTTGGGCCGACCTCCCCATCGGATACTCCTCCCACGACGACAGAAATGGGGTCTTTGACGACCCCGCCGCCATCAGCCTCGCCTCAAGTTCTGTCACCACCCGATCAACGGTGGCGCTACCAACAATAACAATAATCACAGCAACAGTAAGATGATGCTTCAGAAAGGAGATTTGCAGGGACGACTAAGACAGGGGAGGGAAGGCTTCTTATTTTTTATGAATTAAGGGAATGATAGTTTCTATGATTGATCGGGTATGATCCGGCATGCATGCTGCTTTTGTTATGTTTTCATTTCTTATCAGTGATTTTGATCTCTTTATTTGTTGCTTCTCTGGGTTTTGATTTCTAACGAGGGAGGTACAAAAAACGACGGGAGAAAGTGGTCGCCCCGGCGGTTCTGGTTTTGCCAGTGATCGTGTTCTGATAGGGATGGCTGAGAAGCCTTCAGCGGCAGTGGCAACTTGCTAATTTGATTAACCGTGGCTGAAATCTGGGTCATGTTCTCCGCCTCGCTTTTCCTACCGGCTTTGGCGGCCTTCTCTTAGGTTTCGACACTGGAGTCATGTTCGGTGCTCTATTCCACCACTGTCGTCGCTTCTGATTCAGATGCTCCTCGATGCTTCATATCTTCTACGCGTGGCAATTGTGCACCGCCACTTCCTTCGGCTGCAGCGACTTCGGATTCAGAGCCTCGTTTATATCTCTTGACGCCGGATATCTGTCGTGGCCGCCGCCTGGAGCTTCTACTACAATCTGAAGTCCAGAAATCGATCAACGATCTGTATAAACAAATTGGTCGCGATCTGGAAATGGATTTGAAGAAGTGGATTGGGGATTTCAGCCTCAATCTCATACAGAAATCTGGAATGACAGTTTCCTTTGTTTGGCAAAATGACAAGTTTGACAATGTTAACTACTATCTTATTACATCCAATGGCCTGATTGCCTCTATCATTATTGGGATGACCTAATCTCCAATGCCAGAGATCAATTGGTGTGGCTCAAAGTTGTAGGTGAACTTTCCCACCGCTACCACTCAAGCTAGAGTTGAATGTACCAAAGGGAATGCCTCCAAATCTAGGGGGGACATGTGGAGTATTCATCTTCGAAGCGGAAAAGCGGATCAGAGTCGCTCTGATACCATTAGAAGAAAGGTGTTTAGCAGCCGCAGAAAACGAAATGGGGAATTTGTTAGGTGAGCTACTAGCTCATCCTTTTCTATTTATTCTCAGAAAAGCTTCAGAGTTCAACTACAGTAAAAACGGAAAATGAAATTGTAAATAAGCTGACACGTGGCTAGCACTCAATCCTCGCTAGACTAACGACTACTACACACAACGCTGTTGTTTTCATTCTTCTGTTTCTGGTTCCCTGGTTCAGCTGCAATCCCAGCTTCTTCTTTGTTGTTGCTGTTTTCATCTATTATGATTGTCGACGATTGTCGTCAACCTCTCCTGTCAACGATTTTCAACGAAGCATATTGATATCTAGTGATGCTGGAGGGCTAGTGGTGACTAAGTATAGCTAGATCGAGAAACAAAAAAAATTCTGGGGAGGGAGAAAGATTTGGGCAAATCTAGGTAGGGGTGGGCAACGGGCGGGTTGGGTGGGTTTTGGTCTCAAATTGACCCACCCGCTTACTAGCGGGTTGGAATAATTGTGATCCGCAATCCACCCACATACTTCTGCGGGTTGGGTTGGGTGGGTGGTGGATGGGTGCGGTTGGGTTGCAGGTCAACCCGCAAAGCAATTCTCCAACTAGCTATTAAGAAAGTTGACTAACATTTATAATAAGTTCATAGCAAATTAGTAAGATTGTATCAATAATGTGTGATTTTGATACAATTAAAAATTTATAGTTTGCATCCCAATATCTAATGGTTACTAACAATAATTTGCATACCAATATCCAATATCTAATGGATATTGCACATCACAATGACCAATAATAGTAGTCAAAACTATTATTTACTCTCCACCTTTTGAAGTATATGGTCAGACTGTAGTGGAGTTCGAAAATATGATGAATATTCGATACTATAATAAACAATATTTTTTCATGTAAAAATAGGATGCGGGTCATATGGGTGACCCGCAATCCACCCACCACCCACCCACCTACATCAGTGCGGGTGGGAGATTTACCAATCCACAATCCACCCACATCAATCACCCACTGCGTGCGGGTTGAGTTATTTGCAGGTGGATCGATATCAATCCGCGAATTAACCACCCACGTGCCCACCCCTAGATCTAGGAGAGAGCGGGCAGGGGCGCCGGATTTGACGAGAGGATGGTTGCGAAAGCACAAATTAGGGATTTGGATTTGACGAACTGATTTAGAGTGGATGTAATACCCCGGAGAAGAAGAGTTGAATTCTTTGCGAAGATCAACAATAGAGTTTCAGAGATGAGAAAAATCAGAGAGAAGAAAGAAGAGAAAGCAAGGGAAGAACATAGACAAATCAGAGGAAGGAAGCAGAGAAGAGATAGGGGAAAAGGAAGTAATTTATGTAGATTGTATTCGATACTGAGTTCAATATAGGAGGGTCCTATTTATACTTGTTACACAATTACATTCCACTCCCTATTCTTAACGAGTTTGCATCTTAGTCTCATTTGTTACAACTACCCTCCCCATGAAAACAACCTTGTCCTCAAGGCTGAAGAACAATTGAAAATCAAAACAAACTCAAGACATGATATAGCAAAGAAAATTATACTAAACAAAAGGAAATGAGATGCATAATGTAATGGCAGCACATGAGAGCTAATATTTGATGGAGGATCGTTGCTCACTAGTAGGACAGCTATTGGAATTCTCTTCAGCCAACCAAACACGCTCAATTTATCACTAGAGAGCGCCCAATAAGTGGCCAGCCATCTACAAAACCACAACAACCCGCTCCAATGGCCTGCCATCTGCAATACAGACAACCACAAACACTGCTCTGCCTTATGATTCGATCTTTATAGGGCTCCTTGAAGTCAGGACACCTTCACCTTCCGCGAGACATTACACAAACTCCATAGTAAGTAGGGAATATCCGATAACCATAAACCTAGTAGCCATGCCTCGGTTTTCCCCTGCATCCCGCTGATTCAGATGTAAGCGCATACCCCTTATATGAGAGGCATGCCTCCACACTGGCAGCCTCCAGGACACTCCAAAGTCCCCACCCATCCGGCTTAATCGAGTTCTCTAAACCAAAAACGCCTGTAAATTGCCTGAGGTGATAAGAATTGGCCGTAGATAATACACCAGCTGCCACCAAATCATTATATGAAATAGTTGTTGCTACTGCTTCATGAACATCTCCTGAATTGCAAATGCAAGTTGTGACTCCATACCCAACAATGTTAAACCCAAGCTGATTCAAGTCAAATGCATTTGAACACCACTTGAGAAAAACAAATCCTTCTTTGTTACTTAGAAACTCAAGTTCCCTGTTTGACTCAACTGCATTTTCCGACTTTGCCATATCCACCTGACCTGAGTGATCAATGACAAGATCAACTGAATATTCTCCATAATACAATGGATGCAAGTACCATCCAATCTAAAAGTCAAGGTGTCTGGCTGCACCCGATCTGTTTTCCTGAGTGCTTGAGTTAGCTTTTTCTAGTTCACAATCCACTACCCATCCTATTTGTCCACTTTGTTTCACTAGGATCAACAATTTTTCACAGTCATTAATATCAATCATCATAGCAATTTTATCTAGCCCAACAACATCATCCTCTATAGCTATGTTGTATTCTCGACATAAGTCTGTAGGGTAATAGTGTTTAGCAATGAAAGCTTCTTCCATTGCAACAACAGCCTGAGAGTCAGGAATCCAAGTCTTGCTACTTGGAATGACCAAGACTGGAGAATAAAATGATTCAACAGACTCAATTAGTCATGTGGCTTCTCTTGTGTCTAGTCCCAAACCATTCTCAAGCTCGCAGTGGTACTCGACCTGACCAGCAGTAGGAGAAGGAACGGCTGAAGGACTGCAAGAAGACTCTCTTATGCATGCTTGAACTTGCAGTGAAGTGTCTACAGCTTCAATACCTTCAATTGCAAAATACTCACTCATTTGCGAACATTGAGACTCATCATCACTTGACATACTAGTTGCTACTTTACCAGAAGCACTAGAAGCATGTTCTCTCTTGCTCTTGTATGTACATTCATTATCTGCTTCACTACTAAAGCTTCTAGTGAGGCAGAAATATTCTGCAACAACAATTAGGTTGGCTTTGATCTGCTTCAACCCATTAGCATGTGCAAGTTTCATATTAGCAGCCTCATCACCAAGTTCTTTTATAGCTGAGTCAGTTGTAGCAGTAGGAATATATTCTTTTCCATCAAGTAAACCACCGTTCCCATCAACCCGGTTTTGAGAAAGAAAGGATTCAACAGTCACAGTCCTTGTATTCCCATCCATCTCTAAGTAATCACTAAGCTCGCCAAGCTGTAATTTGCAGGCCGCAATGGCATCTTCTTCCCATTGAGCTCGATTGTAGGCTTGAGATAAGGTTCGAATATAGGGCTGCAACATGGACAGAACTGGTCTTAGGCTCTTAGCTCTTCCTCTAAACCACTGATAAACCTCAAAATGAAAAACTCCTCGTCCAAAGCAGGACTAAATCAAGCCATCAGTGATTTCAATTCCTCAAACTGTGCTTTATACTCTGACAGTGACCCTTGCTGCCTAAGCTCGTTAAACTCGTTGATGAAAGAGGGAAACTCCAAAAGCTGAGTAGATGGAGAATTACCGTCCGGTAGGCTGTGAATTCCAGTTGTTGCAGGGAGATGGTTGGAAGACTTACGAGCTGGAATGACGACAGAAGAAACTACCTCAAATAAAGGAGTCTTCATCGTAAAAACCTTATGCTCGTCAATTCGTCGAACAGATGGTGGGCAGGTGATTTCAGCAGAGTTCCAGCCAGCTAAAGGTTCCTCCCCGTTGGTAACTGCGGCCGCAAAACCAGCCCAACATTGCTCCAGCAATCTCAGGAAATCACGATCAAATCGACCTTCACTACCGTCCCAACGCGTGTCGTCCCAACGCGTTGTCGTCGCCATAGTTGCCAAGAAGAGGCTCTGATACCAATTTGTAATACCCCGAAGAAGAAGAGTTGAATTCTTGGCAAAGATCAACAATAGAGTTTCAGAGATGAGAAGAATCAAAGAGAAGAAAGCAGAGAAAGCAAGGGAATAACAGAGACAGATCGGAGGAAGGAAGCAGAGAAGAGATAGGGAAGAAGGAAGTAATTTATGTAGATTGTATTCGATACTGAGTTCAATACAGGAGGGTCCTATTTATACTGGTTACACAATTACATTTCACTCACTATTCTTAACGAGTTAGCATCTTAGTCCCGTTTGTTACAGTGAACCACCACAACCTGCACCGCCAAATCTTCCTCCTCCACCTTCATATCTGTCGCATCGACAGTGATGGCGAATCCGACGCTGATGATGGAGCTGTCATGAAGGGTTTCCTTAGCGGGGACAGGGACTTGTGGACGGGGATCGAAGTGAATCCCGAGACAAAGAGATCCACATGTTGCCTTTTCTTTCTTCGCTGGTTGCTTTTCCATGGCTGCAAAGCTTAACAGGGAGGGTTTGAGAAGAAAACAAATTTTTGGGGAGGAAGATTTGGGCGAAGCCGATGCTGCAAGTATGGGGATTTTATATGTTTTTTTTATTTTCTATTTATTTTTATTTTTAATCCACGTGGATTGGTGGGGACAAAATATCGCCAACTAAGCATTCTCCATCAATCCAGTCACCCCGTTAATTAACATTGTTAATGAAATGGACAGAAGTGGCTATTTCGTGTATTTCGATAGTTCTGTCTATATTTGTCACAAACGTGAAAGTTGTGGCCATACAAGTGTATTTGCCATAAAAAATTTATAGATTTTACGTGAAGAATTTGGCATAATTATCATGTTTGTTTAAAAGCAGGAAATTTGGGCCCAAAGTGTTTAATGTCAATTTTACCCCTTCTCATATATAGAAAAACACGGCCCAAAACTGGCAAATATTTGGGTCCTTCGATTCTTGTCTTCCTTGACTCATTTCTTCCTTCGCTTGTCTCCTGTTAGTGACCCAGAACCCACCAATCATCTTCTGGATAATGAGAACGAGGAACACCTCACCTCAACTAGAGCTCTGGTCTTCTTTCGTTCATCGTCCGAGAGGGAAATCTAGGGTGGAGATGTTCGTTGGGTTCATCGAGCAACATGTTCGCTGAAAACCAGTGTGTTGCGTAGCGATAAGGAGGAACGCCTCTGTGAGTTGGAAACCAAAGATCTGAATTCGTTCCCTCAAGTAGAGGTTGGAAAGACACGTAGGAGGAGAGGTCAGAGAGGTCAAGATGTTGATATGAATTGAATCAGATTATGTCGTCGACTAGAAGCCAGGGGGTCTAAGGTGTATGGGCTTGTACACGTTTCGGCTTCTGTGCTGGACCTGGTATGTAACCTTATTCTTTGCCATATTGAATTAGAGTTATTCCATTGGAGAAGTACTGTATATACTTCTTATACTGTTATGTAATCAGTAATCTACTCAAGTATAGTGAAGCTGGCCTCTCTCACGCCCGTGGACTAAATAACATACGTTGTGTTAGTGAACCACACAAATATGTGTGTTCTTTTCTTTTCTTGCTGATAGTTGTCTTTCTTACGTTGTCAATTAACCTCGGTCCGTCGTGACACAAAAGTTGGAAGGAGAGGAAGAGGTTGAGAAGGGTTAAAGCTGGAACAAACACAAACACAAAGATTTCCAAGTAGATGAGGGTGGCTATTTTGAAATCTTTGCATAGCAGTTTCAAAACTTTCGATAGCCAAAGTCTCTCGATTTTCTTAACCTTCTCAAACACAGAAATCAAGTAATGAAATTCAAGAAGAACACGGATTGTGGCAAAAATCTTGTCCCTAAATTCCTAACCCAAACAACCCCACAGCTCTTTGCTACATGTAGTGATGAATGGATGATGGGTAGAGATGATTGATTTTGGGATTGATAAAGAAAATATTTAGGGTTTGGAAAAGAACATAATGGAATTAGGGATTGGAGAGGGAGATTGGGACAATCTACGTAACTTTGATAATTTGTTTATTGATTGATTGATGACGAAATAGGTAAACGACAATATATAGACGTGAATCCGAAACCCTAATCGACTTAACCTTAACAAATGACTAAACTACCCCTAACTAATAGTCGTGCCCTCATCAGTTCCTCCCTCTTGAAAACAACCTTGATCTTAAGGTTGAAGCCAAATATGAACCCATACTGACCTTAACTTTAAACCTAAATCATTCATCTAAATTATTACTACTATTTGATTCTAAACATACAATAACTAAATACCAAAACCAAATATTAAACCCATACGTGCACTGTGACTCTGGGTGAGAGCAGCTTCCTTCTCATCTCTTTTCTTCTTGACCTTCCAAGCATAGAGCCACAAATATTCCCCCCTCAACGAATGGTAAAAGGCTTCCTCCTTCTCGATAACAAACCTGCACCCCAAGGAGAAGTGACCAATTATATCTTGTTCATCGACACTCTACGACCAGTGGCGGAGCCAGGATTTGAAACTACCCCTGTCCTCTTTTCAAAATATAAATATAAGTAATAAATAAATAATTAAAATTAATAATATCCAAATAATCCATTCATAGATAAAGAAATCACCTACTAATACAATCAAACAACCACGACGGGTTTTCATATTATGAAAGAAATGCAAAATACATTCGTTGTCTACATGCGTAAGTAAGTCTCTTTCAATGTATCCTACTAAATAATCATTAGCAAACTGATCTCCAATTCGACTTCGAAGCTTGTTCTTGATATAGATTAAAGCTGAAAAATGCTCTTTATACACTTGCAGTTGCAACTGGAAGAGTCAAAACTAGCTTCAGAAGCAGATAAACAGACGGATATGACTGATGCACTTTTGTCTCCACCATTACTCGAGAAAGTTCATCAATTCCTTTTAATCTAGCAAATCTCTCATCAGCCATAACATCACGATAATACCCAATAAACTGTTGTCGAATAATAGTATCATGGATGGAACCAAACTCAGCAGGATAAAATCTAGTAAGACACATTAGTTTCTCCAGGTCAAGAGCAGCAAATTCAGACTCCGGGCTAAAACAAGTCATGCAAGTCAACAATCTGGTATTCACCTCATCAAAGCGATTATTCAACTCTTGCAGCTGCATATCCACAACCGTGTAAAACAGTTCAACCTGAAAGTGATGTAGGTTTGTGATATCCAGAGCTTTGCGCCTTGACCGTTCTGGAAGAACATACACATCATGCATAATAGGAATGTGAATAGAATCTTTAGTGGAGATTGAAACTACATCATCAAGCAAAGACTCTCATCCATTGTCTCTCATCTCTTGTAATCTGGTCTTTGACTCACAAACAAGTTCCATGGCATTTACAATGTCTTGATCTTTCCTTTGCAATGCTAGTGATAGCTCATTCGTTATCGCTAACACTTCAATCGTCAACTTCAAAATGAAGACAAAGTTAAAATCTTGAAGTGTAATCGACATACGCCATGCATCAATAGTTGTATCTGCCTCAGAAGTGGGGTCATTCTGAATTGTATCCAACACATCAACAATAGCAGAGAACATTCTATCCAAATTGATAAGCGCCCCATAGTAAGAACCCCAACGAGTATCACCTGGTCTTTTAAGAGCCATTTCTTGATTCAATCCTCTTCCAGTCTCTCGTTCATTAGCAGCTACAGCCTCAACAATCTTCTTAACTTGAGCATCCCGAATAAACTCAGATCGTTTGCAAGATGCTCCAATAAGATTCATCATACTATTGACAGTCTTGAAAAAATCACCAACTTCAAGATGATTCTTAGCTACAGCAACAAGAGCCAACTGAAGCTAATGTGCAAAACAATGAATGTAATAAGCAGAAGAATTTTTAGCTAAGATCAAACTCTTCAACCCATTGATTTGTCCTTTCATGTTGCTAGCTCCATCGTAGCCTTGTCCCCTTATTCTTGACATACTCAATCCATGTTTTGAAAGCATAGTTTCAATTTCACCCTTAAGTGTTAAGGCTTTGGTATTTGCCACATGAGTAGTACCAAGAAACCTCTCCATAACCAAACCATGATCATTCACATAGCGTAAAACAATGGCCATTTGTTCCTTGGTTGAAGCATCACGAGTCTCGTCAACTAATATGCAAAAGAAGTTATCTCATAGATCTTGAATAATTTTCTTGGTTGTTTCAGAAGCCATTGCATGAACAAGATCTTTCTAGATATCTGGGGAGGTCAATTGGAGATTTTTTGGAGCATTTCTCTAAACAACTCTTTCTACTTCTTCTCTACCCCAAGCATGAAACTCCAATAGTTCAAGAAATTTACCTTTGTTGCTTGGAGATCATGATTCATTGTGCCCACGAAAAGCTAATCCCCCCCCCCCCCGCATAAGAAACTTTATGCACTCAAGTGAACCCATCAATCGAGTTTGATAATCTGTTTTGGTTTGATCTGATTGTTTAGATAAACTAGCTACAATACCTCGTGATTGCTTCAACAAAAGTCTGCATTGCCTTTAGCTTTGTTGTGGAAGCTGTTATGCCTACCCACATGATCAGCAAAACACTTCTTTCTATTCCACCCTCTGAAACCTTCACCAACCAAACCATCATGTGCTCCACTTTTATTACCAAAAAAATAACAGTAGAGACAAAATGCTGCATCTTTCTCAATACTGTATTCAAGCCAATTATACTCTAGAAACCAAGATGAACGGAATCTGCGTTTCTTACCACTAAAGTCACTATATGGAACACGATGACCTTTAGGTTGGCACATACCATTTTCAAGATAAAACCTTCTAACTTCATCTTGCACATCATGATGAAAACTAGAAATTTTATCTCGCACATCAGGATGAAAACTAGAAACTTTATCTCTTAATCCCGGATCCATTTTCAATGAATTCATATCAAACCGGCTTTCTTCATATTCAAAGGAAGACTCACTTTCACTTTCTTGAGATGAAGATGAAGACTCACTTTATTGTGAAGTTTGATTTATCGAAACCGAATCATTTGATTGTCGATTCTCGGAAGGAACCACCACCGTTGAAAGAGGAAAAGTTTGGGCTTGTCTACTTCCACTTCCTTCCAAATCTTGGGCTATAGTAATTGGGGAAGTCTTGTTCTTCTTTGGAGAGTAATACTTCTCCATTTGAAAGATCTGATTTGCCAAGAAAATTACACAATAAGCAACACAATTTCAGTTCTATTTACATATCCATCAACAAACACAATTATCATGAGTTACATCGGTGAACAACACAATATAATTTCAGGTTTCAATTTCACAGCTTACCAAGAACAAAAAGGTGAAATAGAATGGAAGGATTGTCGCCCAACGCCTACTGTCGCTTGCCTGTGGACGATGATTTTTGTTGTCTACTGATTGCTGGCACGGCTGGCCTGTCTGCAGTCTACTGGTAGTTGCCGCAAGGAGGTGATAAGGAGAACGAAAGGCAAAGGTCTAAGGGGAAAGCAAGGAGAAAAGACGAAAATTGTTGGGGTTGCCGGGTTGGATTGGTGGTCGCCTGGTCGGAGAAAAATCCTCTTTTCCCCTGCCGCTGGATGCCCGAAGTCCCGAACTACTGTCGCCTGTCTGTCTTCTGCTGTGAAAAAACGAAGAGGGTTGAGGAGTAAACGGATTGGATTAAGCTTTTTTTAATTGGGATTTCGTTTAGGAACGGACTATATTTATAATGTTTCTACTTATAATCAAAGAATCGGATGTAGCGTAGCTGTAAAGCTGTGTTGTGTGACCTAATGGTGCTGGGTTTGATACTTGTGTGGAGGGGTGTATTTTTTTTCCAAGTAAAAAATGACCCCTGTCGTGGGACAGGGGCAAATGTGGCTGCCTCCCCCTCTGTATACGACCAACTCCTGAAATCCCCTGTATCGGCGCGAGTTGTTGTCGAGCGTCCCGCTACCCATAGTAGTAGGCGGCGGCGGCTCCTCGAGAGCTGACTGAATCTGGATGGTGGGCGTCCTATACGAAGTGGGTTTGGCCGATGGAGGTACGATACTCGGAGAGGCGATTTTAGTCATGAGCGGCAACGCCGCTGACACTTCTTTGGTAAGTACTACTGCGGTAGACCTCGTGATTGGTGAGGGCACAGATGGCGTCGAAACCATGAAGGTAGCGACACCCTTAGTAGCAGTGACGACAGTGGAATAGGGGCGGGAGTCGGTTTCTCTTCGTGAGCATCCTTGGGTGTTGTCGACGCAGAAATCATGACCGCGGCTTCAGTCGCTTGGTCTACCTCCACCTTTCCCAATTGTTTCGTCCAGACAACATGCTCATGGAGCTGGCGTAGGAACGGCTCGAAGATTTGTGCTAACGGATCCGCAGATTGAAACCGCTCTGATACCATCCGATGAATGGATGATGGGTAGAGATGATTGATTTCGGGATTGATAAAGAAGATATTTAGGGTTTGGAAAAGAACATAATGGAATTAGGGATAGGAGAGGGAGATTGGGATAATCTACGTAACTTTGATAATTTTTTTATTGATTGATTGATGACGAAATAGGTAAACGACAATATATATACGCGAATCCGAAACCCTAATCGATTTAACCCTAACAAATGATTAAACTACCCCTGACTAATAATCGTGCCTTCATCATGTAGACATCTAACGTCATATATTCCAACAAAAGAGTATGATGCCAACGTCTTCACCACATGGAGGAGAAGAGTACCATGTTAGTAACGATAATAAATAGAGGCAAATCGTCATCAAAATCACAACTCGACGACGGTACTATCAAGCTCTTCTATATTTCCTCTGCAACTGATTTTATGGCCATATGTAGTTGCAGTTTGTGAATTCCTTACCCAATAATATAATAGTTTAGATTCTCAAAACACGATCAAAACAACCACCTCCATTCGAACTCGATGTACCCGATCGCCGACAACGGCTGCGGTAGGCCCAGGTACGACGACGCCCCTTCCACTAGCCTCCACCTGTCAACCCACCATCATAAAATAAAATAAATATATAGCATGATTAGATGCTGTCACAGTTTTTGGGTTGGATAACGAGTGGACACGAAGACAGAATTATTGGATGAAAAGGACGTGGCAGCTGCTAATTACTCTCCACAAAAAAAGTTAAATCGCCCATTAGTTGGTCAAGCATGGATCTACGTTAAGTAACGTCGTACTTTTTATGTATTATTATAGCCTACGTAAATGCCGGCAATATCTAAAGTGCCGTGCCGGCCGGGCCGACATTACCACCATTGTGGTTGAGAAGAAGCTCAACTGCTCAAGGACGACGGGGATGATGATAAGATCAATATTCATCTGTCTCTCTCGCTTGCGGGTGAATCGGGCCGACCGCCACTAATGGAAGACGATGGCAACATATTGTTCTTGGCGTTTGCTGTTAAAAGAATAATCATAATTGAAAGTTGAAGAAAAAGTTTGGGTTAAAAATGATCAACTAGAAAAAACAGGTCAAACCGATCGAGGTGTTTTTATATAACAAACCAATCGAGGTTCGATGGTGGTTACAAATGAAAGCCCTGATTTAATATTATATATTTATCGGTGGAGAATATGGCGGCACCGGCACGACACCACAGCCCGTAAATGCATGTTCTTTATACCACTATTATATGGAGATTCTCGATAATAACATACTCTATTCAAAAATTTCAGCCTGGTGACTTGTGAGAGTTTGTAGGAAGGATGCTTTTGTCATTTAAAGTATTAAAATAAAGCATTTTTAAACATCTAAACTAATAATATTTCATACACGTCATATTTTTATGAATCCTAAGAAAATTCAAGTTTTCCTGAATTTTTCTACACATCCCATTCGGGAGAAAAACCTTCTATCTTCCGTACCAGCATTTCGAATAATAAATGAACCAATTTTTCTCATGTTTATCTATTTTTTATTCATAAATAATAAATGTGTCCAAATAAAATATTTATAACCTTTAGTTTGAAATCTAACATGTGAGATTTTAAACTATTGTGTTAGTTTAAAATATTCAATTGATAAAGGTTTCATATTTGCAAACATTTTAGTTTTACACTTAAGTAAAGTTTCAATCAAAATCAAGGTAAAGAAGAAAGAGTCTATTGATAGTGGAGATGGTGGATTCTAAAATACTGATAGTGAGTAGTGACGTTGTTGAGAATGAGAAGAAGGGATAGACCATTGTTGGTGGACAGCGAGGTCTCAGTAATAAATATGAAACTACAACTATTGACAGAGATGAAGCAATAGCAAAGAAGTCAAATAGAAAAATTACAGTAATTTATCATAACAAGAAGTAAATCGAAGTGTAGTTTGATATAACAATTTAGGAGTTAGTTCCCTCCACGAGTTAGTTTGTGTAATGAACGAACGAGTGAATGATAGTGCAATGTGAACAATTGTAGAGAAGAGTTCAGAAAGGTTTACAATTACAAGGAATAGCATCCTAATGTGAAAGTTGTCTCCGCTGTAAGCAAAACCCTAGCTAGCTACTGCTTGCTGATTCAGTAATGGATATCAACTTGTTAAACAAAGAGTTATTGTTGAGTGAATGCAATGTCCATTTGAGTAATTCAAGATACAGGTGCGTGGGAAGCTTTTATTACTGAAGTGTTACCTTCATCTTGGTCATGTTATATTGTGTCTCAATGTCGGTACAATTTTCCCTTGCTCATGAAAATGTGGGTGAGAATGCAGAAAATGATGATAATGATGATGAAGAAGAAGAGCATGACAAAGCGTCAAAGAAGCTTAACGTCAATGGCACCAAGGATGATGATGAGGCGGACTCTGATGAACCGACCGAACCGAATTATAATTCGCTTCGAATTCGGTTTGAGGTTTGATAGAATTCAGGGACCCAGTATGCATAATTTTGGTTCGGTTTGAACCGGACCGACCGAATGCCCACCCCTAGCTTGAGGTATCAGGTTCGGGTTCGGTTTTCAAGGGAGACTGGTTTCGGGTGCACTAGTTTTGGTTCGGTTACCCGAACCCAAACCAAGCTATCACCCCTACAGGATCACTTCAAAGATGCTCGAACTTTTAACCCCTGGTCCCTGGAGATGGCAGGCAAACTACATTATCAGTATTCACATAGTTACTAGAGGTGGCAATTGGATCGGATTCGTGGATTCGTAGATTGGATTGGTGGATCCATGGATCAAATGGATTGGTGGATTCATGGATTGGATCAAATGGATTGGTAAATTGATCCATGAATCCAAATGACATCCAAGGCTTGGACCAAAATGTAAATTTTGAAAAGTTTAGGTACTAAAATGTCATAATGAAAATTTTTAGGTACCAAAATGTAATTTTCCAATGATTTTTTTTTCTGTATAAAAATATAAATTTTAGGTACCAAAATGTAAAACATAAAAAATATAGGTACCAAATCGTAATTTGTCATTTGGATCCATGGATTGATCCATGAATCCACCAATCCAATTGGTTTTGGATCAAATGGATTGGATTTAAATGGATTGGATTAAGTGGATAATTTGATGGATGGATTGGATTGGATTCATGGATTTGAATCCTAATTGCCACCTCTAATAGTTACTAAATACTCCGTTTAATACACGTATATGTACCCGTACGTACTTTATCCTTTTAAAACTTCCATATCCGTATTATTGTCAAGCAGTTTCATTTTTGTCCGTTCATTTGATGGCTCCCGTATTAAACACGTATAAAACCCGTATAATACGTTTAATATCCGTATTTAATGAATTAAATTACTAACTTTACTATTATTAATATATTTATTTATTTTTAAAATGATTAATTTTTCTATATTTATGACAATTAACGTACTATTAAACGTAACATTAGCATACAGACGAAGTAAAATATCCGTACATATTTTATACGTAACTTTCCCGTACCGTATTTTACTAACTAACTATTCAGTATTCAGTAATATATTTACGCTCCTACCGAAGAACAATGACAAAGGAAGTGTTCCCCCTAGACACTTCAAGGCCTGGTGTTTAACTGTGGGGTAACAACAAAATATTTTGACAGAACAACTCAGAAGCAGCAAGTTCTGGGAATGTGTACACTCCATTCGGCAGAGGGGGGCGACTCTGCCCAGGTTATGAGCTAGCTAGAGTTGAACTCTTTGTATTCCTTCGTCATTTAGTCACTCGTTTCAGGTAAATCGAATCTAAATACACATCTACATCATAGTTTTTTTCATTTCCAATGTGGGTTTAAGGTGTTTTACCTTTTGCCTGAGGATTCTTCTTTCTGGTTGTGCAGTTGGGAGCCGGCTGAGGAAGATAAGCTAGTTTTCTTTCCGACAACCCCAAAACAGAAGTGGTACCATATCAATGTGCGGCGACGATATCAGGAACAAGCAGTGTAGAACCCTAAATCAATCAATCATCATCAATATCGCCAAATTCTTAAAGAAACCATTTGTAGTGGAATATAAAAACAGCAGTTGAGGGGAAATGGGATTCATGATCCAAGTGCCCTACAAGCCGCTGGCAATTGGATGGCTCCACTTCTAAAGGTTACAAAAGGCAATGATAATGATTCTAGGCTAAAGGGGAGGAGTAGGGAATGCAGTTAAGAAACCTCCAGAACTGCCCTTAAGAAATAAATGTCATGATTGAGTAATCATATGGATCAACGGCGTTCTCTTCATACATGATCATTATCATATATTTGAAAAGTGAACATAGAGTAATGACTAATAATACGGAAATGATAAGGCATCCTGACCTGCATCGGCTTCTTCGGGGCATCCCCTCGAAAGGATCTTCCAGATTGCGTCTGTCAGGAAAGAGCACAGAGAACAGAGTAACATATTTTCTGCATTGCGCCTATTGGTATGTGGCCATTATATCAGAAGTTCAGAACACAAGTATCAAAAGCGTTAAATACAACATTTGCACCTTGGCTTCTATTCTGAGAATGCTGCAGCCTGAGACAAAGACATGTATGTTCAGTTCAGCCTCACAGCTACTACATGGTTCAGTTATTTACCGCTTCCATGAGCTCTCAAGCTAGACTCTACAACCTTTACTTTCTTTGCGTTTTCGGAATTAATAAGCGAAAGCTTAGCGAGTGAAGATTTTAGTTGGGACATTTGGGCATCCAGGGCATGGCTCCTCCCTGGTATTTTCCTCCGCTGGTTAGAGATGATGTCTTTTGAAGACTGTGTCGTATACCTTCTCTGCCGAGCTTTTAGTGTCTCAATGGAAGAATGCAATGCGTCCAATTCAACCCCCATAAGTTGGTCTGCAATCATAGTCAATTATAACACTATGAGGTGCAGGCAGTTGAAATTGTTTCTCATTTATTCGAATTTCCACAAACGAACTTTATTAACGGATGTAGAATGATTACCAAGTTCAGACTTGAACTTCCGCTCAGCTCTAGACAAAGGCTTCTTGTGAACTCCGGGAAGATTCCTCAAGTCCTTCAGACGCTGTTCCAGAGTATGGTGCTGATGAATTGCATGCTTAACCCTATCATCCAAACCAGCCTGTTTGTCCTTCACTCTCACAAGTTTCTCCTGAGCCTCGCTGAGACGAGCCAGTTGGTCATCAATGATTCTCTTCATCTGTGGCCCATGATGCTCCAGCTCGAAGTAAACCTTCAGGAAAAGAGGAAGATGAAATGTGTTAAGCTATTAAATACCATGATTGAAGATAATCATACTGTTCATTGCAGAAGCAGAATAAAAGCTTATTTTGAGAAGCTCTAGAATAAGGGTGTACATGGTTCGGTCCGGAACAGAATCCAGCCAAATCAACGTAGCACCGGCTCAGGGGGGAAAGAAAAAAGAGAAAATGAGGACCAGAATAGGATTGGGTCAAAAGCACATTCGATTCGAAGCAGCTCTATCTCTCTCGATTCAATCTGCCTTTTTTTACTTTAGAAGGATCCATGGAATATAGAATGAACTGCATTGTAATTGGTTCAACCCAATTCCACCCACAAACCAATTTGGTCTGATTTAGTCGGGTGTGAAATGAAATATTTTGTGTATTCCTATTATTATATGTTTAACAAGGAGATAAAAAGAGCAGACGTCGTCACCTTATGGGCATACTCGACATAATTTTCATGGAAAAGCTTGAAGTACTGATGAAGCATCGACCGGCCTTCTATAGAGTCAGCAGCAACGGATCGAAGATTTGGTGACACCTGAGGAACAGGAACCACCTTGGGACCAGCAAGTAGTTCTTTGCTTATGATATCTGGAGCATTATTCATATCCTTCCGTTCTTTATCCTTAGCATAGTAGTCCGTAGCAACTTGTAGGGGAAGTAACAAATCCCATGTCTTCATTTCTAGCACGATGCATTCTTGAGTGGACATGGCCCCCACAATCCATGAATACCCAAATGAATCAGACAACGCCACAAAACCACAGAGTGGAGACACTGATGTAGTATTGTCCACCTGGCATGTACTCAGCACAGGATGGACAGACGGAGCCCTGACAGTTTCATCCTTCCCACTGGACTGATTGGTGAATGGGAGAAAGTGCAACACAATCGAGTCTACCCCACCTTCATGAAGGCAGTAGATTCTTTCTGGCAAGAGTGGATCGGCAAACATGAGAATATGGTAACCACTCTCTCTTTTCTGAGGCAAGGACAAATCCACAATTGCGAGTCTCAACAGAGGTGGCGGGTGACCCAACCAAACCGTCTGGTCAAGTGGTTCATCGAGCTTCACAACAGGGAGGTGGTGAGCGATTGATTCACATATCATAGCAAGACCAAGAACTTGGTGGTCCTGGGGATTAACACGGAGACGAGGTGCACTACCGAGAGTCCAGAGTGGTTGGATCTCATCAGCTAAGGCATCTATCTGTAACTGGCCACCAGTCCAGGCAGTAACCAGAACCGAGTCTTTGCTGACTAGATTATAGAGAAAACCGATGGCACGCCCTTCGCTCACCCCAGTGGAAACTGCAAAGTCTTCATCGGCCCTGTTTCTCTGAATTCTCTGAAGTGGCCCCTGAAAGAATACAGAAAAACTATCATAGTGGAATCTGTTACAGTGTTGAATCCAGCGTCATATAGTTCATAAGTGGAAAAACTGGCATAAAACTGTCCAAAAGGAAGTTTTCTTGTCAGCTGAAGATGTCACAGTTATATTTCCCAGTAAAGCTTGTTAAGTGATCATACAATCAGATGGTGCCAATTGCCAACCACAGTAACTAGTTGCATGACCATGGAGATTAAATACAAGACTTGCTAAACCAGAAGTATCCAAGTTCACACTATCTGTTAATAGTATCTTTGATATTGCATACTTCCAGACGTCTCAAACACACTGGAGTAAACAAATGAAGAAAGTGATGGATATGATTCCGTGCTTAAAAGATTTATGCTGGCAGTATGTTCACAATTGCTATGCAATTTTTGCATTCTCATATATGATTATAAACAGAATAAATGGTGAGCATTTAGTTTATGCAAATTTAATTTCCTGTATGAAAGTAAGAAGTTCACTAAAACAATTGGAAAATAGAATCCATAAATTGGGTTGTACCTGCAAGCAGAGTGATGTATCAAATAAAGCATGGGCTTGAGCTTTCACTGCAGAAATGTTTTCTCTGTCCCCTGCTTCTGAACTTAGCTCTGGAAATGTAGCTTCTAACCAAGAGACTGCCCGACTAGAGTTGCTAACTGCAGTTGGATTTGTTGATTCCAAACCCAGTGTGTTGGCATCGTTATATATCTCCAAAACTGAGTCCCACTTGTAGACACTACGTGCATAGGCATTTGGTTTAGAACGCATAAGAGAACATTTCAGAGAAATGAATTACTACCGGAACAGGCAGTTGAAACCGGCGAAAGGAAATACGAGAATCATTTTAGTAGTATTTAAAGCAGCATGTGCTATATGGCAAATCATAGAGTGTAAGATGCAAGCAAATAAAGCAAATCTAGACTTTGTTGTCACTTTTTCCCCCATTCTGTGAATGATAAGTAGCTTAAATCATGGAAACTTTGCAAGTATTTCTCGCAAAAGTCAAAAGTAGCTGAATCTTAACCCGAAGTAACTGATGAAGATATGAGTTATACCTCCCAAATGGAACAATTGGGCAGAGAATGTAAATAGAGCCATCACTGAAACATACAAACACCTGCAAAATGGACATAAAGAAGGGAAAACATAAGAGGTTGTCTGGAACCTAACATTATGATCATGCTTGTATTTCACTAATGCATACCTTTGAAACAAGCCAATTGTACAAATAAGTTAATTGTAAAAGTACACCGCTATTCAATTAAAAAAAGTACACCACTTCGTATTTGTAATATTGAGTTAACAATCTACCCTTTTGACGTCAATGACAACTTTTGAGGAATAAAGGTAAAGTAATAGACAGAAGAAAAAGAAAAATCACACTATAAGTTATTCATATCTTAGCGTGATATTGATGTATCGTAAATAAATCATTCTATTGCAAATGAATGTGCTACAGATGCTATTGTCAAAAACGATCTGGTATCTAAAATAATATGTACCTCATAATACACCATTTAAAATTACAAGTTAAACGGCCCCTAAAATGTAAGTTGCTATGACACATGTATTTTGCATCCTCCATCATTACTACTTTTTTTTTTACCTGAAACAAGCTAATCAAGATAATACACAGCAAGCCGATTTGCAAGCAAGAAAGAAATCCTTAGGTGGGCGCTAGATTGATGTTGCATTATATATGAACAGCAACCATATTCCTTATGATCAAGCTGAAAAGGTAGCACGTGAAGTAGCATAACATCTCCTCATATGTAACAAATAAATGCATAACACCAAGCCCAGAAGAAGAAAAAAAACATCATACGTATTGATCCAAGTGTACTTACAGCAAATCTGTCCCACAAGTGATCTCCACCAAACGAAAAATCAACAGGACACAAGGAAGCAGCATTCCTTGATCTACCAGGTTGAAGAGGCTGTAAATAATATTCCTGCTCTGGTTGCAGGACATCCGCAGACAAATTGAAAATTCTAGCAAGAAAAGAAGGGTAGAATTCAGCTAGCTTTTATTCACAGCTTGCAATCAAATTCAGAAGCGAGAGAAAGCAATGCCAGACCACAGGCTATCAGAACAACAACAAAATATCAAGAATATTACATTGCAGATTATGCAGTAAAAAGCTAATGAAAACATATCAATAATAACAGTCACACATTACTTTCGTTGTCTATCTAATGAGTACAAGAAATTTATTCTTGATCACGCCGAAAAAAATAAAAACACAGGTCTCTCCTTTCAGAGAATACACTTGTGACTTGTGAGTTGTAATTGATCTTTTAACTTTCCTTCCTTAATGAATATAGACTAGGAAAAAGATAAAGATGGTACCTGAACACCGAATCAGATGAAAGAACTCCTAAATGCGTCTCACTGCAAGGGTGCCAAGAAACTTGTAGAGTGCGTATAACATTACTTTCATCAAAATATATCTGGGAACCGATTGAGACAGTCCTACATAAAGAGTCCAAAACAAATTTGAACCTTTTAGTAAAACACAGATTTGACAAACTGAAGGTAAGCCAGGAAACTTAATCGTCATAACATTGTAGTTGCTCAATGAATTCCCAACAACAACATCAGGTCTGAAGGAAAAAATCACACTATTAATTCCACCTGTACCTGCATGTAATGGTGTTATCCCTAGCAGAACTGCGTCCATAAAGGTACATCACGCATATGCCATCCGAACCAGCAAGAACCAAAGCTGAACCATTTCTATTAATGGAGATCTTGTTAACCACAAAGCCAATCTTCACATCTGCTACCAATACCTAGTACCACAAACAATGACTTCCCTCATTAGCTGCTTTAAGGCCAATAAACACCTACTCATATACTAATTGAAACATAGAACTACTGAAGACTAAGTCACGTGAAAACCAGAATGTTTCTCAGTTAGGGATTCCAAATTCTTGCACAAAACTAAGAGCAACTAATCGAATTGAGAATTCAGCTCATTCTCATCCTAAAGTTTTTCGCTCACTCATTCATAAACGAAACCGCAAGTCGAACGTTTCCGATTAGGGATTGAAAACTTGGGGTTTAGCGGGAAGTACCTTGGACGGAGAAGCAGCGAGCACGGAAGTAGGTTCCGGTTCGCCCAGTCGGATAGAAACTCGGTGGAGGTACTGCTTGCTTGAATCCCAATAGTACAACCTGGAGGCGCCGTCCCACGCGAGCAGATTCCTCGGTGCCGCAGCATCAGTAGCCGCTGCTCCGACGTTCTCGGCGGAAGTGAATACGGGATGCTTCTGGAGCGGAATCCACTGGACATTTTCTTTGGGAGTCGGAGTTCGCCGGGAAGAAGAATCCGGCGTGTCAGAGTCATCCAAGTCGAGGTTGAACCTCATTTCGGATTGCTTCTGTTGAAATTATCTCCGTTTCACAGACTCGAATCGCCGATTCCTCCTTTCAGAATAGCTTTGTGCCGGCGGTGCGCTCCAACGGTAGAGAGCGGGAGGAGAAGGGCCGTAGCCGACTTTTGATTCTGGTAGCTACAACTCTTTTCTGAATGGGCTTCATCAGCCCATTAACTTATGTAAAAACACCCCTTCAACATTGGCCTTCTGAGTTCTGACCCATGTTCATGTGGCCTGTCTTTTCATATGCATACTGAAAGTCTGAAACCCCCCAACATGTTTTATGCAAATTTCTTTCTTCATTGTGGTTGAGTTGGTTAGCTACATAATTACTTACACTAAATTAAATAACAGAAATAAAATTTTGAAATTGAAAAATAAATGAAGAATAGTTACTTTCGTTGGGAACCATTACATAGTCGATTATCATGTGCTTTATCCACATTAAACTTGTGAGGTTAATCTAGTGGGTTTTTTCTTATAGGAGTAAGGTTAATCTAGTGGTAGAAACAAGGTTCATGACCTTCAATTAGGAATCTTTATCTTTTATCTTGTTAATTGTTCTAGGAGGATGAGCATGCTCAGTCAACAAGTCAAACTCTATTAGACATTTGGAGGAATAACAAGTGGAAGGGAATTCAGTTTCCAACAGATGCTAAAGGACATACCAAAATAACGTAGGGTTTTCAATAGATGCGGAGTAGGATGAAAACAATTAAGCTTTAATTGAGTAGGGTAAAATTTAAACTTTAAAAATATTTAAAGAGTGTATGATTTTTTCCACTATCCCACTAGAAACCTCTCAATTATACACATGGTTATTGATATAAGGCAGCTAAAACATTTGTATCAAGAACCACTGAGTTTGGAAATGATTCAGCGGGATTTGCTATAATGTTCAATCATTCGCCCAACACACAAGAGTAGGAGATAGTCTAGTTTAGAGAAGATCGGACATCTAAATTCTAGTGTAATTGAGGAGAAAGCATTGTTGTTAAACGCCTTCTTATTTTGAGATTTCGTGTAAATAATACATAAATGAACACGGTACGTACAATGTGATTGGTCCAAGGTTGTCGTCGCTACAAATCAATTTTAGTTCCGACAAGATGCACAAAATAGCCGGAGGTATACATCTCAGATTTTGAATGAGAGAGGAAATTGGCTAAGTTGCCATTCACGATCTCCATTATATTCAGCACCACAACAAATACACAAACAACAAATCGAGGTAACAATCTGTACAATGTAATCATAAGACTAAGACAATACTAGTCACCCAAAACACAGGTATCTCAACTGCCCCCCTATAGCGCTATTATACCTTATATCTACCATCTCTGTAAGGATTGTTTCTTCATCTTCTTCTTCAATCATCACCAAATCAGAGGCATCCTTAGGATCAACCTGTACCACCCACATAGATACATACATTCAACCACTGGTCGAAACCCGCAAAAATTCTAATAAGACCGAGGAATATTTGAAGAAATTACCTCAAACCGGGATGCTGAAGAACACGAAGGGATGATCATAAAAAAAAAATGCTGTAGATGTCCATGTTAGTCTTCTGTGTTCCCAATGTTTTTTTTTTTTCCCAGCATCGAGCAAATTGTCACTTGACTCTTTCTTCCTGCAGGATCTTCTTCTGGTACCTTGGGAGTCCCTTCTGGCAAGCAGAGATCTACAAGCATCACAAACAAATACAACCAAACCCAGTTAATTAATATACTCGGCTTTCTACCAATGGAAATAACGGCAAAAGGGAAACAGAACGAACAAACGAACCCAATCCAACCATAGGAGCATAGTTTTCTCGGAACAATGTAACCAAAATCGCATTATATAGAATTATATTTTTATGATTCTAGAGGTCACCAATTTATTTTATGCATAATCATATTTTTTCTAACTAATGTAGTCAAAACATTTTAAATAATTAAAATTTATTTCTACATCACCAAAATGCTCATACATAAAATTGCATTTTTAACTATGTTCTATTTCGGTTTCCGACAAAAAACCAAGTCGTCACAGTTAACAACCATGATATCTCAAAAAAACGGTCGGCCCTTCTGGCGGGCGAGCCATTTGTCATTGTGGCCGTAACGTAAACAATGGCTTAGCTGGCGGCGGACGGGCGATGGCGACGGATGAATGAATCTTGAGGCAAGTTGGACAAATTGGTTCGGTTTTTTGTATGACGACGACACAACAATGTGGGCAGAAATGCAGACATTGGACCCTTCCTTTTATTATTTTTCTTTATCATTTGAATTCTCATTTCTATTCCTCAAATGTCAAATTAGAATGTCCTCGCCACCACTTGCGAGGGCGGCTGCCCATTACAAGCCGTCTCATTACCAAAAAAAACAATAGGACCATATCACTCTATCACCAGCACATGTTAGTTAAGCCCTCGAATAATTGAGTTTCGAATCTCCTGATTAAGTGGCATTTTTATATTATTCAGAAATAATTATTATGAGTTCAATTTTGAAACTTTTATGTAGAAATTGAGAGGAAGATGGCGATCCATACAGAACGACGACGTTAGAATAGATTCCCATGTCGAGGAGGAAGGAAAAGGTTAAAAGATAAATGAGAAACGAATAATGAAAACACCTGACTAATTCAAACGGTCAGTTTTTGACCTTTCCACGTAAACGAACAAAAGTTCAACGTTCCATCCACACCTACTAGCTTGATTTTCTTCTTTTTTTCTTTCCTTTTTCCGTTGCATAATTTTATTTCTCTGCAGAAAAGTTTTACTTTTTTACTTTTGCCCCTGAAAAATCTGTGGAATCAAAATCACGGGTTATTGAATGACTACAACTACAACACACTACTATGTTTGGTTAGTCTACCAGTTGATTTTCTAGAACGCGCCAATCCTTTCACTCTTTGGTAAGCAAAAGAGCCAACAGCCGAGGTGAAATTTTCTAGGCATTTTAACCCGTTATTCCCATTGGGCGGTTGTCAGAGTACTCCCCGGAATTTACTGCTCAAGCTTTTACTTTTTTTACGAAAGGAATTTACTGCTCCTAATAATTATCACATTTTAGGCGCACAGCCGGTTTAGTGGACTTCGTAATTCAGTAATTAATAACACCCTAATAAAAAACTGACAATCTAGAAGGAAAGGGAAACGGGAAAGTGGAGAGGGAAAGGGAAAGGGGAGAGAGAATCCGCCATAGCCATAACTCATAGGTTTAGGTGATTTGAAGAAGAGAGGACTGAGCTGAGGACTCGTTAATTTGATATCCAGTTGGTTGCTCCGTGAGACCTAAGCAGCTAAGCTAGATTTTCGAGGTAGCTTCGAACTGGTTCCCTTTTGCGGGAAGAAAAAATACACCTAAACGGAAATCAATGGGAGGATAAGGAAACTTACAGCTTCAATGTCGATTTTGTAGACCAGAAGCTTCCTCCGCTCCCTGCAACTCGTTCGGTACGCCACGACGACGTGGCCAATCGCCAGAAAGAGCGAGCAAAGGAACAGAGCAGCCTCCATCCCGCGGACGTACCCGCCCCGATCGATCCGGTAGGCGCTGAAAACGTACGGCGCCTTCGCGGAGACGTAAATCAGCGAGCAGACGGAGCAAATCGCCGTGATCCCCAAGTACGGCCCCCGCGATAGCCTCGGCCCGTCGCAGAAGCTGTAAACGCCTGAAATCGTTGGCAAAAAACAACACAAATCGGAATCAGAATCGAATTGAGCTAGCCGCGAGAGTGAGAGAGAAGATGTGGAAATTGTTAATTTTAGTTTTCAGTAGTGATTTCACTTACAGAAGATGACGGCGGATCTCAGGATGGAGACGAGCGGGATGTCGACAAGGGAGTAGCGGAAATCGTAGTTGCTCAAGTCGGCGGCGAGTGTGCTGAAGGAGAGGGAAGAAGGGGATAGGGAGGCGGAGAGGAGGGAGGCAGGGAGGAGAGTATCGGCGATTACGAGGAGTACCGGAGCTGAGAAGATGAGGAAGGAGAAGATCATTACGATTATGAAGAACACCGTCTTCACTCCTCTCAGGACTCTCTTCGATTTCTCCTCCTTCAAGAATCCCATCTTCGATTGATTCAACGCCTTTTTCGCTTTCCCTTCTCCTATGGCGCTTTCTATGTACAGAAGAGAGAGAGAGCTCCGCTGCTGGAAAAGTGCGAATTGGGGGCGAGAGAAGGAAGAAGAAGAAGAGAAGAAACTTAAAAGGGGAACGGGCTTTGATTTTTTTTTTTTTCTTTTTCTTTTTGTTTTGTTTGGGGCCTTTTGGGGGTTTATTGGAAACAGCCAAAATTGAATCAAATTGGTGGGATTTATTAATTTAATTGGAAACAATATTAAGAGTGGAAATTGAATATTGAAGGATATATATAAAGAAATGGGGAGGTCGAGATACAGTAGTGATGTGGAGGGAGGTTGAACAGACTTTTGACTCGTAGGTGACAAGCATCCCACGAGAAATTTCAGGTCAAACAAAGCGAGCCCCTATTGATGACTGAGATTTGAGAAGCGAAAATTCTAAGACCTAACACACATTAGCAAATTGAATAAAAAAAAACACACATTAGCAAATTGAATAAAAAAAACACACATTAGCAAAATAGTAAAATGTTGGTAAGGTTTTATAACAATGGATATGGTGAATTTTGTTTTTTTTTTTTTACTAACATGGAATATTAAATGATTTATTTACTTTATTTGGTGCAGAGTAATTACTATTTAAATTATATCGGTAATAATATAGGATTACCTTATAGAGTTATACATAAGAGAAAATCGATCAGTCAAATTTATGTTAATCCAAATTTGACGACAGGTCCACTACGTACCTTAAAGTTATTTCCACCTCAAAATTTCACGTTGTCACAACTAGCAAGTGATATTAAAAAAGGAAAGGAAGGAGTGGAAGAGATCACATTTTGATAACTCTTTTATTCTGGAAATACGTCTTCCTATTCCATCTTTTCTCGAATCTCATTTAACAGAAGAAATAAAATTTTGAGAAGTAACAAAACCTACTCACTGAATCTTTTTTAGTTCATAACTGAATGGTTAAAGCGCGCAACCTAATAAAGGCTAAAAGAGCAAATTCACAGGTTTGATTCCTGCTCAATGCATTTGGAACTTTCAGTTGATTGGAATCGCTGCTCACATAAACTTGAGCCGTTTGTTGAGTTGGAGGGGTAGTGTTGAACTTTTGATTATTCTCCTAAAGGTTTGGATGGTGCATAACTTTTAGTTTGAACTTTGAGGTTGAAAAATGCAAGAAGCCAAATCGTGAAAGTTGGTGGAATTTTTAGGCACAAAACAAGAAAATTATTAAGAAATAAATAAAGGCCAGAGTGCAGCTGTATATAAACTTCCAGAAGGAAAGGAAGTGATAATATATCATACAGCCAGCAAGTGATAATACTATTAATTCAACAAAAAAAATGTGATAATATTAGTTACAAATACAAATTTGTTCCTTCTTCCAAAGTAAAGAGTAAATGACAACATAATAAAATAATCGAATAGGTTAAGGGCATGCAGTCAATTAGCAGCCAGTAATAAGTAACCAATTTAGCAACCAATCAAGGAAGCGGCTATGGTGGAAGGAAGGAACAGACCAGACCGTTGGTAATGTATCATGCGCCCACATGCAAACCTTCGTGGTTGCGAATCTTATCAATCAACCAAAATTCTCTTCATTTCCTTCGTCGTTTTCCTGATTTCCCTTTTGATTCACCACAGTGCCGATATAAGCACAATACACAAGATTCAATCTGGGATTTAAAATGCCATTTTCTATGAAAATCCTCGAGTTAAGAATATTAATATGAAAAGTCAAATATGTGGTCTCGAAAGCCCATCATCATGAAACTATTTGAGACCACATTTAAATGTACTAGCAGCCTGTTTGGATACAATTCCGGAAGAAATGGAAATGGAAATGGAATTCAATTTTTTATTTTTATAGAATTCCATTTCCAATTCTAGTGTTTGGTATAATTCCTACAACTATGGAAATGAATTGCACTTTTAACCATAATGAATAATGTAATATGTTTGTTTTATTTTGGGAAATGAAATATGAATGAGAGAGAAAGAGAGTAAAATGATAGTGGGTCAACAAAATAATAAAAAGTATTGATGGGTCCCACTAATTCCATCTTCATTCTCTCAATTCCTATCACTTTTGATAGGAATTGTAATTCCCATATTTTAGACCCATTGGAATTCAATTCTCAACCTTTTTATTATTCCAAACATAATATATGGAAATGGAATTGGAAATGGAATTCCAATTCCTTACTTTTTTGTCAATCCAAACAGGCTGTAGGAGTCGTTTGCTTCAGTGTCGGATACAGGGGGTTTTACGGTGTCCCGAAACACCCCTCAAATTTGAAAAAACGATTACCCAACTCCCGGCAATAGTTTCGTATGGATAAAAAAATTATAGTTGGTAATCCGGGACACCCTTAAATTTTGGGGAAGAAAAAAAACGATTATCCTACCCTCGTTAGTAGTTTGCGTATGATTAAAAATATACAAGTGATAGTCTGTGTTATTCAACCTAGAACACTACAATTATATATTAAACATATTCTCTAGGTTTTAACTCATTTGTTGTTCTATTTTAAATATTATGTAATAGTTAAAACACTCTTTCTTACCCCAACTATTTTCAAAACCTAACAATTAAACTAATTACGGGCTATCCTTAATTTGAATTGATTACATGGTAACACGACAAGAGTTGAAAGAGTCTTTAAACTTTGAGTTACATCAAGAACAAAGTTAGAAATTGAATATGCGATCATTTCGTGATTATTATCTAGTAGGATGTATAGATTTATTGAGTAGTAGACATCAAGTCTATTTTATATTCTTTTTTCAGAATATGAAATCACGGCGTGCTCTTTTTGTTAAAATTTTTACTAGTCAAATAATTTATGATTTATAAATTATTTATTTTTCATTTTTAATATAATTTAATTTTTGGAAGAGGGCACCCCCTATAAAAAATTTCTAGATCCGCCACTGGTTTGCTTCATGGATTTGGATGTGGGATTTGGCTCTTAAATCCAACACATGAAGGATTTGTCCAAAAGCCATTGTTTGTTGGGTACAAATGGAGGGTACCAAATTCGTGGATCCCACGGATTTGTAAATCCCACCTTTTTATTTGGAATTTGAAGGGAACATATCCTTAATGAAAAATGACTTAAATATCCCTTTATAATTTCTTTATTCCAACTTTACCCCTTATTAGTTATTCTTTGACTACTATAATTGCCTCTTATAACTACAAACTATAGTTATGAAAATAATATTGTAGCAAATAATATGCTAATGAGTAATGACTATATAATTTATTCTTCGTGGCTATTTGTGAAGGTCTTTGTCACATTTTTTTCCGTTGAATCTTTGCGAACAAATTTGTTTAGCAATAGCATATAATTATTTTGATTCATATTTTGAATTGGATGGCAAGTAATACCCTTTAGCTACAAACCTGTTACAAGAGTAGCTCTAATACAATTAACAATATGACCAAAAAATTAAAACTAGAAACACAAGTAAATTTATTAATCTAATAAGAAGAAGGATAGTAAGGTAATATACATCTTAAAGAAATAAATCCATGATTAAATCAATCAAGCAAACAATGGACGCTTCCAAATCTGTGAGGCAACAAATGCCTAACAAATCCTTTAGTTTTTAAATTTAAAAACCTTTCATTTTAAAATTTATGAAGCAAACCACCCTAAATACATGAGCTTGTTATGGGGAAGTGTTTGGTGATTTACTTTCGCGACCGCACCGGGATGAATTGCGCAAAAAATGGCAAGTTGGCGTGGCAAGGTTTGGGAGGTGAGCTTGGTCGGCTTCAACGTTTGGAAAGAAACGGTGCACATGAGCGTATAATATGATATTAAGGTTGAGTCAAAGTCCATTTTTTTTCCTGAAAAGAACATCGAGATACGAGTATATAAATATACGTACTACATGATTTTTGCAGGCCAATTATTTTATACTATGGTTAACATTTTTAATCGGAATCCCTTATAGTTATTTTTAGAATGAACCGTTATATTGAGTGAAACTCTCGTGGTTTTCACTTTGGTTAAAGTCAAGGTTGTCCACCCGCGGGGTCGATCCGTGAGTCGACCCACTTTGATTCTGACTCGGTGAGGAAACTAGCCGCACGCACTCGCCAGGTCTACAGATGCAAGGTATCGTGTTGGAGGTCAAATTGTGTCATTTTTTTCTTTGGTTTGCGAAATGTGTCTATTTTCCGAATTTTCCTTTTCGCTTAACTTAATTTTTGGAATCCATAGTTGAAATTTTGAATATTGATGTTATGTAAGTGTATGTGAATTTTCATTATATGTTGGACCTAAGTATGACATATTACTTTGGTGTAATATTATATGTTATTACTCATATGTTAGATGAGATTTGATATAATTTATCAGAATAAGTACAATATAATGACTCTTTCTATATTTTCGGGCTAAAACGAGTGACCTATCAACTCTTGACCTACTGGAACTGAGGGGGAGCAGGGTAAAAAGAGGGGGATTACTATTCGCTGCCCTAAAACTCTTTATTCGTCGCCCTAATTTTCATTAAAATGACTTAAATATCCTTAGTCCATGATCATTTGCCCCCACGAAAGCTAATGCATAACAATATATACTGGCCATTCTTCACACACAATTATATATGCTTTCTCAGTAATGATAGGAGGACGGCGAGGTGGGGGAATGGAAGCGGCGGCGGATTGGGGGAACGACAGCGGTTGTCCAAGTTAGCGATTACGGATTGAATTTGGGTTGGGCGGACGGTAGCGGTCGTTGGACGAGGAGCGGCGGCGGGTTGTGGGAATGGCAGCGGTGGTCCAAGTTAGAGATTACGGACTGAATTTGGATACGAGGATATAATTGTCAATTTAGTATAATTTAGGAAGAAATAATTTAAATTTTATGGCGACGAATAGTGATTCAGAAGTGTGACTCAAGCAAATAACCTTTTAAATTATTGGCGGTGGAAAGCCACTAGAATAGAGCTATTTTAATCCTTAGTTGAAATTTTTTAAATCCCTTAGTAGTGGTTGGTCAATAGATAAATCAAATATATATAGAAAATAAAGATAAACGACCATTAAATTATATTCCCTGCCCAATCATTTGTTTCTCGAATCATTTTACCATTCCTATGAACAAATTAGAAACACGAATCCTTTATATTCTTAATTGCAGCTAATGAATCTCAATTACAATAAGAACGGACGAAAGGTGTTCATAAGAAAGAAGGAAACAGTTTTTGTTTGTAGGGAATCATAATTAATTTATTAGTACAATCAATAGGAATACAAATGCACCTGAAATATAAAATCTTGACCTAGATTACGGTATAACATATTCAAGAGCACAAAACCTACGAAATCAGTGCCTTACCACTTAATTTTGATATATGAATCATACCTCTTTTAATATGATTGTATTAAAAGCGATAAGACACAAAATTTTGTAGGTTATATAATTATGAATTTTATTCTCTATCATTTCACATTAGTTTTAGTAATTTATACTGTCACACCGTATCAATTATTATGAAAAGAATATACGATTTGCAGCCAAAATTATCACGATTGACAATTGACACATAGATATAATCTCCATAAATGTATATTAAACGCAGCTCAATAAGGAGAAGTATATGTTTTTTATGAGTAAAGAATATGGTTTTTTACTAGTGTCTGTAAACCGTATCGTGCTAGCTGTGCGACCAAAAAAACCACCTATCCCGGCTCAAGATACAATGCATTTTTATTCAGAAAATACAGTGCATTTTTATCAACCAACCAGTAACTAAAAATTTAGACTCTTTATTCAGAAAATCCATATCTAAAGATAGAGAATTAAAGACATTTTTATTTTCTTTTGTTTTTTTAATCGGCTCATATCTTGTTCGTTTTAACTCGGTTTCAATTTTTTTTTTGCACAGATGGAACGAGTTCGTTGTACTCTACAAAATAAGATCCATTTACAATATTTTTTGTGGAAATTTTTTTCTTACCTCTTGTTACCAACTCCATACCATATGGTATGTTTTGAAGTCGTTTTTGAAAGTTTATGCATAGAAGGAACGAGTTCATCATGATCTATTGGATTTACAAATTTCTGGGTGAACAAAATACATGTCAAAAAAATACCACACAATACCACCCTGGTATGAGGTGGTATCTTGTGGTACACAATGTAGAAAGTCGTAAATGACATTTAATATACTCCTAGTATCATGTATTCAACCATCCTACAGTCTTTGTATGTTCATATCACCATAGTATGCTTTTATACCATATGATATGCTCTTATTTCAATATCAGTCAATACTAGGGGTGTTGGGAAATATTAAACCTAAATCCACCAAAAAAAAAACCCCCTACATTTGTTTCTAATTGGGTTGGGTCGAGTTGACGATATTTTTAAATAAAAATCCAACCCAACACAAAATATGTAGTTATTCAACACCATAAAAATATATATGACTAATTAAAATTTCAAACAAATAAGTCGAGGTGAAAGGTTTCAAAATTCACAATTGTTGTTTAAATTTTAATAAAATGTGATTTACTTCAACATATGTCTAGTTTTTTTCACGATATTTGTTGAAATAGGCTAAAAATATTATAAACGAACACATCCATAATATGTTATTCTGTTAGAATTATACACAAAAAAAGATTACGGAATCATAGCTATATTAAATCTATGTCGAAACTTTAAGCCGAATAACGCATTAGATTAGGGAGACCATGAGAGAAAAACATGGCAAAATATCTTAATTTTTTCATAAGTATAACTATATACGACATAAATATTTTTTGGATACGAACTCATACCAATAGTTGGAACACCGGTTGTGTTGGGTTCTCGGGTTGTGTAATCCAAAATCCAAACCCAACCCAAAAGTGACGGGTTGTACAAAAGAAAACCCTCAGCCAACCCAAAACCTTAATTTTAGTGATAAATACGGGTAGGTTGGGTCGGGTTGGACGGGTGGGTCGGTTTGCGAGTGTGTTTGTTCACCCCTAGTCAATACCATGTGGTATAGACTGGTAAAAAATGGAACAATTTTTTTTTGTTCCAAAAATATATTAAAGTGAATATCATTTTGAAGAGCACAATTAATTTGATCTAACTGTGTAAAAAAATTTAAATTCCGACTTAAAACGAGCGAGAAATCGTCTGTTAAAGATTAATGGGGGAAAATTAAAGGTTTTTCAGGAGAGAGAAGGGGCACTGATGTGGCGGATTCTGATTGGGTTATGCATAGTTATCGACCACAAGGTTATTGACCTATCAGAGAGCAGTTCAGGTCAGTAACCTTATGTGAGTAACCATGAGTAACCCGTCCACATCAGCATGACATCAACTAGGGCTGGAAGTTTGGTACCAGTATTTGGGATATACCGAATACCGTACCAAAATTGTCTATATTTGGTATTGCCGAATACACATATTATTTCGTGGGATTGAGATTGAGATTGATTTTCAATTGTTATCCGGTATTAGGGATTACGGGATTGGGATTGGTATATACCGAAATACCAATCAATACCGAAATATAAGCTGGTGTGTATTTTATTCTCTCAACTAGACTCTCTCATTCACTACTACGCGACCCTCAACCACTAAAAGTGTCATTTAATTATACAAAGATCATTACATCACTATTTCACAATAGTATTAGTCGTCTCTCAATCTCAAATTTGTCAAATTAAAGATTACCAATTACAAGAACTTGAGATATAAGCTCTAGGCAACTCAAAACTATTTGCTTAGTCTCTTTGCCATAAATTAAACAATAAAAATCGAATTTATATATTTAATTATTAATTGCAAAGGTAATTAATTATGTATTCAATAATACCGATTGGGATACCAAAATTATTTAGGGATTGGGATACCGAAATTATTTAGGGATTGTGATTGAGATTAATTTTAGGGTGTAATTCGGTATTTGGGATGTCGGTATTTGGTATTGGGATACCGATACCGTACCGATTTCCACCCCTAACATCAACATCCATCTCTCTCCTCGAAAGCATTTTATCTTTTCTCCTTTAATCTTTAACGGACGATTTCTTTCTCGTTTTAAGTCGAAATTTAAGTTTTTTTTGCACAGATAAATCAAATTTAATGTGCTCTTTAAAATGATATCCACTTTGATGTATTTTTAGTACATAAAAATCGAATCATTTTTTACTAGTCATTACCATATGGTATGCTCCTATTTAATACCATATTGTAAGAAAGCGTACCATGATGGTATTAACATACCAATATGGTAAGAAAGTTGAATACATGATAGTAGGAGTATACTAATTGTCATTTACGACTTTCATAATTGTTTAGTATAAGACTACAAGTTACCACCCACATACAATAGTGGTAAAGTATGATAATTTTTTGTCCAATATTTTTTCACCCATAAATTTGTAAATCCAATAGATCTTGATGAACTCGTTCCTTCTGAGCAAACATTTTAAAAAACGACTTAAAACGAAGAAGTTACCATATGGTATGTAATTGGTAACGGGTGGTATGAAATATATTGAAAATTGATCTCATTTTGTAGAGCACAACGAACTCATTCCATATGTGCAAAAAAAATGAAATCCGAGTTAGAATGAAAAAGGTAAGAGCCGATTAAGAAAGCTAGAAAAAATAAAATGTCTTTAATTGACAAATCTTAGATCTGGATTTTCTGGGCTACTTAGATCTAACTGTCCAGATTTAGTTACTCATAGGTCAGTAACTAATAGTTACCGATAGAGGTGGCAATTGGATCGGATTCGTGGATTGGATTGGTGGATCCATGGATCAAATGGATTGGATCCAATGGATTGGTGGATTCATGGATTGGATCAAATGGATTGATGGATTGATCCATGAATCCAAATGACATACAAGGCTTGGACCAAAAGGTAAATTTTGAAAAGTTTAGGTACTAAAATGTCATAATGAAAAATTATAGGTACCAAAATGTAATTTTCCAATGATATTTTTGTATAAAAATAAAAAATTAGGTACCAAAATATAAAATATAAAAAATATAGGTACCAAGTCGTAATTTGCCATTTGGATCCATGGATTGATCCATGAATCCACCAATCCAATAGGATTTGGATCAAATGGATTGGATTTAAATGGATTGGGTGGATAATTTGGTGGATGGATTGGATTGGATTCATGGATTGGATTCTAATTGCCACCTCTAGTTACCGACCCTATCTAAGCCCCACCTATCGTGTCTAAACTGGTAAGTGATTTATAGCGTTATAAAATAGTTAAACCACTGTCACAATTTCAACAGATATATCCCCTTCTGACTTTTTCCGTACAACCTATGATATAATATTACAATCTTTGTTTTTTTCTTCTAAATTACCGTGGATTTGACCTAACTTATGTAGACTGTAGAGTATACCGAAATAAATTAGGCAAAATACACTTGTATGACCATAACTTTCACGTTTATGACAAATATAGCCATAACTATTCAAAAACCAAAAATAGTAAAAAAAAACTGAGGGTAGTGTGACAAATCTAGCCAAATCCGTTAGAAACTTTAACGGTGTTAGAAACTCCGTTAGTTAGATTAACGTTAGGCTGACTAGGATGCCAAATCGTCGGACACGTCAGCGACCAGTCATCAAATCATTCCCATGTCATTTTGAATTACAATAATAATTAATTTTGAAATTATATAAAAAAAAATTCTAGCTCTCCTGCCCCCGCAACAATCTTCTGCCCAAATCCCTTTCCCTCTCATCCTCCAATCATCTCTCTCTTTGCTTCCTCTTCCTCCTCCTTTCCCTCTCCTCTCTCGACCACCTCTCCAGCGGTAGCACCACCGCTCGATTCGCCAACCAACCTGTCCAATTCGCATTGCCACGACGACGGTGGCCAATTAAGAATCTAAAAATGGAGAAAAATTGAAGCGAGAACTCAAGTCAAACATAGATCTACCCCGTAATTGAAAAACAAAAAGCTGACCTGACCAGCGGAAATCCGCAGAAGAGCTCTCCGAACCCTCGAATCGTCGGCCTCCGGCACCCGCATTTGAATCCTCATCGGCTCGCCGACCGTCAATGGCTTCTTCGACTTTCCCTGACCAGAGCCAGACCCGGACCCGGGGAATTTCAATCCGAGAGCTTTCTTCATCTTGCTGGCCGCGGCGGAAGTGAGCGAGCGCTGGAGTGACGAAGACGAGTTGGAGTTGGAGTTGGAGCTGGGGGAGTGAGCCAAATGGTGGTGGTTATGTGGGTCGGTGGCGGCGGCGGTGGAGAGGGGCTTGGTGGAGGAAGTGCATCACTGCCGAGCGGAGGTCGGAATCGTTTTTGGGTTGGGTCTTACTGTGGTAGCTGGGTTTGAATTGGGGAAGATGTACAGTAGGAGGAAGATGGGAGAAAGATGGGCGGTGGGTATAAGGTTGCAATTTTTTTTGTTTTTAAACTAAATTATTAGATAAATAATGATTTTTTATATTTTAATTTTTTTTTAATCCACATCGGCTTGGAAAATTGGATGCGACAGTTTGGTAGTTGAGACTGACTCTCAGTTGGCTATCCAGTTGATAAACAACCGGCGAGACCCTGTGTTCAATTAATTAATAAAAGAAGTGTTCAATTAAACTCTCTAGAACGAATAAAGTTCAAACCAGTATCGGAGTTTTGGAATTTCGTTTGTTGGCAGAAGTAGCAACTGGGTGGCCCATGATGTGGCCAGGAAGACCCTTTCCTTGTTACCTGCGTCTGTAGATAGTTTTGATTTTGAACAATGGTTTGAACTTGGGTTGTAAACTTTGCTATCTTTTTGCCTTGGTAATACAAGTGATCTATTGGTAAAAAAAAAAAAAGAATAAAGTTCAAACTTTCATTTGATCACTATCAGTATTTTTTTTATAACGATCACTGACTTTTATTTACAGCTAGGGAATGGTGCCTGAAAAAATGTAATCATTTATCATGTTATTTTAACCGGTATTATTATTGTTTATAATAAATACATTAGTAAATTCTGAGATTGATGTATTTTTCATAAAAAGGTAAATACATTCATGCATTGTGTACTTTGATCTCTGTTTAGTTTCTCAAGCAGAGATTTTGCCTACACAAAATCATTAGAAAGTGGATTGTTGTAATTTGTAAACTCTACCCTTCCGTGCTAACCTGCACCACTTGGAACGGCGCAATCATAGTGTTATATTTGATCCAACAACAAAGATCTTAGCTAGCCAGATATAGGCGAGTCACGATGTCAGTTACATATTTGAATGAAACCTTAACCAGGTACATTAGAAATGAATCAACCACGATGGACACATAGCAAAATGAGACTAAAAATTATTTGTTCCCACTTCTCGGAAAGAATAATGGAGAGACTAAAAATTATATGTATTATCCTAGTTTATTACGACATTGAAGATATAAAGCGAAATTCCTGAAATTTCTATCCAGTCAATAATTTATTTATTTATATCCGCCTTAAGCGTTGATTAATTAATAAACAAATGAAACTTCTTTTCATCTTCCTTCATTCCTTCCACCTGACGTTAAGTAAAAACCGATAAATAAATCACCCGTCTCTTTCGTTAAGACGAGTCATCGCGCGCATACAGAATAATACAATTGATTGTGTATCATAAATTCTGGAAGGCGACTTCATGATTTTGGTCAAAGTCTAATTAAAAGAGGGGTTTTGATTATATTTCACTTTCACATATTTCATGCTATTTCTAGTGAAGCAGGCCGATTAGAACTTGGCCTCACAGTTTTATTAGCTCGAAGACTTATACAGATTCTACGCCAGCACGTTTCCGAGGAAGCAGCCTCTCCAAGTTAACCGAATCCAACTTGCGTAAAGGGTGACGACTAACGACCATATTACTGGTACGAAAAATATTTAAAAAAAAAAAAACAATATGATATTAGTAGGAACTAGGAAAGCAATGATAGATTGTGTCAAATAGTGCACAAACCTAAAAGTTATTGTGAATCGATGATAAATTACGGGTTGGTTTGGAAGTTGCGAATGTTAAATCGTTGCATTTTAATGAATCACAATAAAATAAATACATGTATTGGTATAATGTATGCATTTTAATAATACATTGTTTGATTGTTGAGATTCTACTTTACGTATTGACTTGCATAAAGTTACTTTATGGAAAAATGTTACATTTATCCTCAACTTTTAGTATAAGACAAAAACTAATAGGGATATAAATGGAAAGAAAAATTGGACACAAATCTAAAATCAACTATCACAACAATCTCAACTTTTAGTTGAGATTGTATAATGCATCATTTTTTGTGATTGTTGGTGAGACCTACCTAAAACAATACATGCATTGTTTTACACTTTGACACTTCCAAACATTATATTGTGCACAATACATATATTCAATAAACACAACTCTAACAATCACAACTACCAAACGACCCCGTACGTGTAAAACTATAACGCATATGATTTGGATATTGATTGTCAAATAGAACTACTCACAAGTATGAGATTATCGTCTGTTCATCCTCTAAATTTTAGAAAAAAATATTAAAAACATGTTAAGTTCATTTCAAATATGAGAAAACTATTTGCAAGAGTTCGATCCCAATTACTTCGCTCGCACTACTGGGGTACGGTCCAAATCTCTTGAGTTTCATTTTCTCACTAAAAATTTCTGAGTATATATACGTCAAATGACATAAATAATACGAACTGGAAACATGTCGAAAACCTTGCCTAATATTTAAAATGTGTGCAAATTTGTGAAGCCACCTTTAGCCGGAGATGGCTACGAGTCATGATGGCCGTCAAAATTGGTTTCCTGACGACTTGTTCGAGCAGCTGATGGCATTTTGCTTGCTTGAGTCCAAGGGCAACGGTTATGTGTATTGTTGATGATGGCCAAATGGGTGCCGTTGTGGGAAGAAGATTCATGCCAACTTCTTAGAAGATTTCTCACTGAAAAAAAGTGGATTTATGCATATTTTAATTTTATTTGCAGTATAGAACGTTTTTAAGTTAAAGTTAATAGAATCATTTCACAAATAATTTCTACAGACACTACAACAAAACCTGGCTTCGGAGACAAATAATTAGAAACAGTTATTGTATCAGTCTCCATATCTAATCTATTGCCGCCAATATATTATTTGCTTCAATGTGTTATATTATTTGTCTTTATATATTAATATTCTTTTCAGATATATGTAAGATCAATTAAATTAATAGATTTGAAGACGATTACCCTATTTGCTTCCATATCTCTCCAAAACCATGTTTTGTTGTAGTGAGAGTAAAAACATTGGGGAAATCACCCTCCACAAAGTACAATGAGAATACTCCTTCTCTCTCTGGCCTAAGCCTTAGCTATGCATATAATATTAAACATTTGTCACAAGGGAAGCCAACTATGTTTTGTTGGAAGGGTAGGAATCATGCCAACCAAATCTAGTTGCCAATTGGATTCATCTAGTTAATTGAAAGAGTTTGGACAAACATTGATCAAAGCAAACCCTACCACATGAATATTGCATACAAGGCCCATAAAATTCGAATAAAATAGCATCCACGGAGCGTATATATGGTAAAATATTTGTACGTCAGGAATTTTACAATGCTATATAGTATTGATGCTATAAGTTTTTTCTTTATGGTACAACTTCAGATTGTACCTATACTTTTTGTACAAATTCTTTTATGGTACAACTTAAACTTGTATCTTATGTGATGGTACAACTTCAAGTTATAAAGTTGTACCATAACATAATGATACAAATTCCTTTATGGTACAACCTAAACCTATAGATTTAATGTTATGGTACAACTTTAAGTTGTACATTAAAACACCAATACTATATAGCATAGTAGAAGTGCTCCTACATTTGGCCTAATATTAATTGTCAGCAACACTCTTAAAGGAATGACATCTAACTTTATGGAACCAGCTAAACTGCTAAACCTAGTGTGTTATGTTTAATGTTTTCATGAGGCTCAAGGATGATTATACTTTACTTTCTTAATTACACTATCCTATAAATAGAAGGCAATATGTATGTACTTATGGGTTAATCTGGGTTAATATTAATATAGGGTGAAACTTCTCGATCAATAAGATTTTGATATCACACACGTATACATGGAGAAAAATGGCTATGAGATTCAGGGGTGTGAACTTTGCGCTTGTACGTATTGGTAGTCTCCAGAAATCAAACTTTACCCTTCGAAGATTGAAGCTAGGTATGAATAATAATATTATTATCAATGCACAATTTTATAAAGTTATGATGTAAATTTTAAATCCACAAATTCTAATTTCACCAATCATAGCACGCAATTTTCGTTCTTTTCTCTTTATTGAGGCACCCATGAAAAAAAAAGGATAATTTATCCAATTACAAATGTCGTCTTAATTATTTTAGGCACATATTGTAAGAAAGTGATTAAGTATCATATATAGAGTTTTCCCAATAATTCGAGTTATTGGGACCAATTGGTTTATTATATGGTATTAAAACTGATTTGTCTTCTAGAGCCATGTGTTGAAGTCCGCACGACCCTCAATATTAACTATTGTCTTAAAGTAAATGATATGATTAATTCTTGCAAATTTAATATCCATAAGTGGACTTTCGTTTGAGGGAACGTATAAAACGTGATTAACACTATGTTCATGAAGGAGAGAAAAGGGGGTGAGGGAAAAAGCAAGTGGGGAAACACGGGTACCAAGGAGCTTTCCTTTGTTCATGAAGTTGATGTACAGAAGAAAGGGAGGGAAAATGGCACTGTAGGAGCCGACCCTCCAATTTGGAGAGAAAGAGGGAAAATCACTTTTGTTGCGTGTTGGCTATTGGGTATAAGATTCTTTTTTATTTGTTATTATTATATTACTTAATAAGGGGACTTAATTGAGAGACAGATTATATTTGTTTTTTACTTCAACCTTCATTTGCTAGTTAGTCCACTATTAATTGATTAATAAATTTAAAATAAAACCAATTTATCTTTTGCTATACTGAACGTAGCCATTGAAATGAAATTATAAAATTGTAGGGGTTCCGTCGAGTAACTTAATAGTAGGGTATTTATATTTAAATTATGGTTCAATCATTTAATATCGATAAAATCCTATAGTGATTTGGATTTTGACACACAATTTTACTGGTTGAACCTGCAATACGTTTTGTTATTTTTATGTACACTGAATTACGACATGCATAACGTTATTTTACACGATACATAAAAATGTTACATGTGACATAAAAATGAAACGACTTGAAAATAATACGATACAAAAGTTGGTGAATCATAGATAATTTTATCTTTATTGGTGAATCAATAAAATAGAGAACAAAATTTTAACAATAAATTCAAAAAATACAAAAGGAACTGAGCTAAACAAATACAAAAGGAATCAGTGGACGACATTCTCAGGGCAAGGGCCCTCTAGTTAGGGGTGTTCAAACGGTTTGGTTACCATGGTAACCGTTTTAATCGGTACTATTTGGATAATTTGGTTTGGTTAATTTGGATAATTGGTTTGGTTTGGTTAAAGTTTTTAACTTGTTTGGTTTAGGTGGTTTGGTTTGGTTTCAGACACTCCTAACCAGTCAAACCAAATTAGGGTGAACAACTTTGATCCACATTACATAATTAATGTAAATAGTATAAACACATAATTAAATTATTTAACTATTCTATCATCAATAAAATATAATACATATCACAATTCCCAATCTACTTTTTCCCTCCCACTTTCCCTTCCACTTTCCTCCATTAAACAACATTTTCTTTTCAATTCCCTCTAATTTCCCTCCCTTCCAAACTTAACCTCCCCTCCAAATTTTCCTACCCTCCCCTCCTTTTCCTCCCTTCCTTCATGAACATAGTGTTAAGTATCCGTTGTTGAATTATCTAACTGTACGGAAATTGTAAACGGACAATGAACACGGATTTACGTGGTATCCCTGGTTAACCAGGACTAATCCACGGAAGAGCGCTAGAACACTCTTCGGCTGTAGTTCTTACTGATGGAGTTTGATGATCGTACAGGAGATACAATGCAAACATAAAAAGACCCTAATGGCCGAACCCTAGCACCACAGGCACAAAGTCTCGACGTGGGCTAGTGAAGGTTGCATGGGCCGAGACTAACAGCTAATCCTATTGGGCCATAACACTTACGTACTAATAACAACAGGCAGAGTATATTTAACAGCCTCCCCCAAATTGATGCCGGTGTACGAGCATCAATTTGTCAGACAGGAATCGGTGTCTACTTGTTGAGAGAGACTTGGTGAGCAAATCTGCAACCTGGTCGTCAGTACGTACGTAGTGAAGTGCAATCGATCCATCTCGTACCTCATCCCGAATATAGTGCACATGAATCTCAATGTGCTTCGTACGATCATGCAGCACTGGGTTCTCCGCTATTCTAATCGCACTGGTATTATCAACGAACAAATCCATGGGACTCGTGCAACATATACCCATATCAGTAAGAAGCCGTCTCAGCCATGTCAGCTCGGAAGTCACATCGGACATCGCTCTGTATTCAGCTTCAGTGGATGACTTCGAAATCTTATCCTGCTTCTTGCATCTCCACGAAATAAATGAGTTCCCAAACTGAACACACCAACCTGTAGTAGATCGTCTGGTGTCAATACACCCTGCATAGTCCGAATCTGAGTAGGCTCGTAGAGTGTCCGAACCGGTGGAAGGAAAATACATACCAACTTCTCGGGTTCCCTGCAAGTATCGTAGTATGCGGTACACTGCTGCCAAATGATCAACCCTGGGATCACTCATAAATTGACTCACCAATTGAACAGCATAGGCAATGTCTGGGCGAGTGGCTGATAAGTAGATTAAACTCCCAACCATACTCCGATACTGTGAACCATCTTTAACTTTCTCCCCGGAGTCCCTGCTCAATTTCAAATTACACTCCATTGGAGTATTTACCGGCTTGCAGTCCTCCATGTTATGATCACTCAGAAGATCGCCAATATACTTCCTCTGACTCAGTAGTATACCATCCTTAGTACGAGATACCTCCAGACCGAGGAAGTATGATAAATCTCCCAAATCTTTTATCCGAAAGGCCTTCTGTAACCCTTCTTTTAAGTGTTGAATACCCTCCAAATCCGAACCTGTGATGATCATATCATCCACATAAAGCAAAAGCAGAACAATACCCTTCGGAGTGATCTTGATAAATAGTGATGGGTCGTTCAAGCTCTGGCTGCAGCCAAGCTCGAGAAGAGTAGCCTGAAAAGTCTCAAACCAGACCCGAGGGGCCTGCTTTAACCCGTATAGTGATCTGTTCAGCCTGCATACCTGTCCAGGAGTCCCTACGTTATAACCGGGCGGTTTCTCCATGTAAATAACTTCATCTAGATCCCCATGGAGGAACGCGTTCTTCACATCAAGCTGAGCAAGTGGCCAATGCTTCATAGATGCAACTGCTAGAAGAGTTCGGACCGTAGACATTCGAGCCACAGGAGCAAAGGTCTCAGTATAGTCCACCCCGTGCTCCTGTGTATAGCCAAGGGCCACAACACGGGCCTTATGACGTTCGATCGAGCCATCCGGAAGCATTTTAATAGTGTACACCCACTTGCTGCCCACCGTCGGAGTGTCAGGTGGACGATCAACAACGGTCCACGTATTGTTCGCATGATGAGCATCAAACTCACTCCCCATCGCCTCTTCCCAGACAGGATCCCCTTGAGCATCTTTATATCGTGTAGGAACAACAAGAGACGTCACCCCATAAGCCATGTAGTCATCAAAATGTGCTGGAGGAATACCTTTAGTACTGCGGGTAGAGCGGCGAGGAGGATGAGTTGTTGGTGTGGCCGAGGGAATTATAGGCGCTGAAGAGGAAGCTGGGGCCGAGGAAATAATAGGTGCTGAAGATGACATTGTGGCCGAGGTAGCAGCTGTGGCCGAGGGAGACGCGGGCGGAGAACTAGAAGTGGCCGAGGATGTGATGCTAGTGGACGGGGAAGGCGACAGGAACGTTGAGGAGCTGGGGGAGTCCGGATCGTCAGGAGGCAGCAAGGGATCAATATCACCAGGTGCATCATCGGGTGAGAACATGGGCAGAAAACCAGTGGAGGGAAAAATGGACTCGGGATCAGAGACAGGTTCAAAAAACCGGAGGTGTTCAAAGAAAACAACCGTACTAGCAACACGAATACGCTGAGACACCGGGTCATAGCACAAGTATCCTTTATGAACGTCGCTATACCCCATGAAGGCACATTTGGCTGTCTTGGAAGTTAACTTAGTTCGCTCACGACGAGGCATCAAAACAAAACATAGACACCCAAAGACACGAAGGCGAGAGTAGTCAGGAGCACGAGAATAGAGTTTAAAAAACGGACTCTCATTACCGAGAACAGGAGTGAGTTGATAATTGATTAGCCGAACTGCAGTAACCACAGCCTCTGGCCAGAAGCGACCAGGAACAGAAGAGGCCAATAACAAAGCTCGAGTAAGCTCGACAACATGGCGATTTTTTCGTTCAACCAGCCCATTTTGTTGAGAAACCCCGGGACACGATTTTTGACTGAGAATCCCACGAGAACGGTACACCTCACGTAAAGGAATGGAACTGAATTCCCCACCAGGATCAGAACGAATGATTTTGACAGGTTTGCCAAACTGAGTCTGAATCATGTTTAGAAATTCAACAGCAACAGATTTGAGATCGGATTTCAGTTTAAGTAGATAAATCCAGGTATACCGGGTTGCATGATCAATAAAAAGGGCAAAGTACCGAAATCCATGTCGAGAAAGAACAGGGGCAGGTCCCCAAAGATCAGTATGTATCACATGAAAAGGTTCTGTAATGACAGTAGTACTGGAAGGATAGGAAATACTGGCAGTTTTAGCTTCAACACAGCTGGTACAAGAATGGATTTCTGGAACACTGACACGGGTTTTACCAAGCAAAGACTTTTGAAACATAATAGAAAGACGAGCTGAGTGGGGATGACCCAGGCGAGCATGCCACAGATCCCACTGCTTATTTGACGAACTTGAAACAGCTAAACACGAACTGGACAACGGACTACTGACAGACCTAACGACAGGAGAAATGGAGTGCCCATGTAACTCGTCCAGATGAAAGAGACGCCCCTGCTTACTCCCCTTTCCGATCAGACTCCCCGTCTTCGAATCCTGTATAACACAACCAGATGGGGCAAATGACACAGTACAACCTTGTTCAGTAAGCTGACCAACCGAAACAAGATTAGGAACAAGAGCAGGTACATGGAGAGTATTCTGTAATGACACATTTCTATCCACAACATTGCCCATACCCGTGACCTTTAATTTCGACCCATTCGCCACCGTCAAATCAATATTTTGAACTGGAGTAACATCTTTCAACGCTGTAGTATCACACGTCATATGATTATAGCAAGCGGAGTCAAGTAGCCAGGGTGATCGATTTTTACCTGTGCCTTGCAAGGTTGCAAAAGCAGCACTGATAGCGGCACTCACGATCTGCTCGACTGTCTGCACCGATACACCACCACCATTACCATTTCCAGCAGCATTCCCACCATCTCCAGCAGCTGCTCGACTGCTGCTTGCCTCCCCCGACGTGAAGCCACGTCCACCAGCAGCAGGCCTGCGATAATTGTCCCCAGCTGGAGAATGCCAGCGAGAAGCATCGGCGGTGGAAAAGGCTCCATAGGCTGCCTTTTCTCCATACCCAGACCGAGAGTTCCGACCCGACACCGAACCCCCTTCTCGAGAACCTCCCTCACGCGATTCATTTCGCTCTTTTGTGCGGCATTCAAGTATAATGTGCCCCATCCGCTTGCAGTATACGCAAAAATTGCGTCGGCGACAATGCTTCTGTAAATGACCCTTTTCCCTGCAGTGATGGCATACCAAATCTGAGATTGGGATTCGTCGCTGGAATTGCGGTCGATCTACGGCATAGGCAGAGGGATCACGAGCTGTTCCGAGGTTGTGTTGGCCCGCGGCAACTGCGACCAGGGCCTCCCCTTCTCCCGGGCGCAAATCCATGGCAGCTTGTGTCCTTAGGCGAGTTTCCTCCCTAACCAGAGTGCCAAGTACTCCATCAAATTGGAGAATGTCACGGTTCAAAAGTGTGGCACGAACAGACTCGAATTCCGGCCGAAGTTTCATGAGAAAATCCAAGAGCCTGGTCTGCATTCGTTCAGCAATAGCCTCTTCAGTGAGAACATTGTGTGGTCGCAGAGCAGCATGGAGGAGGTCTTGCTCCGTCCAGAGTTCCTGTGAGGCATTGAAGTATTCGGAAATGGATCTATCTCCCTGTTCCAGTCGCGATAAAGCAGTCTGGACCTCAAACTGACGTGCTGCATTCACGGTCGAGTACATGACGGAGAGATGCCGCCACATACGATTTGCTGTCGGATATAAACGGAGACTGAGACAAGTTGAGGGATCTACCGAGCCAAGAAGCCACGATCGGATGCGAGCGTCGTTCTGATTCCAGGTGCGAACCTCTTGAGAAGTGGCCGCTCCTTCTGGTTTTGGCTGCGTCCCATCGAGAATGCCCAGCAGATCTTTCCCTTCGATGAACACACGGAATTGAAACTCCCAGAGTGCAAAGTTGGTTGAACTCAGATGAACGGTAGGCCGATCAGAATCGATTATCGGAAGCTCTGATACCATGTTGAATTATCTAACTGTACGGAAATTGTAAACGGACAATGAACACGGATTTACGTGGTATCCCTGGTTAACCAGGACTAATCCACGGAAGAGCGCTAGAACACTCTTCGGCTGTAGTTCTTACTGATGGAGTTTGATGATCGTACAGGAGATACAATGCAAACATAAAAAGACCCTAATGGCCGAACCCTAGCACCACAGGCACAAAGTCTCGACGTGGGCTAGTGAAGGTTGCATGGGCCGAGACTAACAGCTAATCCTATTGGGCCATAACACTTACGTACTAATAACAACAGGCAGAGTATATTTAACATCCGTATCATAAATAAATCTCTCTCCATAAGCACATTCGAGTTATTGAGATCCGTGAAAACCGCCGTAGGCGGCACCATTGGCTTGTGAAGGAAGTAATTAGGGGACGCGACACGCGAGGGCATGCTATTTAAACGACAGATCACAGAAGTGAGAAGACACAACCCGCGTCCTCCACGCGGATTAGCAAGGTGAAATTGATTACGATGGCTCCGGCCCAATTCTCTCAATTCTTTGGATTTTATTTTGTATAATTATTAATAAAAATATCTTCGCCTGTTGCCATTCATTTTATTACGTGTCTCTGTTATTCCTCTTTTCGTCGACATCGTAAAATTTGGTCCCAACCAACCACTTGGACTTGGTGATGAACATATGGGTCGATGCAACAAAATCTTTCTTTGGGCTACCCTATTATTTCTGCATGACTGCGACGGTGATTATTATTAATTAACAATCTTCCATGGATATAGAACGAACTAATTAGTAATTAATTAACTACCACAAGTCATGCATATATATATATAGGGTGGTGAATGGAGAAGACGTATGATCGATCACCTCTCATGTTGGCCTAGTTTTCATTTTCAAACAAACAGGTGTGGAAATTAGAATAGTTTGAATGATCGATAATAACATGCTATAGCCTATATATATGAGATTTCACAAATATCAAATCATCTAGAAGTGTCTATTGATGACAAGGACCACATGTTTTTATTTTCATGTGATTCTTGTAATGATATATGATAATAGCACTGCATAACGTTAATTACAAGTGGGAAATCTACCAACTTATACTCCACCCCTAGCAAGGGGATAGTAATCTGGTTAGCTACTGATGAGTGTTTGACGATACGGCAAGGAATATATTAACGCATGTTGATGTTGTTTGAATGCACGCGCCCCCTCGCACGCTTTCAGTTATTGCTGAACCGACGGTGTGGATACAACAAACTGTAGATACCAGTGCCGGAGCCACTCAAGGCCAAGGTGGGTCATTTGCACCACCTTGGCCCAAAAAATGTAGCAAACATTTTTATGGAATTGTAGATTGATGGTAAAAAATCTCCATATTATCATAAATATTTTATGAAAGTTTAATTTTTTCTACTCAATATTTAATTTTTAATTCATATGTTCCGTAAGTGAGTTTAATTTAAACAAAAACTTGAAACTTAGGGGTGGTTGTTGCTATAAGCCATTAATGCAGATGTTGAAAGAACACTTATTGCAATGGAGAAAGTGAAAAATTACTTTGGAATAAGATAAGTTGTGGACTCGTGAAAGATTTTTCATTGTGATATTTTAATATCCTTCATAATTTGCATGATTACTTTATTTCGAAAACAATTCAGAACATAAACACATACTGAAACTTAGTTTATATTTTTTTTTCTTCATATGTTGACCCACCTTAGATGAATTTCTGGCTACGCCACTGGTAGATACATTTCGATAATTTCAGCGGTATCTGTATGCATATGCATGCATGCTATCCAGTACAATTGCGAATAAGAGGGAGCATGCGAAACCCAGTTTGATGAATTTAAATATGCATGTATATACATCTGAACATCGATATTATCTTATTGCATCGTTGACCGTTGAATCACACATCGCATAGTTTACCATCACTAGGTGCAGTGGCGGAGCCAGGAAATTGGCCAAGTGGGTGTCTTTATCATATCATAAAAAATCACCTATACAATAGAAAAGTCAACTTTAAATTAAACAAAAAGTCAACAACGCAATACTCTAAATTCATACAATTACATTAAAATAGTTTCACGTACACCGGGTACAACGTCAAACAAATAAGTTCAGTACATACAAATCAAGACTTCCATTCATAAAATATTACAAATTAGAACTCAGAAGTACCTTGGAATTGATTTTGTGAAACAAACAAGTGAACTTCAATTGGTACTTCTTCACTTTCAACTTTGTTTAAACAAAAAAGAAATTTCTCTGTTGTAGAGCTACAAACAAAATGAGCGAGTTTAAACAAAAGACAACAATTTATTACTATAAATAAAGACAAAAGTGCATTGCATACCAAAACTCACTCGATCGAAATGGTAAGAAATTCTTCCTGCAACTGAATGGTCATTGATTCGAATTTGTATATACCCCTACTCGAAAAAAAAAATCTCCAAACCCAAGGGGTGCAAGCACCCCTCCTCTCCAAGTGGCTCCGCCACTGAGTAGGTGCGCATATGGTACCACCACGCCATCAAAATTGTGAAGATTCAAATCTTGGGCTACATTATACATAGTAGGTAGCTAGAAACCAGAAGGCGATTATGTTTAGATAAGGATATATGATTATGAAAGCCTAGCTTTGACAACGAAGCAGAAATGTGACGCCACTCCCCACTACTACGTACTCCCACTCCAGCTCGATACCTTTGTAGCTTTTGCCAATGGCGATCCCATTTTAAGCCAACTGCTTGCCTCCCTGCCCTATTAGCTCGTCGTTGCGTTGTGGAAATTAGTTGACAACCTAGCTGCTGAATCTGCGCTGTAAAATGAAATCATAATTAGTTCCTTGTCTCCCTGGAACCTTTTTCTCCTGTACTCTCGTAAGAGATTGAAACAGTTCAATTACAGCAAACATCTTTTGCTTTAATTAAAAAAAGGATTAAAAGTTAGGTGCACATCATATCAGAATACAGGGTGGATATCATTAAGGATTCTATATTACATACAAATGCATGGATAAAGATTCATTAAGCATATATACTGCCAAAAAGTTCCGAAGCCTATCTTAATTAATTATTAAAAGCTACGTGCAGAATAGAATACAGGGTGGATATAATATCATAAAGGTTTCTTCTACATAGCATATCAATTAGTAGTTGACAGTTATTATGAGTTAATAAGCTCTTATGTGTATATTAAAAAAACGATCACATGAATTTTTTGTTGTTGGAAATAGTTGATATTTCTTTCCCTCAAATAGTATATGAATGTATCCGTCTTGGCTGAATAAATATTTATCGGATGAAATAAGATTATGAAAGAGATATATAAAAAAAAAAATGTAATCTAACGATATCAGGACAATGTTACACTTTCAAAATGTCGAATTTCAGATCTTATAAATTGTATCTTATTTCTCTCCATATGGTCTTCGGTGTAATGGTATGACTCAATCAACATCAAATTACTTCTACGTGTCAACAACCCAATCTTATAGTTTGTAGATGGGTAGCCTTTTTGTTCGGCCTTTGTGGCTTTGTTGGTGGGAAGCCCTTTGTTCGACCAAGCTGGTCGAGCATTCGTATTTGGGCCGATTAGAGAGCTGAGCTAGGGAGATAATGGAATGGGCCTCTTAGTCAATGGAGGCCCAATATAGTAGCATTGCGGCGGGAAAATTGAATAACGGCTCGCCGTCGAGCTAGCGGAGACGAACTTCTCTCTTCCCGCTCGCCGTTGCATCTCCTGTTTGCGGAAAAGAAACTCATGCCGTTGAGCATTGACCGGCAAAAGGAAGAAGCCAGCAATTGACGACTTGGTTGCTGAGAAAGCAAAGGAAGAGGAAAGTGAGCGTTCTTTGAAGGACGTCGGTTTGCTCAGCTTGTTCCGCTGCCGCAGCCTGGTAATAAACTGTACACTGTTCGTCTTACGTCCTAGTTCGCTCCCAAACTTCTGTGTTTAGCGATTTAGTCAATCAATACACTGCAGGTTGATTCGAAAGCTTGAATCGACGTCGTGAGTTGCAGTACTCTACTTAATTCCAAAGCTGCATAGTGCATACCAGGTGTTCGACGAAAAGCCTCTGTAAGTTGTTGTTGAACAGTTAACTGTTTAGTCCGTGAGCACGTGCCTGGTTGGTTTATATCTATTGAAATTTGCATGACGTTTCAGATTTCGACGTTTACACGAGTAGCGTCGGCGGTTCAGTTGTCCTGGTTTGGCATAGAGGGTTTAACTTTCAGGAGCAGCAATGGCTGCTACTAAGACTCGGACAAGTAGCTTCTCTCGCAACCTACCGGCTGCATCTTCTGCTCAGAGCCCTGAAATCAAGTGCGGTCCTAATGGCACATTTTTTGTCTCCTCTGGAATACCTGATCTTGACAGTAATATAATCTGTTCTTCCTCTATTTTCCTAGAGAACGGAATTCCTTTCTTCTTAATTCATATAATGACAAGTGGTTTCATTCGACAAATGCAGAGACGCTTGGTGGTGGAATTCCTTTGGGAAGTTTGGTCATGGTGATGGAAGATTCAGAAGCACCTCATCACATGCTTTTACTGAGGAACTTCATGTCTCAAGGACTTGTTCATAAGCAGCCTCTTCTCTATGCCAGTCCGTCCAAAGACCCAAGAGGATTTTTGGGTACTTTGCCTAGTCCTTCCTCCCCCAAAGACGATAAGTCCCGCAGTCATGATGCAGAACAGGTCCTACGCTGCAACTGATCTCTACATTCTGGTTGTCACTATCTCAATTTAGTCTATGCTATTCACTTTGCAATTGATAATGCAGGAGAAGGGTTTGAGAATTGCTTGGCAGTACAAGAAGTACTTTGGTGAAAATCAGTCAAACCTTGATGCTCAAAGAGGCATGATTTTGTTTCAGTATATTGATCTTTGTGTTTATCTTTGGTGCGGAATGAAGTCGTTTGATAATCTTATGTTCATTTATTGCAGATAACAAACAAGATTTCTCGAACGAGTTTGACCTGCGGAGGCCATTGGATAGACATTTCTACACCACGCAGCATGTAGATTGTATTAGCACCCATGACCTACCAAATCTTGCTCCACTTCAGGAGCGCTGCACTTCGTTTTTGTCACACTTTCCCAGGTACTCTGTGAACTTTCTGACAATATTTTGAGCGATTCCTTGACTTCGGGCTTATCATTCGGGAACTTTGTATCCTAGAAGCTTCCATCTTCAGAGGAATGGACAAAGGAACATGCATGTTGTCTTCATGCATAATGCAAGAAACAACGACAATTGTGTTCTGTATGTCCCTTAACATACATCTTTTACTATTGACTTTGTTGGCCTTACCAATCTTCTACTTGTCATGTTCAGAAGTGACTCGAACATTGTTTGCACTGGCCGTATTGCCATCCAGTCTTTATGTGCACCCCAATGTGAAAACTCCTCCATGGTCAGCAGCAGTCCTCATTTAAACCTGATTACAGATTGCTTTCATTATAACTTTCTTTCATAATCTCTTTCTATTTAACCCTCATGCCCAGCAAACCTTAAAGTGGTAAAAAGAATGTGGATTCTTGTAGGAATGGGAAATGCTTTCCTTTATTAGAGCTTTGAAGAGCACTGTGCGGTCTGCAAATGCAGTTGCTATAATTACATTCCCTTCGTCCCTTGTATCACCTTCCTTCTGTAAAAGATGGCAGCATCTAGCAGACTGTCTGGTGTCGGTCAAAGCAATCCCAGGTTTGTCTTAACGTTTTCCTTTCTGTAGTACTTCTGCAAATCTAATGTTTTGGGAGTTACACGCTGAGGATTTTTCTTTCCACAGATGAAGACAAGGAGTTGGCGAAACTCCTCACGGGCTACCAGGATATCGTCGGCTTTCTTAACATACACAAAGTGTCACGCATCAACACTCAAGTAATAATATGGCTCTTTGTTCAGTTACATCTGTTTATTGATGGACTTTTGAGAGTTTAGAAACCGAGTCACTATTGCTAATTCCGAGTTGTGATCAGGTTCCTGCAGTTCTGGAGGCAACAACGCTTTCGATAAAGCTTCAAAAACGTCGGTATTTGGTTTTGGAATGCTTGAATCAAGCCCCGATTGATGGTTCTGGTGGGACCTCTTATGGCACGTCTGGAAGCTGTTCTGGTTCCTCCTCCAAGTCTGGCTCCCTTAACTTTTAGAACAAGGCACCCCAGATGCTATTGGTATTGCCCTACCGAGTGTCATTCCATGTAATCTTCGGCGATAATACCAGCTCGCAAGGCATGCATTCATGTGATTGGTTCTCTCGTACTTCTCGTTTTTCTGTTGCAGGAATCTGTCATGTGCATTTATTTAATAGAATAATTATTTAATTAGGAGTTGTTATGGGTGGGGATTATGACGTGATTAGTGGGAATTAGTGGGTTAGTGGTTACCTAGAAGTAGGGACTTAGTTTAGGTTTGCTTTGTTGTTTCTGTTAGTTCAGTATTTTGTAGGGTTATTAGTTTTGTATTTAAGGTAGCAAAGTGACAGAGGAAAGGAATCAATGAAGTATAATCAAGAAAAGGGTTTTACACACCTACGTGTTAATTTGGGAGGTTGGCTTTCCTCGAAAAAGTTTAGGGGTTCCGTTCTCGCCATTAAAGAGAACACTTCTCTTCTACCATTCTATTAATCTTTCTCCATTCTTATTCTTCATATCCCGATCTTTCACCCTAAATTCTATTCTCCGAAAAGGGCACATAACAGAATCTTCACCAGAGACATTGTTCATCGTTGGGAAAGTCTCACCGGAGGTGGTTGTCGAAGCGAAGAAGTCGAAGGGGATATTCGACATCCTAGCTTGGATCGACATTTGGTTGGACAATTTTCGGCTGGAAGCTCGTCGTGGCTCCTTAGATTCCGCAGTGGTGAAGCTTGGAAACAGAGATCAGTATCTCGTTTCAGTTTTTAACTTATTATTATTATTATTACTACTAGATTAGGGCCCGCCCGTTGGACGGGTACATTCAATTAACTACATAAAAAAATAGCAAATGTTGGAAGCAAATATGCACTTTTATTTGGCATGATAAAAGAATCTAAATCATTCAGTTAGTGACAACATAGAAAAATAAACATATATATAGAGTTTTTCGACATCCTAATCGATTCGTATACATAAGAATGAAATTAAAAAAAAAACTAAACACAAAGGATCATGTAGAGGTTTTGTCTAGAAATCATACCCGATGTTGTCGTACAATTCCCACAAAAGTACTCGTCGAAGTCTTCTTCACCTTTTCATGGACAGTGTTCGCATTAAAACATAACACCACTCGTTCCTATTTTGAAAAAAGGTTAGCATTTTATTGTTAATGAGATAGTAAATTGCAATTGATATATATACCTCATCTCTATTCCTCGCTCCAATTCGTTGAGCTCTTGCAATATTTTGGTATTGATCGATGGTTGGGATTCGGCTTTGACTCCCATTAGAGGATGTGGTGCATATGCATCACTTTTATTATCGAAGTTTTATTTATTGTAATACCCTTTTTTTTAAACTCCTGACTTATAACACACAACAAAATACATAGATTTAAATTACATGAATTTCACTTTGACGCGAAATCAATAATTCCCAAATTTGTAGATTCAACAACGGCAAGGTAGCTACAAATGAGAAGGGCTTCCATTTGCGAATTTGATTATCAATTAATTAACAAAGCTAATAGACGCACAAATAAAATAATAATATATATTTTCTTACCATATATAACATACAAATATTATGATCAAGAGGATCATCAACATTTGCCAAATTGACATTTATTGTCCTACCCATGGAATAACTTTCACAATCAATCACTTGTACCCAAATTGTACATTATGCTCGGAATCATAGTTTAAATAATGCATGTAATTTTAAGGGTTATAGGTATAATATGACCCTCTACTATGACGTTTTATCAAACATGCCCTTCTACTATTTTTTATATCAAACATGCCCCTTTACTTTGTAAAAATGATCAAACATGCCCTTTTGTTTAAATTTTCATCCAAAAACCGTTAACAAAGGTCGGATTTTGGTTTGGGCGGCACAAATGACTAAAATATTCCTAATAGTTTCACTTTAGAATTTTTTTAGTTCTTTTGTATAGCCAAATAATTCGAATAATTTCACTTTGAATAGACCCAGAGAAATAAAACAGGAGACAAAACTGACATTTTCGCTCCCATTTGCCGATGTCGGTTCATCTTAATCTCGGTTCAACCATGATTGACGATTTTTTCAATGGAAATTTTAACAGAAGGGCATGTTTGATAATTTTTTCAAAGTACAGGGGCATGTTTGATGTAAAAAATAATAGAGGTGCACGTTTGATAAAACGTCATAGTAGAGGGGCATATTATTCCTATAACCCTAATTTTAAAATGCAAGTTTAGTGAATCATATGCTCGAAAAGCTTTAGTTGAATCTCTTTACGCTTTCGACTTATATAAAAATTATGGTTTGTCTTGCTAATTTTGTCGATGGTTGATCAATTCTCTTTTTGTCAAAAAAAAAAAAGATCAATTCTCTTCAACTTTGACTTATGTGAATTAACTTATGACAAATATGACAAACAATAATTTTGTAATTTCAAATAATCAAAATAATTATAGTGATTAGAGTTATTATTGATGGTCATACTATTAGAAAGATTATTTCCCACTTTATGTATAGATTAGTGAGAGTCAAACATGAATTCTGGTACTACAAAAACAACTTTCCACTTCCCTGAACCACACTCGATATGAATACACACTAAACTGCAAAGTGCATGTAATAGAGACTGATAAATATATGTACTTGTGTTCAAGGTTTAAAGACTGAATTGAATCATTGTTTTGCTAACTTGATGATTCTATGCAGAGAATATTTTTATTCATTGGTCTGAACAATTTTATTTTGTGTAAAATCAATTTATCTTTGTACCTTACTATCTTCAATTTCTAAAATGGTTTGTTTTGTTGTAACATCCTACAATTAAATATTCATAGTCTCATGAGTATACTTTTCATGTAGATTTATAAGACATATATAGACGGAGTATAGACTCAGTTCTCAATCAAAATACTCAACCATCAATCACTATTTTGATAGTTTTCATAAACAACATATATATCATATCCACTCATGATCGTTCAATTATCTAATCTTGACATCTCCAATATAGAGGTTTGTAAACTCTCGATGTAAGACATTATGCCTCGATTTATCAAACATAATAGTTAAGCTCATTATCTTATAAAATATGCCTTAACTCATGATTCTCAAAATTAGGAGTGACTCTCAACCAACTTTTATTGATCATTGACTTAGTCTATCATAGGATTCTTAGCAAAGATGTCTGATCTCTGGATAATTTTTGTTTATCTGAATTCATGGCAATTGACACATCATCCATGGTTCTTTCCTTGACATGAAATTTTATCTATCGATTCCGAATTATAGCACACGCTCTGAAAAATTAAATATTCTTGGTAAATATTATATATTAGTAATTAATAGAATATGTTTATGATATATAGCGGGCATATGAAAAGTTGTAGCAGTTGAACAGTAGATTGATTACTTTAAACCAATGTGTTAGAAATCGTACTATACCTGAAGGTCGGATCGAAAATACTGAACCCCAAATATTAAGCAATTTTAGTCGTACAAAATTGTTGAACTGTATTTTAGTACAAAATACCTTACCACTAATTTTTACGATTAACTTCTGATACAGTCTCACAATCATTGCTTCAAACAAAATCATCTGTAAACTAATATACAAACTCTCAGAAACATTGTAATATTTAATATGTTGTATAAACCCAAAAATGAAAGAAGAGTCCTTCTTGAAAACATATTCTACTAATAAATTTTGGAATATATTCGACTATTAATATTAAATGAAAGATGGGTCATTCCAAGAAACATAAACCTAATCTCAATAGAGTTCTTATTTTATTAGGATAATCTAGGGGATGCTGGCGGATTTTTTTTAAATAATTCTTCTATCAATTTTTTTTACTTTTAGTATGCCAAAATTCCCCTTCCTACAATCACTCAGAGAGCTGGAAATTTTGAATGAAAGATATTCTATGGAGAACCTCCATATAGTATTGGTATGATGATGATGATTATTCAGTTGAGAACCAGATGCATCATTCTTTGCCATCGTTCACAGCCCAAGTAGCAAGAGCTGTGGAGCTGAACCTAACTCATTCATTTCTTCCCTAGAAGGTGTCGGGGATAGATATACATTTTTCCGTAGTTCAAGATGTATCTTTGTCTACCGTTCAAATCCCATCAAGGGAAAACACAGGCATGTATAGATGTTCCATGCCATATCATTTGGGCTGGGGCCGCCACTATGATGACCTCGCAGACATGCTAAACTCCTGGCTAGGCCTGTCTATTCGGTTTCGGATTTTCGGTTTAACTCGAACCCGAACCAATATAAACAGAGTCGGTTTCGGTTTTTTCGGGTTCAATCCGATACATACAGCATCGGTTTTGGTTTACCAAAACCCGCAAAACCGAAAACCCGCAAAACCCGATAGCATCGCACGCTGTCGTCGTTCAGCCCTACCCTAGCCTTCAGCCATTCCGTCGCCGTCTCTTCGATTTTGGAAAACGAAACAGAGGACAGAGCCTCCTCGGCCCTCGCTTCAGCCCTTCACCTCGTGCCGTCTCCGCCATCATCGTCCTCGGCGCGCCGCCATCATCGCTTCAGCCCTTCACCTCGTGCCGTCGCCGCCATCATCGTCCTCGCCGCGCCGCCATCATCGTTCACCACCATCAAGTATGAACTTCGCTCTTCGCCTCTGGGTTCGAAGCTTCTGTTCCTCCAACTGCAGGCACCGGCGGCCGCTAAGGATACACTCCTACGACCAACCAAAGACGAAAACCAATTTCAGAAACAGGGGGATTGCGACAAAATAGACTTCAAAGGTTAACTCCAGACCTTCAATTTGATGGGTGGGATTTATCAATTTGTGGTGGTGGTGGGTGGTGGATGATATTATTCCAGAGATGGGTTTGATCTATCTCCTCCAATCTCCCTCAGACTCTGCATGCGCCAAACAAGATAAGAAACCTCCCGTACCTTAGGTTGACGATTCCAACAGCTGAAATTCTTCACCTCCGACGGCTCGCCTCCGTGTTCGTTTGAGAAAATTGGAGAACGATTGACAAAATTGAAAGAAGGGGTTTGCTTATTGACGAACAAGAGAAAGGAAGGAAGAAAAAGGGGGAGAGACGAAAAGGACAAGGCGAAGAAGAAAGGAAAACCTCGAAGAAAAGCCAACCGAAAAGGAGAAGAGGAAAAGGAAAAAAAACCCAGAAACCACCAGTGATTTTTTCGGGTTTCTGAACCCGCAAAACACAAATTCGGTTTCGGGTTTGTGGGAGCCGGTTTCGGGTTTCGGTTTTTTGCGGTTTTCGGGTGCGGTTACCCGACCCGACCCGACAGGCCTACTCCTGGCAGCTGGCCTAGACTACCGATTTAAGACCAAGGGAGGGCTGGATGCAAACCTCTATTTCATTCCTTTGCTTGTTCCAAGTTTCCTTTCCTTGACTTGTATTCTAATTATTGATCACATTTCCAGTTAGTTTGAAGGACTCGTTCAGGAATGTCAGAGTTTTGAACCCATGCAAATATTCTGCTCCTCTGCTTCTCTAACGCCGGTGTTGGAGGGACTTTGGGACTGATTTCCCTCTTCACATGGTGGTAGTGGCCAATTCGTTTGTGCTACAAGGAGGAGGAGAGCGGCGTCAAGGGCCTCAAGGCCGCGATGGTGGAAGGCGGGGATGGCAGGCGGCAGCAGTAGGGGGTGGGGTCGAGTTGTGGGTTGGGTTAAGGGTTGAATTAGGTTGGGTTATGCAGAGGGTGTGACGTGACGGGTTAAAAATGAGTGAATCGACATTCTTGTTAGCAACGTCAGTAAAATACTAATGGTCAACGGCGCCTGACGGAGACTAACGAAGAGTGAGCAAACATGAAGCATTTAATCACTATCAATGACCACGACTGGAATAAAATACTTTTAGTGACCAAACATGATTTTTTCCAGTACTTCCTGTGACCAACCTTGAAATTTACCAATAACTTTTTAATTTCACTCAAAACATATCTCATCAATTAATTATAACATGAGAAAAGTTCTCCCCTCTCCTGCCAGTTTGGGCTCATTAATCGAGAAGGAATGGAGCAGTTGTAAACCAGAAAAAGTTTGGTGGGCTGTCGGATCCAGAAAAAGCTAGCTCATTGAAAAGGTTGGCGTCTTTCTCTTGAGGCTAGGCTAACAATGGTGAAATCAATCTCGTCTATTATTCTCGTCTATCCTATGCATACAAAATTCCTTCGTGCTTCCTTTGGATCGTTGCAACAGGGATTTTTTTTTGGGGGGGGGGGGGTACGGACGAGAAGAGGAGAATGCACTTAGTCTTCTGGAACAAGTTGAAAGAACCAAAAGCTCAAGAAGGTGCAGGAGTTAGATCAACACGTCATGCCAACATCACAACGCTTGCAAAGACGGGCTAGCGAATGCTCACAAAATCAAACACTCTTTGGGTAAAGGTTATGAAAAGCAAGTATGCTAGGAGAAGACATCATTTCGACATGTTTCTAACTGTAAAGGGAAGTTCCTTCACCTGGCGTAGTATTAACAAAGCTACTTCAATCCTGAAGCAAGAATGTATGTGGAATATTCGTAATGGAAAGAACACTATATTTTGTACCGATCTTTGGATTTTGTAGGTTCTCTTGCTGCAGCTAGCCACCAACCAAGTCCCGGAGGCCCTACTCGACACCGGCGTTTGACACGCTTGTACTGTCACACTAGAAAGTGGCCAAGTGTAAACACCTACTAATGCGTAGTATAGCGGGTTTATGTTCAAATGTCAACCCGGGTCCTAGGTGTGATGACTACTCCGTGAGATTCTTATTATTCAGGAGTTCAACTGTAGTGAAGTTCCAACTAAACTAGCAAATAAAAGAAGTAAATGTTGTGTTCCAAGTTCGAGAGAGGTCACCCAGATATGGTTCTCCCTAGACTGCAGTTAAGGCAAGTTGTAATTTGCCAAGTTCATATTCAATGATAATTATACTGCGGGAGGCTCTTAGACAGTCTGCAGTCTCGACTAAAGGTCTCCAGACCCTCTCAATCTGGGTCTCCAGCGGGCGGCTAACCTCCACCGGAGTAAACAGACTGAGGCCTAACGTACCAAACCTCCTCTACTGGAATAAATCCAGTACAGAATAGTGAATTGACTCCTCGACTAAATTCGTCAATTCACTACCTTCAATCAAGGGTGCTCTATCAACCTAGGAAGATATTCTCATTCTAGGTCAAAGCAGAAATAACAGGAATTCGATCAGGATTCATGCAATTCAGAAAACCATGCCTCAATTGAATATAATCAATATCAAAGAATTTGTACTTGGGTTCATACAACCAATACCTAACATACAAATCTAGGGTTCTTCATACCCATGTGAGTGAGAGGGTTTACTCCATAGAGAGAGAGGATAAATATGCTTCAGATGCGGATGTGAAGGATGAGGATATGCTTCTGGTAATCAATCGGCACTCCTCCAAGCTCCCACCAAGCTCCAATGGTGTTGAAGATCGATTTAGGGCACTTGGAAGTTCTGTTCGTCACTTACTCTCTCTAGGTTTTCTACTCTCTAACTCTAAAAATTGGATTCCCCTCATCTTTGGCTCGAAATCTCCTTTTAATCCGAGATTGGGCAAAACACGGTCGAGGACACGGCCGTGTTTTGCTTCTGCCCGCCCGTGTTTTGCTTCATGTGTGGCAAACACGCCCGCGTCGCTCCCAAAACACGGTCGTGCCCATGAAGTGACACGACCGTGTTTTGCTCCAATGGCGCCCGTGTTTTGGACTCCTCAGCAGCCATCACGAACACGCCCTCGGCAGTAAAAACACGGCCTGGGGAACACAGCCGTGTTTTGGAAAGGGTTGCCCGTGTTTTTGCCCCAGCTTCACCGAACGACCTCCAAACGACCTGAAACTCGTGCCTAGCCTTTCCTTCGACGCTTGGGCCGGTTATCCACTAACCGGTAACCGAACTTTGGTCGGTTAACGGAGGCTAGACGAAATGGTTTTTGGTCTTAAAAGTGGGCCGGTTAACCGATAACCGAGATAATCGAGAAACCGAAGCCTATTTCGGGCGGTATTCAGTAGGGGGGAGTGGTTATTTCGGTTAACCGATAACCGACCATTCGGTTATCGGTTATAACCGAAATAACCGAAATGCCACCCCTAATATCGATGACACAAGAAGATGGATGAAAGCAAGTTTCGAGTCACTCCTGACCTCCAATGTGACTGAGAAAATCACAGTCTTGGCAGTTGATCCTCTTGCAACCATGGCAAACAAGTTATTTTGGAGAGAGTCCTCTACTGGTCACTTCTCCACAAAATCAACATATCAGATGGCTCATGCTTCACAAGCGCTTACAACTATCACCACATAATCACCTTGGAAAACTATATAGAAGCTTCTGGTTCCTGAATGAGTCCGAAGCTTTGTTTAGATTCTTTCTTTAGACAAAATCAACACCGACAACGGCTCCACTCGAAGCAACTAGTTTCATCACCATATTGTCTTCGGTGCCCTGGAGTTATTGAAAATCGTCTACATACTTGTAGAGATTGTTCCCCAACAAAGTATTTCTTGAGGAAGGTTGTTCCTTATGTTATACAATTCGTGGATCAATGGCCGCCACTCCCGCTTTGGGGCGGCAAAGCGCGCTTTGTTAATAATTCATTCATAAACCGCGAATCATAATAGATTGGAGCGCGAACTACTTAGATAAATTCACGAACCTTCTTATTTGAGACAAAACGCATTTAATCTGGGGCTTGAGCTTTGAAAGCACTCCTTGAGAGAATATCACAATTATTATCTAACACAAGCTTTCTTTCATTTTACCTAGACGGTGAAATCAAGTCAAGTCTAAGGTCGGAGATTTGATCTGTGGCGAAGACAGATTCAGGGGGTCAAAGCCTTACAGGGATCCGGGTTCGGCCAGCAATTCGCCATTGCAGTTAAGATTGCAAGGCCTGAAAAAGAAAAACCAACTTTCCCGCAAACCAGAGATGGAGAAATACAGAAGCGAAAGTCGAAATCGGAAAGTTTGGAGCAGTGGATTGGAGGTGGAGGCAGCGAGTAGAGAGAGAGAGAGAGAGAGAGAGAGAGTACCGAAGCTTCGAACCAGAGACCATGTGGGGCAACCTTAGGTAACTAGTTCGGAGCGAAAGTGTGAAAACGTCTATTTTAAAAGAATTCAACATTGAGAGCGTGAATAAAGCGGCCATTTCTTCGCCAATGATCCGCTTTTTTTTTTTTTTTTTTGCAGGAAAGAAAATAGAGAAACAGAGTTCAGAGGGAACAAAGGACAAGGGAATGAAAGTGACATTGATGTCTCTGGTTCACAACGATGACGTATCAGCCTTGGCTTTCCCTTTGTCTTGAGACGGGGTCGTTCCTCTTGGTGCACTTGACGCTTTTCAGAAACGATGTTGCACCATCTGACCTTGCTACTAGCCGTTGCAATTGAAGTGGAAAATTGAGGATTTTCAGCTGATACCCCCTCCTACCCCCCCCCCCCCCCCCTCCCGGCAAGCTGGTGGCCACAGATTATGCACACCAAGCGTGGAGAGGAGGTTGGAGAAGGTTGCTGGTGGGAGAGCTTTGGTAAAGAGGTCAGCCAACTGGTGGAGTGAAGAGACATGAAGAAGCTTGATGGTTGCATTATGCAATTTCTCCCAAACAAGGTGACAGTCGAGTTCTGTATGCTTTGTTTTTTCATGCATGGACTGTTTTACCATACCGGTCGGTTGAACCAGAAAAATTGGAAACGGGACCAAGTCCGATACGGTACAGATTGTGAAGCTTAAAAATGATACCGACCAGTATTTTTTGTTGAACCTACATGCCGCGAAATACCGGCAGGTTTTGATCCAGCAGGCGGTCCTTCTATCCCAGCTAAGAAAACATCTCGTTTCATCCTTCGTCAAACCTCACCGCAGATTAGCCACCGTCAAACCTCACATCAGATTCGTCGTTGTTAATTCCACCAACGGTGAATCTGCATGCTTCCACGAAGGCGGAGAACAAGATGGAGGGTCGACTCTGCTGATCCGGAGGGATTCCCTCCTCCTATATCTCTGCAGATTGAGAGAGAGAGAGAGAGAGAGTTGGAATCAGATGTGGGAAGAAGGTGTTTGTGTCCGGGATCTCTGCATATAGAGAGGGACAAAGCGGAAGAGGGAAAGAGGTGAAATCTGGTTATGGGGTGAGCAAAACGAATTTAGGGATTTGGACTAGAGACAGAAATCGACAAAGATGAAGAATGAAGGAAGACGATGAATGACGAGCAATAAGGCTCGTTCTCTTCTTCCACTATGTTAATTGGGCTAAGTCTGTAGAAGGACTAATATAAAGCCCAACAATCGAAGGAAAGACTATAAAGCTAAGCTTTATTTTTTTTTTATAACAAGCTAAGCTTTATTCAATTAAGGCCTTTGAGACGAAAGCAGGGAAAGTAAATAAAGGAATAAGGAGTGTTTATTTTATGATTTTATATCCGGTATTTTTGTATTAGTCCGGTATTATTCCGGAACGGTACAATATTTTGGCAGATACGGTTTTATGACAAAAAATAATTTATTATTACAAAAACGGTATTTATCGGTACAAAACGGTCCAACCACGGTCGTACCACAAAATAACTTATCAAGAAGGAATCCAGTATGACGTCTGGTACGGTTTCGCAATCCTTGCTTTCATGAAATGTGGGATTTTCGGCAATGTGGATTGCTGATTGGTTGTCACAGTAAAGGATTGCAAGCTGAGAGTGGGGACCTGGAAGTCCTTGAGGAGGTAGAGGAGCCATTGGAGCTCGCAGGTTGCATCTGCCATGGCTTTAAACTCAACTTCACAGGAGGATCTGGAGATGGTCTTTTGCTTCTTGCTGCGCTAGGAAACCAAGGTAGAACCAAGGTAAATGCAATAACCTGTTACTGAGCGCCGAGTGTCCATAAAAGAAGCCCAATCAGAGTCACTGAATGACTTGAGGTGAAGAGTGGATGATGAGGGAAAGAATAGACCAGTTGAAGGGGCTGATTTTAGGTATCTGAGGATCCTGCTCACAACTTGATAGTGTTGATTGTTGGGGTTAGACATGTATTGACTGACATGTTGGGTGGCAAAGCTTATATAATGTCTTGTTGTTAGATATATATAAGCTTGCCAACAATTCTCTTGTAGAAGAAAGGGTCTGGGTAGGGATCAGAATGATGAGAAGTGAGATGGAGTGACAAGCTAAAACACAACACCAAACTGCGACCAGGTGTAATCGCAGTCCGGAAATGCAGTAACAGGCAAGCTCTAATTGTCAACCCGGGGTCTAGATCTAGGGGTGACAGTCGGTCGGTTTCGGTTAAACCGAACCTTCCCCCTGTCTGCCGACCACCGATCGTGCTATAGGTCACGGTTAGCCGACCACCGACCGACCGGTTTTCGATTCTGGTTCGGTTATACCGCAACAACCGAATTTATTAAAAAAAAAGAAAGGAAAGAAAGAAAAAAACCCAATACCCACCCCACCCACGTTACTTCCTGCTCTCTTGTCAGATAAAATTAAAAAAAAATTATCTTCTTCCAAACCAAAACTCTTCTTCTTCTCTCCTCTCCCTACCACTAAATTCTTATCTTCTTCCTCCTTCTCTCTTCTGCCTTCCTCCAAAAAGAACCACCAGAGGGCAGAGAGCCAGAGACCTGCCCTTTTCTTCCTTCTCTCTCCTTCCTCCATTTCAAACCCACAAGCCACAACACTTCACCGTCCGCTCCTCTTGCCCCCCCCCCCCCAATCCCCTCCATGGCCGACGATTGGGATCTCCTCGCCGTCGTCAGAGGCTGCTCCGCCGCTTCTTCCTCCGCCATCCCCACCTCTTGCAATACAACCACCACCACCACCAGCAGCGCTTGTTCATCCTTCCAGCTCGATTTCCACTCTCAGTCGCCGTCGTCTTCCTTCACCCCTTACGGTCTCGAGCAAGTCTCCCGATTCTTCAGTTCATCACCATCATCAGTAGCAGCAGCCAGCCCCGTGGATTTGGCGAGAAGGGATTTAATTGGAGACAAGCTGCATGAGCTTTACAAGCCCTTTTTCCCCAGATCTCATCATTCTCTGTCTCTCCCTCCTCTGCCTCCGCCACCGACGATGAATGCTTCCGCCTCCCTGATTTCTCCTCCATTTCCTGCCGACCAAACGAACCCAGCTCCGCCGCCCTTCCTCCTCCGCAACCAGCCGCCGCTCAAATGCCCGCTTCCTTCCTCTGACTCTGGCTCTGGTTCGCGGTGCCCGGTCGTCGAGGAGGGCGGGGAGGGGAGACGGAGTCATCGGGGAGGGTGGCTGGGGTTTGGATGGCGGAGGGCGAAGGTAATGGCAGAACTGGGCTGGGATTTGGATGGCGGAGGGCTGGGTTTTTTTTTTGAGGAACAGAGGGCTGAGATTTGAGTACGAAGAAGAAAGAATTAGGGTTGGGGTTTTATTAAAAGGATGGCTGGAGTGGTCGGTTATGTTCGGTTAGTCGGGTAACCGCGGTTAATCAGTCTCGGTTACTCGGCTAGCCGAAAACCAGCTTTATTCCACCGAACACCGACCGAGGCAAATAACCATCGGTTTTCAGTTAGCTACTAACCGGTGGTTATCGGTTGAACCGTCCGGTTAGCCGCTAACCGAAAATCGAACTGCCACCCCTATCTAGATCTACTGCCTACTCCGTGTATATCTGTTATCTAGCAAACTAAGTTGAGTGATTTGTGTTTTTAACTAGAAGCAGTAAGAAAGCAGGAAATGGTTCGGTTTTCTAAAGAAAAGGAAGAGTCACTCGGGAATGAGTCCCCCTAGCTCCTTAGTTAGGTCTCAGTTGTAATTACTTTTGGTTGATTTACTGCTGATTATACTGCGGAAGATCCGACAGTAGTTTGGAATCTCTTTAGCTGACCAAGCCCTCTCAGTCCAACTACCCGGCAGACGACTAGTCTTCACCGGGATAGAAAGCTGAGGCTATGAACACAGAACTCTAATACTGGAATTGGATTCCAGTACAAAGCAGTAGATTGACTAACTCTCGTATAACCAGTCTACCACTATCGAATGATGAAGCTCTAACAACATAATCAGATTCTATCTATCTCAGGTTGCAACAGAAATCAAGAAAAGATTATCAGACTTCAATTGATTCAATGAATCATGCATCATTCGATTAAAATCAAACAGTGTAACAATCCCAAGTCATTACAATCAAGATCCATAATATATGGAACTAGGGTTCTTCATACCCAAGTGAGAGAAAGTTCTACTCCATAGAGAGAGAGATAGAGTGAAACGGAATACAAAGCAGTCATACTCATAACAATGGAAAGAATCTGCTCTGGGATGATGATCTTCACTCCAAGGATGATTTCCAAGCTTGATTGATGAAACCCAGCTCCATAATTACCTCTAGGATGTGTTCTTCGCACTTTCTCTCTCTAGGGCTCTGTTTTTACTCCAAAAAGTCGATTCCCTCACTTTTGACCCAAAATTGGGTTAAAACCCAGAAATTCCCGACCACACGGCCGTGTGGAAATCCCAGATGCCCGTCTGGCTCCCAAAACGGGGAGTTTCGATTAAGTGACTATCAGGCCTACTGCACGGCCAAAACCACACGGCCGTGTGGATTTCCAGGCTGCCCGTGTGAGCTCCCTGGACTTTCCACACGGCCACAAAGGGTCCCCTACACGGCCAGTGTGGCTTGCCCGTGTAATTTGGTGCCACACGGCCAGGTCACACGGCCGTGTGGGTTTTAGGCGTGCCCGTGTGGCTTGCTCAGCCTCTCGCCAAACGTCCAATCTTCGTCCAATCGACCCCGAACTCGTTCCCAAACATTCATTCACGTACTAGGACCTGAAATATCACAAACAAGAACAACCTAGCGTGAAATCAGCCTAAAACACGAGAAATAAGACTCAAACGGTGTAAGAATGGTGGACAAAAACATGTGTATATATCAAGTCATCATGGAGTTTGTAGTCCATTGGTGTGGAAACAGGTATAGATAGCAACATTTCTTCTTCTTCCAGAATTTCTAGGGTGTTACACCCTGATCTTGCCAAAAGTCAAAATAACTATCATACCCTTGGAGAAATTTGTCAAATTTTTATCGTAATATTGATGAGACTAAAAATGCAATCCCTCGGCTCAAAATGTGTCGAGTTTCGACGTAAAATGAGGATGTTATGGATATTAACTGAGTTTCGGATTAAACTCACTCGATACCAACTTCCCAAAATACCCCTCGAGTTAATTAAAACCCACCCCACCCCACCCCACCCCACCCCAACCCTAATCCCATTCATCACGCGCCACAACGAGCACCAAAGCGGGCCTCCGATCTCTCTCTAGGGAATTCATCAGCCCTCCGATTTCTCTCCTACCCTGAGATAGTCGCAGGAGGCGGGAGGGGAAACAACGGCCTGGCGCACCAGGCTTTCGTCGAGCAGCGTGTGAGACCTGCCAGGCAAACGAAAGGAAGCAAGCGGCAGCTCTTGAAATCGTCTAAGCAAGCTGCTCTAAGCAAGCTGCTCTCGGTGTTTGTACGTATGCAAGCAACTTGCAAATTGGCTCTTTGCTTAATTAAATGGACAACCAAGCGGCACCTGACAATCGAAAGGAGGTAAGTGTTGGAAATAAATTAATTATTTCCTTTATAAAGCTTGGTGGGCTGCTCGTGTAGAGCTTTGGAATATGAGGCTTGGGGTTTTTAAATTGAAAAATGAAAGAGGGATTTTGGTGGAAGGCTCGGTAGCAGAGAGCATTTTAAAAGGAAGCTTTTATTTGCTTTCTTGCTTCTGCTTCTCTTGTTTTTTTTTTCTACAACCCCATGCACGAACAAGCAGCCTATTTATAGGCTTGAAACTACACAAAAATCTGCACTCATTTGATTTGGGGCAGTTGGAACCGCCTCTGATTTGTGGCTGGAATCCTTATGCAACCAACCTTCTTTCTACACAATTCTACAGACATGACACGTATACTAGTATCTAGGGGTTTCTGATATTTTTATTATTTTATTATTAAACTTTAATTTCAACACTCCCCCTTAAAGTTTAATTCTTCGTAACTCCAAGTAGCGTCCTCATCTTGACGAATATATCATGCTTCAGGGGCTTCGTGAAAATATCAGCAATCTGGTCTTCAGTCTTCACATACTTCAGCATCACTTCTTTCTGCTCCACGCACTCTCTCAAGAAATGATATCTTGTATCAATATGCTTACTGATATCTTTGTGTCATGTTCAATTCCTTTAGCAACTTTCTTAACCATATTGCATGACACACACACAATGTCGCAACAACATACTCAGCTTCACAAGTAGATAATGTCACGATAGCTTGCTTCTTTGAACTCCAAGTGAAAGCTGTATCTCCCATAAAAAATACGAATCCTGTAGTGCTCTTGTGATCATCCATGTCTCCTGCCCAATCACTATCGCAGTATCCAACCAATTTGAAATCATCTGACTTAGTATAAAGTAGACCATGATCGATTGTACCTTTTATGTAGTGCAATATCCTCTTGGCAGCATTCCAGTGTGACATAGTTGGTGTCTCCATGTATCTGCTGACTAATCCAACTGCGTAGAGAATATCTGGTCTGGTACAAGTCAGGTACCTCAGACTTCCCACGAGACTTCTAAACTCTGTTGAGTTGACCTTCTCTCCTTTATCATCCTTGGATAGCTTTAGTCCGCACTCGGCTGGTGTGCTCACGGGGTTACAATTCTCCATCTTAATTTCTTCAGGAACTCCTTTGCGAAGCCACTCTGTGAGATAAGAATTCCTTCCTCCTTTTGAGTTACTTCAATACTGAGATAATATGACATCAGTCCAATGTCTGTCATCTCAAACTCACGAACCATCGTCTTCTTGAACTCTTCAAACATTTTAGGATCATTGCCTGTAAAGACGAGATCATCTACATATAGGCAAACTATCAGGATTGCTCCCCCTTGCACCTTGCAATATAAGGCATATTCATGTGGACATTTACTGAACCCATTCTGCTGAAAGTACTTGTCAATCCTGCTATTCCAAGCTCTCGGTGCTTGTTTCAGACCATATAATGCTTTCTTCAGCTTCAACACCTTATCTTCTTGGCCTTTAATGATATATCTAGGGGGTTGCTCAACATAGATATCTTCCTCGAGATATCCATTCAGAAAAGCTGACTTCACATCCATCTGATGTATCTTCAATCCATTTTGAGCAGCGAGAGATATCACCATCCTGATGCTCTCCATTCTCGCCACGGGAGCAAAAACTTCATTATAGTCAATGCCTGGTATCTGACTATATCCTTTAGCCACCAATCTTGCTTTGTGCCTGACAACTTCTCCTTTTGCGTTCTTCTTCGCTTTAAATACCCACTTGACACCAATGGGCTTCTGGTTCTCAGGAAGTGACACAAGCTCCCAAGTCTTGTTCTTCTCAACTACTCCAATTTCTTCATCCATGGCTCTTCTCCATTTTTCATCTTTCATGGCTTCTTCAACATCCACTTGTTCACTATCAATGAAATGACAGTATAGTTTCAATTCATCACCTTCAATGGCTGTAGTTTCCTCATATAGATCTTCAAGACGTCTGTACTTTTGTGGCCTCTCTTTCGGACTTTCACTTGAACTTCCTTCTGGGCTGGCTGGCTCTCTGTGACTGGGTGGACTTGTCACCGGTGTAGCTGTGTCTGGTTCATTATCACTTTCATCCATAGTGAATGGATAAAAAGTATAACTCTTCTTTGCTTCAGTAGTCCAGTCCCATGTTGCTTCTTCATCAACTACCACGTCTCTGCTGATGATCAGCTTCTCTTCCACGGGATCAAACATTTTGTAACCTTTTGAGTGTTCTGAGTATCCCAGGAATATGTACTTCTTGCTTTTGTCATCCAACTTCTTCCTTTTTTGATCCGGTACGTGCATATATCCTACACTTCCGAAGACTCAGAGGTGAGAGATTGTTGATGACCTATTCAGCAGGTAGACTGCACAATCAACAGCTTCATCCCATAGCTCCTTTGGCAGGTTCTTGCTCTTCATCATGCTTCTTGCCATGTTGAGGACAGTTCTGTTCTTCCTCTCAACGACTCCATTTTGCTATGGGGATCTTGGGACTGTGAGAAACCTGCGAATTCCTTGATATTCACAGAACCTTTTGAATTTCTTGAGCATAAATTCTCCCCCTCTATCTGATCTCATAGCTTTGATGTAGCGGCCACTCTCATTCTCCACAAGCATCTTGAACTTCTTGAAACCTTCAAATGTGTCTGACTTCTGCTTCAAGAAGTATACTCATGTCTTTCTACTGTAGTCGTCAATGAACAATAGGAAGTATTTGTTCTTCCCTAACGATGTTGGGGTGATCGGTCCACAGAGATCAGCATGGACAAGCTCAAGCGGTGCTTTAGCTCTTGACAGGGACTCATTCGGGAATCTTGCCCTAAATTGCTTTCCAACTAAGCATCCTTCACACAACTGGTCTAGATGATTGATCACTGGCAGATCATGAACCATATTCTTCTGACCGAGTAACTTCAGGCCTATGGCCATACCTCAGATGCCATAGCCATGTATTATCCTTCACACACGCTTTCAAACACTTCGCCATTTCTGTCTGAATGTTCAGGGTGAACATTCTGTTTCTCGACATTAGGACTTTGGCCAACAACTGCCTCTTCTCATTTAGCAGCTCCAATTGACGATTCACCATGTGGACTTCATAATTCTTCTCCATCAATTGACCCAAACTCAGGATGTTACTTGTCATGTTTGGGACATAGTACACATCACTGATAGATTGTTGTGAGCCATTCTTCAACCGAATGAGTATAGTTCCTCTGCCTTTGATAGGAACCTTCGAGGAGTCTCCAAATACGACATTTCCTTTCACTGATTCATCCATATCCACAAACATGTTTCTTTTTCCACACATGTGGTTGCTTCCTGCATTATCCAGATACCACATGTTATCTCTCGGTTTTTCATCTCCTTGATGTGACAGCATCAATGTGCCTTTGACTTTTTCTTCTTGCACGTTGTTTGCTGTCTCCTCCACTTCTTTAGGCGGACTCCAACATTCCGATGCATAATGCCCGTACTTCGAGCAATTATAGCACTGGACGTTGGATTTATCACGACCTTCATTTGATCTCCAACTTCCTCTTCCACGTCCACGACCTCTGCCTCTGGTGGACGTTTCATAGTTCGTGGTGAAATTTCCTCCATATCTGCTTTGATATGCACCTCGAGCTCTGCCTCTTCCTCTTCCTATGTAACTGCCTCTGCCTCGACCTCTGTACTGACCTCCTCCTTGGGCACCTTCTTTCTCTTCAGTGGTAGCTTTTGTAGCTAACACTTGTTCTGACGATTCTTCATTTCTTCTCTGGCTTGTAATGAACCGATGACTTCATCAACCGTCATTTTTGACACGTCCTTAGCTTCCTCCATGGCCACCACCACATAGTCAAATTTTGGTAATAGCGATCGTAAAATTTTCTCCACCACTTTGGTCTCTTCAATTTTCTCCACATACTGCTTCAGTTTGCTGACGACTGACTTCACACGGGTGGTGTAATCTGAAATAGATTCACCTTCCTTCATTTTAATGGCTTCAAATTCTCCTCTTAGTGTCTGAAGTTGAACCTTCTTTACTGGTTCTACGCCTTGCATTTCCTTTTGCAGAATCTCCCATGCTTTCTTTGTTGTGGTAGCATTTGCTATTTGATTGAACATGAATTCATCAAGACATTGATGAATAAGAATGAGTGCTTTTTGATCACTCTTTCTATTCTTTCTCAATACCTCCTTTTCAGTAGGAGATAACCCAGAATCCTCCGCGGGAATCTCGTAACCTTTCTCAACAATATCCCAAGCATCTTGGGATCCTAGCAAGGCTTTCATACGGATGCACCAATTTTTGTAATTGGTTTTGGTAAGGTGGGGAAATTGAATGGGGAAAGTGGATTTTTCGGCCATGGGACAATAGTGATAACAAAAACACGAGAAATTCTTTTCTGATGTGGAAGTTCAGACTACGCTGCAACCACAGAGCATACTTAAGAATAACACGGGCTCTGATACCACTTTGTTGGAAATAAATTAATTATTTCCTTTATAAAGCTTGGTGGCTGCTCGAGTAGAGATTTGGAATATGAGGCTTGGGGTTTTTAAATTGAAAAATGAAAGAGGGCTTTTGGTGGAAGGCTAGGTGGCAGAGAGCTTTTCAAAAGGAAGCTTTTATTTGCTTTCTTGCTTCTGCTTCTCTTTTTTTTTTTTCTACAACTCCATACACGAACAAGCAGCTTATTTATAGGCTTGGGTAAGCATTTAGTTATATTCATAAGAGGGATATCAAGTGAAATGGTTAAGTAAATATGTACGTATATGAGAGGTGCTTTATCATGGCTTGGGCGATTTGTTGTGGTTGATTTTTGGCGACTGAGACGAATGGAGTTGATCGGGGAGCATCGTCGATTAAATGCTAAGTTGTTCCATGACATCTTTTGGAGTACCTAGTTCATGAAGCTATATAGTCAGGTGAGTGTAAAGGGGGTAAATTCTACGCCTTTCGGTTTTTCAAGTATTTGTCTTGAGTATTTTCAAGTATTGTTTTACGTGATGTACGTGCAGTATTTGATTCATGTTTGAAACTGCATGATTATGTTTGATGACATGTGTTTTGGTTGATCTATGATTTGAAGTGAATTGTGGATGAGTTTCTTTCTTACTTGAAGCTTTACGCTTATGAGTTAGTGTTGAAGTTTAAGAATGCAACACCCTACCCTACACGTATTACCTAATCATATTGTTCATACAATTGCAGCGGAGTTTAAAATTGGTGTTACATTAATTACCAAAATTTACCCAAATAAAATTTCGACATGAATTACTCCGTAATGGGCTAACAGTTCTACCATCTAATCCTGCAAAATAATTCATCTGAATCCATGCATTCATAGACAAACATATATACTCACAACCATATGCATTGACTTTTCATAGCCATAGTCACATTTTCATACTACACAACTGCATACCATACTTATACATACCATAATCGTCACAACTTGCACAATTACACAAAATATACACATATCATAAACTTTCCACACCTGTGGATATCTCACACTACATCAGAAGCTAGTATGCACATGAAAAACGTTCTCAAAACATTTTTACAAAAAGGTGTGGATCACTGGCCAAAATCCCGAGTAGTAGTCCAAGCACGGAATAGTTGAAGACCATACCTCATTTTGCCTTCAAATCTTGCTCAGCTCCCACCTATACACCTATCTACTGATGCTGATGATGATCTGCTTACACATGGCATAAGCAGAAAAAAGGATAAAGAGGGTCAGCTCATGGCTGAGTGAGACAATCATTGCATCGTGAGTTCATAACAAAGCATACCCCTACCATACATCTAGCAAACAAGCCAAAGCACTAGGATCATACCTCAGCCATCCGACATCCCAATAGGCAAAAGACTCAACCACCTTAACTTATGCATATGCATCTTATCATGTTTTAATCATAGGCGCTTGGCTACTCCCATGCTAATTACTCTCCCGGGAATACGGACCAATCATCTCGTGGATGTGGTCATATCGGACCCACCACTGCCGGTGTAGTCATATCGGACCTGACACCACTCTGGGTGTGGTCATCTCGGACTCAACACCACTCTGGGTGTGGTCATATCTCATGATGAATCAACGGCCAACACCACATCAGGGATGTGACATAACATATCATAACGGAGTAATAGCATGGGGAGCCCTAATTACTATGAAATTAACCATGAGACCAAATCACTCATATTTGGTATCTTTATACATGATTCATATCTCATCTTGCTTGATCATAATTCATTACCTGCACATATACTTGACTTGGCCATAATTGACTTAACATAGGTAAAACAGGAGTCGTGTAATTGCACTTCCTCGGGATGAACCCTCGTGCAAGTCATCCTCCTTAAACATCATAATATCACCCTGGGGAGTTTATTCCCCCACTTGTGGATCCAAATACAACCATAATATCACATCATGTCAAAACACCTTATCGAACAACCATGAAGTCATATCAACAGTTAAGCCACAAATGGCAACATGTATGCAATCATCAACATAAACAAGGTCCATATCGATTAGGGCAAGCCAATAATATCATACAACAGTCCAGGATTCATCATACTGCACAAAAGTTCATACACCCCTTAATCATGCCATTCTAGTTCACCTAGGTCAATTCTAAGCATCAATATAATTATCTTGATACGACAAACCCGGTATGCCGTGCTAATCCCTCACCAGTTCTGGTCGTTCAAACACCGGTTCTAGCCTCCCGTACCCCAACTTCACTTTCTCAAACAAACCCGGAAATCAAAATCCGAGATTGTAATATCCCCTGCAGTGTCCCCGTCAATGTTAGTTCTAGGCTCTGGATCAAATTCTTGATAAAAACACATCAAACCCTGGCCGAAGCTAAATTTAGCGATCCCGGCTCTGACCTAAATAATAGCAAAAATTCATGGATTAGAACCAAAGAATTAATTACCTCGCTGCAGGAAGCTCGTATATGAAATTTGGGCTCAATCCGACTTCCGGATACTCCGAAACCCTAATTTGGCTTATCGGGAATTCAAGAAATTCCTGAACCAAAAACACATTTTAAAGCTCTAAATCGATAAATCACGATGTATAGATGAATTAGGCATTACTTACGGGATTTTTGGATTGCTAAAGTTTAATAATCAAACTGTGAAAATTTTCCCAGGAGCTCCCCTGTGCGCGGCTCTGCTTCTGCTTCTCTCTGGGTTTTGCGAAACCGGAAATGGAAAATGGCAGGGGAGGGGAGGGGGGAAAAGTCATATATATATATAGCGGATGCTGCCGCTTTTGCCTGCTTTTATTATTTTTTATAATATATATATATGGTGCCTTCTACGGTACCCCGGCTGAAATCCGGGATACCGCATATCTTGAGTATGAAAACGCTATCTAAATCTCGAATTAGCAGGATTTTTGGGCATGATACTTTACCCTAACCCTTAATGAGTGAACCCTAGGTCCTAATTATCTAAATCAAAACTATAAACCCTAAGATGGTGCATTGAGTTTTTTGCCTATATTTGGACGAATCATAACCGTCGATTATTGTTTCTAATTAAATTGATCTCGGGGTATAAGATTTAGAGAATTAAGACCTAGATTTTGATCTTTATGGGTTAAAGTATAGTATCATGTCCTAAAGCTCAGTCAATTCAAGTTCTGGATAGCATTTTCTTACTTAAGGTATGCGGTACCCCGGGTGAAGAACTCCCCTATATATATATATATATATATATATATATGGTGACTACTTCAGTGCACTCATAAAAATGAGTGCGTTCAATGCACCTAACTCAAAAACTCGTATTAAGGTGTCGAATTTTGAATTTTAATTTGTAGAATTAGTGTAATATGATGATATAACATATCATAACAACTAATTAACGGATTACCCTAAGCCTTAAACCTCCAATTTTGAGTTCTATCCCTAAACCCCAAATTGTAAACCCTAACTCTAACCTTAAATCTCTAAACTCTAAATCCTTCAAATTAAAGTAAATCTTCAATGGTATTTGTGCAAATTCATGTGCGTTATTGTTCATCACATCATAAGTGATAATTGACATCATTTTGATACAAATTGCATGTTTAAAATGACGGTTATGAAGTGAGTGCACTGAATGCACCCAAAAAAGTGAGTGCACCGAAGACGCCATTATATATATATAATTAATACGTATACTTATCCGATCGATTGATAATCCATTTTTTGTCGAAATACTATCAAAACGCTCAATTTTAAATCACAAACTTTCTAGTTATCGAAATATGGGTTTTACCGGAACGAGATGTTACAAAGAACAAGTACTTTTTAAGAAGGTGAAGTCGTTTTAAGTGTTTTTAGTCACTAGCGCCAGTCCGTTGCCATTGAGATATTGAGATAGAGCAGCAGTTATGCTCTTGAGAATCGTGGAAGAAGAGTCTTCCACGATAAGTTTAAGTTTAAGGAAAGCCTGAAGGGCTTCTCATACGTATGAGCTGAAAAACCGGACTAGCTAGTGAGGGATCCCCGTGTCAGTCAAGTATTTAAGTCACAGTAACTCCCATACAGTTTTAAGAGTGGAAGTACAAACAACTTCCGCTAATTTAAGTAAGTGTTTTAAGTAAAGTGCTAAGCATTAGAAGTTTAAACGTAAGGGCGTAGACTGACCCCATCTCACTCACCAGTTTGAAGAGCTAGAGGAGGAGCTAGAAGAGCAGTTAATGAGCAGCGAGTTCGTGGGCAGCCAGCTAAAGGAGAGCAGTATAAGCGTCACGGAGGATGCTTAGTCAAGGTTTTCAGTAGCAACAAAATTAGAGATTATTAGTTATTTACATTTATGATTATGAGTATAGACTGGAGATCATTTTGAGATTTTAAGTATTGAGTTTGCCCATTTGTTAGGGCGTTGCTTTGAACTACAAGTGCGTGTTTTCAGTATTTTATTTAGTAAAATTTTCCCAGCTCCAATTTAAGATTTGAGTATTTTATTTATCAAGGGCATTTTAGTAAAAGCAGTACCCGGCTGGGTTAGGGTGTTACATAGGGTGTACTTCCTTTGTGATAGATGTATGCCAGAAGAATTTTTGGCAACTTCAATGCCAAGAAAGAACTTGAGAGGGCCCATGTCTTTGATGCCGAAGGTGTTGTGTAGAGTCTGCTTGAGTTGAGTGATTTCTGCTAAATCAGTGCCACCAACAACTAGATCATCAACATATACCAAAACACATGTGTAATGCGAGCCTTGTGATTTGTAGAATGAAGAATGATCAACTTGACTGGGAGTATAACCATGACTGATGAAGCCGTTTGCTAGTTTTGAAAACCATTGTCTGATGCCTGTTTTAGGCCATAAAGAGATCTCTTGAGTCTGCAGACATGATTCTGGATGTGAGGAGGGGGTTTGTATCCCTTTGGAAGTTTCATGTAGACCTCCTCTGTAAGGTCTCCATGTAGAAAGGCATTATTCACATCTAGTTGGTAAACATGCCATGATTTGGATGTTGCAATAGCTAGAAATAGTCTGACTGAGGTCATTTTTACCACAGGTGCAAATGTGTCCTGGTAATCAATACCCTCCTGTTGATTGTACCCTTTTGCGACAAGTCTGACTTTCTCTCTTTCTAGACTGCCATTAGAGAAGAACTTGTATTTGAAGATCCATTTATTGCCAAGTGGCTTCCTGTTTGCAGGTAAGGATACCACATCCCAAGTTTGATTTCGTTCAAGGGCATCAATATCATGATTGATGGCTTGATTCCATTCTGGTCTGCGAGCAGCCTCTTCATATGACTCAGGTTCTTTGTGATAGGAAATATTTCGGATGAATTTTAGATGAGAAGGAGATAAACCACTATAGTTAAGTACATCAGAAAGAGGGTAAGTAATACATGGAACATGTTGCTGGAGAGAATGACTGGAGGAAGAAGTCTGCTGAATTAGGTTGCAATGGTAGTTTTTTAGTTTGGAGGGTGGTTTGGTGGTTCTGGGAGGTTTCCTGATTGCAATAGGGATTTCCAATGATGGAGGTGGGATAAGGCTAGGAGGAGGAGCAAATGGAGTTTGTGGAGGGGTGAATATGTTGCGAGGGATGGTGGGGAAACTATGGTGATTGGAGGAGGGAAAGGGAAGAGGATATGTGTATGTAGTAGAGGAGGGTACTGGTTATTCAGGTGGAGAGGGGGATGGTTGAAAGGGGAATTCAGTTTCATAGAAATGAACATCTCTAGAGGTGAAGATGTCATGGGTAGGGGTGAACAAATACACCCGCAAACCGACCCACCCGTCCAACCCGACCCAACCCACCCGTATTTATCGCTATAACTAAGGTTTTGGGTTGGGTGAGGGTTTTCTTTTGTACAACCCGCCTCTTTTGGGTTGGGTTTGAATTTTGGATTACACAACCCGTAGAACCCGACCCAACCCGTGTTCCAACTATTGATATGAGTTCGTACCCAAAAAATATTTATGTCGTATATAGTAATACTTATGAGAAAATTAAGATATTTCGCTATGTTTTTCTCACATGGTCTCTCTAATCTAATGCATTTTTTGGGTTAAAGTTTAGACATAGATTTAATATAGCATTGATTCACGTAATCCTTTTTCTTATATACAATTTTAATAGAATAACATATTATGGATGCGTTCGTTTATAACATTTTTAGCCTATTTCAACAAATGTCATGAAAAAAATAGATATATGTTGAAGTAAATCACATTTTATTAAAATTTAAACAACATTTTTGAATTTTGATACATTTCACCTCCGTTTATTCGTTTGAAATTTTAATTAGTTATAAAATATTTTTATGGTGTAGACTAATTACATATTTTGTGTTGGGTTGGGTTTTTACTTAAAAATATCGTCAACCCGACCCAACCCAATTAGAGACAAACCGTAGGGTTTTAATTTTTTTGGGTGGGTTTGGGTTTAATATTTCCCAAACCGTAGAGCATGGGTCGGGTGATTAAAATGGCTAAACCCGGACCACCCGACCCATGTACACTCCTAGTCATGGGTATGCAGATCATAAATCTTGTACTTTTTGATACATGGTGTGTAACCCAGGAAAATACCTTTCCTAGCTCTTTTTTGGAATTTTGTTCTGTGGCTAGTGATGGTGGAAGCAAAGCAAAGACAGCCAAAGACTTTTAAGTCTTGTATATCAGGGGGCGTGTTGTGGAGTTTCTGGTATGAAGTGAGGTTGTCTAGGACTAGATTAGGGACCCTATTGATGAGAAAAACAACATGCTTGACACAGTCTCCCCAGAAGCCAATGGGAAGGTGAGCCTGAAACTTTAAAGCTCTAACTATGGCTAAGATGTTTTGATGTTTACGTTATACTTTGCTGTTTTGTTGAGGGGTCTCAATGCATGACATTTCATGTAAGATGCTAGTTTGTTCAAAAAACTCATTCATTTGGAATTCTCTTCCTTGGTCACTCCTGATTGTTTGAACAAAACTGGAAAATTGGGTATTAACCATGGTGCAAAAATTATGCAGTTTAGGTCTAGCATCAGCTTTGGAGTGAAGAAGAATGATCCAAGTCATTCTAGAATAATAATCAACAATGGTGAGGAAGTATTTAAAGCCATCATAAGTTGGAGAAGAGTTGGGACCCCAGATATCAACATGGATTAACTGAAATAGTGTGTAGTTATAATGGTGCTAGAAGGAAAAGGGAAACATGGACAAGTGTGTAGTGATAAACATCACAAGGTAAGTTGCTGTTGGTTTCTATGGATTGACAGAGTTGTTTCTATTGAGGTATTCTACTATGGGAAACATGGACAAGTATGAAGTGCCAAATGTCAAAAGATGGGGAGCTAATAGTTGCTGTGATGTGGGTAGGTATACTATCTAGCGGTAGGTTGATGTGGTAAAGGCCATGGAGGAGCTTAGCAGAACCAGTCACTCTCTTCAGCTTCATGTCCTGTATTGTGCAAGAATCAGAAGAGAAAGTTAAGCTGAGGGGACTCGTGGTGGTGAGTTTACTCATTGAGAGTAGGTTGAAAGTGAATTTGGGAACAAAAAGGACATCCTCAAGGATTAGCCCATCGAGGCATAAGACATGTCCTTTATGAGTAGCTTGTACTCTATCACCAATGGGTAGGTTGATAAAAATGTGATGCACTTGTTGTGAATTTGCAAGGAAATTAAGTGAATTGACAATGTGATCAGTGGCACCAGTGTCAAGAATCCATGGAATGATGGTGAAAGTATGTTGGATGATGTTACAAGTAGGATTACCTGAAGAACCAGGAGCATAGTGAGTAGTGAGAGCTACAGAGTGAGAAGACTTGCCCTTGATATTGTCTGTCATGAGTGACATGAGCTTGTCATAGTCTGACTTAGTGAGTTTGAACTCCTGTTGTGATTCAGAGGAATTGCTACTGTCAGCTACATTGATGGATGGTTTGCTGCGGGCAGGAACTTGAGATCTGGGATGGGAGCTAGGTGGATAACCATGCTTCTTGAATAATTTCTCCTCGGTGTGTCCAATTCTTTTGCAGAATGTGCACTCAAGTGGTCTAGCAGAAGGATTGGAAGAGGCAGTGGAACCTCTTGGGTTGAGACCTGGTGGCCAACCATGCTTATGATAGCATGTATCTTCATTGTGTTCAGGAGCATTGCAGAAGGTGCAATGAGGGCATTTGCCAAGAATGTATGGGTGTTTGAGACCCTAAACAACAAAGGTTGTTGGTTCAGCAGTGATGGTTTTGCCTTATTGAGTACCAAATAGTTGCCTTTCATGTTGAAGAGCTCGCTGGAAAACCCTGTCAATTTTTGGTAATGTGTCTCCAAATAGGACTTGGGATCTCATAGTGGCGAAGTTATCATTCAAGCCACGAAGGAACTGAATAACAGAATTGACTGCTTTGTATCCTAGGACAGCATTTAGGGAAGCACAAGTGCTGTGACTGGTAGTTGTGCATCGACATGGATCTATGGGTTGGTTATTGTCTAATTCATCTTGTAAGGCAATAAGATTCCCATAGTATTCAGTCATTGTTCGGTTACCTTGTTTGATGGTGCCAATAGACTCAATGAGTTCTGCAACTCAAATCATGTGCCCTTGACCATACCGAGATTTGAGATTTAGCCAGGCTTCAAAGGCGAGTTTGCAGGACATGATGGTTTTCTTGATGAGTGGGTCGACAACTTGTTGAATCCAGCTGAGGACCATGACATTATTGCTTGTCCAGGAAGAAAAAAGGGCATCTGTTGCAGCAGGGGTAACAATGGTGCCATTGATGAAGCCAAGTTTGTTCTTGGCGGCCAATGCGTTGAGCATAGCCTTACTCCAGTCGTTGTAGTTGGTGGTGGTCAGCTTCTCACCTACCAGCAGCAACCCTGGCTGATCGGAGCCATGAAGATAGTAAGAATCTGCCAATGGATCCGGATTTTGTTGCAGTTCTTGAGCGGCCATTTGTGAGGCGGCGGCTAGGGTTTCTATGATACCATAACACCAAGTGTTGAAATGAAATCCTAACTTAGATTTTCATTGATCATCTTGTTTATTTTATACAATGGTTGAATGCTAGTAGACAAGTTGTTATGAGCTGTTGTTTGCAGGGGGGAACAGAGAAACAGAGTTTAGAGGGAACAAAGGACAGAGTAACGAAAGTGACGTTGGTGTCTCTTGTTCACAACGACGACGTATCAGCTTTGGCTTTCCCTTTGTCTTGAGACGACGTCTATCCTCTTGGTGCACTTGACGCCTTTCCACAAACGACGTCGCACAATCTGACCTTGCTACTAGCCGTTGCAATTGAAGTGGAAAATTGGGGATTTTCATCTGATACGCACATCTGTCAAATGCAATTGGGAGAGAGGAAGAGAGCAAGGGGAACTATTATTGTTTGACATTATGGCCCTGCAGATTTCTTCGGAATATCAACAGGAGGGGAAGGAGTAAGGAAGGAGAAATACCGGAGGATGGTGACGGGAACAGTTGAGGGAAGAGAAACCCAATTGACGGAAGTGGAATGTGGAAAGAAATCTCGTCTAAATGGGTTGCCACATCAGCTTCCGAAAATCACTTTAAGAGCAAGAAATTTTAAATGGAGGTAGCAGTTTTACTTTTCAACTATAAATGAAACTGTAGTCTGTAGATGGGTCAATAAAAATATTTATTCCAAGTTTCCTACACATGACTCAACAACTCAGGGTGAGCTGATTGCATGCGTGGTTTGGAAAATTAATAATTCATACCATTCGTTTTGGGATAGAGAAATTAATGGTGCAATAAAATGATATTTTTCATGGTTTAGTTGCAACAAAAAAAATTAAGTTGTCGCAACCAAATAAAAACTTAAGTGGTACCGAATGCAATTAACCCTCTACTAAGCCTTGGCTTCTAGTGATGACAATAGGTTGGGGCGGGTACCTTAATTCTCATGTCCAGCCACACGCTACTACGGATCTGGGCAGGTAAAACCCTAGCGAATACGGAGTGAGGTGAGTCGACCCACATTTACATGTAATTTGAAAAAAAATACGCACAAAATTTACTTTTTATGATAAAACGAAGGAAAAAAACTTTATAAATGTGTTGACACCTAAAATTAATTCGGCCAAAATTAAATGCCGCATTAATAAGTCTCGGCATTTAAGTCGATACCGCGGTAAAAAACGGTGTCGTCGGGAGTCGAGCGGCACCGCGGGGAGTTAAAACGGTACCGCAAGGAAGCTCAGCTGTACCGCGGTACTGGAAACGATACCGAAAATCAAAAGGGGGCCGCGAGTTTGGTATCGGTGTTGGAAAAGGAGTTTTATTATTATTATTATTATTATTATTATTATTATTATTATTATTATTCCTTGTGGGAAGGGGAGAAGCGGTACCGCATGGAGACAAGCGGCACCGCGGAGAGTTAAAACGGTACCGCAAGGAGGCTCAGCGGTACCGCGATACTAGAATCGGCACCATTTAACGGGAAACAAGATGTGGGCCGCGCGTTTGGTATTGGTGTTGGAAAAGGAGTTTTGATTATTATTATTATTATTTATTAATATTTCTATTCCTTGTTGGAAGGGGAAAATCGGTACCGCATGGAGACAAGCAGTACCGCGGATTTAAAAACGATGCCGCGAGAGCCTGGTAAGCGGTACCGATTAATTAAAAATCATATCAGGTAAGTGACCAAAATTCACCCAGCCCAATGTGAGCGCCGACTGGCGGCGGCTCCATGGATTATTATTTTTGGCTATATCAGCGGTGTCGTTTAATTCAAAACGGTACCGCGAGTAAGCCCAACGGTACCGCGGATTAGCAAACGACAGTGTTTAAATAAAAAAACAATGTCGCGAAAGGAAAGGCAAACGGAGCCGTTTTGGCGCTAATGATGTCGTTGGTCAATACACGAGTTTGACTAGTGATGACCGGATTAATTAACTAATATTGTTAATAATTATGTAGGACGGTGTCGTTTAGTTGAAAACGATGCCGCAAGAGGAAAGAAACGACACCGCGGATTTGAAAACGATGTCGCGGGTATAATCAAGCGGTGTTGTTTAGCTAAAAACGACACCGTTTAAGGCATCAACAACGCCGTAGTATTACTAAGCGATGTCGTTTTGTTAAAAACCATACTACGATGGTTTGGATTTTGGCGAGTGGCCCGGCAAGCTCAACGACACCGCAAGACAAGAAAAACGGTACCGTTTGGTAGAGAACAATGTCGTGGAATGAAAAACGACATTGTTTGATGGGACCGGGACGGAGCACTTCAAGGTCGGCATCGATTAGTGAAAAGCGATGCCGCAGAAAGATTAAACGATGTCGCAGGAGGTATCAACGACATCGCGGTATCATAAACGATATTGTTTGATTAAAAACGATATCGCAGTGGTTCAGAGCTCGGCCAAAGGTGGCCCGCCAAGCCCAACGACGGCGCAAGACTAGAGAACGACGTTGTTTGATGGACTAACAATGTCGTTGGTTAAACCGGGTCGGGGCAGTTGAGTTGGATTATAAAACGACATCGGTTGGTGAAAGGCGATGTCGTGGTATTGGTGAAACGTCATCGTTACATGGACATGGTTGTAAGTCGTTTCGCCAAGTTTCTGCAAAGCAAGAGCGGTTTCGAGGGCACGTGATTATCACGCAACAAGGAGGAAGTTACCTGCACGGTTGACAGGAATGAAGACGTGGGAGACAAAGGCGCCAAGGCAGTTACTACGACGGGGAGAAGCGCTATGTATAAAGATTGGGAAGAGAGAGAAGCTGGGGACGACAAAATCAAATCACAAACTGCACCGTCGCAGATTATCAGTTTTTCTCTCTAGTTTTCGTAGAACCGCTCTGTCAAAGACCTCCTTTGCAGAGTCGTAGTAGTCGTAGATCGTAGTCGTAGTTGCGGAGCTCTCCAGAGGAACCTCCATAGGAGTAGAGGTAATTTAACTTAGAACACTCCAGGTTCGATTTTCTGGTTATTCGTCGAACACCCTCGTTCGAACGTAGTTTGGAGAGGTGGTGAACCGAATAACGGTTGTTTGATTAGAAGTCAAGGGTGTATCGATCAAATCAACGACGCCGACGGCGGATATTTGACGATCTTCTTTGTTTTCTGTTCGATTGATCAAATCAACGGCGCCGACTTTGGCGACGGATATTTGACGGTTGTGATTAACGTTGTGTTTTGTGTGTTTTCTTGAAAACCGTGCGCAGTTAACAACGAGTTTCGCCAACGAAACAAATTGGCACACCCGGTGGGACCCGTGTGTTCGAATGGCTCCGCGACGAAGGAATCCGGAAGGGGATGTCCCTTCCGGAATCGTGGAGGAACATGTGGCCAACATTGAAGGAGGCCAAAGAATCGGTGCTGAAGACATCGGCGGGTCCGAGAATCCGCCGTCCACAGCTGGGCCGACTGGGGATTTGTCAATCCGCCATTTCATGGAGGAGAATCGTCGCATGTTTGCTAGCCTCAACAATGAGTTCGCAGGCTTCAAAGGCGAGGTAAATCAACGTTTTGACGCTTTAACTGCACGACATGATTCTCTTGAGTCTCGTGTTGATAGGCGTTTAGGCCAACTCTTTGAAGTTGTGACTAAAAACAGACATGATTTTGATGTTTTCGGGGATAAAAATCTACGTGATATGAATGAAATCAGGGAGCTCTTGGGTAGACCAGTAATGCAACCTAGGGATTTGCCGCTAAACGGTGAAAACAATTTAAACAGCGAAACTGGTTTTCCAAACAGTAGTGCTCGAATTAGTCCGCCAAGACAAGGAACTTCGCCGACACCGGTGATGCACCCACCAACTCCGCGAGTTAATCTCGGTGAGACTAGCACTGCCGCTAACACTCGGGTTGAACCAACGCCGTTTCACGGTGGTGGTCCACAAAATATCCCGGAGGCCAGATCCTACGTGGCTCCGATGAGCGGTGCTGGTGGTGGAGGAACTATCAACAATGATCATGTTCCGCCACGCGGCTACCCACAAAACGTGCCTCCTCCTCCAAACGGGCTTGGCATGGATCCGGGTGGATTCGTACCACAAGGGGGGCAACTCGGGGGGCAAGACCTTAATGCGATTCGAGATCAAGTAGCACAGATGCTGGCGGATCAGTTTGGTTTAGGGATTAGACCAGCGATGCCGCCGGTGTATCGAAAACCATATCCGGATTGGGTTGATAGATACTACCCCTTTCCACGTGGTTTTCGCGTGCCTGATTTCATCACCTTCAGCGGGACCGGGGATCAGTCCACCGTCGAGCATGTTGGACGATTCACGGTTCAGTGTGGTGATGTGAGTGATTTCTTGAAGTTACGTTTGTTTGGCAACTCGTTGACCGGTCCCGCGTTCGCGTGGTACGTCAACTTGCCATCGAACTCGGTTCAAACTTGGCAGCAAATGGAACAAATGTTCCATGCCCAGTTCTACCGTTCTGAGCCAGAAGTAACAATGGCAGATTTGGCACGAATGCGCCAACAGCCAGGAGAAACAGTGGAACACTTTTTAACAAACTTTAAAAATGCAAGAAATCGCTGTTTTGTGAACTTGACAGAACGCGAGTTTGTTAAACTGGCCCAGGGTGGATTGAATTTTGAACTTCGTAAAAAGTTTCAAGATAGGGAGTTTTCTGATTTGTTTCAATTGATATCCTGCGCTGTTAGATATGAATCTCTTCTCCGTGAAGAAGAACATAAGAGAAGTGGCTCTCGCGGACAATATTTCCCTAATTTTGAAAACTATGGTGTGAATAACGTCGGCAACGATGTTGACGAGGTTGAAGTTGATTTGGCCGAGATTATGCAGGGGAAGCCATATGTGTGTGCTTCTCTAGCCAAGGCCGAGGGGGAACCACAAGGTGGAAAGCCCAATCGTGCTCCGATTCAAACTAGGAAATATTCCTTCGATGTTTCAAAATCAGAACTGATTTTCGACCAGCTTTACAAAGATGGTCAAATTAAGTTGACTGGGGGGCATACTATCCCGCCAGCTGAAAAGTTAAAAGGGAAACGATACTGTAAATGGCACAACAGTGCATCTCATTCAACTAACATGTGTGTTGTGTTTCGCAATGTTGTGCAGGATGCAATTGAGAAAGGTCGGTTCAAGTTCCCAGAGCCGAGGAAGGAGGCCATGATTGTTGACACAGACCCGTTCCCAAACGTTGTCGGTGTCAACATGGTCAATCCCGATTTCTCTAAGATCAACCTGCCATGTTTCAAGCTGGTGGTAGATACAACGCCACCGCCGAGTGGTAGTTCTGATGTGGCCCAGGGAGCTTCATCCTCCCAAGTGCAGGAGGGGCCACGCTTGGACCCAGCTGAGGAAGAGAAGTTGTGTGCCCAGTGTCGCGGAAAGCTAACCATTGGGGGAGCGGGACCGAGCCAGTCGGTCCACCAGAGATTGGGACCACGACAGTTCAAACCGAGGTATCCCTCATATGAACGCAGCGTCGAAGGAGTACGTGCACCTGCGTGGGGAAGAGGGCAGCGTAGGCAGTGGGTTGCTCAAAGTGCCCCGCCTTTCAAAAGTCTACCTTTTGGGCTTGCCCAACCGGTGAGGGGTCCCCCACCTGTTAGGAGAACCTTCAGGATGCCAAATGTGCCACGGGGTGGTTGGCATACCTACGACGTCCGTCGTCAGCAGCCCATCGCAGTTGACGCGATGACAAGGACGCAGTATCGAAGGTACCTCCGCAAGAATGCTTAAGGAAGGAGGATTGCAAACTTGCAAGCAAATGTGAACGTAGACAACTCTGCCACGGGTCTGAGAGTGACTGTGGCTGGTGCTGGAAAGGTTGTCGAGGACAACCTGGACGGGAACGATCAGGGAGTCCCGGGGGAGGCTGAGTACGATGCTGAGTTGGATGACTCCCTCATCGAAGAGGAGATGCTGGAATTGGAGGAGCCGAAGTCGAAATTCGATCGGAAAAACAAGGATGACGATGATGACAACCAAGGTGCACCCATGACGATCCAGTTCGGAAGTCTACCACCGGTGGTGGTGAACAACTACATCTTGCCTTTGATTTTCCACATTGATTTGGAAAATCGGGGAGAGGATGGCGAGGTCGTGATGGAGGTTGAGGAGTTGGACGAGGCTGCTCAAGAGGTCAACGTTGCTGAGCTGGTGAGCGGTTTTGCTCAACTGACTTTAGAGGAGGAGAATGAGGAGCCAGCGGTGGCAGAGCTGGTTGGCGAATCTGCGGATCTGCCAATCGAGGCTGAGCCGTGGAGTGCAATGATGGCTCGCACGAATGGTCGAATTGACTTGGCAGTGGAGTCAGCCAAGCAAAACAAGAGTTCGCAGCGAATCCTGAAAGAGCTGTACGAAGCAGGTCACAAAGCTGTTGGGCTACTAGGCGAAGATGAGGGAAGATATCCTTTTTACGTGTTATACCAAGGCCCGAAAGAGTCAACAAGTGTGCCGGTGGAGAACATCACAGGGGGGTCAGACTTCGACGAGCTGGAGAAATCTATCTGGGCTGCAGAAGCGAAGGGGAAAGCCGTGGACGAAGGAACCACGGGTGAAGAATCGAACATGGTCGTTGTTTTCAACGAGCCCGAGCTGAAGATGATGCGTCATTTGAGGCCTCTCTACATCAAGGCCACACTTGACAACGTACCAATGTCGAGAGTCTTCGTTGACAATGGCGCCGCAGTAAATGTGATGCCAACAAGGATGCTGAAGAAGTTGGGCAAGAGCACTAATGACTTGATCCCAACGGAAGTGTTTGTGACAAGTTTCAATGGCGGGTCCACCTCTGCCGGGGGAATCCTCCCAGTCGTCGTGGGAGTTGGATCACAGAAGCGGATGAGTGCTTTCTTCGTGGTGGATGGAATGATAAGCTACAACGCACTACTTGGCCGGGATTGGATCCACGTCAACAAGTGTGTTCCTTCATCGCTGCATCAGTGTTTGATGTTCTGGAATGAAGACGGTGTTGTTGAGGTGGTACAGGCTGACACAAAGCAGTTTGCCGTTGGGGCCAACGTGGCTGAAGCCTATCTGTACCATGGAGATTTTGGACCACTTGAAATCGGGAGTGGGGATGGAGGAACGTCCAACGTCATAGTTTCAAGCGCGAGAGTGTTGAGTAAGGCTTGCTTGAACCACTTGTCTGAAATTGTGAGACCATCAATGCGTGCGTTAGGTGGTCCACCAAAATCAGAGTAAGCCACCTCAAGAAAGGGTGGAGAAGGCCGAAATCACGGCCTTGATAGAGGGGTTGCCGATCAACGGCGAGGATAAGAGTAACAAGTTGGGAGAGGAAGCAGCGGTGCTGTCTGCGACATTGTGGAAGAAATCAACTTTGGCGGGAAGGATGATCCACATTCAACGTTCATATTGCCAGCTTGCATGACTCTGACAGGTACGAGTTAACTCTGATTCTGAATGGCTTCAAAGATTGTTTTACGTGTGAATATTAGGAAATATAACATGGATATGGTGCAATCATGTTGTATAGCCAGTTTATCGCTTTTTATTTTAGATTCATGCATGGCTGAGCTACGTAGATGCCATCGGCATTGCATTAACCTAGTCAAGGCTGTTGGTGTATGGTTGTGTTGGCAAAATGGTTTGTTTTCTTTAGGCCAGAGTTGTTAAATATGGTTGGCCGATTATTGTGTTGTCGAGATAGTCACAATATCGACAAAGATTAAACATGGCTTTACTTTTAATTTTCTTTGATAAGGGTTGATAAGGAAAGAATGACCAAACATGGTCGTTTTTGCCTAAGCCACGTAGCAGTGGTGCCGCTTTATTTTCCTTTTCATCAACAGCAGTGTTGGCGGGCACGGTGCCGCGGAAGCAAAAGGAATATTATATTATACGATGTTGTTTGGGAGAAAGGAACGTTGTCTTCCTTTATGGCTCAAACAACATTGCGGGTTTCTAAAAAAAAAAAAGAACGGAATTCGAGCCACTGATCCGCAACGTTGCGAGAAGGAAATCAGATTTGTTTAGCGTCACTACAGAGCCATTGTATCATGTATGGTTCTTCTTTTGAACGATGTGGTTTGGCCTCGATGTGGAGAAAATAACAAAATTATGGCCGAAAAAAGAAAACAAAGCTGAAAAAATGACTTTGCGTTGGAGGCCAACAATTCTGTTTAAAATAAAAATTCGGTTTTGTTGGCCTAAACAGTGCGGCCGCATTATTATTGCCAAACAGCCCTGATAAATTAAAAAAAAAAAAGTTCTCAGCGCTGCCCGCTAACAGCCGTGAAGAAAAAAAAAAATTTAGATGCAACACTGCAGCTGTTTTCCAAGCAGATCTGAAAAAGAAAAAAAATATATTAATAAATAAAAAGAGTGCGGCCAAACAGCCCTGGTAAAAAAAAATTACAGCAGCGCTGGCGGAGGAGATCAGCAGCGCTAGTGACAAAAAAAAAAGAATTCTTATGCGTGCAGCGCTGGTATAGGATTATTAAAAAACAAAATATATGGGCTCTTAGCGCTGCCTCCGCTGCTAACAGGCCTGATATATATAAAAAAAAATTATTATTATTAATTATTTCTGCCAACGCTGGTAGAAGGGGAAAAAAATGAGAAGTTTGGCCGCGTTGTGACAATTAGCCGCAATACTGGTGGCCAAAATCATTGCGCCATGCATGAGGATTATATAATTGGTAATTAAATACTTCATTGTAACTTTGGCCTACGTGTTTATTTCGTTTAAACACTTTGAACCAAGTATTTTAGGTGTTATACTATTTGGTCAACAATTTGGTTCATAATTCTTATAAACCAAATTGTGGGGGGCATTTGTTGACACCTAAAATTAATTCGGCCAGAATTAAATGCCGCATTAATAAGTCTCGGCATTTAAGTCGATACCGCGGTAAAAAACGGTGTCGTCGGGAGTCGAGCGGCACCGCGGGGAGTTAAAACGGTACCGCAAGGAAGCTCAGCGGTACCGCGGTACTGGAAACGATACCGAAAATCAAAAGGGGGTCGCGCGTTTGGTATCGGTGTTGGAAAAGGAGTTTTATTATTATTATTATTATTATTATTATTATTATTATTATTATTATTCCTTGTGGGAAGGGGAGAAGCGGTACCGCATGGAGACAAGCGGCACCGCGGAGAGTTAAAACGGTACCGCAAGGAGGCTCAGCGGTACCGCGATACTAGAATCGGCACCGTTTAACGGGAAACAAGATGTGGGCCACGCGTTTGGTATTGGTGTTGGAAAAGGAGTTTTGATTATTATTATTATTATTTATTAATATTTATATTCCTTGTTGGAAGGGGAAAATCGGTACCGCATGGAGACAAGCGGTACCGCGAATTTAAAAACGATGTCGCGAGAGCCTGGTAAGCGGTACCGATTAATTAAAAATCATATCAGGTAAGTGACCAAAATTCACCCAGCCCAATGCGAGCGCCGACTGGCGGCGGCTCCATGGATTATTATTTTTGGCTATATCACCGGTGTCGTTTAATTCAAAACGACACCGCGAGTAAGCCCAACGGTACCGCGGATTAGCAAACGACAGTGTTTAAATAAAAAAACAATGTCGCGAAAGGAAAGGCAAACGGAGCCGTTTTGGCGCTAATGATGTCGTTGGTCAATACACGAGTTTGACTAGTGATGACAGGATTAATTAACTAATATTGTTAATAATTATGTAGGACGGTGTCGTTTAGTTGAAAACGATGCCTCAAGAGGAAAGAAACGATACCGCGGATTTGAAAACGATGTCGCGGGTATAATCAAGCGGTGTTGTTTAGCTAAAAACGACACCGTTTAAGGCATCAACAACGCCGTAGTATTACTAAGCGATGTCGTTTTGTTAAAAACCATACTACGATGGTTTGGATTTTGGCGAGTGGCCCGGCAAGCTCAACGACACCGCAAGACAAGAAAAACGGTACCGTTTGGTAGAGAACAATGTCGTGGAATGAAAAACGACATTGTTTGATGGGACCGGGACGGAGCACTTCAAGGTCGGCATCGATTAGTGAAAAGCGATGCCGCGGAAAGATTAAACGATGCCGCAGGAGGTATCAACGACATCGCGGTATCATAAACGATATTGTTTGATTAAAAACGATATCGCAGTGGTTCAGAGCTCGGCCAAAGGTGGCCCGCCAAGCCCAACGACGGCGCAAGACTAGAGAACGACGTTGTTTGATGGACTAACAATGTCGTTTGTTAAACCGGGTCGGGGCAGTTGAGTTGGATTATAAAACGACATCGGTTGGTGAAAGGCGATGTCGTGGTATTGGTGAAACGTCATCGTTACATGGACAAGGTTGTAAGTCGTTTCGCCAAGTTTCTGCAAAGCAAGAGCGGTTTCGAGGGCACGTGATTATCACGCAACAAGGAGGAAGTTACCTGCACGGTTGACAGGAATGAAGACGTGGGAGACAAAGGCGCCAAGGCAGTTACTACGACGGGGAGAAGCGCCAAGCCCAACGACGGCGCAAGACTAGAGAACGACGTTGTTTGATGGACTAACAATGTCGTTTGTTAAACCGGGTCGGGGCAGTTGAGTTGGATTATAAAACGACATCGGTTGGTGAAAGGCGATGTCGTGGTATTGGTGAAACGTCATCGTTACATGGACAAGGTTGTAAGTCGTTTCGCCAAGTTTCTGCAAAGCAAGAGCGGTTTCGAGGGCACGTGATTATCACGCAACAAGGAGGAAGTTACCTGCACGGTTGACAGGAATGAAGACGTGGGAGACAAAGGCGCCAAGGCAGTTACTACGACGGGGAGAACCGCGAAGTATAAAGATTGGGAAGAGAGAGAAGCTGGGGACGGCAAAATCAAATCACAAACTGCACCGTCGCAGATTATCAGTTTTTCTCTCTAGTTTTCGTAGAACCGCTCTGTCAAAGACCTCCTTTGCAGAGTTGTAGTAGTCGTAGATCGTAGTCGTAGTTGCGGAGCTCTCCAGAGGAACCTCCATAGGAGTAGAGGTAATTTAACTTAGAACTCTCCTGGTTCGATTTTCTGGTTATTCGTCGAACACCCTCGTTCGAACGTAGTTTGGAGAGGTGGTGAACCGAATAACGGTTGTTTGATTAGAAGTCAAGGGTGTATCGATCAAATCAACGACGCCGACACCGGCGGCGGATATTTGACGATCTTCTTTGTTTTCTGTTCGATCGATCAAATCAACGGCGCCGACTTTGGCAACGGATATTTGACGGTTGTGATTAACGTTGTGTTTTGTGTGTTTTCTTGAAAACCGTGCGCAGTTAACACGCGAGTTTCGCCAACGAAACAAAATGAAAAATAGTGACAATAGAATGGGTAATTGAGCCTAACAAGTTGAAAAATCGATTATATCTAGTTGAAAAAAGTCAAAATATATATAGATATTATAAGAAATTGAGATAAAATGAGTCTAGAATAGAACAGGGAGTGTCGGAAGTAAATACGGGGCTACAGCGGGCCGGGTTCAAATTACCATCACTATTGACTTCCACTGAATAAAAAAAAAATTTGTGGGTTGTCTTCCCCAAAAGGCCCAAACCATTTACTTTACTTCACTACTCCACGGTCTACACTTCCGATCCTGCAAATCTCTTCATGCACCATTTGTCTCGGTTCCCACTTCCCAGCCATACTTAGTCAATACTCCGTTTAATACACGTATATGTACTCGTACGTATTTTATCTGTTTAAAAATTTCGTATTCGTATTATTGTCAATTCGTTTCATTTTTTCCAGTTCATTTGATGGCTCCCGTACTAAACACGTATAAAACCCGTATAACACGTTTAATATCCGATTTAATGAACTAAATTGTTAATTTTACTATTATTTATATATCTTTTTATTTTTAAAATAATTAAATTATATATATATTTATAAATATTAACGTACTATTAAACGTAACATTAACTTAAAGACGAAGTAAAATACCCATATATATTTTGTACGTAACTTTCCCGTACCGTATTTTAGTAACTTGTTACCAGCACCTTCTATTGGATACTCGAATATATGTCCCTCGAAATTACACGTAGTTCGTGGCAATATATAATGGCAGTAAAAACAAAATATATATATATATATAAAAAGGGTTCATACCCATACGAACAAAATCTCTCGTACTATATCTTCTTGCGTATGGAAATTGAATACACGCACTAACCCGGCACCCATCAACTGTTGTAATCACAAGGACATATTTACTTCTGTGTAGTTGGCCATCAGAGCTTTCAATTCCCTCTTTACCGTTCAACGTCCCCCAAGCTTGCGTTAGGTGCAGTTCCCGTTTTGAAGCATGGCGTGGAATTGAATTTACGATTTCATGATTTTCTTTGGATCGAACAAGGCGTAATTGTTGACGTTTCGAATTCATAGTAATTACAAATAATTATATGGCGAATGCTTGGTAAATGACGAGGTTTGTGAGTGAAAAGATGCGTCGATGAGTAGATGATTGGCGAGAGGGAGGCTTCGATCCTGGGTTGGCGTGTGTCGGTTGCTAACAGTGCAGAAGAGAACACGACGATGCTTAAGAGAGTGAGTTGCGATTCATTCTTGAAGGGGACAGTTGCGCTGACACAACAAGCTGAAGTGAAGAGAACTTGGTGGAGACAACGAGATTGATGACCCTCTTCCTCGCCTGTGAATTTGAAGAAAAAAATTCCGAAGAGAGACGAAATAATGAGAACGGAAACCATGACTCAGTACGTTTTTTCCACTAATAAACGAATCATTTCGTACCAAATGACTAAACTCAAGCAAACTCCCTATAGCTAATTTGTTTTGTTGTTGTCTTGATTTGGTCGTTTCAGAGATGGTTAGAGAGGTTTAGGAAGCAAAGTAAGTGTGGTTTCATGGAACTTGGCTGGTAATGGCATGAGTAAATGCAGCTTGCTGTGGCTCTTTTGGGAAACCAGAAATTGCAGAAAATGGCAAAACCATAAAATTAAACACACTCACTAACTTGTCTTCACTCATCAGCTCTCCCCCTGCTTCCGGACTCCTTTTTCTCTCTTTCTCCGGGTAATGAGGCAAATATTTATAGGCCACGCCATTAACGCCGGCTGTATCTTTCCCCTCCGCCACAAGAGAGAGAGAAGAGAGGGAGAATTTTCGGAAGAAATGTCCGGCTGAGGAAGGGGGGAAAATCCGATCACCGACGACTCTCGATTATCTCCAACGTCCTTCCGGCGTGAATACGTTCAGTACAAAACGTAGAGAATGGTGGGACCGTCCAGGCCGCAGTTTGTCCTCTTCGGCTCCTCCATCGTTCAGCTCAGCTTCGGCAATGGTGGTTGGGGTTCCTCTCTCTCCGAAATCTACTCTCGCAGGGTAATTTCACACCGTTCCCTGTCTCTCTTCTCTTTCATCCTGACCATCGAGATCAATGGTGAATATAACGGTTCACTTTCCAGTTCAGTTAGTTTCCCCCAAAAAAAATTTCCCGTAGTAAGCATAATGTTACATTGAGCTCTGTATTCACATGCTTAGGGATGACTGGAGGAGTAATCGAAACCCTGAGCGATTGGAGCATTCAAGATTTGATTTGTGTGATTAGTGAATGGTCTTGTAGTGTTATGTGTTGCCGTGGAAACGCACTTCAAGCTTGGAAACCCTCCTCTTTCGTGAACGCCATTACTTAGTTTTTCTGGAGATGGACGATTGTTTTGCCTTTTGGCTTTTACTGTATGGAGTGTGAATAAGATTTTTTTTCTTTTTCTGCAAATTTGCAGGCAGATGTCTTCGTCCGAGGGTACTATGGATGGAACTCGCGACGTGCAGTTCAGGTGCTCGACGAAATTTTCCCCAAGGTATCGTATATAGTATATACTACTCTGATCAAAGTCTCCAACTTGACCACCTAAATGAGTATAGTATGAGATCTAGTCTTGGGTCTTTCTATACCATTTTGAACTATGGTTTTGCATCCCAGATCGATCAGACGCAAGAATAGCTTGTGTAATTTCTCATTTACAGATATTGTCTCTGTACATTCTGTGGGGAAGTAGATATGGTTTGGTGGTTCTCTGATGAAGAAATTGGTTGTTTGTGCAGGATGCTAGTGTGCAGCCATCTTTAGTAATTGTGTACTTTGGTGGGAACGATTCAATGGGGCCACACTCTTCTGGGTTAGGCCCTCATGTTCCACTTCCTGAGTATGTGGAAAACATGAAGAAGATCGCACTTCATCTCAAGGTCCTTTCTCCCTTCAACCCCATTTGTTATCAGCATATCTGTACCTAAAATTGCCTGCTCATGAGTCCTTTTTTTTTTAAACCAAATGTCAGAGCCTTTCGAAGACTATACGCATAATTTTCCTCAGTTGTCCTCCAGTTGATGAGGTTAGAGTTCGTTCAAACGCAAGGTAAATCATCACCACTCAGCTGCTACCTCAAAAATCGCATTGGTGTTTGAGGTAGCTCGAGCTCTGAAATCCTGTTTCACCTTTGCTTTTCATACACCAGTGCATACTTCAGCGAACTGGTTAGGACAAATGAACTCTGCAAAAAGTACTCAGATGCATGTATAAAGCTGTGCGAGGAACTGGACATAAAGGTCGTTGATCTTTACTCTGCACTTCAAACGATAAGCAACTGGCAGACTGCATGCTTCACGTAAGTTCTGCTTTTGATTTCATCCCTTCTTTATCTTCAAGGAGAAAACGTTGTTGCTGCAAACATTTACTGAGCCATTTACCACTGCTCTCTTGTTAACCAGGGATGGGATTCACTTATCCTCAGAAGGAAGCAAAATAGTGGCGAAGGAGATACTCAAGGTGCTGAGAGAAGCAACAGAATGGAGTCCTTCTTTGCATTGGAAATCCATGCCAATTGAGTTCCCAGAGGATTCGCCTTGTGATCTCGTTGCTGCCGATGGGAAAAGGACTCTGAATCCGTCGACCTGGAACTTCCACTGGGAGAATCAATGGGACTAAAACTAGAGAGGCATGCTCAAATATTAGATGCAGAAAGAAGGGATTTCATTGGGAATGCAGATGAAACACTCAGACTTTTTCTGCAAACGGATCATCACCGGAATCGCAGCCGATTTGTACAGCAGCAGCATCGTCCACTTTGTAGAGGATCCAAGTTAAGAAAACTGAATCAGTTCTGATAAATTTGGTAAAGTCTGTCAATAGGAATGTTTTAGTAGGTGGTTGGCAACTTGGGAATGTTGGTAAGAAACGATAGTTTGTTTGCAATTTGCAGTTTCCTCAAATAAAATTAGACGTTTCCTTAAGTAATCGGCTAATCACATAAAGGATATTTGATAGTTTAGTTTCTTCCTCATTAGGTATCATGTAAGAGTTACTAAACGACTTTGTGGGTCGGCAGTTAAGATGTCACTAAATCAAGGTTTAAATGGTACCTATGGCCCATGAGGCACCCTTGAACGGAAGATTAGAAGTCTTGGGTGTGTCTTCTAAGGATTGTAATTGGCAAATGGTGGGCGAGCTGGACCGGTCAGGTATCTCAATATCAATACAAGTTTTGTACTAAATCCGAGTTATATAAAGTAATATCTGTGTGGGTACTAGATTGTAACCCGGCCCGTTAGCCGGTTGCAATATGATAACAATAATTAACAAAGGTTTCAAGTTTTAATATCAGTAATATGCTCCTCTTAATATTTGTACCATGATTGTATGGCAATGTCATGCGAATTAATAAATAGTGGTATTCATTTTACAAAATATCAAGGTAATTTCGTAGTTTCACCATTAAGCGGGCCAATTGCAATATGATAACAATAATTAACAAATGTTTCTAGTTTAAATCTCATTATTTTTTCTCTTCTCCTTTATAGTTATATTGGTTCCATGATTACATATCAATATGTCATGGAAATAACAAAAAAATGGTATCAATTTTAGGTAGTTTTTTTAGTTTTTACCATTTAGGAAGTCAAATTATTCAATTGTTGAGAAAATAGAAAATGAGCATCTGTATCACTATATTATAATGATTGTCTTCTATGCATGTTCTGGTTGAAATTATAATGACCATGAGAAGAAATTCCAAATCTTAATGAACTTAATGACATAATATTATAGGTATTTGTTGGGGTGTTACTAAATACTCCGTTCACAGACTAAGTAATAGGGCGCACAATCGGCGATGCGCGACGCGCGATACGCGCTACAGGTATATAAGGACTTGAAGCCCCCCAAAGGAGGGGACTTCGGCCTCTCTCCTCACTTTCTATTTTCCACTATCTCTCTACATCTCATCTCTCTACCTTATTCTCTCAACTCTCTTATGAAACTGAAACTAACTTGATCGTCGGAGCTTAATCCAGGGGGCATCCCCGGCTCTTTCACAGATTTCTTCCCTCCCGACGAGATCAGACAAACGGATCGTGAGTCAACCCCACACCAACAAATATCATTGTTCATACCGGAGCTAGATGGTACAAACAATTGGCGCCCACCGTGGGAAAGAAAAGAAAAAACAAATGGAAAGGAACGGAAGAGAAAAAATAAAAGAAAAAGAAAAAACAAATGGAAAAAAAATGAAGAAGGAAAAAAAAAGAGGGTTAAAAACTCCGACGAGGAGAGGGCACATTGCCTCGAAGATCTACAAATAAGTCTCAACGAAGCACACAAATAAGACTTCAACAAGAGCATCGAATATCTACAAATAAGTCTCAACGAAGCACACAAATAAGACTTCAATAAGAGCATCGAAGAAGCTACAAAAAAGAAAAAAAAACGAAAAAAAAGGAACGGAAGAGAAAAAATAAAATGAAAAGAAAAAGAAAAAGAAAATAAAAAAACAAATGGAAAATAAAAAAAAAAAGGAAAAAAAACAAATAGGGTTAAAAACCCCGACGAGGAGAGAGCACATTGCCTCGAAGATCTACAAATAAGTCTCAACGAAGCACACAAATAAGACTTCAATAAGAGCATCGAAGAATCTACAAATAAGTCTCAACGAAGCACACAAATAAGACTTCAATAAGAGCATCGAAGATCTACAAAGAAGTCTCAACGAAGCACACAAATAAGACTTCAATAAGAGCATCGAAGAAGCTACAAATAAGTCTCAATGAAGCACACAAATAAAACTTCAATAAGAGCATCGAAGACTCCAAACTGAGGGTTAAAAACCCCGACGAGGAGAGGGCACATTGCCTTGAAGACTCCAAAATGAGGGTTAAAAACCCCGACAAGGAGAGCTCCAAACTGAGGCTTAAAACCCCCGACGAGGAGAGGGCACATTGCCTTTAAGACTCCAAACTGAGGGTTGAAAACCCCGACGAGGAGAGCTCCAAACTGAGGGTTAAAAACCCCGACGAGGAGAGCTCCAAACTGGGGTTTAAAAAACCCTGACGAGGAGAGCTCCATGAAGAATCTACAATGGGTGAAGGCTACACGCCTTAATGAAATACACCAACTGGGGGGCAAGACGCAAGAAGTTGGCACCGCGTCAATCAAACGCGCCACCATCTGGGGGGCATCTGGGGTACACAAGGCTCCATCCAAAATTACTGGGGTACACAGGGCTCCATCCAAAATTAACGATGAAGATTTAAAAAAAAAGTAAATAATAATAATAAGTTAGTGATGAGTTAAGACTCACCACCAGCTTGGGGGGCAATTGTTGGGGTTGTTACTAAATACTTTATTCACAGACTAAGTAGTAGGGCGCACAATCGGTGATGCACGACGCGCGATACGCGCTACAGGTATATAAGGGCTTGAAGCCCCCCCAAAGGAGGGGACTTCTTCTCTCTCCTCACTTTCCACTTTCTACTATCTAAAAAGTATTTTGAATTTTCTCCATCCACAGATTCATATGAGATCCTCGGTCAGGCCTCTGGCTTCTCTGACTACCGCAGGGATGCTTGCATGCAACATGAGCGACTTCACACTACCAAAGCCGACTGTGATCAGATCAGATCTTGAACTACGTTCGCATACACACCGCTGAGTTCTTCTAGGCGATCGCCAACTCGATCTAACCTGGTAAAACCCGAGGCGATTATTTCGCCAGCATAGGTTATGGTGCCACGATTGTCATGCTTGATTTGTAATGCCATGACGTGAGTTCGAATCCTGCAGGGAGCATTCTTTTTTTTTATGAGGGCGGAGTTAAAGGATGGATGTGAAGCGGGCCAGATGTGGGGCGTGGCTAGCCCATTGCTCGCGTTGTGCGGCCCAATGACTGGTGTTTGTTGCTTTGACGCGAGTTCAAATCTTGGCTTATCCCGTGCAAGTGGGCCGCGAGTTGATGGTGTTGCATTGGGCGGGTCCCGTCGTATGGTCTGTGCCGCGCGTGGATTGTGGGCCGGCTCAAGCGGGTCCGCCTCTGGTCAAATATGGAGGTGAGCGTGAGTAGGGCAGAACGCTGAGGAGTCTTTTTTTTATCCACTCTTTTCTTCTCCATCTTCTTCCCCTGCTCCCTCGCTCTGTTTTTTCTTCACCTCTTTCGCCAATTGAATTCGAGAACACAAAACCCACTTGGCATCCATCAACAAACTATGAGTTATGGGCTTTCTCCGGCTAATATTCAGACTCAAAAAACAGAGGGCGCCAATTGTTTGTACCATCTCTCTATCATTATTAAATTTTAAAAAAAAATCTATTTTCATGAGCGTTAATGACGCTAATGGGGCGCAAGACGTACCAAACAACATGGGAGATGAGAAACTCAATCAAGCGACATATGGGAGCGCTCGACTACCTCCATGAAGAAGCTACAAATAAGTCTCAACGAAGCACACAAATAAGACTACAATAAGAGCATCGAAGATCTACAAATAAGTCTCAACGAAGCACACAAATAAGACTTCAATAAGAGCATAGAAAATCTACAAATAAGTCTCAACGAAGCACACAAATAAGACTTCAATAAGAGCATCGAAGAAACTACAAATAAGTCTCAACGAAGCACACAAATAAGACTTCAATAAGAGCATCGAAGATCTACAAATAAGTCTCAACGAAGCACACAAATAACACTTCAATAAGAGCATCGAAGATCTACAAATAAGTCTCAACGAAGCACACAAATAAAACTTCAATAAGAGCATCGAAGAAGCTACAAATAAGTATCAACGAAGCACCCAAATAAGACTTCAATAAGAGCATCGAAGACTCCAAACTTAGGGTTAAAAACCCCGGCGAGGATAGGGCACATTGCCTTGAAGACTCCAAACTGAGGGTTAAAAACCCCGACGAGGAGAGCTCCAAACTGAGGGTTAAAAACCCCGACGAGGAGAGGGCACATTGCCTTGAAGACTCCAAACTGAGGGTTAAAAACCCCGACGAGGAGAGGGCACATTGCCTTTGAAGACTCCAAACTGAGGGTTAAAAACCCCGACGAGGAGAGCTCCAAATTGAGGGTTAAAAACCCCAACGAGGAGAACTCCAAACTGAGGGTTAAAAAACCCCGACGAGGAGAGCTCCACGAAGAATCTACAATGGGTGAAGGCTACACGCCTTAATAAAATACACCAACTGGGGGGCAAGATGCAAGAAGCTGGCACCGCGTCAATCAAACGCGCCACCAGCTGGGGGGCAACTGGGGTACATAGGGCTCCATCCAAAATTACCGACGAAGATTTAAAAAAAAAAGCTAGTGATGAGTTAAGACTCACCACCAGCTTGGGGGGCAATTGTTGGGGGTGTTACTAAATACTCCGTTCACATACTAAGTAATAGGGCGCACAATCGGCGATGCGCGACGCGCGATACGCGCTACAGGTATATAAGGGCTTGAAGCCCCCCAAAGGAGGGGACTTCGGCCTCTCTCCTCACTTTCTATTTTCCACTATCTCTCTACATCTCATCTCTCTACCTTATTCTCTCAACTCTCTTATGAAACTGAAACTAACTTGATCGTCAGAGCTTAATCCGGGGGCATCCCCGGCTCTTTCACAGATTTCTTCCCTCCCGACGAGATCAGACGAACAGATCGTGAGTCAACCCTACACCAACAAATATCATTGTTCATACCGGAGCTAGATGGTACAAACAGTATTAAAAAAAATGACAGGTATAACTTTTTTGTTAACAAGAATCTCCATCATAACCTACACTATATTCATCATCAACAAACGCTTTTTTATACATTTTCTACTAAGCAACTACAAAGATATAACATTACCAGATATGAAATATCATTTCCATGAAAACAGAATTTAGCTCATTCTAATCGTAAATATTTTTGGAGAGAATTGATTATTTTGGAAATTGTTAATTTAGTTATGGAATTTGTAATATTGCAACCACTTAACTGGAACTTCAACTCTATTCCAATTTTCTTTTGGTAAATACTCCATTCTTCCATTTAATCTACAAATCTACAAATACCTATATGGCAATGTCAACAAAAAGCAATTGCCACATCAGCTCCTGCGCTTCAACCGCACAAATCGGAGGGTTTTATCTGTAACTTTACACCACCACCACCACCCCCCCCCCCCCTATCATTACTTTTTTCCTCTTTTATTTGTGAGTTTGCGGTTGAGAATCATTTCATTTCCATCTCCCCTCTCCCCGTTCCACCGTCCACGTCTCTTCTATTCCATTATCTTCGCACCCATAATTCAAATCCTACCAATACTATATACATGTTCCCCGTGAGAACATACATAATTGATAATTCAATAAAGCGAGTTCTCTCCGCAACCTACGGAAGGGCTCTATGATCTTTTTGGACCAATCAATTTCTGCCCTGCCAAATGCCAATTGCTATCCGGTACTTCTATTAGCTTCCTTTTTATTTGGGTTATGCTATACTGTAATATGGGCTTGCTACTTGGACAACTTTTCACCATTAAACCATCCAAACTACTAATCAAATTTAATTCATCCAATAAATATCAAACTAATACAATCCATTTAAATTCAATTCATTTTATCCAAATTCAATTGGATTCCTGGATCTTTTATACCTAAAATTTTTAGTACTAAAATTTTATATTTGGTACCTAAAATTTTTATTATGAAACTTTTGTACTAAAACTTATCAAAATTTACATATTGGTCCAATGTTTAGATGTCACTTGAATTCATGATCAAATCCACTAATCCATAAGATTCAATCTAAGAATCACCAATCTATTTGATCTATGGATCTACCAATCAAATCCATAACTCCGTGGACCCAATCCATTTGTCACCTCTATGACCATGTTCAATTTCCCAAACATGAGGGCTCATCATGCGGATTTCAATTTCATGTTACGAGGTGGTTGTGACATGTATTTCACATCATTTATTTATAAAAAGGGGAAAATACCCTATTTTGACTTGAATTTTGACGTAAAAGAAAATTTTGACCAGAATTTTCAAATATGACAGTTTTGTCTGGATTTTTTGTTAGAATTTTCAAATATGACAAGTTCCATGGAACAGACCAAAAGTCTCAGAAAGCATACAACAATTCCGCTTAAGCATACCATAAATCTCATAAACCATACCAAAATCCTCATAAAGCATACCACAAATTCATTGAGACGAACGAAAAATATGCGCAACCACCATGGAACTCTCATGAAACATATTAGAAACAAGAAAATTCAACTAAAAGCCTCAAGAAGCAAACCCAGAGGTATAAAGGATGACAATCAATAATAAAATAAAATGATAAAAATACATTTCTAATGGTAAAATAATATTTTTTAACAATTAAATTGTGTTTTTTTTTATAAAGGGGGGATTGGAGGGCAGAAGATGACTTGGTGGGAGTAGAAAACACAGGAGGAAGGAAGGGGTGAATAACTACTATATATAGTAGTTACCATAATATTTCTAATAATTATGTTTTTTAGACAATTAATAATTATGTTAGCATGATGGTATAAGAGGTGTGTGCACCCTATCCCGGTCCACCGAATAATTTCAGTATAATTTTTGAATGTGTGGAATGATTATTTTTCTGTTAATTTTTTCCGAATTAACATATGATAAGATTAAAATTAATAAATATTCATGTGACGCAGTCAAACTGGTCGATTGACTCTTTGTCACATCAGTGAGATTCACCCAACTCAGCAATTAAGTTGTCATGTCATCATCGACTAACAAGATGGTGGATGAAAAGTTAACGATTCGACTGTTATATTGCATTTGGAAAAGTTTAACTATTAATTTACCTAATTCAAATGGTTTGGCTACTAAATAATTTTAGTTCAAATATTTTCTTTTAAATTCATTCATTACTTTGTTCAGTGTATTATGATTAAAGATTTTGAACAACCTAAGCAAAATGACTGGTCATAATGAGGTGGGTGCATAAAACACCATCTAAATCTTGAATTCAATAAATTTTTGGAGCATTGTACTATTCTCTAAACCCTAATGAGTAAAAATTGTTCTGATCTAGGTTTTTGGGTAATAAACTCAAATAGTAGATTATTTGGGTAATTTGTGAAGTATGAATTTGATTTATGGTTGCGATGTATGTAGTAATGAATTTGGCTCATATATCTTAAACAAATTCACACAAGGCATTACCGCTATGAAACTTGAATGAAGTGGGATTTGCACTGTGTTGATTTGTAAGTGACTAACCCGAGTGATCACTATTGAATGGAAACATATTTGAATTGCTCCTCGACAACAATTTGCTTACTAACATATTGATGGGACTCCATCAACTTCACTACAACTAAACCAAACTTTTGGATCTCCTTGGTATAAATGCTAACAATTTGCTTGCTAACCGATGGTGATGGTACATAGATGATGTACTTAATTTGTTGAATAGTCATAATTCTCTATCCCTTAATCCACCAATATTATTGGTTGAACTCCCAACATTACATGATTTTGTTCAATGAAACTGCTCCATGGTTGACTAACAAATTCAATATATGATAGTAGTTTGAGTTCATTGTTCAACTAACTTTTGGCAACCAATTTGCAAATTGTTCTTTCTCATTGATATAATGTAATTCCAAATCTATACTTCGTGCAATGATCAACAACAAAGATGACTTGAGAAAAGTATTTCATGGAGGTTCTAAACTTCATCAAAGGACAAACATCTTTTTATTGCGAAGATCTCATGGAAAGAAACTCTTATGTTGTTCTTTACCAAGTTTTTATATCGACAATACTTTTTTTTTTTTTTTGCAAAAATGTAGTTAAATTAGAGAATGAATATAATGTATATATTAAGTACATATATTCTATTTTTGACATGTTATTTATACGTTGTTTGGTATTTAATTTTATGACTTTTTCTCTAATTTATTCATTGGCAAATCTCAGAAGAAAACAATCACCCATGATCCAATCTTTTACAATATATAGATAAAAATGAACTACTTGCTTATCACACTAATACCTCTAAGTTAAGTATAACCTCTGTTTAAATATCAAACTCTTATGCAAAAGCAAAACAAGCCCATACTCTCCGGCCAACGGGCGGGGCCCTGTACTAGTAAAACACTAAACAGAAACTAGTCCCAACATCTCTTTCCTAACCCTTTCTATTTATCTTCAATCAAATTGCGGCTGCAGATTCGTAAAAATAAAAATAAAAACCAAAAATTGCGGATGCATCTTTGTGGCTTCTACTCGCAGCTGGTGCTTTTAATCGCATCCCTGATTCATTAAATTTGCCATTTATTAGACATGTCCATTTTCTATTTCTTAGTGTTTGATCGATTGATCATTGTCACAACTAAGTCATTTTGTTTTTAGTAGACCCATCGGAGTTCGTTTAATTAACTATTTTTATCAATTTCTTAGGATTTTTACGTGATTGTGATGATTTTAAGCTATCATGTACGTTCAGCAAAAATAATTAGGCAAAATATACTTGTATAGCCAAAACTTTCACGCTTGTGCCACTTATAGTCAAATTTGGAGAAATACCACTTATAGCCAGAATTTTGAAACATTTGTGCCAAATATAGCCATTTCCGTTAGATACTTTGACGGTTTGTTGACAAGGCGCTAACTCATCGAACACGTCAGCGCCACATAAGCAAATAGTGACATGTTAGCGCCACATACACAAATAATAACACATCATATAATAAAAAAAATAAATTAAAAATCCTCTACCATTCTTGGGGGCTCAAGATAGGGTGCATAACCATGGGTTATGCACCCATCAATAACCAAATCTGGACCCTTAATTTAGAAAATCCAGATCTAAGGATGGAGAATTAAAAGCTATTTTTATTTTCACTAGCTTTCTTAATTGACTCATATCTTTTTCGTTTTAACTCGGATTTTAATTTTTTTTGCACAGATGGAACGAGTTCACCGTGCTCTACAAAATGAGATCAATTTTCAATATTTTTTTAGGAAAAAAAATTCTGGCCTCTCGGTACCAACTGCATACCATATGGTATCTTATTCGTTTTTAATTCGTTTTTGAAAACGTTTGCACAGCAGGGATGAGTTCATCATGATCTACTGGATCTACAAATTTCTGGGTGAACAAATTACAGGACCAAAAAATACCACACAATACCATACAATACCACCCTGGTACAAGGTGGTATTGTATGGTATCTTCTTCATTTTTAATTCGTTTTTGAAAACGTTTGCACAGAAGGGACGAGTTCATCATGATCTATTGGATCTACAAATTTCTGGGTGAACAAATTACAGGACCAAAAAATACCACACAATACCATACAATACCACCCTGGTACGGGGTGGTATTGTGTGGTATACAATGTTAAAAGTCGTAAATTACAATTAATATACTTCTACTATCATGTATTCAACCATCCTACAGTATTGGTTTGTCTATACCACCATGGTACGTTTTTCAAAACATAGGTATGCTTTTATTTCAATACCAGTCAATACCATATGGTATAGGCTGGTAAAAAATGGCTCAATTTTTTTTGTTCGAAAAATATATTAAAGTGGATATCATTTTGAAGAGCACAATTAATCTGATCTAACTGTGCAAAAAAAATTAAATTTCGACTTAAAATGAGTGAGAAATCGTCCGTCAAAGATTAAAGAGGGAAAAATTAAAGGCTTTCCATGAGAGAGAGGATGCTGATGTCATGCTGATGTGGACGGGATACTCATGGTTACTCACCATAAAGTTACTGACCTGATCCATTCCCCTTCTTGGGGAAAATAGTGACACGGACTCTCACTAATTGGGGACTAATTGGGTAACAAAAGATAAAAATACATAATCTTTCCCCTCTTCCTTTTCTTCCTCCCACTCAACCCCTGTAGAGAGCCGCATTGAGGTGGAAGCGGCCATGGATCTCCGCTGGGTGGAACCGACCAAAGGGTGATAGTGTTGCGACAGAAGTACAAGGCGAGAGTGATGATGGTGAATAGAAGGAGGATGCCAATGGAGACTTTGATTCCGTAGCCGAACTCGCCGATGTTCTGTGAACCAAGGAATCCGCCGCCGTAGGAAGAGATTTTCATTTTTTGATTTGACGGAGAGGAAGATGGGTCTCGAAAATCCAATGGGGGCGGTGGTTATCGACTCAGATTCAAGCTCTGTCTCCGCCATAGCTAGATTTTATTCCGGCGGCATTCCAGCTCTAGAGATGGGCTATTTGGAATGGGGGATTTTAAGACGTCGTCAAGCAACAACACAAATAAGTCGATCCCGTCGTTGCGCACGAACTTGGCGGAGTCTCCGTCGCCATCGGAGGAGTAGGATGATTCTTACCCCTTGCCTAGGGTTCGTTGGCGGCAATGGTTGTGGTGAGGTGGGGGAGGGTTGCCGCTGCTGGCGGAGGAGAAGGGGAGGAGGCTGGGGATGGGGACGATGGAGTTCTTGTCGGAGAGGAGGGTATTGCGGCTGGGCAACCCCGAGCTAGCGCGAAGAGGGAAGCAGTGTCAGGGCCGCGACGGGGGAGTCGGCGGTGGTGGTTTGAAAAATTAGGGTTGTGTGGCGGACGACAGAGAAGCGAAGAGAGAGAAGGGGAAAGTGAAAAGGGAGTGATGGGTGGAGAATTTTCAGTTTCTTTTTAATTTTAATTTTTATTGTTATTTTTTAAAATTAATCCAACATAAAATTGTTAATAGAGAAACTTCCCAACTTAGCTTTTCCGTTTGTCCAGTCAGCTTATTAACTGACATCGTTAAAGAATTGGACGGAAGTGGCTATTAGTGGTATTTCGCCAAATGTGACTATACGTGGCACAAGCGTGATAGTTTTGGCTATACAAGTGTATTTCGCCAAATAATTACTACATATTTGGAATGATATATGCTTGGCATTTCAGGTTCAATCTTTTGGCGTGCTTTATTTATTTATTTATTATATATCTTTCTCACAACATAGGAGTTTTTACTTCCCGTTTGATAACTAAATAAAATTAGGCGAAAAATGTATTGAAATTAATAATAATCCGGCCAACGGGCCGGGCACTCAGCTAGTAAGAAATAAGGTAGAGAGGTATTATTCTTCCATTATTATTAATAGCTTTTCAGCATTAACCCTATAAATCCGACCTTCAAGACAAAAAAATCATATTTGGTTGTATCCACAACTCAAGTTTGGTTTCATAATGATATTTTACAATCGTTACGTAAAATATAAAATACACATCTATTTCGTATATGCTATAAAATGATAGTTAATTCTTACATAGTAGCTAAGTCAGAAGCGTTAAGTAAAACTTTCTAATGAGTTACAATATTCTTTCGTAGAAGGTTAATAATCGTTACATAAAAGGATCGTTCATTATATAAGGGTTCCACAATGACACTTTACAATTGTTACATAAAATGAACATTCTATTATATAAAGGTTACAAAACGATAATTTCATGGCGGATCAATGAATTATTGTTATTGGGCCGAGCTGGATTTGAACCAGCGTAGACATATTGCCAACGAATTTACAGTCCGTCCCCATTAACCGCTCGGGCATCGACCCAGGAAGAATCAATTCCAGGCTTATTAATAATTAATAATCCATGACAACTTCCTTTCGTAATACCCTACCCCCAGGGGAAGTCGAATCCCCGCTGCCTCCTTGAAAGAGAGATGTCCTGAACCACTAGACGATAGGGGCATATTTGCCCGACTGTGAGCATACTATGCTCATAATTAGTATTACGTAATGTAGTTCTCATTTGTGTACTAATATAGAGTTGTCTCTTTTATTTTTTGTTTGGTTAATACTTCACGTATTAAACACATATGCCATAGTTAGTACACATTTTAATTTTAAGTAGTTAAAATAATAATTTATTAATTTTTATATTTAGTTGTACTTGTAAATTTATAAAAGTAGTGAGCGGCGGGAAACAGAAAATAAAAGTCCAAGTGATATCCCCAAATAGCTCATGGACCAAAAGATTGAAATACATAAGTTGAATTGAGTAGCTTCTCATCGAGAATCTACTTTTATATATACGTGGAGGAGGATAAGTCAGGACAGATCGATTCATTCTCACATGTTATTTGAAGAAAATAAATATAAAAATTATTTTTTTTACGATAAAACAAAGAAAAACACTTAATAAGTGAATATATTGAAAATAATATAAGTAATTGAGGCAAAATAATTCAAAGGTCAATTATTGCATCTGTTTAAAGTTTTACTGTCTGAATATGATTGAAAAAGTCAAAATAAGAGAATTACAAGATCGCTTCTATGAGTGAAATCAAAGATATAGTATATCATGAGTAAGAAAATTATATCTAAATATTGAATTGATCGGATTTTGGGTGATGATACTATACCCTAACTTTTGATGAGTGAACGTTATGTCTTAGTGGACAATTTGAAATAAGACGAGATAGAATAGAACCGTCTGAATTACAAATATATATTAAGAAAATTTGAGATAAGACGAGTCAATAAGGCGGGATGGGGCAGACGGAACGAGAGTAGTAATTAGGGATGGCAATGGGTCGGGTTGGGGCGGATTTTGTCAAACCCAAACCCATGGGTTTATCCGCCAAAAAAACTCGGGGTAAAACCCGTTGGGTTTGAAAAACTCAAACCCAACCCAACCCGCTGGGTATCCGCGGGTTTATGGGTACCCGTGGGTTTTTGTGGAAAAAAATTTACAATATCAATTTTCTTTCAAAATAAAAGTTTAACATCAATTTTCTCATACAAATTAATCATACAAAAAACACCAATCTAGAGCATACAAGCAAACCGCAAATGATCAATACAAATTGTTCAAAATTTAAGATAAACATCTATAAACAATAAGATTAATTGAAAGCTTCTTCCTCGTCAACTAAATTTCTTCACTCTCCACTTCATAATATCAACTTCATTTTAAACAATTAGAAAGAACAAATTATACATGTCTCCACAAACATAAAGAATATTAGTTGTTTAAGGAAGATATATTACTTAGACTATTAAATATACCGGGAAAGTAATTATATGTGTGGGCGGGTACCCATGGGTCGGGTTTACCTAAACCCAAACCCAACCCGACCCGGTGAATAGTGTAGCGGGTTTAAACCCGAACCCGGCTCAAAACCCGTCAACACGGATTTTACCCGCGTTGACCGGATTGGGTCGGGTGGATACCCGTGGGTTCGGGTTTTGTTGCCATCCCTTTTTTTTTTTTTTGAAAAGTGGATTCATTCATTCATTCCCCAAAGAGCAAAGTTACAGCAAAGCAGAAACAACATTGAGTACATGAAGCCAATCAGGATGAAGGCCATTAAGTCTACAATTTCGTGCGACCCAATCAGCGCATTTGTTGTTTTGACGTCTCGTGAAAGAAACACGAATCCTTGTCGATTGATGCAAGATTCTGGAAATGGAGGACAGGGTTGCGTAACATCGCCAAGGCCAATCAGCAGGCTGACCGTTGAGAGCGTCCACCAGAACTTTGCAATCGGACATGATGACTGAAGGGGTCGGGTCTTCAAGTGCACAAAGGCAAGCTTCAAGAATTGCATGTGCCTCTGCTTCAATTGGGGAAGAACAAGAGATCCTTCCAGCCTTTCCATCACAAATCTGTCCATTGGAGTTAGTAATAACTACTCCAAAAGCCGCCTCCTGTGACACATGATCAAAAGAACCATCACAGAAAATCCTTTTCTGAGGATACAATGGCGGTGGGCAAGATTGTGGTGGAATGTTTCGAGGCTATGTGAAGGAAAGAACGGGAGAAGGATTGTAACAAGGTTCAGCTGCATCTCTGAAGGCGTAAATTGCAGTCAAAGCTGGGACTGGGACGACCCTTCTGAAGATGAACTCGTTGCGAGCTTTCCAAATATTCCACAAGCAGAAAATCTTCTTTCGACACAAATCAAAGTTGTCCTCCTCCCTCAGTGAGAAAATCCATTGAGAGAGGTTAGGAGGAGCATTGAGGGAGGGGAACAACTTGTGCCAGGTAGCATCAGCATGTGGGCACAAGAAGAGGCAGTGAAGAGCATTTTCCTCAGGTTCACTGCAAAGATGACAGGAAGGGTTTGGAGCACAATGTCGACGGTGAAGGTTAAGCTTCGTAGCGAGGGCGTTGCGTAAGCATCTCCACATGAAGAAGCGGATCTTGGGAGGGAGCTTCAAGGACCAAAGCCATTTCCATTTGTCGTCATCAGCAGGCACGTTAATGTCATTGACCGGCGGCTGATTCTGCTCTTTTAAGTGCTTCCTTATCCCATGGTAGGCTGTTCGCACTGAAAAATCCCCTGAAGAGTTAAATTTCCATGCCCACTTGTCTGGGGAACCAATAGGGCCAATCTGGATACGAGAGATAGCATCGGCTTCTTCCGGTGAGCAGTGACGTCGAATGAGGCTCATGTTCCACTTCGAGCCATCCTCAGTCTTCCAGTCACACACCCGAGAGGGGGGATACATCTGAGACGAGATCTTGTGGCTTTGAAGAGTGTGAACCCAAGGGTCTCCAAGGAAGGCTGAATCTTCTCCTGCACCGATGACACGGATCGTGCCCAAATCCAGTGCTTTTCTTGAATCACACAAGCTTGCCCAAATCCATGACGACCTATTTCCTTTCTTGGCCGAGAGGAAATGACCATTAGGGAAGTAGAGTCCTCGCATCAAACGAGCCCAGAGGGCCTCCGAGTCATTAAGAAGCCTCCATCCCTGTTTAGCAAGCAGAGACAAATTAAAGAGGTTAAAATTCCGGAATCCCACCCCACCCTCACCTTTGGGGTCATTCAGGACATCTCCTTTCCTCCATGGGATCGAACGCTTTTTCATCGATCCTGACCAGAAAAACCTGTGAATAAGAGAGTCCATTTTCTTGGTAAGAGTGGCCGGGAGAAGGAAAACACTCATAATGAAAGTTGGGATCGCCTGAAGGACAGCCTTGATCAACGTTTCCTTCCCCCCGTGCGAGAGCGTGAGGCTCTTCCATGAATCACCTCTTTTTTCCATTCTTTCGAGGAGGAAAGAAAAAGTTTCCTTCTTCGATCTTCCCCATTCGGTGGGGACACCCAGGTATTTATCATGACAGATTGAAGAAGGAAAACCAAGAAAAGTGGTGATGGAAAGTCTCAAAGACGAAGGAGTATTCTTGCTGAAGAACACCGATGATTTTTCCATGTTCACTTCCTGTCCTGTTAGCGATTTGTACTTGTCAATGATATGGATAACCGCCTCAGCTTCCTCCATAGAGGCTTTCCCGAAGACAACAGTATCATCTGCAAACAAGCAGTGAGAAAGACGAGGGCAATTAGGTTTGATTTTTAACCCTTGAACAACCCCTTCAGAAATCCCTTTATCCAACAAAAACGATAGAGCATTTGACATTAAAATAAAGAGGAAAGGGGATAAAGGGTCTCCCTGACGAATGCCACGCGTGGGAGAGAAGCATTCAGTGGGGCCACCGTTCACCAAGATCGAGAACCGAACCGTCCGAATGCATTCTTTTACCCATCTACACCACTTATGGTTGAAACCATAGGCCTCCAGGAGGGCATCCAAACAGTCCCAGTCCACAAGGTCGAAAGCTTTCCTCATGTCCATTTTCATCATCATGTCAAACTACTTTCCCTTGCTGCGGTTCTTGAAGTGATGGAGCACTTCATGAACAATGATGATATTGTCTTGAATCATTCTCCCTCCCGTGAAAGCTGCTTGCATTTCCGAGACAAGGGATGGCATGAACTCTTTTATTCTGCTTGACATAATCTTGGAGACCACCTTGTACTTGAAATTGCAGCAGCTGATAGGTCGGAATTGGCTAACCAATTCCGGTGAAGGCACCTTCGGAATGAGAGCAATGTGGGTGTCATTCCATCCCTGAGGAAGCTTCTCAATCTCGAAGAAAGTCGAAACCTCTCTGCAGAAGTCATCACCAACCGTATTCCAAAACTTTCGATAAAAGATACCTGAAAAGCCATCTGGTCCTGGGGATTTATGGGCACCCAAGGAGAAGACAGCTTTTCGAATCTCATCATTTGAGACAGGCTTGCTGAGGTCGACATTCATTGAATCTGTAACGAGGCGTGGGAAGTCATTTAGCAAGCCGGCCTCAAACTCCGTCTCTTTTGCAGTAAACAAGTCTTTGTAGAAGTCCTGAATATGCTTTGCAAGGAGAGAAGGATGTTTGATCCAGTTACCATTCTGACCCTTCAATCCCAAGATACGGTTATAGTGGCGCCGAAAAACCGTGGAGGAGTGGAAAAATTTTGTGTTTCGGTCTCCTTCGGCCAACCATTGAATTCTAGATCTTTGCCTCCATGCTTTTTCTTCGTCTTTCCATAATGTGTCAAGCTCCTCAAGAAGTTTTGTTTCCTCATCAAGGACCTCATCCGTCCTAAAAGCCTGTTCGAGCGTCTCAAGCCTGCTCTTAATCTCCCCTTCGCGGCGGTGTTGAGCTTCCATCATGCCTCTCGCCCAAACTTTGAGGTCATCCTCGCATCGTTTAAGTCGCTGGTCATGAGTACCTCCCATCGTCCAAGCTCGAAGGATCACCTGATCACATTCGTCTTTCCCGATCCATCTTTCATCAAAGCGGAAAGGAGGACGATTCCTCGGAGCAGAGGAATGGAAGTTCAGGCGAAGAGGTCGATGGTCAGATCCAATGCAGCTGTCATGGTAAATGGTTCCCTCCTCAAAGATCTCCCGCCAAGCCGGAGAGCAAAGGGCACGGTCAAGACGACTCTTGATGAGCCGTTCTCCCCTTCGTTTGTTTGTCCATGTGAATCTAGGACCTTTAAACCCCATGTCGATAAGGCTATTCTCGAAAATGAAGTTCTTGAAGGGTTGAGAAGACTCTCGCCGAATTGGGCCTCCTCCACACTTTTCGTAATCAAAAAGTAATGCATTAAGATCTCCGATTACAACCCAAGGAACATTGGGATTACTTCTAAAGCTAGAAAGAAAATTCCAAAACACCCCTCTTTCACTAGCTACTGAAGGGGCGTGTACAAAGGTCATGAAAAACCCACTACCATAATTGATAAAAACATCAAAATAATTCCGACCACGATCCAAAATTTGCAGATCGAAACGTGCTGTCCACCAAATGGCCAGACCCCCTGCTGTCCCCTCAGGATCGACATATTCTCCTTTGTAGAAGTTGTTGCTGATTCTTTTTTCTTCCATAGTAGACCTAGAATTCTTTGTTTCCATGAGGAAAACCAAAGAAGGGCGAAATTTCCTCACCATTCTCGTGAGGTGACTATCTGTCCGAGGCTGCCCGATCCCCTGACAGTTCCAACTAATGCAAGTCATGGTTCCCCGGGTGGCTTATAGTCGGCCACCGGCGCTTCAGAGTTCGCTAGCTTCCCCTTTCCTTCATTTCCATGATCCACTTCTTTCTCCAGGTTGAGCTGCTGTTGTTTTCTGCCCTTCACTTTAATTCTTGCATTGCGAGGCTTGATCGGTCCCTCCCCGAGAGACAAATACGGCCCCTCAAAGTCGAGTGGCTGTCCATGTTTTCTTTTCTTCACTTCTCCCTGGGTTTCCTCGTCTTGGCCAGAATGGTGAGAGTAATTATAATCATTGGGCCTGAGATTCAGGTCCATCTTTTGGCTGAGATCCTGGACAATTTGAGAGACATTTTGGTTGTTGGGCTGGACCATACTTGCTGGCTGGTGCACATGGATCTTACTGCTTGGGACTTCAGATTTCCCAAATTGGGCCTGAAGAGGCCCACTTTGATATATGGAATGGTGGAGTGGGCTTTTGTTCCATAGCCCAGCTGCTTCCATCTCCGCCGCAAGGTTTCTTGCCAGGGGAGGAGGGTTTGCCGAGTAGGAGAAAGTGGGGGGAGAGATACCTGGGATGGACCCATAGACCACCAAATTCTGATCAGGTGAAGGGGTTTGGAGCCGTTGGGCGTTGGTTCCCGAGGATGGTCTCGGACTGCGGGACAGCCTGTCCGTTGGAAACGGATGAGGAGTGAAGCCTGGAGGGCCTCGAAATCCGAGCCCCCAAATCCCTTCCGATGGAGACGCCAGCGATCCTATGTTGACGGAGCCGGTCATCGGAGAAGCCAACCCTGGAACCCAGATCTGATTCTGAACAAATCCTGGGGATCCCGAGCTTGAACCAGCATCGCCAGGGGAGTGATGGATGATGCGACCCCTCGGCGGTGGAGGAGGACGCTGAGCTCTTGTTCCGGCTTTCATCCATGGAGTGAAACGACCCTCCGGTGCCGCCGCAATACCCCCTTCAAAGTCCTCCCTTCTCTTCCTGCAATCTTGTTTCACATGCCCTTGCCGACCACAATAGTAGCAGAGAAGATAGAGCTTCTCATATCTGAAACCCAGCCATTCCCTAACTCCATCAGTGGTGCAGTACGACCCCGGAGGAAGAGGTCGAGTGTGATCGACTTGGACAAACACACGAACAAATTCCATGTATCTATCAGGGTTGAGCCCCCTCATATCGATGCCATGGATCTTTGGAAACATTGCAACGGCAGATTCAATGTTGGAGGCAGTTCTTTTATGATCCGGGATGCCGTGCACTTGGACCCAGTAGTCCGCCAGGTCGAAGTTGATGTTCTGGGGGCGGACAGAATCATCCCACTTCTTCAGCTGCAGGGTGTTGCCAGAGACTTGCCATGGTCTTCCCTCCCAGGCCCGATCCATCTCTTCCTTTCGATTGAAGATGAAGACAAAAGTGTTTGCCGTCTTGTGAATATCTTGGACCGTCGGCTCGCAGAAGTTTGACCATATCCCATTGATCATCCCTATCATAGCTCTCTTGCTGACATCCCTTTCGCCAAACATTCTGCCCACAAGCCTCAAAGATCCTCCTTGTTGATTTGGTATGGCGTCAGCAAAGATGGCTTCATGATCCTCTTCTTCCCATCCCAGATTCAGATTGTCTTGGTTATCAACCAAAGTTTCAGACATCGCAATAGATCTTGCAAAGAAGAGGGGAAAGTAGAGGAAAAGGATTTCGTTTGGTGGTTTCGTTGTGGAGAAGCAGATTGGGTGGAAAAGGAAGTCGATGTTCTTAAATAGACGGAGCGGAAGCAGGTTTGTCATCATACTTGGTTGCATTGAATCTTTGAGGTAGTTTGGTGGGATTTGTTAGAGGGGAAAGGCTTTTATTGCTGGTTTTTGAGGCTCGAGAGGATTTTGACAGGGGAAAGATCTTGGCTTGGGTTTTGGTGGACGAAATAGGCTGGAGTTTCTTCTCTCTGCCTTCATAACTGGCTTTTGAGGAAGGATGGTCTCATTTGAGGAATAAAGCATTGAATGCTGAGAGGCTTGTAGCTTTTGGTTGTTCAGAAGAAAACCAGTGTAGGAGAGCCCTTGCAAAGCATTAACTGTCGAAGCAATAAAGGCTGAGCCTCCATCCAACGCCTGGTTGTCTTTACTTCTGATGGGATCACTCATTTGGGTAGATATACATCTCTTCTCTATTAGAGAATCTAAGGAGGTTGATAAAGCACCATTGATGGATGCGTCTGGAAACCCAAATCTAGTGTTTGAAAAAACAGAGAAAAAAGTAGGAGAGAGATTTTCTAGTGAGAGAGTCATTTTTTTGGGTTGCAACTTACCCTAATGTGTTCTCACGAGCAGATTCCATCCCTAGTAGTAATCCATATCCCTTCCTATGCCATTGCAGATCGAGTCATAGGCTCATTAGGGGTGTTCAAATGGTTACCATGGTTATAACCAAACCAAATAAGGCTAAATTCCATTAACCATGGAATACAATATCATAACCAAACCGTCCAAACTAATACAACAACCAAATTAACCAAACTAAAGTTTAATCGGTTTGGTTAATTGGTTAACCAGATTAACCAATATAAAATCACATTATCATTGACGATGAAAATTTTCCGGTTAATGCAACAATTCGCAATTTATATAATGAATAAAACATAACAACCAACACGTAGTTATAGTTGACCCTTAACAAAAATACATGCAACTAAGACAATTATCTTATGATTAGTATAGAAATATTCACCTAACAAAAATTTATGACAATGGTATGGGTTGATGAATTGTTGTGTTTGTGTAAATTGACTTAGTCTCTTAGCAATTATCATAAGCTGGAAATGAACTTCCTTTCAAGTTTTCATCCATCATAATGTATGAAATTTATCTAAATTAGGCGTCCATATGTTGTGGTCTACATTTTACATATACAAATATACACTATATGAGCAATATTGAGCTTTATATTTTATGAGTCTAAAAGGGATGAATTTTAACTCTTGAGTGGTTATGCAAAATATTAAGTATGTGTATATAATATATGTTTAGATATATGACTAATTACTTAACTGGTTAATTTGGTTTGACTGGTTAGGAGTGTCTGAAACCAAACCAAAACACCTAAACCAAACAAGCTAAAAAATTTAACCAAACCAAACCAATTATTCAAATTAACCAAACCAAATTATCCAAATAGTACCGGTTAAAACGGTTACCATGGTAACCAAACCGTTTGAACACCCCTAGGCTCATAGCCTCACAACGCAAGTCAGGTTGATTTCAAATCCTCGTTTAAACCTTGTCCTGAGCGATTTTGGAACTTCAACGACGATTAATGAGGGTGCACCACAACTACACTACGGGTTCGACGCAGAGGAGATACATTCCCTATTTCGACAATTTTGAGTTTCCCTCCATTCTTTTCCCCTTTCTCGACATTTCCACGCTCCTCCCTTCTTTCTCACAAGTTGGGCTGAATCCGACCAAGCCAATTAGCCAAACGCTGCCGAGAAAATTTTCACAGGCGATAATTTCGGAGAAAATTTGCCCACCAGCGAAACTTGCTGCTTCGATCCCTCAGTTCAAATGCGAATATATCTGTGAGTTTGTGTTTCAATTCCAATTTTTCCTCCTACTCTAGGGTTCTCTCGCCGACCGCCTACTTGATGCGCCGGATCCGTTTTCTCGTTCTTGATTTGCCGCCTCGTGCTTTAGTGTCGTTAACCCCATGCTGAATTGTTATCCTCCCCGATGAATTTCAGGCTGCAGCTGAAATTGAACTAGAGTTTCTTCTCCCAAGTTCTATTGATTTGGCTTTGTATCAAACGCTCGGAATTCGAAAGTGGAAACTCACTATAGAGTAGTAATTTTGGTTCGGGAAGAGAGCTAAGTGAGTTCTTGATTCTGGGTATTGGGCTCGCGTGAAATGTGCGTACCCATAGTTCAAATCTCAAAGGTGTGAAGAAGGTGTGGCTTGCAGGAAACAGCGAGACTTCGAGGGGAGAAAGAGTAGTAACAAATGGGGGATTACTATGACATTGATGACATTCTTGCCGAGGAAGATGTGAGAACACTTTCTGTACTGTGTATGTATAACTTTGATTCATGTACTGCTGCGGATTCTCATTTTTTTATGATGTTGATTACAGTTCGTGCCAGTTCAGTTCCACAAGGCGGTGAATGGGGTGAAAATTGACGAAAGTTCGGAAAGAGGCTTTGTAAGTTCTGTCATGGTGTGGGGAGAATGCATGTTGAAAGAGGGAAAGTAAGCTGAGTGTTTTCTGATATGGTGTTCTCAGGTTGAACAAGATTCAAAGGCAGAGCTGCCGTTTTGGCTAGCGCGGGGTTTACACTTGCAACAAGCCATATCAATCAAAGTTCCTGCTTGTTTCAATAGAAAGTAACGGCTTTGACCCTCTTGCTCTATTTGTTTAGATTTCCCTTTTGTCTCTGTACATTCTCAGTTGGAGGATGAAGGAATTTTTACCTGAAAAATAATTCAAAATCCGTTTTCTGAAGTTTTTACCTGATAGATTGGTCCAGTCATTTGGACTGACCTGATTCTGAGCATTATCATACATACATAGTATGCTTCCTCGTTTGTGTACTTCTTTTCTCCATCTAACTGATCTGTATTTTTTTTGGCAGTACGAGGCTAGAAATCGAGGCTGATGCTGGATCCGTTGATTTAAGATCTCGCTGTTCGTACTTCTACGAATTTGGGTGTAAAGTAGCACCATTGTAAGTCTCTCACATTAACATTACCCTGAATTTCAGAGTAAACGTTACGTTCATTTTGGCCTGCTGTTTTTGAAGAGACAGTTATCCTTTCAGCACATCCGTTTCCTTGTAGCATGATTGCTGCACTCAAATAGCGTGAAACAAGCATTGTTGCCATTGTTTTGGTGCACTTCTAGTTCCGACAGAATGTGCTCTCCATGGTTTGGCTTTCCTGATGCTTCAGCCGATTTGCTTGTATTGCTTAATATACTAGAACCATGTGAAGGTGTTTGATCTTTCAAGGTGGCACAGATATAACAATATGCTTCTTAATGGGAGCAATTAGATTCTTTTCCCCGGACTTGAAAGTATCATTCTGCTAACCATCAGAAGCATTGATGTGCTTTGTATCACAATGGATATCACTAACCTTCTTACTTGCTATTTCTTGTTTGTGCGGCACAGTTGCGACAAGAGCATTGGACTATTGGTGTCATACACGTTCAAAGCCCGGTACAAGGAGGTTCTGTACAAGGCACACACAAAAGCATTTGCAGTAGCATCCAAAATCATGAACTTCCTAACCAAAGAAGAAACCAATTGTGAGATTCTGTCTCCCTAGTCCCTACACCTCAGCTTTTCAATCTTCCCTTTCCATGCCCTACTGTACTCAAAGAAGTTGACATCTTGCTTTTCTGCATTTGGCCCTCATTGGATAGTGTATGAAGCAGCTCAATCCTCCATGGCAGCCTTTAGGAAATGGAGAATGGGAGGTCCTAGATTGCAGAGAGCTTCAATTCTAGGAAGGAAAAGAAAACCAGCTGAGTAGAAAGAAAGATTGTGCAGAACTCCGATTTTGTGGTGAAATCCTCGTCAGTAAAGTAATGCTGCTGTAGCATGCCACAGGCCTGACAGTGTCGAAGCAGGCAGGTGATCTCCAATGTCCATACATAGCTACTGGATGTTTGATAGGACCATAACAGTAGTTCTACATCAATTTATGATCCTGGTTAGTGTTTATTTGTACTACATTCAATCAGAACTCATGAATAAATGTCCAGAGTTTCTATTTCGCCTAGTCTCCTCTACGGCTCTACAGCATGATTATTAGTCTCTATTAGTGGGCGGCGAATAGCAGCTAGCTGTGCCTGTGCTAGACGATTCGGGCTCGGGCCCAAGCGAAGATGTCCACGGGCCGTAGGGAATTGAGCCTGGGCATGGGCCTTATAGCATGCCTTTCTACGAGAGAGTAGAGACTGCCCCTCTTTCTGAAGATGAGTGTTTCTTACTCATGTCTGATCTTTCAGATATGAACATTAAGATGTTATTTGGTGACAGAGAAGGTTAGGATTTTTCAATTGCCATCTCTCTCATGTCTCTTATCCTCCACCTTGCTCCATCACTCCGGTTGGATGTTTCAAAGGCGGAAATCAATCAATATGGGCTCCTTATCGGTTTTCTTGGTTCTCTCAACGGTTTGTCTTTGTCAGATTGCATTATTTCATTAAGGTTTGATTTTTCATGTTTCTATGGGAGTGACTTGCTACCTGACAATTTTGTTAGAAACAAAGTTTCTAACGGGATTCGTATTGGGTGATATTTGGGAATTTAGGGATCGAGAAGATAGAATTAGGGATTTGGAAGAAGAATTGGGATTAGGAACAAAATTGGGGAAGAACAGAAAGAACGGCCGAAACCTCTAGGAAGAAGGATAGACGAGATTTGAGAGAAAGAGATTAGGGATTTGGGGAAAGAGGACTTTTCTATTAATTTCTGCTTAATTTGATGAAAGACCCAAAGTACATATATATAGGGAAATACTACAAAACCCTAATAATAAACCTAATTCGACTAAAAGACTACTAACCTTATTGATAATTGCCCTAATAATAATTATAATAATAAATATAGAAACCCTAAAGAAATCGATTTCTAACAAATTTCTAGGACGCCGGAATCCTCCTTTCGTTGACATCTCTTTGTAGTTCTGACGGTTGCTCTGTTAGTATTGTTGTTTTCTTTTATGCGTCTGATACCCCTCCCCTCCATCTGGAATTTTTTTTGGACTTGCAAGATTTAGTAGGGATAAATTGCACATTCGATCGCTCAATCTAACTTTTATCACTAAGAAATTTTTTTATATACAATGCGTAACATTTTGATAAATGAAGTAATCAGACATGTAATTGACCCATGTTTTTTTGGGGGGGGGGGGGGGGGGGGCCCTTATCTTTGCTTCATCGTTTGAAGTGTGAGCTTTTTATATGTTGTTTATATCTCTTAAGGGGTCCAAAATTTGTTTACCTTGTTGGCAAAGCAGTCAAAATCGGGATTTTGATCGTAAAATCGTAGGATTTTAGGATTTTATTTCGGGATTCCGATCCTGATTTTACTATAAAATCGGTAGACTTTAAAATCGTTTAAAATCGGGATTAAAATCGTTAAAATCGTAAAATCCTACAAAAATCGGGATTAAAATCGTATGAGAACAAAATAGGCTGTTTGAGCAAATTTTAAAAAAGCAGAACTGATTTGGCCAAAAGGGCAATGATGGGGATCTTCTCAAATATTTTTCCTATTAAAAAAAATTTGAAAATAAAAAATAACCAAATTATGGCTCGGTAATTCTCTTCCCTTCATCCCGTTGAACTCATCGGCAAAATAGTTTTCCTAATATTGTACGTGCGGAAGAATTAATATCATTATTAACTCATTAATTGATTAATTAATACATTTTTGCCAAGCCACTAGCATTAATTATTCAATTGGAGTTCATATAATATTAGTTTTAAATCATGATTAACAGACAATGTTGAAATTAACCTGACCCGAGAACTACTTTGAGTTAAACTACCTAACACAACATGAAAAACAAGAGCCAAGCTCCATGAGCTCTATCATTTCCTCGTGAATTATTTTAGTTATGCATTAAATAATAATTAGATTTAAAATGATGATCTTGGAACATTAATCTTGAGAATTATCATTTTCAATGTTATGTGATTTTGTGTTAGTAATGGTTTACTTTATTAATATGATTATATCTTAGTTTCTATATGGAACTTAAAATCCTACGATTTTACGATTCCTATTTTACCCAAATTTTCGATTTTTGGTAAAATTCCGATTTTAACTGCTTTGCTTATTGGGTTCATATTAATGGATTGGATATGAATTTCCAATGATGTAACAAAAGACTTTGACCATGCTTATATAATTTACCATGCTGAGATATTTCCTATGGCAAAATATCTAAAATATTCTCTCTTTTTTTTACAATAAAAAAATATCTAAAATATTCGAAGTGCCAAAAGTGTAAGAAAAGCGTAAGATAGTAAGATACCACCGCTCTTTTCCGTCCTTCCAATCCCAAATCAGCATTCGTCAAAAAAAAAAAATCCAAATCGGCATAAGATATTTATCCACCTCGCTTCCCCCAATCGCACCACCTGCGCGTGTCGTCACCACTTGGTCCATCACGCGCCACCGTTTCTCCTCACTTCACCACCCTCTCTTTTCTCGCGTCGGCCCTCTTTTCTCTCTCTCTCCGCACTTTCCCCATTACAAAAATTGCCAGTCCCCGTAAACTTCCCCCCACAATCTGCCTTCCCCTTTCTCATCCCATCTCACCAACCGCAATAGATCACCGCTCCGCCGCCCAAATTCCCAGCATGGCCGACGGAAACAGAAACGACCGCCCCGACGGCGAGGAAGGAGACGGGGAGGTGTGGGCGAATTTCAGCGGGACGTTTCGGAAGGTGCAGACGGTGCTGGACAGGAACAGGTCGCTGATTCAGCAGGTGAACGACAACCACCAGTCCCGAATCCCCGACAACATGGCCAAGAACGTGCCGCTGATCCAGGAGATCAACCACAACATCTCCACCGTGTCCTCCCTCTACTCCGACCTCTCCTCCAATTTCGCCTCCTCGTACCGTCACCGGAACGGCAAGGACGCTGACGGCCGCCACGGCGGCACCAAGGCCTAAGAAGCTTTAATAAACAGATCTCTGTCTTTGCCTTTGTTTTAGTAAGTCAACCAAGTGGAATGAATAATAGAAGAAGCTTCTTGACTTGTTAAAAATTGGTGTTGTCTGATTGCTTTTGTGGTGTGGTTTACTGTGTTTCTTGCTTATGTTTCCTGATGAGGGAAGGAGTAGACAAATAGGACGTTAATACGAGTTCTTAGCTAGTCAGTCGAGAATTGGATGATTGTGATGCTCGCGATACACAGAACCAGCTATGGCACAACCATTCGACTCTCGATTGAAAAATTTAACGATTTCGTTACGCTTATCTGCATGAGGAGGATAGCAGAATTGAGACAGAAGGTGGCAGAGTAGTATAATGTTCCATGCCAGGGCGTATAGAAAGATCAAGTTACAGTTAGTCAGTTACACCAGGTGTGTACAGAATAGGAAAGCACCTTTTCTTCTGAGTGTGGAAAGGGAAGGGCCAAAAACAGGAGAAAGACTTGTTTCAGTTTTACACTTACATGGGCATTTCGCCGCTGTCTACAATGACGACTTTGCTCTTGGGGACACCGTTGCTTTGGCCTTGGCCTTCGATCTTCTGCACAATGTCCATCCCAGAAAGCACCTTCCCAAACACCACATGATGCCCATCCAACCTGTCCAATCCCGGTGTGGAGAAGGGAAAAAGAAACTGTGAGTTGAGCTGCAGTTACTCAGGCAAGGCAAGAACGGAAACGAAAGACTGAATCTTTACCAGCTGGTTACAACTGTTGTGATGAAGAACTGGGATCCATTCGTATCCGGCCCAGAATTCGCCATCGACATCATTCCTGTTTTTGGCGAATTAGATTTCTCAGGGTTTTTGTTAAAGTCCAACTTGTACTCAGATTGCAGAAACTTTGAGTGCTAAACCATGAATTCTATAGTAGATTACCTGGCCCGGTGTGCTTCAGCTTGAAGTTCTCATCCTCAAACTTCCCACCGTAGATTGATTCTCCACCACGTCCATCACCACTCGTGAAATCCCCTCCTTGGATCATGAACTGAGGTATGATCCTATGGAATGTGCTCCCTTTGTAGTTCAGAGGCTTCCCACTCATTCCTTTCCCTTTCTCCCCTGAAATCGGATTACAATAAATACGTAAAAACCAGCACAACTAAAAAGGTTTCGAGACCTCAAGCAAACGGGAACAAGAGTTACTTGGCTACCGGTGCATAGTGCTCGAAAGTTCTCTGCAACAAACAAACAACAGTTAGAGATCCGTTCACAAGTTTTCCAGAACAGTAAGAAATACTACATTGTGTTCCACTGATCTATCAGCTCGTTTACCTGCAGTCTTTGGGACTGTCTTCCCAAATAAACCCATCACAATGCGGCCTGAGATCGAAATGGGGCAAAAAGCGCAGTTAGCTATCGAAATGACCAGAGGACCTAATGGGGTATTAGGGTTCGATCTCGAATCAGAAATCAGATGCAATCAGAAGGAAGCCACCTTCTTACCCACAGCTTCTCCGCCGATTTCAACATCGAAGTATACTTTGTGAGTCACTTCTTCTTCCAAACCCTCTCCCAATTTCTTCTCCTACTCCAAACCCGCGAAAATTCCCCCCACTTTTAGCAAGCAGTGCAGAGAAGCGTAATGGCCGAAAGAAGAAGAAAATCCATACCTCTCCGGCTTTGTTGGACTCCAATGAAATTCCAGGATCGCTTAATCGATGCTGCAAGTTCGGGGAGAAAAGACCAATCGGATTCAGACATAGTCAATACGAAGACGAATTGAGCTCTGGTTTCGCTCAATTTGAAGTTCGATTTCCATTCTCGACCTAACCAATTCGTCTACTTCTCTCGCTAATTGAAGAAATGGAGAGGAGGGACGATGGCCGGGCGGCGTACCTGGATGAAAGCTAGGGTTCCAAAGAGAACAATGATCCAGATGAGAGCGCCGGAGATCAGCCGCGTTGTGGTTGACATCTTCTTTCCCTCTTTAGGCTGCCGGACGACGCGACGACTGATGAGTGATGACTTGAGTAGTTAGTTGGTCACCACCACCGGCAGGCGGCAGGAAGAGGAAAGTAAAATTACGAACAGCTCCCTGGACTTTGTAAACATGAATAACGGTTTTCCTTTGGGAAAATTTCCGTTGAAATTCCTTATCCAGTTATCCTTTTCTTTGTGGTAGTTCCCACATCTTCTTACAATTTGCAATCAAGTCCCTAATATTAATTTTTGTTAGATTATCATTGAATGGGGTCTCGTTGTACTGATTGAGCTCTAACTAAATAGTCAGATATGCATTAGAGCTTTCATGTGGATGGAAGCCATGGGAAAACTCGCCACCAATTTTCTCAGATATGCACGTAAGGTGGCCGGCAACCCCTGCTGCAGCAGGTGTGATGGGCAGCATGAAACTGTCCTCCACATCCTCCGCGACTGCCCCCGGCCTGTTACTTCTGGATGAGAACTTTGTAAGGGGCAACTGACGAGTTTTATTGATAATCAAAGCAAAGTATAAATACAAGAGAGCTTGTCCTGCAATCTCGCCATTACTAACCAACTAATCCCCTTGACTCCACTTCCCTTGATCTCTGCTAACCCACTAACTAACACTGCTAACAATACTGCTAACTTGACTCCAAAGCAATCAGACTCTCTAACAACTCGACTGGACTTAATTGACTCAAGACACAAACAAAGTGACTAAACTGTGTTTAACCAAAACGACTCAGCAGCGACTCAACAGTAGCAATGTAACGGCTACTTTATTCAAACCCTTGCTGACATGGCCTCCCCTGAACTGAAGCTGGTCAGCAAGCTTCAGTTCACTCCATCTTCATCTTCAACCTTCTGCCACTTCAACCACACCCAGCCTGCTCCTCATTAACTCAAAACTCTCGAGTTTCAGAGCCTTTGTCATCACATCTGCCACCTGGTCCCGAGTTCCACAATGTACCAGTTCAATAACTTCTTCCTTGGCCAAATCCCTGAGAAAATGAAACCTCACATCTATATGTTTACTTCTTCCGTGAAGAACTGGGTTCTTTGACAGCTTGATTGTTGAATTGTTGTCACAGAAGATCGTTGTGGCTCCCTTTACACTCTCATTCCAACCCATCTGCTCCAGAATTCGTTTTAACCAGACACATTGGGATGCACAGTAAGAAGCTGCAACGAATTCTGCCTCGGTGGTGGAGAGGGTGACAACAGGTTGTTTCTTGGATGCCCAGGAGATAGCAGCTCCAGCCAAGAAGAAGGTATAACCACTCGTGCTTTTCCTGTCTTCTGGATCCCCTGCATAATCACTGTCAGTATATCCAATCAAACAACTCTCTGCACTTCCTCTTTTGTACCAGAGACCATGTCTCATGGTCCCTTTGAGATACCTGAGAACCCTTTTTGCAGCCAATAGATGTTGCCTTGTTGGCTTTTCCATGAACCTGCTCAGTAAACATATTGGATACATAACATCTGGTCGAGTGGCTGTCACATAAAGCAAGCTCCCAATTAGCTGTTTGTACTCAGTAGGATCCACTAGAATTCCATCACCTGCTTTAGTGAATTGAACACCAGGTGCTATGGGGTTCTTGACAAAGTTGCAATCTGTTAGGTTGAATTTGGCAAGAACCTCCTTCACATACTTCTGCTGACATAGATATATGCCCTGATCATTCTGGATGATCTCAACACCCAAAAAATACCTCAACTTGCCTGGATCTGTCATATCAAATTCTGCTTTCATTGACTGCTTGAACTCTTCCACCATGCTTGGACAATTGCTGGTAAACATTAGATCATCGACATAGAGACTGACCACCAGGATTGAGTTTGCTGCCCTCTTTATAAACAAAGTGTGCTCATAGGTGCTCTTTTCAAACCCATTCTGCAAGAAGTAGGTCTCAATCCTACTGTACCATGCTCTTGGTGCCTGTTTAAGGCCATAGAGGGCCTTATGAAGTTTGTAAACTTTCTTTTCTTCTCCAGCAACCACAAAACCTTGTGGTTGCTCAACATACACATCTTCAGAAAGCTCTCCATGTAGGAAAGCGCTTTTGACATCCAGCTGGTAGACATTCATGCCATGGTGTGCAGCTAATGCCAGAAGAGCCCTTATTGTGTCCCATCTGACAACAGGTGCAAAGACCTCATCATAGTCAATGCCAGCTTGTTGAGAGTATCCTTTGACCACGATCCTGGCTTTGTGTTTATCCAGCAAGCCTTGTTCCTTCAGTTTGGTTTTGTACACCCACTTCAGACCTATTGGTATAACTCCTTCTGGTAGGTCAGTGAGAGTCCAAACTTCATTCTTCTTGATTGCCTGCATCTCCACCTGCATAGCCTCGTTCCACTTTGGATCTCCTGCAGCTTCTTCATAAGTCTGGGGATCAGAATCAACAGCCACCATTGCCCTCCAATCAGTGTCTATGAGGAAGTTGCAGTCATAGTCCTTCAAATGAGAAGGTCTAGTTCTCTTTCTGGGTCCCAAAGTCTCTGCAGCAGCAGCAGCAGGTTCTTCTTCTTCCTCCTCCTCCTCCTGATCTTCAGGCTCATTTTGAGTAGTACCAGCTGTGATCTGAGGATCAGGATCAGTTACTGCTGCTGTTGCAGGATCAGCAGTTACTGCTGCCGTGGCTGTTGAGTCCTGTTCAGCATCTTCTTCATCAGACTCATACCATGCTTCTTCACTTCCTTCCCAATAGATCTTTGTTAGAACAGGTTGGATCTCAGAGTTCCATTCCCATCCCTTATCCTCATCAAAGACAACATCTCTACTAACCACAATTTTCTTGGTATTGGGATTATAGAGTTTGTATGCCTTAGATTCTGCTGATAAACCCAGAAAATGACAAGGGGAGCTCTTGTCATCAAGCTTCCTTCTGTGTTGATCAGGTACATGTACATAGGCCTTGCAACCAAAGACCTTGAGATGTGAAACAGAAGGAACCTGACCAGTCCACAATTCCTGAGGAGTTCTGCCTTGATTGGCCACAGTAGAACACCTGTTGAGAACATGAGAGGTCCAGGCCACAGCTTCTGGCCAGAATGAAGCTGGAACCTTTCTATCTTCAAGCATGCATCGAACCATATTCAGTATGGTTCTATTCTTTCTTTCAGCCACCCCATTCTGCTGAGGGGTGAGGGCTGCAGTAAGCTGCCTTCTTATACCTGTCTCTTCACATAGATCTTTAAACAGGTTTAGGAGAAATTCCCCTCCTCTATCAGTTCTCAAGCATACTATAGGGGATTCAACCTCTTTCTCAATCAAAGCTTTAAACTTCTTGAATCTATCCAGTGTTTCAGATTTGGTGGCTAAGAAAAACACCCACAACTTTCTACTGTAATCATCTATTAGAGTGAAAATGTACCTTTTCCCCCCATTTGAAGTTGGGGTTATAGGGCCACAGAGATCAGCATGTAAGAGCTGAAGTTTCTTGTTTGCTCTCCATGTGCTCTTCTTGGGAAATGCTGTTCTGTGCTGCTTTCCAATCTGGCAGGTTGAGCAAACCCCAGTTGTTCCTTGCAGCTTAGGCAAATCCTTCACAAAGTTCTTCTGTTGCAGCTGCATGATTGCTTGTGAATTGATATGCCCAAACCTTCTGTGCCACAGTTCCAACGAGTGTTCATTAGTCCCTCCAGTCTTTAAACACTGAATGGTCTCCTCTCTGCACATGTTTGCTTTTAGTACAAACATCCTGTTCTTCTGCATACTAGTCTGCAGTACCAGCCCTTTTTCTTCATGGAACACTTTACATGTTCCTCCCTTGATCAGAAAGGCCAGACCTTTCTCTTGAAACTGGCCAACACTGAGCAAATTTGTGTTCAGTTCTGGAACATAATACACATCTTGAATCTGTAAGTTTATATGTTCTAGTACCAACTTAACAGATCCTTTGCCAGCTACATCAAGCCTGGAGTCATTTCCCAGCCTCACACTTCCTTTGAAACTTGTATCCAGCTCAGTAAACCACTTCTTGTTTCCACACATATGGTTACTGCAGCCTGAATCCAAGAACCATAACACTTCATTCTTCTCATCTTTTCCACCATTCAGAAAGGCCATGAGTAGCATATCATCTTTTAACTCAGAAGAGGTGGAATAATTAACCTGTTGACTGTTGTACCATTCAGGGCATTCATACCTGAAATGGCCCAACTTATGGCATTTGTAGCATTCTACAGAATCCTTACTCCAACCTCTTCCTCTCCCTCTTCCCCTTCCTGGATAGCCACCTCTTCCCAGACCTCTTCCTCTTCCACCACTCTCATATCCAGCCTTAAGTGCTTGATCTTCTTCTGCAGCATTCTTCTTCTGAAACTTCTGCTCATGCACTATCAAGGAACTTTGAAGTGCATCTACACTGAGTTGCTCAATGTCTTTGGACTCTTCTATTGAGCACACCACATAATTGAACTTCTCAGTCAAGGTTCTGAGAATTTTCTCTACAATCTGAACATCAGTCAGATTTTCACCACAATTCCTCGTGGAGTTTGCAATAACCATTACTCTACCAAAGTAATCAATGACAGCTTCTCCTTCCTTCATTTCCAGCAGCTCAAAGTTCCTCCTCAGACCCTGTAGCTGTGCCTTCTGGACTCTGGCACTTCCCTGGAACTTTTCCTTCATTGCATCCCATAACTCCTTTGCTGTCTTTTTCTTTGTGATGGTCTTCAGAATTGTTTTATCAATGGAGCTGTAGAGGTAGTTTTTTGCCTTCAGATCTCTTAGCCTTGACTCCTCCAGACCTTTGCTTTGTGCCTCAGTAAGAGCCTCGCCTTCAGAGGGTTCTCTGAATCCTTCACTAACCACTCCCCAGTATTCCTTTGACCTCAGCAAATTCTCCATCAACAGGCTCCAGTGATCGTAATCACCATCAAATTTGGGAATGCACACCTGTGCAAAGCTGCTATTCTCACTCATTTCTGCAGATTTCTTTTCAGCCTTTAGCTAGAAATCTCACTCACCACCCTGCTTGAATCTCCTCTCTGATTCTCTCGTGTTTCCCTAACCCTGATCTGCAATCAGACTTGCAGATGAATTTTAATCTCTCTTTTGCTTGGTTACAGTTAGCCAAAGCTCTGATACCACAATGAGAACTTTGTAAGGGGCAACTGACGAGTTTTATTGATAATCAAAGCAAAGTATAAATACAAGAGAGCTTGTCCTGCAATCTCGCCATTACTAACCAACTAATCCCCTTGACTCCACTTCCCTTGATCTCTGCTAACCCACTAACTAACACTGCTAACAATACTGCTAACTTGACTCCAAAGCAATCAGACTCTCTAACAACTCGACTGGACTTAATTGACTCAAGACACAAACAAAGTGACTAAACTGTGTTTAACCAAAACGACTCAGCAGCGACTCAACAGTAGCAATGTAACGGCTACTTTATTCAAACCCTTGCTGACACTGGACTCGTCAGGTTCCCACCCAAAGACAAAGTATTTTCTTCAACAATAATCAGACAGTTTGGATCCTAGATAACCTTTTCTGCAGTGATTCTTTGGACACAGGAATGAGCTGGGCGGCTTACTTCAGTACCGCTGCATGGCTCCTCTGGAAGAAAAGATGTACCTATGTCTTCAAAGGGGTTGGTGCGGTTCTCTCTTCACCTTCGCTTTCCCACTCCATAGTTGCGAAAACCAAGATGTGGCATGAGGCCTGGGAGGCTCCCTCCCGTCTACCCGGTGGAAGGAAGGGCACAACAGCTAGGACTACGGCTCTAATCGGATGGAGACCTTCCCAGGCAGGTTGGAGAACTCTCAATATCGATGGAGCGTCAAATGGGAACCAAGGACCAGCTGTGGCAAGAGGTGTTATCCGAGACTCTCTGGGCAGTGGGTCTCCAGTTTTGTTGCAAATATGGGAACAACGTCGGCGGCTCTAGCTGAGCTTTGGGCGTTCTCTTATGGCCTCGGTCTCGCTTGGAACACTGGACAGGCACCTGAAGGTGGAATCAGATTCCCGCTTGGCTATTCAGCTCATCTCCAGCAGACATGATCCGGTTCACCCCTATGCCACCCTACTCTCGGCAATTCGTAGGAAGTTAAGCCAGGATTGGTTGGTTAGCATCACTCATATGTATCGAGAAGGGAATAGAGTCGTGGACTGGCTCTCGAAGCACAGTCTCATTTATCCCTACGGTACGCATGAGCTTGCAAACCCGCCTCCAGGTTTAACTCATATTCTTTGGGAAGACACCATCGGCACCACTTTCGAGAGGCGTGTGGTCACACACTCGGACCCCTTCTCTTAACTCTCCCCTGTAATCTTTTGTTGCTTGGCTTTGGCCTCCCTCTTCGCAAAAAAATAAAGTCAGATCTGCATCAAATTTAGCAAATCAACGTCACAATATGCTCCTCCACTCATTTATTAGGGTGCAAACCAACCAACGTAATGAGGTTACTCATTTGACTAAGATAATCCTCCTTAATTATCAAATTTATTTTCGTGCAACTCATCATTATTATGAAAGATCAAATTGACATTTGAATCAAATACGATAGAATTCAATTATGATTTCACATAACCTCTCATAAATAAAGAAAAATATAAATCAACTGATTATTCATATATAAATGGATGTAACTCACACCCAACTTACATTCAAAACCATGAGAGATGATAAAGCATCGAAATACAATGCAGCCCCAAAGGCAAGTTGTGCCCCCAAGGCCCCAACTAGCCAAATAATGACTACTCTTGTTACCCTCTCTATAATTACTATAGATTTCTATATCCCAATCTCATGTCATAATTAAGCCCCCTGAAGCGGAGGATGACTGCCACATGCTGATAGTTGTTCATGTCTGAACTTTGAAGCAGTTGTACTTTGCAGCGGGAATCAAGTTGTACTTTGATTCGCTTTATGGACAACATGTCAAGCCAACTGAAGGTCAGTAGGGGATCTAGGGGAGGCCAACTCGGGCCACGGCCCAACCCTTATTTGGGTCCATGCTAGTATCGCAAACGGCACATGTTTGCTTCACTAGCTCTCAACGTCTCTTTCGACCCAGTGCTAGTTGGTATCTAATTTTCTATGTAAATGAGGCTTAGTGTTCTACTATGTGCTGAATCCGCCGATGTTGAAGACCCTCTAAATCACCCCCCTCCACTCAACCTCGGTGATGGAGCGCATCCCCAAATTAAGAGTGAGCTTTGTCTAGCAGCGTCCTGTATGATCTCGAATTAGGCAACCAACAACAACATGGCCCGCAAGAGGGTATTGGAACGTTGACCATTCAACAATAACGTGGGAAGGACAAGAAGGCCATGCATTCAAACGTTAATGACAACAATGGGGAGCTACAACTACATAACATTTAGCTTACGCGCTTTTTTTTTTTTTTTTGATACCCAGGAACCTCAGCCCCACGTGCCACTTTGTGACAGCGGGTCCTACTAAACCTGGGGGCCACCTGCATTTAATTTGACGCCAACGGGGCTTCGCCCCCAGCAGCCTTGTACCTCCGGGAACACCAACGGGCCTCGCTTGGATTCGAACCTGGGATCTGCAACTCCCAAGCCTTCACTGTTGCGGCAGCTTACGCGCTTTTAATCCGACTATATTCGTTATATAATGGATCTCTAACGCATTTAATTTAATTTAAATTAAATAAAATCCAATCTAAATTATCCCAAACACGCTTTTAATCTAACTCTATTCATTATAGACCAGACCTTACAAACTAGACACCCCAACGAAACAAAAGACTCATCAACGCAACATGAAACAAAAAAAAAAAACTGAAGAAGACCACAAAAAAGAAAGACGTTTGTTAGATTGACATCATTAACATGAAATAAGCCTCCCACGATTTGAGCTTTCAAACTCTCTATTCTAGCCCGCTCCCAAATCTCATCACCTTCTCTCCCCCTCTTCCCTTTCCCCCTCTTCTTGTCTCCCAAATACCCAGAAAAAGAAGAAAAAAAAATCCAAGATCAGAGAGAAAGGGTATTGGGAGGCTCGACCATTCAACGAAAAAATGGGGAAGAAGGACAAGATGGCAGAGTACTCCAACGACGAAGACAACATCAACGACAACAAGGGTAGCTACAACTACCGGATGTTCAGCTTCTTCAATCGGAAGTTCAAAATCACGGAGCCCGAGCCGCCGGCCGACGTCCAAAACCTTTTCGCGCAGTATTCGGAGGGCCATCACGAGATGACCGTTAATCAGTTTCGTAGCTTCCTTGCGGGTCACCAAAGCGAGCCCAATTGCACGCTCGAGGAAGCCGAGAGGCTCGTCGCCGAAGTCCTTCACCGGCGGCACCATTTGACGAGGTACGCGAGGAATGGCCTCAAGCTCGATGACTTCTTCCAGTTCTTGCTCTCCGACGACCTCAATGGCCCTATCAACAAACAGGTGAAATGAAATTTGTAACCGCATTATTACATATTCATAAGGAAAAATTGTTATTTAGGGTTTCCGATATGTTGACAGAGAAATTCCATAATGTGATTGAACAGGTGCACCATGACATGTGTGAGCCATTGTCACATTATTTCATATATACAGGGCATAATTCCTACCTAACTGGGAATCAACTCAGTAGTGATTGCAGCGAGGTCCCCATTGTAAGAGCTTTACAAAGAGGGGTTAGGGTGATTGAGCTAGATTTATGGCCTAATTCGTCTAAGGATGAGGTCCTTGTTCTTCACGGAAGGTAAATAGTACATACAGATAACCCATTTATAGTTTCGGTTAAGCCTGATTGAATCAATGTATTTAGAGGTAGAGGATGAAAGCTAATGAATTATATAGGACCTTGACCACGCCTGTGTCGCTCTTCAAATGCTTGAAGTCAATACGAGACTACGCATTCGTTCGCTCTCCTTATCCGGTCATCATCACGTTGGAAGATCACCTTACGCCAGAGCTTCAGGAGAAAGTTGCAGAGGTTGATTCGTATTCCCTTGAATGTCATCCTTTCATTACACTTTTGAAATGCTCTTGCTTTTATGGTGGATAATTAGTAATACGTTTGAATAATGTGTAGATGTTGGTTCAGATTTTTGGGGACATGTTGTATTACCCGGAGTCAGATAGCTTGATTCAGTTGCCTTCACCAGAGCTACTGAAATATCGAGTCATGATCTCGACCAAACCACCAAAAGAGTATCTTGAATCGAGCGGTATCAAACAAAAGGGAACTCCACGAGATAATGGGTCTGAGGATGATGATGACGACGAAGATGGGATTGGAACTTCCGAAACAGAAGCCAATTGTGGGAGGCCGGTGGGTTGGTAACTAATTACATCCTTATCGTGAATCTATGTGACTAATACTCATTATTCATATCTTACTTGATGAATCTTGCAATGAAATTGCATGAATCCATATATGCTGCAGAGCAGTAGTGAGCAGGAAGATGAAGATTCGAGTGACTGCAGAACATCAGGGCAACTAAATTCTCCAGGGTACAAAAGGCTTATTACCATTCATGCTGGGAAACCAAAGGGTGCCTTAAAAGATGCATTGCAGCCTGCAGCTGAAAAAGTTAGACGACTTAGTTTGAGTGAGCAGGAGCTTGAGAAGGCTGCCACTACTAATGGAACCGATGTAGTTAGGTATTATCAAAGACTCTCTGATCGATGCCATAGAAATTTCTTGGATTTGAAACAACCTATCTTACACATGGACTGCCTTTTTTCTAGATTTACGCAGAAGAATATATTGAGAGTTTATCCAAAGGGAACACGAATCACATCCTCTAATTACAAGCCGATGGTGGGATGGATGCATGGGGCACAAATGATAGCATTCAACATGCAGGTGATCTCACGTAGTCACGTTGCAGAAGTCCTTGTGTTTATTGCTTAGAAGGCATGTCCAATTTTTTTATGATTGTGTTCTTATGTAGGGATATGGGAAATCACTTTGGTTGATGCATGGGATGTTTAAGGCTAATGGAGGATGTGGGTACGTGAAAAAGCCTGATTTGTTAATGAAGAAAGGCATCAATAGTGAGGTTTTCGATCCTAAGAAAAAATTGTTAGTGCAGAAACGATTAAAGGTGAGGTTACTACTCTTGAAATTTTAATTCGATCATGTACCCTGGAATATGTCATTTTTCAGACTTTCATTCATTCTATTTCATAGGTGAAGGTGTATTTGGGTGATGGATGGCGCTTGGACTTTAGCCACACACACTTTGATGCTTATTCACCACCAGACTTCTACACTAAGGTAGTTCTATCACTGAGTTTTTCTGATGAATTGAATTTATTGACTTTACCGGCCAAATAAACACTCGAATCACATTGAAGCGTAAAAATTTGTCCCACAAATATCGCATCTTTACCGAGTTTAGACCTTATAGTGGTATGAAAACCATTTGAGAACTCGATAATGTATCGTCATGTTATCCAACATACGTGTGCAGATTTACATTGTTGGTGCATCAACTGATTCGACACGAAAGAAAACGAGGATCATCGAGGACAATTGGTCGCCCGTATGGAATGAAGAGTTCACGTTCCCATTGACGCTTCCAGAGCTAGCGCTACTTCGAATCGAGGTCCGGGAATATGACATGTCCGAGAAAGATGATTTTGGTGGGCAGACATGTTTGCCCGTCTCCGAGCTAAGACAAGGGATCCGATCAGTCCATCTTCATGATAAGAAAGGCGAGAAGCTGAAGAATGTGAAGCTTTTGATGGGGTTTGAGCTTTTGTAGATCCAATGTACGCATGTCTGTAATCATGGAGCATTATACCAATTAGCTAGTTAGACAGCTAAAGGATGTATACTTTGAAAGTCTTTTAACTTGGAATTCAATGGTAAATTAGCTCTTTATTCAAGGAAGGAATCAAATCCATACTACTTTAAGCTCGCAGATTACAACCTTAAACGCACATAAAAAATTATTACTAATTGTTTGATATTACAATACTTTTTTAGTAAAAATAGAAGACGTATTATATCAAAATCCTATAATTTAAAAAATACACACATACAGAAGCGGTTGGATGTTGAAATTCCGAAAGATTCTGCGTAATTTTTTCATGAAAAACTCATTTATTTTGTGAAAGAGAGTGCACAACAAAACAATTTTATTGTTGTCATATATTCGTATTTGGTTTATCCGACGTTTTAAATTTTGATGATCATTTTGTTATCAGATGGAAGTTAAGTGATCATTTTAGTCAAATAATAAATTGAGGGCATGCTTTACCGACATCATTTAGACTTTAGCACTTTAAAACTCAATTTTTTTTAATGGAATTTTACTACTCAATTTGTTAAGACAAAAAGGAAAAGTGTGGGAGCTGGAGTGGCAAAATGGAAAATGCCAAAAGTCTATATGAAGCAAAGTTTGTTTTACTTTTTAGGGTTAATATTTTCGTATGGCCTGAACTTTGACCAAAGTAAACATCCTGGCCAATCTTTTCGATCTATAACATTCTGGCCCGAACTATACACCAAAGTAAACAATTTGGCCAAATCAGACTTTTGACCGTTAACTTCGACGGTCAAACGCGTTGACTAACGGTCAACGCGCCATGTCACCGCCAACTCAGCAATAAAAAAAAAAAATTTCCTCTCTCTCTTTTATTTCCCCACTCCTAATCTTTCGCCCTCATGCGTCGGCGCGTCACCCTCGCCGCACCGACACCTTCCCCTCTTTTACCCTCTTCTCTCTCTTTTCTCTCCGTTCAATCCCCTTCCCCTCTTTTCCAATCTTTAACCTAGGTTTTCCACCACCGCCACCCCCCCGCCCGCCGCCGATCGATTGATTCCCCTTCCACCGCAATCCATCCTCCATGGGCGACCTAACGGATTCCGGCACTCCCTCCAGCAACCCTAACTCCCGCCCTCTCCCCATCAGGGAGGACTGCTGGAGCGAAGAGGCCACCGCCACGCTCGTCGAGGCCTGGGGCAACCGCTACGTCGAGCTCAACCGGGGAAACCTCCGCCAGACCGACTGGAAAGAGGTCGCCGCCGCCGTCAACGCCATCCATGGCCTCACCAAGAAGACCCACCGCACCGATGTCCAGTGCAAGAACCGGATCGACACCATCAAGAAGAAGTACAAGGTCGAGAAGACCAGGATCACCGCCTCCAACGGTGTCCTCACCTCCTCCTGGCCCTTCTTCGACCGATTGGACGGCCGGATCGGATCTAATTTCCCCGCCACCGCGACCAAGAAACAGCAGCAGCATCGCCACCCATCTCCGTCTCTCTCCCCTTCCCCGCCGGTGGCCCTGCCGCTCACATCCTCGTACCGCCGAACCCCTTCCTCGAACCCACCCGGGGCGGCGCTCGGCCAGAAGAGGCCCGCCGCCGATGACATCTATTTGTGGGTTTTTTTTTTCGTCTTCAAATTGAGAAAAGACCTAGATGGAAATTAAATGGGCTAGGTGGAAATTAATTTTTTTTTATTGCTGAGTTGGCGGTGACATGGCGCGTTGACCGTTAGTCAACGCGTTTGACCGTCGAAGTTAACGGTCAAAACCCTGATTTGGCCAAATTGTTTACTTTGGTGTATAGTTCGGGCCAGAATGTTATAGATCGAAAAGATTGGCCAGGATGTTTACTTTGGTCAAAGTTCAGGCCATACGAAAATATTAACCCTACTTTTTATTATCCCTTTCTTTTACGAGGCAAAGTCCACGAAGGCAGGCTATAATATTGATTATGTAATTAGACTTTGCAATTCTAAACTATTTCTTTCTACCTAAATTTCGTATACTTTGCTTCCACTCAAGTTAAGCATTTATTCCTTTATAAAAAAGAAATAATTTGTATCATAAGTTCATAACGAAAATGTACTTATTCAATCATTAAAGCAAAATAAAGAAAGCAACGGCTTTCCAAAAAAAAAGTTACCATAATTTATGCATCTCCTTCTCTGAATCTTCAATTATCGTTATTCTTTAACAAATATTTGTGTTTCTCAGAAAAAACACAAAATAATGCCGCAGCCGCAACGTCGAGCTTTGGCAGGGGGTAGGGGGCAGGGTCAATCGCAGCAGCTGACGATGCCGTTTTCTTGTCATGTGGATGGGGCGGTTGCGCTGGGATCTCATGGTGCGGGGGGCTTGGTTGTCCGTGATGGCATGGGGCGTGTGTGTATGGTTAAGAGATTTCAGTACGCAGGTATTGTTGATCATTTTCTAGTGGAGTTGGTTGCATTTCGGGACGCGATTCAGTGGTGCTCAGGGAAGGGGCTTGATGAAGTGTGGTTTTATGGGGATGCCAAGGGTGTTATTGAGAAGATTCAGCGGCGGGAGGCTCGGGATTTGAAGGGTTGCGGCGGCAGTATCGTGCTTTTGGTGTTTCGTTTGTTGGCAGGAGTCACAATCGGGTGGCTCATGATGTAGCCAGGAAGACCCTTTCTTTGGTACCTGTTGTTGCGAGTTTTGACTTTGATAGATGGTTTCTTTTTGGATTGTAGACTTTGATTCTAAACTTTGTTATCTTTGATTTGGTAATTTCATTGTCTATTGCTAAAAAAAAACACAAAATACTATTGAACAATGTGTTGCCAGAATTGAACCAGTGCCAACGAGCACAAGTCAATAAATTTAAAGTGTCAGAAAAAGAAAAATGGTAGCTACGAGCCTATACATTTTTCAAGAGTTAGAAAAATGACCTAGTGTAATTCATTTTTTTAATAAGATGAGCAATTGTGATGTAGGGATTATTATTATTGAGTATCCACGTGAATACAATTGGAAAAGCAATTACATTTCTGTCTTTTATTGTCAACTCAATTTTTTACAAATTCACGTTAAATCACTTTCATTCACCTATATCAATGCTATTAACTTGCAATTGCATATGTAATTAAATGTTATGTTTGAATTATAAAAATAAAATAAAAGAGAAAAAAATAATATAAATACAAATTCTCCATTTTAGGCCTTTTTTACTCGCATATGCAATTTTATTTATTCCAACCTTGCGAATATACAATTGATAGCCCAATCAATTCAATTGATTTTGCAATTGGAAACACCCATACCATGTCATCTTGCAATTGAGGAGGTCGGTTAGCTTGCTAACCCTTGTAAGGGGTTGAAAAAATAACACCCCTATTAATTATATTTATTTTGTGTATTAAATTTGTGTTGCATTTAATAATATTCGAGAACAAAAAACTCATATTAATTACATTCATTTTTTTGAACTACCATTGCACTGATACAACCATCATTGCACCGGTACACTGATACCATTATACTGAAAAAGAGAAAATAATTAATATAGATTTTTAATTCAGACAGATTATTAAATACAACACAAACTTATTATCTTAAAAGCCTATAATTAATAGGGAGTGTCATTTTTTCAACAAGTAGTCATGCTATCTTACCCCGTAATTAAGAATGCAATACTAATGTGAATGCTCTTAACCATCATTTCCATCACATAGGCTTCCCGAAATTAATAGGATGATTATCTCATAAAGAATTAATGATAATCAAATGTGTAACCATTCTTAATTTTGATAAATAAAAACCATCCTCCAATAATATATAGGGAGTGTCATTTTTTCAACAAGTAGTCATGCTATCTTACCCCGTAATTGAGAATGCAATACTAATGTGAATGCTCTTAATCATCATTTCAATCACATAGGCTTCCCGAAATTAATAGGATGATTATCTCATAAAGAATTAATGATAATCAAATGTGTGACCTTTCTTAATTTTGATAAATAAAAACCATCCTCCAATAATATATAATAGAGTTAATGATAATCAAATGTGTGACCTTTCTTAATTTTGATAAATAAAAACCATCCTCCAATAATATATAGTAGAGTTTTGTCTACTTTTCTCCATTTCAAATTTACTGCAACGAGAGTGAAAATAGAAAGAGCATTTTTGTCTTTACAATTAATTATTTATTTCATATAAAAATGTAAATATCAGGATTCGAAGCCAGGTCTCTTCAAACAAAGACAAGAATCACAACCAATTACACTAAACAATTTTGTTGTGTCCTTCTTAAATCTTAATACAAAACATACACGAAGTGACACTCTAAAAATCGGTGGACTATTCCATCATGATTAGCAAGCTCACAAAGTCTACCGTATGTATTTTTATGGTGCTTGATACTGCAATTTTTATAGCAGAGTTTCATGTATTTTTATGGAGGAGATTAATTATATTACTACGTGTTGTGTCCTTGCATTTTCAATTTATATTTAAATTTAGTAATTTTTTTATCTTTGTTCTTAACGCTTTCTAAATTCCTCTGAAATTCCCTCCATCGTGCAATAGTTTGCTCCTCTTTCACTTTACAAGTCCGCCTTTCAAAATCAATCTTCTGGTATCTCTTGGCACTCTAATTTTATTGTTAGGGATTTAAACTGGACAAGTAGAAGATTTCAACTCCGGTATCAATCCATGGCGAATAGAATGGAGTTGCTAAAGGAGGATTAGAAATTGAATTTTGGGTTGAAACATACGCCTCTTGAGATTGAAGATAAATTTGATAAAATTTTGATTGTACAACAGAGAATGGTGACTATTGAATCTTTAGGGTTTATAGTTTTTGAAGATATCACAACCTATTTCTATCATCAAAACGAGGAATCATTGATTTATTTACTGAAGTAGGTCGGTCGATTCTTTATTCAACCTACTGGGACTGATAGATAAGGAGTGTCTAATTCTGTTCCTTATACTTTGATAGAGTCTATTAGTATATTGGAGGTAACCCTAATTTTGGCGTTTGCTCTCAAGTTTTGATGGTCCCCTCTTAGCTAAGTTGTTAGTATATAGTTGACTTGAATCAACAACTCTCCGTTTCTTTTTTATTAGTGGCATATTATTCCTAAAATGAGAGCATTGAACCTTTATGTAGGAATGTCAGGTTTAAGATTTAGTTTCAAACTATTTATGGTTCGTGTGGAAATTTCAGTCAGTTTTTATACTCTATCTTTCTTGACAATCAACTAATCAATAGCATTTTACAGGGGGACTTAATTATCATTATGAAGATAGAATCAATGATATATATTTTTTATTTTATATTCTTAAATGATGATATTTTCCAAATGTTTGATCTATATAATCTTTCTTTATATATCATTCCGATCGAAAGATTGTCAATAAAATTAGACAAGTTGATAGATATAAACATAACATAAAAATATAAATAATCAACGGTGTTATAAGCTAGTAATAATGAATAGGCAAAATACAGTTGTATATCCATAACTATCACGTTTGTGACAAATATATCCACAACTATCGAATTACACAAAATTTCCAAAAATCGGAAGGTTGTGTGACAAATCTATCCACTTACGTCGGAAACTATAACGGTGTTAGTGACGCCGTTAATTATTGTGATGGAATGCTGACTAGGATCCAAATCACCGTCCACGTCAGCAACAAATCAGCATAATATTAGAGTTAAATGACACGTCAGAAATTAATTAATAAAAAATTAAAAATTAAATTTTTTTTCGGCGATCATCCCCATATTTCCGGCCACGCTATCCCGACGCCGAGCTTCGTTACCAAGCGGCCAAATCCCAACGGAGAGCTTTGTTTCCTCCTCTAGCTTCCTCTCAAGCTCCCGTCGCCAACATCGATCTTGGTCTTTTGCTTTCTCAATCGACGATCTGGGCTTGCCCACTTGCTCAATCGACTTTCTGTTTCTTTCTCCGACGGAAACCAATCCCACAGCCGATGTTAAAACCACCAAATCGAAGCAAGTAGAGGATTGGAAAACCCCCAAATCGCATCAAACAGAGAATGAGAAACCCCCCACATCAACCGCGGATGGAAGAAGACCTGGCGGCGGCGTCACTCATTTGGCTCGATTCCCAGTGAACTCGCCGAGATGCCAACCTCGACGTTCTCCCAGAGTCCTTCGGCAGCTGCTTAAAAGGGAAGTTCATGTCTCAATATCTCTCCTAGCGACGTCGAGCTCCTCAACGACCGGTTGACCACAAAAGATGGGGCTAGTGAAGATCGACTGATGGCAAGGACAGCCGCTGCGGCGGATTCAGCTTCACCACAGAAACCCAAATTCGACCTCCGAGCCTAAGAGTTCGATTTGAACGAATCGGCATCGAGCTTCAGCCTCCAACTACGATGTAACCTCCGAGCTTCAGTCAGAAATCCAGACTCGAGCTCCGAGTCTCCAAGTTTGATTCGAATGGAATCATTTCAAACTTCGATTGACCTCTGAGCTTCAACCCAAAAATCCAGATTCAATAGAGGCGTTTGTGTTGGTACTTGGAGGCGATTGCGTACTTGAACGACATGGCGAAAGGGGTGGTATAAATGAGATGCGTCGCCGAAAATCCAAACTTCTTCTGCATCATCGGACAAAGCGAGGGCAATAGAGAGAGATCGAAGATGGGGCTTTGAGTAAGAAAATGAGAGGTGGGAAGACGATAGGAATAGGAAAAGAAGGATTTTATTTTTTTTATTTTTTTTCATTATCCACGTGTAATGGTGGGACCAAATATCGCTGACTCAGCCCATTCCATCAATCCAGTCAGACTGTTAATTAACGCCGTTAGAGTATTAGACGGAATTAGATATTACGTGTATTTCAATAATTGTAGATATATTTGTCACAAGCGTGATAGTTGTGGATATACAGCTGTATTTTGCCGGCTTGAGTTCAAGTCCTTAAACCTCATTTCTTAAGGAAAATCTTAAAGCCTTCCTATTGGCTAATAGTGGATTAGGTAGTTAATGGGGGTTAGTAGTTAATAGGTAGTTAAGGGTAAATAGGGATATGCAAATATAATTAAAATTAATATAATTAATGAATGATTCTCTTTCTCTCTCCTCCCATGATTTTCTCCATAACCCTCTCTCTACATTATAATTAAAAAGAAATATGAAATTAATTTTATTTAATATTTAATAAAATCCGAATTTAATAATTTTATTTTCCTAAAATGGAAATTTAAAATATATGCCTCTCTCACATCTTGGCAACTTCCGATTAGTATTAAGTATTAATATTTTATAATTACATTATCAATATTTATAAATTGAATCATCATTAGGACTTTTCATTGCATGGGTTTGAGATTTTTCGTTGTTAGGTATTCGTTTGTGTTATTATTAATGTTGTTCGACATGTTTTTAATAATTTTATATGACATTATTAAATTTTTATGTTATGTTTTGTTTGTAACATTAGCAAAAGTGAAATCGTGTTTTCAATTTGTTGATACTTGAAGTTTATTTACTATTACATCGTATTATCAATTTGGTTCGCAATGATTTATAATAATTTGAAGTGCTATTATTAATTTTTTTTCCAAGCACAATACAATCATTAGCAAAAATTTAATTCATTTGTAAGATTGCTTCTGTTTAGTGATTTGAATTATTAATATTTTTTTGTTTATGTTTGTAACTTTGTCAAATGTCATTATCAAGAAGCATACTTGTTAGATATTCGTTTGTTTATGACATTATCAAAAGTGAATTTACGTTTAATGATATAAGTATGGTTATTAATCTTTCCGTCTAAGTTAGTAACGTAGTTTGTGTCATTATTAATAGGCGTGTATAAGCATTATCAATGTTTGAAAATAAGATATTAATAATATCTAATAAGGTACTTAACAATCATTAGTTGCTATCATTATCAAAGTTTTTGGATGCATTATCCATTAAACACATGTTACTTATTAATGCGTTTTTAGTGCTATTTGACATTAAACATTGCATCTGAATATTATTAATTTTTTTATATTACAAAAATCTATTTCCTTATCAGTGACTTGATCATTCGATATTAATGGTTTTTAATATCTTTATTAAAAGTTTGATGTCATTTATAATGTTGAAGTCAGACATTTTTACATTGATGTTTTGTGTTTATTTTCAACGAAATACTTTTCGTTATCAATGATTTATTGTATTGTTATTAAAAGTTTGGTGTTGAGGCATGAATGTTGGTTTGTTTGAGCTAATATTTTTCTGGACAATGTTTGTTTGACTGAATCACACAGGTGCACTATGTCACAAGTACCCAAGATGTTGAAAATCAGTATTGTGTTTTATGATAATTGAGAATGATAATGTAAAGCAATATTAATTGATCATAAACGTTAATAATGTCATTAGAAATCATTGGAAGAGGCCATGACTAGATAGTTATAAACATGACGTAAAAATGTGAATCATTAGTACTAAAGATGTTATTGTTATTCAAACTATTAATGACTATGTTACATAACTTTAATGATTCATTCATAGGCGTTGATGATGAAACTATAAAATAGTAAAAATTGATCCAAAATTGTTAATAATGTAATTGTAAGTAATTGATAAGTATATTGAAGTCGTTAATAATGATGAGGTATAATAATAACGATTCATTTCATAAATGTTGATAATGTCATTGTAAAATGTTAATACTGTATTGCAAGTTGCCACGAAGTGAGAGAGAGCATTTATTTTTAATTTTCGATTTTCATTTTAAAAAATAAAAATATTAAGTTCGAATTTATTAAATATTAAATAATAATATTTAATTAAATTAATTTCGAATTTCCTTTTAATTGTAGTGGAGAGAGAGGGTTATGGAGAAGATCAAGGGGGAGAGAGAAAGAGAATCATTAATGTGTAATATTAATTAAATTTTCATAATATCTTATTTATTCTAACTAACTATTAACTACTAATCCTTCATTAACTACCTAATCTAGTATCAGCCAATAAAAATGGTTTAAAAACTTCCTTAAACAATAAGGCTTAAGGACCGGATCCAACCCGTATTTTGCCTAATGAATAATAAAGAGGTGGATATAAACAAAAAGGAAGTCACCTACCAGTGTCAAAGTGCCAGCTCATTCCCCCCTGACGAATCACTTCCCACCTCGCTGGCGCTTTCATTAAATCAACTCGGCCCCACTCCCTCCTAATCTTCACCGGAATATCCTATTTCATTTTCATTTATTTCTTCCCTCATCCCTTTCATTTTCTTCTTTCTTCTTCTCACACTGTCCCCGAAACCTCTCCAATTCTCCCCCAAATCCTCCTCGGAAACCGAGACCGATCCCTCTTCTCCCCGCTCAACAATGTCCAAGCAGACCTACAGAGTCTGCTTCTGCTTCCGCCGCCGGTTCAGACTCGCCGTCGCCGAGGCCCCGGACGAGATTCGGGGCTTCTTCAACCGCTACTCCGAGAATGGGCTCATGTCGGCCGATCACCTCCGCCGCTTCCTGGTCGAGGTCCAGAAGCAGGAGAATGCCACCCTCGAGGACGCCCAAGCTGCTATCAACAGTCTCCAGGAGCTCAAGCATTTGAACATCTTGCATCACCACAGGGGCCAGAGTCTCAACCTCGAGACCTTCTTCAAGTATCTCTTCGGCGACATTAACCCCCCAATCGACCTCAAACGCGGGGTCAGGATTTAGATGATTTTGAACTTTTTGCCCCTTCCTTTGAACTCACTGTTACTTCACTTGCTGTGCTTTTCCAATTTTCGTCTTTTTTTCGTCTGTGAGGGTTTCTGTCGGTTGAGATTTGATGCAATTATAGAATTGAATTTGTCTCGTTCTGAGTAGTTGCTAGCCTTACTAGCTAGCAAGCATTCCCTTGCCTGAATTTCCTTTTTGGCTCAGTAGGTTTTGATTGGTTTTCTGTTTTAAGATAAGATACATTTTCTGTGACTAGTCCAATCCAATTGTCAGGCAGTTCTTTATTCCCCTGTGAGGTTGCTAACGGATGCTTGATTTCGAAAATTTGGTCGATTGAAGTTGCCTCTTTTGGCTGAATTCTGGGTGTGGCTTGGTTTACATAGCTTTGCTTGTGTTAACTGTACCGAAATTCTTCTATAAAAATTGCCCATTCTCTGTTCTGCAGGTGCAGCAGGATATGACTGCTCCTCTTTCGCATTATTTCATTTACACGGGGCACAACTCGTATCTTACCGGGAACCAACTTAGTAGTGACTGTAGTGACGTTCCCATCATACAGGCACTGCAGAGAGGTGTGAGGGTGATTGAACTGGATATATGGCCCAATTCCAACAAGGATGGCATTGAAGTTCTCCATGGAAGGTACTCTAGTAGTTCTGTGCTCTTCCTCCTGAGATGGATGGCAAGATATACATGACTACTCTCTGAAATAGGGAAGTAATGAAAAGATGCATGAGTCTTTTGAACCAACTTCTAGAATTTTTATTGTTCTTTATCTTGTTGATGGCTCTCTAGACTTCAGTCGTCTACTTTAAACCAGGAAAGCGATTGTTTGTTGTTGTTATGTAAGACGAATTTTTCTCTGAAGAGATTATTTCTTAATAGCATCAATAATCTTTTCCTGTTAGATTGTCTTGAACTTGCTTGTAATCACTGTAATTCTTTCTTTCGTTCGGCTTAGGACACTGACAACCCCTGTGGAACTTATCAAATGTTTGCGGTCTATCAAAGAGCATGCCTTCACTGCATCTGACTATCCTGTAGTCATAACTCTGGAAGACCACCTCACTCCAGATCTGCAGGCTAAAGTAGCTGAGGTAAGAGTTTGTTAATTGAACGTGTTTTAATCTCTTGGGAATTATCATTGTAATGTTTCCTTTGTTTTTCTTGTAGATGGTCACACAAACGTTTGGAGACATTCTGTTTTGTCCTGATTCGGATTGCTTAAAAGAATTCCCCTCCCCTGAATCATTGAAGAAACGGATTATCATATCAACCAAACCACCAAAAGAGTATATGTCAGCTGCAGTTCCCAAAGACGCCCAGGAAGGTGATTCACAAAACGGGAAAACTGCAAGTGATGAGGAAGCATGGGGGAAAGAAGTGCCGCATCTTGAAGGCCCTGCTTCAGGCAATGACAAGGTAAGTGTGAACCCTACCTAAATGTGATTTTAGAGTCACCTGGCGGTGGGTGTTTTATCCCTGCAATTTGACTTTCTTCTTGCAGGAAGAAACTGAGGAAGATGAGGATGATGACGAGGAAGATCCTGACGAAGGAGTGAACAGGTTCCAGAAGTCTCTTGCACCAGAATATAGACGTTTAATTGCTATTCATGCTGGTAAGCCTAAAGGAGGAATGGATGAGTGTCTCAAAGTCGATCCTGAAAAAGTGAGGCGTCTTAGCTTAAGTGAGCAGCAGCTAGAAAAAGTTGCAGAGGATCGGGGTACAGATATTGTCAGGTGTGCAAAATTTCAAAATCCTTTATTCTTTTCCTGAAGTCCATCTTGCAATTTGTTGCTTTATTCTTTCAAGTTTCTGTAATACATTAGTGCGGCCAAGTTGAGTATTGAACAACTATTTTTCATCAAATTCTAATTGTTAAAGATGACAGATTTACCCAGAGAAACATTTTGAGGGTGTACCCAAAGGGCACTCGTATTACTTCATCCAACTACAACCCACTAATCGGTTGGATGCATGGAGCTCAAATGGTTGCTTTTAACATGCAGGTATTATCTTTTAAACGCTTATCCTGTTTCTGAGTTTCTTTCTTTGCTTCTTTATCAACTACCTTTCACCAGTTTTTTCTTTCATTTTGTCTTTGCTTTCACTACAAAATCCTTTCAACTAATTAGGCTTAATTTTTTTCATTACAGGGATTTGGAAGATCTCTTTGGTTGATGCATGGGATGTTCAAGTCCAATGGAGGGTGTGGTTATGTGAAGAAACCAGATTTTCTACTGAAATCAGGTCCTAATAATGAAGTATTTGACCCTAGAGCTACGTTGCCTGTGAAGACAACTCTTAAGGTGATCGCCACATCTAAAAAAATAAAGGATATGGAATCTACATCAACAGCGGCTCATTTTTCTCACAAAAACACATTCGCCTTTTTCTTGCCTGTGTGACAGGTGAGGATATACATGGGAGAAGGATGGTATTACGATTTCCGCCACACTCATTTTGATCAATATTCCCCACCAGATTTTTACACCAGGGTGAGTTCAATCCTCAGTTACTCAGTTTTCATGTGATCTTGTGTTACTCGCTCTCCATTTCTCGCCTGACTGATTGTAAAAATCTTGAAGATAATTCAATGATAATAATTAATCATTCCTGCAAGCAGGTGGGGATTGCTGGAGTCCCAGCAGATGTAGTGATGAAGAAAACAAAGACAATAGAGGACAACTGGATACCGGTTTGGAACGAAGAGTTTGAGTTCCAGTTAACAGTTCCGGAACTAGCCTTGCTGAGGCTCGAAGTCCATGAGTATGACATGTCGGAAAAGGATGATTTTGGAGGCCAGACTGTTCTCCCTGTGTCTGAAATACAAAGTGGAATTCGAGCTGTTCCTCTCCATGATCGGGAGGGCAAGAAATACAACAATGTCAAGCTACTGGTGCACTTTGATTTTGTGTGAGATGAAATGGGCAGAGTCGTGGAGAACTCTGAAAGGATACATAGGATTCAGTCGAGGTTGCTGTGCGACTGCGTGAGCAATAATGGCATCTCCCTGTTGACCTTTCTGGTGTTGCAGATGAGGCAGGATATGGAATTTGCTTTATTTTCTTTGCCGGTTCATTCGTCGACTCAGCCTTCAGTCACAGAATCTCTCCTACAGTTTGTATGGCTTAGAGTAACTTGAGCTATCGCAGGTGAATATATGTACCATCAAACAAAACTCCGCCTGTTTGGATAATGGTGTGTCTCTAAGGAGCTGGATTGAAGGTTCATGTCGTAGTGTTGTAAAGGGTGGGTTTTGGCGTGTGTATATATTGTGTATAAAACGCAAAATCAAAAGGCACGTGCTTGTGCTTCTTGAAGTTCAATTATATTAGGTGTAGTTTGGAAGTTGTGATTGTTCATTTGAATAGTGTTTGCTCTATATCAAATTCAATCTATTATTGACTTGTGGAAATTCATTGTTTGCTTTCAATTTTTTGAGTTACCAAATTTGTAAGTCCACGAATTTTGATGGTTCAAATTTGTCTATCCCACAGATTCGTAAATTTTATCTATATGTGTTAGATTTGAAAGATGACTCTAAAATCATAATAATTATTTACTTATGTATCTCCATTAAAAACAAAAATAAAGGGTAATAAAATAATTTACATTTTAAAGCTATATATTTGGGAAAGTAAGTTTGTTGATTTGTTCATGGATTTATTGTTATGGATTTATGCTTTTAATTATATAAATTTTCTTATTACCTTAAAGACATTTTTATTTTTGAATGAGAATATGAAAGTAAATGGCCATCACGAATTTATGGTCATGGCCTAAATCCCACACCTATATGTGGGATTTACAAGTTGATTCGGGTATAATTATACATATTTTACCCCTCATGTTTTGATTGTTTGACTTGCTAAATCATCGTCCCTCGACCTATTTTACGCTAAGTTGTGCTTCTTTTGCTATATTTCAGGTCCTAGTATGTGTGGTAAGGTCGAGAACAAGTTTCGAGACGATTGTAGGTCGACAAGTGCCAAAAAGTGAAGAAAATGCCAAAGTCACGGGCTAGGGGTAATTGTCACGGTCTCCTGGGCGTGACAATTGTCCCCAAGGCGTGACATTTGCAAGGATCAGAAGAGTTTGCACATCTTGCGGGAGTAAAAGTTGTCACGGACACCAGACGTGACAATGGTGAATAGGTCGTGACATTGGACCAAAACAGCTGCATTTTTGTTCGAGATCACGACCAGACTGCAAAAGTCACGGTCATGACATTCAGCCTGTGACTTTGACTGTTGGGCTGTACAAAAAGACAGAAGCGGGGGGAGAGAAAAGAGAGCTAGTTTTTGAAGAACTTGGTTCTCTCTCTAGGGTTTCGACCCAAAACACAAAGAAGAGTTCTAGAGAGAGTTTTTGAGAGATCTTCGAGCTTAATTGGAGGTTTGAGTTGCTCTTGGCGACAAGGATTCAATCCTAGAAGATGAGGTAGATGCCGATCTTGGGCTATTTTGTAATCTCTCTCTCTCTTCTCTATGAACTAGACCTCTTTCTCTTAGGTTGATTAACCCCAGGCCTAGACTTTGGTTTGAAGTTCATGTATGTGACATATTCTATGTTTGATTGATGATTTTATCTATTTGATGGATTGCCTGAGTTTGGTTCCATTTCATATATTGAGCTTTTGACCTAGGAGGGAGAAAATCTCCTTAGAGCCCATTATTGGCGTTTTCGGGTCACTCCTATCGTATATTGTCCGGTTAATACTCGAGGGAGTTGATTCGATCGGTTTACTAGCGATATCTGAATCCCTAGGTTGAATAGAGCACCTACTCATCCATCAATTCGTCATTCCGGGTCAATCCCGGGGGAGTCTATCCCCTAACGGTAGAATAGTGAGTTGATCGAGTTAGGATAATACTCAACCGTGTATAGCACCGGTCAGAAGATCAAAAGAGGAATCACCCCCAGAAGGCGAAGCTTCAATTGGTTTGGTTAAAGAAAGGAGAGGAATCATCGACCCAACTGACGGAAACTTGTAATTAGCTAGGTTAGTTAGTTTAGTCTTCTTAATCACTACCCTAGGTTGGCTAGATAAAGAACCCTAAATCTGAAGTAAGGTAAACTTAGATCTCCGTAGTACTATAAATTTTATTACTTGCTTACCCTATGCTACACCCGGTTGTCGGTTATGTTTGGTCGTCGATTGTGATGTAGTTAGAATCGAGCCAAAAGTACGTGTGGTCCACGGATTTGGATCCTTCAAATTCATGGGCTCCATAAATTTGGTCCGTAAATAATTACAAGCAAACGACACTACAATTTCGTAACATAAGAATTTATGGACAAATCCAACAAACTGTCCATATCCATAATGCCCAAATCCTTTACAAATTCAGAGTTTTTCAAAACAAAGATTTTAACCAAGACTCTCATTTTTCAAATCAAATAACCAAACCACCTCAAATCATAATCTTCTTAAATACAAGTTCTAAAACCAAAATCCTCATTTTCCAAATTCAACAAAATCAAAATCCACGACAGGGGATGAACTATTCTAGAAGAAATTTGGAGCTTGAAGGTTGTTTTCTCATTTACTTAGCTTATTTTTGCTCCTCGTTGATATAAGCCAAGACTCCAACTCCTGGACTTATCAATCAGAAACGCAGCAAAGTACACGATTAGTAACACAACGAACACAAACAGAATTAACTCGGACCTACTCCACGGTTGGGAATAGGGTCAAGTATACGATGTGACTCCACAATTAAGGTGATGAACTAGTTGATAACGTCGAACTCTCCTTGCTGGCTCGATTCCACGAACAGACAAGAAATAAAAGTAAGAATTTAATACTCAAAACTAGGGTTTTTTATTGATCAAAATCTGTCCAGCCCGTGGGCAAATCACCCTCCTTTTACAGAGGTTACAAAATCTTGTGTCTCTCCTTAAACAACTAAAAAACCTACTCCTATAAGCTAAAGAGACCAAATACCAAAAGGAAAAAGAAAAACAAAAAGAATCTATCCACAAGGTTTCTTTACGGGTTTCACGATTTGGGCTTGTCTGGCCTTCTTTCTCTTCTTGGATGCAGATTAAATTGACCTCTTGGCCCACAAACAATTCAGGCTCCACCGATGCGAAACTCTTAACCAAATATGCTTGTAGTTGAGCCTTGAACGCTTTGGTTTGACTTTGAGTAATTGGACTCTGAACTTGAGCAGCCTCTTCTCGTACCATTGATGGGCTTGAAGCGATCTTGGCATTGATGCCCTCATCACTCGTAGTACTAACATGGTTGCCCATTTAGTGGCACAAACAGTAATTGCATCGGTAGATCGACATTTAGTTGATTACGACTTTTTACTTTTCACAACCTTGTAAATTGTAATCTCATGTCTATTTTCAATCTATTATGACAAAAAAAAAACAACAACAAAACCACCCAAAATTGCTTCATTAAGGATTTTCTTAGCGATCGTTAGAGAGATTCGAGTTCATCACCTCACCTTCATTACAATGTTTAGGAAACTCTACCATACTGGTTTGTCATACCGAAAATATCGATTATCGAAACTAAAACAATAAACAGTTTTAGTGGTAGAAAACGACGACCACAATGAAATCACAGTTTTACTTCAAATACTTTTCTAGTATGACCGCTATAACAAACCAAGCTTCATGGTTCAAAAATAAAAATATACTAGTTTTTTACCCGGCCAGTTGGCCGGAGAAGTTCATTTTATTATTTATATTAGTTAACTTATCTACATGTTTTGAATTTTTTGGATCTTGTATACATTTTGTGCTCTCGCTTCATAAGTGAATATGTGGTATGCCTATATCGAAAATTCTTAATATTTAATAATTAGCACACTCGCTTGTGATGTTTTTATTCTCTGATCATAAATCATGTCGTAAAGATTTATCACGTCCCATTTAAGATCGTATATAAAAAACTTTCCACCAAGACGCTCAAATTTATTATCTTATACAACAAATATCAATTCATGATTCTCGAGTTTGTACGAACTCTCAGCCAATTAATCAGAGTTCAAAATATTGGAAAAAGATACTTGATTACTGGATAAATTATGTTTATCCCAATTGAAATTTGACACACATTGTATCCCTTATAAGGATTAAATTCTCTAAACCTCACTCATTTTTATTGTTGATGCTCATGAAGTCTTTGTATAGCAACTTATGACAATTTTTCTATCAAGATACAAATTATTATTATCTTACAATATATATCAATTGCTTATATGTTAAGTTTGGACTAACCTTCAACCCATGCCTTTTGTCTAGATGTTCGTTTAGAATCTGAATCCAAGGCATTCATATACACTATCGAAAGTTCTCATCTTAACATGTTCCTTCAATGTATAATTTTTCAACTATTTGAATGTCCATTCGCTAAAATTTCTTTATATTTGATGTTTGTTCTAGAACAAATTTTTTTGTTACTTATATTAATAATCGGTAAAGTGTGTATACGATAGACAAATATTTCAGGTGCATTCAAAATTATGTATTCCTTGAATAATTAACTTATAATTTTTTTAAAATATTTTGTAGCAAAATTTAAAAGTTCATACAAACATGTGGCTTTTCACATGTATTTAAATTATTGGATGTATTGTAGACACGTCTATTGTTAGGACTTTGCTACGGTGACATGCATGTCACGGTGACATGCACTTTTCGGTCGACCTCATATAGGATTAGGTCGACCTAATCTGTTGTTTCAGTGTAAAAACAGTTTCATTGTGCCTACTTTGGAGATTCCTATCTTACAATTGGCTAGATGGAAATTGGATATTAATGGCTTGTTTTGAAATTGAAGTGTTCCTCTACGCATTAAAATACTTGGGAGCTCGATAGGAAGTCCAAAAGACCATTTTTGAACCTGATCAAAAGGCTATGCCAAAACTGGGAAACTGCCTGAAAATGGCTAAGTCTGGGAACGTGTTTGTGAAGCCTACTTTGGAGCTCAAATTCAAGGATAATTCGATGAATTGGATGAAATATTGGATATCTTTAAGGCTTCAATCAAAAGGCTCGAAGTTGCTACGGAGTCTGTTTTTCTGACAGCTTGCTTGTGCTCGAAGTCTACCAGAAAAACAGTCTTCGTAGCAACTTCAACCCTTTTGGTCAGGTTGGATAATACCCGCTCGGGTGTGGGGTGTGGCAGGTCGACCCACTCTTATATGTTATCTGAAAAAAGAACGTCGATATTTAGTTCTTTGACAATAACACATAGAAAAAATAATTCATAAATGGATGAGAAACGTAGTAGAAGGAATAATTGAGTCTCAATAGTTGAAAGATAGTATAGAGAATTTCTTTGGATGTAAACATGATTTTAGAAAGGTCAAAAGAGAAAAAAATACATGTAGATATTGATGCAAATCAAGATAGAACGGGTAAAAAACGGGGACGGGGAGGGACAGATGGTAAGCAATACCCATGCCTCGCAACAAGTTACTGGAGGTCGGATGATATCCTCCCCAAACAAGTTGGGACACGTCAGGTCGCACGGTTCATATAAGATATTGTCATCACTACTAATATACAATTTGGGTACATGGGTTAGTTATGAAGGTTCCCCTATAGAGCAGGACAATATATATTATTCTCGCAAACATTGGTGATCGTCTTCTCATTTTAGTCACTACATTAAAATTGAAGAGAATTTATTAGCTATTGACAAAGTTAGTAAGACGGAAACATGTAATGTTATAAGAAAATTTTGTACAGAGATACAACTAAAGCTTTATGATTATATGATTCTTTAAACTTGCATCTATATATTTGCATGCTTTCTTACAAATTTTAATTTGGGCCTAATATACAATTTGGGTACATTGAGTTTGTTGTGAAAGTTCTCTGTGGGGCAGGACAATATATGCAATTCTAACAAATATTGGTGATTATTTTCTCCTTTTGGTCATTACATTAATATTTGTCTCTTAACATGATGATAAAGAAACCTATTTTCTTATAGATTTGTCTCTTAATGAAACTACAAATTTCAGAGTTTTAGAAAACCAAAATTTGGTTTCACAAGTATTGTTTTCGTGATAAAAGTGATGGAGGTGCATCACATCCTTCAGAGAGTGTAAACGAATTGACACTACAAAAGAAAAGGCTTCTAACGAGAGGAAAATGTGGCGAGGGGTACAGAAACGGTCGTCAGATGGCGATTTTGATTCCAACTATCTTACTACGAAGGGGTTTTTATTTCCGGTCGTTGTTCGCCTCAAACACCCCTCGTTATTGGCTTTGGCGAAAATTTTAGAAAGTCCGCCCAATTTTTTCGGTTTCGCGGGATTTGCTGGGTCACTTTCTAAATCTTAGGAAAAGGCGCACCGCACCTAGATCCTCCTTTTGTCCGAAAGAAACATTCACCCCTATTTGGTCTTTCTCTCGACCTAATCTTCCCTCTATCTCACCTTGCCGCAAGAAATTGATTCAGGCGAATGCCCAAATGGACTTCAACAGCGTCGATCTAGGTTTCCCAAAAGGAAGCCAATCCCCCATCAATCCTTCGCTAAATCCAGCCGCCAACGTCGATGATTTGCAGCCGCCTGCCAAGAAGGTGTCCATCGCGATTCTTCAGATTTGTATGCATGTCGTGGGTCGCCGCTTCTCCTACGGCTCCACCTCCAGTGCCTCATCTCCTTCAGAGAACTCAACCCCAGCAAAAGCTCTCTTCTACCACTGCTACCTCTGCTCATCACTTCCTCCTTCCGATGGTTCTAGCTATCCCCAGCTTCTTCTGTCCTGCGGTCACGAGCTCGCTGAAGTTTTCCTTTCCATTTTCATTTCAGTTTTGCTTGCTCTAACCCCTTCTTTTGCAGATTTTTGGTGGATGTTTTTCCTCTGTGTTGCCCCAAATTTCCTTTTTCGTTCCCCATATGTTTTAGCTAATTTGATGTACAATGCATGTTACGCCTCCTGTCTTTGCCTCTTGCTCTTGCTTTAACTTTGTTATATATGAGAAATATCTCCTTGTGTATGGTGCCCTGTTCAAGTTGTCTAGTTTATTCTGTTAGGGTTGATTTGGTGGATGTTGTATTTCCAAATTGGAGCTGTATGTTCTTTGTTTATATCATATTCAGTTATGCTCTGTTCGCTTCCGTGTGGTTTAGTTCTCTTGGGTCGAAGAGTACAGAGCTAGCACCCCAAAGTAAGATCTGGAATCGAATGCTACCGGTTCAAACCTCGTAAATTATTGGTTTCCCATCCGAATCTATGACTCTATTCGCTCGTTGTTTATTGTGGTCTATTATGTTTCTATCTAATTTCTTTTTGTTGGGTTTTCACTGTGTTTGTTTTGCATGAGCCAAAATTCAGGAGCAGCTACCGATTCCCACTTCCCAATAGCAGACGAAAGGATCAGACAAAAACAGGGGCTATCGAGTTCATTCTAGTGAGTTTGGGGGTAAGGTATTGACAATATTTGAGATGATTAAGCATGATTAAATTGAAGTTTAGTTTTGTTGAGATTATTGGATGATATGGTTAAGCTGTTCTTTGATGATTGTTCCATTTCATTTCATTTATCTTCCCCTGAGTTAGCTCCCATTGTTATGCTGCGGGACTAAAGAATCCTAACTGTCTAACAGAAGAGGGAATTTGAGCCATGCTGGTTACATAATTCAACAATTTAGTTCATGAAGCAAAGTTGGCATTGTTTGCTTGTTACCTCTAATCATGTGTTCTGTTATTAGGTTAATTGTCCACTTTACTTACAAACACATATTGCATTTGTTACTAGTTTCAATACAGGTCATCATTTCTTAGTAGTTCCAACCGGGGCTGGTGGCATTATATACTATATACCCTTTTGGTTGGCCATTCTGTGTGAGTGTTTTAATTTTGTTGAATTACTATGCTGCTTGTTATTTTCTTGACTGTTATGTTATCCATGGTTCTAGACCAATAGAGTTTAGAAAGGGTTGTAAATGCACAACTGGAAGTTGCTACTGTGAATTATGGATGTACAGTTTCTTCTTGGGCTACTTCTCTAAGCCGGGAATTCTTGGCAAATAAGACTGGTCTATCCTTTTCTTGTTTGATTTCTATGTTTGTAGAAATTGAAGTAGCATGGTCTTTTGGTTTTGTGTCTATTGTCATTGGTTGTTCGAAACAGAGTAATTGTTGTGTTTTTTTTTTGGCAGGTTAACTAAGTTCAAGTGTTTTGATTGCTAGTAATCCACAGAAAGTGAAGGTCTAATTCCTTATTTTCACAGTTCTTGAAGCTTTGAGTAGGTAAACTCTTAAGAGAAATTAGTTTATATATTTACTCTTTGACCTTTGTTTTCTTGGTTGTACATTTCCATAAATTTACTTTTAACCTTGATACATCTCTATCATCACCATTAACAAGTTACTGTATAACATGACTATTTTTATTGCTCCAGCAAGGACTTGGAATGAGATCGGGAAGGACAAAGGGATCAAAGCAGAGTGTTTCAAGAAGCTGGAAAAAAAAAGATGTTATTGTTATACCACTTAGAATGCTAATGTAGTATATATATATATATATATATCTTTTGTATTTTAGTATATTTATGTATGTCTTGTATATGTTATGAGTTCAGATTACGTTTCCTTCTATTTTATTAAAGCATAAGCACATAAACATGTTGTAATCCTTGACAATTATATACTCTTTCTTTAGTGATATAAGATTTCAATGGTGAATATTAATAGTAGCAATTGGTATGGTATTTTTCGCAGATTGTATCTTTCCATGAAAATCAATAAGCATAGAAGTTGGGTTGCTTTTAGTGTCAATAACGATGGGAATTCACAAAATTGATAACGTATTAGTGAGGGTAATCCTGTCGTCAATGCTTATTATCTAGTTGGTGAAAATTAATATTCAACGACCGGAAGATATTACCCTCAGTAAAGATTTTAACGACCGGATAAGATTTTACCGTCGTTATTGACTTTTACCGGCGAAGCCTATAATGAGGGGTCCTATCCCGTCGTTAATGACTTTTCCCGACCGTTTTTGGACAATTAACGACCGTTTTTACCCATCGTTAAAACCTCTTTTTTTGTAGTGTGAGATGATGAAACTCCAGTTTCAATCTAACGACTCATTAATATTAAAATGCTATCTCTTTCTCTAATAAGTAGGATAATTCGTATTCCTTCCAATATAATTAAGTTGTCAAAGTTGGGAACTAGTGGTGCTATGCTTAATGTGACCTATCGACCAAAAGTTGAAGAAAACTCTCTGAAGCACTTTTGTGAAAATCATACACAAAATTAAAAATGATGTCAACTAGGTAGCAATCTATCTTTAGACGTCCATTCTTCTTAACTTCATAATTCACTTTAGGAAAATCACCATACCCATTAAAACATAAATTATGCTAATAATAATGTTTTTTTAGAAGAGGAAGATACTATCCATGTTGGAAATTAGTGGTTTCAGATAGAATAAACAACAAATCATTAACAATTTCATGACTTGGATGTAATATATTCTACTTGAAGTGTCATATTTGCCATTTCATTATAGTTTCGCTTTTATTGAGATGTGAGAGAAGCAGAGAGAGTCGGTCTTCTAATGTTTGAGGTAGTGGAATCTAAAAATGGAGGTGACCACATTGTTAACAAGAAGGAAGCGAATATTGATTGTAGATATCTTCATTAATGTTTGGTTTTATTATATGTTTTTATTTTATTATGAGATGGTTTTCTGGCATGAGTTTGGTTATTTACTTTCATCCTTACACTAGAGAATTTGCTAGAATTTAAGGAAAAAAAATTCTAGAATGTATGTTTTTTTATGAACAATTATTATTGTCGTTTATACTATTTACGTAATGTATCCGTCCAATAATGAATTTATTATAAAACTAAAATTATATATAGTCACCCAACGGGTGAGCCCGGATCTAGTTATGTATAGATACCGATAGATAGATTCACTTCTTTCGAACCTGATTTGTTCCCCACCGAACTCCGTGATCCACCAGCTCGAGGCAAGCTGAACCTGAACCCGGAACAGCGAACAGGAAAGTCGTTTCTCGAGAGCAGAAGACGTCACTCTTCCGTCTCAACATACGAAAATGTCCACCGCCGCCGGCGCCAAGCAACAGTCGTTCACGGATTCAGATTCCGATTCCGACCACTCGCAGTCCGGCGAATCCAACTCCGCCCGCCGCCACACCGACCTCTCCAATTCCATCTTCAAATCCTACTTCGAGCTCACCGCAACCACCACCTCCGCCTCGCCGTCCCCGCACGACCTCTCCAAAATCCAGTCGTTCCTCAACTCATCCTCGTCCGGCGCCCTCTCATGCCTCATATGCCTTGAACGAATCCGCCCTTCCGATCCCACCTGGTCCTGCGGTTCCCTTTGCTTCGACGTCTTCCACCTCCTCTGCATCCAATCGTGGGCTCGCCAGGCGTCCGATCTCGCCGCCTTGCGAGCCTCCACTCGCCTCCCGATCACCTCGCAGAAGGCCGACGAGACGGCGATCTGGAATTGCCCCAAATGCAGGTCAGAGTATTCCAAATCTCAAATCCCTAGGACTTACTTCTGCTTCTGTGGCAAGCTCGAGAGTCCTCCGAATGATAATCCCTGGATTTTGCCACATTCGTGCGGCGAGGTATGTAACCGTCCGTTGAAGAATAACTGCGGCCATTTCTGCTTGTTGTTGTGTCACCCGGGGCCGTGCCCTCCGTGTCCTAAACTGGTCAAGGCGTCGTGTTATTGCGGCAAGATTGAAGATGTTCGGCGGTGTGGGTATAAAGTGTATTCGTGCAACAGTCGATGCAATAAGCTGTTGGGTTGTAAGAGCCACAAATGTAAAGAGATTTGTCATGATGGAGAGTGTCCCCCTTGTCACGAGCGCGGGGCTTATCGATGCCTGTGTGGGAAGAAAGAAGAGGAGAAGGAATGTTGTGAGAGGGATTTCAGATGTGAGATTCCGTGCAAGAAACCCTTGAGCTGTGGGAAGCATTTGTGCGAGAAAGGGTGTCACTCTCCGGAAGGGTGTGGTGGATGTCCGCTGCAAGGGAAGAGGACGTGCCCTTGTGGGAAGAGGGTTCATGAAGGAATGGCGTGTGATGTTGCAGTGCCGCTATGTGGAGATACTTGTGGTAAAATGTTGAGCTGTGGGTTCCATAAGTGTCATGAAAGGTGCCACCGAGGGCAGTGTGCTGAGACCTGCAGAATGGTTGTCTTCAAGTCGTGTCGTTGTGGAAGCTTGAAGAAAGAGGTAAAAACTTGTTCTGGATTATATACATTTCGTTTGTAAGGTTGCTTCATAGTTGGTGCATAAATGAGTTGGCAAATGATGAAAGGAACTGGAAACAGTGCATATTTGATATAGTGCTATTTATTTTTATCGCTTTATAGTATATTGTTTTTCGGGCTAGATTTTACTGACTTGAGATTAGATTCCTTGCTATCAAGATTTAGCATGTGAGAGAAAGTGCCAGATAGCGAGAGATTGTGGACGCCATGCTTGTAGACGTCGTTGCTGTGATGGGGATTGCCCGCCTTGTGGAGAGGTTCGTGTAAAACATCTTACTCAACCGAATCTTCTTCACTTTGCTAGAATGTGACAGAGCTTTGAATTTCAGGTTTGTGGGAAGAGACTAAGGTGCAAGAATCACAAATGCCCTTCCCCTTGTCATAGGTATGATTTATTGTAAGTGGCTTCATTGGACTATATAACAAGACTTGGAGTTGCAATATGGAGGGAGGGGGGCGTCGCTCTACATGTATATTTGCATATTTGCAACAACAATCACATCTATGTGATGAGCTACTTTTGCGATTTAGCATTTCTAGGGACCAAGAGCAATATTTCTTTCATATTGTACCTTTGCTCTCATCCGCTTATCATCATTTGCTTATTCTGTAGAGGTCCCTGTGCTCCCTGCCCTGTGATGGTTCCAATATCATGTGCTTGTGGTCATACACGATTTGAGGTTAGTTTTCCCCCCCTTCGTCCAGACCCTGTTGCTACTGCCAGGAAGTTGTTTATTCATTCTTGCAGTATAAATAGGTGCTTATTGAAGTAGTATTCAATTACTGGTTGATCTGATTTACTCGTCCACACCCAGTTGCATACTGGCAGGAAGTTGTTTATTCATTCTTGCAGAATGAAATGCTGATTATTGAAGTCTTCTTCAGTTACTGGTTTACCTTATTTCTAAAGCTAGTGTCAGGAACTTATGTTTCAGAGTATAATTTGCCTTCTCTTTTTGATGCTAAAGGATGAAACAACAGATTCTCTATTCTGTGATTTCTGCTATAAAATTGCTTGCATTGATTTGTCACAAATGCAAATTGATTGGTGGTCGTTGATGTGTTGCTAGGTTCCTTGTGGAACGGAGAAGGACCAAAAGCCTCCGAAATGTCGAAAATTATGTGAAATTCCTCCTTTGTGCAGGCATGGGACATACATCAAGGTATTACTAAAAATGTTTTATCTCAAAATTTGGACTTTGTGCATATTTTTCATTGGTTTTAACACTGTCGAAACCTTCTGTTTTATCCATTCCAGTGATTTGGTTATTTTTACATGTTATCTTGATGAGCGGTCTAACCATTTCTGATTTTGGAACTCTGTCCAGCCACACAAATGTCATTATGGTGCTTGCCCACCTTGTCGGTTAATTTGTGAAGAAGAGTACCCATGTGGACATAAGTGCCGATTAAGGTTCTCCTTTATTTTTTAGATAATTAACTTTTTTCAATATATGGTACTTGGATGGTAATTCTAGAGATTCACTTCAACAATCTCTCATTGTTTTTATGCTTCAGATGCCATGGTCCCATGCCCCCTCCCAAACCTGAATTTATGTTCAAACCAACTAAGAAAAGGCCTATTCATCAGAGTGAGTCTACCCCGGGGTCTCCTTGCCCTCCTTGCCCCGAACTTGTTTGGAGATCATGTGTTGGCCAGCACTATGCTGCAGAGAGAATGGTTGGTTCTATTCTGTGGGTTCATTTGTTTAATACCTGTGTTGGTTTTGGTCCACTACACGGCTTTTCTTGTTCTCTTTATGTTTCTTTTTCTGTTTTGAATGTTTATTTCCCTGTGTTTGTAACTTGCCATCTATTTCGTGTTTGCAATTTAGATGGTCTGCTCGAACAAAACCATGTTTTCTTGTGAAAATCTCTGTGGGAATCCTCTTCCTTGCGGCAATCACCATTGTACAAAGACTTGCCATGCTCTGAAGTTCAATACCTCAAATTGGTTGGGTAAAATTGCTACAAGTGAGTCGTGTGAAAAGTGTAATCTTCCTTGTGAAAAGGTAATAGACCTTCTCAGTTGAAACTTCTAAAATCGGTTGGGCCAAGTTATGTCTTTCCTATATGGATATAGTTTGTTCTACTGTATGTAATTGCATAATATTCAAAACATGCACAGGAGAGGAAGCCTGGGTGTACACATACTTGTTCTTTGCGGTGTCATCCTGATGATTGTCCACCTTGCAAGGCGCTTGTGAAACGGTCTTGCCACTGTGGCTCTATGGTCCATGCTTTTGACTGCATTTACTACAACAGCTTGTCAAAAAAGGAGCAAATTTCTGCTCGTTCTTGTGGTGGACCCTGCCATCGGTACGTAGAACTACTCTCTTTTCTAATGGTTGATGATATGCTCTGTGTGTGTGCATAGTGCATAGTGACCACAGGCATGAGGTGCTTGCCTTTTGTGCCTGCTGATTGCACTGCCTGTGCTGGATCCTCTTATTGCTTTCCTTTGATATTTGAGCGACTATATGGAAACACCATGAAGCGTTATGAAATTAAGAGATTTTATCGACCATGAAATCGAATGAGAAAACTAAAAAAGTACGACATGATCAAACATAAAAATGGGAAATTACTAGCCAAAGAGGCCCGTGGTCAAAGGGGTGGAACTTTCAGACTGTGCCTTGTCTAAAAATGTAAAGGTGCAGAGGACTGCCCCTTGAGAGCAGATCTGCGCTTGTGGTGGGACCTTCCCTGTTTACTTCCTATATATCATGGAGTAGCAAATCAAACCAAGAACGGGCTACAATGATATATGTTGGGCTTCAGAATCACTTAAGTTATTCTCGCGATCCAAGACCACAGTTCATTACAATATTACAAAATTGCAGCTCGATGCCTTGGGCTGAAGTACTTCCTATATGGTTGTCCGTTGGCAATAATGAAGTATCTTTCCTCATGTTGCTGGATATAATTATTTTGAGACCTTTTATGCTCTCGCATGATGTCTTGAGTTGGAAGCTGTCAACCCTCTCTTGGTTGTGCTTTTATGAGACATTCAATTTATGGTTTCTGCCATTGTTGTCAGTCCACAGGTTGTATTGGGTTTGGATATCCCATGAAGTCTAGCTGCATTGTAGTCGATATCTATCAGGTCTAGAGGACCTATAACATTGTATTAGTATGTTCATAAGTTCTGAAACTATTGCCATGTTATCGATGCAGGAAGTTGCCTAACTGCACACATTTATGCCCAGAGACATGTCATCCAGGTGAATGTCCATCACCTGACAAGTGCAGCAAAAAGGTAAGGAATTATTCTATCAGCTGAGATAAAGAACAAAGTTTGGATGATTTTTTCCAGAGCACTTAATGGAGTAAAAATATTTTCTGAAGGTTACTGTTCGTTGTCGGTGTCAAACTTTGAAAAAGGAGTGGCTTTGCAAAGATGTTCAGGAAGCCCACCGCGCAGCTGGTTCTGATCCCAAAGATGTGTCTAAAAATCACTTTGGACTCGGACTTCTACCTTGTAATTCGGATTGCAAGGCTAAAATTCAAGTTGTGGAGCAGGAACTACATTTGCGTTCATCAAAGGATGCTGAGGTTGGTGCCTTTTTACCTTGAGCAGAATCTCATTTAGTACTGCCAATGCCTATCTGTTTGCATGTGATGATGAGTTTTAACTCGTGGAATCATTTTTTCTCTCAACTTTTTGACGTCATTGATGGTAGAATTTATCAGCCGTGCAAATGAACCTGCATTCATATATCCCGTTACTTGTACGTTTTTCTCAGAAAGGGTTGTCTGAAATGATAGCTGCCCAAACCCAAAAAGTTATAGGTTAGGTAGGCATCTATTCAAGTGAAACACCTCTTGTGTGATAAAATACAAATCAAGTCACCCATCACTATCTGTTATTTACTACTGAGAAACTCTTTCAGCAGCATCTTGCACATTATTGGCTTAAGCAACTTTGAACTGAAATGTGTTATGCTTTTCACATCTGTGGTAGGTGAAAGACAGCACTACTGAAGCACAGCCTTCTAAGCGTAAAAAACGACGTCAACGGTTACAAGAAGCAAAGCAGTTATCCACACTCCAGGTAATGTGATAGACCGTTGGATATCCACACTTTAGTACGTGTTGAAACCGTTGGATTGCCCCCGTGCATTCCCAGCACTCCCAGGTGCACATCGGGATTGAATTAAACCATCCTGATCTAAAGGCTCATCGTTGGGAAGAATGCACAGGAGGAGGCAATCCAACAATGAACAGTAAAATTTGTCTGTCTTTCTTGACCACTGACATATCTAATGAGCTAGTCATACTATTTGGACCAGAAAATTCTCCCCGCCGTGAAGAAGCTCCTTCTAGTGGTCATCCTCGTGGGTACTCTGGTAGCTGCATCATACTATGGTTACAAGGCTCTGATGTGGCTCTCGGATTACATGAACGAAGTGGAAGAGCAAAGACACAGTAGCAAAAGAAGATACCCCAGAATCTAGCATATACACACCTGTGGACCCTCAAGTAAGCATATTCCTCGAAAACTTGCTGCTTCATTTACTCTAATAAAGCAAGCCTCACACAGCAGAGAACACTAAGATTGATGGGGAAAGGGGTTCAAGCCTGTAGGGAAGGAGGTCAATAATCTGCTTCAATGATTTGTGGGACTAGTTGGCTAAGAGTGGTTTTGTGTTTGGACATTTGGATTCCTTATACCTGGATTTACACACAACACTCACTCACTCACTTGGTAGAGGAAGGATTGGACATCCTGTTGTTGTTTTGGGTTTGTGTGGTTATCTGTTGGAACCAAATTGGGTGCCTCTACAGCAAAATTATTGGGCAGGCAAAATTATTGGATAGTGCTTGTGGGATGTTTACTTGATAGTTGATACTTAAAACCATTTTATTATCTGTTAGTGAGACATGATTATAATAATGTGTACAATGCTGATAGTGCATATTGTTATAGATGCTGCGAATATCAATCCTGTTAAGTTATTGATAAACACAGCATCGGGGACGACTGGTTTAGGTCTAATATTAGCAGTCAAAAAGACTAGTCGTTTACCTCGTTTGATGGCTTGTTTACTCTTTGACCATTTTTGTTTCTGTCGCTCTGATTGTACCAATTATGGTTTCTGTGGTTACCTTGGGTGACACGTCTGATACTACTGGTAGACCCGGGCTCAAAATAGGGTGAGTAACCAAATTTGAACCCTTCTTTTTAGACCTGGCAATCGGGTCGGGTTGGGTAATTTTGGGCTGGGAATCTCGGGTTACGGGTCTTCACGGGTCGGGTCATGATCGGTTGCTGATTTCGGGTCAAATATTGACCCAACCCATCGGGTTTTGGGTCAGGTTTTGGGTCATTTCGAATCATGAGTGTTCTCAGAAACAATACCAAACATACTTCATAAATTTTTAAAGAACACAAATTTTTACGTATGTGCGACAATAGTTTGCCTAGCACATGTTAATTAACAAATGCCCAACTCCTTCCATGCTAATGAAAAGAAATACAAATTACACAAATTGTCAAAAAAACAATGACGAAAGTAATACTTCTACAATAAACAAATGATGTTTAATTATCTTAACAATCCAAACTTGTCTTTCAAATCCTAATAAATTTTTTTAAACATCTCACCAAAATATGAGTGATTTTATCATTTTGAGAGTGATATATGCAATGAAACGGACCCACAAACCAACCCAACCCGACCCAAAAACTACGGGTTAATCGGGTTTGGGTCATTCGGGTTTTGGGTTATAAAAATCTCAACCCATTCTCTATTTTTCGGGCGGGTTCGGGTCGGGTCAACGGGTCGGGCTGCTCATTTGCCAGGTCTACTTCTTTTAAGTGGCCGCAGATCTAAGGGTAGAGAATTAAAAGAATTTATTTTTCCTAGTTTTCTTGATTGGATCATATCTTCTTCATTCTAAATCGGGTTTCAATTTTTTTTGCATAGAGTTAACGAGTTCGTTGTGCTTTACAAAATGATATCCATTTTCAATATTTTTTGAGAAAACAAAATTCCGTACCTCTCGTTACCAACTCTATACCATATGGTATCTCCTTCGTTGTTTAGTCGTTTTCGGAAATTTTTGCACAGAAGGAACGATTTAATTATGATCTATTGGATTTCAAAATTTTCTGAGTGAAAAAATTTCATACCTCTCGTTACCAACTCCATGCCATACTATACCACCCTGGTGTGGGTGGTATTTTTCATACCATATGGTATGCTGTTATTTAATACCAGTTAATACCATATGGTACAGTTAATACCATATAGTATAGACTGGTAATAACTGACAAATTTTTTTTGTTCCAAAAAATATCAAAGTGGATATCATTTTGAAGAACACAATTAATTTGATCTAACTATGCAAAAAAAAATAATTTCGAGTTAAAACGAGTGAGAAATCGTCTGTTAAAGATTAAGGAAAGGAAAACTAAAGGTCTTTCGAGGAGAGAGAAGGAGGCGCTGTGGCGGATTCTTATTAGGTTATGCATGAGGTTATTCACCTGATGGTTACTGATGGGATCCAGACTCGTTGACCCGAAAGCAACACGTACCGGAACAAGAGCTGGCCGCCGGCCGGAATGAACTTGAGGCTTGAGCGGTTGGTTCAAGTTTCAAAGCGAACAACATTCGGGGTAGATTCTTTGTCCTTCTGGTTGTCGTATCTTTATTCAGCTCGTCATAATTTTGCATGTGGTAGTGTTTGAGAAAACGTGTTGAATCTGTATTTCCGAATAAAGTCATAGGCGGTATGAAATTGTTGAATGTTAAAAATTACTTTGTCAGTGACTTTTTTGGTGAAACTTCTCGTACGATTTTAGAATGGGTTATATGTATAATATGTAGGGCTGGGAACAGTCCAATTCTATTGAAACCGGACCAGATTGACCCAATTTTTTAAAACCGTATTGATCAACTCCATGACCGAAGACGGGATTGGATTGTTACCCGGTTTTAACCAAACCGAATTGGATGAAATACGGTTTTAACCAAAAAATCGGATCTATTCAATTTAAATCAGATCTTACTTGAGGAGGGGAAAAAAAAAATCATCGACCTGCATCTCTCTCCCAGATTCAAATTCCACATCTCTCTTTCCCCAAATCTCGCATCTCTTTCCCAAATCCTATATCTCTCTTCCCCAATCTCGCATCTATCTCAATCTTGTATCTTCTCCTCTCCTCTCGCTTCTTCAGGGTTCGTCCGTTGGCTGGTGGATGACGGCTGTCGACAAAGATCTCAACGGCCGGTGCTACGGAGGTGGAACAGAATAGAAAAACCTTTGCATGCCTCCTGCAACTGGCGGGATTCGCTGTCGACCAACGGGAGTCACCAAACAAGGATGTAGGGATGCGATTTGCAAAGGGATGGGGTCGTCTTCTTCTTCTATTTTTAGTAGTTCTTGTGTTTCAAAGGTGAAGGAGAGGGGATAGAATGAGTGGTGGCGGCATGAGAATAGAGAGGGGTCTCTCTATTTCTTAGTCAGGGATCAGGAATAGGGTTGGGGCTTGGCGGGCCTTGTTGGGCTATGGTGGGCTGGGCTTCGCTTGGTTTGGGGTTATCTGGTTTTTCCGGTTTTAACCGGATTGGACCGGGTTGGCTGCACCATAACCGTGAACTGGATTGGATTGATGGCAATCCGGTTTCCGGTCACAACCGGGACGGTTTTAACTACCCGGTTTCCGGTTTGACCGGAAAATTGGAACCGGATTCCCAGCCCTAATAATATGCCCCTCTACTATGACGGTTTATCAAACATGCCATTTTACTATTTTTTACATCAAACATGCCCATGTACTTTGTAAAAATGATCAAACATGCACTTTTGTTTACATTTTTATCCAAAAACTGTTAACCAAGGTCGAAGTTTGGTTTGGGCGGCACAAATGTCTAAAATATCCCTAATAATTTCACTTTATATATATATATTTTTTTTTGCTCTTTTGTATAGTAAAATAATTCAAATAATTTCACTTTGAAGAGACTCATAGAAATAAAACGGGATACAAAGCTGAAATTTTCGCTCCCATTTGTCAATGTCGGGTCGTCTAAATCTCGGTTCAACCATGATTGGCGATTTTTTAAATGAAAATTTTAATAGAAGGGCATGTTTGATAATTTTTTCAAAGTATAACGGCATGTTTGATGTAAAAAATAGTAAATAGGCATGTTTGATAAAACGTTATAGTAGAGGAGCATATTATGCCTCCTTTTAGAATCTTTGCTATAATATGCCACTGACCCCACCAACAATCAAAATTTAAGATTGCTAAAGTGGAATGACTTTAAAAGAACTAATATCAAATGGATTTAAGATTTTGGGTAATATGTAAGGTGGAAATGCGGAATGAATGAAATTTTAATGTATTTTATAGATAAAATTGTACGAATTTATATAATGTCAGGATATGGTGTTTGGTTTAGAAGGACTATGATATCAGAGTTTGAGTAAATTTTCTAAATATTTTGGGCAAACACAGAGAATATATGAGGTTATACGGGGACAAAGTCCTACACTTTCTTTCAATTAATAAGGTGTCTGTTTAAGTATTGGCGTATTATCAACTTGTTGCCCTCTTTTGTCCATGCAGTCATAGTTGAAGATTTTAGGATCTTCAACTATGAGCTGAGAAATTCGAAGCTCTAAATTATTTGATGGATGTAATCCTGTGCTTTTATGTAATTGAAGACTTGTCATTGAAGCATTTTTTATATATAGAAGAAAACTAAAAGGAGCTATTCATACTTGTTTTTTTTTTATGTACCATCATAATCGTTTTTTTAAATGCTTTGGTCGTTGCAGGTGCAACCAAAGCTGAAATTCTTTCTTTGGCAGATTTTCAGTCGTATTCTGCCCACTACGGAGGCTTTACTCGAGAAGGAGGTTGATGTCCTGGGGCGTTGCCCGGTTTGCTGGGCGGAGCTGGAGTCTTTGGAGCATCTCTTCTTTCTTTGTCCCGTGGCGAAGGAGTTATGGGAATGCGGTGGGGTCCTGGGGCTGACGGATGGTCTGGATGGTGCTAACTTTGTGGTTTTCCTTCGGCGGGTCTTGGAGCGGGTAACATCGGAGGCCATGATGTGTAGGGTGGTGGCGGTTTTGTGGCGCATTTGGAAGGCGCGTAATTGGGTGGTTTTCGAGCTTAAGCAGGTCCATAGAGCCGTTCTCAGGCAGCAGCTTCTGCATCAAATTCAGGAGTGGGTAAGGGTGCTTGAAAGGGAGGGGGTTGGAGGGCTTGCTGATCCGCCAGTGCAGGGGGGGATGGGGGGGTTGGCTGGAATCGTGGGGGAGCTGTCGTGTTCTTTTGATGGTGCGGTTTGTGGTCAGTCGCATGCTGCAGTGGGGATAGCTATCCGGGATGCAACGGGAGCCGTCGTGTTGGCGAAAGGGGAACGTTTGGATGGAGCGTTTGAGCCAGCGGTGGTGGAATTGATTGCTCTTCGGGAGGCTATGTACTGGTGCATTATGAGGGGCTGGGGATCAATGCTGTTTTTGGGGGATGCTAAAGCTATAATTGATAAGGTGAACGCGCTGGAGGTGCGGGACGCCAAGGGTGGAGCAATCCTTCAAGAAGTCAGGTCTTTTCGGCATATGTTCCCGGGGTTTAGAGTGCAGTTTGTGGGTAGGCAGAACAATAGGGTTGCCCATTTGGTGGCAAGGAAGGCCCTAGATTTGTCGGCTAGTACTGTACTTGGTTTTGATTTTTGCGCTTGGCTCCGGTCGGAGTTGTAAACGTTCGATCTATCTTTCTCTTGGTAATGCAAGCTATCTTTGGTTAAAAAAAAAAAATGCTAGGCCCAACTATCCTAACTAATTAGGAAAATGATGGGCTTGCTACATGTTTTGTTACTCTTATTTTCTTTTGGACTATCTAGATGCGAAAGGGAAAGCAAACCAAATACATAAAAATTACTTATTCCAATTACCATGATACTAAATTGTTCTTATCATGCATTTTTTTATTAATTAGTTAATGTCAACAACTTGAAAACCCTAGTTTTTATCTTTGCCGAGATCAAACGAGAAATCGATGTATTTGAGTTAGTATTATTACGGTACATTTCATATTTGTTTATGTTATGTCTCGAGTGAAATAATTATGCATTTAATTATTAATTAGTGAAATATTATTATGCATCGAGTGAAAGCAGACCAAATACATTTCATATTGTTTATCTTTGCCGAGTTCAAACGAGAAATCGATGTATTTGAGTTAGTATTATTACAGTACATTTCATATTGTTTAAGTTATGTATCGAGTGAAATATTATTATGCATTTTTTTATTAATTAGTGAAATATTATTATGCATTTTTTATATTGTATCATCAAAAGATCCTAAGTTCCTAACCCTTTCCCATGAAAGTACAGAAAAGTTTTCTACCCCCTTTCAACGGCAATGAACATAGAAGAAAAAGCAACTACGTACGATGACCAAGGGACGTGGTCACAATCAATTATGATTTATGAGAGACTGGAAAGAAAGTTGGTGGAGTAACTGAAAACCTACGCTTTTATGGATTGCGACATCCATCCTTTCATTTTGAGCTGTCCAAATCAAACATACAAAGAAAATTGGGTGGCAACCAAAAAATCAAGCAAAGAATTTCGGGTACCAAATCGTTCTTTAGTCATTATGCTAGGGGTTCGACTCTCTTGTTAAAAAGATCGCACTCGATGATCAGTAATTTATTGTTTCATGTGATCACCGCTAAATGAGTTGCTACTGTTGATAATAGACTCATTTTGATATCTTCAGCTAACTGATAAACGAACTACTGAATTCTCTATCTTTATTTTCCTCGATGTATTAATACTCATATGCAAACAAGAATAGGTTTTGCAATAATTAATCACTCGCGAAGGATCATGCAGTAAACTACTTTGTTGTTAACATTCTCTGCTCTTATGAATTTGTCAATTGCTCATAATATTGGGATAATGTAGTTATATGTATTCGTTTAAACTAATCTCCATTTCGGGGGAAAATGAACCTATACCACGTCTAAACTAGTTAACTTGCGAGTTTTTTTTTTATCAAAATCAAAGATACATTCTTGGGTAATTAGCATAAATGGTAACAAATCTTTGCCCTTAGTACAAAACAGTCACAAACCTTTAATTTGTAACCATGTGATAACAAAAATTTTTACTTAGAACAAAATGGTCACAAATTAAACAGTGTGACCATTTCATACCAGTTCAAACTTTTGTTACCGTGTCGTTGCAAATTAGACTTTTTGTGACCGTTTTGTACAAATTAAGTTCAAAAGTTTGAACGCTCAATCACCGTTACAATTCACTCTAGTTGTATGGTGGTTTTGTTAATGTATGTGAATGATATGATCATCATAAAGGATGACAATGAGAGAATTCAATGGCTCACAAACGGGTTTCAGACTGCTTTTTAGTTGAAAAAACTCTGTCTACTTTCTTACTTTCTTGGTATCGAAATTAAAAGGTCAACTGAGAGCATTCTTATTCGGCAAAGCAAATATGTCGATGAACACATGACCTGACATCTTATATGTCGTTCAAGTGGTTAGTGTCATATACTTAATGAACAAACTACCCGACCTCAAAACATGACAAACATTTAATTTGTAACGATTAGGTAACAAACCTTTGCACTTAAAACAAAACGGTCATAAATTAAATAGCGGTGACCATTTTATACAATTTCAAAGTTTTGTTACCGTATTATTACAAATTAAAGGTTTGTGACCATTTTGTACTAAATGCAAAGATTTGTTACCATTTCTGCTAATTACCCATACATTCTTATTACTTAGATGAATAAGTTACATTGTCCAGTTTCAGCTGCTCAATAAGAAAAATAGATTTGGTAGCAGATCAGTGAGATCTCATCAATATATTTTTTGCAAGAGAATAAAATAAATCAACTCTGGCTTCCCCTAACTAACAGTCGTTGGAGAACAAGTACATACAGCAAGCAAACATTTAATGTTCGAGAAACAGAATCCACTCAATCCAGATCTTCTCAGTTTTTTCCTTTTCATTTGATTTGTTTTGGATGAACTTCTTTTACCAAATCTAGATGTGAATGAATGAAAAGACTCGTTCCTAGATCCTAACTATATATATCTCTATCTTCGTTCGGTCTTCCCCCGCCAATAAATTTGGACACATTTATGATTTAACCAGACAGCTACAGAAATGTCAGGCGCCAAAAGGCGCAACGGCGGTGGGGGCCGCCGGAGGAGCAAGACGACGACGGTGGAAGGTGGTGGGTCATGCGTAGTGGTTCACCGGCCACCTCCGTCTCTGACTTCTCAGCTCTCACCAACATTTAATTTGGGGAAATTTTGGGTCAGAAGCTCAAGAAATTCGTCATCGGTTGGTCGGTTCACAGGCTGTTTTGAGAAAATATGTTAGAATTATGAAATTCCGTTGTTGCGAATTGCGATATAAATTAAAGGGTAATTTCTATTTTTTATTCAAAAAAATTTCAATTTTTTTTATATTATTCAAATCTATCGAAATACTAAAAAAATTAGCTATATGTTAACTTCTAATTAGCAATTTTGTTATTAATATTGACTTGACAACATGATATTGATTTGGAAGAGACGCATAAAGGTCAATATTCCAAAATTTTAGTATTTAAACTAAGAAAATAGTTATAAAATTATTAGCGGTGACATAAAAATGGCTAATATTTTGATGCATTACGAAAGATTTGCCTAACTAATAGCATTTTAATAGGTTTGGATAATAAAAAAAAATCTGAAAAAGATTTGAATAAAAAATAAACATTACCGTAAATTAAATGCGGAGGCGGCACCCGCAACGCATGGTGTTTTTAATTATAATAAAGAAACCCAAAAACGAAATAGCCATGGCTACGGAGCTGTTCAGGAAGAAGAAGAAGCCTCATTGAATCTTGTTGGCCAAATTGCGAGTTTTCTTAGCAGGTCAAAAGTGAAAACGAGTTCACCCTTAAACGTGTACTTGTGTGAACTAAATTAATATTATTATGCACTTCAGCACATATATAAGTTCTGAACTTCTATTAATAATTCGAATTGATTAGGGTTAATACCTTATTTTGGCCCGAACTATGACCATATAATCAAATTTGGCCCGTGGTTTCAGAAATTAACATCCTGGCCTCAACTATGCAGCATATAGACTCAATTGGCCCGACACATAGTTTGACCGTCAATTTGGACGGTCAACGGAGTTGACCGTTAGTCAACATGCCATGTCATTGCCTAATAAGCCTAAAAATTATTAAAAAAATTTAAATTCAAATTATTTTCCTAATTTCTATTATTTATCATTTTCCAATTAACCAAAAAATAAAATTCTAAAAATATAAATAATTTTTTTGGGATATTTGAAAATGATAAATTTTATAAATTAACCAAAAATTATCAAATTAAATTTTATAAATTTTAAAATTATGATATAAATTATATTTATGTGGGAAGTTTTAAAAATATAAAATAATTTGATAATTTTTGGTTAACTTATAAAATTTACCATTTTTCAAATTATCCAAAAAATAAAAAATCAAATTTATTTTATGTTTTTTATAATTTATTTTTGGTTAATTTGATAATAAATAAGAAAAATTAGAAAAATGATTTGAATTTGCATTTTTTTAATGATTTTTAGGCTGACTAGGCAATGACATGGCGTGTTGACTAACGGTCAACGGAATTGACCGTCCAAATTAACGGTCAAACTATGTGTCGGGCCAATTGAGTCTATATGCTGCATAGTTGAGGCCAGGATTTTAATTTCTGAAACCACGGGCCAAAGTTGATTATATGGTCATAATTCTGGCCAAAATAAGGTATTAACCCAATTGATTATGTGCAAATGTCAAAAGTCATATAAATAAGTTTTAATTTGAGGAAATAAATTAGTAAAGAATATAATATTCATAACGGTATATTTTCTTGTAACTCGAATGATTAAGAATAACTGATTCTTAACAGGGACAATAAGGCATTAAGGCCCATTTTATTTGTGGGTACCTCAATCTCTTTCCTGAAAAGTCTCCCTTTCATTTTATTTCATCGTGGAAGAAAAGGAAACGCTTGGTAACCCACCAGCCATAAACGATGATAACAGACTAGTTTGGCCCTACGGTAACTTCTGCAGAAGCAGCGTCTAGCTGGAGTTTTTAGAGAAGCACTTAAAAAAAAACAGTTGAGTGTTTGGCTGAAAAATTAGTAGAAGTATTTTTTAATATAAGAGATTACGTAAAATCACTATAAAAGATTTATAATATAAAATATGAATAAAATTTCTAAACAATAAAAAGTAGTAAAAAATTGGAAGATTTAGCTTGTATGAATCGTTATTGGTTTGATGCCAATAATGGCAGTCCATTCAGTATCTTGTTATGTTTCTTTTATATTAAATAATATAATTTTATAATTTATTTTATTTTTAAGATGATATGAATGAAAGAAAATTATATTTTCTTCAATGAAATTAAAATATGTTAAGTATAATTTTGTATTTTCAAAACAACTTTTCGCAAAAGCGCCAAATCGGAGTTTCTGCTTTTATGTTATAAAAAGCATTTTAAGCTTTTCAAAATTCAACTTTTAGTTCTGTTTGACCCTGTTTCAACTTTTGAAACCAAAAAATACTTCTAAAAGCTAGGGCAAACATAGGCAACAAAGGGCTCTGCTTGCTTTGTGGAGAACAACCTAGCAAAATCTCGCAACTTCAAAAATCTTAAAATGAAGAATGTGTATTGCTAAATTCGGTTGAAAATATATATTTTTCTGAGTTTTGATATTCTCAAAATTTCTAAAGTTGTACCATTTTATTCGTAGTGATTTTTCCCCTTTCATATTCACGCTTTTTTATAGCATTATGACTTGGAATGCTAAATGAGGAAACCAGTGTCGACGAGGAGAATGTTGCAACAAAGTCAGCCTTGGTCCTCTCCTCCCCTCAAAGGCAACACAATCATTTATTCATTTAGTCACTGTTGTTGTTGGAGAAAATCGAAATAACAAACACTCTAGGAAATGAGCTTCATATAAATAAAATTAAAAAAATTATAGCAAAAATAAAAGCTGAATTTTTTTAAAAAAAAAATTCATCTTCTTACTTTCTTTATACAAAAAATATAAAAAGAGGGGTTAATACCTTAGTTTGGCCCAAACTATATACATACTTTCTACTTTGGCCCGTGGTATTGGAAATTGCTATTCTGGCCTGAACTATGTAGCAAACTTCCTCATTTGGCCTGGAGGCGGGTTTGACCGTTAAATTTGACGGTCAAACTTGTTGACCGTTAGTCAATGTCCACCTCACCTGCCACGTCAGCTTTGAGGACAGAAAAAATATTTTTTTTTTCTGAATTTTTTTTCTTGCCATTTGCTAAAAATGGGCCCTTTTTTGTTATTTTAATTTTTTTTTGATTTATTATTTTTATTAATCAAAAGAAAATAAAATTCAGAAATAAAAAAATAATTTTGTATGTCCTCAAAGCTGACGTGGCAGGTGAGGTGGACATTGACTAACGGTCAACAGGTTTGACCGTCTAATTTGACGGTCAAACCCGCCTCCGGGTCAAATGAGGAAGTTTGCTACATAGTTCAGGCCAGAATAGCAATTTTCAATACCACGGGCCAAAGTAGAAAGTATGTGTATAGTTCAGGCCAAACAAAAGTATTATCCCTAAAAAGAGCACCAACCAAAGGACCCAGGTCGGGTCACCCACCAAAAAAGAACTCTGATCGGAAGAATTCAACAATTAATCAAATCCGAGGCTCTAAGATGAATCTCAACCAAAGGTAAGATAGTATAACGGTAAAATTGTCGCGACAATAAAGGCTTGGGAGTTGCAAATCATAGGTTTGAATTCAAGGGAGGTCCGTTAATGTTCCCGAAGGTATAACTACAAAGCTGTTGTGGGCGAAGCCCCGTTGACGTCAAACAAATGTGATTGCAGATGGCTCTCAGGTTAAGTACAATCCGCTGTTATGCTATTCCACCCCAAACTTTTATAATCTATCTTAACTAATCCTCCAATTTCCCAAAACTATCATATATCAACCACAAAAAAAATCCCCCAATTCACTCGGAAACAATGGAGATTGCGCCGCTAGAGATACTCCCATGGCTGCCCTCGCAAAGCACCAGCGCCCTCTCCAAATTCACAACAATGTCCGGCATCGTCGGCCGGTCCTTCCCTTCGGTGCTCACGCAGTGCATCGCCGTGTACCCCACCAGCTCCACCGCCTCCGCCTCGTTCACATCCGGCTGCCCCACCCTCCCGTCCAGTATCCCCCACAGTTCCTCGCCGGCGATCCGCGCCGCCGCGTACTCCACCACACTCGTCGGCGTCCCTTCCCCGTCGTCGCCCTTAAATATCGCCCGCTTCCCCGTCAACAGCTCCAGCAACACCACCCCCAATCCGTACACATCGCTCTTCGCCGTCAGCACGTTCAAGCTGTAGTACTCAGGGTCAATGTACCCCACCGTGCCGGCAGCCTTTGCCGGCCGCCGGTACCCCATTTCCGGGTCAGGTCCCAGCAACGACAACCCGAAATCCGACACCCGGGCCACCCAATTCCCGTCTAGAAGAATATTCGACGATTTGATGTCCCGGTGTATGATCGGCGGGACGGCGTAATTGTGCAGGTACTCGATTCCTCTGGCTGCGTCCAGCGCGATTTTGATCCTCATCTTCCACGAATTGATCAAGCTGCTCGGTTTCGCGACATTGTTCCGGTCGTGGAGGTGGTCGTACAGAGCGCCGTTTTTCATGTACTCGTACACCAGAAGCTTTTCATCACCTCCGTCGTCGCAGTATCCGACGAGCCTTACTAAATGCTTGTGGTGGAGGCGGGAGAGGAAGGACAGCTCCGATTCGAACGCGTTCTCTTTCTCCTGGTACTTTTTCGCCTTCTTGCTCGTTTCGCCTCTCTTGATCGCCACTTCCCTGCCGTCGGCGAGCTTGCCTCTGTAAACGACGCCGTAGCTACCGGCGCCGATTTTGTTCTCTGTTGAGAATCCGTCTGTGGCGGCGGCGAGCTCCGAGAGGGCGAATTCCTCGGCTCGGGGGTCGGCGTGCTCGGATGAAGTCCCGCTCCTTTGGCGTCTCATTGCTCTGGAGCTCTGCCGCCGGAAGGTTGAGGATCTTGAGGTGATGATGATTCCTCCGCCGCCGATGTTGTTTGAGGTATTCGATCCTCCACCGTTGTCGTTGTTTGAGTCTGCTCTGGTGATTGTGGGTTGGACGGAGTTGTGGACTTTTTTCCGGGCTCCTGTCCACAGGCAGTAAAATAATGTGCATATGCCTGCCAAACCTCCAACGGAGCCGACTACGGCAAACGACAATAAACCATTACTGAATGATGATGATGATGGAGGAGGTGGCAACGGCGATGTAAGGAATGGCGGCGGAGGCGATGCCTCTATCGAAGCATTGAACCCGCAAGGCCTGCAAATCACCCCTGAATCGCCGCACCAGTTCTGAGAATCTTCGTACACGCCGCATTCGTCGCAGGAAGAAGATTGGATGCAAGGCCCTGGCAGAATCGGTGGCAGTGGAAGGATCTGATAGGGCTCTGAATTCGAATTCGAAGGCCATCCGGGTCCCCAACAGATTGTCGACAAGTTGTTCGACAAAATGCCGCAAAGAAAATTCGTCCCAAGGACGATAGACTCGAAGAAGATTCCTTCAATCCCATTGACCACCATCCCACCATTTCCACCCCAACAAACCACTGAACCATTGCTCCAACGAAGGGCGCAACTGTGATTGGCTCCCAGCGCCAACTGTGAATACTCTAGAGGCAGCGAATTCAGGGGAGAGTTGAGCTGCCCGGAGGAATTGTCTCCCCTGCAGACTACAAATCCATTCGAATTCACTCCGCATACGTGAGACCCGCCAGCTTGAACAGTCAACATCGACATGTTCGCAAATCCCATTTCGATTCTCTGTGCAATCGGATCGCTTCCCCAACACCGAATTCTGCTCCCGTTAGCCGAAATTCCGCAAGAAAACCCGTACCCCGATGAAATTGCCCTGAATCTATCCCCGGGCAATTGGGTTCTAAACCTCTCATCCCCTCTCCAACATCTCACCGTACCGGAATTCGAATCTGAATCCCCAACAGCCGCCGTCGTCGAGCAAACTTGATCACCCCCAACGGAAACGCTCTGCAACAAAACAGAGGCGCTGAAATAGATTCGCTTGACGCTGTTGGGAATGGCGGAATTGTTGTCGGGCGAGAATGTATCCCAGCAGAGCAGAGCGGAGCCGCCGGAACGGACTCCGCAGAAAATATCCTGTCCGCCGGAGATCGAAGAGAAGGAGATGTTGGGTTGAAGCGCTACGATTGGTGGCAGAGAGCCGCCGCTGTTGCCGCCGGGTGGTCTGAAACAAACGATGCTCTGGGTAGCCTGATTGGAGACGATTCCGCAGGCGGCAGGGGAGCCGGAGATGACGGCGAGGGTGGAGCCGGATCCCAGGGCATGGGAGAGTAACGGTACGCAGAAAAGTATGACGACGGCGGCGACGGTGGAGCGGAGAAAAGCAGGGGAGGGTGCGCTCTTCATTGAAAAGGGGCGTGCTGATGACGGCGGCGGAGGCGGTGGTGTTGGTGGGCTCCGCCGGGCGGGGGCTGCTTCATTTGGCCTGGTCTTTGTTTCTAGAGAGGGAATGGGAGAGAAGGGGGATGGCGGAGGTGGAAATCTAGAGAGAGACTGCGTTTTCATTTATATGTAGTAGAGAGAGAGAGAGAGAGAGAGGAAACGGAGTTTTGAAGCTGCCAGTGAGTTTCAGGTCCTTTAAGGCCGTGTTTGGGGAGGCAGTTTTTGTAATGGTAATGGGTACTGCTCTGGTGCTCTATTCAGTCAACAAGAATAACAGTACAAGTCATGGCCATGGGTGTGAAGGTTGTACTCTTTGTATTGTCAATGAACAAGCACACTACTAGTAATTGTATTAACATGAGATAATTATTTAAAGAAAAAACTATGGAAAGCAATTAAATGAAAAAAGTTTTGGAAAAAATGTTATTATATTTCCATTTTGACAATGACATAATGGCATGTTCATAACTTGTGTTTAAATTATTTCCTAAAATACAACATAAGATAAGTGTCATAAACCAGTTGGTCTCAATAAGTCGAATTATTGAGACTAATTGGTTTATGACATGGTATCAGAGCTGGTTTCGTCAAGTGGTCGTGTGTTTGAATCTACACGATCCCCAATATGAACAGTTGATTAAAGCACAAGATATGATGGGCCTCTACAAATTTCAATCCCGTGAGTTGGCTTTCGTTTGAGAGGCGTGTAAGAGAGTGATATAAGATCTATAATAATAGGGCTGGTAAACGGTTATTCCGTTAACAGTGTAACCGATAACTGAACAAGAATCGATGCTTAACGATTATATCGATAACTGATTAAATAGTAAATGGTCGGTTCCCGGTAGCCAAATTTAGCTAATAACTAAGCGGTTATACGGTTAATAACTGATGGTTAAACGGTTAATCGACTAACCGATTACGACCATCTTTATAGTTAGGACCGAAAATATAGAACTTCACGAGTCGTAAATATAGGCTGTGATAGTGACTTAGTCTAAAATGAGAAAATTTAGAAGAAAGAGGTTTAGAAGGAGCTCAGTAGAAAGTCAGATTTGCGAATAGTTGCTCGACAACAATCAATAACATTAAGCTTCCACGTAATCTGGCGGGGTTTACGAGTTGAGTAATTGTTGTTGTGTCTCTTATCGTTGTATGCTTCTTTAATAAAGTTTGACGATAGAATGATATTATTGTGTACCTATGTTGGATTCAGTTGATTATGTATTGAAATATATCTATGTTAAATTATTTTTTATTCAATTATAACAATTTATGAAAAGAACACATGCGTATGAATGAAGAATTATAAAAAAATTCATAGCAGAAAAAGGAGATCTTTTGTTGGTTAGGTTATCGATCGGTTATTTTGGTATAACCTTACCGAATTACTTGGTTGACGGTTATCCGGTTAACCGACGAAATAACCGAGAACAGACTATACTGTTACGCTAACCGACTAATTTAAACCATGCAGTTAACGGTAAGAATAAAGTGCTTAACGGTTAGCCGAGAATAGACTAAACAGTTCCGGTTATAACCGAACCGATTATCAATCCTATATAATAACATTTTCCCAACAACTCGAGTTATTAGATCGATTGGTTTATGACAATAAGAAGTGATAGTACAACAAAGCTTATTATTATAATGGCCAATAGGTTGTTTGGGTAAATTGTTGAGAGAAGAAACTATTTGGCTCATTATCTCATTTTATAAAACGAGTTATGATAACGATTAGTCACGTTGTGAGTATGGTTTGAAGTGATATGGGCTTCTATTTTATTTTGTTGGTTAAAAATTTCAATAAATGATATTAGGGGAAATAATTGAAGTTGTGCTTTTTTATAGTATTTTTCAACTGACATGGTAATGACTTAACGCATTAGTTATTAAGCATGATATTAACTGACTAGATTGACGAACAACTCACGAGTTCGACCAAATTAATCTAGATAGTGCATAGTTCCAACATAAGTATTTCATAAACCATTAGTCGAAGTAGAAAATTGAGGTCAATTTAATGTATTAACCCTTCATTAAAATAATCAGATTGCGGCGGTAGATCAAAACAAACAAGCCCTTATTCTCATCTTGAAAGGCTAAGGCTGACTCCAATGGAGTCGCCATTTATGCCCAAATCGCTATTAATGGCAATAATTGCCATTTGGGTCTCCATTTTTGGCGAAGGGAATGCCGATCCCTGCATTTTTGGCGATTGGGAGGGGTGGTGGCGGGCACAACCGTCAGCCCGGGCGGTGCGCCGCACGCCTGCGGAAGAGCTGCTCTCCCGCGCCCGTGCGGCACACCACCCGGGCTGGCGGTTGTGCCCGCCACAATCTTTTTTTTTTGTTTAATTAAAGGTTAAAATTTTAATTAGTGCTTTAAAGATGAAAAATTAGGGAATCACCTTTAGGTTTATCATTTTCAAGTATTGTGTATAAAGAAAAATTAGGTTAATTATTTTTTATAAAAAACAATTTGGTGTCGAAATTTAAAAAAATTCTATCGAAAGATTTGTATTTAAAAATGATGACGAACTATATCAAAATTAACATGAATAAAATTGATTAAGATGATCATAAGTACACTTTTAAGTAAAAAAACTAATAAAAAAAATGAAAATCCACAAATTTAGAGATGGTAGCATTGAAGTAAAAATGATAAAAATGGGAAGAATCTTTAAATTTAGGGACGAAGATCCCAAACAGCCTGTTTGGATACAATTCAAGAAGAAATGGAAATGGAATTCTATTTCCAATTCCTATTTTTATAGAATTCCATTTCCAATTTTAGTGTTTGGTATAATTCCTCCAACTAAAGAAATGAATTGCACTTTTAACAATAATTAATAATATAATATATTTATTTTATCTTGGGAAATGAAATATGAATGATAGAGAAAGAGAGTAGTGTGATAGTTGGTTAATAAAATAATAATAAATAGTGATGAGACCCACTAATTCCATCTTCATAAACACAATTCCTATCACTTTTGATAGGAATTGTAATTCCCAAAACTTAGCCCAAATGGAATTCATTTCTCAACCTTCTTATCCTTCCAATCATAAAATATGGAACTGGAATTGAAAATGAAATTCCAATTCCTGAGTTTTTTGTCTATCCAAACAGGCTGAAAATTTGGTGGCTAGCATTGGACTTGGCCTAATGCCATTTTTGACGAGGGAGATCTACGCGCCAGAGTGTAAACCACGTGCACGTCAATGAATTGTTTATTTAAAACAAAACATAGTAAAATGACACGTCATCTTAACTATGTGCGGAAGACTGATTTTTAAACTTTTTTTAACGGAGAATTGTTGACCTTGCTAATTGTTCTTTTGTGCTTTTGCTTTTCTTCTTTTTCTCCATTCCTCCGAAATGGGAACGAAATTTGCTAAAAGGAATTAATTGGAAGCCAAATCATTTTCATAATCTATTCAAAACAATTTTTTGTTATAATAGGCGATCAGAGAGCCGGTAATCATTAATTAGTATCATCCGTTAGATTTCAAATGGCAATTGAATATTGCAATGATGGAAAATCATTGTTGGAGCCGGTAATCAATATTTATGGATTTAATGAGATATCTGCATGGTGTGTGAAAGAGGCACTTAATTTTATTTTACAAGATTGATATCCCTACCGAGAAAGAATATGTATATTCCACAAGGTTGTCAACTTGCAACTCGACTCGCCAATTGATCCTTTTTTACCTTGATTCTGTGAGAAAAATGGGCCGTACACATTTGTCGGGTCGTCCAGGTACCAGGTTGGAGGTTAAGTTGTTTCATTTTTTTCTTTGGTTTGAGAAATGCGCCTATTTTCGAATTTTTTTCGCCTAACCCAATTTCTGGAACTCTTGGTTGAACATTTGAATATAGATGTTATATAAGTGTGTGTGAATTTTCATTATATGTTGGATCCAAGTACGTCATGTTATTTTGGTATAATGTTAAATATTATTACCCATTATATTAGATGAGATTTCATATAACTTATAAATGTATTAACAACATAATAATTTTTTTCATATATCCAACCTAACCTGGGTTAAAGCAGTCGGACACAACAACATGCCGAGAAATGAGAATTAATACAAGCAAGTAGGGCTAGGAATTCGCCAGGTTTTCTGGTGAAAACCAGATTCACTACAATGCAATTACCATATATAAATTTGAACAAAATGCAACTCAGGTTAAACCGGATCAAATTATTTTCCACCACTACATGCAACTTGCAAGAGAAGAGAAACTACAACAAACAAGATGAAAATACATTGTATCTCGGCTCACTGCTAATTTTTTTTTTAGCATTTGTTTGTTCTGCTTCCATAAAATAAAATACGAAATAACATAAATAAGAAATGTATAATAATAAGAAGAAAGAATAAAACATTAAAGAAGTGGAAAGAAATCACAGCACGTTGTGCAGCAGGTAGCTAGCAATAGCATGTATGTATTATAATGAAACCAGAGAGCGGACTAATGAGAGTTGTTGGGGTATTACCCAGCGAGCTAGGGGACAAAGCCCAAAAGAGTAAAGTATCAAGGGCCAGGTGGCGGCCAATCGGCTGGTGGACCACGGCCTGGGGCGCCTGTCAGGTGTCAGGAGTCTGACAGGGCGGTTAGCTGTCACATAGAGTATCAAAAGCCAGGTGGCGATCAACTGGATGGTGGACCACGGCCTGCGGGCGCCTGTCGTGTGTCAGGAGCCTGGCAGAACTGTGGAATGCCAGTCAGATGTCAGGAGTCTGACAGGGCGGTTAGCTGTCTGGGGGCGCAGAGCATTGAATGTGGGAGGTGACGTGGCGGAGATCAACCTCGGGTTCGGTGAGTATAAATAGGGGCAGACGATAGCATTTACGCAGGTTGGCTTCTCTCACTAAACTATTTCTGTACACTTATCTCTCTAGAAAAGGGCACTGACTTAAGCTTCGGAGTGCTAACGGGTCGACCAAGGCCCTTAGGCGCTTGTGGGTGCAGTTTCCAGGCGCCTGAGTGACGGATAAGTGGGAAAGCGGAGGATAAGCGTTTGGAAGTATCTTGGCACGAACAATTGGCGCGCCAGGAAGGGGGAGAGCGCACGAAGACGGTAAGCGCATGGAGAATATGAACGAAGGGAACGATGGAGAGGTCAATTCCAGGTCGGGGAACTCGGATCACGAGGGAGGCGAGCATCAGCTGAGTCAAGAGAGGAGCATGGATGGGGAGGGACAAGGAAGCCCTAGGCGCCTGTCCGCTGATGATGGTGAATCTTTGACAAAAAGAGAGTTGTTTCGAATCATAGCTGACCAAGATCGGGCCATAGCGGCGCTCAAAAGGGAGTTGGAAGGAGAACGAAGTGAAGATGTGATGATGTACAACCCAGGGGCGAGAAAGTGGGAAAGAATGGGGGAAGATTCAGAATCTCTACAATATGGACCGCCGCATGCCTTCGAGCAGGGGCACGATGCGTTTGGGCGCCCACGAGATGGGAGGCTAAACCTCGAGCGCGCGCAAACGGGCCCAGAGGACGTATGGGCGCCTAGGAGGATTGCTCGGAGGTTTGGTGTTCGGCAGCCTCTGGCACGGGGCATTCTAATGGAGCCAGCGGGAACTACAATCCCCCCGTTACCAAGTTACGATGGGGTGGCTGACCCGGAAGACCACCTGAATAGCTACTTCACCAAGATGCAGCTCTACAACAGCTCCGACGCCACATTGTGCAAGGTGTTTCCATCCACATTCGCAGGCGTGGTCTTGGATTGGTATCACCAAATTGAGGAGGGGCGCATAGAGTGTTTTGAGCAGTTTGCTGAGTTGTTTTTATCCAAGTTTGCAAGTCGGAAGCGTCGGACATTGACCATAGGGGCGTTGTTTAAAGTCAAACAGAGAGAGGGCGAGGCGCTCAGAGAGTTCTACGATCGATGGATCTCGGTCGCAATGGCGGTCAAAGATGTTCAACCAGCGGTGTTAGGGGTCTGCTTGGATGCCTGCACCTCAAGCGAAGAGCTATGCCGGGTCCTGTCCAAGCGAGATGTAGTGTCCACCGAAGACCTTGACCGAAGAGTACAAAAGGTGATTATGTTGGAAGAAACTTTGGCGGCGCGAAGGGCCGAAAAGAGGCGCCTAAGAGGTGATGAAGGTGAAGTGAGGCAGGCGCCCAGACCGGGCACCGGGAGTTTCGTCCCACCAAGGAGGCCAGAGGCGCCACGCCCGGTGCCGAGGAGTGTTGCAAATTTTACAGAGTACAATGATACCCTCAAGAATGTGCTGCAATATGTGAAGGATAGGGGCTACCTTATACGGTGGCCGGGGCCCATGCGCGGCCAGCCTAACGAAAAAAATCTTGACAGGTATTGTGACTTCCATCGCGACAAGGGGCATCACACGGCCGATTGTTACCAAGTGAAGTCCGAACTTCAAACTTTAGCTGACAAGGGCATGCTCAACGACTTCGTTAGAAGGATGGAAGACAGGACGCATCGAACCTATGTGATGAGGCAGGCACCGGAACATAGGAGGACGCCTGAAGAACCAAGAACCCAAACCGTGGTGCCGCCCGCGGTCAGTGAAGCGCCCAAAGAACCGGAAACTGAGCCGGCGCCAGATATTCCGCCACCTCCGTTTGAGGTGGACCAAGAGGGAGAGCCTAGTCGTGTAAGACTTACGGTCGAGTCCATAACGGGTACACTTGACTTGAGAGAGAAGTTGGAAAGATCTAGACGCCTGCGAGCTGCGTCGCTTGAAGCCAGGGAATCCGTACACATCCACTTTAATCAGGAACCGGATGAGGCGTGCCAAGTCCCGTCGGAAGAAGCTCTTGAGATACAAGGGGTGATAGCCGGATGTAAGGTGAAGCGAATGTTGGTGGACACAGGCAGCTCTATGGATGTCCTCTTCAAGAGCACCTTCGAACGAATGCAGCTGGCGCCTGAGTTGGTGCGCCCCTCAAATTCGGTGTTGGTCGGATTCTCTGGCGCGCCAGCTCAAGTCATCGGACGCGTACGCCTCCCCGTGACTCTGGGGGACGAAACGCATTGTGTAACGCATGCGGTGGAGTTTGGCATCGTGGACTGCCCGTCGCCATACAATGTGATACTCGGCCGACCCTTATTGGCGCAATTCAATGGGGTAGCTTCGACGTGCCATCAGACGCTGAAGTTCGTCGCTCCCCAAGGCGTGGGCGTCTCGCGAGGAAGGAATGTCCCGCGATATGCAAGAGAAGAGGAGTCAAAGAGTCGAGGTCGAAAGCATAGACTGAATATTATAGACATCCGTCCGGAGGAGGCACCCAGGGCGGAGCCGATGGATGATGAGATGGCTGTGATATTGGACGAGAGGCGCCCAGATCAGGTGATACGAATATCATCACAGGCGCCAGAGGCTATGCGAGCGCCCTTAATAGAATTGTTGCGGGAATTCGGAGAATTGTTTGCATGGAGCGCCCGGGATATGCCCGGAGTGTCCCCCGAAGTGGCGGCTCATAGGCTAGCAGTGGAAGAAGGTAAAAGGCCAGTGCAACAAAAGCGGCGAAACTTGACCCCCGAGAAAGAGGAGGCGCTCCGGCATGAAGTTGATAGGTTGCGTGAGGCGGGGTTTGTTGAGGAAGCAAGGTACATAACGTGGCTATCCAACGTGGTGTTTGTCCCAAAGCCGTCGGGAGATCGGAGGATGTGCGTGGACTTTACTAACCTCAACCGGGCGTGCCCGACGGATGCTTACCCTATGCCACGCATCGACTTGCTGGTAGATGCAACGGCGTATCATGAAGCGCTCAGTTTCTTGGACATGTTTTCAGGCTATCATCAGATCCCAATGGTGGAGGAAGACCGGGCGAAAACGGCCTTTATGACACCTTTTGGCAACTTTTGCTATCGGGTCATGGCATTTGGTTTAAAGAATGCAGGCGCCACTTATCAACGCATGGTAAACCAAGTCTTCCGCAAGCAGATAGGGAGAAACGTGGAAGCATATGTGGACGACTTGATAGTGAAGAGCAAGAGGCGCCTAGATCATATCCTGGACCTCCGGGAAACGTTCGAGACAATGCGCCGATTCAATTTGAGGCTTAACCCCAAAAAGTGTGTGTTTTTTGCGGAGGCGGGAAAGTTCTTGGGTTTCATGATAACCAAGAGGGGGATTGAAGCCAATCCCAGGCAGGTGGAGGCCATCAAGAACTTGGCGCCCCCGAGAACGCCGAAAGAGGTGCAAGTGTTGACGGGAAGGCTGGCGGCGTTGGGACGGTTCATCCCGCGAGCCTCGGATCGGGGCGCTCCCTTTTTCAAGGTGTTGAAAAAAGCCACCAAGTTTCGATGGACAGAAGAATGCAACAAGGCTTTTGAAGAGTTGAAGGAGCTACTCATGGCGCCTACGGTAATGACCGCGCCTAGAGCCAAAGAAGTGCTATACTTGTACATAGCGGTGTCCCACATCGCTGTGAGCGCTGTATTGATATCCAAAGACTCGCTAACAAAGGAAGAGCGACCGGTGTATTACGTCAGCCGCACCATGGTTGGCCATGAGACGCGATATGCACCCATAGAGAAGGCGGCCTTGGCGGTAGTAATGGCCGCGAACAAGCTCAGACCTTATTTTCAGGCTCATAGCATCGTGGTGCTTACCAATCTGCCACTAAGGACAGTTCTCGGGTCAATGGATGTGTCTGGGCGCCTGGTAAAGTGGGCCGTGCAATTAAGTGAGTTTGATATAAGTTACGCGCCCCGTCCAGCTATTAAGGCTCAAGTGTTGGCAGACTTCATGGCCGAAGGTGTGGCCGACGGAGGGCCGGGCATTGAAGAATGCTGGCAAGTGCACGTGGATGGAGCATCAAGTCGGGCAGGCGCCGGGGCCGGCATGGTGCTCGTTAGCCCTTTAGGCGCCCTTCATGAAATTGCGCTTCGTTTTGCAACCCTCAAAACGAACAATGCCGCTGAGTACGAGGCTGTGCTGGCTGGACTTCATTATGCGAGGGAGCTGGGCGCCCAAAGGGTTAATGTAAAAACTGACTCAGCGCTGGTGGTCAATCAGCTAAACGAAGTTTACGAAGTAAAAGAAGAAGCTCTATGTGCCTATGTGCAGTCTGTGCGGAAAAGGTGCGCATGGTTTCGAGAGGTAACTTTCACACATGTCCCAAGAGAGGAGAATGCTCATGCAGACGCCTTGTCTAATTTGGCGACGGCTTTGGACTTTGAGGAGAGTCGGACAGTGATTGTAGCAAAAGAAGCCCCACACGAAGAGGTGGTAATGGCCTCCTTCCCATCGGGAGTGCAAGAAGGGTGGATGACACCAATTCGCCTCTTCCTAACTCAGGGAGTCGTACCGGAGAACCCAAAGGATGCCTGGCGCCTTCGTCGGAAGGCAGCTCGATGCACCATCGTGGATGATATGTTATACAAGAGATCACATTCCGGCGCCTACTTGAGATGCCTTACCGAGGCAGAGGGGTTGGAGGCGATCAACGAGGTGCACCAAGGAACGTGTGGTATGCATGCAGGCGCTCGCAGTTTGGAGAAAATTTTGCTCCGCCAAGGATATTACTGGCCAACCATGCGAAGAGATGCAGGGAGACACGTGACATCATGCCACCAGTGCCAAATCCACGCCAACGACATTCATCTCCCAGCGGCACCTATGCAGGGAAATGTAGGCGCCTGGCCCTTCGCTCAGTGGGGCATGGACCTGTTGGGCCCATTTCCGAAGGCGCCTGGTCAGTACAAGTATTTAATTGTCGCGGTTGATTACTTCACCAAGTGGATTGAAGCAGAACCATTGGCCTCAATCACTGAGGCGCAAGTGCGGAAGTTCACAAGGAAGAACATCTTTACGCGTTTTGGGCTCCCGGAATCCATCATCACTGACCATGGAAAGCAATTTGATTGCAAAAAGTTCATAGAGTTTTGCGATGAAAATGGGGTTGTGTTAAGGTTCTCTTCAGTGGCCTACCCTCAAGCCAACGGACAAGCCGAGGCAGCAAACAAGAGTATTTTGCACGGCTTACACACGAGATTGGCAGGAGCCAAGGGAAGATGGGTTGAAGAGTTACCAAGTGTTCTATGGGCGCACAGGACTTCCTTCAAAGTGGCCACGGGCGAAACGCCCTTCGCGCTAACTTATGGTAGTGAAGCGGTGTTGCCTGTCGAGATGCGTGTCCCAACTTTCAGGATGGCCCATCGAAGCGAGTCTATGGAGGCCCAAGAGCGTATTGATGAGCTAGACCTATTGGACGAGCGCCGAGAGATGGCGGCGTTGCGATTGGAAGCAATGAAGGGTCAAGTGGCAAGGTACTACAACAAAAAGATGAAGGCGCACAACCTCGTGAGAGGTAGCCTTGTCCTAAAAAGGGATTTCCGCCCAAGAGCTGCCGAAGGGAAGTTGGCCCCAAAGTGGAAAGGGCCATACCGTGTTCAAGAGGTCATTGGTCCAAATACATTCAAGCTGGAACACCTGTCAGGCAAGAAGGTCAAAAGGACGTGGAATGCACAAAACTTGCGCAAATATGAGGCGCCTGAGTTGGAGACAAGTACCATGCAAAGAACAGGGGAACAGGCGCCTGACGATGAGTAAGCATGCAATCTTAGTCCATCCCAGGGCGGAGTTGTCTTTCTTCTGTGTTATGTTTTCCAAAGCGCCTAATTTTGCGCCCGCCTTATTCCGTAAAGCGCCCTACTCGCGCCCTCTCCATGTAAAGCGCCCCAATTTTGCGCCCAAACTTTTTGGAATCGGATTAATTATTATACGTGAAAGCGGATCTAAAGAAGTAGTAACATAGCGCCCACCTCATTGCGCCCCATATAGCGCCCAGACCATTTGCGCCCATACCGTATTCCCAGTAATTCTGAATAAAAGCGCCCCAAAATAGCGCCCGGCAAATCTACGTATAGCAAAGCGCCATGTTTCGCGCCCACCTTTTGCAAAAGCGCCCAAACATTGCGCCCTCACAAGAAACGCGAAGTTTGATAATATAAAGTGAAAGTCAAAATGGAAGCAAAGCCGATTGGCAAGGAAAAATTCTTATATAACAAAGAAAACACAAGGACGGCATTACAAGATAAGAAAAGACAACACCCAATGACCGCTAGTCTAGTCAGCGCCTGAATTTGCATCCCCAGCACTGGGCGCCCTTGGAGTAGGAGAAGGGGGAACAGATTGCTCGGGCGCCCCACTTGTCCCGCGAGGCGTCTCCATCCCACCGATCACATACTCCGCCATCTCCGAGAGATCCTAGGTAAGGTCGGGGTGGTCCTTCTGCAACTTCCCCCGCAAGATTTCAATGCCGGTCAGGATGGCATTGGCGCACATGGACTTCCCAGTCTCGGACTCCATCAAGTTGTCCAAAGATTGCCGAAGTTCGGAAATTTCTTTCCGGGCCCTCTTCAAAGATTTCTCGCTGTCCTTGTGGGCGTCCTTCAGCCTCTTCTTCTCCTCCTTGAGGATGTCGATTTCACTGGCCTGGGCGCCAACTTCCTGCACCAGCGCATCCTTCTCGGCCTGCAGGGTGGCCAGTTTATTGCGCTCCTCGTCCAGGGCGCCTTGCAGACGCGACAACTCCATGGTGGCCGTCATCTGGGCGTCTTCACACTCCTTCGCAAACTGCTCGCGGCGTGCAGTTGCGTTCTCTAAATCCAACTTCAGCTGAGCAGCCGAAGAGGAAGCCTCGAGCGCCTCCCTTTTAGTCTCATTGAGGCGTCGGGCGCCTCTTTCAGCAAAAAGAAGGATCTGCAAACATTGGAAAAGGGTCAGCAAGTGGTGCAAAATAATAAATAAGAAGGATCTGAAAATACAAGTACAAAGAGGCATACCTTAGCGCCCACTTGGGCAAGTTCAGCAAAATGGTGATCACTGGTCACCTCGGACGGTATTTGCCAGGACTTGGCGGCCGCGATTGCCAAGCCCATGGCACACCCTCGGTCCACGGCGACCAAGGGGGAGCAGTTCATATTGACCCGTCCCACCTCGGTGCGCCGTGGCCGGAAGATGGGGGGGCGCCCATCGGGGCCAACGTAGCGCCCCTCTTCATTTAAGTGAAGGCGGGCGTTCTCCACAGTCTCCGCCTCCACTTCCACCTCGTCGAAGGCGTCCTCTTCGCAGGCGTCCTCTTCGCCCACCTTCTTCTTTCCTCGGGCAGCCCTCTTGCTGGCCGAGGTTAAGGGGGAGCCAGCCCTCTTCCTCTTTCGGAGCAAAGGCTCCTCTTCTTCCTCCTCTTCAGCGGAGTTAACCTCCTTCTCCGCGGGGTCGGCATCAGGCGTCCCCTCGCCTTCTTCCGGGGCGGACGACGCCACGCTTGCCGTGTGCGCCCGAGCAGTGCCACCCTTCACCGCCCTCTTCTTCCCTTTCTTCTTGGGGCCGGCTGGCGGCGCCTCTGATCGGGTGGCGGGTGCCTCTGGTTGAATGGGCGCCTCTTGCCGAGCAGGCGCCTCTTGTGGGGAAGAAGCGGCAGCAGCCGCCTCCGCAGCCATAGCCGCCAGCCTACTCTTCATGAGCTTGGCAATGCTCGAGTAGTCCGCCCCTGCATATGACAAAAGTAAGTTAGTACATAACACAAACAAAGGGATAAGGAAGCAGAACACCTAGACGCCTACACACCATTGTTATAATAAGCTTCAATAATTGGAGGACGATTCTCGGCGGGGCGTAAGTCAACAGGCTCCCCCTCAGACGCCGTCAAAACCACCGGCTTATTGAAGTCATCGACATGGCCTAACCCCCATTTCCTCATAAAGGCGCCCCCACTGGCAAAGAAGGAGTCCTGATAGGCCTTCACGAAGAAAAACCCGTTGAACCAGCTTCGGTTCAACTTAGGGCATTTCTGGACAAAGTGATGGGGGCAGCTTTTCTTCTTGCGCTTCTGGAGGGATAAGCAGTTGTCCAGAGCCACCATCTTGAAGAAGTATCGGAACAAGTTGAAGGTGGGCTCCACGTTGTGCTCTCGGCACCTCAACTTGAAGAGGATGACAACCGTGATGACCGAAGGGGATAGGCGCCCGAGAGGACAGGCGCATGTCGTCAAAATTCCCTCCATGACCGAGTCCAGGGGAAACTGAAGCCCGAAACGAAAGTACTCCTGGTAGAGCCCGATCCACTTGGGGCCACAGACGCCCACCCGGGACTGGGGCGATGGAGGCGCATACCACCAGTCTCTGGGAAGCTGGAGACTAGTCACCAATTCATGAACCTGGTCCAAGGTGATGGTCGACGTATGGTTGGGCCCAGCCACCTCAAATGACAAGTGCGACGTCTCGATGGGCAAGTGATCAGGTGGGAAACACTTCTCCCACGTCGTGATCTTGTATGACCCGTCGGCGGGCAAGAAGCCAGGCGCCGACGAACTTGACGGCCCAGCTGACGAAGAAGCAGACACCCGCTCTAAACCAACAAATGACCCAGACGCAACGCGGACAAGGGGTAAGTGACGCCCCTACCCTAAGTGGCTAGAGAAAAAGAACTCAACGAAATCGACGAAAGGAAAAGACCACTTACCACGTTGAACTGGGCGCCTTGCTTCACCACCGTCGCCGGAGGCGCCCGCGCCCGAGGCGCCGGGTGCAGAAGTCTTGTCTTGGTATGAAGACGACATTTTTTGGACGAGAGTGAAGTGTTGGACGCGAAAAGCAGAGAAGAAAAAGGACAGAAGTCAGCGCGGAAGCTAGAGAGAAGTCAGAGCAAGATTCTAGAGAGAGGACAAATGGAAGAAAGTGACAGCATCAAAGGGGGGAGGAGTATTTAAAGAAAAACGAAGGCTCACCCGTTGCATGACACGTGTCAGTCATGCCGAAGGAAACCCTTCCACTCCCCCCACCTTTTGGTCTCTTCGCGAGCCACCAAATCACAGGCGGACCTTTGAGCTTCCCCCACCCTCTCCTTTTCGGGGAAATTTCTCAACTCCCAAATTTCGAATTTCGAATTTCGAATTTCGAATTTTCTTTTCTCCAAATTTCCCCGACAAGCAAAGCGTGGGTGAGGGGGGCATAAGGGATAAAGGCACTCTTCAAGAACGACACCATGAAGCGCCCGAAAGGAAGGGTTAGTCAAAAAGGCGTCCCGTTTGATAAGAGGCGCCTCGGCAGGCAAGAGGCACAGGAGCACCTGGAAGAGTATTCAATAAGGGACATTGCCAAAGGCGGGATGTCTGACCACAGAGGAGGAGAAGCAAACACACCTCGTAGGACCAAGAAAGAAGTGAGAACACGATGCAGGCGCCGAGTGTCAAGCGCCCTGCAACCAAGCAGAAGGCTGGGTTACAACTAGAGGTTCAGTCAGGCGCTCGATGGCGAAGCCACGAGCACCTAACTGGGGGGGCAATTGTTGGGGGTATTACCCAGCGAGCTAGGGGACAAAGCCCAAAAGAGTAAAGTACCAAGGGCCAGGTGGCGGCCAATCGGCTGGTGGACCACGGCCTGGGGCGCCTGTCAGGTGTCAGGAGTCTGACAGGGCGGTTAGCTGTCACATAGAGTATCAAAAGCCAGGTGGCGATCAACTGAATGGTGGACCACGGCCTGCGGGCGCCTGTCGTGTGTCAGGAGCCTGGCAGAACTGTGGAATGCCAGTCAGATGTCAGGAGTCTGACAGGGCGGTTAGCTGTCTGGGGGCGCAGAGCATTGAATGTGGGAGGTGACGTGGCGGAGATCAACCTCGGGTTCGGTGAGTATAAATAGGGGCAGACGATATCATTTACGCAGGTTGGCTTCTCTCACTAAACTATTTCTGTACACTTATCTCTCTAGAAAAGGGCACTGACTTAAGCTTCGGAGTGCTAACGGGTTGACCAAGGCCCTTAGGCGCTTGTGGGTGCAGTTTCCAGGCGCCTGAGTGACGGATAAGTGGGAAAGCGGAGGATAAGCGTTTGGAAGTATCTTGGCACGAACAAGAGTAATCAATAATCATAGCTGTTGTCGATTACAACAACATCAACGGCACATATATTATGTAACATGAGGATATTATCCAATCGGTCCTTTTGGCGACCAAAGAGCAAGCCATCGTTGTACAAATCAAACAAATTAACATTACTAATATCGAAATCAAAATCCCACCAAAAGAACAGGACTGAAGAGTACTGGTAGTAGCCGGCCGGTGATGCCATTTGCCTTATGTGTCGGGGACAAGGCTGGAATACTTGGCGCCGGCGCCGGCGCCGTTCTAGCATCATATTCATCCATGTTATATATTAAATAATAAGGAAGTAGCAAGAAATTTTGTTAATTAAGGTGGATAAAAAAAACACAATATAATTTATATTAATCTTTTATAATGATTCTCCATGTATTTTCATAATATGAAAAGTATCTAAAATATCTTTCATTATCAAAACTATTGATGATTTCACACTTAATATTATCAACCAAAAAATCGTTCGTGATTTCATAATTCACCCAATTTTGAAGTGTGTTATTCATATAGTTGATTGCACAAAATGCTATTTCAACACGTGTCATGGCAACAGGAAGCACCAATGCTAATTTCAAAAGTTGATAGATTAATGAAAAACACTCGATATTTATTGACGATTTCTCTACAAAGTTCGGCAATTCCCTTTAATCCTGCAAACCTCTCAATTGTCTTCATATGAAATATATAAGCATCTAGTTGATGAATATCAAGATGTAAAATATCATCTTTGGAGAACTCCTTGGCAAATACCTTTTTCAAGATAATGTCTTCTAATCACATGTCTTGAACCTTAGGATGAAATCATGATAGTTACGTTGCTGTCTTGAACTCGGATCAGCTTTCGAAGATTTCACATCAAGTTCATTTAATCTAGATGCAGTGGCGGAGTCAGCATTTCAAACCACTCTGTTATCTTTTCAAAATATAAATATTTAATTTAAAATAATTTAAAAAAATAATTAAAATTAATTATATCTACATAATTCATTCATAGATTAAAAATAACAGACTATACAATCATTTTTTTTAACAACCATGGAGAGATTTCATATTGTGAAAGAAACGCAAAAACATTCATCGTCTACACTATTAAATAAGTCTTTTTCAATGTATCTCACTAAATTAGCATTAGCAAATTGGTCGCCAAATCGACTTGAAAACTTGTTCTTAATGTAACTCAAAGTTGAAAATGCTCTTTTTACATTTGCAGTTGTAATTCGTAGAATCAAAACTAGTGGAATTGTCGCTGTCGCTAGACAATTTCAGGGTTGTTAGGAAAAATCGAATGGCATAAGGAGAAAAGAGATCCGATTAGGTCTTTATTACAATTAGAATTCGTTTATAGTATAATAAATTAATTTTATGTCAATTTATGAATAAGTAATGAGTTGTGATCTCAAGTTACTAAATTCACAGCTCACCACCCAGAGCGAATATTCCTGCTAGTAGCCATATTTTTTTTGTAGAGCTCGATAGTCCAAGGGTGTGCAGTCGACCTCCCTTGGCTGGCGCCTGGCTGTGGCTCCACCACTTATTGTTGTGATCATGTATTTATAACAAATCATTGTCTTAATTAGTACTATCATATATATGTTAATGTCGTTGCTTAGAGGTTGATTGGCACATCAAATGCACCCAACTCTCCCCAATGAGACAAGTCATGTTAGGTAGTTTAGGGGTCGTTTGGAAGTTGTGATTGTTAGAGTTGTGTTTGTTGAATACATGTATTGTGTACAATACAATGTTTGGAAGTGTCAAAATGTAAAACAATGCATGCATTGTTTTAGGTAGGCCCCACCAACAATCACAAAAAATGATGCATTATACAATCTTACGGGTCGTTTGGAAGTTGGGAGTCTATGAATATGTGATTCTTACAATGTATGTATTATAAGTGTAGTGATTGTAAGAAATAGATGATTGTAAGAATATGTTGTTTGTTAGTTGTGATTCTCACTTTTAAAGAATATAAGGATTCTCACTCTAATGATCAAAAAGACTTATATAACCTTGAAGTTCTCTTTATATAGTCAATTAAAGAAGGGGCAAATATGAAATATATATAAAAAAAATAAGGATAAGAGGTGCAAAAAAGCAATTACAAAAGTAAGCAAGAGAATCTCACCTTTTTGTAGAGATTCTAAAATGAATGATTCTAGCCATTTGAGATTCTAAAGTACCAATCAAATGCATGCATTCTGGATAATTTTATGTCAAAAAAACGATAAATTGTAAAGAATACACACATTCACAGAATCACTCATTTAGACTCCTAACTTCCAAACGACCCCTTAACTAAAAGTTGAGATTATTGTGATTGTTGGTTTTAGATTTGTGTCAACTTTTTCTTTCCATTTATATCCCTAAAAGTTTTTTTCTTATTATAAAAGTTGAGGGTAAATGTGCCATTTCCCCATAAAAGTAACTTTATGTAAATCAATACATAAAGTAGAATCTCAACAACCAAACAATGTATTGTTAAAATACATCTATTGTATCAATACATGCATTTATATTATGGTGATTCATTACAATACAACGATTTAACATTTAGTTTGTTACTTTGTACTTTGCAGTGCTGGGACAATTCTAGTGATCTTCTTGTCAAGCATTATTCACCCTTCTCAGCCTTCTTAGACGGTTAGACCCCATCGACAAAGTTCTTATTCCTGAACCACTTTACACCTCTACTTTGTTTTGTCTTTTGCGTGGAAATTACATCTGAAATTTTCCATGAAAAGGCTCGTAAAGTTGCAGTCGGGCAAGAGGGGGGAAAGAAGAGAGAAAAGATCCAGGCCCAATAGCGGAGCCCACAATATAGAGCTCACCAACTCCCACTCCCACTCCTGGAAAAGGCCGGCATGCAGAGCTGGCTGCTTGGCAGAATGACAGCCATATGAACCGTCTGACCCACTACGTTTGGACTTTGGATATCAATCAGTTTTATTTTTCTGCACATGGCTAAACATCGCCCTAGTATTACTATTATCGCCCTAACTTAAAATGTATTATTACTAAATTATCTTTTTATTAATGGATCAATTCAAAAAACAAACATATCCTAAAAATCCTAATACTTATTAAACGTCGCCGACCTCCTCTTCTTAAAAACCCTTCGCCGGCGTCCTTCTCCTTCTGCTCTCCGCCGCCGTTCCTTCCTCTCTGCCGTCCCTCTAAAAAAACTGGTACTTCTGCAAGCGAAATAGTCAAATTAAAAAAAAAATATATACTCATATAGTCATTCCGTCACAGATTTTAATGGAAACTGAACTAACGGTTTATGCTGAGGTGACAACTTTTACACTTGACTTTTCCAAGTTGGAAATATTATAATTTTAATTAACTGAAAAAAATAAAGAAAATGAAATAAAAGATGAGTGCCCTCAACAAATCGATTCTAGCCATTCAATCTACTGAATTATGTAATTCTCCAAAAGAAATGCTCTTCTTCTCTCTCGATCTCCGCCGAAGTCCTCCACCTCCATAAACTCTTCCTCCACCGGTGCATCTTCAGCAATCGGAAACCCTTGAACTTCCGCCATTGACCCCATTCTCCTCCGCCTTCACTACCTCTATCGCTATGCTTTCCCTCGCGCCTTTCTCCTCTTTTTCAACCTTAACCCGAACCTCGTCGTTCGCTTCTGTTCCCGGAACACTGTCGGCTTTCTCCATGACCAGGGAGGATCGCTGCTCATCCCCGTCGACGCCCTCGATCACCTGTTGGATCAAAATTCAAAAGGATTGGAAGAGAGTCCCTCCGCTCACCTACCGACATCTGAATCTCACATCCCGTGTTCGAGTTTGGTTTTTCCGCCGCAAATCTCTAAGGGGTCGTTTGGATCAGGGAAATTGGGCAGGGATTTAGCCCAAATTCTGGCCCGTCCAGGAATTTAACCAATATCCTTGTTTGGATAGATATTAAAATAGCCGAGATTTGGGCTTCAGGAATTGTCAAATCCGGCCCAACCCGAAATTGAAATTAGTTGCCACCCCCCAGCTATTTCAAAATCAGGCCCTAATTATTTTGTTCTTCACAGCGTGTCCCTACCCTCTTTCCTTAATCTATCTGTCTCAGTGATTGTTCTTTCCTGTCTCGCACCAACAGAGAACGACGACTTCACAGCAGTAGCAACAATCCCTCCTACGACTTCTCAATCGGTAGCCAGGGACTCGAGGCGGCATTGATTACTCTCCCTCATCCTGTTATTGCTCTACGACGACCAGAAAGGTTGAGCAGAAGGGCGAAATAAAAAGAGGAGGGATGGATCTAGGATCTCAGGCGAAGTCCCATTGAACCATAGAGAAGAAGTTCGGAGTTCAGGGAGAATAGCAGAGAGACAGATTTGGGGCTTCTGGAGACGACGCATCGAACCATAGAGAAGAATGTCGGAACTCAGGGCGAATCATAGGCATAGATATGTCGTCTCTAGAGACGAGCGACGAATCGTAGATAGGAAGGTCAGACTACCGCTATTGAGCGATTGGAAACGTCGTCGCAAAGCTCTATTTTTGGGATCCCTCCACCGTTGATTAACCATCAATTCCTCCGACCCCATCCCAAAAGAAGAAGAAGTTGAGCTGGATCCACTGGCTAGTGTGGGAGGAGGTAGTAGCGCCGCCGATGCAGAGGAAACCCATATCTAGCGCCTTCAGCTCCGTCGACAATCAAGCTCACGGTGGAGATGCCGTCGAGTATTGCATGTGGTCGATTTGGAGCAGATCGGGGAATGCGCGCCAGGTTGAGTACCACCGGCGAATCTAGCCAAAACAGAGACGACGAAGAGGGTTCTTCTACGAGCTGTATCTGGGCTTCACCGGAGCATGCTCTATTTCAAATTTCACTCGCCAATGCCGCTGTCGGAGGAAGCAAAGGAATCGTCAATGAGTGATTGTGATTGCACCGGAGCTGGCGATGCTCAAGTTTCTGTCGACTGCAGTTTGGGGAGAAAGAAGAGGGGGAAGAAAGATTTGGCATGAAGAAGGAAAGGGCAGGCCTGTCTTTTTAATTTATCAATTCAAAAACCTGGATTAATTGCCAAACACATTATTTGATCAAATCCTGTGTATTAAATATCTAGGTTTTTAATGGAGAGATTTCAATCTAAATCCCTCATAATTGAACTCTCTAATCCAAACGATCCCTAAGAGATTTCGAAAAAACCATGTTCTTCCTGATCTTGTTTGTGTATATATGGATATGATTTTATTGTCTAATTACAGGGTTATTCTCTCTGCGTGTATCTGCCAAAGAATTAATGGAATTAAGTGGTGGTGGTGGTGGCAGCCTTGGAGGCGATTGGAGCAGCCGCGGTGGTCGGAGGAGAAAATCCAATTCATATATACCCAGTCGTCGATCGAGATTTCTGATCCCCAGTCGTCGATAGTCTCTGTAGTTCCACAGCAGTTGCCAGAGTGGCGAGGTCGTTGGGACGAAGAGTGACGAGGGGACGACGAAATTCAGCACCATAACTGGTTTCGACGGATGAAAGATCGGATCTCGTTCTCTGCTCTTTCCATGGGAAGGGGAAAGGAGAATTAAAAAAATTAAATGAATTTTCCTTCTTATTAGAATTATGGTGCAAAAAATATTAAGGAAATTATTTAAAATAATGATTTAAACTGACACGTGCTGACACGTGGCATACATGTGATGACGTGTACATCCACATCATTGAAGAGTTAACGGTGTTAAAGTTTGTAACAGAAATGCCTAAAGTTGTCAAGCAAGTTTTCAAAAGTGGCTATATGAGTGTATTTTTTCAAAGTTTGACTATATCTGTCACAACGCGATTAGTTATACTATGAAAGTGTATTTTTCTTTTTTTGGGACACATCGCACTTTCCAATATCGGAATAAAACTGATTTACGTACTGTTCTGTAAGCAGTTTAATGTGCGGTATTAGAGACCGCTCTACATTAATCCTAAGTACATAGTTGACCCTAACAAAAGAAATTTATGAAACACGTGGTCGATCATCGAATTCTATCCAGTCCAATTTGAAGCTGACGTCTGACAGGCCCCCACCTCGCGATCTTGTCCCTTAATTACATCCCCCCATTTGAAGCTGGCAACCAAAACCAAAAGCATTAGGACAATTGACGGGTTAATTGCACCTAATACCATATAAGTATCGCCTTCGTTGTATCTAACTAAGTAAGTTCTTTTAGTTGCAACTAAATCACACAAGTTGAGTTTCGATTGTATCATTATATTTTCTATTTATAAACTTAACGGCAGGTATCAAATTACAATTCTCCATGCCACACAAGCACTCCTGCTTAGCTAGGCTGTCGAGTCATATGGGCCACCAGATCCACTTGGACCATATGTAAAATTATTTGTTCTTTTTTTATAAGGCAAAATTATTTATTATGCGAACAAATAAAGAGGGGGTTTGCTTTCTTTATGAAAGGGGCAAGGAGTGGTAAATGCTCTCTTCCCCCCTCTCTCCCCACATCCCATGTTGCCGTCGCCAATCAGCATAACTATCGCCGATTGGCCACTGCGTTCTTCTCTCCCTCTATCTCACTACCAAATTTAAAACCTCGCAATGAAAGGCTCTCACCCACGAACTCACCATCTTCCCACCCCCCCAAATTCGTTCGCCCTTGACTGATTATTCATTTTTATCAATTTAGTTTCCTATTTGTTCCCTCAACTTCTGTTTCATGCTAACTCTCATTATTATGCAATCTTGTGATGATGTTGTAGTCTTTGCTTATATTAAAACAACTGGAGAGTAATTGCTATTTCTAATACAAAACTAGCAGCTCCTTGCTTAAAACAGAAAAGAAACCAGCAGCAAAATTTATATTTTCCATCCGAGTAACAACAAAACGGAGAAAGCATTGCCACAAAGTAATAAAAAAACCATAGATCTTCTAGTAATTCAATCGACTATGCATCTGCATTTTTTTCATCATTTCATTCTCTTCTCCCGCCGATTCTCGATCCGCTAGATTACTTTTTTTTCCATCTTGTCAGGTCTTTAGATAAACCAAGGGATGCTCTGTTTTTATTTCAATACTCGTGTTTTTTTTTTGTTCGATACACGCACATGCATTAACAATTGAAAATTGGAGCATTAGTTAATTGTGGGTTATTAGAATCAACTACGGAGTTGGGTCGAAGTTTGCTTTAATCTATACTTTGATGAATCATGGAACCACTTTTAGCTCTCCTAAACCAAACTTTCTGTAGGGTATTGAATGAACATAACTAATAAGTTAGTAGTAACTGCTTTCAAGGCCTCATTCTCATTAGCTTTTACCTTCAGTTGGGTAGTTTTTCATCACTGGACACAGGTCCTCTATTTTGATGTGACTCGGGTGGAAAATATAAATCCTTTATGCTGGTTTCTTCATTTTTTCCCTTTTAAGTAAGGGGTTGTTGGTTTTGTTTAGAAAGATAAATTACTGACTACTTAATGTCCAATTGTTTAAATAAGCAAAGCCAATCTTTCGTTGCTCGTAAAAGTATGTGGGCCCATGCGGATTTAGCGGACCATCTGACTCAGCAATTTGGTTGAGCTGGAGTGCTTGCAAGTCATGGAGAATTGCAATTTGATACCTGTCGTTAGGTTTATAAAAATAGAAAATATAATGATTCAACCGAAACTCAACTTGTGTGATTTAGTTGCGACTAAAAGAACTTACATGCTTAGTATACAATGAAAGCAATACTTAGTATCAGGTGCAATTAACCCGACAATTGACACCCCAGAGTTAAGAGAAGATAAATACTGCCCAACATTCAATAATCTACAGTAAAAATAGAGCGGGCCAGGAATAAGATAACCATCATGGTTTAACGATTTGGGCCCAAGGGTAGACCCGGTCCATGGTTACTCCCTAGGTCTAGGTGGCGGCCCAGTCTGTCAGCCACTAGAGTTTGGCAAACGGACTATTTCTGCGTCGGTACTCGGTGCGAATGAGATTCCTTGATCTACAAGGAAGAGCATTCTTCTATAGATACTAGTTGTAAGCCCGGCCCGTTGGCCGGAAAGGATCCAAGAAGTCAAGTTGGGTTATATGGATAATTTTCAGCCTAAATCTATTTCTAACTATAGTAGTTGATCGATCAACCTTTGTGCTTCATGTATTTATATTAGTTCATACCAATAGAGTGGTACATTTAAATAGACGGATTTGGTGGTCATTCGGTTGAAAGTAAAGATTTTTTCGTTCCACATGGCCTAGGGAGGTACAATGTAAAAGACTTGGCGGGTGTGGGAAAAAATTGCACTAAGTAGGATGAAATAACTGAATTAGTTTCGCAATAACCTACATAACCAAGAGACCTGTGTTCATGGACTTAACAGAAAGGACATACTTCAAACAATAAGTCTAAGTCCATGCACAACTGTATAAGTGAACAAAAAGAAAGTAGACCTAAAGAGTAAATATTTTTTGCAAGAGCATATCACACTCATTGGTAGAATTGTTCCACATTCCCACTTTGACCATAAAGGCATAAACTCATGAATTTCCATGTAGAGAAGCCAAGATGTTGAAGTAGTAGTCCCCCCAAGCAGTGTCAACAATGTCCACAATATTGGTAGCTATTCTTCTAAGCATAGATGATGGAAACACGGCTTCAATTATAGTTCCTCCATTTGCGATTATTTAGGTGGACCATATATACGCAAAAAGCATCAACCCAGGAAATGGCTATTTCTTTCACTTCACCACGAAATATGTAATTGTTTTCCTACACAAATCAGGAGGCAATTCGTCAATCCAAAAACCAAAAGAGAATGGGAAAACATAATAACAATGTTGTAGTAACAATGTTAGGAGGTAGAGGTTCATTTTACCATATTCTCTTGGTCGCGTTTAACAGAGTTGAGTTCATGAACTAAAGAATATTTGGATCTTGATATGGCATCCGCATATGCTAGTCGTGCGGCCATGGAGTCATTTAGTTGCCTAATATGGGGAATTTTTTTTAATCTTAATACTAATAATATTAGGATAAATTCTCATCCCCAAACAATATATTGCATAAGAAACACTCACTAATTTAACAATGGGTGTTGGCAGGGACAATGAAGATTGACATAAATCTTTGTCGCTTGAGAGGCATGAAAGAAATAATGTCCTAAGGAACATGTAACATTCAAAAAATCACGTATGTCTGTTGTATTCGGCATCGCTTGAATAGACGTGTTAGTGTTGAAAGCGATTTGCAGAGGTGTAACAGCAACTCTATAGAGTACATTGAATGGTTGAACCTCAAACTTTCCTAATGCATATATCCCTCCCTCGTGCACAACATCTTTGAACTTTGAGACTTCTGCACGATGAATGACAGCTTCCATCTCTGTTCCCTATGATAAAAAAACAACCAAATCAGGAATTTGGGTACTGGTTTGTGTTTCATTCGGTTCAGGTGATGATGTTTAGAGGTTATGGTTGGAATTTGGGTATAGCTACTCGTGTTTTCAATTTGGAATGACTTGGTGTATAGGTGAATAAAGTTAAGGTGCATGAAACATTAATTTGAGAAGCTGGTCTAGGGCCTAAAGTTTAGATTTGTCACCTTAATTTCACTCCAAAAATTGAATGTTTTATTGCCGTCAAAAACACTGATCCATGCATCCATCATTGCAATAATTAAATTCACCAGTCCATGGGTCAAATCTATTTTTCTTCTTTAACTATGTGAATGCCTGTACTTTGATGGCTGTGACCATGTGTCAACTAAAGAATCTCTTGTTATGTATGCCAAACTAAACGAATCAGAACTCTCTGCTGAGTTTATATATTTCTATTCACAGGACCAAGTATGGAGGTTGCAGAAATCATTTTCTCAACTAAGATGCATAACAACGACAAACTGGAATGCAAGTTACAACATGGAATTTTTAAAGTGCATGGATATTCTTATAAATCATGAGCTTGTCAACGCAAGGTTCAGAAAACTTAGCGGGCATGAGATCTGTTTGCTAACCTCATTATCCAGCAGCAGCATGTTGAGGTACTGAATCCCTTCAAGACCAGCAATGATTGTTGCCCATATTCGAATCACCTTAACCCGAACACAAAATAGTTGTGCATATGATACACTAAGCTCTCTAAGTCTGCACAACACCATGGATGCACTGAAGTGAAGAGTAAATTGATCTTGTGGTGAGACATCAGGTGTTTATCGGATTGGGAAGCACTTAAATAGGCGGATGATTTAATTGAAAAAGTGGGGTGATTAGTGGCCCTACTTATGAGGAACGTGGGATTAAGCTTATATCTCACAACATGGGATCATCCCATATTCCCATGCATCGTGGGGTAGAAGTCAGCAGTGTGTTGGCATGGAGAATTGCCAAATTGGACTACGTGGTCCATTTAGGGGTGGGCATCGGTCCGGTCCGGACCAAATCGGACCAAATTCATAGAATCGCGGTCCAATAATGAAAGATAAATTAGGACCAAGGACCGGAACAATAGTGCATTCGGTCCGTTTGGTCCGCTTTGGTCCGGTCCAAATGTAAATTCCTTCCATTTTCTTCATTATTTACAAAAATCATGGGATCAAGGATCGGACCATATTATATTCGGTTCGGTGTGATCCGATCCAAACATCAATTCGGTCCGGTATAGTCCGGTGTGGACCAACTGATTGCCCACCCATAGGTCCATTATTGGTGGTAGGGAGTAATTTGTTAATTTAAACAAATGTTGGATGGCGACATACTTGGGTGCTTTGAATTATCTTATCTGAGACTAATTTTTGTTGCACCTTTTTCATTTTGTTACTTGAGCTCTATTAATACAAAGCCTCGACTCATGCTAACTATGGCATAACTTTTGATTTGTTCTCAAGTTTGGTCACCTGGTCTGCAATGAAACATCTTAACTTTATTACTACATTTGGGCATGGATGCTTTAGGCCAACTCTACCCATATTAAACTCAAATTAGTTTATAAAATTTGATCTGACCAGTAAGTAAAAATCAAATTTCATGCCGGCAGAAAATGGAAAAGACTTGCAGGCCTGCCTTTGATTAAATTTTATTATGATTTATTACGAATACAGGGTTCCAACTTTGGATTATGTGGCAATTTCAATAAACTAAAGTGCTGCCTGCAGAGAGTTGCCGCACTTACATTCAAATAGTAATCTATTTGTCGTTAATTGCTAGCTACTGAGGAGAGGGTCAGAGATTACAAAACATAAGAGTTGAATCACATGTCAAGGACTTTTGCGACTGCAAGCATAATCCAAATATCTCAAGGAGTTCAATCCATAACATGATAAACACTAATTTCAGAATTTCAATTCATAGTAGCAATCAACCTATATGTACATATCATAAAGCAACAAATGAACCGCAACACATAAGTCTGTTCAAATGGAGAAACATTAGAACAACACATCCTACTACAAGTATAAAGAGATCACTGTAAAATCTCCGTGTAGACAATGTTCTGCATAGTTGTTGATTGCCGATTCTCATTGTCGAAACTTACTATCTTAATGCCACCTTTTCGGGAAACACGTGACAATGCAACATATAATTGTCCATGGCAAAACACTTGCTTTTGCAAGCAAAGACCAACATGTTGCAGAGTTTGTCTCTGGCTTTTATTGATTGTCATGGCAAAGGACAATGCAATTGGATATTGTCTCCGCACCAATGTGAAGTTTAAACTCTTGTATCGTTTTGATAGAGTTAGCCTGGGCAAGAAAAGTCGCTCTCCTATATTTGAGCCAGTAAGAATCTCAACTTCAATGAACCATGTACCCAATTTTGTAACCACCATTCTCGCCCCATTACAAAGGCCAATACTTTGATCCATGTTTCTTAGTAGAATAACAGGATATCCAACCTTTAACTTCAACTCCTGGGGTGGGAAATTACCGATCTTCAAAGAGTTCAAGAACTCAACAGAGTAATCACTCTCCATTACATTGGTATTCCCTGGATCAATTTCAATCAAGTCGGCGCTAAGATAAGCTATCTCTTCACTAGGAAAGGCCGCTAATACCTTACTGTTGATGTCAGATACTGTCTCATGGTGAGGGGCCAATATAGCTCATCCAACCAAATACTTTGAATCTGTGTGACTAAGTGGCAAATCACCATAAGTAGCATTAATAACATCAGTTATAGGATCATGTGTAGAATGAATCAACATTTCAGGTGGAATAGCTATGGTCGATTCACCAAAAACATTTGCATTCAGACCATCACCTATGTCGAGAAGCCAACGACTGAATTGAGCTATTTCTCCATTATCTTCTCCTGACTCAGATGCGCCTTGTGCCAACCTCATGTTTTGAGTCAATTTTAATACTGAGATATCAGACCATAAATAAGATTTCTTAATGGAAGACCCAACAATTTGGTTGCGTGTGCCTTTCAAAACAACTGGCAATGTTTGTCTGAAATCACCCCCCAAAAACGACAGTCATACCACCAAATGTCTTGTCTTCACTATTTTCATACTTCACATGAAGAATATCTCTTAACGTCCTATCCAAAGCCTCAATGTTATCCTTATGAGACATGCAAGCTTCATCCCAAATGATCAGTGAGGTGTGCTGAATCAATTCAGCCAATTCACTACCTTGTTCAATATGACAGGTCGATGTGGAGTCACAATCAATGGGTATGTGAAAACGTGAGTGGGCTGTTCTTCCTCCAGTCATTAATAAAGCAGCAATACCAGATGAGGCAACACATAATACAATTTTGTTTTCAGACCTTAATTTCAAGCAAATTGACTTCCACAGAAAGGTTTTGCATGTCCCTCCGAAGCCATCGACAAAGAAACACTTGCCGCTATCTTCTTCAACAGATTGTAAGATTGCATCGAAAGCTACCTTTTGATCTGTATTTAGATTTAGATATTGTGCTTCCCATGCTACTTCCAAATCCGCTAAAACATAATTCAATTCAGCAACCATCATTCGATTGGAATATTGAGATGTACTACCTTGGCTAGGAATTGGCAAACCAGGAAAATCATATAGAGACTTACAATTCCTTTGCAATATTTTCTCTATCACAATCAAGCACAATTATTTAAGTTGTTCTGAAGATAACTGGAGATCAGGTAAATTCAAAAATCTTCGTTGGTGGAATAAAATATCATCCCTCAACAGCTCCCAATTATTATTCCATAATCCCTCAACATTTGACACTTGATTGTGAATCAAAATGGTGACAAAGAGATTCCTCATTTTATATCCAGAACCCCACAATGATACTTCCTTCAAGAAATCATTCCATTCAGTATCCTCTGCCAACAATCCAAGAGCATAGCAAGCATTCTGAAATGTATCATGCAAAACCCCATTTACCGTTCTTATCTCTTCAAAGCTTCGACAACCTCTCACAATATTAGTAACATCATAAGATAGTACCTTTCTTTTGCAGATGGATAGGTATAATACAATCTCCCTATACAAAGTTTTTGCTTCCTTTCTTGCCATTTTTTTAGCTTTCTATTCCACGTGAAATACTGTGGGAATTCAACAAACGTGTATTTCCGTGCAGAGGGAGAGTCACGATTCTTTTGCATCCATCCGAAAAGTAAAGTGGTTGTATCAGATAGAATGATGTTACCAATATTGGATTGTTGGGTGGTATAGACTTTGTTTTCTCCGGGCAAATGACAGGATAATCTCATAACTGAGGGAGAATGATTGTACAAATCAAATTTGAAGATTCTCCAACACGCTTCACCAGGAGTTATATATCGACAATCCATGAAAGCTTTGATCTCATCAATACGAACAGCTTCTCTTGAATCACTACTGCTAGATTCATGGGATACACCATTCTGCGCTGCAGTTAATGTTGCCATTGCTCGATCCTCAGGTTTGTTGATGTACTTGAACAGGTACTTGATGGCCCTGCAAAATTTAATAAAATTAATTATACACAAATGATGGAAATTAGGTGGACAAAAATGGTCACAAACAACACGATTGACATATCCATGCATAGGCAAACTTGAGATAGCTTAGAACCATGAAGGACAAACAAAATTGTGAACTATATTATGCAAGTAGTTCAATCCAAATAATGCCAAACAAAAGGCAAAAAGAAGTACTGGTTTGCATGAGCTATTTACGGGTTTTTGTAACAGGATAAAATCCATGGAATTAAAACTCTTGCCTGCAGATGTAAATGGACGAAGTAGAAGAAACAGTTCAAGGGAAAATTAGCGCATACATAAGCTAGAGTACTTAAATGAGACCCAAGAATTTTCTATCCATAACAATTATGCAAGATAGAACCATCGATTTTGGTCATGGAATGGAATTTCTTAACAATAATTAAATGGATTGAAATAATAATTCTTCTCAACATGACAAAATATGTTATATTTGGCTTCAAAAGAATAAATTAATTTCATACCTTGTTTTTTTGGAAAATTCTACGTTGATGTGAGCTTGGAATCGCAACAATAGATATCGATTGTATGGTACAACAAATCGATTATCCAACGCAGCACCTTTTTGTATTATAGTCCTCTCATTTTGTTGGCGAAGATACTGTGCAAAACCATTCTCATCTATTGTTGTTTGACTACAATATTGTTTTGGAAATTTCTTAGAACACTTTCCATCTTTCATGCAAGGCGACTTTGATGCAACTGGACCACATGGACCATGTAACATAAAACTCGTTACGGCTTGGTAGCATTCAGGATCTAAATCTGGATCAGGAATCTCCGCTGAGATTATGGAATCAATATCTGAAATCCCATTTGGTTTATCTTCGGGATCCAAAAATACCAAAAGGTGAGCATGGGAGAGACCTCGTTTCTGAAACTCGATCGCAACAACGTCTGCAATGAAAATATTAAAGAGTTAATGACCAAGGGTGAAATAATAGCTTATTTGAAATTGTAAAATAAAATTGTATAGTGACTTACATCCACACGTGCTTCCAAAGATTTTCTTGTCCCTAATTTCAACAATTAATTGATTCAATTTCATCTTGAATACTCTAGCGAAAACATCAGCGCGATTCGGGTCTTTTCGACCTTCTTCTTGTAGCAAGTCAAGCATGAACTGAATCTCTGGCCAATTCGCATTACATGTGAATGTGATAAACAAATCTGGATAGCCTATGAATCGACAAATCGCCATTGCATCTTGAAAATTTTCATATTTATACCGTGGACTACCAGTATGCGACGCAGACAGGATGATATGTTTTCCACTCAATTTCAGCTCAGTATCACCTCTCATAAATGCATCCATCAACCCTTGGAAATAATGAGCTCGTAGTTTTGATTGATTGTTGCGAATCCAATCTAGTCTTTCAACTTCCACCAGAGCATATGCATTCACGACGTACTGTTGATATAATTTTCCTCCGAATAGTAATGAATTGGACTCACCAACACGTGTCTGGAGTCGATAGTTGTAATAATCACACTGAGAAATTGTGCGGTCTCCTTCACCGTTTGTTTCATCTGGATGATGATACATAAGATCTCAATGCCACCCATCCTCCCCATAAGGAAACAAAATAGGGTATTGCAAAGCCATCAAACTGGGATGGTAAAAGTTGATTTGCTGCATATCCAAACTGTGTTGTTGAACAACAATATCGGGCCCAAATGTTTCTTCTCCTGCTTCATCAACAATTAGTGCAGCAATTTCATTAGCCGAAGGTAAATCATACTCTCTTCCCCCACCAGATCGAGTACCAATCAACTTGATCTGAACCTGTTCAATATCCTCTTCATGTATCTTATCTCTTGCAGTACGAAATGTCTGAACTAAAACATTATGCTCATAGAACATGTCTTGCAGTCCCTGAACAATGTGATCACGTAGAGGATTGACTTCTCTATCGAGCTTGTAGAAATCAAGTCGATTTTGTACCTCATTTGCTGTGTCATGAATATACAACTGAGCGAACTTTGGTGGCATACCTTCAGCCGGCACCAAACTTCCGATACGATGGTAGATTTGACCACCAATTGAGTAAACATACACACCAGGACCATGATTTATCGATATATCCACCTTACCACCAAGAGATATAAAAGTAAAGACACCGTTGTATCCACGGATGAACTCACGAAAATGACGGGCAATCGGTGTTTGTCCTTCAAGTAGCTCCTTCAAGAATTCTGGTGGGTCTCGCCGAGGTGGTAGTTTGACCTTGCATTATTTACAACAAAGTGAGAAAATGGGAGTTTGAAGCTTTCGTGACGTCGCAACACTTTCCAACCACCATAGCTTAGCACGACAAAATGGACAAACGTAACATGGCTCACCAACGGAAAAAACTTCAACATCGGGACAAACTACATATAAAGAAAAAATACAGAAAAGGGTGCTTAGTAAGAGATCCATCACAATAGACACATTCTAATGAGCAAAGGCAAACTTCAATGTGATGTCCATATCGAGACACAAATATTTGTTGGGTAGATGAGCCATTTTACTACTTACCCGATTGGTTTTGCTTCCGAAATGACGTCTTCCCTTTTCGTTTTTTTATGTAAGTAAATCCTGCGTGCTAATCTACTACGGGCAGCACTAAGTGATAAAAATTTAGCCTCCAATTGTTTAACTGAAATAAGCAAAAATCAAATTTAAATTAACATTACATAAGCGCCTTCCAAGTTAAATTGGCTGGAAAGACATAATCCAAACTTATTTAAACAAAGAAACAAATGGGTACACCATATTCCATTGTGTGGTCTACAATGACGTTCCTTATTGGAGATGAGAGCACGTCGTCTCTGTCGTGCAAGTTTAGGCAATTCAGCAGTAATTCTAGATAGTTCAGTCTTCAAAGTTTGCAGTTCTGGCAAAAATATCGATCATATACCCAATAAGATAGAATGTATTAACTCATACAAGCAATCCATCGAGAAAACCATCAATCTAGGCAGAATGCTTCCCCTTATACAATAACAGTGTTTGAAGGTTGATCGTACAAAAATAATAGTAAATTATAATATGTAGTACATTACTGCTGTCTAAGACCTCAACATCTTTTTGAACTGACGCATCAGCATTAGTTACATGAGTAGATTGGAAGAAAATAACACAATGTTTCCCTAGATCATGACAACAAACAATTCAACGACACCAACTTATACTTTAGTTAATATTTATAAGCAACTTTGGTTTGAATACAAATGCCGAAGTTTGGTATTCAAACTCACAGGGCACACTGGATCTCATGTTACTAACACCGAGTTGGGAAATTGATGAGTCCCCCTCTTCACTTTCACGGGTATCCATATTTCGTATTCACCAGCATACACAACAGATGGAAATGGCGTGTTCAGTTGTTGTGACTATTTAAGAAGTATGAGAAGCTACACCAAATCCTAAGAAGCATTGGAATAGGGGAGAATTAGACATAAAGTGGGGCATGCATCATCGCAAACAACATACAGGGATGAGTGAAAGGTGATGCACATAAATCCTAATCTTCATATTTTGCACGAAATCTAAAGTAGACCAAAGTTAAGAATGCTCATTTGTAAATTTTATGTGATATAAACACTCCATATGAAAACTTGGTAAAGGCTTAACATCAAAGGTAAACTTATATAGGGTTGTGCCCAAATTCTAGAAATCAAATGCTCTTGTGATATACAACAGAGGAAAGGCCAATTGTTTAAATAAGCAAAGCCAATCTTTCGTTGCTCGTAAAAGTATGTGGGACCATGCGGATTTAGCGGACCATCTGACTCAGCAATTTGGTTGAACTGGAGTGCTTGCAAGTCATGGAGAATTGCAATTTGATACCTGTCGTTAGGTTTATAAAAACAGAAAATATAACGATTCAACCGAAACTCAACTTGTGTGATTTAGTTGCAACTAAAAGAACTTACATGCTTAGTATACAATGAAAGCAATACTTATATGGTATCAGGTGCAATTAACCCGACAATTGACATCCCAGAGTTAAGAGAAGATAAATATTGCCCAACATTCAATAACCTACAGTACAAATAGAGCGGGCCAGGAATAAAATAACCATTATGGTTTAACGATTTGGGCCCAAGGGTAGACCCGGTCCATGGTTACTCCTAGGTCTAGGTGGCGGCCCAGTCTGTCAGCCACTAAAGTTTGGCAAACGGACTATTTCTGCGTCGGTATGGCTGAGATTCCTTGATCTACAAGGAAGAGCATTCTTCTATAGATATTAGGGAACAAGGAACGTTTCTTTCACGACTTATTTAGCATTGGTGTGTAAGGAATTCAATTGCCCCTTACTGGAAGTAACTGGCGGCTCTTAGTTAGTTGAAATGACACACAAATTTAAGGTGATGTTTCCATGCCAGCCACTTGTAACCTAATAAACTTGAGGAATTCAACACTGAATCTTTCTTGCTTAGGGAATGCAATCCCATGCCAAGCAATATTCACCTAGAAGGCTAGTTCGAATCGATTTCATCGAAGTCGTCGTGGGTCTGGTTGCGGGTTGATGGCTGCTTGTATAGAAGGAAAGAACTAAGATAGTTACGACCGTGACCACAACCGGGCTGTCTTTAAGTTCTAACTACATGCCTGAAATAGCGAGGAAAGCTGTATTGACTGAGGCTCCCCCAATTTTTACAACATACTGACTGAGAGACCCTCTAGGTGGCATTACAAACCAAGACTAAGACTGTGTGTTACTGTATAGAGAAGATCTACATACGTGAAAGTGGCTACAAAAAGTAAGAGAATCGAATTGAATGATCTTCAGCTGTGCCGTGCCGCCTTGCTCGCCTGCTGCTTTCATCAATGTGACCTATGGCTGGCTTGCAAAAATTTAATGCTGCTATCTACAAACAAATGAAATGCTAGTAGTTGCCAAACTCGCAAGAGACGAACGCAACACATTGCTGCTTTTAGAATAAATCAACTGTTGTGGATGGTACAGAGGGACTGGAAGCTGAAGTTGAGGTTTACTTCTTGTATACTAATATATTTATCTCCATCCAGGGCCAGTAGCAGGAATACCCTGCTTCTGGAACCACTCAGGCATGTGGAATCTCTCATACAGCATCGGCCTAATGTCTGTCTGCTGAGAGAGTTGCTTGAGTAGTGGCAGGATTACATCTAGAAGCTGCATCCAGAGCATGGAGGAGAGCGTGCCAGAGAGACATACGGTTGGTCAGGAACAGAAGGGGAGAAAGGACACTCCTTTTTTGAGAATTTGAACACGAACTGGTATGAAACATATGAAGTGGGACTTGTTGCGACTCTACTTTACCTGTGTGTCCTGTGGTTGGCCAGCCGAAAATGGGACGCATGGGATTCCATTCAAGGGCTGCAACAAGAAGCTGAAGGGGTTGTTATCCACAATAACAACCCGGCAAGGATCATTCGATATGCAAGTGAGATCCTTCACATGCTCCCTGTACTCCCTGTTTAATTAAACGCAGAATGAAGAGCTTGAACTTCAATACTCAGTTGCGCACTCCAATTCGATCATAGTGAAACTGAAAACAAATGTGTTCTCCTGACAGTAGTTCTAAATCGGTTTCAGAGATAGTTGTAAACCACTGATCAAGCCGTCAATATAAGTGCTTTAAAACAAACTTCAATACCTAAACCTTAGACGGTCATAGTAGCTGTAAGCCTGTAACAAGTATCTTCATACCCATTAGAAATGTGATAGCCAGCCAGAGTTCTCCCCTCACCAGTAAGTTACAAACTAAGAACCTAAACAGAGTAGGCAAACGAACTTACGTGCTAATTGTTGAAGGCCGGTAAAGGCGAAGGCTAAATAGGTTTTCTTTGTCGATTGTATCAACAAGGGGCCTTGCATAACCTGCAGAGCATCCAAATAACACCGAAATCAGTAGTTGCAACTTGCAACGCATAATCATCTTATTCGAGAAGGCAAAGTGGAGAAGAGCTACAAACCTTCCAAGCCAGCAGTGAAGAGCACAAGATCAGCAAATTCACTGAGCTGTTTAAGGAAGTCATGCAATCCTGGACGCTCAAACACCGTTACATAATTGATCTTAGGCTTCCCGTCACATTCCTTCAAATTCCCCAAAATCACACATTTAACTCAAAGAATATTATCAAGGCATAAGCCTACTTAAGAAGCTAATCTATACATAATGTTAAATTCCATTGAGTCCAACAAAAACGGACCTTGTCCGACGAGACGCACTCCAGCTCGAACCACTTCAATCCACCCTCCGTCGCCTGGCTTCTAAGCGCCGGCGGCAAGCTGGACGTCTCGTATGCACAAACCAGCGTCTCATCCAAGTCGAGAACGACCTAATCCGGCCATCCAAACAAAACGATTGTATATCAAAATCCCCCAAAACGAAATTCAATTCTCATACTAGGTTGTCCCCCTTCTTTTTTTCTTCTCTAAAATCGTTTTCAAAATTGCCAGTGAGGGAACTCACCGTAAGCCTGTGAAGGCCCTGGATGGGACGATTGAGCCGATTCAAGCCCTTATCGCCGGCAGTGATCTCCAAAGTGGGCGGAACAGAAGGAGAAGACGAAGAAGAATCGATCTCCGGCAGTTCGACGACGGGCAAGGGCTTGAAGTTGAAGGAGTGAGACGATGAAGAGGAAGAGAGAAGGGGAAGATGTCCGAGAGGGCGGAGGATCTGAAGGAAGATCTGGAAGAAGAAAGCGAGCCAGTTCACGAGAGTCGTCCATAGCTGGAGAGAGCGAGGCGAGTAGACCACATCGGGCTGAGTCAACTCAGCCATCGGTGGTGGTAAGTACTCGATTTCTATGTACAGAAGTTGAGAAGATTTCGCTCCCCTCGCGTCCGTGGAGTTGGGGAGCAAAACTGCCGGCCAGGTACGGATACGGCGGCGGCGGAGGCGGAGGTGGAGGATTGCGCCGGTGGCGGCGGTGTCAGGAGGAGGAGAAGAGTCGTTAAAAGGCCAACGATGATTAGATTATATTTATGCGTTCCGTCCAGGTTCGTTTCCCCCTTCTTTGTTTTTTTGCTAATTAAAATATGTAAAGAAAAAGTGGAAAAGGGAAATCACGAACGATAATTAAGAGAGAAAATGGAAAAAGGAAGAATCTAATTCAGATAGGGAGATGGGACTACGCGATTCCTATATACCATTACCGCCACGCGCCTCTCCACAAGCTCCGTGGAACTTCCGCCGAGGGGTTCGTTTGCAACTTTGGGTTGACGTGAAATCTTCCGTTAATAACTTAGGGGTCGTTTGGAAAGGATTTTTAGTGTGAGCTTTATCATATCATGCAAAATGTTGTTCAAATATCTCGTTTGAAAAGAAAAATTAATTAAATAGTTGAAAAACAAAGTTCCTTAGCTATGCACGGCGGTTGCAGCTTGTGATATTTGTGCTTGCTAGTTTGATTCAGTTTTGGATGGCAGTTTTTATTCTGCCAAAAAGGGTTATTAAGGAGATTGAAAAACTGTGTAGTGATTTCTTTTGGGGAGTCAGTGTTGATGGGAAGAAGAAGGCTACTGCAGCTTGGCATTACTTAGCCCTCCCTAAGAATGAAGGTGGATTGGGAATAAGGGACCTAGTGAGTTGGAATTTTGCGCGTGTGATCAGACAAATGTGGCTTATTCTTTTGCAGCAGGGATCTCTGTGGGTGGCTTGGCTGAGGGAATATAGGCTGGAGAACCATGATATTTGGACTTTTCAATCCAAAACTGGTTCTTGGATTTGGTTAAAGTTGTTGAAGAGCAAAGATAATCTGTTTGCAGATGTCTATGGTGAATGGGGATGTTCTGTGGAATGGGAAAATTATGAAGAAGTATTGTATTAAGCTGGTATGGGAATCTTTCAGACCAAGGAGAGGCCTTGCTCCCTGGCGTTCTCTTGTCCGGAAAGGTTTATCTCCCCAAAGGGACAAATTTCTTGTCTAGTTGGTTGTAAAGAACTTTATCACTACCTGTGATAAGGTGGCAAGCTGAGGAGGAAGTGGTCCTTACTCATGTTTGTTTTGCTCTTGCTCTTTGGAGACTAGAGATCGTCTTTTTGGTGGATGTGTGGTGTATAAAGAACTGTTTGCAGGTTTGCTTGTTAAAGCTTACCCGAGAACTCCTTCGGATGATTGGAACATAGAGTTGCAGTGGGCCTTGAACCATCTAAAAGGGAAGCAGTTGAGAAATCAAGTTGCTAAGGCGATTTGGCGGGCAATGATCAGTACCATTTGACGAGAAAGGTGTTACCTGAAGCATGGAGGATCCAAGAAGAGCTTCCAGGAGATGATAGTTAGAATTAAACAGGATGTTACAATGTTGTTTTCTGCTTAAGTTGTTGAAAGTTTTTGGGCTGGTTAACCTTCTCTCTTGGTTCATTCTTATAGGTTTCTCGTTTGTAATGTCATAGGATGATTAGTGGGAGTTTGAAATAGTTTTACAGTGACTTAGTTGGCAAGGTTGTTGCCAAAAGTTTTGGGTTCCTTTTTTTATGATATAAAAGCTTACTAATTCATAAAAAAAACAAGACAGACAATTCGATATTCATTTTCTAGTTATTTTGAAATGTATCATTATTATATTTATACTTCTAAAGTTATTCCTAACTATTGTGCTAAACCTCAAAATCACCCTCATAAACAATTTGAACTCTTCTCTCCTCCTTTTCTCTTCTCCTCGACTTTCTAACCCTTCTTGCACGAATAACAAGCCGAGGATCACTCTCCTTCGATATGCTTTCTCTCTCTCGCAGAACATTGGGTGGATAGATTTGTCATTGTCAATCTAACTGGCATCACCTTGCACAATTGCACATGATCCTCTCTCCCTCCCCTTCTATGTCAACACCGAAGGGATATTTGGAGCAACGAGTAGGGATGGCAACGGGTTCGAGTGGAACTAGTTTTCCTATATACTATTTCCGAACGAATGTTTTAAAATTGTAATCATCCTCATAAGTCATAACCAAAACTATGTGGAGTTGTAAATATGACATACCAAAGTCCACCACGTATGTGGTTCGCAAAAATTTCGAGCAGTCATATATAAATTTATTCAGCAGAACTCGGAGTTGGGTGAATATAACTCGATCTGTGTGTCGACGGTGGTGTTAGGCGGCAAAGCCATTAAGGAGGTGTTTCGCAAAATGATTAGTTTGCGACGATAAAGAGAGGTAAGATGGATAAGGGATAAATGTGTATTTTTTTTACCCCAAAATTTTTTCATTCAAATTCGTCAATCAAACAGAATGAAAAAGAGATTTTTTTTTTTTTCACCGAAAATGTCTCATTAACCAATATGTCTCACGAGTCACATCAAAAGTCTGATTTTATTTTACTTTTGGTAGAAATTTTTGGACTCAATGTCTCATTTAATAAAAGCATCAGTCAAACAACCCCTTAATTGAGATATCGGTGCCGTACCCTTCATTGTGAGGCGTACAACTTAATCGCGGACGGGGAGCGTAAGCAAGCCCCGCCTAGTAGAAGACAAAGTATAACAAGAGAGCTAGAGAAATGTTTGGCTTGTTATTTTTGTTTAACAGAAGGCGGAAGCAAGCAGCCAATGAGAAGTGACAGCGTTTGGTTGGCTTCGATTCTCAACGACTCCGTCATCCACAAGATTATTTATAGCCTGCCGTCGCCGTGTCCTTATAAAGATAAAACAAGACGGATTGGGGGCTCGGATCAGATGTAGTCAGACGCATCTTAAACTCCGGCAACCCTTTCCCTGACCTCCAGACCACCAGTGATCAGTGATCGCAATCAGACAGCGCCAACCCAATATATGAAATACGCAAAATAATTTGATCTATGGACAACATCGTTATGATAGACTCTAAAATATAGAGGGGGAGGTTATAAGCGTCTATACCGTAAAATCGATTTGGATTTCAATCCAACATGGCTGGCTTCTTGGATTTCATCAATTAATCATCCAATCCTTCATTACAATAAAGAATCGTCACAAAGTGTTAATTACCCACGTTCAAGTGCTGAGCTGGGAAACCCCAACTGACTCTCTCTCTCTCTCTATCTCTATGCTTTCCAAACGTAAACAGACAAGTAACATGGTGCATGAGAACCCCACGAACCCCGAGCCTATAGTTTAATTACTGTCAACTGTCAAAGACGATGTTTCAAAGATTAGGTTTCGATTTCAAAACCATGTTATTGCCATCTTTCTGGGTTCTGAAAACAATGGAGGTCGAAAGCAGAAGAACAACAATTAAAGTAGGCGGCATTTTCTGTACAGCTAGGATACAGGTGTCGTGGGTCAACAATGAAACAAATTCACAACCAAATTCTTTTTTTTTTTTCCCTCAGTAAGATCACGGACGAGAGTGGGAGTGGTGGTGGTATGAATGAGAGAGCCAAGGGTGTTGGAGCGCTTCGCTTGCAGTGGGCCGTCGCAGAGGATTGATCTCCAGCAAGCTCGTCAGGAAGTCCAGGAATGCCTCGTCGGACGTCCCCAGTTGGTGCTCCAATGTGGTCTCCTCTGGGATTATGTACTCCATTTCGTCCGTCTCCTACAATGATCAATAATTCGACACACAATCAGCCTATCGTGTCACTAACTTGATTCAACTATTAATATCGGTCGACTCCAACAATGTCGAACTCTGGATGAGTTACTAGAGTGAGAAGATTTTTAATTTCAATAAACAAGCCCAGTGATCAGAAGCTTTGACGCGGAAAGGGTGCTGTAGAGGAAAGGAGCATAAGAGCTGGGGGTAAGAACCTCGTTAATGTAGTAAAGGTCACGCTCCTTTGTGAAGTATTTGTCAGTCTCCTGGCCATTCTCCAGCATGTCAATGTCGATACCACCGAGAACCCCGACCATTCGGGCTAGGATCATTACCACTGAGTCGTTCGGAAACAGTACCTGGTAGTAAATCAACAACCGACCAAGTAAACTACCGCGAGAAAGAAATTAGAAACAGCAAGTTCCAATAAACAGGACCAAAATCTGCACATGTTGATCTGTCTGAACTCGACGTACCTCGCCAGAGCACAGCTCAGCCAAGATGCAGCCAAGAGACCATATATCGATCTTTTCATTGTAGGGAAGGCCTAGCATGACTTCAGGGGCACGATACGAACGAGATTGCACGTATAAGCACAAGGTGTCTGTCTTAAAGCAGCTGCTTCCTAGATCAATGACCTTGATCTCACACCTTCGGTAGCTCTTCATCAGAATGTTCTCTGGCTTCAGGTCACAGTGAATGATCCCCAATTGGTGCAAGTACTCGAGTGCCTCCAGACACTGCAGGGTTATTGTCTGCAACCTGGCTAATGTAAAGTAAGGTTCACCACCTGACTCTTGATTGAACTTCTGAAACTCGTACAAATTAGCTCGTAGGAGTTCGCAGACAATGAAGAGATGCTCCTGCATTTAGATTTACACACTCAGAGCGTGTTTTGGATTCTAAACAGTTAGAAATATACAACTGCATTACGTTTTGAATACCTGATGATAGAAGTAGTCATAGAGGCGTAATATGTGCCTCTCATCATTCGGATCATTCTTGTTCACAAGCTTAAGAAGTTTGATCTCATCTAAACTTTGATCGAAGAAGTCCTTGTCATTCTTTATGATCTTGAGACAGGCATCCACCCCTGTGTGAAGATCTTGCGCTTGAACAACTTTACTGAAAGCGGCTGATCCAAGGTACTCTGTTATATAATATCTGCCTCCGATTACTGTGTTTATTACAATAGGCAGATCTTTGTTTTCCTCAAATCCTGTCCTGATCACCACCGAACGTAAAAAGAAACATATAATTCAGGACCCTGCAAATAGTTTTGAGATTCTTTCATGGAAGATAATGGGAACATGTAGTTGCTTTGACATACCTGTTCTTCCGGTGTATGATTCGTAGTTCAAATACTTCATACTCATCCACCTCATTCTCACAAAAGACAACTTCATCATCAATTTCATGATCCTCCCTCTCCTTTGGAGCTAATACCTTATTTTGTGCTTCACTTACTTCATCACGTCCTAGCTCATCATAATCCATTCTGAACGTTGCCAGTTGATCGGAATCACCTTCACAACATTCAATCCCTTGACTTCCACAATCTCCTTCCCTAATTTCATTGACAAAATCCCCTACCTTCTGCTCTAAACAATTCAAACCATCAGTTTCCTTGGATCCCAAGAACTCATAATCAACAGGTTCTTTTTCATAAACAGTTCCACCACCTGCACCTCCACAACACTTGCAAAGTAGAGCCAAGCAACCATTTTCTCCACCCGTCGATCTAGCCTTGTTAGCATCATTGTTCACAACAGATGTGGCATCGAAAAGACATGGCTTGTCCAAGAAGTCAACGCTTGCCTCCGTCTCAAACCCTTCAGATTTATCGTACAATCCAACTGCATCCTCTTCAAGCTGCCGTTCTGCTGCTCCAGACGTCATCACAAACTTATCCTCGCTCACGCCTACAAAGTTGTCCAGGCGAGGATCATTGAACGAGCCTTCGACTCTACCATCACCTCTACCATCGTACCAGAAGAGATCATTCTGCATATCGAGATCAGGATAGTCACGAGCAGTGCCAAACTGTGACATTCTGTCCGAGGAAGTGTCCGAATCGTGCTGTGAACCTGACCGGAGTCCATACGGATTAGTGAATTCTGCACATCACATAACACACACACAAAAAAATGGCGTTCAGCTTTTTTTAGCCAAATCTCCATAGATCGGCAGTAATTAGACAGTCTAAAACATCCACCATTAATCCTTAAACTACACAAAGGTTGAAACCAGACAAGTAGAGTAGTAAAGATTCCCAATTGGTACCAAAATGCTGGGATTCATATCTTAGGTTTCGAGTTAACAATTTGGGGGGAAATCGGGGAAGTGATTCCTAAACTAAAAAAGTTCATTCACGACTGAGTTTTGAGCTCAGTCCAAATTAAGTATACCTGAAGAGCATAGACCACTGGTGGAAGAACCCAAGCTGACGAACTCATCATCGGAGCTAACTACCCCAGAATTCGCTCTACCACGAAAAGACTCCCCGCCGGCGGAATCTTCTCCCCCGGCCTCCACCTGCAGGAAAGTGGCCGGCGAAATCCTCACCGGAGGAAGCTCGAACAAGAATTTCTCGAAATCGACAGAACCAAATTCGTTTTTCTCGATAATATCCTCCTTGAGAGCCAATTCAACCTCTTTCAACCCACTCCTGCGCAGAAAGTCGAGAACTTTCTCCACGTCGGGAGCTTCCCCCTCTGTATTCCCAACTCCGCCGCCTCCTGGTACCGATGATTCTGGTGATTCCGCCATGATCATGATGGGAAGTCAACAACAAGTCTGGGGGAGGAGAAGGTGGGAGAGAGGGGATGATGAGAATTGAATTGGGAGAAGAAGAGAGAGGGTCGAAAGTGGAAAAGACATTGTTGAGGAGGGGGAGAAGGAGGGTTTGCAATTGCATGCTCTCTCGCTCTTCCTTTGTACCCTCTCTCTCCCTCTCTCTGCCTTTCTAATTTCCTTCTGTGACTTCGTTTGTTGATGATCTGCGGGCGGGAGAGGGAGAGAGTGTGTGTGTATTTTTTTGCTGTAAAATGGAAGCTAAAAGGGAGGATGGTGTCGGCTGTCGGGTCTTTCTTACTCGGTACCTACTTTGAAAACTGCGGGCCCCTCTTGGGTCTTTGGGTCTGGTCGGCGTTTTTCGGGTTCGTTCGGGTAGATCAGTAATCGTTTTTTATTAATAAATGAATGCAGTGCATTCTAAATTTCATTCAAAAGCGATCATAGTTTGATAGTCCTTCAAAGTTAAAAAGAGTCTCGACAAAAATAAGGCATCAGTAAACAAGAATACTAGATATAATGAAAACGAAGAGGTAGCAAATGTCCTTTACCAACTAAAATCTATATGAGAAACAACAACTTTCAAATTCTTACAAAGTAGTTCATGAAAGCGATTGGTGACTGTCGCAATCACTCATGTCCAACTCTAGAGCAACTAGATGGCGCACCTGGAATCGAGCTCGACACTTTCTTTTCTTTTTTTTAAAAATCATAGGATTCGAAGTTTTTGAATGCTGGCGAGTGAGTATTATCATGTTCACGTAAGGCAACTCCTTAGAGTTAACAACTAATTATCTTTGATGAGTCAAATTAATATATTTTATGATTAAACGACATCTTTAGTGTCAATTATTTGACGCTTTATAGCACATCTTTGATTGTACTTTGATCAAGTTGAAATTTATATTAGAGTGCATATTAAGCATTTGTTCTACCACACAACAAAAAGATTATCTTTAGAAGAACTTTGATCTTACCAAATCCAAACTCATAATAAAAAATGTTATTATATTCGTTTTACATTTAATGTAGTGAACATGATAGGAATGTGTAGTAATCATTTTAAATTAGGATTGATGGATGGAGTTGGAGAGCAACCAGAAAAATGTCATTTTTGCTTACATTATATATTTATATTCATAAGGAAAAAGAAGACCATATATCGCTTTCCCTTGTCTTAGCATGAGAAATGATGAACCATGATTTGGGGGCTTTGGTCGTTGTTGGGTTGAGTGGAATGTCACTTTTGGTCGATTTAAGGGACCATTTTCAGCTTCCTACCCCATCTTTATTATATATTATTTTCTTGCATAATTTTGTCCCTTCTTTGCTTTCCCACTTTCTCATATTCGATAACGATTGAGCTCTCCTTTTCTCTTGCCCAACACATATTTGGGTATGGGGGTTGAATTTGATTTCCTTTGGAGGGTAATTTGGATGTTACTTAAGAATAAATCATTGAGTTTACCTAGCTTATTGGGTATTAATTGACCTTTGTAGCATAGACTAGCATATGTAAACTATTGATTGACATCAACAAGGTAACAAACAATGGAATGGTATTGAACTCGAAGTTGGCATTTGGCTCATTCCATTTCTAATAAATGTTGAGTATTGATTATGGCAGAGTGGCACCACTAAGTATAAGAAGAGGAGAGGGAATGACCAAGTTCGGGGAGGAGGAGGAAGTGCAACCAAATTATCTATAATGGTAGTAAAGGAGCATATAAACTCAAAATTTTACATTTTTCTTTCGTCTTTCTAATCTTCATTCGTATCATCTATTTTCTTGTTGTGTTGTTCTCGGTTGCTTCTTTTGGGTCTTCCGCACCTTTTGGTACACTCATGTCCTTGTCGTCGAACCCCCAACTTACTTTGATGTCATCCCCCGCTATATGTCCTCTCTGTAATGTGGCTCCAGCTTCTTCTCCACTACCATCGTCTGCTCGATCATGTTAAAAATTTTGCCCATGCCTCATATGCAATGCTTGACTCCAATAGTATTCAAATATGGCTCGTGCTCTCTGGTATGAACGAGATCAATTGGTTATCTCATGGATTGCTCATTCTCTTCCTGAAACTGTGATGCCCAACATCATCAACAAAACCACTACTTCTGAATCATATAAATTCTTTTTTCTCAAACAAGAGCCCGTGAATTCCAGACAACAAAACTAGTGGTTTCATTGATAATATTTTGGCATCACAACATCAAAAATAGAAAGAGCAATCCAAGCGAGAACTAGTTGATCTCACTCATACCAGAAAGCATGAACAATATTGAAATCGGAGTCATATCATTGCATGTGAGGAAGAAGAGGAGCAATTAGTGTGACCAACTATACAATGGCAACATAGAAGAGCATGAAGTCAGACCATCCAACAAAGAAAACTGGTGGCGTGAGTTTCGCAATAAGTTGTGCGTTTGATGACAACGACACGAACATGACGAAGGCTGCGAAGGAACAATAAGAAATTTACAACATGAAACTCAAAGAATGAAAGAGATTTACAACGAACACGAAGAAACTAACTATTTATTGAGTTTATTGTTATTCACATACCGTGAAAATGTTGTGGTTCTATAAATCATTATTCTTGAACATTTATAGTACAATAGATACAGAAAAAATAGACAAGTCGTTACCTGAAATCGCGAGTTTGTGAGTACAACAAAAAGTAGAAATACGAGGAAGGTGAGAACCAACAGAAAAAGAAGTGGAATAAGTCCAAAACATAACAGAAGAAATATTAGGGAAATTAATATTATCGTCATCATCGTCACTTCTAAGCTCCATAATGACACAAGCTTGAAACAAACTGAAGAATATTCTGATCCTACAAATAATTATTATTTTTTTCATTTTTAATCTCTGATAGTTGTGGAGAGGAGAAGTGTTGTTTGAATTGTAAGTTGTTCCTTTTAATATTCGACTGGTGGATTGGCATATTCCCAAATTATATATTTCAAAACATGCGTGGACATGTTCCTAATCCTATCATAACCACCTCGAAAATTAATTAATGGTTTGCTTATTATACTTATCATAGCATTACAACTTTGATGGATCTTATCATTAGACGTCATTACTGAAATTTAATTAATGGTGGTCAAGTAATTAACGTATCCTCCTGAGTCCTGACATAAGCTTGTCATCTGCTTTGAGTAACAGTAACTTAAGAAAAAGAAGTGTTCATGATAAATTATCCCCAAATATCATTCTTTGTTTTCGTCCAAAAGTATCTTGTTGGTCAAGGCATCAACATAGTTTATAATTAATTAATTATGTCATTTTGTTTTTATCTCCTTTTATATTTTCTCGTTCCAAACAATTAAAATGTTAAGGAGGAGAATAACCAACGACTTACAAATGTAAGTCTGTGTAGGTGAAGATATTCTTGAACCAATGTAGGTTGACTTCACCTACATGATTTAAACTTAAAAAAAATGATATTTAAACTCTTAAGCTTTTCTTTTTATAGTATGGAAATGCATGAATTTTACGGTTAGACAAGAATTTGGCATTAATATAACTGGCCTGTCAAATCATACTATAACTAGTAAGAGCACAGAAGCTTCCTAGGACAGGGAGAACGCTTTCTTTTATCAGTCATGGGTTTTGGAGAAAATAATTACATGCATAACCACTTTTTTTATATAAGGACTTTGCTATTTCGTAAAAAATGGAATTTTGACATCTATTTATAAAATAATTGTAAAAAAATACTTTTAATTATAATATGTGAGATCTTTTATAGTTAGTGAACTTTTATAGACGTACTATCTCAATTTATGGGAATACTCGACAAACTCATGTTTGTGTGTCATTCGGATTTCATACTATGACAATTGGAGCGGGGATTAATAACAGGTACTTAGTACAAGATAAATATTTAAAAATTGGTAACTTTGTGTTGGATTCGTCATATTTTTTTAAATTTTTTTAATTTTGGTATGGAAATTTATTGAAATATGAATAATAGTCCCCACAAACAAGCTTTTGGGATGGGGTGGGGTAAATGAATAAATGAGTGGGTTAAAGTGAAAAAAAAAAAAAATACACCCACCGCCACCTCACACCATAATGTTGTTCACTTGTTCTTCCATGAATGCCGTGAAATTGCCAGCTTTTTTCCACTTTGCCCCCACAACTTTTATTTTTTTCTTGTGACCACCCCCACCCCCATCACTATAAAAATCAATACTTTATTCAAATTCTCTCTTTTCTAACTTTTTTTTTCTTTTCGACTATTTATATTTGTTGTTACTCTTTTTGCCCTTTTATTTATGCAAGTGCAAAATTTGAAATTTGAAGGATTTAATCGTAATCCTTATTATCAAATTCTAAACTTTAAATCGTAAATGGTACCGAAAAGAAGAAAAAAGAATTTAAAGCATTGATATGTGTAAGCTAGGGGGATTGATCATTGATATAAGGACACAAAAATGATCTTTGGAAACATACTAATCTTAGTGGACTTTTTGTGATTATCAGTTGTTGCGGCAATATAAAGTATCTTCAAAGTGGGAAAACATGCTCGATAAGGCATGAGCTCGAGCAACATAAATGTTTCTTACTAATCCTAGTGTACATAGACACATGATTGGTGCTTTTAGGGTCATCTTATTCCTTTAGAAGCTTATAAGATGTATAGTGGAGTTCATGTGATTCATACTTATACTATTGTGGAGTTCATGTGATCAAATGAAATTTTAAGTTTATGAAATTTTTAATTTGTGTGCACTTCGTTATAACAACATCAATTGAGGGTGAATCGACTATATTTTGTCACGTTTATAATACATGTTTAAATAATATTTGCATCTTTCATATTCGGATCTTATATGTATAAACTATCGAGTTAACAGTTTATGTGAACTTGGTCATTACAAAACTATTTATCGCTTTAAGTTGATTCACATAGAGTGGGAGGTTTGATAAAGATGTAGGATACCAACTTTGCAGCATAGAAAAGGGATGTCATGTGCAACAATTTAATTTGGTGAGTATTAATACTTCTTGATTGAATTCAAAGTAAAATTATTATTGTTTGCTTGGTGTCAATGATATGCTTATTCTTTATTTTTGTTGTTTAGTCTGAGCATCCATTCAATTCAAATAAACTCAGATCAGTGGACATTAAATGCTTGCTTGCCATGTGTGGTAATTAAATTATTAAAGGAGGTTTTCCAAAACTGGTTATATATCTTTCAGGTTCATTTATTAGATTGATCACTTTACGAGTTTTAAAACACTGGAATTAATTAACGAATAATCATTTTGGAAAAAACCATTAGTTGGATGCATGGTTGGTGGCAATAGTGTATGTTGTTTATTGGGTAAATACAATATATTAGCCACAACTATTATGAAGCGGGGAATTATAGCCACAACTATTGAAATTCAAATTATTAGCCAATGTTAACTATCTGTTAACAATTTCGTTAGTAATACTAACTAAACTTTGATGTTTTGAAGTTATAAACTAAAAGCATTCCTACGTGGCCGCTGTCGTGGCCGATGACGTGACCTTCTCCGTCAAAAATTCAATAACAGTAACAGGCAATTAGCTGTATCTTGACCTGCAACAATAGTTATGACTAATAATTTGAATTTTTATAGTTGTGGCTATAATTCCCCGCTTCATAATAGTTGTGGCTAATATATCGTATTAACCCTTCTTTATTGTAAGAAGTTGTACAAGAATAATGTATACTGAAGACCATATATAATGTAACATCTTAATCCTTTTTTTTAATTAATATATTGTCCTCTTTAAGGTTTTGTTTTTAATGCATCTCATAGTGACTTTCCAAGATGTTACATATACTTGCACTGCTCCACATTGAGTACGTCTTAATTTTGGAGTTCTTATTAGAACTCCTCAATTTTACCCAAAAACATGTCTTGTTATTTAAGATTGGATTGTTTCTTATGAACTACGGATCCCTCGTGTGTTTTGTCGATGTGGAACTTATCTAAAGCGTTACATACACTTCCCTTTGGAACTCAACATCCCATTGAAGTTTGCCTCATCATCATTCAAGAGGGACGCATAGAGACTCTACTACCACTAGGAACACCCAACCATTTTCTTGATCAATGTATTGTCCATTTCAGACCTACCCGACATGGTTTTGCTTTGGGGTGCATCATGATGAGTTCCAGGGACCGAGAGAGAGGTCACACATATCTGCACTACTCCATCCTTAGCATGTTTAGTAGTTTTGATGTTGACATTAAATGAAAAATAATCTCATTATCAATATATAAAGTATTCATGAGAGCTTTCATATCTATGATTCTAAAGTTTGTGAGACAAAAATAGATATAAAACCTGACTTTCTCTTTAGCTCTATGGATTTCTAAGAACTCACATCTAAATCTCATTCTCTAAAATCTCATTCTCTAAACACAATCTCGTCCGCGGAGAATCAATTTAGAGATTTGAAATTAAAACAGAATATATGATGTTTATAATCTTTATAGCCAAATAATATGTCCTGAAAATACTTATTCGTGAAAGTCCACTAGATTCTTGGTTACAGGTTTTCCACGTCTCCTTACAAAAATTTTCAGGGTGGAGACAGGGGTCTCTCCGTGGGCTGTGGCTAGTGGGCTAGTGGCCCAATAAGTACCATCTAGTTTAGTCGATTGGCCCGTATGTTTGGTACTGTGCACAAACGAAAATGTTTCGAGCTTTCGGTCCAAAAGTTTTGAGTCCACATGTTATTTTATTATTTAATTTTAAGTGCAGTAATCAGTCGTTGACCCTCTCGTATATTTTTTTTATAGGGAAAACTGCATTCATTTATTTAAACACTAGACTTATGCCCGGCCTGTTGGCCCGGATGTGTTTCATTTGATTATTAGACCAATTCATTTGAATATATAGTTAAACTATTTTCGATATTTAAATTTCTTATGTTTTTTAATATATCTATATAAATAAATTGGAAATTCTCTCGTGTTAATCTAAATGTTTTGTGGAAGTTTGGACTATGAGCTAACGGTTTAACCAACCAATGAATATTTTTTTAAGGTAACATAAGCACTACATGTTCTTAAGTCGAAATTCTCGACTTTTACTCCATGCATATTAAACATCGACTAAGTCGGTCATAGACATATAGAATGTATAATAATCAATAATTGTTTTTGTGAGTAGATTGATGCTAACCAAGATAGTCAAATTTATTATCTTATAAATATATATTGTGAATTTAGGGTGAGTATAAACTAAATATCATTTGACAATGAATTTATAATTGTATTAAATTAATTTAAATTGAGATTCTGATTAAGATATTAATTTTTATTCATTTGAAATGAAATTTTGCTATGTTTTTATGGTTAAGATACTTTATCGTTGATGTACTCTTTTATAAAGGAAAGGGATTTTGTTATACTTATATCTGAATTCAATCCATGGAGAGTTTTTGGTAGAATAAAAAGTACACTTTAGAAAAAGAAAATACACCCCATTCTTAACAAAAACAAAACACGTCTGAAAAATTGAACGGAAAAAAATGGATAACCACCGCCTACAAATTGCAGCCATTAAAAGTTAAAAAAATACAAAATTCCGAGAATTGCGGGTTGCGCTTAAAGGCGTACGTGGCAGAGGCGCTTTTCTAAAAGCGCTTTAATATATTTTAAGATAAGTACCAAAGTTTTTAGAAACATCCTCTCATAGAAGAAGTACAAGAAAGTGAGGTGGACTATCAATCCACACCTCTTCACTATCCCAACTGCAGTCAATATGGGCCATCAAATGGGCCGGTTTGTTTCTGTTTCAACCCACAACGCTCCAGCTGACATCACCCATAATTTGGGCTTTAACCCTGATTTTCACACAAACCAGCCCAATTTCCGTGTCTGTATCCTCCTCCCGTCGCAGCTGCTGGATGATTCCCTGGCAGTCCGATTCAATCTCCATTTCTCCAACCCCACCACGATTTTCGTTTAGTTCTTTTGTTTCGGGTCGGATTGTGAACTGGTTTGTTTTTAGTTTGTTTTGGATAATATAATATCTGAAGGGTTAAAGGTCGTCCTAGAAATTACTAATCGTCGTCCTAACTTAATACGTAAATTACTTAATTACCCTTTTTAAAATTCAAAAACAAACCCTACCCAAACAAACTCTTCAGCAACCTCTCCCTTCCTCTACCCGCTGCCGACTTCCCAGCAGCAGAGAGCCGCCGCCCCAGCCCACGCCGCCGCCCCACACCCACGCCGCCGCCCCAGCCCCAGCCGCCGACCCGCCGCCCCACGTCACCACACCGCCCCGTCGCCGTCAGCCGAGCCCGTCGCCGTCAGCGCTTCCCAAGTCGCTCGTCAGCCGCTCCCCCGTCGCCCGTCAGCCGCTCCCCCGTCGCCCCGTCGCCCGTCGCTCGTCAGCCACACCCACTCGCCGTCGCCTTCGCCGTCAGCCCCTCCTCCTCCAGTCGCCTGCCGTCGCCGGAGAAGAAGGTAAGTGACGCGATCGTACATCAACCGAAGCCTCCTTTCGGTTGGCCATCGGTCAAACCGAGGTCAACGTTCGGTTGGCCTTCGGTCAAACCGAAGTCAACTTTCGGTTGAGCCATGGCTCAACCGAATGTTGAACTCGGTTTGACCGAAGGCCAACCGAACGTTGACTTCGGTTTGACCATGGCTCAACCGAATGTTGACCTCGGTTTGACCATGGTCAAACCGAATGTTGACTTCGGTTGGACCATGGTCAAACCGAGGTCAATTTTCGGTTAGGTTTTATTTTAAATAATTTTAATGTAATTAATTAATAAAAATTGTTATTAAATATTGTAAATTAAGTAATTTTCTGTTGTTTTATTTTTGAATAATTCTAATGTAATTAATTAATAAAAATTGTTATTAAATATTGTAAATTAAGTAATAATTAGAAATAATTGTAGTTAATTAAATAAAATTATTAAAAATTATCTGAAATTTTTAAAAAGTATCAAAATTTAGAAATATATTCTGTAAATTTGTAATTAATGTTAAAAAAATATTAGAATAATGGAAAAATTAAAAAGTAGTCGAAATTAGACAAAAAGACTAAGAAAGTTGTAATTAATGTTAATAAATTATCAAAAAGTTACAATAAAATTAGGGAAAATTATCAAAAAATGTTAATGCATTTGATTATCATTAATTGTAATTTTTTTTTGAAGATGTCTGGACATGGAATAGGCAAACCGTACATGAATAAGAAAAGAATGGAAGAAAAAACGGAAGGAAGAATGGAAGGTCGTGCTTGTAGACTTACAGCGACCGGTAGAAAAGAAAATGAAGAAAAAAAATCCACGTAAGGTTAAGGGGAAGAAGAAGAAGGCGGAAATAGAGCGTCCCGACGGTCGCCCTACTATGGGACAGTTGTCTCTTAGTCGAGGTACTACCTCCACCCCTACTGCCGAGGATGCGACGTCGTGGGAGGCTAATTGGAGTGATTCGGTTTCTATAGACGACGACGATGGTGATGATGATGATGATGATGTGGCTGTTGATGAGGCTGGGGATGTCCCACCTGAATCTGATGTAGGCATCGGTAAGAAGAGACGAGTTGGGACATCTTCTACAGCTTCTTCGCACTTTCCACAGTGTGGGCTAGATGGACGCTACGTTGCGAGACGTAGTAGTGAGGAAGACGGTGATGGTAAGAAGAGGAAGAAGGGAGTGAGGGGGGACATGTCGTGGCGCCTGACATCAAAGTCTCAGATGTGTTCAGGTGGACCTGTGATTCCCGATGTGATCCCTAGCTTTGGAGGTCACATAGCCTTTGCATTGTGGACTTCCCCAGCGCAGGATCGTGGGTTGTTGGATTGTTGTCATAGATCTGGTAGTGTGGAGTCTTTGAGGAGATATGAGTGGAGTTTAGAGGGTTCTCAGAAGGTGGTTGAGGGCACAGGATTGTCCCACTTGGCAGGGTGTATGATGCAGCATTTAGATACAGCTTTGATAACGGCATTTGTGGAGAGATGGCAGCCGGACACGAACACCTTCCATATGCCATTTGGAGAGATGTCGATTCTTCTCCACGACGTGCATCACATTCTTCGTATTCCAGTTGAGGGGGAGCTGATGAGAGATGATCCGCATCCAGATGTTCTTAAGTTAGACATGCATGATCTAGTTCGGGTCCCGGTGGATGGTCCTGTTGGTGGTAAGTGGAAGTCGAAGTTGGGAATGAGTCCCCCTAGCTCCTTAGTTAGGTCAAAGTTGTAATTACCTTTGGTTTATTTACCGTTGATTAAACTGCGGAAGATCCGACAGTAGCTTGGAATCTCTTAAGCTGACCAAGCCCTCTCAGACAAACTAACCGGCAGGCGGCTAGCCTTCACCGAGATAGACTGCTGAGGCAATAAACACAGAAGACCACTACTGGAATTGGATTCCAGTACAAAGCAGTAAATCAATTAACTTTCGTATAACCAATCTACTACTACCGATTGTTGAAGCTCTAACAGCCTAATCAGATTCTATCTATCTCAGGTTGCAGAATAAATCAAGAAAAGATGATCAGACTTCAATTGACTCAATGAATCATGCATCAATCGATTAAAATCAATCAGTATATCAATCCAAAGTCATTACAATCAAGATTCCTAACACATGGAACTAGGGTTCTTCATACCCAAGTGAGAGAAGGTTCTACTCCATATAGAGAGAGAGAGAGAGGAAAACAGGAGACAAAGCAATCATACTCATAAAAATGGGAAGAATATGCTCTGGGATGTCAATCTTTACTCCTGGGGATGCAATTTGGGCTTCAATGGTGAGAAATCCACTCCAAATATCTCCTAAGGTTTGTTCTTCGCACTTTCTCTCTCCAAAACTCTGTTTTTTTGCTCAAAAAGTCGATTCCCTCTGCTTTGGCTCGAATCTGCCTCAAAAACCCGATTCTGGGCGAAATACAGGCTGAATTATAGTCGTAAACATGACATGCCCCGTATTTCACCCAAAACGCTTGTTTCACTTAACACTGATGAGGGGAATTACGGTCGTCATTACCCAATTACTGCCAGTATTCATGGAATTACAACCGTAATTCATTCTGCTCTTCGACAGACATTCTCAAGGATTTGGCTCGACATTAGAATTACGGTCAGGGCAGTGGCAATTATGCCCGTAATTTTGCAGGGGATGCCCGTATTTTGAATCTTGAATCGCCAACTGACCTCCAAATGACCTGAAACTTGCGCCTATGCATCCCTTTACTCGCTAGGACCTGAGATACGACAAAACAACACAACCTAGCGTAAAATAGCCCAAGGAACCACAAATTCGAGCTAAAATGGTTAGAAAACAAGAGTGCAAACATGTGCAAATTCGATGCTTTCAAATTCCCCCACACTTAACCGTTTACTTGTCCCCAAGCAAACCAAGTCAGATACAAGGTAAGCTCAACACATTTCAATCATGAAAACTTTGGGGACATATCATATAGGCACGAAACACGGGAATCACACTGGCTTTTAGACATCAACACATGGACAACTTCAACAGCAACCTGGACGACCACCACAGAGGACATTCGAGTGCAGCAAAATCGGGTAAAGGAAGAGTCTCCCTTCTGTTCACCAACCAACCTAGACTTGAATCAACCACTTATTCAAGACAGTCACCTCATTCATAAAACTCAAGACATCAAAATCAAGGCCGAGCAATCTAGGTCCTCACCGGGGTAAAGAGTGCAGAGAATATAAGGAAATGAATCACTCACTCTCGGCCAGTGGGGTCAGGACAATTTGATACGAAAAATGCGCATGCTTATTCTCTCAATCCCTAACGTCTCTTCACCATGACGGCAACCTCTAAATGTTAGAGTTCACATATTGGGTGTCACCACTAACTAATCCGAAGGTCTTAGACACATGTTCAAATGACTGGCTAGGGTATTGGACATGGGGAAAATGCCTTTTAAGTGGTGGAAGAATTCAATACACAAGGGTCCACAGTTCCAAACCTAACACAGCTACAGTCATTCAAACCACTTACTTTCTTTCTGCCATGCTGCATTGATCAACTTTTAAGAACAAAACCACTCTGTGGAACCTTCTAAGAGATGCAAAAGGGTGATTTTTCACTATAGACCGAAAGAAAGAAAGTGACACGGCTCAAGGGGGCTGACTAGGGGATATGACACACCAGGACAGTCAATTTGGTCGTGGGCTATTCCTATGCCTCCATCATCTTAGCTAATGGCAACGTGAGTGATACACATCATGGAAGAGGGAGCTATCGCACAAGAAATAAACGAGCAGACTCAAATCTCACATGGCTACCTATATGCTATATCTATCATTCTGATTCCATGAACTAGATGCATAAACGACTGTCAAGAGCAAGTGATCAACCCAAGTCACAGTTGGTAAGCAAACAGTTGAAAACTGAACCCCTACACAACTCTACTGCATGTCTCAGTCATCATTATAGGTTGTCCTAGTCACAATCCAGTTGTCATGCATCAATTCGAAAGCCATTCGATTCACCAATTAAACCCATAGTGCCAATATGATCAAGCAAACAACAACACTTGGAGCCCTCAAATCTCGAGATTTGGACAGCGGACTAGGCTGTAAGCACACATATATATACGTTCCAATAAATACAAAGCACCCCCCTACACACACTTAAGTTCGACATTGCCCTCAATGGAGCAGAGGGAAGGGGAATGATGTTACCATGAAATGGCAATTAGGAACGGTGACTGGAGGGCGGACCAGTCAAGCACAGGGGACTGGACAAGGACCAGTCCAACTGCCATAGAGCTAGAGTCATCAAAACAAACACACACACACACACACACACACACACACACACACACCCACACACACACACACACACACACACACACACACACACACACACACACACACACACACACACACACACACACACACACACACACACACACACACACACACAGGGTGAAAGAAACCATAGTTCCAAGTTTACAATCCAAATAACAGGACAAGAGAAAAGGAAACACAAAACGGAGTTTTAGTATAGAAAGAAAGACAAATGCAGAGCCCAACTCGATGGTTCAGCAGGCAGAGCCAGCTTAGTTCTTGTCGCCACCATCGCCGGCTAGAGGCGGGTAGAGATCCTCATGCCCCGGGGAAGCCTCCCAAGGGTAGCTAACAGCAGCAGGGTCCATGTCCCAGTAGTGCATCATGTAATGCTAAGCCAAAATGATGCGGCGGCGACCTTCGCGCTCACGTTTGATTCGGGCGTTGATGTGCTCCTGACCAGCAAGGATCTGCTTGTTCTGGCGAGAGATGGCTGCTAGCTGCTTAGCAATGTAGGATGTGGGGGCGGGAGCATACAGGGCGGCATCAGAAGTGGATGCACCAGTTGCAGAAGGCGTGGTCCGACGGGGTCCACGTCGAGTGCCAGCATCACTCACCTCGGGGGAATCATCGCCCTCTGGTGCACGAGGAACAGGGTGAGGAAGTCCCCGAATCCAGGTCATGTCCCCGTCGCGCTCCAGTATCAGTTGGCGCCGTAAGGTGTCCCGGGAGAAGGGTGTCGGGGCCTGGATCACAGTGAAGCCGGTGAGGTCGATGTTGTAGTACCGGGCCACAAGCAAGAGCACGACCGCAGCGAGAAGCCTTGGTAATGGTCCTGGTGAGGACAGAGGCCAAATGGAGATTGTCTTCCTCCTAGCTCATCGAGTGCAGGAAATGCAAGGTGCAGAGCTGGAGATGACTTGCTGAGCTACTGCTAGGGGCGTAGGACTTTCCCAAGAGCTGGTTGAGGATACGCCACTCTGGGCGCAGCTGAGTAGCGGCGGTCGAACCCGGTGTGAACACAGCGCCCACGAACTCCGGGAGGCAGATCCTCTCGAAGAAACGCTAGTCCCGGAAGATAGTAGCGTCTTTTTCTTCAATGGCGAGGTGGCAAGCGAACGGCGGCAGAAGCCCCAGGGCCCGACCGAAGTCATCATAGCTGAGGGAATAAGACTCCCCGCCAAGCTTGAAGTTGATGGCGTTGCCGTGAGCGCCCGCTCGGGTCTGAAAGTGCCCGAAGGTGGCATAGAACTCCCATAGGAGCTCCTGATAAATCGGCTCAGCAAGGCAAAGGAGGCGGCGCCAAGAGTAGGCGCGAACAACAACCTCCATCGCCTCGCGAGCACCCAGCTCCGCGAAGACCTCAAACTCGAGGTAATGGTGCTCACAGATTTTTCGGCGTCGGAAGTCCCACAGAGTCTTCTTCTGGTCATGGTCGAGCATGTTCAGGTAAGTGTTCATGGTCCTACAACCAGAAGGCAACAAAAGCACAAAAACATACATGAAACCTCGTCATTGGTGAGTACACAATCAACAGCACTCGGGGTCCTCTAATCACAAAATTCATACAGTGGACTAGGCCCCAAGTGAGGAAAATATTCAAAATCATTCACCATCCACACAAGATTAAACGCACTTGGAGCCCTCGGATAACAAATCCGGATAGCAAACTAGGCTCCAAGTGGGATAATCACAAGCACATGCTGCCTAGCAACCACCGCACAAACAATTTACACATTAAGCACGATATCCCAGCATTCCAGATGTTCCTCAGTAGGTCAACTCAGTTAAAAGAACACAAGGTATGATCAAAATAGCATGCAAGACCGTAGGCCTACCGAATTCATTCAAGCAAAATCCCAATCCCCTAATTCCCTCACCTAAACCTAAAATATCAATCCTCCAAAATTAGACAGTAAAAATAGAGAAACACACCTTGAGGCGCAAGGAGATATCACGGGGAAGGTGAGGAAAAGGAGAGACACCACGACAATCGCCGGAAAACTCGCAGGGAAGTTCGTCGGAATTTCGTCGCCGACGACTTCACTACCGCCAAACTGAACCAAAACTTTGGGGAATGAGGACCTAGATGCCAGGAACGCGGTGGTGGTCGCGGTTTTGAGATTGGAGGTCGGAGGAGGGAGATCGGGCCGAAAGAACATTGAAGAGGCGCGGTTTTCCGGTGACCCAAACCACAACCAAACTCAACCCCACTGGTCTAGACTTGTGCGCGCCGATGAGAGGTACACGTGGGCTTTTTTGGATTTGGATTTGGAGGTCCGGTGAGGGAGATATGGTCGGAAAACCGCCAAAGGAGAAGAGAAGGGCGATTTTCCGGTGACAGGGGAGATAGAACGATCAGAAAAGTGAGGAGAGAGAGAGAGAGTACGGGCGTCGCCCATTTTTAAAACGTACGGGCCGATTTACGGGCAGGAATTACGACCTTAATTCCCCTGGTCTAGCCCGTAATTCTTACCACACGAACAATTTCGTTCTCTGAACCAATTATGGGCTGGAATATGACCGTAATTACTTTCGTCCAGCCCGTAATTTTTAAGCCGAGGCTTGATCCCTCACTATGACTGAAATACGGGTTGGGGGCAAAAAATACGGTCGTATTTATGTCCCCCTTACTTGTAATTTGATTGCCGAGAGCCCCCTGTCAAAAAATTTAAAACGCAATTTCAGACATCCAAGCCCAGTCGCGCCCCAGCGCGAAAATAAATACCACCAAGGACAAAAACAAACCATCCGGGGTACAAAATACATTCCAGAAAAACTCCACACAGACTCAAAGACACAAAACCCGACAAAAGCGAAAAGAAAAAAGAAAGAAAAAAAAATGCAAACCGTGGTGGGGTTGCCTCCCCACAAGGGTTTCTTTACCGTCTTTTAGCTAGACGCCAGTAGAGGAACTAAGGGTCCTCGAGCTTGATCAGCAGCTCTGCGCGCTCGACATCACCTCCCAAGTACAACTTCAAGAGGTGGCCGTTCACTTTTAACGGCTCAGTTTGAGCATTGCTGATCTCCACCGCACCGTGCGGGAATACTTGGGTGACCGTGAAGGGTCCCGACCACCTCGGACGTAGCTTGCCCGGAAAGAATTTTAGACGTACATTGAAGATCAAAACACAATCACCTGCCTGAAACTCCTTCTGTCCCCTCAACCGAGCGTCGTGGAGACGCTTGGTTCGCTCCTTGTAGAGCAGGGTCTTCTCATAGGCGTGGTAATGCCATTCCTCCAACTCCAGTAGTTGCAGCTTACATTCAGTACATGCAACACTCAAATCCAGATTTAGCAGCTTAAGGGCCCGAAGGCCTTGTGCTCTAGTTCTACTGGCAAATGACACGCCTTCCCATAGACAAGCCTATAGGGTGAAGTACCGATCGGATTTTTGTAGGCTGTCCTATATGCCCAAAGAGCATCATCGAGCTTGGTGGACCAATCATTGCGGGACTGATCCACCGTCTTTTCGATTATTCTTTTAAGCTCTCGGTTCGTCAGCTCGGCTTGACCATTTGATTGGGGATGGTAAGCCACCGAAACCTGATGCTTAACAACATAGCGAGAGAGGAGCTTAGTGAATTGCCTTTGAAAATGAGTTCCTCTATCACTAATGATGGCTTAAGGTGTCCCGAACCGGGAAAACAACTGCTTTAGAAAGGAGCAGACCCGTCTTGCATCATTGGTGGGCATGGCTTGAGCTTCTGCCCACCTTGAGACGTAGTCTACCGCGACAAGTATGTACAGATTGCCGAAAGATGGAGGGAATAGGCCCATGAAATCGATGCCCCAAACATAAAAAATTTCAAAAACGACAGATATATGTTGGGGCATCTCATCCCGGGAAGAAATGTTACCTGACCTCTGGCAGTGGTCGCGCTGTCGTGTGAAGGTGTCTGCATCCTTGAAGAGTGAGGGCCAATAGAAACCCGACTGTAGCACCTTCCGCGCCGTGGGGTTTCCTCCATGGTGACCTCCAGTAGGTCCCTCGTGGCATTAAGACAGGATGTCTCCCATCTCGTACTCTATGACGCAGCGCCGGATCACGCCATCTGCTCCGACCTTGAAGAGGTAAGGATCTTCCCAAAAATAATGCTTCAAGTCGGAGAAGAACTTGCGCTTTGCATGAGTAGCCATTCCCTTCGGTAGCTGCTTGCCACCAGATAATTGGCAAAGTCAGAATACCAAGGGGTAACATTGTCCACCAATGTCATCGCCAACAATCGCTCACCCGGGAAGGAGTCATCGATCTCGTCTACGAAGTTGTCCACCGGAGGGGCTTCCAACAGTGATAGATGATCTGCAGCAACATTCTCGGCTCCCTTCTTGTCCCGGATCTCGATATCAAATTCCTGCAAAAGCAAGATCCAGCGGATGATCCTAGGCTTTGCATCAGCCTTGCTCATCAGATAGCGAATCGCTGAGTGATCTGCGTAGACCACCACATGGGAGAGCACCAGATATGGTCGGAACTTATCAAATGCATACACCACAACGAGTAGATCCTTTTCAGTGGTGGTGTAATTCTCCTGTGCATCGTTCAAGGTCTTCGACGCGTAGTAGATGGGATGTATGTGCTTCTCGCGTCTCTGACCGTGAACTGGTCCGACTGCATAATCACTCGCATCGCACATTAGCTCAAAAGGAAGAGACCAGTCAGGAGTCACCATGATGGGTGCATGGGTAAGCTTCTCCTTCAATGTCTCGAATGTAGCTGTGCACTCAGGAGTGAACTGGAATGGTGCATCCTTCTCCATCATCTTGGTCAGAGGCAAGGCAATCTTCGAGAAGTCCTTGATGAAGCAAGGGTAGAAGCCTGCATGACCCAGACAGCTGCGGATCCCCTTCACAGACATGGGAGGAGGTAGCTTACTGATCGTCTCTATCTTCACGTGATCTACCTCAATCCCTTGCTTGGAGATCTTGTGCCCGAGCACAATCCCCTCACGATCCATAAAATGGCACTTCTCCCAGCTGAGTGCCAGATTAGTCTCCTCGCACCTCTTCAGAATGAGTTCTAGGTTATGGAGACAATGAGTGAAGGAGTCTCCGTAAACCGAGAAGTCGTCCATAAAGACTTCCATGATCTCTCCGACTAGTTGGTCGAAGATCGCCAGCATGCATCTCTGGAAGTTCGTCGGTGCATTACACAACCCGAATGGAATCCTCCGGTAAGCAAAAGTACCGAAGGGGCAAGTGAATGTGGTCTTCGCCTGATCCTTTGGCGCGATAGGAATCTGGAAATAACCAGACATGCCATCCAAGAAGCAATAAAACTCATGGCTAGCCAACCTCTCCAGCATCTGATCAATAAAAGGTAAGGGAAAATGGTCCTTCCTGGTAGCGTCGTTCAGGCGCATGTGACGCTCCAGCCAGTCACGGTCCACATCGGGATCAACTCGTTCTTCTCATTCGGGACCACAGTCATCACGCCTTTCTTCGAAACCACCTGAGTGGGACTGACCCACTTGCTATTAGATATAGCAAAGATGATTCTTGCATCCATCAGCTTCACAATCTCTGCCCGAACCACTACCTCCAATTTAGGAGACAATCTCCGCTATGGCTACATGACTGGCTTAACCTCATCCTCCATCAGAATTCTATGGGAGCAGAAGGATGGGCTAATGCCTCTGATGTCTGTTATCTTCCACGCCATGGCCCGAGCATACTTCTGCAGCAGAGCCACCAGCCTGCTATTCTGCTCGGGTGTCAGATCCGAGTTGATAATGTCCGGGAGCTTATTCCCCTCCCGGAGAAATGCATACTCCAGGTGAGAGGGGAGGGGCTTAAGCTCCTACTCCGGTGGCTCCTCTAATGATGTGGCGATCCGGTGCGAGATAGGGATCGACTTGAATGGTTTCTCTAGCCCCTTGATCGCAGCTTCATCTAGCTCCGCGAGCTGCAACTCCTGCAATGCCTGTTCCCCTAGCAAAAGACAACTCTCGAGGAAATCGTCAGTACCCGCACTCGTGATAGCGAGTGCGGTCTCAAAATCAGCGATAACATCGTAGTAGTCTAGATCATCATGGAGCTGAGTGTGTTTCATATTATCAGAAACAGAGAAGGTGATTTGTTCACCCCGAGCCCTCAAAATTAACTTTCCATCATTCACATCAATAAGTGCCTTGGCGGTGGCGAGAAAAGGTCTACCTAGTATTAAAGGCACATCCACATCCTCATTTATATCAAGAATCACAAAATCAACAGGATATGAGAATGAACCTACTGCGACTATCAAGTCCTCTGCAATGCCCCTAGGATGCACAATGGATCTACCAGCAAGTTGAATGCTCATCCTAGTATTACTGGGTTCACCTAGGCCTAGCTTTTTAAACAGTTTATATGGCATGACGTTTATGCTAGCGCCTAAATCCGCCAAGGACTTTCCTATATGCAAACTACCAATCATGCAAGGGATAGTAAAACTCCCTGGGTCTTTGCGCTTCTCTGGTAGCTTGTTCTGCAGGATGGAAGAACACTCCTCGTTGAGCATCACCGTCGAGAGTTCCCCAAGCTTCCTCTTGTTGGTGAGGATATCCTTCATGAACTTAGCATACTTGGGCATCTTCGATAATGCCTCCAAGAAGGGCATACTGATGTTTACCTGCTTCAGCATTGCCATGAACTTGGCAAACTCAGTCTCTAGTCGGTCTTTGTGCAACCGAGTAGGAAAGGGAAGTTGTGGGACATACTCCTTCACCACTGGTTGTGGCTTAGGAGTAGGCACCTCAACCTCCTTCTCCATTTCTTCTTCGTTAGCTGGAAGTGCTGAAGCAGGGGTCTCTCTCTCCTGTGCCCGGACAGGTGGATCAGCAGTCACCTTTCCACTCCTGGTAGTAATGGCCTTGCAGTGCGCATTTCGGTCCTACGGATGAGGAATGGTCTGACAGAGTAAAGTACAAGGAGTCCTCTGGGCTACAGCCTGTGCCACACTCCCAAGCTGGGTCTGGATATCCCACAATACAACCTGCGTGTTTCTCTGGCCAGCCTCGAGCTCCATGAATTTACCAGAGGCTTTCTCCATGAACTGCTCGATATTACTAAACTTATTAGCACTGGAAGTGGCCAGAGAACCCACCAGATCTTGCAAAATGGCCATCAGATCACTCTGTACCGGGGTTGCGGGGGCTGTACCTGATGGCTGAAATGGTCGCATCTGTGATTGAGGAGGAATTGGCCCCTGTCTGGGTGGGTAAAGTGGTTGTTGCTGCTGGAATTGCCCTTGTCTGGGCTGGTAAGGAGGCCTCTGGAAGCCTGGAGGTCCCTGGGAGACTGGTGGTCTAGGATTGGTCCCATCCCAGGAGAAGTTGGGATGCTGGCGCCACCCCTCGTTGTAAGTGTTGCTGTAGGGGTCAAAACGCCTGGCATTGCCGATGAAGTTCACCTTCTCCTGGGGAGTAGTCGACTCCCTCATCGCTTGACAGTCCTCCATAGTGTGATGGGAGCTTTCGCACCACTGGCAGTGCATTGCCTGTTGCTATCATGTCCCTGAAACCAGCCCAGAACGATCAATGACTGAGACCAGTTTAGATACCACCTGCACCAACTCAGACGACGGGGTGGCCACAACATGCACTCCGCGACCTGGTGCTCGCCTCGATCTCCTAGTAGTTCCCCAATCATATCCCTGCTCTGCCATCTCTTCAAAGAGTCGATTCAGCTGCGACGGGTTTTTTTCCAGCATATTCCCGCCGCAAACCGAGTCGATCAGCTGCTTTTCTTCTGGGAAGAGGGTATGGTAGAAGGTGCCCACCTTGATGGCGTCAGTAAAACCATGGTTGGGACACTTGATGAAAAGACAGGTATATCTCTCCCAAGCATCTCGAATGGTCTCATCTTCATCCTGGGCAAAGTGGGTGATTTGCTTTTGCAGGTTCGCCATTTTTGACGGAGGATGATAGCGGGTGAGGAACTTGTCCACCAGGTTGGCGAACATGGTGATCGATCTGTGCGGCCTAGTGTCCAGCCACTCCTTGGTCTGCCCCTCCAGAGTGAACAAGAAATATCTCAACTGGATGGCATCGGCTGGGACCCCATTGATCTTGATCCCATCGATGAGCTCATGGAATCGTCGCAGATGCGATCTAGGGCACTCCCCCTCTTTACCACGGAATACCACTGAGCCGCGCAACATGGTGATGACAGAGGTGCTCACCTCAAAGTTATTGACTGGAACTTGAGGGTGCTGGATGGGCGCCCTCATGTCCGCGGCTCTGGCGGTCCAGTAATACCCCATGGTGTGCTCATCGGGGACAATCACATCGTTGTCTTGAGGTTCACCCATGTCTTCCTCCTGGTTGATCTGCAACTGTGCTAGAGCGTCCTCCGCAGCCAGTCGCGCCTTTAGAGCCCGCTTGAAGTTCCTACAAGTTCGTTCAAGCTCTTTGTCTAATGACAGTAAGTCACCTGACTGGCTACGGGTCATGCACTACCTGCACACAGAATGCAAACACAACCCGTGAAGGCACAAAGGTGGAAGAGAGAGAATGCAGTAAAGAAAAAGCTAGAGTAACAAACTTTCACGTTTCCACAATAACCTAGAAGTTCCCTGGCAACGGCGCCAAAAACTTGACACGCTAAAACACAACACCAAACCGCGACCAAGTGCAATCGCAGTCTAGAAATGCAGAATAGTGGCAAGTTCTATTTATCAACCCGGGGTCTAGATCTACTGCCTACTCCATGATTATCTATTATCTAGCAAGACTAAGTTGAGTGAATGTGATTTTAAGCTAAAGTAGTAAGAAAACAGGAAATGGTTCGAAGTTCTTAAGCAAGGGAAGAGTCACTCGGTAATAAGTCCTCGTAGCTCCTTAGTTAGGTCAAAGTTGTAATTACCTTTGTTTGATTTACCGTTGATTAAACTGCGGAAGATCCGACAGTAGTTTGGAATCTCTTAAGCTGACCAAGCCCTCTCAGACAGACTAACCGGCAGGCAACTAGCCTTCACCGAGATAGACTGCTGAGGCAATAAACACAGAACTCCACTACTGGAATTGGATTCCAATACAAAGCAGTAAATCAATTAACTCTCGTATAACCAATCTACTACTACCGATTGATGAAGCTCTAACAACCTAATCATATTCTATCTATCTCAGGTTGCAGCAGAAATCAAGAAAAGATTATCAGGCTTCAATTTACTCAATGAATCATGCCTCAGTCGATTAAAATCAATAAGTAAATCAATCCAAAGTCGTTACAATCAAGATTCCTAACACATGGAACTAGGATTCTTCATACCCAAGTGAGAGAAGGTTCTACTCCATAGAGAGAGAGAGAGGAAAATAGAATACAAAGCAGTCATACTCATAACAATGGGAAGAATCTGCTCTGGGATGTCAATCTTCACTCTTGGGGATGCAATATGGGCTTCAATGGTCAGAAATCCACTCCAAATAGCTCCTAGGGGTTTTCTTCAAACTTTCTCTCTCTAAAACTCTGTTTTTTGCTCAAAAAGTCGATTCCCTCTCCTTTGGCTCGAATCTGCCTCAAAAACCCCATTCTGGGCGAAATACGGGCTGAATTACAGTCGTAAACATGGCATGCCCCGTATTTCACCCAAAACGCGCGTTTCACTTAACACTGATAAGGGAAATTACGGTCGTCATTAACCAATTACTGCCAGTATTCGTGGAAATACGACAGTAATTCATTCTGCTCTTGCCCGTATTTTGCTCTTCGACAGACATTCTCAAGGATTTGGCTCGACATTAGAATTACGGTTAGGGAAGTGGCAATTACGCCCGTAATTGTGCAAGGGATGCCCATATTTTGAATCTTGAATCGCCAACTGACCTCCAATGACCCGAAACTTGCGCCTATGCATCCCTTTACTCGTTAGGACCTAAGATACGACAAAACAACACAACCTAGCGTAAAATAGGCCAAGGAACCACAAATTCGAGCTAAAATGGTCAGGAAACAAGAGTGCAAACATGTGCAAATACGATGCTATCAAAAGTACTTCTCTTTATAAATACGAGCCAGCAAAGAATTCGGAGATACGCCAACCTATCTTTGCTAACAAAGCCTGATTGAAAGCCTGAAAGCCACGAAATCCAAGACCCCCATCCTCTTTAATCAAACACAAAGATCGCCAAGCAACCCAATGCACTCGTCGCTCACGACCATTTGTCCCCTAGAAAAACTGAGCTAAATGACGATCCAAATCCCTACAAGCAGAAATTGGTAGCCGAAAACAGGACATAACATGGACAGGCAACGCATTCACCACCGCTTTCAACAGAACTTCCTTCCCAGCCCAGGACAAACATCGTTGCTTCCATCCTTGAAGACGTTGCATCACCCGCTCCTCCACAAACCGGAAAGTTTCCTCCTTTGAACGCCCAACCAAGGAGGGCAATCCTAGATATCTATCTGTGAAACCCACCGCACCGACACCCAACTGCCCATCCATCACCTCCTTCTGATGAAGCTAAACCTTCTTACTAAACACCACCGCTGATTTTAAAAGATTAACTCGTTGCTCACTGAGACGCTCATAATCCTCAAGAACATTAAAAAGGGTAGCACATTCCGTCGTGGGCGCACAAAGAAATAAATAGGAATCATCGGCAAAGAACAAATGCGATACTATAGGACACTGCCAGCTTACTCGAACCCCGGTTAGCTCCTTAGCCACCAACTTCTGACGAAGTAAAGCTTCAAAACCTTCCGTACAAATGGCAAACAACAGAGGTGACAGGGGATCACCCTGCCTCAACCCTCGAGAGGCAGGAAAGAAACCGGCAGGGCGGCCATTCATCATGACTGAAAAGGTCGGGGTAGTAACGCAAGCACGAATCCACCCGATCCAACTATGACTAAAACCAAGCTTTGCTAAAATGGCGAATAAAAACGGCCATTCAACACGATCATACGCTTTCTCCATATCCAACTTCAACGCCATAAACCCCACCTTCCCAGTCCGCTTGTGCGTTAGATAATGCATAACCTCATGAATAACCAGAACATTTTCAACAATTTTACGGCCACGCACAAACCCATTATGCCCAGGGGAAATGATCTTTGGTAAAATTCTCCCCAACCTCTCAGCCAAAATCTTAGTGATTACCTTGTAGACAAACTGACAGAGACTGATCGGGCGCAATTGCCTCATATGTTCCACAGTATCCACTTTAGGAATGAGGGAAATCCAAGTATGATTCAAATTCTTGAGCATAACCCCCGTCCTAAAGAAATCCTCAACCGCAAGAATCACATCATTACCAACAATTGGCATTACCTTGTAGACAAACTGACAGAGACTGATAGGGCGCAATTGCCCCATATGTTCCACAGTATCCACTTTAGGAATGAGGGAAATCCAAGTATGATTCAAATTCTTGAGCATAACCCCCGTCCTGAAGAAATCCTCAACCGCAAGAATCACATCATTACCAAAAATTGGCCAAACGTACGAAAGAAAGCACTTGTGAAACCGTCAGAACCGGGAGCTTGGGAGGCACCCATGCTAAAAACAGTTTGACGGATCTCTTCACCCAATACCGGAGCAGTAAGCTTTGCGTTCATCCGGCTAGTGACCTTCTCCACCAACAGAAGCTACGCTACTCTAGCCCGAACCCAGCCCGCATCTGTACATTCAGAAGTGAACAGCGTTGAGTAGAACTCCGTAGCTACCGCAGATTTATCCTGCTCCGACGTAACCCACGAACCATCGGGAGCAAATAAACCCCCTATATGATTCCGACGCCACCTCGCACAAGTGACCGTATGAAAGTATTTCGAGTTCTTATCCCCTCCATGAAGCCAACTCACCCTCGACTTTTGTCGCCAGAAAGTTTCCTCGGCACGCCAAGCATCCCAAAGCTCCTTTTCCAAGACACGAATCCGTTCTCAATCAACCTGAGCCTCCGCTCGAAGATGTTCAATTTCACACCGAAGAGAACGAATACGACGTTCAGAATTGTTAACCCCAGACCTTCCCCAAGAATACAGGAGATGGCGCAGCATTTTGAGCTTTGACCATATATAGCCGAAACATAATAATTGAAAAAACGAATAAATGCAATGGGAAAATGAGAAAAGTTACGGCTAACTTTCAATAGGCATGTATTTTGATTTTTTTATTATTCTTTCTCTATTATTCTTTCCTTTTATGTAGAGCCAAACAGCGGTTTGTGGCCGGTTTTTAATGCCAGTTAATTAACGGTTATTTGATAAATCTTGAACATCTTATTTATTCGGATCGATATCCGGTTCGGTTTTGACAACGAGTGGATCGCTAGTTCGCCTGTTTAAACTGGTTTTTATGTGAACTTTTTCCAATATGTCCACAACTACGCACGGGGAAGAAGATATTGACCATATGTTCTTTATTTTTTTATATGGGGCTCGCTTCAAAACGTTGGATTGTCCCAATCACCTTATCGAATATATTCTATAGCATTGCACAGACGATCGTATCTACAGAGTCAATGTTACGAGATAAAGCAATCATGTAGCATTTCGTAATGTACAAGGTGTAGAATTTGATGATGCGGAATAACAAGAACACGAGACAAACGATTTTACGTGGTATTCTCGATCGATTGATCGAGACTAATCCACGGTGAGCTCATAAGAGCTCACGGCTGATCTCTTATTAGGATTACATCTTGACGGCTTGCCTACGACAAGGCCCAATATAGACGGCTTATATAGACGTAGGGTTAAAACCCTAGTCCAACGAATCATTTAAGACCCAACAAGGTCCAATACTAATACGGTTTAAGTAACCGCAACACTCCCCCTCAAGCGAAGACATGACTGACAAGAATGTCGAGCTTGAAGAAGTAAATGCGAAGAACAAGCATGATGGCTTGAACCACAAAACTCGAGATGAATAACATCTCGGACGAGATTGTTTGGAGACGACTGAGTCTAGATCTAATGTCAACCCGGGGTCTAGATCTACTGCCTACTCCGTGATTATCTATTATCTAGCAAACTAAGTCGAGTGATTGTTGTTTTAGCTAAAAGCAGTAAGAAAGCAGTAAATGGTTCGGTTTTCTGAAGTCAAGGGAAGAGTCACTCGGGAATGAGTCCCCCTAGCTCCTTAGTTAGGTCTCAATTGTAATTACCCTGGGTTGATTTACCGTTGATTAAACTGCGGAAGATCCGACAGTAGCTTGGAATCTCTTAAGCTGACCAAGCCCTCTCAGTCCAACTACCCGCAGACGACTAACCTTCAGCGGGATAGAAAGCTGAGGCTATGAACACAGAACTCCACTACTGGAATTGGATTCCAGTACAAAGCAGTAGATTGACTAACTCTCGTATAACCAATCCACTACTACCGAATGATGTAGCTCTAACAACCTAATCAGATTCTATCTATCTCAGGTTGCAGCAGAAATCAAGAAAAGCTGATCAGACTTCAATTAATTCAATGAATCGTGCATCATTCGATTATAATCAAGCAGTATAACAATCCCAAGTCATTACAATCAAGATCCCTAACACATGGAACTAGGGTTCTTCATACCCAAGTGAGAGAAAGTTCTACTCCATATAGAGAGAGGGGAAAATAGAATACAAAGCAGTCATACTCATAACAATGGGAAGAATCTGCTCTGGGATGATGATTTTCACTCCTATGATGATCTCCAAGCTTGATTTGATGAAACCCAGCTCCAAAACCTCTCTTAGGATGAGTTCTTCGCACTTTCTCTCTCCAGGGCTCTGTTTTTGCTCCAAAAAGTCTATTCGCTCACTTTTGGCTCGGAATTGGGTAAAAACCCAGATTTCCCGATCACACGGGCAGGCCACACGGTCGTGTGGCTTACCCAGATGCCCGTGTGAGTTCCAAAACGCTGCGTCTCGAATAATTGGACTTCAGGCTTCCCACACGGGCAAGGGCACACGGCCGTGTGGAATTTCCATCAAGCCCGTGTGTAGCCTCGCAGAATCCCACACGGCCACATTGGTGGCTTGCACGGCCGTGTGGGTTTTAGGAATGCCCGTGTGGCTTCCTCAGCGCCTCGCCACACGTCCGTTCTTCGTCCAATCGACCCCAAACTCGCTCCCAAGCCTTCATTCACGTACTAGGACCTGAAATATCACAAACAAGCACAACCTAGCGTGAAATCGACCTAAAATACGAGAATCCACATCTCAAACGGTGTAAGAATTGGGGTAAAAACATGTGCAATTAACGGTCTATCAAACTCCCCCACACTTAACCGTTTGCTTGTCCCCAAGCAAACCAAGTCAGACACAAGGTAAGCTCACAATTTCAATAATACCAACATTGGGGACAAATCATATAGGCACAGAACACAGGAATCGTACTGGTTTTCAACATCAACACATGAGCAACTTCAATAGCAACCTGGACAACCACCACAAAGGACATTCGAGTGCAGCAAAATCGAGTAAAGGAAGAGTCTCCCTTCTGTTCACCAACCAACCTAGACTTGACTCAACCACTTACTCAAAACAGTCACCTCATGCACAAAACTCAAGATATCAGAATAGAGACCGAGCAATCTAGGTCCTCACCGGGGTACAAGAGTATAGAGAATATGAGAAAATGAATCGCTCACTCTCGACCAGTGGGGTCGGGACAATTTGATGCGAAAAATGTGCATGCTTATTCTCTCAATCCCTAACATCTCTTGACCATAACGGCAGCCTCTAAATGCTAGAGTTCACATATGGGGTGACACCACTAACTAATCCGGAGGTCTTAGACACAGGTTCAAATGACTGGCTAGGGTCTTGGACATGGGGAAAAGGCCTTTTAGGTGGTGGAAGTATTCATAGCACAAGGTCCCACATTCTCCAAATCCACACAATCACAGTCAATCAAACCAGTATTTCCTTTCTGACATTCTGCATTACTCAAAACCTCAAGAGCACAAGAGCGAAGGAGGTTATATAAATGTCAGCAATTCCAAGCCAGACTGCTAAGAAACACTACTTACTGGTCACTATTCAGATTTTTTGTAGTGGCTCTCTTTTGCTTTCATTTTTTTCTTTGTTTTTCTTTCATTTCTTAAGAGAACCACCACCTCTGCACATATTTCAAACACATGCCCAACTTTTAAGCACTACCTCCAACCCTCACATTAAATTTCGCAGAAACAGCAGAGAACATGTAACAACCACTCTGTGGAACCTTCTAAAAGATGCAAAAGGGTGATTTTTCATTGTAGACCGAAAGAAAGGATAACACACGGCTCAAAGGGCTGACTAGGGGATATGACACATCAAGGACAATCAATTTGGTCGTGGGCTAATCCTATGCCTCCATCATCTTAGCTAATGACAACGCGAATGCTACACATCATGGAAGAGGGATCTATCGCACAAGAAAGAAACGAGCAGGCTCAAACCTCACATGGCTACCTATATGCTCTATCTCTCATTCTGATTCCCTGAACTAGGTGCATAAACGATTGTCAAGAACAAGTGATCAATCGAAGTCACAATTTGTAAGCAAACAGTTGAAAAACTGAACCCCTACACAATTCTACTGCACGTCTCAATCATCATTATAGGTTGTCCTAGTCACATTCCAGTTGTCATGCATTAATCCGAAAACCATTCAATTCACCAATCACAGCACAGTGCCAATATGATCAAACAGCAGTACTTGGAGCCCTCAAATCGTAAGATTCTGACAGCGGACTAGGCTCCAAGCACACATATATAGATTCCAACCGATACAAAGCACCCCCCACACTTAAGCACGACATTGCCCTCAATGGAGTAGAGGGAGAGATAAGGGGAACGATGTTACCGGATTGAAATACTGCCGGGGGACTGGAAGTGGACCAGTCAGCGGGAAACAAACGGGAAGATGGACAGTTCTGCACGAATCGAACATCAAGAACACACTAGCACACTGTGCGTTAGGGATCAGTAGCCCAGACGGCCACAAAATAAACAATCCACAAAAGGAAAAAGAAAAACACAAATAACCGAAAAACGAAGTTCAAGCTCCGCACACACATGGAGCAGAAACAAAAAGTCTGAAATGAAAACACACTTAGAGGGGCAACGAGTACAACCTACTCGTCACCAAGGTTATTCAGGTCGATGTCGTTCATGAAAGCGTCATCGTCATCCGCTGATGGAGGTGGATGTAGGAAACAAGATTTCCTACAGAATGGGAATTGGGGAATTTAGCTAGATCAATTAGGGATTGATCCAACTAGGGATTAGAATTGGGGATTTAGAACAAGAAGAAGGAAGAATTTGGGCTGCTGCTGCCGCCGCTTTGGAGGGAGAAAAGAGAGAGAGGGAACTCGCAGGAGAGAGGGGAGAGAGAGTTAGGATTTAGGTTTTTGGTTCTGTAATAGCTTAATCCCAAAATAAGACCCTATTACAGATTATATAACCTGTCTAATTCCTATCTGCTACCCAAATAATAAAACGTAACAATTAACTCCCTGTTTATTCCCCCAAATACCCAAATAATCCCCCAATCAATAAAAACCGACACTAATACGAAATAACCAAAAACTGCAAATAATTGTGTTTCCCACAGTGGAAGTGGAGAGTCCTCCCAAGGAGTCCTCCAGACTGGCGGCTCGCCCCGTAGCAGCTGGAGCAGGTGCTGCTGGACCTCCTGCATGCGCCTAGATCGAGCCCTCTCTCGCTCGATATGAGCTAGTGTCACCCCCTGCTGGGTCTCCATCATGTTCAGGCGCTCATCATAGGCAGCCATCCGGTTCTGGTACTCGGCCTGGTGAGCCGCATACTGCTGCTGGAATTGGAGCTGCTGGTCAAAGAGCTGCTGGTTCTGGATATGCAGCTGCTCGAACTGGTGAGTGAAGTAGTCCTGACCGGGGAAAGCGGAGCTGCCACCCCCGTACTCGAAGGTGGTGGGGCAGGGGGCGGCAGCCTCATCCACATCCTCGGGCTCCACATCATCAGCAGCCTCATCCTCCGGATCCTCGGGCTGGTCCTCTGCTGGGATCTGAGGTTCCGGAAACCCCTCGATCCACATGATGCCTCGGTTCTCTCGCAGCAGGTGCATGCGATGAATCGTCTCTCTGCCAAAGACACTGGTGCTCCCCTGCTCTGTGCACCCTGCAGTGAAATCCCGAAGTAGGTGGCCAGGCGGGTGATGAGGGGAGTGCACTGGAGGCTCTTCAATTTGGAAGCACTCTTCTCAAAGGTTCTGGCCACCACAGAACCCAAGTAGAGAGGATGGTCCTCCTGGCAGATGGACTGGATGAAGTACATGGCTCTCCTGGTGATGGCGCTTGCACTGTCCGAAGCTGGGGTGTAGGACTTCGCCAGCAGGTGGTGGAGAATGCGGTTGTCGAGCTGCAAGGTGCTGGCCTTCGTCTTCCCTGCCATGAAAGGACGCTGGCCTGGCTTAGCAAGGCGGGTGTACAGCGTCTTGAAGTTCACGCCCACCGGATCGTTGAGCTCGGTGACGTAGTCCTCACCATCGGCCAGCCCGAGGTCGAGAGCGGTGGCCAGCTCGTGGTAGCTCATGGACCGGGGTACACCGCCGAGCCGGAACTTGACGGCTTAACCGTCTGCCCAATCCTCTGTGGATGCGTGCTTGAAGGTTGTGTAGAACTCCAGCACGGGCTCGTGGTAGACTTTCTCGCGGATGGAGAGCAGACGGCGCCACGGCCGGTTGGTGACGATGGCGGAGAAGTGCTCGTAGCAGTGCAAATTCTCAAACTCCCGCCTGGACCATCAATGGTGCTGCCCAAACGAGCATGCCAGGACGTGCTTAAAACGGTCCTGGTGCGGGCCCCTCTTCAAATCCCGGATGAACGAGTGCTTGAGGTCGGGTTTCGTCATGGTCCTGCAAAAGAACAACCCAAAGTGGAACCAAAAGAGCCAAAGAAAAGGTTAATCACACCCCCACACTTAAGAACAGAAAACAACCTAACCATGGTTTCATCCATAGTTCGGGGGTCAAAAACTCGATCAATCAAGCATAATCTGAGTGGGGGTGCACATTCATGATAAAGTAGGCAACCTAAGGTTCACATCCATAGCAAATACACCCTCAAAGCACATCATTAAGGGCCCCAACCGGTGCTCACGACATGGCATGAAAAACAGGCATTTCATCGAACACCTTGTGTGCACTATTAAGGTAAGCATGAAATTGACAAAATTCTTGCACACAAGGGCTCAAACAAGCAAGGGGGACATTTCCCAACACAATTCACACATAATCCAAGCTTTCCCCTTAATCAATTGCATACAATTCACATGATTTAAAGTGGTTCTCTAAACATGCACCCTAACACCCAATTCTCCATAAATCACATAGTTAAGGTCAAAATCAAACCTGGAGACTCAAGTAGAGGTGTAGAGGATGATGAGGGGAAGGCGATGGAAGCGACGAAAGGCCGAAAAACTGCCCGGAATCGCTCGTCGGAGCCTCGTCGGAGTCTCGTTGGAAATCGCCTCCGGCGACTCACAATCGATCCAAATCACCTCAAAATCGAGCGATAGGCCGATAATGGGGAGGAAAGGGTGGGTGTGGTGTTGGATTTGTGAAAAACCGACCAAAAATGGCCGAAAATTGCCAAAGAGGGCGAATAGTCGCGGTTTTCCGGCGAGGGGGCGAGGATTCCGGCGAGTGAAGTTTGAATTTCTGACCACTCGGCCGTGTCGGTCGAATTTATAGCCCGTGGCTCGACCACACGGGCAAGCTCACACGGCCGTGTGAGGTGCAGGAGGTGCCCGTGTGGGCCAACACGGTCAGGCCGAGGATTTCCACACGGCCGTGTGAGTTGCACATATGGCCGTGTGGAAAATGTCGAGGCTTCACACGGCCAAGGGGTCAAAACCACACGGCCGTGTGAGCATCAGTGTTGCCCGTGTGGGCCACATGGCCTGGTCGAGGGAATCCACACAGCCGTGTGAGTTGCACATTTGGCCGTGTGGAAATTGCCGAGCCTTCACACGGCCAAGGGCTCAAAACCACACGGCCGTGTGAGTTTCAGGCATGGCCGTGTGGGTTGGTGGAGCCCCGAATTCAACCTGTTTTTACTCAAGACTCAAAAACACAAAAAAAAATCAAAAGGAAAAAGGTAAGAAAATGCAAACCTAGGTGGGGTTGCCTCTCCACAAGCGCTTCTTTACCGTCTTTTAGCTGGACGCCAGTATGGTGGATGCTCAGTGAGGTGAAGGAGCAGGTGCCTCCAAGAGCGGATCCACATCGCTCTTGAGGTACAGCTTCAGGTGGTGGCCATGCATACGACGAATGTGGCCACCAGCACTCTTCAACTCGACCTGGCCATCCGGCAGGATGCAAGCGAGTGAATACTCGGATGGCCAAGTCGGTCGAGGCTCGGGAGGCGAGACCAGCTCATAGTGGTCTCCGGTTTTCTTGCGAGCAGGCGCAGCTACCTGCAACTTCGGCCGCCACTCCTGCTTGATCTTTTCATTTGGTGACTGAGTGGACGGGAGTGGCGGCGAAGGTGGGAGAGGGGGGTCCTGCAAAATGGGAAGCACAGAAGGATACACGACAGACTCGTGCTCCTTGTGAGAAACAGCTTGCAAAGGCGAGGAAGCATGGAGAGTATTATAAATAGAAAAGGTTATTCGCTCCTCACCATCTCTCAAGACTAAGGTCCCATCATGTACATCTATGAGAGCGTTGGCGGTGGCCAGGAAAGGCCTTCCCAGTATAAGGGGCACTTCTGTGTCCTCATTGATGTCCAAGACAACAAAATCCACAGGATAAAAGAATTTGCCAACCTTAACCAGAAGGTCTTCCACTATGCCCCTAGGATGAACTATAGATCGGTCAGCTAATTGGAGACTCATCCTAGTCCCACGGGGTTCACCTAGGCCTAATTTCTTGAACAATTTGTATGGTATGACATTGATACTAGCACCTAGATCCGCAAAGGACCTCTCTACATGCAATTTACCAATAGAGCACGGGATAGTAAAACTACCTGGGTCCTTCTGTTTCTGCGGCAGCTTGTTCTGTAGAATAGCCGAGCACTCCTCGCTGAGCTCCACAGTGGCCAGCTCACTCAGCTTCTGCTTCTTTGAGAGAAGATCTTTCAGGAACTTCGCATACTTCGGCATTTGGGATAGTGCCTCCAGGAAAGGCACTTGGATATTCAGCTTCCTAAGCATGGACATGAAGTTCCCGAACTCTGCCTCGAGCCTGTCTTTGTGCAACCGAGTAGGGAAAGGGAGTTGTGGGATATACTCCTTCACTACTAGTTGTGGCTTAGGCGCAGGCACCTCAACCTCCTTCTATGCTTCTTCTTCAACCGCTGGAGATGCTGAAACAGGGGCCTCTCTCTCTCTTGTCCCCAAACAGGTGGATCAGCAGCCATCTTGCCACTCCTGGTTGTGATGGCATTACAGTGGGCATTCGGGTCCTTCGGATTAGGAATGGTATGACCTGGCAAGGTACCTGGAGCCCCTGCTCCACTGCTTGAGCCACGCTCCCCAGCTGGGTTTGGATATCCTACAAGACAGCCTGCGTGTTCCTTTGGCCAGCTTCAAGAGCCAGGAATTTACACGAGGCCTTTTCCATGAATTGCTCGATAGTGTTGAATTTCTTACCACTAGAACTGGCAAGAGAACCCACCAGATCCCGCAATTCAGCCATCGGATCATTCTGCACTGGGGTTGCAGAGGCTGCACCTAGCTGCTGGAAAGGTCGCGTCTGTGGTTGAACAGCATGCCCCTGCATGGGCTGGTAGAGAGACTACTGCTGCTGCTGCTGGAATTGCCCCTGTCTGGGCTGATATGGCGGTCTCTGGAAGCCTGGCGGTCCTTGGGAGGCTGGTGGTCTAGGATTTGCCCCTGCCCAGGAGAAGTTGGGATGCTGGCGCCACCCCTCGTTGTACATGTTGCTGTAGGGTTCGTTGCGCCTAGCATTATTGATGAAGTTCACCTGCTCCTAGGGAGTAGACGACTCCCTCATCGCCTGACAGTCCTCCACGGTGTGATGGGAGCTCTCACACCACTGGCAGTGCATCGCCTGCGGCTGTGCTGTACCTGCAATCAATCCAGAGCGATCGATAGCTGAAACCAGCTTCAATACCACCTGCACCAAATCAGATGACTGGGTGGCTACAGCATGCACACCCCGCCCTGGTGCTCTTCTCAATCTCCTGGAAGTTCCCCAATCATAGCCCTGCTCTGCCATCTCTTCAAAAAGTTGATTCGGCTGTGGCGGCTTTTTGGTGAGCATATTCCCCCCACAGACCGAGTCAATCAGCTGCTTATCCTCCGGGAAGAGAGCATGGTAGAAGGTGCCCACCTTGAAGGCGTCGGTAAAACCATGGTTGGGGCACTTGAGGAAGAGACTGGTGTATCTCTCCCAAGCATCCTGGATGGTCTCATCTTCGTCTTGAGTGAAGTGGGTGATTTGCTTCTGCAGGTCCGCCGTCTTGGACGGGGGATGGTAGCGAGTGAGGAACTTGTCCGCCAGGTTGGCGAACGTAGTGATCGAGCCTGGAGGTCGAGTGTCTAGCCACTCCTTGGCCTGCCCCTCCAGAGTAAATGGGAAGTACCTCAGTTGGATGGCATCGGCCGGGACCCCATTTATCTTGATTCCATCAATCAGCTCATGGAATCGCCTCAGATGCGATCGGGGGCACTCCCCCTCCTTACCACGGAACACCACCGAACCGCGCAACATCGTGATGACCGAGGTGCTCACCTCAAAGTTGTTCGCTGGCACATGAGGGTGTTGAATGGGTGACCTCATGTCCGCGGCTCTGGCGGTCCAATAGGATCCCATGGTCTGCTCCTCAGGAATGACCACATCATGGCCCTGTGGGTCAGCCATCTCTTCTTCGTCGGCGATTTGTAGCTGTGCTAGCGCCTCCTCTGCAGCCAGTCGCGCCTTTAGAGCCCGCTTGAAGTTCCTACAGGTCCGTTCAAGCTCCTAGTCTAATGGTAGTAGTTCTCCCGACTGGCTACGGGTCATGCACTACCTGCACACAACCAGCAAAAGCAATCCGTGAAGGCACACAAGTGGAAGAGAGAAAAAATGCAGTAAAGAAAAAGGCTAGAGTAACAAATTTTCATGTTTCCCCAATAACCTAGAGGTTCCCCGACAACGGCGCCAGAAACTTGACACGCTAAAACACAACACCAAACTGCGACCAAGTATAATCGCAGTCCGGGAATGCAATAAAGTAGCAAGTTCTAATGTCAACCCGGGGTCTAGATCTACTGCCTACTCCGTGATTATCTATTATCTAGCAAACTAAGTCGAGTGATTGTTGTTTTAGCTAAAAGCAGTAAGAAAGCAGGAAATGGTTCGGTTTTCTGAAGTCAAGGGAAGAGTCACTCGGGAATGAGTCCCCCTAGCTCCTTAGTTAGGTCTCAATTGTAATTACCCTGGGTTGATTTACTGTTGATTAAATTGCAGAAGATCCGACAGTAGCTTGGAATCTCTTAAGCTGACCAAGCCCTCTCAGTCCAACTACCCGGCAGGCGACTAACCTTCACCGGGATAGAAAGCTGAGGCTATGAACACAGAACTCCACTACTGGAATTGGATTCAAGTACAAAGCAGTAGATTGACTAACTCTCGTATAACCAATCCACTACTACCGAATGATGTAGCTCTAACAACCTAATCAGATTCTATCTATCTCAGGTTGCAGCAGAAATCAAGAAAAGCTGATCAGACTTCAATTAATTCAATGAATCATGCATCATTCGATTATAATCAAGCAGTATAACAATCCCAAGTCATTACAATCAAGATCCCTAACACATGGAACTAGGGTTCTTCATACCCAAGTGAGAGAAAGTTCTACTCCATAGAGAGAGAGGGGAAAACAGAATACAAAGCAGTCATACTCATAACAATGGGAAGAATCTGCTCTGGGATGATGATTTTCAATCCTATGATGATCTCCAAGCTTGATTTGATGAAACCTAGCTCCAAAACCACTCTTAGGATGAGTTCTTCGCACTTTCTCTCTCCAGGGCTCTGTTTTTTCTCCAAAAAGTCGATTCTCTCACTTTTGGCTCGGAATTGGGTAAAAACCCAGATTTCCCGATCACACGGGCAGGCCACACGGCCGTGTGGCTTACCTAGATGCCCGTGTGAGTTCCAAAACGCTGCGTCTCGAATAATTGGACTTCAGGCTTCCCACACGGGCAAGGGCACACGACCATGTGGAATTTCCATCATGCCCGCGTGTAGCCTCGCAGAATCCCACATTGCTACATTGGTGGCTTGCACGGCCGTGTGGGTTTCAGGAATGCCCGTGTGGCTTCCTCAGCGCCTCGCCACACGTCCGTTCTTCGTCCAATCGACCCCAAACTCGCTCCCAAGCCTTCATTCACGTACTAGGACCTGAAATATCACAAACAAGCACAACCTAGCGTGAAATCGGCCTAAAACACGAGAATCCACATCTCAAACGGTGTAAGAATTGGGGTAAAAACATGTGCAATTAACGGTCTATCAGTATGTTGACCTCCTATTCTCCCCCTCAAGCTAGAGCATGAACAACGTGAATGCCCGGCTTGAAAAGTGATGAATGGTTGATATGTGCCCAATAATGAACAGGAAGAGGGGACGACCATTTCTTGGATCGTGAATGCCAACTGGACGATGAAGGGACGATTAATCTTTGATCGTACTACCTTTTGAACGCCAGGGGACGACCATTTTATGGATCGTGAATACCTTGATCGATACTTGACTATCTTTGCTTGCGGAAGTTCTCTATCACTCAAACAATGACAAGTGAAGGGTCAATCAAACTTTGAATTGAGAATGCTTCACTGCTTCTATGCTTGAGTATTTGCTTGCCTGCAAACAGAAAAAATAATAACTGGCCAACCCGACCACTGATTTTGCAAAAACCATTGAAGCCCAAAAAATTGATTTGGTAGCTTAAAGCTTCCCACGTAAAACTTGTTGAGCCCATAAGGACCACTTCGGCAACACTTGAAGTGTGAATGGATGTAGGCCCAATTTTGGAATTTGGACGTCCCATTCGTAGGTGAGGACGGCCCGAAAGGGGATACCCTTCTGCCTCTTTGGTGATGACGACTCATTTGGGGAAAACGTTCTCCCTAATGCGCTCACCTGAACATCCACAACCTCTCTTCTCTGGCGAAGAAATCAACGGCGGAGATAGAAGAACGGCAGGAGATCGGAGATAGAATGATGGCGGCCGTGTTTGATGGTGATGAAGGCGGTGATGCTAGACTGGCGGGGACGAGAAGATCGAGTCAGACAAACCTGTATCCGACTGAAATCAGGGACTTTTCCTCGGATGCGACGAGGACCCGGAGAGAGATTGACTTGGGCACAAAGAGCAGCGAGCAGGTGGAAGACCAGCAGCTTGAAGATGACTGGAATCGGCCCTGAACACCAACTGGAAATTCTGGGAAGATTCGATTCCAAGAGAATCAGGCACATGGCGGCTTTGTGACGTCAGGACAGCCGATCTCAGAAAGGAAGCTTCGGGAAGCAATGGGCCTTGACCGGCTGTGGACCTTGAAGCAACGCAATGAAAGCCTCCATGACTCGACGGTTGAAAGCTGTGAGGTGAAGTCGCCAAACTTGTGGAGTTCTCCGTGACCTTTATTGTGGCCAACGATGGGGCCGTCAATGATGATGGCTACGTAGGGATGATTGCGACCCACGACGGAATGGACTTCGCCTAGGTAAACTTGACGTACGGAGAGTTGGATTGCTCATCTAAATCGAGAAACCACAGAAGCGGAAGGATGGAAGCTCAAACCCTAATCAAGGATCGAGACCAGGCTCTGATACCATGTAGAATTTGATGATGCGGAATAACAAGAACACGAGACAAACGATTTTATGTGGTATCCTCGATCGATTGATCGAGACTAATCCACGGTGAGCTCATAAGAGCTCACGGCTGATCTCTTATTAGGATTACATCTTGACGGCTTGCTTACAACAATCTCATAGCTAAGCTTATATAGACGTAGGGTTAAAACCCTAATCCAACGAATCAGATGAGACCCAACAAGCCCCAATACTAATACGGTTTAAGTAACTGCAACACAAGGAGGCAATGGGAGTCGAAGAGTCAGGGGGTCTGAGATTCAGAGAATCGATCAAAGATAGTGAGAGCGATCCGGAGAGGAAAAGGTATCGTGGGAGGGATGCTTATTCTTTTTGCAGGTCAGAAGCGGAGGAGGCGGCGAACGGTGGCGGCGAAGCGAGAGGGGAATGCAGACGTTAGGTTCTCTTGGGATCAAAGGTTGTGTCAGTATGCAAAGATGGGAGATTCAAGCAGATGCAGTATAGACTTCAGATGGAGGAAGGAGGCAAGAAGTGGTTCGTTGTGCTCGATAACGAGCTCATCTCTTGGCTCCAAGGATTGTTACAGATAGTGGCGATGAAGGAGTGGTTTTTCCCAAAGTCTTGCGTTAAGAAAAGCGGTTTGCGGTCTATTCACGTTGGCAGAGGAAGTAATCGACGGGGAATGTATTTGCAGATTTCAGAGCAATCCAGGAGGAACAGAATCTTCAAAATTATTATCCCTGCAACAGGAGGCGGATGGGCGCCGGTGACAAGATTACTTCAGGATTTTTATGCTTCTGAACTTCTTTCGAGGATTTCTCAACCAAGAGCGGTTGCTACACCTGAAAATCCGATGGCTTCATCATCCTGGGACCGGAGTTTGAAACAACACGGAAAGTCTTATGCCAAAGCAGTTAAAGGTGTCGGGTTTTATGGAGCAGGGTCATGCAAAATCATTAGAAGAGGTAGCAAGAAGATCATCGATATAGGAACTGATGGTGTGTCCGAAAGAAGCGAATTGTTGGGAAGATGTCTTGTACTTGTTTCGAAAGCTTTCAGGGCGGACAGTATTACTAGTTTCAGACAGTGGGCGGTAAAGAACTGGGCAATTGATCACAGCTTTGCCATCGAGGATAGATCAGATGGAAGTTGGTTCCTGATATGCCCAAGCGTAGAGGAAGCACTTCGGATCCAGAGACTTAACCACCTAAAGTTCAAAGGAGATATAATCCATATTTCCGCGTGGAATAAGAGTGAAGGTTTTAGTCATACAGAAGATTCTTGGATCTTCGCTTTCAACATACCGCTGCATATTAAGAGTGTGGACCTTCTGAAAACAATCGGGAATTTTTGTGGATCTTTCAAGGAGATTGATTGGAACTATTGGTGCCTTCCAATCGTCCGGTTAAGAATTCATAAAGTTCATCCTATTCCTGAGTACGTCGAACTACGTTTCGGTTCTCAGTCATACTTCATAAAAATTGTGGAACAGCTGGCGGCGAGTCAGCGGACCGGGCGATTTCAGGAGAGAAGGAAGTCGGAGAGTTTCTCCTCGGGAGACATTACGCCGACTGAAAATTCTAGAAAGGTTTTTACGCATGCAGAAAGAGTTTATGTTGGCCTGGCGTCCTCTTCGAAGCAGAACGCTTCGCCTAACGTGGAAGGTATTAAAGGCGCAACGTTCAATACTAGGAACTTTGGTCCTGAAAGGAGCAGAACCAAACAAATTTGGGTAAGAAAAGAGGGTCCGATTTGGGCTGGTAAGAGGATGGAGAGGTTGGACTTAGAGCCCATCTAGGTTACTCAAACTCAGACTGACGGGAATGAAGAGGAGAGCAGACTTGGTTGGAAGGAATGGGCTAGGCCCACTTCTCTAAAATTACGTTATAAAGTTCTTGTAGAGATCCATCATGGTACTTTTTTCCTTCCTGAAACCCCGAGGGATTTATTATGGGCCGGATTGTGGAAATTTGTTAAGCCTCATCCAGGGATTCTAAAGCCCAATCTCACTTCATCTGATTACGAATCCCCTAACACTTCTCTGGTTGGAAGCAGCAAGCCACCTTCTTCTCCTCGACAAACAATGATCGTCAAGGAAACTTTAGATTTTGACGACTTCACGGACTCGGAAAGCAACGACACCATGGAAGCTCAGTACCAGGAGGCGGAGGTCACCGATGGAGATTTTTATGTGGTTCCAGAAACACCGCCATCTGCTAGTAAGGATCACAATCTTATATCCGATCTTATCATAGAACTCCCTTCCCCTTCTTGTGTCACGTTTCTAACAAATCGGGAGTGGGAGGCCAACGTTTTCTCGTTCAATAAGGAGAGCCTGGCGCAGTCGTACATTTTGGTGGGGAGAATTCTTGATCTGGGTCATGTAGATGGGTCAAAACAGACGGAACAAAAAATTTCTTAAACAGCTGAGGAAATTCACCAAAGAAAGATTAGGAGTTCCCGCTTGAAGCTGGAAATGGAATCAATTCGATTGGATCCCGCGATGTCTCCTCCGAAGGCCCCGAGAAAATGCAAGAAAGGGAGAGGTGGGTATGTCTCTTGAATTTGTTTTATGGATACCAATATTTGCATATGGAATGTTAGGGGTCTCGGCGATCCGGACAAAAGAAGTAGAATCAAGAGGTTGATTGGTCGTTATAAGCCGAAAATTGTGGGTCTGTTGGAAACTAAGTGGTCTCAATGCAACGAGTCCCTGATTGGCAGTATGTGCAATAGGAAGGAAGTTGAATGGGCGGTCAAAAACGCAGTCAGTAGCTCTGGGGGTATAGCTGTGTTCTGGGATAAGGTTTTCTACTCGAAATTTTCATGTGAGGAGGGTTCTCGTTTCTTGGCTTTAGAACTTATGGCAAAAACTTCTTCGAAATCTTGGCATTTCGTCTTCGTTTATGGCCCACAGGACAGGAGTGATATATTGGCTTTTCTTGATGAACTTAACGGATTCTGTAATCAGCATTCTGGGGCAGTTTGTATCGCAGGGGATTTTAACATGGTTATGAATCATGAAGAGTATATTGGGGGGAGAAGAAGCTCTGAAATTATGAACGCTTTTAACGCATTCATTGACAACAACAGCCTCCTCAAACTTCCCTTCTGCAGAAGTAAGTGCACATGGAGCCATGGGGTGAATAGGGACTCCGTGTCTAGAATTGATAGAGTGCTAATTTCACACGACTTTGATACTTTATACCTTGATTGCACTCTTATTGCTTTGAACATAGTCGAATCTGACCATAATTTGCTCCTGTTGAGATGGGGTGAGGATAAGAAAATCAAGAGGCCCTGGCGTTTTCAAAATATGTGGTTGGAAGACCCTCGCTTCTTCACGGAATTGAGCAATTGGATGACAGAAAGATTGCAGGGGTCGGGATGGGGGAGCATACAGTTATCATATGGAGCTAGATTGGTTTTGTGCACTGCGGTTCTAGGGAGCATGCCTACGTACCTGTTTTCCCTATTCAAGGCACCTGCTCCGGTTCTCCAGGAATTGGAAAGAACTCAGAGGAGGTTCTTATGGAACGGTGGGCGTGATATCAATAGAAGGGCCCTCGTGGAGTGGAAACTTTGCAAAACAGATAAAAGTAAGGGCGGGCTGGGAATTCATGATCTTAAAGCCTTCAATGATGCAATGTTGACCAAGTGGTTGTGGCGGTTTGCAACAGAGAGATATAGTTGGTGGAACAAGCTTATCGCTATCAAATACCACAACCCCTCTTCGGTTTGACAGACGGAAAAGGTTAGAAGTGGTTTTTCTCAATCGGTATGGGAAAACATAACGAATGAATACGAATTATTTTGGAAGTTTGCGAGCCTAGACCCGGGAAACGGTACCATGATCTCGTTTTGGCATGACGTTTGGAACCAAGGGATGGTGTTGTCTTCTGCATTTCCCCGCGTTGCTGTTGCTGCCATCGACTCTGAAGCAAGACTTTCTGATGTAGCATCCCTCAATGGTGAGTTGGTGAGTTGGTCTTTTAATCTTAAATATAATTTGAGGGGGGGGGGGTGCTGAACGGGAAAGGGTAGATTTGTTGAATTTTCTTAATAATATTCCCATGAACAACATTGCTCTTAGTCCGTGCAGAATCATTTGGAATCCTGACCCAAACAATAAGTTCTCGGTGAGATCTCTATACAAGAACATAGTGCAGGAAACGTTGCCAGGAGTGCTTGATTTCCCGTTGAAACAAGTTTGGAAGAAAATGGTTCCTAGTAAAGTGTGCTTCTTTATGTGGATGGTTTTCCATAACAAGATTCTTACGGTTGACAACCCGAAGAGGAGAGGGTGGCCGATGGCGAACAGATGTTGTCTTTGATGTAGAAAAGAAGAATCTATCAGCCACATGCTGGTGGAGTGTGAGTTTGTGAAGGAAGTGTGGAGTCATATCAACAGAGTTAGACCGGTTGCGTCCTTTCAAGACAGGGAGGTGAAGTTAATAATCAAACACAACCCTCATTCCAAACCGGGAAACGTCGGAGAGTGGTTTAGAGACTGTATCTTACATGCGGTTTGGTGGTTTGTGTGGTTGGAAAGGAATCAACGGGTGTTCGAAGAGAAGGTCAACTGCCATTGGGGTGGCTAGAAAAGCTGCGAGGAACGCGACGGAATGGCTGGTGGCCCATGGTCAGATTGATAAAATTAAGGGCGAGGCTTGGTTGCACGAGCTCTTGTTGATTTGCTGACCTGTTGCGGCGATGCTGGTCTTGGTATAGTTGCAAATCGGTTCCCCTGGCGATTCGTGGAGTTCGTCTGCTTTATCAAGGGTGGGAGCTGTTGTGGAGAGTTTCTTGATGTTTGTAGTTCCCTGTTGTTGGGTGGAGGATGGAAAGGTTGGAGTGGTTGTACTAGTGGTAAAGTGTTTGAGGAGTAATCTTGGTATCCTAGTTTGATTGCCATTCTATAGGTGGTTTTCCACAAGTTTTTGCAGGACTTTACTAAGCTGAGTGAGAGTGACGAGCACTCTTAGTGATTCGCAGAGCACTGAGTGGCTGTCTCTAATGCGTATTTTGTGCCCTCTGCAGAACCGGACTGCCTCTCGCGTGGATGCGACCTCTTCTTCTCCTTCCTCGACAACATCGTGATTTTCCCGGTCTCTTGTTTTTGGTTCATTGTTTCTCTATTTCATTCCGTTTCTGGTACAGAAGCGGCCTGACCATTTTGCAGTTTTTTGTTTTGTTTACTTGTCGGATCTTGCCTCGTGATCCGTCTGTATTGAACTCTTTGTTTATGGTCTTATTTAATGAATCGATCGCCATTATCAAAAAATAATATAAGAAGATTGGAACCAATTTATGGTTTGTTTGCTTTGATTATTTTTCATTTAGTTTAGTAGTTTGATAGTTATTTTGGGTTGTTCTCGTCATTAAGGAGATCTTCTACTCGGCAACGTTGAGCAACGTATCCTAAAGTCCACATATAAAAGATTCAGCATGTAGAATTCCGCACAATGGGCACCTACCTAATAGTCAAACACTTGGTTCCTTTATGTTAATTCATTTCCATGAACTCCCCTCCATGAATGAATTGAATCCGATGTCTATTTGATTAGAGATTGACTTGTCCAGGTTTAAATTGAAGATTTACTACATTCTCCACGTACACTATTGAGCTCCGATGATCGACATGCTCGCCGGAGGTGGCCTAGCTAGTCTTCTCCGTGAACTACAGCAGTAATCACACACATTTTTTTTGTCATAATCCCTTCTAATTTGGACCTAAATTTTACAGTTCAAATAAGAAGCCATTTCATGTAAAACTCAAGAGGCGAAAACAGAGCACTAGAAATTCTGTTTCTGTACGAATAACAGAGTCGACACCACTTCGCCCCACCTCTAGCTGTTCCCTTCCAATTCCATCCATCCACCCACTTGAAAGGAAACTCTGTTGAGTACTAATCCACAGCTTTTCGCTTTCAACGTCTCCATAATTAATTGCCACTTTACATGGAAAGCGAATAACTTTCTCCATAGTTCATGGGATGGGATATCAAAGCAACACATGAGAGTTCCCTTCGTGGTTTGATCTTTTCGTGGCAAAATATTCACCAAGCCTTTTTTGTTTTCACAAAAGTTTTCTAAAAGGAATATATAGTGAGGTGTGTGAGCGTCAAGCTCTTTGTACAAATCCAACCTCGAATGATCGTTCTCCATTATATAAAGGAGTTGGGAGAGCTAGTGCGAGCTTTAGTACTGTTTATTAACATGTTGAGTGTGAACTAAATTTTGTTGAGCTCATGGGATATCTCAACGTTGTCGTTAGCTAGCCAACTCAACTGTAGGTTTATGAATGGATCGATTTATATCTTACAAATTGGTTTGTTGAGAATTTATAGATTTGTTAAATTATATATCACCCCTCATATATTGTATTTGAGACTTTGAGTATGTGCGCAGACATGTCTCATTTATAATTGAAACAAGAAAATATGTATCATAGATTACTTAGGCATGAATTACTATGAACTAATATGATATGAGCTATTTACTGTTTATGAACTAAATAAATGTGATGTCAACGTACATGGTATAAGTTAATGATAAAAATGGACTGTTCTTTTTTTTAAGGCTAATACCACTAAGAAATCTGACCTATTAAGAATGTGTCATTTGTTTACTAAACTATTCAATATGACATTTATGCCCCAACCTATGATAGTTGTGTGTCATTTATGTCCTGACGATTTTATTGACCGTTATAAATGACGGTTGACCAGATGGAAGTCAACTTGAACATTGACTTTTGTTGACGTGACAGCCACGTAGATGCCACGTCATTGACACCTCAAACTAAATACAAAATAAATTAAAAGAATATATATCCTCTCCACTCCTCAGACCCGCCAGCTCCTCTCCCCACTCCCTCAACCTGCGATTCCCCTCCCAATTTGGCCGCCCTCAATTCTCTTTCTGCGCCTTCTCAATCCCTATTCTTCGTTTCCCCTCACCAGAATGAAAAATCTCTTTTCTTCCTCACCTTCTGATTTTTTATGAGAACAAAGGGAGAGAAGCATCAGTCTCTTCTGCTATGCCACCGCCTGCACAAAGCTCTCCCGCTGCCCCCTAGTCGTCTTCTCCCGGATATACAACAAGATCTGCCTCCTCAACCATTGATAGCTTCACCCTGCCTCCAGATATCTTCATCATCGACAATCTCACCATCACTCTCTGTTCCGAAGCGAGTCCAGGCGACGAACTGGCAAAAATGGTGGAGAGATTGAGAGGCGACGACGTATGGGTGGGAGAGGGCGGAGGCTTTCCGGCTTTTTTTTTTAAGCGAACGAGCAGGAAATTTTGGGTTTTGGATTGCGATTATTGGTGTTGTGTTTGTGGTAAGGAGCAAGGAGCCACAACCAATATAGATTCGGGGTTGGATTGCGATTATGGGTTTTGAATTGCGATTATTCTCGACACTGCTGTCAAATCTGGGTTTGGGGGTTGGTTGTTGGATTTTTCTTGCAGGGTTGTCGATCACGAGGAAAGAAGAAGTGGAGATAAGTGGATTTTTCCTTCAGTCGCGATTCTCTCGCTCTCTCTTCTCTGCCAGCCGGAGAAGCCGTCGATTGTGAAATGGTAGACGAGAGAGAGAAGGGGAAATCCCACCGACGATTATTCATTATTCATTATATGGAAAATAATTATAAATTCCAAATCAGATGTCATATTAACACGGACTAGACTTTCTGTTAAAAACTAAGGCTCAACGCCGGGCAACTCTAACGGAAAAATAGTTTAGGGCATAAATGTCATATTGAATAGTTTAGGACACAAATGAAACATTCTTAATAGTTCGGGTTTCCTAGTGGTAGCCCTTTTTTATCATGACTTCAATTACATGCATCATACATGACATATAAATATTAGGTATTTCATTTATAAATTATTCTAGAGTTTAGTTTAAGGGCTCAACTATTTAGAATAAATCTTATTGATGAGTTAAACTCAAGTAGAGCTTATGAGCTCATTAATGATCAGACAATCTCGAGCACAAGACAAAAAAAAAAAGAACCAAAATTTTAGTAAACAAGTCTAATCGAATTCAAGGTAGGCAAAATTCAAGTCAACCCATTTGCAGGTGGGAACTCACCTCTATATTTATATTTAAGATATTCGACAATCTTCATTTCAACTAAAAAATTTGCAAGACTTATTTCTTTCAACTATTCCAACAATAAAAATAAACATACGAAAGAAGTTTTGTATATTTTTTTATCAAGAAACTGTCTGTTATAGGTCATCCATATTTGCACTGTTTCATACTAAGATTATTTAACTTCAGAGTTCTACTGTAACTCATCCATTTCATAAAAAATGCCTCTTGTAAGTAAAGGCTGAATATTCTTTGTGAACTACATATATATCCCATGTTTTTTCAATATAAAATTTGCCAAACATGTTACACATTTTCCTTCATTGAAATATTTTGAGCGAGAACTCTCGTTCTCTTCTTCGAGAGGCAAACAAATAGAAAATAGAGGTTTGTCTACTTATAGGCAGACATGTTTGAGATAGGGTCAGTAACCGGCGTTACTGGCATGTGAGTAACCACTTATGGGCTGTTGATCTGGGGTGGAATCATTATGTGGCTGGGATTGACGCGGTGTGGGGAGGGGCATTTTTGTCAGATTTTTGAAATTTTATTTCTTTCCTTTTTCTATTTTCTAGCATTTATGTGTTGGATTTTAATGGAGGAAAGAGAAAACAAGACTTTTCTCTTCCTATCTTCTTTCACTCTTCCAAACTCCTTTTTTCCAGATCTAGTTCTGTTTCATTCTCTTGTTTTTCATTTTTTTTCTCTCAATCATTTGACAAATAAAAATTTCTGCATCCCGTCTCAAATTCGGTGACGCTCCAAATCCTTCTTCTCTGCAGCTGCTCCTTCCTTCTGTTCTTTCTTTGCTCGGCCTCAAAATAGATGACGCTCTATATTGACCAAGAGGGGACAGATCTAGGTGAGTCGAGTTTGCATATTTTATATTTTACTATTTGTTTGTGAATTTTCAATTCCGATCTTCCTCCTCTTTTTTGTTGTTGCATTTGGTGTTCTTGATTGCAGAGGAGAAATGAGAGGAGACAGAAGACGAGTATTTTTTTTCTCTCCGTCCTTCTGTTTTTCTTCCTTTTAGGTAATATATACTGATATTACCACACTATATCATATGGTAATGTGTGCTAACTAAATGTATTTTTATGGTCACGAATTTTATCATGGTGGTAGTGGGTGGTAATCGACCCCAGTTTCGAGAAAGAAGAGTTAGAAGACAATGAAGTTGGAGAAGAAATTGAAGAGAGTCGTAATTTTGTGTGTATACATATATGTATATATATGGTGACGTATTCGGTGCACCCACTTTTTTGGGTGCACTGAGTGCACCCGCCTTATAATTTTCATTCTGAGCATGCGATTGATGTCAAAACGGTATCAATTGTTGCTTATGATATTATGAACAAGAAGCACATGAATTTGAAAAAAAATCATTCAAAATTTACTTTAATTCGAAGGATTTAGAATTTAGGGATTTAGGGTTAGGGTTTAGGTTTACAATTTGGGATTTTGGGTTGGAATTCAAAATTGAAGGTTAAGGGGTTAGGGTAATAGATTGATTTGTTATGATTCTATGTCATATCATCATATTAGATTGAGAGTACTAATTAAAGTTCTAAATTTGATGTATTATGGACACTTTTAGAGTTGGTGCACCCAAAAAAGTGAGTGCACTGAAGTAGCCACTATATATATATATATATATATATATATATATGGGCAGTTCTACGGTGCCCAGGGCAAAATCAGGGGTACGGGTGACCGGGGGCAAGGAAAATTACCAAATGCATCACGTAGCGTTTATGGTGACTTCTACGGACTTCAACCTAACTGTACCCGGTTTAATGATAGCGATTAAGAGGTTAAACCCTATGGATACGACCCGCCGCCCTAACCAATTTCCAGTCTCCCTTCTACGATCCCTCATTCGCCTTGGAGGGTCCCCTCTAACTCTAAGTTCGAAGTTCGATCATAAGCTGCCTATCAAATCTGAAATCTCCAACAAAATCATCGTTTCGAAACCCAAATCCTTTTATTATTTGATCCACATTCGATTTAGCTCCCTATCCAATCTCAAATCCCCAACATCATCATGTTTCATACGCCAAATCTATGTATCCACATTCGAAGAGAAGATCCCCATCCAATATGAAATCCTTACATAATCATCGTTTAGAACCCCAAATCCTTTTATCCACAAATCGACGTTTTGTTCATCGCCATTTTATTTCCGTGCGGAAAATTACTCGCCTTACTCTTGCTAACACGATTACGGCGACCATGTCTATTATTGTGTTCATCAAACTTTTCGTTTGCAAAAGAACCCTTGAAAGAGATTTGCTAATCCTAGGGTTCATGTCGCTAGTGCTTTGTCATCTTGTCTTAGCGTTATTGTCATTTTCTCGAAACTTCTATCACTCGGTGAAATTAAGGTTTCCTGATATGCAGTGTTCGTCTCGCCCAGAGGATTGAGGAAGGAGATGAAGAAGACCTAATTTGATTCGAATCAGATGGAGAGGTCTCCTTAATTTGTGTTTATGTATTAACGCTGCGTTTAGGACTAATTCTAGTTGGACTGGGTCTGATCATTGATTTTTGCAGGCTAAAAAAAAAACATTCAAACGTGGGCTTGTACATGGACCCATGACACCTAGTTTGTTGATAATAGATACTGAGTTCCGGATTGTCATTAGGTTGGGCCTTTGATAATTGTCTATCTCAGACTCTCAGTGGCGATTCTTTGTTTTACTTATTTTCATCTGCTTCTGCTTCTAAAATCCTGATCATTCATTGAGTTCACGCAATTTAAACATAATTCTGTGTTCCATCTTTTTTGGAATTTGGTAAATGCTAGCGTGTCTCTTTACACATTTAGCGGTACGAGGTAAACTACAATCCGCCCAATTTAACTCTTCATTAATTGAGATCCCATTCCACTCTCTCACCGATTTCCCCTCTTTATGCAATGCACTCGTACATAACAAACCTCTTGTAGACTAATTAGAGGCTTGTGGTTGGATACTGAGTGAGGATATTTTTTGAATTTATGTTTTGAAACGAAAGTTAGAGTTTCACTTTTGAAGTACCTATGTACTTTAGTTGGACAAGTATTTTCAATCGGTAAAATTTTATCAGCGTATAGGTATACGATTGTTGTATAAGGTGTTGATGTTAGAGGAAATGGGTACTGACTGCTTAGGGTATTAGGTTGTTGATGGTATAGAGTATATGGTATATGGGTAGGTTATAAGGTGTTGATGGTTTAGAGCATATGGTATCGATTGGTTAAAGGGTGAGGGTAGGTGTTGTCTTATTTTTTCTCGATTATATATTTTCTTTATATTTGCTTATAAATGCTGATCATGCCTTATTACTAAGACATAATTCGTTATATCTGCTTATAAATGCTGTATATCTGCTTATAAATGCTGATAATTTATTGTTTGATTTGAACCTGCGTGTTTTTGCTCCGAATGATTTTGTAGTGGCGTGGTAAAGACAATCCGTCCAATTTAACTCTTCATTAATTCCCCCTTTTCTTTTCTGTTTTGGTAGAATAATTACCCCTTTTCCACTCTCTCAGTCCCCGCCGAAGTTGAAACAATCCCCTGTGATATATTTATCGATCATTTTAACCCTTCACTTAATAAGAAAGCGAAATTATGCAAGATGGTCATCAATGTGATGTAGCTTAATTGGTTAATTGTCTCTTATTTGCTTAGTCAATAAAGTAGAGGTTTGTGGTTCGATACTTAGTGAGGTATCAATTTTTAATTTATGTTTTGAAAAGCAAGTTATAATTTTAAATTATCAGCGTCTAGGTATACGATATTGTATAAGGTGTTGATGGTTTAGAGTACATGGTATTGGGTTAGTGTATTGATCATCTCCATCCCTAAAATAAGATATTGTATAAGGTTTTGATGGTTTAGAGTATATGGTATTGGGTTAGTGTATTGATCATCTTCATCCCTAAAATTGAACAACAATTTCTAAACGAGGTCCCTACCGCCACATCATCAATTTTAGCAATTCATCACTTAACAATTTCTATTCATCTACATCCCTACATTATGCTAGTAATTGCCAAGGTGGGTTCCATTTTATATTTCAAAGGAAACACTTATTATAAATTGAAAGTTGGGGATGGAGATAGAAGAAGGTGTTGTTGGTATACAGTATAAGGTCTTGAAGGTGATGGACGTATAAGGGAGGAGCAAGGTGTTGATGGTTTAAAGTATATATGTTATTGATTGGTTACGGTATAAGCCTATAAGGTGTTCTTATTGTTGTAGAGTATATGATATTGATTGGTTCGTGTATTAGGGTTTGGTTTAGGGTTTAGGGTTTAGGGCTTAGGGTTTAGGGTTTAGGGTTTAGGGTTTAGGGTTTCAAGTTAGAATAACATAAACCAGATGAATAGAGTAATGTTGGTAAAACGAAAAAGTTAGTTAATCTACAAATTCAGACTATTTAAAAAAGTACATCCCCATTTCCCACCGTCAATTCCTAAACTTATCCCTTGATCCGATGGTGAAATACCTTCGATCCTCGTCGCGTGCGTGTCACCCAATCAGATATTGCCGAATTCGGAAAGTCGCTTTTGCCCATAACCAATGCTGGCGTTACCAAGGCCGAGGCAATGGTAGGGACTGTAATTTTCAGTAAATGTGAAGGGAGGGAAAAGTAAAAGTAATTACGAGTCAATCTTTAAATTCGTTAATCAGTGAAGGAGAGGCCGTGCTCCGATCCTTGAAAAGAACCCTTTCTTCCATCTTCTCAATATGAGACTCCGAAAACCATCTCCTGCTGCTGTTCGTTCCTCCTCCTCTCAATCCCTGAAAAGAACCCTTTCTTCCATCTTCTCAATATGAAACCCCGAAAATCAACTCCATCCGCCTCTCGTCCTCCTATCCCATGCTTTATTTTCGGGTGCAGTGGTAATGATGAGACTGCGTATTATTTTAGATCTCATTTCCTTTCATTATGTCATTGTTAGATCGTGACTGTTAAACTAAATCCTTCGTTGTATTGTTTCTCCTTTTCTCTCCATGCAGGGTCTTTGTTAGAGGCAGGGAGGGGAGCAATGACAATAAGTCGCCGTCTGAATATAGCCAGAAGAATCATCACATGTTGTTGCGATTCCATAATAGGTGTTGTGGAACCCTACTTCATGTGGTGATTCTTCTGCGCCATATTGACGCGTACTTGTTGATCATGCTCCCAAAATGTATACAAGATAGGAAAGTTGCCATATGTATAATAGGATAAAATAGTTAGGGAAAGTACAGCTTTTTGTTTTTGTTCGACTCTATGTAACATTTGTTTATGTTTGTATACTGTTTTGTAATTTTTTTCTTCTGCTTCTCTCTTCGCTTCCATGGCGGCTTCCAAAAGTGTTTGAGATCTTCTAAATATGCGAGGGATCCTCCACTCCCAATAAAAATACTGTACTTTGTACTATTAGCGTTTGAGATCTTCTAAATCTGCAGGGGATCCTACACAGTACACTCCCAATAAAAATACTGTACTTTGTACTTTAGCGTTTGAGATCTTCTAAAATCTGGAGGGAATCCTACAGTCCCAATAAAAATACTGTACTTTATTTGTTGACTACTGACTCCATTTTTAGAAGTCTTTACGATTGGGCCAACCGGATTTTTTGCCGGATTTCGAACTCTGCTCCTCTGTAGCCACATGCTCTACACATTTAATGAGTGCTCAAAATTAGTGCAAAAAATACGATGTAATAATTGAATAAAAAAAACTAGTTCTCAGGGTCGTTTGGATGTGGAAATTTTAAAACGTTGAAATTTGTCTGAATTTCCATGTTTTACAAAACCAAGGAATTGACTTGTGGAAATTGAAAAAAAAACTCACGTTTGGATAAGGTTTAGTTTGTGAGAATTGATGGGGTAATGTCAAATTACTAGGGGGGAGGTGTAGTATTCTCAATTACCATCAAGTGCTTACAAATTGCCATCAAGTGACCATTAATGAGTGCATAAATTAAACGACACCGCAAGAGCCAACAGTCTTCTTATATACCAAACGACTCGGCATAGGAGGACTTCCAGTTTCAGTTCAAGTTTCCAACACCGAGCAAATATATGGTCCCAAATGCCACTTTAGCAACTTTAATCGTTTGGAAGTTGTGATTCTTCAAATTGATGTATTAGGCCAATTAGTGTATTATCATTTGATGTATTGATTCAATGCATGTATTAGGAAAATACTTTGTTTGGAAGGGCAACGATGAAACAAAAAGTAGGGTAGACAATCCTTCATTAACAATCTCACCTTTTAGTAGAGATTTATAATCATTCATTTTGAGTGATTGTTGGTGGGCCCAACAAAAAGGTAATGCATGTATTCTAACTCAAAGTGAACCAAAAAAACGACTTAATCTTATCATTACATGTATTTGCTAAATACCTCACTTCAAATCTCAACCTCCAAACGACCCAAGTACTATATATCAATTGTGACCATGGGTCCTACTTAATTTTCGTTGCAATTCAATATTAATTGGTGAGTGTATTATATTAATTTGAGTGCATCTCTCAAATTGTTTTTTGTCGTTGTTTTATTCGAATTATGTAAGGTGTTGATGGTTTAGTGTATATGTTATTGATTGGTTCGTGTATTAGGGTTTGGCATTGCCAATTGCTAAAGGTTGGTTTAGCAATGGGATGGAGATGCTCTAAGGTGTTATTGTTGTAGAGTATATGGTATTGATTGGTTCGGGTTTAGGGTTTAGGGTTTAGGGTTTAGGGTTTAGGGTTTAGGGTTACAATTACATGTACCAAATCTGTAGATTAATTTTGGTAAACGAAAAAGTTATTTAATCTACAAAGCCAGTCTAAAAGCACATCCCCATCTCCCGCCGTCAATTCCTAAATTTTCGTTTAATCCGATGGTGAAAGAGCTTCAATCCTAACCGCGGCGTGTCACCCAATCAGATATGGCCGTTTTCGGAAAGTCGCATTTGCCCCTAACCAGTGCTGACGTTACCAAGGCCGAGGCAGCGGTAGGGAGTGTGATTTTCAGTAAATGGGAAGGGCTGGAAAGGCAAAGTAAATTTATGAGCTCATTTATAAATTCTTTAATCAGAGAGGGAGAGACCATGCTCCGAAACCCAAGAGGCACTCATCTCCTGCTGTTGTCCGTTCCTCCTCTCAAATCCCTGAAAAGACCCCTTTCTCCCATCTTCTCAACCCCGAAAATCATCCCCATCCGCCTCTTCGTCCTCCTGTCCATGCTTTATTTTCGGGTGCAGTGGTAAAGATGAGACTGCGTATTATTTTAGATCTCAGTTCCTTTAGTTATGTAATTGTTATGACTGTTAAACTAAATCCTTCGTTGTATTGTTTCTCCTTTTCTCTCCATGCAGGGTCTTTGTTAGAGGCAGGGAGGGGAGCAATGACAATAAGTCGCCGTTTCAATATCGCCTGAAGAATCATCATATGTTGTTGCGATTCCATAATAGGTGTTGTGGAACCCTACGTCATATGATGGTTCTTTTGTGCGACATTGACGCGTACTTGTTGATCATGCTCCCAAAATATATACAAGAGGGAAAAGTTGCCATATGTATAGTATAAAAGTGGGAGGAGGGAAAGTAAATTGTTTTGTTTTTCAAGATTTGTACTTTTATTAGTGTTTGAGATCTTAATAATATATCGGTGAGGGATATTTCACTAAATAAACATACTGTATTTTATTTCTTGATTACTGCCTCCATTTTCAGAAGTCCTCTGTCGGCCCATGCTCTTGTCATTTCACTGAAATGTTGCACATGATATATTTTTAGGGAAAAACCTCCAGGTCGAATTCAATCAAATCCATCCGAACTAAATAAAACGACACCGTAGCAGGCAGTAGTCTTCTTATAAACCAAAGAGACACACCGTTAAAATGACACACAAGTAAAACGACACCGCAGATGGCAACAGTCTTCTTATAAATAAAACGACACCTCAAGCTGATACTGGCAGTCTTCACATAGTCCATTAGTCCTAATCCGAATAGGATAAGGACGTCCATCTTCACTCCAAGTTTTCAACAATCCTTAGTTTGCTACTTCTTGTAACAGGCCTCTTCTGCAAAATCGAAAACGACGATTTTAGACGTACACAAATATTGGATGTAACTGCATTGTGTATACACGAACAATTATATCTTATTCTTACCCTAGGTTGCTCATAATCGTCGTCATCGTCATTTTCATCATCGTCATTTTCATCATCGTCATTTTCATCATCCTCATTTCCTGACCCAGTACATGTTCTTGCATTATGATTGGTAGAACCGCACTTACTGCAATGCTTTTGCCTTCTCTTCTGTACTGTTTCCGACTGATCTTGAGTGGTTGGAGGATCAACATCGTTGTCATCGCCACCGCCACCTTCTTCCGAAACACCATCATTCGGGGCATCACCGTTTGAGGTTGGCTTCACATAGCCAACAGGATGTGGGCATCGGGTCCTATAGTGGCCAAATTCCTGGCAATTGCTACACTGTCGTGGTTCTCCTTTCTTCCGTTTAGATTTTTTAGCCCCCGAACCTTTAGCTTTGACTTGTAATGGATCCAACAAAATTTCATTCGCCTTCGGCCTATTAATGCCGGGTATGTCCACGTTGCCAGTGTCCACCATGTCCAACTGTTCACATAATGATTGAATTCCCTCACGAGCAATCTTGAAGCACTCACTAGATTTTGCCCCTTTTAACATTAGTTGTAAGCTGTGTTGTTGAATAGTACCATACCTGATTGACACAAGATTTTATACAAAGTGAGTAAAATTAATGTTCACCTAGCTTCGAACCAATACTAAAAAAATATAAATTAAAAGTGATAGTCATGGCAAACCTCAATGCGAAAAGTTGCGATTCATCTAGTCTGCCCGGTTCGTCCAAGCTCTCTAGTGTCTTCGGCTTCTTTGACCATCTTCGACGTACTAGGCCTTCAGGAAGTTCCAGTATGCTCTCTTCTTTCAGTACAAAAATCATATGACGACATGGTATTCCCATATAATTGTAGTGATTACAACTACATTCCATTGCAAAGGGTTCAACTGCGTACGTGACTTGAAATACCTTAGCCATGCCAGACACCTTGACCTTGTACACATGCTCAATTTCCGATCGCTCTGTCTCCAACCTTATGCAACATGCCGACTTTTCAACCTCGTCTCTGAATAAGAAGAATGCGTTCTTTGTGAAAAACGCCGCTCCACTCTTCTGAAGTGAGACTAAGACATTGCTTGTGATGGTTCGTTCTCGATGAATGGATTCAAAATCAGCATGACGCTCATTCTCCCTCATATCCCTAGTCCAACGATCAAAGTGAATAAAGAACTCAAGGAGATTTTTATCCTTCTCGATATAGTTGGCAAGTTGAGAGTTCAGTCCTTCACATCTTGATGTTGTACTCAAGCCTGCGAAGAACTTCGAACGCAAATATGCATACCCCCATTCATGTCTTTGGTCAAATAAATTGGAGACCCAATTGTTGTGCTGAAGGGAGCATTCCTCAACCACTGTTTTCCACTTTTCTTCGAATTCTGAAGGTTCCCAGTCAGCTGACACAAAATGCTTCCATCGGGGCAAAAAAGTTGGATGATTCTTCACATTTCTGGTTATAGTCTTGTCTATATGCCAGGAACATAGACGATGTGTTGCATCGGGAAATACTTTCTGAATAGCATTACGCATTGCTCTATCCCCATCTGTAATAACAGTCTTGGGATCTACAGCGCCTAGCCTTCTCTTCAAAGCTCCCAACACCCAAATATAATTGTCCTCTCTCTCGTTAGCCAAGAAAGCACATGCAAATACGCAAGTTTGCGAATGGTGGTTGACACCTTAAAAAGTTCAAACAAAGTTAGATTATGCAAACTTCTAGGGTTATTGTAGCATGCTCGGGATAATTCTATGTGTGAAGGAAAAGTACCTGAAAAAATCACGAGAGGCATCTGGTAAATGTTCCTTTTGTAAGTAGCATCGAATGACAGTAATTCACCAAAGCATGCATAATCAGCAACAGAAATACTATCGGCCCAGAAAATGTTAATAAGCCGGTCGTCGTCATCCTTCTTTAGTTCAATAACGAAATGCTCGTCCGCGGTGCATTTAGCTTGCAGGTAGGCTAGGGCTGTTGCGGCATCACCTTCACTGATTTGTTCTTTCCTCTCTTTGTCCACATAATTATATGCATCCTTCCTCGTGTACCCCAAATTGTCGTAGCCTCCTGCTTCTGATACGGCCAGATTCACAATTTGAGAAGTTTTCATACCTGCAGCTCTTCTAAAATTTATCGCTGCTTTGACTGCATCACTCATACGACGTTTCCCTTTCATGTAGTGTCTATATTCTCTCGGGATCGTTTCGTGTGTGTGTACATCATCAAACTGGTGCACGTACCACTTCCCATCGACATTGTGTTGTTTAACACGCATCTTGGCTCTGCAGTTAAATCTGGTCTCCCCTCTTGCTTCTCTCTTTCGTTCTGTGCTCTTCATGCGCCTCTTTCCCTCGCCAGAGCATACATAGTCACGCCATATCATAACTTTGTTCTTATCACGACCAATGTCTGATTTTCTGATGTCGAAGCCTTTGACTAACCCATAGTCCATGTAGAAATCATAGGCTTCTTCTGTATCATCGAACTTCATTTTTTTAATATCTTCAGGCTGTAGCAATAAGAGATCGGCGACATTATCTTCCTGGGTGGTGTGACTTGTTCCGGCACCAGCGTTTTCTTGGACTCCCTCCGACGTCAATACTAGGACTCCCTCCGACGTCAATGGTGAGTCTGCCTCCGACGTCATTGTCACGGCTGGAAAGTTTGGGGAACCAAGGACGTAGATTACACAACCCTACTGGGAATGATGGCCGAATTAATGATTAAACGGGCCACTCAATAATTATCCCCATTAATAACACGATTTGTGATATCTTTTATTTTTGGTAGGAACGAGTTGCACTTTCTGTTCTTTATCTTAGTGATTTCTTTACCATTTTCACAAATAACGAAAATATTTAAAATGAAAAACCTTTCGTAGTAAAGCCAAACGCCAGCTGACTCTAGGTGTCTACTACGTGTATGGGGAAGGATCAAATATTAATATGAGCGAATATTTACTAATACCACTCAATTCTCTATTCAATCGAAGAAAGTATCTTTTTACTTTTAGGTTTAATAACTACCCATGTTTATCCCAAGTTCATGTACCTTAGACTAAACCCTAGCTATTTTTCCGCGGGAAAAATATGGCGCCACAATTTATCCTAACCTTGTATATATAATTAACCTTCATCGGTAGAGCAGTGGTTCCATATCCTTCTTTGCCGCGATTTTGAGTACAGAGTAAAGCTTAGATTACAGGCACAACATGGAAAATAGGAGACTTACTCGCTCTTCGTCCAAGCTCGTGGTATGTATAATAGCTCTTTTTACCATTGAAATTCATTCTACTTAATTTATTAATCGCAGGTTCACTGTCATTGTAGGAGACAGCCGAATTTGTGACTCCAACAAAGAAACCAAGGATACCCAAAGGCAAAGGTGTAAGCACTCCACCCACTCCTGCTTCAGTCATCGTTTTTATTTCGGACGATGAATCTGACTCTGAGGTCACACCAAAGAAGCCAAATGGAAAAAGTATTTGTCTACCTTCTGTTGACAAGGTAATAAAGGTGTCATGTTTGCCATTGAAGTGTTCTTTGCCGTTATTCCGTCATGACGAATGCATTTCAACTCGTGTTTTTTGTGGCCCCTATTCCAGGTTGTTTTGAAGTTTAAGCTACCTACCGCTATGGAATACGATGATGAGCAAATCCAGCTTGCTCACTACATATTTTTAGCCCATCTGCCACTTGACGAAGTATTGGTCAAAACCTCCAACAACTCTTGTACGAGGAAGTCACTGTGGTCCTTAAGCCCTCGCTCATTCGTAGATGCTGATGTAATCAACGGAACTCCAAATTTTTTTTTTACATGTCAACTATCAATGCTTTTCTACATAGAATTATTTTATAACAACTCGATAGTATCATGAAGTGTTTTTTGTCAATGTTATATTAGGTTATAACAGCGATGGCCTGCCACTTGACTCTAGAAGAGTTGTGGACAAATTCCAAGGACGGAAAAGGAGTGTGCTATCTGCCTGCTGAACTACAGGTTGTGTTCCGATTATACTTAATGACAATTTCCTCTCACCAAAAAAATTACAACACATGTTTTTTTAACGTGAATCATATTGTGTTGACAAAATTTCAATTGTGCAACTACCACATGGGCAGGAACTAGTGATTTCATGTGGAATAACACCCAAGATGGCATTAGACCTATACCAATCAAAATTCCTTAGTCGAACCAATATGGTGAACAAGGTAAACTGTTCGTCTTAATAAGTATTACATGGTTTGCAGTTTATTTTTTTAATACGTGTTGACAATTTCCGCATATGTAGGTGTGTGTTCCGATGAGAGATAATGCCCATTGGTACTTGGCTGTCATTAAGTTGGACAAGGAAGAAGTCCATATCTTGGATCCACAACCAAATGAAGACCGCAATTCCTTTCGACTACAATCTGTTCAAACAATGGTAAATATGTGACATTGTGCCGTTATAACGCAACAAAATGTAAATAACTCTTTCTAAGTACAAACGTTTCTTAATTTGTACAGATGTGCTTTATGCAAGCCTTGTGGAAGATTCTCTATCGTGAACAAGGTCCGGGATTGTCGCCACCAAGGATTGCGGAGTTTTCGTACCCAACTCCTTCAATTGTGCAACAACAACTTCATCGGTAAGTATGCCCATTTTTTTGTGATATTAAACGACGACTTATCAACTTGGTTCTTATCACGCAATGCTTTTATTTTATGTAGGTCTGACAGTGGAGTCTGGGTATGCATGTGGATGTATGGCGCAAGCTGGGACTCCTCTTATATTTGGGTAACGACAATTCTAATTCCCATATTAGAAAACCACAATTGATTGTTATTTTTAAATCATGCGGTAAGCACCATGTTTGTTGATGTTGATAGCCATGCACTCAAGTGAGGAGGATGCAGATCGCTTTGTACCTTGTTCGAGAGCCCATGAACTACATAAGGCATATGGTGCTCACGGAAGCAAGAAGAGTTGCACCTCAAGTTGAAGCTGCAGTGGAAGAGTACAAGACAACCCATGAAAAGAGGAAAAAGGAAAGAGAAGAGCACAAGGAAACCCGGTCAACGAGCCCAAAACAACCTGATTTTGAGTTCTAAGTTTTTGGTTTTGATGAAGGACAACAGTTATGTTTTTTTTTTCTCAGGATGATGGACAACCGTTTTTAATTTGGTTCGGTGAATGCTTATTAGTTTTGGCTTTTATATTTGGTTTTTGGTTTGGTGAATGCTTGTTATATTTGGTTTTTGGTTTGGTTTGGTGAATGCTTGTTATATTTGGTTTTTGGTTTGGTTTGGTGAATGGTTTTAATATTTGGTTTTTGGTTTGGTTTTTGGTTTGGTGAATGCTTTGTATATTTGGTTTTTGGTATTGTGAATGCTTTCTATATTTGGTTTGGTTTGGTTTGTTTTTTCGTGGAAATGGCAAAGGGACTTCACCAAAATTCCACCTTCCAACTTGTGAGTGAGGTTGCGTCTGTTCAAGGCTTCAAGCCATTGTATCTTGTAGAGAGGTTTAATTGGGATCATGTATAGTTAAACTGATTGGCTCCCAATCGTATAATTAAATTTGCATTCATGTATAGGTAACCCAAAAGGTAAAACTGATTGGAAGTAGTGATTTACATTGATGAGGAGAGTGGCTTAAGTACCAACTCTTGAACAGATTGAAGCTACAAAGTAGGAGCCACTAACCCACTAACTAAAACTAATGACGTTACTAACTAATAATAATAAAATTAATTATTTACAGAAATTGAATTAATGCACAGCCCTTATCATTCCATTCCTTGAATTTCCACCAACGATGTTTTCACTCCACTTTTAGTCAGAGAATTCATTGTAGTAATAAATACAATGAAAAGGCATACATAATTAATGGATTCTTTATTGTGTATAATTAAAAGGATATTTTACTATAAACGAAGCATGATAGATCGACAGCGGGATAAAAGAAGCATGAGTCTTGATGAAAAAGGGGGAAAAAATCACCATAGATAAAAAATCATTATAATCAACCTAATTGGAACTGCTTAGAACAAAAGCGGATTAAAATCTCCCCCAATGAAATTCATTTGCAATTTCATAGGTAGTCCCTACTTCCACTTCTATAATTTTGACAAAACATTGCAATTTCATCAATAGTCCCCACTCGTGGGCCAATTTCAATTGCAACCAAATTTGCACCCTTGCAATAGCTTCTCACATCATAGCAAGTGTAGGATGCAATTGCACCTCCTTGCTTAGGGATGACCATTACTGCATCTCGTCACCTGTCTTAGGGAAATTAGCCATGGCAAATTCACAAAATACTGCATGCATAGAAAAATATTTGTCTGGATAATTAAAAAAATGGGAGACTTTCCTAGTCAGATGATGTACTGGCTCCCCTCAGTACCTGACAGTTTTGAGTGCTGGAGAAAAAGACTGGAAAAAAAAAAAAAACAACGAAGCCTTAACAAAACACATCCAATGCTGGCCCCTTCACTGCTCCATCCCGCCCTGCACTGCTCCACCCCGCCCTGCATCAATCGACTCTCATGTAAGCCGAGGACGTTTGCTTGAGGATGCCTCAGGGGTCGCTTCATCCTCCGTATGCCGAAGTTCATGAAAAGTATTGGTCACTTCGACGATACGGTAGACTGGCAAATAGGCGGAATGGTCCTCCCTAGCATAAACCCCCATATCCATCCCAACCCTTCCAAGAAAGGTGGTCAAGAAGGTGGCATATGGAAAGGCAGTGTACCAGTTTTCCCCTCTAGGAGCCGCCTCAACCATGTTCACGCACATGAGAGATGCGAGGTTAAGAGGAACACCTCTTTGAGCTTGCACAAGGATAAACAGGTCAAGTGTACGAATTATTGAATGACCTCTGTACCTTGGCATGAAGCAGTTGACGATCATCCAATGGAGGAATCGAAGAGGATCTGGGAGGTAAGAAGCCTGGATCTTCCCATTCGTCAGTTTCCCCAGTTCAACTTCAAAATCAAAATCGTACAGCCGCCGAAGATCGCTTCTGCTATCAATGTGGTGTCCTGCGGCGGGGAGATCGAGGATCTCAGCAAACTGATGAGGCTGGAAGCAGACTCTATGACCCAGGAAGACCGACACGAGATGAGAATCGGAGGGACCAGACAGCTCTAAATTGTGGTAGAACTTCCTCACCACATGCGGGCAGTAACTGGTGCTTCCTCGACTCCGGAGATCGAAGAACTTTTCCCAGCCAAGATTTTTAATTAACTTCTTAACTTCTTGAGGGAAAGGACTCATGTTGATGAACTCGTACTCGGCCACAATAGTCGTCTTGCTCGTGAATGAAAGATAGTCCGCGAGACTTGTGGTGGTTCGGCAGTCGTCGTTTGATAGAGTTAGAATGCCCATGTTTGCCATGGAGTCGGAGGAAGAAGGAACAAGGGAAGGTGAAGATATGGAGGGAAAAAAAAATTGTAGGGAAAGAGAGATTGTAGGTGTAAGAAAAAGTGGGGGTTGAGTGTGGAGACGTGTGATGGAGACGGTTGAGTCTGGAATGTCAAGAGTTAGAAGATTTGGGAAGATATGTAGCAATGATGATGTTAACTCGTGTAGGTTAAACTAGGGTAACTAAATCTAGTTAAACTAGGGTTGGCGCTGATACCGCAGGAGAAAACTAATGGGCTCGCACGTTCCAGGCCCAATTTTGAATATTTCATGGGTCATGTACAAGCCCACGTTTGAATGTTATTTAAAAGCCTGCAAAAATCAATGATCAGACCCAGTCCAACTAGAATTAGTCCTAAACGCAGCGTTAATACATAAACACAAATTAAGGAGACCTCTCCATCTGATTCGAATCAAATTAGGTCTTCTTCATCTCCTTCCTCAATCCTCTGGGCGAGACGAACACTGCATATCAGGAAACCTTAATTTCACCGAGAGATATAATCACAATAACGCTAAGACAAGATGACAAAGCACTAGTGACATGAACCCTAGGGTTAGCAAACCTCTTTCAAGGGTTCTTTTCCAAATGAAAAGTTCGATGAACACAATAATAGACATGGTCGCCGTAATCGTGTTAGAAAGAGATAGGCGAGGGGAAATACAATGGCGAAGAAGAAACAAGACAAATTATTTTTGGGAAATTCAATCTACTTCGAATGTGGATGGGGGGCTTCTCTTGGAACTGTGAAGGGGCGTCCCTCCAAGACGAGATAGGGATCGTGTAATTGGTTAGGGAGACTGGAAATTGGTTTGGGCGGCAGTGGGTCTACCCAATTGGGTTTGGGTCTTAATCCATTTAATTTAAACGGGGCAGTTAGTTGGACTAGGATGAAAACTAACTTAACGCGGAGGAGGCTTTTTGTAATTTGTTTAGTTATTTAGTGGCGCAGCTAGGTTTAACAAACGTGAGCCGTGGAGATTGAAAACGAACGGTGAAGATCGGCCAAGGTACCCGTACCCGGGTTTTGCCCTGGGCACCGTAGAAGTCACCATATATATATATATATATATATATATATATATGGTGATGACTGGTGTACGCCAGGTGTATAGTATACGTCAGGTGATCTAGCCGTTAGATGTATATATATATGTTTAGGCTAGCGTACGCCCTGGCGTACGTTAGACTACCGTACGCCCGTTTGAGTTTTGCTATTTAGATCATGAATTAACCGGAGTTTTGGGCATGATACTATACTCTAACCACTAATGGATAAACCCCAGTCCCTAGTTTTCTAACCCAAATCATGAGATTCGTTTAATCTTAAAATGAAAATCAATAATAATTTCGACAAATCAGAACCGTTGATTTTCATTTCAAGATTAAATGAATATTATGCTTTGGGTTAGTGAATTGCGGACTAGGGTTTACCCATTAGGGGTTAGCGAATAATATCATACCCCAAACTCCGGTTAATTCATTGTCTAAATAGCAAAACTCAACGGGCTTACGGTAGGCTAGGGTATGTCTGGACATACGCTACCCTTTGCCATATATATATATGGTTCAGACTAGCGTACGTCAGTCGTACAGTGTACGCCGGTCTAGTTTTACTATTTAGAGCACGATTTAACCGAAGTTTGGTGCATGATACTATACCCTAATCTCTAATGGGTGAACCCCAGTCCCTAATTCCCAAGCCCCAAGATTCATTTAATCTAAAAAAATAATAACCGATGGTTCTGATTCAGCGAAATATATTGAACTGCAAAAACCAAGTGTGAACACAGGCGTACAACATACTTCAGTCGTACGCTAGACTTTGCCATATATATATATATTGAGATTACCACACTATACCATATGGTAAAGTGTGGTAACGAAATGTATTTTTATGGATATCATGTTTTACTATGGTCGTAAAGGGTTGTAATTAGATTTTTATTATTTTTGTATGGTTTTACCTTCTCATACCATGTGGTATTGTATGGTAATTACAATTAATTTGTGTTCATTCGATTAACCATGTTCTACTATGGTGATATTGTATGGTAGTTAGGTTTATAATTTTCTGTAACATGTTTTACCATGTGGTGCTAGTTGGATTTGTAATTTTATTTTAGCATGTTATACCATATGGTATGATATGGTAAATAGATTTGTAAATTTCTGTAGCATGTTTTACGACGTTATACCATGTGGTATACTGGTATGGTAGTTAGATTTGTAAATTTTTTTCAACGTATTTTACCATGTTTTACCACGATAGTAGAAAGTGATAATAAATTTCATATTTGTCTGTTTTTAGCACTAAATTATTTAATGAAAAAATCACCATTTTGAGTTGAAATTTGAACAGAAATAGCTAGTATGGTTAGATTCATTTTTGTTGTAGATGGGAGAGAGAGAAGAAATAATGTACTTTTTTAATAATAAAACAAATAGCAAAAGAGATGGGAGCCAGTGAGGGGTGGGGGAGTGGGATCCACGTCAGAGCGTCAGCGTCAGCATTAAATAGGGGGTGCAATTAACCCTATTACCCCTCCGTGTTTAATTTTAATAAAAGAAAAAGGCTGACACGTGGAGGCCAGAGATGACTAATGATTACTGATGTAAGGGTTACTGAACTGATCCGGTTCATGAAGCCTAAATAATTAAGAAAATGAAACTATTGAAGCTACTCTAGTTAACATATATAAACCTAAAACATAATTACTGTTCACAAAGGGTTACATTATCTCATCACCATGTGGGAAAGATATTTTGTCAAAAAAAAAACCCATGTGGGATAGATATGTGTGTGAGATAGAGAAAGAAGAGAGGCCCACCCTCTCGGCTCCTGAAAAAAAAAGCAGAACTATTATTGTGGGTTATACTATCAACAATTTTAACGTGAGATGTTTTGATATTAATTACCAACTATTATTTTTGTGTAAGGTTATATGTTAGGGTGTGCCTATGATGACATGCATGTCACCGTAATATGGACATTTTGGTCGACCTAATCGTAATAGCGGTTGACCGAATTGACTAATTTGGGCACCCTGAGGACTCATCGCGGTCGACCTCAAAGATCATATGGTCGACCGTTTGTAGTTTAAGTTGTTATTTTTGGTCGACCACAATAAAACCTCAGTCGCCCTTTTAGTTGGCGTCAGAAGCAACATGGTCGACCGTAAAGGTATATAGGTCGACCACTTGATGGCAGTCATTAACAAAATGGTCGACCATTTACAGCAAGAGGTCGACCAGATTGAAGAGAAGTGTTGTATCATTTATCCATCATATATATCCACCCTTTGAAAATATCATGCAATTTGAAAAACTACACACATATAACGAATATTGTATGTTTCTAGCATAATACGTGACACTTAGTAGTCAGAAAATTATAGGAAACACTTACCAATTTCTTGCATAGGTTTGATTTACTCTTACGATTCGCCTCACTAGTTGAAGGTAGACTGTCAAGCAAAAATGCAGTTTTTTGTTGGACATTGACGAGATACAGAAAACAATGACGTGCTTCATCGTTCATAACTGGCATAATATCTAGCAACGAAACACTCACTATATGTTATAAAAAGCGAATACAAACAATTGCAATTCGGAAATTTAATGACATAGGGGCATTGACTAACCTTCTGGCATGCACTAACCTTCTGCACAAACACCACGCCGCCATCCATCAACTTGTTACGAATTTGTTCGGTCTTCATGTTAGCATGTACCATTTTCTGCACCATATTTTAATTGAGATGAATTGACATGGTACAATGTTAATAACTAGGTTCTGACAAATAAATAAACATTATGGCTCTTACCGAAAACATATTTGGCAAATACCACACATTTGGCTATTTCACATCATGTTTTTCAGACATTGTTAGTGCCCTTACACACAAATCCACTACCTGTCAACCAACAATCAACCACAAAATCCTCGTAAATCGTAACATAAATAGTGCACAATTCATACGAAAGTCGTAGCAGTATAGTACTTACGGATGAGCAAATCCAGCTACTCTCGCTAATGACCGAACTCAAATAATTTTGTTGCACATTTTCAGAAAAAAAGTCAACAACGGTCAAACTGCAAAAATCAAAATAACAGAAATGTCAATTGTGATTTACAACGTACAGGTCGACCTATTCACAGTCAAGGTCGACCACATGTAGTCATATACTACTTTAAAAAAAGGTCTCTTACTTGTCCCAATTCGCGTCTCCAGCCATCTCTTTAGTAACAACATAATACAAGTCTTCAACTGGATTTTGCAGATTTTTGGTGAATCCTTCTAGGCCCTCCACTTTCATGACCTACAAATCATAGTTAAAATTAAAGTAACATATGAACACAAACACACATTATATATGAATATGTAACGTAAACTTACTCCGTGCTTTTCGAAAGGACTCTTAGATTCATCTCCGTCGCTATCAGCACTAGATAATCCTTTTCTTATAAAATGATCCTTTTGTGGAGTGGTGTGGGAGTCACTTTCATATCGAGGTCTCTTGTCCCAATTCGCGTCTCTAGCCATCTCTTTAGTAACAACATAATACAAGTATTCAACTGGATTTTGAAAATTTTTGGTGAATCCTTCTAGGCCCTCCACTTTCATGACCTACAAATCATAGTTAAAATTAAAGTAACATATGAACACAAACACACATTATATATGAATATGTAACGTAAACTTACTACGTGCTTTTCGAAAGGACTCTTAGATTCATCTCCGTCGCGCTATCAGCACTAGATAATCCTTTTCTTATAAAATGATCCTTTGTGGAGTGGTGTAAGAGTCACTTTCATATCGAGGTCTCTTGTACTTAGGAGAGAAACCCTTGCTGCCAAACGTTGTTTCACTCTGTCAAACATATAAACAAAACAAATTAGCACTAATGATAGTTATACTAATATCTTCACTCACATATGAATATACTTGTCTACCTTTAACTTGTGCTCTTTCAATAAATCGTCTATGCTCTGGTAGCAATTTGCAAAGTCATCATGGTCTTCCTCTTCTTTATAAAAGTCAAATTTCTTTCTTGTACCATCTCTTCCTCCATTCTCCATTCGTTCTGCACTTATTTCTTTGATAGCACATTCTAGCCTCTCAAAACCATCATGCATCATCCCAGTCATATCTGTCAATCAAACTAACAATTGCTCCAATGTATCACGAATGGACTTCTGATAATCATTGACTTGTTTTTGACACGCCACCAGCTGCTCTTGTGTGGCTTTCATCACTTTCATGATTTCACCCAAATCGTGATGCAGTCTCTCATCATGCCCCATCGTCTAAAATCTAAACAATTTAAAGAAAAATTCAAATCATAATTCAACTTCAATTTTCTACAATGACCAAAAATAGAGACGTGGTCAACCTGACATATTATTAGGTCGACCTTAAAGACAATTTGTCACTACCAGAACCTTTAAGGTCGACCTTTGCTCTTCCTAGGTCGACCTATCCAGCAGGAAAATACCAATTTACCAACAAAAGCAAGTGCAATATTACCACGAACAACGGATAGGTCGACCAGACAACTTGAGCGGCCGACCTTTTAAGCACAACATAGTCTTACAAACAAAGCCAAGGTCGACATTCAGGATGAACAACCACAACAAACAGGAACGGCCGACCTTGAAGAACATTAGGTCGACCTATTGGGTTGATCTTCCTTACCTCGCAAGTACATAAGTCCGAGTGTTGTGCCCTAAATTCAATTGCGAACAATTGTCAAGCAGAGGTCGACCTGATTGAGATAAGGGTCGACCCAATGGTATTCTGCACGCAACAATAAATCAAATTAGACGATAGAAATTACGCATTATACAAGATGGCGGCGAATGCTACATTAGGTCAACCTCACCTTCGACGTGGTTGACCACTTTTAACATGTAGAATAGCAACCGCGAACGATCTTCTTCACAAAGGCTCTAACCGTAAAAAAACATAATTCAGAGTTTTGGTGGCAGAGAAGGTGAAATATATTCGTATTTATAGATATTTAGGACGTGAACGGGTCGAATTAAGTGGTAGATAAGTTAGAGTTACCTTTCTGGTGTTGGAGTCCTTATCCAATTCGGATACGGTGTCCATGAGGTCGACCCCGTACTTATGCGGTCGACCTATTAAGTGCAAAATGGTCGGCCTATGAGGTAATTGGTTTGACCTTTCATTCTGTTCGCTTCCCAAAGAGGTCGACCATTTGTTATAGACGGTCAACCGCGTCGTTGAACCTCATAACACTGAAACAGCATGTTCGGTCGGTCTCATCCTATATTAGGTCGACCGAAAAGTCCATGTTACGGTGACATGCATGTCACCGTAGCAAAGTCCTATATGTTATTATAATATTATCTACATGTTATATGAGATTAAATATAATTTATATATGCATACAATATTTTTTTCATATATCGAGGTTAAATCGTGCTAAGCTGGCATAAACCGATTGACCCATTAACCCTTGATCCACTAGCTAGATCGGGTCAACATGCTAAACCAACTTGACAACCTTGATTTGAAGTATCATTGTATGAAAATATGATCTATGATGAGTAAAAATAGGATAAGTATAATTAAATATTGTGATAAATCAAGGTAAAACGAGTCAAGAACAGGCGGAACAAGGCGACACAAAAGGAAAGTAGTACACATGTCAAACCCCATACTATTGGGTACCCCAACATGGATCAGATCGAGTAATGCCCGACGAGACGGGTTCAAATTGCCATCACTACTACCAATTTTATTATAGCTACAAGACTTTGTTGTAATTGCTTTAACACTTTTACATCATTCGTTTTATATTTTGATATACTACACAACATCATGTGATGTGCTATAAACTGAATATAATTTTTCAAATTTAAATAAAATACAAAGATTATTGTTTAATTGGAAATAATATATCTCTAGCTAAATTAGAGGTAACTGAAAGATTTGAAAAATAACTACGTTAAGATAGAAGAGGGCAAAATAAATATTGGATTTGGATCGAGATAGGTGTGATCCAAATAGGTAAGCACTTAATTATTTATATCGTCTTAATTATAGAGTACAAATGATACTTTACAAGGTGTTTGGTATATATGGAGTTCAAATGTTTCAACGATATAATGTACAACTCTCCATCACTAAAACATGCAAATAGATTTATGTGAATTTTATTTTTCACAAATTATGACATATGTAAGCTTCGCGTTTATTATATATCATTCTCGATAAGCGAATTTTTCTTTCATTTTCCAAGCTAATTTACCACTGAAAACACAATTTTCACATCTTAACTCCATATAACCAAATCAAATGACATGCAAAACCGAATACTAAAATAAACGAGTCAAACAGTCGCAACAAAGTGTCACAATTCATCTGGTTGTTTTTATTTGAGAAGATGGACTTGCACTAAAGATTTCCAAATATTCTCTTCATGGACCATACAATATATAACGTGGCCCATTAGTGTCGCTAAAACAGGGTGCTAAGACATGACTTCGCCTTTGGTTTCACAACTATAATAATTAAGCTTTGCTTGACATAATTTAATCGAATCTTTGCATCAAGAATTCTCACTTTGTTCTTTTTTTCATAAATAATCAAGGGTTAATTGTAATAATCAAGGGAGTGGGAGGAGATTAGTGGATTTTTTTTTATATATCTCATGAATTTGGTTACAGAGTTCAGCAATATCAAGATTATTTTTCTCTATACATCTCTATTCTTAACCCTCTCACCTTTTACCTCCTTGAGCTCCTCCTCCGTCACCCAACAATTCGCTTCGATTTCTTCCTAAGTCAACCTACTCAATAACCAAGTCACATAATCTCATTAGATAAAATATTTCAAATCAACCACTAATTTAATGCTAGTAATATCTCGTTTATTCTCGGTGGAATGTAATATTCTCCTACATGTGGAGCTTTTTTGGAAGGACGACAAGTTATCAACTTTGATTATAAAAAAGATGCAATAATTCCAATAAGCATTATAAGGACCCCGAAGACTAGATCCCATTAACGTATTCAATATCGTATACTACGGCACACTATAACTATCTATTAACTATGACAAGAAATGCCAAAAGGTTTTTTTTTTTTTTTTTTTGCTTAGCATAATCTAGAGAGGTAGGGGTGTTAATCGGTTGGTGGTTTTTCGGTTAAACCGAAGCCCGAACCGAAAACTGCGGTTATTCACCGAACCGATAACCGAAAATAATGATTCGGTGTCGGCTTCGGTTGGCTGTTTTGGGGATTTTTGCTAACCGGCAACCGACGGTTGCAACACCGATATAATCTCGGTGCACCGCCAAAACCGCAAACCTCTAGAGACTCTCCCTCTCTGCTCTCACCATCACGCCTCATACCTCTCCCTGAACTCCAAACCCTCCTTCTTCACTCGTCACTCTCCAAATCCCTTCAATCTCACCTTCCTCGGTGTGATTCCCTTCTTCCTCATACTCTTGTATTCCTCTATCTCTCCTAATGGTGAGATTTGGCGGAAAGATTTGACGGCGAGGGTCGTGGTGGCGACGAACGAGAACTTTGACCGGCGATCTCTTCCTCTCCTTTCTTCTCGAAGCACGATCCAGAACAGTGGAAGCAGATCCATCCCTCAGTCCTTCTTCCTCTTCCTCCTGTGTTCCTCCGTTTCTCCTTGGCGATTTGGCAGAAGCAGATCCTTCTCCGCCGTCCACAACGCGATTCGGCGGCGAGATTCGGCAGTCGGATCCAGAAATCCGGCCAGATCCAACTTCTGCTCCGTGCATGTTCATCGCCGGTGAGGAGAAGTATTGGGTGGAGCCTGGAGGCGCAGAATGGAGAGGGAAGGATGAGCAGAGAAGACTCGAGAGGGTGGATGCACTCGGTTTCGGGAAACCGATCAACCGATTGTATTTTGTCGGTGTCGGTGTCGGATAACCGATAATCATATCGGTGTCGGTGTCGGTGGGGGGATTTGGCTCTTTAATGGTGTCGGGTAACCGACCCGTCGGTTCGGTTAAACCGTAACCGAACCGACTATCACCCCTATTGCTTTCAGCGCGTACAGAAAACTTTGTGCACATTATAAAGTGGGAAAGAACAGAGATGGAAATTGGAAAGAGCATATTTTGGTAGATCAATGATATGCTTCTCTTACTGCAACCGCAAAATTATGCCTTCTTGGTTGCTAGCATGTTTTTTCCTTTAGCCTTAAGGTCGTCACTTCAGGGTGAAACTTTCTCTGTCCCATTACAAAAAGATGAATTTGTAAAATTGCTTTTCTCTTCATTATTGTACGAGTTCTTTTTGGGTGACAATGCCAACACGGCAAAACCTACCAATTTGATTGTGTCTTTTTGAGTAAAAGTAAGCTGTAGTTCATCAATTCAACTCAATTGCCATGTACAAGTTTCTTAGTATTTGGAGACCATCTCTGTTCACGAACTAATTTAGAGTTAAGAGATTAGATTGACCAGGAAGGCAGGAACTCGTGCCTTTGATAATAGTTGATGTCCAATAATTCAATTTAATGTTGCCCTAGATGTCGAAGGAAGACGGCCGGAGTCTCCCTGTATTGAGAAGGGAACAATTGCATGAGAGGATTATACCAGTCAGCTGGTGGCATGGGTTCAGGCTTAGATGATAGGGAGATGTAAATCAGCAAAGGATGCATAATCTTCCTTACAAAATAAGTAACTCACACAGGCGCGTAGCCAAGATTTTGTTGAGGGTGAGACCATTTAGAAAAAATATATACGATAAAATAATTTATTAGCTTTTTAAATTATTATGATATAATTTTGTATTTACAAAAACTTGATAAATTAAATATTTGTCAAAACTATAAAGAATATCACTATATATGTATTAAAAAATTTATTTATGGTTTAGTTAGACATTTGTTTTTGAATGTTGTTCTTTGTCGAGACCGTTTAGTATCAATAACTCGAGTTGGTGGGAAAGATCAAAGATCTAATAATGAAACTTATACTATTTAGTATTTACTAACACTTTTCTTCTAGCGAAAACCAACTTATACGTGCTTAAAGTTACTGTAAATTCGAATATCATGTCCTTAACAATTGGGGTTACAAAGATTCGAACAAATAAGATATCGGTCAACCATTCTCAATTAGAAGTGCCCTAAATTTCATTCTCAATTAACTATATACTAATTAACTCATTTTCGTCCTTATAGAAACCGCCGGTTACACTCTCTACCCCTGATCGGAATAAATTATTTTTACAAATTAGCTATGATTTGGTGGAAATTTATTGTAGATATTGAATAAATACATCTTTAATTTTAGGCAGATCATATGCACCATTATCATTTGTACATAGCTCGTTATAAAAACATTGAATATGTCAATGCACAACTTATAAAGCATACATCAAATATTTGAAAGGTCAACCATCTTCATTTAAATACTTGTTATTTTTCATACCCGATTAACTATTATACTTAATTGACCATTTTTCATCCCGAGTCAGGGTGGGTCCCGGGACCCACCCTTTAACCCTCAGCCTCCGCCCCTGAACTCACACAAATCAAAAGTCACAATTACAACCTCACAACCTATCGAATTTCCACATCTGACTTGAGTATCAGAGGTCGTTCTACCAATGCCTAGTCAGTACCTTGCGTTGTTTGTAGGAATTGAAATCTACCCAACTTGATGTGCTTGATCTAGGCTCTTTCATAATTGTCAATATCTTGTTGATGCCAATAAGTCGATTTTTTTGGGAGAGATTCAGTAATGGATCTTATACCATATACTAACACACATTCTCAAATGAAAGTAACTCATATAAGCTTAAAAGTTTGCAAAAGTCTGTAATACTGTGCGCTTAACAAATGAGATCATTGAGATTCAGATAGAAAATATGTCCGATTACAAAATGTCTAATACTATATCTAGAATCAATTGATTCCAACGATTCAAATCGATGATAAAAGTTGAGTAATAAATCTTTAATATACCGTAACAATTTCAAATGTACACGGTTGCTTTATGAAAAAGAGGGAAATCCAAATTTAACTCGGACGTATATGGGCCGGGTTGGGCTGGGCACAATGATTCTTCCAGCTTTCATTTTCTTGTCCCATCTCCATCACAAAGTTTACCTTTCCGCAACTTTTTTTTGGGCCACCATATATTTGTTCATAAATTTCATTTACTTGCCCATTAAATTATGGTTGAAAATATTGGTTGGGGAATATGTAGTGGTAGACCAATAATTTTTCACGATATATATAGATTAGATTTGTGAGTGGTGGGGGCACGAATGTGTGTGCCTGCCCACTTTTGGGCCTATGAGAGGGCATCGGAAGAACATGATATTGCAGTCTGAAAATGACCCTCCATCCCGAAAGTCTCTAGTTTATATTAAGGGTTGTTCAACGGTTTGGTCCGTATTGGAGGGCACCAAATTAAACTGGCATTTGAAATGGACTATACTGAATATCTTGTATTTGGGTTTTTTGTCTTGTAAATTTTTAAAATACATAAAAAAAAATTAGACGGTAGTAACATTAGAATCGAATTAAACCATATTGAATGCAATGGTACTGCTATGATATTCAATCTTTCTTTGACTATCGAATTGAGATTCTCATAATTTATTTCGTACCGGATCAGACATCACAGTTGCTTACCCATATTTTTATTTTGGGCATCCATCCAAAAACAAATTCTCCACTCCTCCAACCAATCTACATATGATCTGTCGTTGTAGTTATTATTTCCCACACAAATATTTATGAGGTCATGGCCATATCAGGACTTGCATAAAATATATTTGGGAGATGCTCTAGTCTTTTCCATTACTTCCCTCCCTAGTAAGTCATATGTAATGAATGTCAACTCCAACGAATGTATACAATTCATCCAATGTTGGACACTTGGTGTGGGCACTAATGACACCTACAAAAATTTCGATTGGAATGGAAGTAGTCAAGCTTGTAGACTATGATCGTGGTTTCATTAACATACTCTATAAACTCAACAACCACTAACTAACACGAACAAGACTCAAATGATACAAAACAAAACATTAATGACTGAAGCAAATAAATCAACACGACACAACAAGACTTGAAATTCAAACAGCTTCCTGCACGCCGCTACCTTCTTCTCTAGCTCCAATCCGAGTTCAATTCTCTTGACTTTAACAGTTTGTACATATCTACTGTAAGTTGGGCTTAAATCAATATTGTTGTTGGGAAGATACGAACAACGACAATCTGATAACTCTAATCACAATATTTGAAAACTCATGATTTCTATACTTCGACTTGTTATAAAACATTAAAATAAATCATATTTTTCATTAATCGAGTGGTATATTTTACGGATAGATAAATACTACATAGGAAGAATGGGATGTTTGTGGTGGTGGGAGGAAGTCCCCACTTCCTGCTTGGGTCCGTCCTGCCGCTTCTCATTTTTCAAACCCTTTGGCGATCAATTAAGAACTCAACCCTCCTTTCACTTTCCTTTCCTTTGCATCAACACTTGTACTTCTTCTTCTTCTTCTTCTTCTTCTTCTTCTTCTTCTTTGTGTTATCCAGTTATCCTAAATCAATTAGCAACTTGCCGTTCGGGCAACGTGTGCCAACAGGGCTGTAAATGAGCTTTGAGACCCATTTTTCAACATAGAGATTTGTGCTGCAGCGAGATATACATGGATGACCACAACATATTTTTCGCGGTCTAAATTCTTCGATTTGGAATTGACCAGAACGGGCCATCTTTCCAATGAGATCGAATGATACAAGAATTCATCAACAATATTGTGAAGAGGTCGCTGGTAATTGTGGGCAGTTTATAAGAGAGTTTGATATATTCAGGCCCGGCCCAGACCCTGTGCTGGTCAGACCCACAGCACAGGGCCTCAATTTTATGGGGCCTCTTAATAAGTCTTGAGGCCCACTTCGACTGGCAAGCCTACATATAATTCAGTAGTCCGGCGGCCCAACTTTGGGGCAACAACTCTCGGCCACTTCGTCTGGCAAAGGCTGAAGCCCACTTGGGCTGGCAACAAGTCTGGCAAGGCGGAGGCCCACTTGGGCTGGCAACAAATCCCACACAAAAACCAAATGTAGCAACTGCCATGGAAGGGAATCGAACCATTGATCTCCTTATCATTAAAAGGAGAATTAACCACTAAGCTAGAGCTTGTTTGATGTCTTACAAGGTACAATTAACTGTTATTGTATTAACGCCTCTCTTCTTCTTTTTTCCAAAAATTTCTCAACTTCCCAAAACCATCCAACGCCAAATATGAATTATTCACACTCAATTATAATTAACTCCTAATCTATGTCCATCCCTACTATCCAGGCTCCTAATCAACTTATTTTAAGTTCCAACCTTTTTTTTTCTTTTGTAGGGAATTTAATATTGATTGAAAATTTGAAATCATTAATCTTTGATTATGATTTTTAATTATGTCAACCCAAAATTTTGAAAAGGTAGTTCTAAGCGTAAAAGAAAACAGAGAATTGAGGAGCTAGGATACTAGTAGTCGATCTTGATGGCAATTCGAGAATTAGAAGTGAGGCTAAATCTTTGGCACAAAATGAACTTGGTGATATTGAGGTTATTGTTTCAATAGTTATTTTGTATTAAATATTGCACTCAACAAATTCGGTTAGTAAATATTTACAATGCAAAGATATGCTTATTGATTATGTTATTTTATAAATAGATGGATTGATTTCATTTTTCAAAAGATACCGAGAAGATGAACGGGCTAATAGAGGATTTTATTTTAAATAATACTAGACGATTGTTACTTTTTGAACAATGATAGATAATATTATTACTTTTGTAATTATTTTCTAAACTTATCTAATTTTTATTTTTAATAATTTGCGAAGAAAAAAGTTTATGGGCCATATTTTAAATTGTCGAACAGGGCCTCCAAATATCATGGGACGGCCCTGGATATATTTCCTTGGATTTAGCCCAACTTGTACTTCAAATTCCAAAGGGAACAATGAGTCAATGACAATCGAAATGATTATGTGGGAGAACTAGAAAAGAAGAGAGAAATGTGGTAACGTGTTAATTGGGTCATTAATCTTTATGATCTAACACTCGACCCAACAATCAATAATTTTGTTTCGATTATTTGAAATTGTGAATAGTTTTATCTTTCTCAAAATATGCATACCTCTTAAAAAACAATCCTTCCCTTTCTGGTTTGAAGAGCTCTCCCTTTTCTCTCTAAATTTTCAGGGGTTGCCGTGGACACCTGTGGATAATAGATGGTTGCCAACCTCCTCTTTCACCTCTCCTCTCTTTCATATCATGAATAGTGATGGCAAATGTGTTGGGCGTGCCGAGTATCTCGGTACTCAAATCCGTCCTGCACCAAGCATGAGTCAGGTTGGTAAACACTTTATGAATGAAAAGAGGAGCTTGTACTAGGGCAAGTCCGCAACATTCTCATTTTTTTTTCCAAGTAATAGTAATTTCTTTCCAATAAAATGGAGAAAATGCTATATGAATGAAAAACAGTAATAATAGAATAAATAATTGAGTCTAACTAGCCGAAAGATGAAATCGTGCACCAATTTAAAGTTTTAGAAAAGTTAAAATATGATTGAAGAAAATACAAAATAAGAGAAATACAAATAAATATTGAGCAAATTGAGTTAAAATAAATCAAAAGCGAAACATAATCGTTTGAAAGTAATACTCATTACTCACCTCAATATCAAGGTTGTCAAACCGGTTTATGCCGGTGCGCCGGTTTCACAAGTGGAATGGTTCTACCGTGGTACAACCGGTACGTGCGCCGGTTTATACCGGTTATAACAAAATTCCTGAATACAAATCTAAATATCATAATTTTAAATAATCTTTATAAAATGTAAATAAAAACATTCAATTGAATTGGGAAAGTTCTATTTCAATTCAAGTTCTATTTCACCCAAATAATGAATTGGGAAAGTTCACCCAAATATAAGTATTGAAAAGTGTGATGAATATGTTATTTTAGTGGTTATATAATATTAAAATAATTTGATTGTATGTTAATATTCAACTTATGCAAAATGAGAGTTTTAAACACATAAAATACACAGTGAATTTGTAGTTTGTGATTTATGTCGTTTGGATTTTTTTCATAAATATTGTTTTTGAAAAAAAATTACTCAAACTACGGTATCTCTTAAAATAATTCCAAATTACTGTTCTAATACAACTAGCTTCAAAAGTGGGGTAAAAATGAATTGAGGCGAGAAAATGCCAACATTCCATCAATATGACAACCATGGTTAGAGTAAAATAACTAATATAGTTTGATGAAACTATTGATTACTAACATCAATCAATTAATAATTAGATTATAATCCCCATCAACATAACAAAAATAAAAATACAATGGTTCTTACGTTAAATTAATTGAGTAATTCAACAAAGAAGAACGAAAAGGAAAAAGAGAGAAATGAGAGATATTGTCAGAATTAAAAAAAAAAGGAAAAAGAGCTCCCTTTTCGTTTTCTCTCCAAATTGGAAGGGAAGGTTACACAGTACTTTTTCCACTCCTTTTCCTTCCCCTTGCACTGTTTCTATCTTAAAAAAACAGGGGAAATTGCATTGGGACTCCAACTTTCCTCCCAATCTTTTCCCTCCCCTCCTTTTCCACCCTTTAGAAACAGAGGGTAATTGAGTGGAATCCTCCACCATTACTCACTTTCCCTGGATCCCCCTCCCTGTTATCCCCTCCACTTACCAAAAGCAATTTGATTGCTTCATCGAACATCAACCCATAACATTCAATTAGAACCAGAAGCATACAGGCTTTTTGGAGAGCGCTCAAATGAGAGTGGTATGACATTCGCAGAGGGAGCAGCCACTTCTTCTCCACTCATGCGTTCATCCACCGCGCCGAGTACTGGCCTCCGCCGCGCGCCTGCCTACCAAGTTGTGTCGCCGATCAGTTCGTCGCTAGGAGAAAGCGAGCAGGCGGAGTGCAGAGGAAAAAAGCGGAACGAAAACGACGACCAGTGGGGTGAATCCCACTTACAGAAAACTGAACCTTTTTTTTTTTGTTAACAATCTCAGTCTGTGAAAACGAGAACGGCGACGTAATGATAAGAAACCGGAAATTACCCTTCCGGTTGAACCACTGGTATTTCCGGAATTGACCGGTTTTGACTGTCGCATCATGCCGGTGGTATTCCAGCCGGTTTCATGACCGGTACCGGTTGAACCTGGTTCAACCGGCCGGCATACCACTGGCATGACAACCATGGTTCCCAGCCATACTTAGTCAATACTCCGTTTAATACACGTATATGTACTCGTACGTATTTTATCTGTTTAAAAATTTCGTATTCGTATTATTGTCAATTCGTTTCATTTTTTCCAGTTCATTTGATGGCTCCCGTACTAAACACGTATAAAACCCGTATAACACGTTTAATATCCGATTTAATGAACTAAATTGTTAATTTTACTATTATTTATATATCTTTTTATTTTTAAAATAATTAAATTATATATATTTATAAATATTAACGTACTATTAAACGTAACATTAACTTAAAGACGAAGTAAAATACCCATATATATTTTGTACGTAACTTTCCCGTACCGTATTTTAGTAACTTGTTACCAGCACCTTCTATTGGATACTCGAATATATGTCCCTCGAAATTACACGTAGTTCGTGGCAATATATAATGGCAGTAAAAACAAAATATATATATATATATAAAAAGGGTTCATACCCATACGAACAAAATCTCTCGTACTATATCTTCTTGCGTATGGAAATTGAATACACGCACTAACCCGGCACCCATCAACTGTTGTAATCACAAGGACATATTTACTTCTGTGTAGTTGGCCATCAGAGCTTTCAATTCCCTCTTTACCGTTCAACGTCCCCCAAGCTTGCGTTAGGTGCAGTTCCCGTTTTGAAGCATGGCGTGGAATTGAATTTACGATTTCATGATTTTCTTTGGATCGAACAAGGCGTAATTGTTGACGTTTCGAATTCATAGTAATTACAAATAATTATATGGCGAATGCTTGGTAAATGACGAGGTTTGTGAGTGAAAAGATGCGTCGATGAGTAGATGATTGGCGAGAGGGAGGCTTCGATCCTGGGTTGGCGTGTGTCGGTTGCTAACAGTGCAGAAGAGAACACGACGATGCTTAAGAGAGTGAGTTGCGATTCATTCTTGAAGGGGACAGTTGCGCTGACACAACAAGCTGAAGTGAAGAGAACTTGGTGGAGACAACGAGATTGATGACCCTCTTCCTCGCCTGTGAATTTGAAGAAAAAAATTCCGAAGAGAGACGAAATAATGAGAACGGAAACCATGACTCAGTACGTTTTTTCCACTAATAAACGAATCATTTCGTACCAAATGACTAAACTCAAGCAAACTCCCTATAGCTAATTTGTTTTGTTGTTGTCTTGATTTGGTCGTTTCAGAGATGGTTAGAGAGGTTTAGGAAGCAAAGTAAGTGTGGTTTCATGGAACTTGGCTGGTAATGGCATGAGTAAATGCAGCTTGCTGTGGCTCTTTTGGGAAACCAGAAATTGCAGAAAATGGCAAAACCATAAAATTAAACACACTCACTAACTTGTCTTCACTCATCAGCTCTCCCCCTGCTTCCGGACTCCTTTTTCTCTCTTTCTCCGGGTAATGAGGCAAATATTTATAGGCCACGCCATTAACGCCGGCTGTATCTTTCCCCTCCGCCACAAGAGAGAGAGAAGAGAGGGAGAATTTTCGGAAGAAATGTCCGGCTGAGGAAGGGGGGAAAATCCGATCACCGACGACTCTCGATTATCTCCAACGTCCTTCCGGCGTGAATACGTTCAGTACAAAACGTAGAGAATGGTGGGACCGTCCAGGCCGCAGTTTGTCCTCTTCGGCTCCTCCATCGTTCAGCTCAGCTTCGGCAATGGTGGTTGGGGTTCCTCTCTCTCCGAAATCTACTCTCGCAGGGTAATTTCACACCGTTCCCTGTCTCTCTTCTCTTTCATCCTGACCATCGAGAGCAATGGTGAATATAACGGTTCACTTTCCAGTTCAGTTAGTTTCCCCCAAAAAAAATTTCCCGTAGTAAGCATAATGTTACATTGAGCTCTGTATTCACATGCTTAGGGATGACTGGAGGAGTAATCGAAACCCTGAGCGATTGGAGCATTCAAGATTTGATTTGTGTGATTAGTGAATGGTCTTGTAGTGTTATGTGTTGCCGTGGAAACGCACTTCAAGCTTGGAAACCCTCCTCTTTCGTGAACGCCATTACTTAGTTTTTCTGGAGATGGACGATTGTTTTGCCTTTTGGCTTTTACTGTATGGAGTGTGAATAAGATTTTTTTTCTTTTTCTGCAAATTTGCAGGCAGATGTCTTCGTCCGAGGGTACTATGGATGGAACTCGCGACGTGCAGTTCAGGTGCTCGACGAAATTTTCCCCAAGGTATCGTATATAGTATATACTACTCTGATCAAAGTCTCCAACTTGACCACCTAAATGAGTATAGTATGAGATCTAGTCTTGGGTCTTTCTATACCATTTTGAACTATGGTTTTGCATCCCAGATCGATCAGACGCAAGAATAGCTTGTGTAATTTCTCATTTACAGATATTGTCTCTGTACATTCTGTGGGGAAGTAGATATGGTTTGGTGGTTCTCTGATGAAGAAATTGGTTGTTTGTGCAGGATGCTAGTGTGCAGCCATCTTTAGTAATTGTGTACTTTGGGGGGAACGATTCAATGGGGCCACACTCTTCTGGGTTAGGCCCTCATGTTCCACTTCCTGAGTATGTGGAAAACATGAAGAAGATCGCACTTCATCTCAAGGTCCTTTCTCCCTTCAACCCCATTTGTTATCAGCATATCTGTACCTAAAATTGCCTGCTCATGAGTCCTTTTTTTTTTAAACCAAATGTCAGAGCCTTTCGAAGACTATACGCATAATTTTCCTCAGTTGTCCTCCAGTTGATGAGGTTAGAGTTCGTTCAAACGCAAGGTAAATCATCACCACTCAGCTGCTACCTCAAAAATCGCATTGGTGTTTGAGGTAGCTCGAGCTCTGAAATCCTGTTTCACCTTTGCTTTTCATACACCAGTGCATACTTCAGCGAACTGGTTAGGACAAATGAACTCTGCAAAAAGTACTCAGATGCATGTATAAAGCTGTGCGAGGAACTGGACATAAAGGTCGTTGATCTTTACTCTGCACTTCAAACGATAAGCAACTGGCAGACTGCATGCTTCACGTAAGTTCTGCTTTTGATTTCATCCCTTCTTTATCTTCAAGGAGAAAACGTTGTTGCTGCAAACATTTACTGAGCCATTTACCACTGCTCTCTTGTTAACCAGGGATGGGATTCACTTATCCTCAGAAGGAAGCAAAATAGTGGCGAAGGAGATACTCAAGGTGCTGAGAGAAGCAACAGAATGGAGTCCTTCTTTGCATTGGAAATCCATGCCAATTGAGTTCCCAGAGGATTCGCCTTGTGATCTCGTTGCTGCCGATGGGAAAAGGACTCTGAATCCGTCGACCTGGAACTTCCACTGGGAGAATCAATGGGACTAAAACTAGAGAGGCATGCTCAAATATTAGATGCAGAAAGAAGGGATTTCATTGGGAATGCAGATGAAACACTCAGACTTTTTCTGCAAACGGATCATCACCGGAATCGCAGCCGATTTGTACAGCAGCAGCATCGTCCACTTTGTAGAGGATCCAAGTTAAGAAAACTGAATCAGTTCTGATAAATTTGGTAAAGTCTGTCAATAGGAATGTTTTAGTAGGTGGTTGGGAACTTGGGAATGTTGGTAAGAACCGATAGTTTGTTTGCAATTTGCAGTTTCCTCAAATAAAATTAGACGTTTCCTTAAGTAATCGGCTAATCACATAAAGGATATTTGATAGTTTAGTTTCTTCCTCATTAGGTATCATGTAAGAGTTACTAAACGACTTTGTGGGTCGGCAGTTAAGATGTCACTAAATCAAGGTTTAAATGGTACCTATGGCCCATGAGGCACCCTTGAACGGAAGATTAGAAGTCTTGGGTGTCTTCTAAGGATTGTAATTGGCAAACGGTGGGCGAGCTGGATCGGTCAGGTATCTCAATATCAATACAAGTTTTGTACTAAATCTGAGTTATATAAAGTAATATTCGTGTGGGTACTAGATTGTAACCCGGCTCGTTAGCCGGTTGTAATATGATAACAATAATTAACACAAGGGTTTCAAGTTTTAATATCAGTAATATGCTCCTCTTAATATTTGTACCATGATTGTATGGCAATGTCATGCGAATTAATAAATAGTGGTATTCATTTTACAAAATATCAAGGTCATTTCGTAGTTTCACCATTAAGCGAGCCAGTTGCAATATGATAACAATAATTAACAAATGTTTCTAGTTTAAATCTCATTATTTTTTCTCTTCTCCTATATAGTTATATTGGTTCCATGATTACATATCAATATGTCATGGAAATAACAAAAAAAAATGGTATCAATCGGTGATGCGCAACGCGCGATACGCGCTACAGGTATATAAGGGCTTGAAGCCCCCCAAAGGAGGGGACTTCGGCCTCTCTCCTCACTTTCTATTTTCCACTATCTCTCTACATCTCATCTCTCTACCTTATTCTCTCAACTCTCTTATGAAACTAAAACTAACTTGATCATCGGAGCTTAATCCGGGGGGCATCCCCGGCTCTTTCATAGATTTCTTCCCTCCCGACGAGATCAGACGAACGAATCGTGAGTCAACCCCACACCAACAAATATCATTGTTCATACCGGAGCTAGATGGTACAAACAATTGGCGCCCACCGTGGGAAAGAAAAAAAAACAAATGGAAAGGAACGGAAGAGAAGAGAAGAGAAAAAATTAAAAGAAAAAGAAAAAAGAAAAGAAAAAAACAAATGGAAAATAAATAAAAAATGAAGAAGGGAAAAAAAAGAGGGTTAAAAACCCCGACGAGGAGAGGGCACATTGCCTCGAAGATCTACAAATAACTCTCAACGAAGCACACAAATAAGACTTCAATAAGAGCATCGAAGATCTACAAATAAGTCTCAACGAAGCACACAAATAAGACTTCAATAAGAGCATCGAAGAAGCTACAAAAAAGAAAAAAAATAAAGGAACGGACGAGAAAAAATAAAATTAAAAAAAAAGAAAAAGAAAATAAAAAAACAAATGGAAAATTAAAAAAAAATGAAGAAGGAAAAAAATAAAGAGGGTTAAAAACCCCGACAAGGAGAGGGCACATTGCCTCGAAGATCTACAAATAAGTCTCAACGAAGCACACAAATAAGACTTCAATAAGAGCATCGAAGAAGCTACAAATAAGTCTCAACGAGGCACACAAATAAGACTTCAATAAGAGCATCGAAGATCTACAAATAAGTCTCAACGAAGCAAACAAATAAGACTTCAATAAGAGCATCGAAGAAGCTACAAATAAGTCTCAACGAAGCACACAAATAAGTCTTCTCTCTCCTCACTTTCCACTTTCTACTATCTAAAAAGTATTTTGAATTTTCTCCATCCACAGATTCGTATGAGATCCTCGGTCAGGCCTCTGGCTTCTCTGACTACCGCAGGGATGCTTGCATGCAACATGAGCGACTTCACACTACCAAAGCCGACTGTGATCAGATCAAATCTTGAACTACGTTCGCATACACATCGCTGAGTTCTTCTAGGCGATCTCCAAATCGGTCTAACCTGGTAAAACCCGAGGCGATCATTTCGCCAGCATAGGTTATGGTGCCACGATTGTCATGCTTGATTTGTAATGCCATGACGTGAGTTCGAATCCTGTAGGGAGCATTCTTTTTTTGTTTTTTGTGAGGGCGGAGTTAAAGGATGGATGTGAAGCGGGCCAGATGTGGGGCGTGGCTAGCCCATTGCTCGCGTTGTGCGGCCCAATGACTGGTGTTTGTTGCTTTGACGCGGGTTCAAATCTAGGCTTATCCCGTGCAAGTGGGCCGCGAGTTGATGGTGTTGCATTGGGCGGGTCCCGTCGTATGGTCTCGGCCGCACGTGGATTATGGGCCGGCTCAAGCGGGTCCGCCTCTGGTCAAATATGGAGGTGAGCGTGAGTAGGGCAAAACGCTGAGGAGTCATCTTTTTTTTATCCACTCTTTTCTTCTCCATCTTCTTCCCATGCTCCCTCGCTCTGTTTTTTCTTCACCTCTTTCGCCAATTGAATTCGAGAACACAAAACCCACTCGGCATCCATCAACAAACTATTAGTTATGGGCTTTCTCCGGCTAATATTCAGACTCAAGAAACAGAGGGCGCCAATTGTTTGTACCATCTCTCTATCAATATTAAATTTAAAAAAAAAATCTACTTTCATGGGCGTTAATGATGCTAATGGGGCGCAAGACGTACCAAACAACATGGGAGATGAGAAACTCAATCAAGCGACATATGGGAGCACTCGACTACCTCCATGAAGAAGCTACAAATAAGTCTCAACGAAGCACACAAATAAGACTTCAATAAGAGTATCGAAGATCTACAAATAAGTCTCAACGAAGCACGCAAATAAGACTTCAATAAGAGCATCGAAGATCTACAAATAAGTCTCAACGAAGCACACAAATAAGACTTCAATAAGAGCATCGAAGATCTACAAATAAGTCTCAACGAAGCACACAAATAAGACTTCAATAAGAGCATCGAAGAAGTTACAAATAAGTCTCAACGAAGCACACAAATAAGACTTCAATAAGAGCATCAAAGATCTACAAATAAGTCTCAACGAAGCACACAAATAAGACTTCAATAAGAGCATCGAAGATCTACAAATAAGTCTCAACGAAGCACACAAATAAGACTTCAATAAGAGCATCGAAGAAGCTACAAATAAGTCTCAACGAAGCACCCAAATAAGACTTCAATAAGAGCATCGAAGACTCCAAACTGAGGGTTAAAAACCCCGACGAGGAGAGGGCACATTGCCTTGAAGACTCCAAACTTAGGGTTAAAAACCCCGACGAGGAGAGGGCACATTGCCTTTGAAGACTCCAAACTGAGGGTTAAAAACCCCGACGAGGAGAGCTCCAAACTGAGGGTTAAAAACCCTGACGAGGAGAGGGCACATTGCCTTGAAGACTCCAAACTGAGGGTTAAAAACCCCGACGAGGAGAGCTCCAAACTGAGGGTTAAAAAACCCCGACGAGGAGAGCTCCACGAAGAATCTACAATGGGTGAAGGCTACACGCCTTAATGAGATACACCAACTGGGGGGCAAGACGCAAGAAGCTGGCGCCGCGTCAATCAAACGCGCCACCAGCTGGAGGGCAACTGGGGTACATAGGGCTCCATCCAAAATTACCGACGAAGATTTAAAAAAATAATAATAAGCTAGTGATGAGTTAAGACTCACCACCAACTTGGGGGGGCAATTGTTGGGGGTGTTACTAAATACTCCGTTCACAGACTAAGTAATAGGGCGCACAATCGCCGACGCGCGACGCGCGATACGCGCTACAGGTATATAAGGGCTTGAAGCCCCCCAAAGGAAGGGACTTCGGCCTCTCTCCTCACTTTCTATTTTCAACTATCTCTCTACATCTCATCTCTCTACCTTATTCTCTCAACTCTCTTATGAAACTGAAACTAACTTGATCGTCGGAGCTTAATCCGCGGGGCATCCCCGGCTCTTTCACAGATTTCTTCCCTCCCGACGAGATTAGACGAACGGATCGTGAGTCAACCCCACACCAACAAATATCATTGTTCATACCGGAGCTAGATGGTACAAACAGTATTAAAAAATGACAGGTATAACTTCTTTGTTAACAAGAATCTCCATCATAACCTACACTATATTCATCATCAACAAACGCTTTTGTATACATTTTCTACTAAGCAACTACAAGGATATAACATTACCAGATATGAAATATCATTTCCATGAAAACAGAATTTAGCTCATTTTAATCGTAAATATTTTTGGAGAGAATTGATTATTTTGGAAATTGTTAATTTAGTTATGGAATTTGTAATATTGCAACCACTTAACTGGAACTTCAACTCTATTCCAATTTTCTTTTGGTAAATACTCCATTCTTCCATTTAATCTACAAATACCTATATGGCAATGTCAACAAAAAGCAATTGCCACATCAGCTCCTGCGCTTCAACCCGCACAAATCGGAGGGTTTTATCTGTAACTTTACACCCCCCCCCCCTTTATTATTACTTTTTTCTCTTTTATTTGTGAGTTTGCGGTTGAGAATCATTTCATTTCCATATCCCCTCTCCCCGTTCCACCGTCCACGTCCCTTCTATTCCATTATCTTCGCACCCATAATTCAAAATAAAACACTAAACAGAAACTACTCACAACATCTCTTTCCTAACCCTTTCTATTTATCTTCAATCAAATTGCGGCTGCAGATTCGTAAAAATAAAAATAAAAATAAAAAATTGCGGATGCATCTTTGTGGCTTCTACTCGCAGCTGGTGCTTTTAATCGCACCCCTGATTCATTAAATTTGCCATTTATTAGACATGTCCATTTTCTATTTCTTAGTGTTTGATCGATTGATCATTGTCACAACTAAGTCATTTTGTTTTTAATAGACCCATCGGAGTTCGTTTAATTAACTATTTTTATCAATTTCTTAGGATTTTTACGTGATTGTGATGATTTTAAGCTATCATGTACGTTCAGCAAAAATAATTAGGCAAAATACACTTGTATAGCCAAAACTTTCACGCTTGTGCCACTTATAGCCAAATTTGGAGAAATACCACTTATAGCCAGAATTTTGAAACATTTGTGCCAAATATAGCCATTTCCGTTAGATACTTTGACGGTTTGTTGACAAGGCACTAACTCATCGAACACGTCAGCGCCACATAAGCAAATAGTGACATGTCAGCGCCACATACACAAATAATAACACATCATATAATAAAAAAATAAATTAAAAATCCTCTACCATTCTTGGGGAAAATAGTGAGATGGACTCTCGCTAATTGGGTAACAAAAGATAAAAATACATAATCTTTCCCCTCTTCCTTTTCTTCCTCCCACTCAACCCCTGTAGCGAGCCGCATTGAGGTGGAAGCGGCTATGGATCTCCGCTGGGTGGAACCGACCAAAGGGGGATAGTGTTGCGACAGAAGTACAAGGCGAGAGTGATGATGGTGAATAGAAGGAGGATGCCAATGGAGACTCTGATTCCGTAGTCGAACTCGCCGATGTTCTGTGAACCAAGGAATCCGCCGCCGTAGGAAGAGATTTTCATTTTTTGATTTGACGGAGAGGAAGATGGGTCTCGAAAATCCAATGGCGGCGGTGGTTATCGACTCAGATTCAAGCTCTGTCTCCGCCATAGCTAGATTTTATTCTGGCGGCATTCCAGCTCTAGAGATGGGCTATTTGGAATGGGGGATTTTAAGACGTCGTCAAGCAGCAACACAAATAAGTCGATCCCGTCGTTGCGCACGAACTTGGCGGAGTCTCCGTCGCCATCGGAGGAGTAGGATGATTCTTACCCCTTGCCTAGGGTTCGTTGGCGGCAATGGTTGTGGTGAGGTGGGGGAGGGTTGCCGCTGCTGGCGGAGGAGAATGGGAGGAGGCTGGGGACGGGGACGATGGAGTTCTTGTCGAAGAGGAGGGTATTGCGGCTGGGCAACCCCGAGCTAGCACGAAGAGGGAAGCAGTGTCGGGGCCGCGACGGGGGAGTCGACGGCGGTGGTGGTTTGAAAAATTAGGGTTGTGTGGCGGACGACAGAGAAGCGAAGAGAGAGAAGGGGAAAGTGAAAAGGGAGTGATGGGTGGAGAATTTTCAGTTTCTTTTTATTTTTAATTTTAATTTTTATTGTTATTTTTTAAAATTAATCCAACATAAAATTGTTAATAGAGAAACTTCCCAACTCAGCTTTTCCGTTTGTCCAGCCAGCTTATTAACTGACATCGTTAAAGAATTGGACGGAAGTGGCTATTAGTGGTATTTTGCCAAATGTGGCTATAAGGGCACAAGCGTGATAGTTTTGGCTATACAAGTGTATTTCGCCAAATAATTACTACATATTTGGAATGATATATGCTTGGCATTTCAGGTTCAATCTTTTGGCGTGCTTTATTTATTTATTATATATCTTTCTAACAACATAGGAGTTTTTACTTTCCGTTTGATAACTAAATAAAATTAGGCGAAAAATGTATTGAAATTAATAATAATCCGGCCAACGGGCCGGGCACTCATCTAGTAAGAAATAAGGTAGAGAGGTATTATTCTTCCATTATTATTAATAGCTTTTCAGCATTAACCCTATAAATCCGACCTTCAAGACAACAAAATCATATTTGGTTGTATCCACAACTCAAGTTTGGTTTCATAATGATATTTTACAATCGTTACGTAAAATATAAAATACACATCTATTTTGTATATGCTATAAAATGATAGTTAATTCTTACATAGTAGCTAAGTCAGAAGCGTTAAGTAAAACTTTCTAATGAGTTACAATATTCTTTCGTAGAAGATTAATAATCGTTACGTAAAAGGACCGTTCATTATATAAGGGTTCCGCAATGACACTTTACAATTGTTACATAAAATGAACATTCTATTATATAAAGGTTACAAAACGATAATTTCATGGCGGATCAATGAATTATTGTTATTGGGCCGAGCTGGATTTGAACCAGCGTAGACATATTGCCAACGAATTTACAGTCCGTCCCCATTAACCGCTCGGGCATCGACCCAGGAAGAATCAATTCCAGGCTTATTAATAATCCATGACAACTTCCTTTCGTAATACCCTACCCCCAGGGGAAGTCGAATCCCCGCTGCCTCCTTGAAAGAGAGATGTCCTGAACCACTAGACGATAGGGGCATATTTGCCCGACTGTGAGCATACTATGCTCATAATTAGTATTACGTAATGTAGTTCTCATTTGTGTACTAATATAGAGTTGTCTCTTTTATTTTTTGTTTGGTTGATACTTCACGTATTAAACACATATGCCATAGTTAGTACACATTTTAATTTTAAGTAGTTAAAATAATAATTTATTAATTTTTATATTTAGTTGTACTTGTAAATTTATAAAAGTGGTGAGCCGCGGGAAACAGAAAATAAAAGTCCAAGCGATATCCCCAAATAGCTCATGGACCAAAAAATTGAAATGCATAAGTTGAATTGAGTAGCTTTTCATCGAGAATCTAATTATATATATGTGGAGGAGGATGAGTCAGGGCAGATCGATTCATTCTCACATGCTATTTGAAGAAAATAAATATTAAAAATTATTTTTTTACGATAAAACAAAGAAAAACACTTAATAAGTGAATATATTGAAAATAATATAAGTAATTGAGGCAAAATAATTCAAAGGTCAATTATTGCATCTTTTTAAAAGTTTTATTATCTTAATATGATTGAAAAAGTCAAAATAAGAGAATTACAAGGTCGCTTTTATGAGTGAAATCAAAGATATAATATATCTTGAGTAAGAAAATTATATCTAAATCTCGAATTGATCGGATTTTGGGTCATGATATTATACCCTAACTTTTGATGAGTGAACGCTATGTCTTAGTGGACAATTTGAAATAAGACGAGATAGGATAAAACCTTCTGAATTACAAATATATATTAAGAAAATTTGAGATAAGACGAGTCAATAAGGCAGGATGGGGCAGACAGAACGAGAGTAGTAATCCATATCCCTTCCGATGCCATTGCAGATCGAGTCATAGCCTCACAACGCAAGTCAGGTTGATTTCAAATCCTCGTTTAAACCTTGGGTAATTAGTATAAATGGTAACAAACCTTTGGACTTAGTACAAAATGGTCACAACCTTTGATTTGTAACAATACGGTAACAAAACTTTGAAATTGTATAAAATGGTCACCGCTATTTAATTTATGACTGTTTTGTTTTAAGTGCAAAGGTTTGTTACCGAATCGTTACAAATTAAATGTTTGTCATGTTTTGAGGTCGGGTAGTTTGTTCGTTAAGTATATGACACTAACCACTTGAACGACATATAAGATGTCAGGTCATGTGTTCATCGACATATTTGCTTTTCCGAATAAGAATGCCGTCAGTTGACCTTTCAATTTCGATACCAAGAAAGTAAGAAACTAGACATAGTTTTTTCAACTAAAAAGCAGTCTGGAACCCGTTTGTGAGCCTTGAATTCTCTCATTGTCATCCTAAACAACATAATATCATTCACGTACATGAACAAAACCACCATACAACTAGAGTGAATTGTAACGGTGATTGAGCGTTCAAACTTTTGAACTTAATTTGTACAAAACGGTCACCAAAAGTCTAATTTGCAACGACACGGTAGCAAAAGTTTGAACTGGTATGAAATGGTCACACTGTTTAATTTGTGATTGTTTTGTTCTAAGTAAAAAAGTTTTGTTATCAAATGGTTACACGCTCCTCCCTTCTTTCTCACAAGTTGGGCTGAATCCGACCAAGCCAATTAGCCAAACGCTGCCGAGAAAATTTTCACAGGCGATAATTTCAGAGGAATTTGCCCACCAGCGAAACTCCTGCTTCGATCCCTCAGTTCAAATGCGAATATATCTGTGAGTTTGTGTTTCAATTCCAATTTTTCCTCCTACTCTAGGGTTCTCTCGCCGACCACCTACTTGATGCGCCGGATCCGTTTTCTCGTTCTTGATTTGCCGCCTCGTGCTTTAGTGTCGTTAACCCCATGCTGAATTGTTATCCTCCCCGATGAATTTCAGGCTGCAGCTGAAATTGAACTAGAGTTTCTTCTCCCAAGTTCTATTGATTTGGCTTTGTATCAAACGCTCGGAATTCGAAAGTGGAAGCTCACTATAGAGTAGTAATTTTGGTTCGGGAAGAGAGCTAAGTGAGTTCTTGATTCTGGGTATTGGGCTCGCGTGAAATGTGCGTACCCATAGTTCAAATCTCAAAGGTGTGAAGAAGGCGTGACTTGCAGGAAACAGCGAGACTTCGAGGGGAGAAAGAGTAGTAACAAATGGGGGATTACTATGACATTGATGACATTCTTGCCGAGGAAGATGTGAGAACACTTTCTGTACTGTGTATGTATAACTTTGATTCATGTACTGCTGCTGATTCTCATTTTTTTATGATGTTGATTACAGTTCGTGCCAGTTCAGTTCCACAAGGCGGTGAATGGGGTGAAAATTGACGAAAGTTCGGAAAGAGGCTTTGTAAGTTCTGTCATGGTGTGGGGAGAATGCATGTTGAAAGAGGGAAAGTAAGCTGAGTGTTTTCTGATATGGTGTTCTCAGGTTGAACAAGATTCAAAGGCAGAGCTGCCGTTTTGGCTAGCGCGGGGTTTACACTTGCAACAAGCCATATCAATCAAAGTTCCTGCTTGTTTCAATAGAAAGTAACGGCTTTGACCCTCTTGCTCTATTTGTTTAGATTTCCCTTTTGTCTCTGTACATTCTCAGTTGGAGGATGAAGGAATTTTTACCTGAAAAATAATTCAAAATCCGTTTTCTGAAGTTTTTACCTGATAGATTGGTCCAGTCATTTGGACTGACCTGATTCTGAGCATTATCATACATACATAGTATGCTTCCTCGTTTGTGTACTTCTTTTCTCCATCTAACTGATCTGTATTTTTTTTGGCAGTACGAGGCTAGAAATCGAGGCTGATGCTGGATCCGTTGATTTAAGATCTCGCTGTTCGTACTTCTACGAATTTGGGTGTAAAGTAGCACCATTGTAAGTCTCTCACATTAACATTACCCTGAATTTCAGAGTAAACGTTACGTTCATTTTGGCCTGCTGTTTTTGAAGAGACAGTTATCCTTTCAGCACATCCGTTTCCTTGTAGCATGATTGCTGCACTCAAATAGCGTGAAACAAGCATTGTTGCCATTGTTTTGGTGCACTTCTAGTTCCGACAGAATGTGCTCTCCATGGTTTGGCTTTCCTGATGCTTCAGCCGATTTGCTTGTATTGCTTAATATACTAGAACCATGTGAAGGTGTTTGATCTTTCAAGGTGGCACAGATATAACAATATGCTTCTTAATGGGAGCAATTAGATTCTTTTCCCCGGACTTGAAAGTATCATTCTGCTAACCATCAGAAGCATTGATGTGCTTTGTATCACAATGGATATCACTAACCTTCTTACTTGCTATTTCTTGTTTGTGCGGCACAGTTGCGACAAGAGCATTGGACTATTGGTGTCATACACGTTCAAAGCCCGGTACAAGGAGGTTCTGTACAAGGCACACACAAAAGCATTTGCAGCAGCATCCAAAATCATGAACTTCCTAACCAAAGAAGAAACCAATTGTGAGATTCTGTCTCCCTAGTCCCTACACCTCAGCTTTTCAATCTTCCCTTTCCATGCCCTACTGTACTCAAAGAAGTTGACATCTTGCTTTTCTGCATTTGGCCCTCATTGGATAGTGTATGAAGCAGCTCAATCCTCCATGGCAGCCTTTAGGAAATGGAGAATGGGAGGTCCTAGATTGCAGAGAGCTTCAATTCTAGGAAGGAAAAGAAAACCAGCTGAGTAGAAAGAAAGATTGTGCAGAACTCCGATTTTGTGGTGAAATCCTCGTCAGTAAAGTAACGCTGCTGTAGCATGCCACAGGCCTGACAGTGTCGAAGCAGGCAGGTGATCTCCAATGTCCATACATAGCTACTGGATGTTTGATAGGACCATAACAGTAGTTCTACATCAATTTATGATCCTGGTTAGTGTTTATTTGTACTACATTCAATCAGAACTCATGAATAAATGTCCAGAGTTTCTATTTCGCCTAGTCTCCTCTACGGCTCTACAGCATGATTATTAGTCTCTATTACTGGGGGCGAATAGCAGCTAGCTGTGCCTGTGCTAGACTATTCGGGCTCGGGCCCAAGCGAAGATGTCCACGGGCCGTAGGGAATTGAGCCTGGGCATGGGCCTTATAGCATGCCTTTCTACGAGAGAGTAGAGACTGCCCCTCTTTCTGAAGATGAGTGTTTCTTACTCATGTCTGATCTTTCAGATATGAACATTAAGATGTTATTTGGTGACAGAGAAGGTTAGGATTTTTCAATTGCCATCTCTCTCATGTCTCTTATCCTCCACCTTGCTCCATCACTCCGGTTGGATGTTTCAAAGGCGGAAATCAATCAATATGGGCTCCTTATCGGTTTTCTTGGTTCTCTCAACGGTTTGTCACAATGCAGTCAAAAGCGCGATTCTACCTAGAAGCGGAAAAGGGGTAAAATCGTAAAACGTAGAATCAAAGCGTAAAAGCGTAAGTTTTTGACGCAAACTGAAAAATAACTAAAAATCTATTAAGTAGGACATATGCTAGGCAAAATATGAATGCACATAATTTAGATAAGTTAATAAATACATGTGATTCATGTTTAAAGTAGAGCAACTTATAGCATCTTAATAATAAGTTCGTAAACATAAATTTTAACGATAAGCCACTTTTCCCTCTATGCTAATGAATATGGGAAAACCCTAGTTGGTGAATTAGATTACTCTATTGAAGTAGAATGCATCCAAGTACCTAGTATGTATCTTTTAATCTCAAATGTATCATATTGTTAGTGATTTACTTTAAAAATATACTTTTTATAATTAATTTCATGAAAAGAATACTCATGTAGCGAACTAAAAGCGTAAAAACGTAAAGCGTTTTGGTGAACTAGAACTGTAAAACCGTAAGTTTTTAAGTTTTAAAGCGCAATTTAGTCCGATTTTATACACTTAAGTTTTTATATGGAAACGAAAGCGTTTTGGTGACCCAAAAGCGTAAAATCGTAAGTTTTTAAGTTTTAAAGTGCGATTTTGACTGCATTGGTTTGTCAGATTGCATTATTTCATTAAGGTTTGATTTTTCATGTTTCTATGGGAGTGACTTGCTACCTGACAATTTTGTTAGAAACAAAGTTTCTAACGGGATTCGTATTGGGTGATATTTGGGAATTTAGGGATCGAGAAGATAGAATTAGGGATTTGGAAGAAGAATTGGGATTAGGAACAAAATTGGGGAAGAACAGAAAGAACGGCCGAAACCTCTAGGAAGAAGGATAGACGAGATTTGAGAGAAAGAGATTAGGGATTTGGGGAAAGAGGACTTTTCTATTAATTTCTGCTTAATTTGATGAAAGACCCAAAGTACATATATATAGGGAAATACTACAAAACCCTAATAATAAACCTAATTCGACTAAAAGACTACTAACCTTATTGATAATTGCCCTAATAATAATTATAATAATAAATATAGAAACCCTAAAGAAATCGATTTCTAACAAATTTCTAGGACGCCGGAATCCTCCTTTCGTTGACATCTCTTTGTAGTTCTGACGGTTGCTCTGTTAGTATTGTTGTTTTCTTTTATGCGTCTGATACCCTCCCCTCCATCTGGAATTTTTTTTGGACTTGCAAGATTTAGTAGGGATAAATTGCACATTCGATCGCTCAATCTAACTTTTATCACTAAGAAATTTTTTTATATACAATGCGTAACATTTTGATAAATGAAGTAATCAGACATGTAATTGACCCATGTTTTTTTTGGGGGGGGGGGGGGGCCTTATCTTTGCTTCATCGTTTGAAGTGTGAGCTTTTTATATGTTGTTTATATCTCTTAAGGGGTCCAAAATTTGTTTACCTTGTTGGCAAAGCAGTCAAAATCGGGATTTTGATCGTAAAATCGTAGGATTTTAGGATTTTACTTCGGGATTCCGATCCTGATTTTACTATAAAATCGGTGGACTTTAAAATCGTTTAAAATCGGGATTAAAATCGTATGAGAACAAAATAGGCTGTTTGAGCAAATTTTAAAAAAGCAGAACTGATTTGGCCAAAAGGGCAATGATGGGGATCTTCTCAAATATTTTTCCTATTAAAAAAAATTTGAAAATAAAAAAATAACCAAATTATGGCTCGGTAATTCTCTTCCCTTCATCCCGTTGAACTCATCGGCAAAATAGTTTTCCTAATATTGTACGTGCGGAAGAATTAATATCATTATTAACTCATTAATTGATTAATTAATACATTTTTGCCAAGCCACTAGCATTAATTATTCAATTGGAGTTCATATAATATTAGTTTTAAATCATGATTAACAGACAATGTTGAAATTAACCTGACCCGAGAACTACTTTGAGTTAAACTACCTAACACAACATGAAAAACAAGAGCCAAGCTCCATGAGCTCTATCATTTCCTCGTGAATTATTTTAGTTATGCATTAAATAATAATTAGATTTAAAATGATGATCTTGGAACATTAATCTTGAGAATTATCATTTTCAATGTTATGTGATTTTGTGTTAGTAATGGTTTACTTTATTAATATGATTATATCTTAGTTTCTATATGGAACTTAAAATCCTACGATTTTACGATTCCTATTTTACCCAAGTTTTCGATTTTTGGTAAAATTCCGATTTTAACTGCTTTGCTTATTGGGTTCATATTAATGGATTGGATATGAATTTCCAATGATGTAACAAAAGACTTTGACCATGCTTATATATTTTACCATGCTGAGATATTTCCTATGGCAAAATATCTAAAATATTCTCTCTTTTTTTTACAATAAAAAAATATCTAAAATATTCGAAGTGCCAAAAGTGTAAGAAAAGCGTAAGATAGTAAGATACCACCGCTCTTTTCCGTCCTTCCAATCCCAAATCAGCATTCGTCAAAAAAAAAAAATCCAAATCGGCATAAGATATTTATCCACCTCGCTTCCCCCAATCGCACCACCTGCGCGTGTCGTCACCACTTGGTCCATCACGCGCCACCGTTTCTCCTCACTTCACCACCCTCTCTTTTCTCGCGTCGGCCCTCTTTTCTCTCTCTCTCCGCACTTTCCCCATTACAAAAATTGCCAGTCCCCGTAAACTTCCCCCCACAATCTGCCTTCCCCTTTCTCATCCCATCTCACCAACCGCAATAGATCACCGCTCCGCCGCCCAAATTCCCAGCATGGCCGACGGAAACAGAAACGACCGCCCCGACGGCGAGGAAGGAGACGGGGAGGTGTGGGCGAATTTCAGCGGGACGTTTCGGAAGGTGCAGACGGTGCTGGACAGGAACAGGTCGCTGATTCAGCAGGTGAACGACAACCACCAGTCCCGAATCCCCGACAACATGGCCAAGAACGTGCCGCTGATCCAGGAGATCAACCACAACATCTCCACCGTGTCCTCCCTCTACTCCGACCTCTCCTCGAATTTCGCCTCCTCGTACCGTCACCGGAACGGCAAGGACGCTGACGGCCGCCACGGCGGCACCAAGGCCTAAGAAGCTTTAATAAACAGATCTCTGTCTTTGCCTTTGTTTTAGTAAGTCAACCAAGTGGAATGAATAATAGAAGAAGCTTCTTGACTTGTTAAAAATTGGTGTTGTCTGATTGCTTTTGTGGTGTGGTTTACTGTGTTTCTTGCTTATGTTTCCTGATGAGGGAAGGAGTAGACAAATAGGACGTTAATACGAGTTCTTAGCTAGTCAGTCGAGAATTGGATGATTGTGATGCTCGCGATACACAGAACCAGCTATGGCACAACCATTCGACTCTCGATTGAAAAATTTAACGATTTCGTTACGCTTATCTGCATGAGGAGGATAGCAGAATTGAGACAGAAGGTGGCAGAGTAGTATAATGTTCCATGCCAGGGCGTATAGAAAGATCAAGTTACAGTTAGTCAGTTACACCAGGTGTGTACAGAATAGGAAAGCACCTTTTCTTCTGAGTGTGGAAAGGGAAGGGCCAAAAACAGGAGAAAGACTTGTTTCAGTTTTACACTTACATGGGCATTTCGCCGCTGTCTACAATGACGACTTTGCTCTTGGGGACACCGTTGCTTTGGCCTTGGCCTTCGATCTTCTGCACAATGTCCATCCCAGAAAGCACCTTCCCAAACACCACATGATGCCCATCCAACCTGTCCAATCCCGGTGTGGAGAAGGGAAAAAGAAACTGTGAGTTGAGCTGCAGTTACTCAGGCAAGGCAAGAACGGAAACGAAAGACTGAATCTTTACCAGCTGGTTACAACTGTTGTGATGAAGAACTGGGATCCATTCGTATCCGGCCCAGAATTCGCCATCGACATCATTCCTGTTTTTGGCGAATTAGATTTCTCAGGGTTTTTGTTAAAGTCCAACTTGTACTCAGATTGCAGAAACTTTGAGTGCTAAACCATGAATTCTATAGTAGATTACCTGGCCCGGTGTGCTTCAGCTTGAAGTTCTCATCCTCAAACTTCCCACCGTAGATTGATTCTCCACCACGTCCATCACCACTCGTGAAATCCCCTCCTTGGATCATGAACTGAGGTATGATCCTATGGAATGTGCTCCCTTTGTAGTTCAGAGGCTTCCCACTCATTCCTTTCCCTTTCTCCCCTGAAATCGGATTACAATAAATACGTAAAAACCAGCACAACTAAAAAGGTTTCGAGACCTCAAGCAAACGGGAACAAGAGTTACTTGGCTACCGGTGCATAGTGCTCGAAAGTTCTCTGCAACAAACAAACAACAGTTAGAGATCCGTTCACAAGTTTTCCAGAACAGTAAGAAATACTACATTGTGTTCCACTGATCTATCAGCTCGTTTACCTGCAGTCTTTGGGACTGTCTTCCCAAATAAACCCATCACAATGCGGCCTGAGATCGAAATGGGGCAAAAAGCGCAGTTAGCTATCGAAATGACCAGAGAACCTAATGGGGTATTAGGGTTCGATCTCGAATCAGAAATCAGATGCAATCAGAAGGAAGCCACCTTCTTACCCACAGCTTCTCCGCCGATTTCAACATCGAAGTATACTTTGTGAGTCACTTCTTCTTCCAAACCCTCTCCCAATTTCTTCTCCTACTCCAAACCCGCGAAAATTCCCCCCACTTTTAGCAAGCAGTGCAGAGAAGCGTAATGGCCGAAAGAAGAAGAAAATCCATACCTCTCCGGCTTTGTTGGACTCCAATGAAATTCCAGGATCGCTTAATCGATGCTGCAAGTTCGGGGAGAAAAGACCAATCGGATTCAGACATAGTCAATACGAAGACGAATTGAGCTCTGGTTTCGCTCAATTTGAAGTTCGATTTCCATTCTCGACCTAACCAATTCGTCTACTTCTCTCGCTAATTGAAGAAATGGAGAGGAGGGACGATGGCCGGGCGGCGTACCTGGATGAAAGCTAGGGTTCCAAAGAGAACAATGATCCAGATGAGAGCGCCGGAGATCAGCCGCGTTGTGGTTGACATCTTCTTTCCCTCTTTAGGCTGCCGGACGACGCGACGACTGATGAGTGATGACTTGAGTAGTTAGTTGGTCACCACCACCGGCAGGCGGCAGGAAGAGGAAAGTAAAATTACGAACAGCTCCCTGGACTTTGTAAACATGAATAACGGTTTTCCTTTGGGAAAATTTCCGTTGAAATTCCTTATCCAGTTATCCTTTTCTTTGTGGTAGTTCCCACATCTTCTTACAATTTGCAATCAAGTCCCTAATATTAATTTTTGTTAGATTATCATTGAATGGGGTCTCGTTGTACTGATTGAGCTCTAACTAACTAGTCATATATGCATTAGAGCTTTCATGTGGATGGAAGCCATGGGAAAACTCGCCACCAATTTTCTCAGATATGCACGTAAGGTGGCCGACAACCCCTGCTGCAGCAGGTGTGATGGGCAGCATGAAATTGTCCTCCACATCCTCCACGACTGCCCCCGGCCTGTTACTTCTGGACTCGTCAGGTTCCCACCCAAAGACAAAGTATTTTCTTCAACAATAATCAGACAGTTTGGATCCTAGATAACCTTTTCTGCAGTGATTCTTTGGACACAAGAATGAGCTGGGCGGCTTACTTCAGTACCGCTGTATGGCTCCTCTGGAAGAACAGATTGTACCTATGTCTTCAAAGGGGTTGGTGCGGTTCTCTCTTCACCTTCGCTTTCCCACTCCATAGTTGCGAAAACCAAGTTGTGGCATGAGGCCTGGGAGGCTCCCTCCCGTCTACCCGGTGGAAGGAAGGGCACAACAGCAAGGACTATGGATTTAATCGGATGGAGACCTCCCTAGGAAGGTTGGAGAACTCTCAATATCGATGGAGCGTCAAATGGGAACCAAGGACCAGCTGTGGCAAGAGGTGTTATCCGAGACTCTCTGGGCAGTGGGTCTCCAGTTTTGTTGCGAATATTGGAACAATGTCGACGGCTCTAGATGAGCTTTGGGCGTTCTCTTATGGCCTCGATCTCCCTTGGAACACTGGGTGCAGGCACCTGAAGGTGGAATCAGATTCCTGCTTGGCTATTCAGCTCATCTCCAGCAGACATGATCCGGTTCACCCGTATGCCAACCTACTCTCGGCAATTCGTAGGAAGTTAAGCCAGGATTGGTTGGTTAGCATCACTCATATGTATCGAGAAGGGAATAGAGTCGTGGACTGGCTCTCGAAGCACAGTCTCATCTATCCCTACGGTACGCATGAGCTGATTAACCCGCCTCCAGGTTTAACTCACATTCTTTGGGAAGACACATCGGTACCACTTTCGAGCGGCGTGTGGTCACACACTCGGACCCCTTCTCTTAACTCTCCCATGTAATCTTTTGTTGCTTGGCTTTGGCCTCCCTCTTCGCAAAAAAAAAAGAAGTCAGATCTGCATCAAATTTAGCAAATCAACATCACAATATGCTCCTCCACTCATTTATTAAGGTGCAAACCAACAAACATAATGAGGTTACTCATTTGACTAAGATAACCCTCCTTAATTATCAAATTTGTTTTCGTGCAACTCATCATTATTATGAAAGATTAAATTGACATTTGAATCAAATACAATAGAATTCAATTATGATTTCACATAACCTCTCATAAATAAAGAAAAATATAAATCAAATGATTTTTCATATATAAATGGATGTAACTCACACCCAACTTACATTTAAAACCATGAGAGATGATAAAGCATCGAAATACAATGCAACTCCAAAGGCAAGTTGTGCCCCCAACTAGCCAAATAATGACTACTCTTGATACCCTCTCTATAATTACTAGAGATTTCTATATCCCAATCTCATGCCATGATTAAGCCCCCTGAAGCGGAGGATGACTGCCACATGCTGATAGTCGTTCCTGTCTGAACTTTGAAGCAGTTGTACTTTGCAGCGGGAATCAAGTTGTACTGTGATTCGCTTATGGACAACATGTCAAGCCAACTGAAGGTCAGTAGGGGATCTAGGGGGAGGCCAACTCGGGCCACGGCCCAACCCTTATTTGGGTCCATACTAGTATCGCAAATGACACATGTTTGCTTCACTAGCTCTCAACGTCTCTTTCGACCCAGTGCTAGTTAGTATCTAATTTTCTATGTAAATGAGGCTCAGTGTTCTACTATGTGCTGAATCCGTCGATGTTGAAGACCCTCTAAATCACCCCCCTCCACTCAACCTCGGTGATGGAGCGCATCCCCAAATTAAGAGTGAGCTTTGTCTAGCAGCGTCCTGTATGATCTCGAATTAGGCCACCAATAACAACATGGCCCGCAAGAGGGTATTGGAACGTTGACCATTCAACAATAACGTGGGAAGGACAAAAAGGCCATGCATTCAAACGTTAACGACAACAATGGGGAGCTACGACTACATAATATTTAGCTTACGCGCTTATAATCTGACTCTATTCGTTATATACTGGATCTCTAACGCATTTAATTTAAATTAAATTAAATCCAATCTAAATTATCCCAAACACGCTTTTAATCTAACTCTATTCATTATAGACCAGACCTTACAAACTAGACACCCCCAACGAAACAAAAGACTCATCAACGCGACATGAAACAAAAAAAAAAAAAAAAAACTGAAGAAGACCACAAAAAAGAAAGACGTTTGTTAGATTGACATCATTAACATGAAATAAGCCTCCCACGATTTGAGCTTTCTAACTCTCTATTCTAGCCCGCTCCCAAATCTCGTCACTTTCTCTCCCCCTCTTCCCTTTCCCCCTCTCCTTGTCTCCCAAATACCCAGAAAAAGAAAAAAGATCCAAGATCAGAGAGAAAGGGTATTGGGGGGCTCGACCATTCAACGACAAAATGGGGAAGAAGGACAAGATGGCAGAGTACTCCAACGACGAAGACAACATCAATGACAACAAGGGTAGCTACAACTACCGGATGTTCAGCTTCTTCAACCGGAAGTTCAAAATCACGGAGCCCGAGCCGCCGGCCGACGTCCAAAACCTCTTCGCCCAGTATTCGGAGGGCCATCACGAGATGACCGTTGATCAGTTCCGTAGCTTCCTTGCGGGTCACCAAAGCGAGCCCAATTGCACGCTCGAGGAAGCCGAGAGGCTCGTCGCCGAAGTCCTTCACCGGAGGCACCATTTGACGAGGTACGCGAGGAATGGCCTCAAGCTCGACGACTTCTTCCAGTTCTTGCTCTCCGACGACCTCAATGGCCCTATCAACAAACAGGTGAAACGAAATTTGTAACTGCATTACATATTCATAAGGGAATTTTTTTTTTATTTAGGGTTTTCGATATGTTGACAGAGAATTTCCATAATGTGATAACAGGTGCACCATGACATGTGTGAGCCATTGTCACATTATTTCATATATACAGGGCATAATTCCTACCTAACTGGGAATCAACTCAGCAGCGATTGCAGCGAGGTCCCCATTGTAAGAGCTTTACAAAGAGGGGTTAGGGTGATTGAGCTAGATTTATGGCCTAATTCGTCTAAGGATGAGGTCCTTGTTCTTCACGGAAGGTAAATAGTACATACATATAACCCATTTATAGTTTCGGTTAAGCCTGATTGAATCAATGTGTTTAGAGGTAGAGGATGAAAGCTAATGAATTATATAGGACCTTGACCACGCCTGTGTCGCTCTTCAAATGCTTGAAGTCAATACGAGACTACGCATTCGTCCGCTCTCCTTATCCGGTCATCATCACGTTGGAAGATCACCTTACGCCAGAGCTTCAGGAGAAAGTTGCAGAGGTTGATTCGTATTCCCTTGAATGTCATCCTTTCATTACACTTTTGAAATGCTCTTGCTTTTATGGTGGCTAATTAGTAATAGGTTTGAATAATGTGTAGATGTTGGTTCAGATTTTTGGGGACATGTTGTATTACCCAGAGTCAGATAGCTTGATTCAGTTGCCTTCACCAGAGCTACTGAAATATCGAGTCATGATCTCGACCAAACCACCAAAAGAGTATCTTGAATCGAGCGGCATCAAACAAAAGGGAACTCCGCGAGATAATGGGTCTGAGGATGATGATGATGACGAAGATGGGATTGGAACTTCCGAAACAGAAGCCAATTGTGGGAGGCCGGTGGGTTGGTAACTAATTACATCCATATAGTGAATCTATGTGACTAATACTCATTATTCATATCTTACTGGATGAATCTTGCAATGAAATTGCATGAATCCATATATGCTGCAGAGCAGCAGTGAGCAGGAAGATGAAGATCCGAGTGACTGCAGAACATCAGGGCAACTAAATTCTCCAGGGTACAAAAGGCTTATTACCATTCATGCTGGGAAACCAAAGGGTGCCTTAAAAGATGCATTGCAGCCTGCAGCTGAAAAAGTTAGACGACTTAGTTTGAGCGAGCAGGAGCTTGAGAAGGCTGCCACTACTAATGGAACCGATGTAGTTAGGTACTGTCAAAGACTCTCTGATCGATGCCATAGAAATTTCTAAGATTTTAAACAACCTATCTTACACATGGACTGCCTTTTTTCCAGATTTACGCAGAAGAATATATTGAGAGTTTATCCAAAGGGAACACGAATCACATCCTCTAATTACAAGCCGATGGTGGGATGGATGCATGGGGCACAAATGATAGCATTCAACATGCAGGTGATCTCACGTAGTCACGTTGCAGAAGTCCTTGTGTTTATTGTTTAGAAGGCATGTCCAATTTTTTTTTATGATTTTGTTCTTATGTAGGGATATGGGAAATTACTTTGGTTGATGCATGGGATGTTTAAGGCTAATGGAGGATGTGGGTACGTGAAAAAGCCTGATTTGTTAATGAAGAAAGGCATCAATAGTGAGGTTTTCGATCCTAAGAAAAAATTGTTAGTGCAGAAACGATTAAAGGTGAGGTTACTACTCTTGAATTTTAATTCGATCGTGTACCCTAGAAGATGTCATTTTTAGACTTTCATTCATTCTGTTTCATAGGTGAAGGTGTATTTGGGTGATGGATGGCGCTTGGACTTTAGCCACACACACTTTGATGCTTATTCACCACCAGACTTCTACACTAAGGTAGTTCTATCACTGTGTTTTTCTGATGAATTGAATTTATTGACTTTAACGGCCAAATAAACACTCGAATCACATTGAAGCGTAAAAATTTGTCCCACAAATATCGCTTCTTTACCGAGGTTAGACCTTATAGTGGTATGAAACCCATTTCAGAACTCGATAATGGATCGTCATGTTATCCAACATATGTGTGCAGATTTACATTGTTGGTGCAGCAGCTGATTCGACACGAAAGAAAACGAGGATCATCGAGGACAATTGGTCGCCCGTATGGAACGAAGAGTTCACGTTCCCATTAACGCTTCCAGAGCTAGCTCTGCTTCGAATCGAGGTCCGGGAATATGACATGTCCGAGAAAGATGATTTTGGTGGGCAGACATGTTTGCCTGTCTCCGAGCTAAGACAAGGGATCCGATCAGTCCATCTTCACGATAAGAAAGGCGAGAAGTTGAAGAATGTGAAGCTTTTGATGGGGTTTGAGCTTTTGTAGATCTAATGTACGCCTGTTTGTAATCGTGGAGCATTATACCAAATAGCTAGTTAGACAACTAAAGCACTTGATCAGAGTTTGTAGTCGTAGAAGACAAGTAATACTTACAGTTTAATATCAAGTTGCTTCGCGTTTGTAGTTCGGAAGGACGATGGAAGAAACTAGAACTAGAAGCAACGATGAACAAGCTAGCCATATTGTTTTGTGGTCCATGTGTATGTTTGGGATGCATGGAGTACGGTGTAACTTGTAAGAACAAAGGATGTATACTTTGAAAGTCTTTTAGTTTGGAATTCAATGGTAAATTAGCTCTTTATTCAAGGAAGGCATCAAATCACACTACTTTAAGCTCGCAAATTACAACCTTAAACACACATAAAAAATATTATCTGTTGTTTTGATATTACAATACCTTTTTAATAAAAATAGAAGATGTATAAAATCCTATAATTTAAAAAATACACACATACAGAGGCGCTTGAATGTTGAAATTCCTGGAAAGATTCTGCGTAAATTTTTCTAGATAAACTCGTTCATGTAGCGAAAGAAAGTACAGAACAAAACAATTTTATTGTTGTCATATATTCATATTTGGTTTATCCGACGTTTTAAATTTTGATGATCATTTTGTTATCAGATCGAAGTTAAGTGATCATTTTAATCAAATACTAAATTGAGGGCATGCTTTACCAACATCATTTTAGACTTTAGCACTTTACAACTCAATTTTCTTTTATGGAATTTTACAACTCAATTTGTTAAGCCAAAAAGGAAAAGGGAAAAGTGTGGGGTCTGGAGTGGCAAAATGGAAATGGCAAAAGTCAATATTAAGCACCGTTTGTTTTCCTCTTATTATACCTTTCTTTTATGAGGCAAGGTCCACAAAGGCAGACAAAATATTGATTATGTAATTAGACTTTGCAATTCTAAACTATTTCTTTCTACCTAAATTTCTTATACCTTGCTTCCACTCAAATTAAGCATTTATTCCTTTACAAAAAGAAATAATTTGTTTCATAACGAAAATGTACTTATTCAATCATTAAAGCAAAATAAAAAAAGCAACGGGTTTCCAAAAAAAAGTTACCATAATTTATGCACCTCCTTTGCTAAATCTTCAATTATCGTTATTCTTTTATAAATATTTGCGTTTCTCAGAAAAACACAAAATACTATTGAACAATGTGTTGGCAGAATTGAATCAGTGCGTCAGATGACAATAAATTAACAATTCATCTTATTTGGTTCAAACTTTGAACCCACAACCATCTAATAAATTATAATGTGCCAACGTGCACAAGTCAATAAATTTAAAGTGTCGAAAAAGAAAAATGGTAGCTACGAGCCTATAGATTTTTCAAGAATTAGAAAAATGACTTATTGTAATTCAATTTTTTTGAATAAGATGAGCAATTGTGATGTAGGGATTATTACGTATTAGTGAGTATCCACATGAATACAATTGCAAAAGTAACTGCATTTCTGCTATTTATTGTCTCAATTTTTTTACAAACTCACTTTTACTTTTATTCACTTATATCAATGCAATTAACTTGTAATTGCATATGTAATTAAACTAGCATTGAGCCCGGCCGTTGGTCGGAATTTTTTTTTTATAATGGCGTTGGCTGGATTGATATTGAAGGGATTGGTGTATTGTCACTTTGTTCGTGTAGTACTGAAATTCCTCTTATTTCTTTTCCTTATTAAATCTCCTGTTGTCCCTCCTTCCATGGTGTGCTGGTGTTTTGCTGCTGCTGTTTGTCTACAGCCTTTTCATTTTTATTCTTTTTTTTGTCTTCTAACGTCTAATTTCTTTTCCTTGTTTTTAATATATATCATTAACAAAAAAAATTCCTTTTATTTTACACTTTTTTTTAATAAAATTCAACTTCAATTCCTCAACTAATGTTCTAATATACACCATTTCTGATTAATGATTTGGATATAGAAAGTGTTTTTACTCATTTAGACCACCTAAACATAAAGCAAAGCAAATTATGCATTTTTTGGAATACATAAGCATTATAAACTCCCCTAACTAAAGCATCGTTTGTAACCTTCGATTCTAAACGTCGTATTCTGAGTACACATGTATTCCATAGAATACAACATTCTTTACTTGTTTTAATCATAGAATCCATGTATAGAGAATTAATGCATGATGTATTCATAATACATACAAAATTATGTATACTTAATCTCACCTTTTTTGTGAGATTTATTATCCATAGTTCATTCCATGCATAATCTATGCATTATTCTATTTTTTCCAAACAAATCATTCTTAAGACCCACACATTCTTAGTGTACACATAATCTTAATACTCGTATTCTAGTAATACACTATTTCCGAAATCAAATGTTCCAAACGACCTTTTAAGTGAATTAGACACTTTAATAAATATCATATGATTTCTTCTAATGTAAATACCATCAACAACTTTCCTTTCTTGACCATCTCAAATTAATACAATAAATTATGCCTATAGCCTCGACCAAAAAAAATAAAAATAGTCCCCTCGACCAAAACCTACAAATAATCTCCTAACAATTAGTTTTGATATCTATTATATGAAGATTTGCTTACTATAAAGGTAAAGCCATTTTATTTTAGATGACCAGTGTAGACGACGAAACAATAATAAACCTTGTATGGGTGGCGAAGGAAGAGCAAGATTCATCATTGAAGCCAAATACATAATTTAGCACAGGCAAACTTTATGACCAGAAAACCAATACAGTTTGGATAATCATTCATGATTTTTACCTGGATTTGGTAGAGGAAGGGATCATGGACATTATGAGAAATCATTGATAAAAGCCTATGATAATATTGTCCATTATGCCGCTACTAAACTCTTCTAGATTTTGCAGAGGGTGAACTTTGAATAAAATATTGCCCATCCCTGCGTAAGAAATGAAGAAAGAATACCGGCCAGTAAAAAATAAAAAGATATGAAAAAAGAATGCAAAGACCAATTGAAGAAATGAATAATAGGACATTGAAGGGAACACATTATAGTATACAAACTAACAAAAGTATCCAGCATGGCAGCATCGACGGAATTGAAAGTATACACGACGCTCGGAGTGAAAGAAGTTTCCCAATGGCTCTTGTCACATGTGGCAGATGACATGGCGCCAACAAGGTGACAACATGGCGGCTGCACATGTGGCATGTATGGAAGACTAGTAGCATAGAAATGCTCCTAGGATTTTCCACCTAGGGCCGCACGATCGAGAGTAAGGTCGTGACACTCTCCGCTGGTGCATGATGACGTGTTGGCGCGCGAAAGGTCAGAACCACGATCTTACCTATGGTAAAATCAAGCCGTATTAAATGATAACTGGTGTGTTTGTGGGAAAGCAGCAATTGCAGCGGTGGAGTTTAACGCTACAATGACCGATGAACGCTAAATTGACATCAACGATATGGAAATCGGTGGCCGTAAACTGTGTGTGGTCCAAGGAAAGGAATCGTCAGAGTTCTTGGTGAAAGCAGGGGAAAATCGATGGCGGGAAGTTGCGGGAAGAGAAAACCAAGCCGTCATAGAGAAGTCGAATGGATGAAGCGAATGGTAATTGGAAGGATCCAAAGGGTCCAACAAGAAACTAAAACTGCCCAATCGGGGTAGGGGGAATGGTTCCAGAGTTAGAGTCAGACAGTTAGAGAAATAGGGTAATAGGCGGTTGGAAAGGAGACAACTTGAGGAGTCTTTTTTCTTTTCAGGGAGAAGAGAACATCACATCGGAGGAAGATGAAAGACGGGAGTTGCAGGATACGATTCGCAAGAAATAAAAAGAAAAATCTAGGTTAAATACACTTGTATATCCAAAAGTATCACGTTTGTGCCAATAATATCCAAAAAACCGGAAATACCACTTATATCCATGTTTTAAACTTCTTCTTTGCCAAATCTATCCATCTCCGTTTAATGTTTTGACGGCGTTAATAACTCCGTGAGGATAGCTGACGGCAAGCTGATTGTACGCCAACTATGCAGACACATAAGCGCCACCTACGCCAAAAGTGCCACGTAAGAATGAATTAAAAAATTAATTTTAATAAATAAAAACCCTAATCCCACATATTACCACTGACGAGTGACGACGACCAAAATCTCCACCTGCCGAAATCCCTTTCTCCTTTCGTTTTTAGGGTTAGCACCCTGGCGGCGACAAAAACTCCACCTGCCGACTGAGCCTCCACCAGGCGATTTAAGATCCTCCCGCCGACTCTATATACTCGTGCGATTCTGGCGGATTTGGCGAGTGGCGATTGAGATTGAAGATCGGGGTCGCCGAGTGAAGATTTCAGATTCATGGTTTTTGGCGACTCCTGCGATTCTGGCGGATTTGGCGAGTGGCGATTGGCGATCGGCGACCCAGATTCACGACAAAAGCGATTTGCAGACCCAGCTTTCCATTTGTCGTAGGTGATAAACTTCTTTGTTGATTCTCGTCTCTGCATTTGAAGGAAGGAGATTGTTTGGCCATGTCGAAGAGATCTTCTTCTTCAACTTCGACACAAGGCCATGGGGTGGTAGTTTGCAAACACAATGTGGCATGTGTGGTTAATACCTCTGGTACGGAAATGAACCCAGACAGACAGTTCTATGGGTGCCGATATTGGAAGGTAAGTTGGTTTTTGGTATTTGAGGTTGCCTTTGGTGAATGTGTTTTTTGAGGTTGGCTTTTATGGTGCAGAAGGAGAAAAAGAACTGCGGTTTCTTTAGGTGGGTACATGGGATGGTTGATGAAGTGGATGAAGAAACCTCTACAATTGGGGTTCTCAGCTGAAGCTCGAGGAAAATTTGCGGATAGCCGAGTCGAAAGCAGAAAGGAGGAAGAAGGAGAATGGAATTTTGGTTGAAGAGTTGTCAAGGTTGATGAAGACTCAAGAAGTTATGCTGGTTGAAGGAAGGAGAATGGCTCATGACATCCGTCTGATCCGATATCATTTCACAGTGGTTGTTGTAGTGAATTTCATATTGCTTGTTCTTTTGTGGCAGCACCAGTTTGTTATGTAGAAGTAGTTGTATTGTACTAGGTTTGCTTCAATGGGAAAGGTGATTGTTGTATCTTAGATGACATGTTAAACACAACTGTAGTTGTTGTAGTTTATGAGCTTCGAATTTGATATGCTAAAGATTGTGTTGTCAAACATGCTAAATAGTTGTTCATTACACTGGAATCTAAGATTATGAAGCCTAACAGTCAGCTCCAATCTGATATGCTAAATAGCTATTCATTACAGAGTAGTCTAAGATTATGAAGCCTAACAGTCAGCTCCAATCTGATATGCTAAATACCTATTCATTACAGAGTAGTCCAAGATTCTGAAGCATAACAGTTAGCTCCAACACATCGATACTAACTTGTTTGTGCATTAATTACATAGGATTCCTTGCTAGAAATCGGCCATTACACGAGTCAGCTAAACAAAATGACCTCTAGTGAGGTGGTTTAATGGCCTATGACAAAAGATTATGAAGTTTATCCGTCTAAGGTTGAGTGTGGGGGGGCTGGCTACCATGCATCTCGATCTCAGTGGGTTGAGAGCCTCGAACTGGCCGTCCTTGAGCGCCATTGAGCTGAAACCATGTCATGTTAACATTAGCTTTTGAGCATACAACAATAACATGTTCTATTCATTATTGTGAAAGCAGGTACTCACTCTAACGTATTGGTTACCGGTAGTCTCGTTAACATATACTCCTATCCCGGATGTAGCAATTCGTAACTCGCGTTCAATCGTTCTTCGATCGCTAACATTGAGTCTAACATCCTATGCAACCATACATAATAGCATACATAATTCATCATAGCATACATAATCCTATGCAACCACCAGCATAGCATACATAATTCATCATACCATACACAATTCATCATTCATGTAGAAAGCTTACTTGGATTCCAACCCCTCGATTCAGAGGACAGGTTCTGACGTTATGATCCCCCGAGCCACATTTGGAGCAATGGCCAACACGCTTCCGAGTTGCAGGAGCTGTGTTTCTTGGGGTATCATGTGCTGGTCGCTTTCCCCTACTACTCCTTGTGTTGACCATGCCTTCTCCATCTCTAGGAACAGTAGTAGCAGCCCTATTACCAGTAGTAGGAGCCCTATTACCACGCGTAGTAGCAGCCCTATTACCACACGTTCTCTATCAATCAATAACAAAATGTTAGGCCTCGGGATTAACTATCAATGAAGGAAACTAAACAATAAGCTATCCAACACATCTTACCATGCCTTGCGCGACAGTAGGAGCAGTACAACATCTTGCATTGTGGTCTTCTGAGCCACATTTGGAGCAATGCATGATTGAACCACGTCTTGCAACTTCCTCTCCTTCACGATTCCGTTGCGGTCGAACCTCTCGCTCATGGGCTGACTTTCTTCTGTTTTTTTTGGGCCTTCCAGGCATACTTCGTTGTTTGGGTGGGAACACTGGAATGCCCTCAGCAGCAGGCCAAGCTTGACGACCTTCTAGACATGGGAGCCCGTTTTTGTAGGCGTGCTCAGCGTTGTGTACATAGTAATTGGGATGCACGTAGCTTTCCACGTCCTTTCTCAAGTGGGAGATCGCAGAGACGGCATGGCAGCAAGGAATGCCACTCAACGACCAATAACCACACGTGCAAGACCTAGTAGTTAGGTCGACTATGTAACCTGCGGCACCTAGCTTGACCTCACACTTATCATGCAAAGTTTGTCTAGCAGTGGATAACCTTGCCACCTCCTTTTCCTTCTCTATCCTTTTTCTAATTCTAGGGCATAACAGATCGGTACAATTCAACATCATCTCATACTTCACAACAACCCTATCCATAACATACCCTCTAATTCCCTCTAACATGTCAATGATTCGCATTCCCCTATACTTGACAATCACCCCATTCCAAGTTTCACAAATATTAGATTCAACCGAGTCACACTTTGGTAAGGTAGACAGGAATGCACGGCAAAACGACCTAGGTTCTGCATTCATGAAATCAGTGTAGGGGGATGTACCATGTTCCTCACCTTCAATACATTCCATTTAGGTTGTGGCATTCTTCCAATCAACCTCATTGCAAGAGTATACTGCTTTCCAGAAAAGCTTTCTCACCCTATATGTCTTGTTCTTCACTTTCCAGTTGGCATACACGTGCCTTGCGCACTTACGATGCTCGGCATCGGGTAACAAGTCATTTAATGCCTCCACTAACCCCTGCAAAGTAAACAACAGTGTTAGAAGTAATGCAATTAGAGCCTATAATTGAAATTAATGGAATTTAAAAGGCAATTGGGTCCTACCTTTTGCTGGTCTGATATGACAGACCACCCCCTACCATCCCCAAGCTCCAAATCTTGAGCTAATGTGTTCACAAACCGCATCCATGAGTTTGTGTTTTCTCCCTCTACAACTGCCCAAGCAATTGGATACATTTGGTTGTTGCTATCCTTACCAACTGCCGTCAGAAGCATGCCTTTAATTTCTCCCTTAAGAAAACATCTGGTTGCTCAACTCGAGGTTGCTCAGAAATCCCCCTTTTCGGTGCGATTAGGGTTTCCACGAATTCTATCCTCAGGTTTCCTGGGTTCGTCGCTCGTCGCGCATAGGGGGTTTCCACCGGAAAGGAAGGATAGGGAGAGCCAGCCTAAGCTCGTCGCGTTTCCAGGGTTCGTCGCGATTAGGGTTTCTTCGAAGGTGGGCGAGAAGGTAGATCGACGAAGGATGAAGGAGAATCAGGGGATACGACGGAATAGGGGGGTCGCTGCCTTCGTCATTCTCCGTCGCATTCGTCTTCCTCCGTCGCCGTCGTCCTCCTTCGTCGCCTTCGTCAAAATCCCTCTCCTTCGTCGCCTTCGTCGAACTGGACAGCCGAAGGGTTAGGGTTTGGTGAGATGGAAAAATTTAGAAGGGTAGAAAGTTGGGTCGAGTCGAGGATGAGGTCAGATGGAGTCAACTGAATTTTTTTTTTAAATAATATTAATTAGCTATACACGTGGATAAGTAAAGAGGAATTGGGAAATAGGCGTTCGCCACGTAAGCACCACCGTTAGTCCAGTCAGACTTAACGTTAACACCGTCAAAGAATGTGACGGAGTTGGATATAAGTGGTATTTCCGGTTTTTTGGATATTATTGGCACAAACGTGATACTTTTGGATATACAAGTGTATTTAACCCAAAATCTAAAACAAAACGCAGGATTCCGAAACTCACAGGGAAGGCTTAGAGGCTGACGTGGATGGGGTGTATTTCTAAAACCTCTTTAATATATTTTAAGAATTTAAGATTTAAGATGTTATGTTTAAATTATAAAAATAAAGTAAAAGAGAAAAATAATAATAATAAATTCTCCATTTTTAGGCCTTTTTTACTTGCATATGCAATTTCATTTATTGCAAGATTGCAAATATACAATTGGTAGCCCAATCAATTAAATTGGTTTTGCAATTGCAAACACCCATTCCATGTCATCTTGCAATTGAGGGAGTCGGTTAGCTTGCTAACCCCTGTAAGGGGTTGGAAAAATGACACCCCTATTAATTATAGTTATTTTTTGTATTAAATTCGTGTTGCAGTTAATAATATTTGAGCACTAAAAACTCATATTAATTACATTCATTTTTTTGAACTACCATTGCACTGATACAACTATAATTGCACCGGTACACTGATACGATTGTACTGAATACTGATACAACTACCACTATACTGAAAAAAATAAAGTAATTAATATAGACTTTTAATTCAGACAAATTATTAAATGCAACACAAATTTATTACCTTAAAAGCCTATAATTAGTAGGGGTGTAACTTTTTCAACATTTTTATAAGTAGTCATTCTATCTTACCCCGCAATTGAGAATACAGTACTAATGTGAAGGCTCTTTTTTTGCATTTGGAGGAGGCCAAAGCCAAGAACGCAGAAAGGTTACAAAGGGGAGTTACACAGAGGCTTCATGAGGGGGAGGAGGTATCGCAACATGTCTCTCAAAAGTGACGCCCATCATGTCGTCGGTGATAATCTGTGACAAGCCTGATGGCGGGTTTGCAAGCTCATATATACCGTAGGGATAGACGAGACTGTGGTTCGACAGCCAGTCCGCGACTCTATTCCTTTCCCGGCATATATTAGTAATGCTCACCAGCCATTCCTGACTCAACTTCCTACGAATGACTGAAAGAAGTGTCTCGTGGGGATGTATTGGATCGAGCCGAGAACTAATCAGTTGGGTAAACATCATCGAATATGTCTCCACTCGAAGGGCTCGGCACCCTGTCTTACAAGCCAGATCCAGCCTATAGCATAGTGCCCAAAGCTCGGCTAGAATTGCAGTCGCTGAGCCAATGTTCGCCACAAAACATGCTATCCAATGTCCTGAGGAGTCGCGGAGAACGCCCCCTGTACCTGCTGGACCAAGGTTGCCATTCGAGGAGCCATATATGCTCAGAGTCATCCATCCTTCCGGCGGCGGGTTCCATTCAATGTTGGCCAACGTCCACTGCGGAGCCTGGTTTCTGTTGATGGGGAGGGGGTCTGGGTCGCGCCAAGCATCACTCCACATCTTGGTCCTTGCCACAATTGAGTTCTCAAGAGATGGAGGAGATACCGCTGCATTGACTCCCTTAAAGCACGTTGTCGTGCGGTTCTTCCAGATACACCAAGAGGCCATGCCGAAGAAGGCAGGCCAATCAATTCTGGTTCCCGTGAGCGCGCTACTCAGGAGGTTACCACTAAGCCACTGCTTTGTGCTGGAGCTGAAGAAGACCTGATGTTGCTGTGGAGGAACGTGACGAAACCAGAAAAACCTGGCAGGAGGACAGTCGCGGAGCACATGTAGAATAGTTTCCGGTTGACTTGAACACAGTAGGCAGAAGGGGTTCCCCACACACTTCCTGCTGAACCAAAGAGCATTAGTCGCTATCCTCTCTGAAAAAGTCAGCCACATGAAACCTCTGATCCCTCTATGGCACTTGTAATCTCCAAATGACCCTCCACACCTTCTCATCCGGATCAGGTTCCTGCTGGTTAATGAGGTTAAAAGTTGATTTGGCACTGAATCGCCCATCTTCTGAAGCCGTCCAGAACAAGGTATCCTCCTCCTGAGAAAGCTTATCCACCGCTATGCTTAGGATTTTCTTGTAGATGTCCGCCGACAGCAAGTGTTGGAAGCACTCCGTACACCATCTTCCATCATCGTCCGCAAGGTCGGCCACCGACACCCATCCAGTTCCGTCGGAATAGCTCCACTCGCCACTTCCTTTAAGGGTACCTGCAAAATCCACAAATCATGCCAAAACTTAGTTTTCCGCCCACTCTTAATGTTCCACGCACTCCCCCTCTTCAAAGAGTGGCAGCTTTCGAGAAGCTTCTCCATGTGAAGGAACTTCCCTTGATAGGACGAATGACGTCGAGATTAGCATGGTTTCGGCCATACTTGGCGTGCATCAGCTGCGTCCACAAGCTATCACGGTCCTTGATCAGCCGCCGACCACTCTTAGCTAGCATGGCAATGTTCGCTTGTCTGGTATCCCGGAGACCCACCCCACCTTGCAACTTCGGTCGAGTCATCTTCTCCCACGCCACCAAGTGCATCTTGCTTTTGTTTTCCTCGCCACCTCATACAAAATCCCGGCTAATCTTGTCAATTATGTGGCAAACTCCACTAGGGATAAGTTCTGTATGCATGGTGTAGACAGGTAGCGAGGCAACCACCGATTTGGCTACAGTTAGCCTAGCCGCAAAAGAGAGGTTTGGCTGTCCACGGGGCCATTTTTTTCTGTGTCTGGAGAATGAGAGACTGGTACCTGTCAATTTAGCTAAAGAGAAACGTAAACACAGAAGATTTTTTAACGTGGTATCGTCGTTAGACACTAGTCCACGGAGAAGATCTCCCTCTTAGGTTTTTTATTCTTATTATTCGACTTAACATCTCTGGTACAGGTACAACGGTTTATATAGGTTTGATCACACCAAACCCTACAGCTTAACCTATTACGAAGGTTAATTACATTATGGTCCTCATACATTTAACACCTCCCTCAAATTGATGTTGGGTTCTTAACACCAATGTTTGCTCGATGCTACAGCCTTGGTCAACACATCTGCTGGCTGCTCGTCAGTGCGCAGGTATCGAAGCTAAACCTGCCCTTCAGCTACAAGTTGCCTTATGTAATGGATATGCACCTCTATATGCTTAGTCTTGTCATGCAGAACGGGATTAACCGTAATCTGTATTGCACTCATATTATCGCCATTTAGAATCATAGGATTCTTACATATAACTCCCAGTTCTTCAAACAGACGATGTAGCCAGATCATTTATGAACTTGCTTCTGACATGGAATGGTATTCTGCTTCGTTTGAGGACTTCGACACTTTATCCTATTTCCTGCAACGCAAAGATACAAAGGAATTGCCAAATTTTATGCACCGTCCCGAGGTAGAACGTCTGGTATCCAAACACCCTGCATAATCGGCATCTGCAAAGGCCTCTATCGTTGATTCGCCTCCTGCTGGGTAAAACAAGTCAATATCACTAGTGTGTCTAAGATAGCGAAGGAACCTGTTTACTGCATCCAAGTGAGTCGTCCATGCAACACCAAAAAATTGGCTCACCATTTGTACTGCGTATGAAATATCTGGCCGTGTATGAGTCAGATAGATTAGGTTTCCTACCACAATACGATAGAATGATTGGTCTTCCAGCAAATCTCCTTCATCTCTGCTTAGCTTCAGGTTTTGTTCCATAGGTGTGGAACATGGTCTGCAATCTTTGAACTGTGTTGAAGCAAGTAAATCCGAGATATACTTTCTTTGACACACAAATAACCCCTGCTTCGAACGTCGTACCTCTAGGCCAAGAAAGTATGGACTTCCCCAAGATCCTTAAGATTAAATGCCTGATTGAGAGTGTATGTGAGTTCCTGTATCCCATCCTGATCATCACCAGTCACAATCATATCATCGACATATAATAAGAGTGCAATAATCCCAAGAGCAGTCCTGCGAATGAACAGAGAAGGGTCACTATGACTTTGCTGAAAACCAGCCTGTAGTATAGTTCCATGGTGGTGGTTCCATATAGATTGTCTCCTTCAAATCACCGTGAAGAAAAGCATTCTTCACATCAAACTGTATTAATGGCCACTCACGCATTGCTGCCAAATCCAAAAGACTTCGAACAGTGGGCATTTTCGCAACAGGCGCGAATGTCTCGTCATAGTTAATCCCGAACTCCTGTCGAAATCCTTGAGCAACTACACGAGCTTTGAAGCGTTCCAAAGTTCCATCTGGCTTGACCTTGATGTTATACACCCATTTCGAGCCTATTACCGACATTTCAGGTTTTCTTGGAACTATTTCTCATGTATGATTTTCTTCTAGCGCATATGTTTCCGCATCCATAGCCTTCTCCCATTCAGGATGGCCTTTTGCGAACCTATAGTGAGTGGGTATGAGAATTGCTTCAGCCGAGTACCCCACATAGTCCAGCAATCTCACCAGTGGAGCTCCCTTGTTTACCCTATCTGATCTCCGCGGAAGAGGAGTTGGAGATGGCAGACTCGACAAGTTATCACCCATTTCACCCCCTAACTCTGTCGAGTCCCCACTGTCATGGAGTGAGTGTGAGCTTGCTGTGGAACCCGAAGAAAATGGCACAGGGGAGAGGGACTGATCACCCGCAGACGAGGAAGGGTCAGATGACGAGCTGGAGCTCGTGTGAATGGATGGCGTGTGAGGTGGCGAAGTCTCATGAGGACCACCATTTTCTTTCGGCCCTCCCTGCGGCGGTGCCGCATTATTGCCAGGTAAAGCCACTGGGAATGAATAAGGGCAAAGGAAATCCAACGAGGGAGGAGGGCTTTCCTTTGTCAAGGAATAATGCATCACTTGCTCGAGAAAGACAACATGATAATCAATTCTCATTCGACGTTGTACCGGATCATAGTACAAGTAGCCCTTGTGCTCATCATCATAGCCCAAGAAAATGATGCGAACTATTTTTGGAGCAAGCTTATGTCGATCACGCTTAGGAAGAAGCACAAAACATAGACAACCGAATACTCGCAGAAATGAGTAATTCGGTGCTTTGTGATATAGTACCTGGTAAGGGGACTGATTACCAATCACAGAGGACACCTGCCGATACACTACCGTTCGAACGGCTTCAACCCAAAATCCTGTTGGAACACATGAGTGGAACAAGATGGCTCGGGTGAGTTCTAAAACATGTATGTTCTTCCATTCAACGAGGCCGTTTTGTTGCGAGACACTTGGACACGAATGTTGAACTAGAATTCCCTGTGAGCTATAGAAGTCTGTGAGAGGTTGAGAACTGAATTCACCCCCATGATCGGATCTGATAACCTTCACTGTAGTATGAAACTGAGTCTGCACCATTTTAATGAAGGCATGTGCATGAGTAATAAGCTCTGATTTCCTTCTTAAGAAGTAGATCCATGTGTACTGTGGGGCGTGGTCGATGAATAATGCAAAATAATGGAAACCCATTCGAGAAGTGACGGGTGATGCCCCCCCACAAATCAGTGTGGATTAAGTCGAAAGGCTGATCATACTCTGTATCGCTAGGCAGAAAAGATGGTTGGGACGTTTTAGCCTCAATACAGCTCACACAACACAAGTACTAGGGGCAGCAAAACTGGAACTCAATTTATCGGGTAATAATTGAGTGCGAAACATGTTCAATAAACGCGCCGAATGGGGATGACCCAGACGGCGATGCCAAAGATCCCATGTAGATGAATGAACAGAAAAATCCAACTCTCCAGGTTTAACATAATACCCTAAAACATTAATATCCTGACCAGACTTATTCAAAGCTGCCGAATGTGCTTTATTACAAAGAAAGGAAGTGTCTTCATCAATAGGACCTCCAGCTAAGCTTCCATTATTCTCGTCCCCTACTGTTGCCGCTAGACCAGCTCCTCTCCTAGATTTGTTGTACTCATCTAGGATAAAGAAGCGACCATTCTTATGGCCTTTCCCGATCACCCTCCCTGTTTTCCGATCCTGCACGACACACCTATTAGAATTAAACATCACATCGCAATTTTCTTCGGTCAACTGCCCCACAGAGACAAGATTCGGAATGAGATCCGGAACATATAACATATCCGGGAGTTGAACATTGCCGGATAAAACTCTGCCTGATCCACGAACAGGAACCTTAGTTCCATTTGCAACTTGTAATGTCATAGGAGCTACATGTTGAACCTGAGAGAAGCATTTGTGTATACCAGACATATGGTTGAAAGCTGCGGAATCAAGTAACCAACGAGGAGTTTTACCTGATGAACCACCTGTAGCAAAAGCTGCACTCAAAGCCTGTGGAAGAACATCCTGAAGTGCCTCCTGTACCAATCATCGAATAGCCTCCGAAGACAAACTGCCTCCAGGAGCCGAGGATGAGGTGATCGAGCTCCCTTGTGAGGAGCTTTCCTCGACTACCGCATAACTGGAGCCACTACCCGAGGAACCTGAACCTGCATTCTTGCCACCATAACCCGGACGTAGTCCTCCCTTTCGAGCTAGCGTCTTACACTCCAGAATAATATGACCTGCTCTCTTACAGTAAATACATATATTACGCTGCTTACAGTGAGGCTGTATGTGGCCAACTTCATGGTAGAAGTGGCAGGTGAGTGTGCTAGTCCCTTGAGCCTGAAATTGAGGGCGATTTTAGGGATGGCAATTATGCCCATACCCATGGGTATTTTACTATCCAACCCAATTGGGTTGGGTATGAAATCCAAATATATGGATATGGGTAAAGTTTGATGGGTTTGTACCCATACCCATTTACTTTGGGTTGGGTTGGGTTTATAACAAATGGATTTGGGTTTGTACCCATGCCCAAATACAAATTACAGTTTGGTACCTAAACTTAATAGATATGCATATTTAGTACCTAAATTTAATTTTTTTGCATATAAGTCCTCAAAATATCGATGGAAAATTACGTTTTGGCACCTAAATTTCTTTGGTCTTACATTTTGGTACCTAAAATTTTCAAGTTTTACAAATAAGTCCAATTTTTGCATGTGTAGTTAAGACACCCTCAAGTAAATGGATATCCATATCCAACCCATACCCATTTAGATAATATCCATATCTAACCCAAACCCATATACAAACCCCAAACCCATACACACATCACCCAAACCCTGCCCATAATAGATGGGTCTACTTGGGTTTGGGCAAAATTACCCATGGGTGGGTAAATACTAAATTGCCATCCCTAGGCGATTTCTACCACTCTTCCCCACTGCAAAGGCTGAGTCTCCAGGTGCCGAGAGATTGTCAATCTGAGCTTGGCTTCGCAGCCTCGTCTCCTCACGTAACAGCTCACCGAGGACATCGTCAAACTCAGTCACACCTCGGTGAATAATTGAGGCTCGAACAGACTCAAATTCTGGGCGTAGTTTCATAATAAACTGCATCTAACGTGACCGTGTCCGCTCCTTGAGAACCTGCGGAGTACTTGCCTCGGGTGATAAAGACGCCATCAGCAGGTCGTATTCCGTCCAGAGATTGAGGCTCTCCTGATAATAGCCTTGAATATCCCAATCTCCTTGAACCAGCTTGGCAATAGCAAACTCAAGATCAAACTGCCGAGAGGAGTTAGCTTGAGAATAAGTTTTGCAAACACGAGACCACATCTCATGGGCTGTCGAGAACTGACGCAGACCAAGAGCTATAGGGATATCAACTGCTCCTGCCAACTAGCTCACAACCTGGGCATTTGTGGTTGCCCAATCCGTGCGATCCTTTTGCGGCGCGGAGTCATCAGGCTTCTTGAACGTCCCATTCAAGATTGGGAGCAGCCCCTTTCCTTCAATAAAGTTCCGGAACTGGAACTCCCACAAAGCAAAGTTCTTGCCGTCAAACTTTGCGGTAACACCTTCAAATCGGCCAGCCTCCATCCTAATAGAACAACGATCGAAAAACACAGGCGAGAAACAGACCAAGAGATCAACGCGAAGAGAGAACCTGAAAGAACCGGACGCCGCTATACTGCTCGACTCCTGTAGCCTCTGAGCCAAACAAACCCTAATGAAGATGCACGAACTGAATCAAAGGCCCTAATCAAAGCTCTTATACCATGTCAATTAGCTAAAGAGAAACGTAAACACAGAGCTTTTTTAACGTGGTATCGTCGTTAGACACTATTCCACGGAGAGGATCTCCCTCTCAGGTTTTTGATTCTTATTATTCGACTTAACATCTCTGGTACAGGTACAACGGTTTATATAGGTTTGCTCACACCAAACCCTACAACTTAACCTATTACGAAGGTTAATTACATTATGGTCCTCATACATTTAACAGTACCGCCCTCTAGTGACTCTCTCCTGAATCGCATGAATCCCGAGATAGTGTCCTAGGTGTGCTTTCAAAGGAATACTAGCACCCTGAATCAAGCGCTCTGCTCTCTGCCGATTAATGTTGGGAGACACATAGATGATGGACTTGTTGTAGTTCAGTCGCTGTCCTAAGCTAAAGCAGAAGTCTTCCGGACATTGTTTGATCACCCAAATCTGCTTCGTCTCCGCCTCATCAAAAAGGAGGAGATCATCTGCAAAAAACAAGTGAGTAAGAGATGGTCCATTCATAGTAAGCTTTAGGGGCTTCCACAGGCCATCATCAACTGCCTCATCAATCTTATGAGAAAGCCTTTCCATATAGAGAACGAAAAGGTAAGGGGGAAGAGGGTCTCCCTGACGGACTCCTCGCGAAGGAGTTAGGGGCGGAGATAGCTCGCCATTCCAGAGAATCCTCATTCTGTTTTGCTCGACGCAATACATGATGCTGTTAATCCAGCTACTGGGTAGCCCGATCTCCTTTAGAGTATCTCTCAGGAAATCCCACCTCAGCATGTCATAAGCCTTCTCCAGATCTATTTTAAGAATCATTCCCCCTCTTCTCCCCTTCTTCCTCCCAAGAGAGTGCATAATCTCCTGAACCACAATGATATTACCTGTCGTTTGCCTGCCAGGAATAAAGCTGCTCTAACGAGGAGAGATCAGCTTCCTCATAAGAGGTTTGAGCCTTCTTGTTAGGGCCTTGGTGATTGCATTGAGACTAACATTATTGAGAGAAATAGGCCGCAACGGGTTCACCCTATCAGGACTGTCGACCTTGGGAATAAGGACTAGGGTGGACTCAATCACTGCTTCGGGCAGAACTCCTGTTGAGAAAAACTTGACTGCCATCCCAGTCAGAGCTTTCCCCACCACCTGCCAAATCTGCTGATAGAACAATGCCTGATACCCGTCCGGTCCAGGAGCTTGGTAGGGCTTCATATTGAAAATCGCCTTATGGATATCCGTAATGTTGAACGGGCGAAGAAGGAGGAGGAGCTCAAGTGCTCAACCTGGCTAATCCAAGGGAAACAGTTCTTCGGGAGCTTATCCTCATAGATCGATCTGTCCTGCAAGTACAGATTAGTATAGAAATCAAACACAAGGCAAGCAAGAGAGAGGGGGTCAGTCACCCAGTTGCCGCTTGAGTCCTGCAGAGCCTCGATCTTATTCCTTCTTCTTCTAATGTTCGCTTGCTGATGGAAATAGGCTGTGTTCTTTTCTCCATATTTCACCCAATTTTCCCGAGCTCTTTGGAACCAAAGGATCTCCTCTTATTCTAGAACTTTATCAAGCTCTCCCCTCGAGTTTGGAATGTAACTTGGCCAGACCAGGACTAAAAATCCATCCGCCAATATCGCTTCCACCCCTTTGAGTCGAGCTAAGAGTCTTTTCTTCTTCTGATGGATATTCCCAAAAACATGGAGATTCCATTCTTGAAGCTTCCCTGCCAGATGCCGAAGAGCTTCGTGAAGAGGGGCTTGGGCGTCCCAGATCTCCGTCACATACTCCTACATATTAGAATGAGAGAACCAGGCGGCTTCAAACTTGAAAGCTCGGGCAGGAGGAGGGAGAGTTCTTGGGTAGGTCACCGTCATCATGATCGGATTATGATCTGATTGAAGTCTCGACAGGTGGAGAACCGACGTGTTAGGAAAAGCTATGTTTCACAGAGTGTTACAGAAGCTCCTATCCAGCGGGCTCGCCTTATAGGTCTGAGACTGCTCACCTCTACTCCATGTGAATTTCGCGCCTGAAAACTCCAAATCCACTAACTCCGCTTTATTAATCCTTTCGTTGAAGATGCAGCACCTCCAGACAGTGTTGCTTGTAGGAGGGCCGTACTTCTCCTCAAGATTGCGGATAGCGTTGAAATCTCTGGTTAGGATCCCCGAAATGTCATTCCGATGGCTTTGATTGATGATGTTATCCCAGAGAATGCGATGGCGGTGATGACGAGGCGAAGCGTAGACCCCTGTTAAGATCCAAGGAGTCGTAGTGCCTTCATAAATTCGAAGGGAAAGATGCCGAGAGCAAGCTGAGGTGAGCTGGGTTGTGAAGCGACGACCATCCCAGAACACCCAAATCCCCCCTTGACGCCCTTCCGCCTCCACCCTCAGGGAGTTAGGAAATCCCAACCTGTCACATACTGCATTGGCCGAATCCCCACTGATTTGGGGCTCTAAGAGAATCACAAAATCAGGGCGGTTCTGCTGAATAGCTAGCTTCAGAGCTCGAGTAAAAGCTCTACTGCCCGCGTCACCTATATTCCAAGAGAAGATTTTAATACTAGAGTTGATTGACATAAAGATAAAAGGAAAAGCGAGCTAGGGAGGGAAAATGAGAAGAGAGTTTCGATGGATATCAGGTTGGACTGATTCCGTCGCCCGTCGAAGGGATTGCCGCTTCCTGTCCAGCAACGGCCGATGTTCGATCCTAGTCGCAAGGCGGAATCGAGGTGCCCTTCCTGTTACCGCTTGTCCACTCACTGATCTCCTGAAGCGTAAGCGAGGCGAGGCGAGCTTTGGGTTTCGCCTTCCTCTCCTTCATAGGTGACCAGTGTTGGACCATCTTAATCGGAGTCATCTTTGTCGGCGACCCCTTTCGGCTGCGATCTTTAGTTTTCTTGTTCTTCTTTACTCTGGCGGCCGCCGAAGTGGCTCCCGGTCCAGCCTCCTTATCCACTACTCCTTCTGCCAGTTGGAATTCCACGACTTGCATTACAGTACCATTAGGCCCAGTCGTGGAGTGGATCGCAAGCGGTGAAGCTTGGGGCCAGGGGGAACAAATCTGGGCCGGGGAGCCCATCGGTTGACTTGAAAACGGTGTGCTTTGATTCATATGCTCGACGGTGGTATTTTGCTATCTCGACGATGAGGCTTTATCAATCTCATTCTTACTCTTTGGCCCATTCGACAATGCTTGTTGGTGGCCCGGCCCAGGTCCCATAACCCCCTTACTTCCAACGTTATCTATTCCGACCTTTTCCTTTCCCTTTCTTGATTCTTCATTTCCTTTCCTTCCATTATTCCCTTTCCTTTCTTGCGCGGCTGCCCGTTGTGAGGGATTAACAGAGAGCTTCGCCATTTGGGGTATCACATCCTCCCTTTCCATATTAGCCGCACTCCCCTTCCCATTCTTTGTTGAGTTTCCATGATTAGATTGAGCCCTTTCGAGGTCTGAGTTTCCTCTTTTTTGCGCATCCCTTGATATCTGCCTTGATTTCCGGCTGACCAACATCCATGGACCGAAACCAGGATTCGTCTCCGGCAGGTCTACCGGCGAGGCTTCGCTTGTGTTCCCGCAGGCGCTAGGTTCGGTCCCTGGAAGAGACGGCGACCGAAGTTGGGGGCAAGCATCCGAATCTTGCCCAATTTTCCCACAATGAAAACATACCAGGGGGAGATTTTCATACTCCATTTTCTACCAAGCACCATCTAGCCAGATTCGGGGCACGAGATGTTTTGAAAGATCAACTTCCACCGCAATCTGGGCAAACTTAGCTCGTTGTTGAGTGAGCGTGTGATAATCTAGCTTAATAGTTCTTCCGATCAGATTCCCCAAAGTTGTCAGCACCTCCTTGTGCTAGAAATGAATCTTTAGGGCTGGCAGCTGTACCCATACTATCATCATTTTAGGGAGCGGATCGGAGACCTTGAAGCTAGGTGTCCATTGCTGCACCACCAAGTAGTGGTCGGAAATCACCCATGGCCCTTTCGTCAGTGCCCGAAAGTAGTCCTGTTCATTATCTAACTTGACCAAGAAGCAGTCGAAATCCAGATCTCTAATCTCCAGCGTTCCTATGGGCTTCCATGTCGTGCGAAGTCTAGAGCAAAGCGTAGAGAAACCAATTTTTGTGTCGAGCAGGCGCACTACAAGAGTGCGTTGCCACGAGGCACAGATCCTGTTCTTAAACTCTGAGGAAATATTCAGAGCTGGCTCCCCATCTTTCTTCCCCGGTATCAGATCATGCTCGCCCACAGGTGTCCAAGTCGAGGCACGATTCGGAATCGGCCGTACACTATCCAGTCCCGTGACCGCCTTGGCGTAGGTGAACGGTTGTTGGGTCTTCTCTGCGTTACCAACTGTTATGATTTGATTATTCACCTCCAGTTGGGGCGAGGAGTTGACGATCATATCCGACGCCGGGGGAGCGGCCGCAGGCTGGGATGTATCCGGCGGCCTGTCGGACGAGAAGAGAGCCGACAACGGTGAAAGATTTTCACTCAGCGAATTCGAGAGCATTTTTCCTATCAGCTAATTTGATAGACCAATTAAGTCTGTTAATGTGAATGCTCTTAATCATCATTTCCATCACATAGGCTTCCCGAAATTAATAGGATGGTTATCTCATAAAAATTAATGATTAATTGAATGTGTGACCGTTATCAATTTAGATAAATAAAAATCATAATAATAAATAAAGAGCTGGATATAAACAAAAAGGAAGCCACCAGCGTCAAAGTGCCAGCTCATTCCCCCCTGACGAATCACTTCCCACCTCGCTGGCGCTTTCATTAAATCAACACGGCCCCACTCCCTCCTAATCTTCACCGGAATATCCTATTTCATTTTCATTTATTTCTTCCCTCATCCCTTTCATTTTCTTCTTTCTTCTTCTCACACTGTCCCCGAAACCTCTCCAATTCTCCCCCAAATCCTCCTCGGAAACCGAGACCGATCCCTCTTTTCCCCACCCAACAATGTCCAAGCAGACCTACAGAGTCTGCTTCTGCTTCCGCCGCCGGTTCAGACTCGCCGTCGCCGAGGCCCCGGACGAGATTCGGGGCTTCTTCAACCGCTACTCCGAGAATGGGCTCATGTCGGCCGATCACCTCCGCCGCTTCCTGGTCGAGGTCCAGAAGCAGGAGAATGCCACCCTCGAGGACGCCCAAGCTGCTATCAACAGTCTCCAGGAGCTCAAGCATTTGAACATCTTGCATCACCACAGGGGTCAGAGTCTCAACCTCGAGACCTTCTTCAAGTACCTCTTCGGCGACATTAACCCCCCAATCGACCTCAAACGCGGGGTCAGGATTTAGATGATTTTGAACTTTTTGCCCCTTCCTTTGAACTCACTGTTACTTACTTCACTTGCTGTGCTTTCCAATTTTGTTCTTTGTTTCTCTGTGAGGGTTTCTGTCGGTTGAGATTTGATGCAATTATAGAATTGAATTTTTCTCGTTCTGAGTAGTTGCTAGCACACTACCTAGCAAGCATTCCCTTGCCTGAGTTTCCTTTTTGGTTTAGTAGGTTTTGATTGGTTTTCTGTTTTAAGATAAGATACATTTTCTGTGACTAGTCCAATCCAATTGTCAGGCAGTTCTTTATTCCCCTGTGAGGTTGCTAACGGATTCTTGATTTCGAAAATTTGGTCGATTGAAGTTGCCTCTTTTGGCTGAATCCTGGGTGTGGCTTGGTTTACATAGCTTTGCTTGTGTTAACTGTACTGAAATTCTTCTATAAAAATTGCCCATTCTCTGTTCTGCAGGTGCAGCAGGATATGACTGCTCCTCTTTCGCATTATTTCATTTACACGGGGCACAACTCGTATCTTACTGGGAACCAACTTAGTAGTGACTGTAGCGACATTCCCATCATACAGGCGCTGCAGAGAGGCGTGAGGGTGATTGAACTGGATATATGGCCCAATTCCAACAAGGATGGCATTGAAGTTCTCCATGGAAGGTACTCTAGTAGTTCTGTGCTCTACCTCCTGAGATGGATGGCAAGATATACATGACTACTCTCTGAAATAGGGAAGTAATGAAAAGATGCATGAGTCTTTTGAACCAACTTCTAGAATTTTTATTGTTCTTTATCTTGTTGATGGCTCTCTAGACTTCAGTCGTCTACTTTAAACCAGGAAAGCGATTATTTGTTGTTGTTATGTAAGACGAATTTTTCTCTGAAGAGATTATTTCTTAATAGCATCAATAATCTTTTCCTGTTAGGTTGTCTTGAACTTGCTTGTAGTCACTGTAATTCTTTCTTTCGTTCGGCTTAGGACACTGACAACCCCTGTGGAACTTATCAAATGTTTGCGGTCTATCAAAGAGCATGCCTTCACTGCATCTGACTATCCTGTAGTCATAACTCTGGAAGACCACCTCACTCCAGATCTGCAGGCTAAAGTAGCTGAGGTAAGAGTTTGTTAATTGAACGGGTTTTAATCTCTTGGGAATTATCATTGTAATGTTTCCTTTGTTTTTCTTGTAGATGGTCACACAAACGTTTGGAGACATTCTGTTTTGTCCTGATTCGGATTGCTTAAAAGAATTCCCCTCCCCTGAATCATTGAAGAAACGGATTATCATATCAACCAAACCACCAAAAGAGTATATGTCAGCTGCAGTTCCCAAAGACACCCAGGAAGGTGATTCACAAAACGGGAAAACTGCAAGTGATGAGGAAGCATGGGGGAAAGAAGTGCCGCATCTTAAAGGCCCTGCTTCAGGCAATGACAAGGTAAGTGTGAACCTTACCTAAATGTGATTTTAGAGTCACCTGGCGGTGGGTGTTTTATCCCTGCAATTTGACTTTCTTCTTGCAGGAAGAAACTGAGGAAGATGAGGATGATGACGAGGAAGATCCTGACGAAGGAGTGAACAGGTTCCAGAAGTCTCTTGCACCAGAATATAGACGTTTAATTGCTATTCATGCTGGTAAGCCTAAAGGAGGAATGGATGAGTGTCTCAAAGTCGATCCTGAAAAAGTGAGGCGTCTTAGCTTAAGTGAGCAGCAGCTAGAAAAAGTTGCAGAGGATCGGGGTACAGATATTGTCAGGTGTGCAAAATTTCAAAATCCTTTATTCTTTTCCTGAAGTCCATCTTGCAATTTGTTGCTTTATTCTTTCAAGTTTCTGTAATACATTAGTGCGGTCAGGTTGAGTATTGAACAACTATTTTTCATCAAATTCTAATTGTTAAAGATGACAGATTTACCCAGAGAAACATTTTGAGGGTGTACCCAAAGGGCACTCGTATTACTTCATCCAACTACAACCCACTAATCGGTTGGATGCATGGAGCTCAAATGGTTGCTTTTAACATGCAGGTATTATCTTTTAAACGCTTATCCTGTTTCCGAGTTTCTTTCTTTGCTTCTTTATCAACTACCTTTCACCAGTTTTTTCTTTCATTTTGTCTTTGCTTTTACTACCAAATCCTTTCAACTAACTAGGCTTAATTTCTTGATTACAGGGATTTGGAAGATCTCTTTGGTTGATGCATGGGATGTTCAAGTCCAATGGAGGGTGTGGTTATGTGAAGAAACCAGATTTTCTACTGAAATCAGGTCCTAATAATGAAGTATTTGACCCTAGAGCTACGTTGCCTGTGAAGACAACTCTTAAGGTGATCGCCACATCTAAAAAAATAAAGGATATGGAATCTACATCCACAGCGGCTCATTTTTCTCACAAAAACACATTCGCCTTTTTCTTGCCTGTGTGACAGGTGAGGATATACATGGGAGAAGGATGGTATTACGATTTCCGCCACACTCATTTTGATCAATATTCCCCACCAGATTTTTACACCAGGGTTAGTTCAATCCTCAATTACTCAGTTTTCATGTGATATTGTGTTACTCGCTCTCCATTTCTCGTCTGACTGATTGGAAAATATCTTGAAGATAATTCAATGATAATTAATCATTCCTGCAAGCAGGTGGGGATTGCTGGAGTCCCAGCTGATGTAGTGATGAAGAAAACAAAGACATTAGAGGACAACTGGATACCGGTTTGGAACGAAGAGTTTGAGTTCCAGTTAACAGTTCCAGAACTAGCCTTGCTGAGGCTCGAAGTCCATGAGTATGACATGTCGGAAAAGGATGATTTTGGAGGCCAGACTGTTCTCCCTGTGTCTGAAATACAAAGTGGAATTCGAGCTGTTCCTCTCCATGATCGGGAGGGCAAGAAATACAACAATGTCAAGCTACTGGTGCACTTTGATTTTGTGTGAGATGAAATGGGCAAAATCGTGGAGAACTCTGAAAGGATACATAGGATTCGGTCGAGGTTGCTGTGCGACTGTGTGAGCAATAATGGCATCTCCCTGTTGACCTTTCTGGTGTTGCAGATGAGGCAGGATATGGAAGTTGCTTTATTTTCTTTGCCGGTTCATTCGTCGACTCAGACTTCAGTCACAGAATCTTTCCTACAGTTTGTATGGCTTAGAGTAACTTGAGCTATCGCAGGTGAATATATGTACCATCAAACAAAACTCCGCCTGTTTGGATAATGGTGTGTCTCTAGGGAGTTGGATTGAAGGTTCATGTCGTAGTGCTGTAAAGGGTGGGTTTTGGCGTGTGTATATGTGGTGTATAAAAAGCAAAATCAAAAGGCATGTGCTTGTGCTTCTTGAAGTTCAGTTAGGGGTCGTTTTTTGTTCATTTGAATAGTGTTTGTTCTGTATCAAATTTAATATATTATTGATTTGCGAAAATTCATTGTTTGCTTTCAATTTTTTGAGTTACCAAATTTGTAGGTTCACGAATTTTGATGGTTCAAATTTGTCTATCCCACAGATTCGTAAATTTTATCTATATGGGTAAGATTTGAGAGATGACTCTAAAATCATAATAATTATTTACTTTTATATCTCCATTAAAAATAAAATAAAGAGTTAGGAAGGTCGAAAACGAGTTTTGAGACGATTGGTAGTCGACAAGTGCCAAAAAGTGAAGAAAATGCCAAAGTCATGGGCTAGGGGTAATTGTCACGGTCTCATGGGCGTGACAATTGTGCCCAGGGCGTGACCTTTGCAAGGATAAGAAGAGTTTGCACATCTTGGGACTAAAAGTTGTCACGGTCACTAGACCGTGACAATTGTGAAGAAGCCGTGACATTGGACCAAAACAGTTGCGTTTTTGTTCGAGATCACGGCCGGACTGCAAAATTCACCGTCGTGACATTCAGCTTGTGACTTTGATTGTCGGGTTGTACAAAAAGACAAAAGCGGGTGAGAGAAAAGAGATCTAGTTTATGGAGAAGAACTTGGTTCTCTCTCTAGGGTTTCGACACGAAACACCAAAGAGGAGTTCTAGAGAGAGAGTATTTGAGTGATCTTCGAGCTCAATTGGGGGCTTGAGTTGATCTTGGCGACAAGGATTCAAGCCTAGAAGATGAGGAAGATGACGATCTTGGGCTATTTTGTAATCTCTCTCTTCTCTATGAACTAGACCTCTTTCTCTTAGGTTGATTAACTCCAGGCCTAGATTTTGGTTTGAAGTTCATGTATGTGACATATTCTACGTTTGATTGATGATTTTATCTATTTGATGGATTGCATGAGTTTGGTTCCATTTCATGTATTGAGCTTTTGACCTAGGAGGGAGAAAAATCCCTTAGAGTCTATTATTGGCGTTTTCGGGTCACTCCTATCTTATATTGTCCGGGTAATCCCCGAATGAGTTGATTCGATCGATCTATTAGCGATATCTAGGTTGAATAGAGCACCTACGCATCCATCAATTCGCCATTCCGGGTTAATCCCGAGGGAATCTATCCACTAACGATAGGATAATGAGTCGATCGAGTTAGGATAATACTCAACATCGACCCAACTGACGAAACTAGTGGTATACAAACCTAAGAGAGCTCCACTATTTCTAATTAGCTAAGTTAGTTAGTTTAGTCTTCTTAATCACTATCCTAGATTGGCTAGATAACGAACCCTAAACCTGAAGTAAGGTAACCTTAGATATCCGTGGTACAATAAATTTTATTACTTGCTTACCTTATGCTACACTTGGTAGTCGGTTATGCTTGGTCGTCGATTGGGATGTAGTTAAAATCGAGCCACAAATACGTGTGGTCCACGGATTTGGATCCTTCAAATTCATGGGCTCCACAAATTTGGTACGTAAAAAATTACAAACAAACGACACTACAATTTTGTAACACATAAGAATTTATGAACAAATCCAACAAACAACAAATTGTCCAAATCCATAATGCTCGAATCCTTTACAAATTCATGAGTTTTTCTAAATACAGATTTTAACCAAACCTCTCATTTTTTCAAATCAAATAACCAAACCACCTCAATTCATAATCTTCTTAAATACAAGTTCTAAAACCAAAATCATCAATTTCCGAATCCAACAAAAAAAAATCCACGACCGGGCCGGAGCTATTCTGGAAGAAATTCTGAGCTTGAAGGCTGATTTCTCATTTAATCAACTTATTTTTGCTCTCGTTGTACTGATAGGGCTGCCCATTTAGTGGCTCAAACTTTATGGCAATGGGGTGGGGCGGGTACCTCAATTCCCATGCCCCGCCCCACGCTACTATGGGTCGGGGCTGGTAAAACCCGCGAGAGTACGGGGTGGGGCGGTCGGCACACTCTTACATGTTATTTGGAAAAATACACGCAAATTTTACTTTTTACAATAAAACAAAGGGGAAAACATTTTATGAATGAAAAAATGTGATAATAGAATGGGTAATTGAGTCTAACAAGTTGTAAGATCGACTGTAACTAATTGAAGAAAAGTCAAAATAAGATAAATATGTATAGATAATATAAATTGAAATAAAATGGGTATAGAACGGGACGGGACGGGACAGGACGAGGTGGAAATAGATACCCATGCTACTATGGATCGGGTAATACTCACGGGACGGGTCAAATTGCCATCACCAGCTTAAATGGCCATTGCATCGGTAGATTGCTTTTTACTTTTCACAACCTTGTAATCTCATGTCTATTTTCAATCTATTATGACAAAAAAAAAAAAAGAACAACAACACACTCAAAATTGCTTCATAGAGGATTTTCTTGCCTATTGTCACAAATAGGGGTGGGCAGCCGGTTCGGTAAACTCGAATCGAATCTGAATTAAACCGAACCGAAATCGAAATAATGCTATTTGGTTCGGAATTCAGAAGGGAAATATGGATATTTTGGAAACCAGGGTTCTTTCAACCAAACCAAATTTCCGACCAAAATACCGAAATATTATAATTGGAAGCTCCAAATGGTGGGTTTTTATGTTTGTAGTTGTCTTTAGACTTAAATATTTGAAATGTTTTATGACTTATGTGTTGAAAAGTTTGATTTTATCATTGATGATGCATATAATTGCATATTTATTGTTTATATTACTAATATTAGGGGTGAAAAAATAATTTAAAAGTGAGAAGATACAAGTAGTCTCACAAATTCGGTTTTTTGTGGAAACCGAACTGAATTATAATTCTGTGTAAACCTATCGAGCCGCATTATAATTCGTTTCGAATTCGGTTTGAAGTTAGGGAGAATTCGGGGAACCGGTATTCATAATTTCAGTTCGGCCGAAACCGTACCGACCAAATGCCCACCCCTAGTCACAGAGATTCTAGCTCATCACCTCACCTTTATGACAATGTTTAGAAAATCCTACCGTACTGGTTTGTCCGACGAAAAATATCGAATACCAAAACCAAAACGATAAACAATTTTAATGGGAGGAAAAGATTGAACCACAACTAAATTACAATTTTACTTTAAAATACTTTGCTATTGACTTTTATGATTTGGACCGGGTTTGGGTTTAAACCCGTTCACATCCACAGGGTTGAGTTTGGGTTTAGGTAAACCCACCCCATGGGTACCTGCCCACATCCATATAATTAATTTTTTCGGTATATTTTATATTCTAAACAACTAATCTTATTTATGTTTGTGGAGGCATGTCTAATTTTTTCTTTCTAATTGTGTAGAATGAAGTTGATGTTTAACGAGTGAAGAGTGAAGAAACTTTGAAAGGAAGAAGCTTTCAATTAATCATGTTATTTATGGATAACTTGTGATTTGCTTCAATTTTCTTGAGTTTTATAGATTGGTGTTGAACAATTTGTATAGTTAATTTGTGATTTGCTTGAATTTTCTAAAATGGTGTTTTATATATGGATAATTTGTATTGAAAGATTGATATTTGACTTTAATTTTGATAGAAGTTTGTTATTGTAAATTTTTTACGACAAAAACCCGTGGGTACCCATGAACCCGCGGATACCCAGCTGGTTGAGTTGGGTTTGAGTTTTTTAAACCCAATGAGTTTTACCCCAAATTTTTTTCACGAATAAACCCATAAATTTGAGTTTGGATTTGTCCCAACCCGACCCATTTGGATCATAGTAGGCTAGTATGAGCTCCGCAATAACAAGCCTTGCTTCATGATTAAAAAATAAAAATATATTCACTTCTTTCGAACCTGATTTGTTCTCCACTGAACTCCGTGATCCACCAGCTCGAGGCAAGCTGAACCTGAACCCGGAACAGCGAACCGGAAAGTCGTTTCTCGAGAGCAGAAGACGTCACTCTTCTGTCTCAACATACGAAAATGTCCATCGCCGCCGGAGCCAAGCAACAGTCGTTCACCGATTCAGATTCCGATTCCGACCACTCGCAGTCCGGCGAATCCAACTCCGCCCGCCGCCACACCGACCTCTCCAATTCCATCTTCAAATCCTACTTCGACCTCACCGCAACCACCACCTCCGCTTCGCCGTCCCCGCACGACCTCTCCAAAATCCAGTCCTTCCTCAACTCATCCTCGTCCGGCGCCCTCTCATGCCTCATATGCCTTGAACGAATCCGCCCTTCCGATCCCACCTGGTCCTGCGGTTCCCTCTGCTTCGACGTCTTCCACCTCCTCTGCATCCAATCGTGGGCTCGCCAGGCGTCCGATCTCGCCGCCTTGCGAGCGTCCACTCGCCTCCCGATCACCTCGCAGAAGGCCGACGAGACGGCGATCTGGAATTGCCCCAAATGCAGGTCAGCGTATTCCAAATCTCAAATCCCTAGGACTTACTTCTGCTTCTGTGGCAAGCTCGAGAGTCCTCCGAATGATAATCCCTGGATTTTGCCGCATTCGTGCGGGGAGGTCTGTAACCGTCCATTGAAGAACAATTGCGGCCACTTCTGCTTGTTGTTGTGTCACCCGGGGCCGTGCCCTCCGTGTCCTAAACTGGTCAAGGCGTCGTGTTATTGCGGCAAGATTGAAGATGTTCGGCGGTGTGGGTATAAAGTGTATTCGTGCAACAGTCGATGCAATAAGCTGTTGGGTTGTAAGAGCCACAAATGTAAAGAGATTTGTCATGATGGAGAGTGTCCCCCTTGTCACGAGCGCGGGGTTTATCGATGCCTGTGTGGGAAGAAAGAAGAGGAGAAGGAATGTTGTGAGAGGGATTTCAGATGTGAGATTCCGTGCAAGAAACCCTTGAGCTGTGGGAAGCATTTGTGCGAGAAAGGGTGTCACTCTCCGGAAGGGTGTGGTGGATGTCCGCTGCAAGGGAAGAGGACGTGCCCTTGTGGGAAGAGGGTTCATGAAGGAATGGCGTGTGATGTTGCAGTGCCGCTATGTGGAGATACTTGTGGTAAAATGTTGAGCTGTGGGTTCCATAAGTGTCATGAAAGGTGCCACCGAGGGCAGTGTGCTGAGACCTGCAGAATGGTTGTCTTCAAGTCGTGTCGTTGTGGAAGCTTGAAGAAAGAGGTAAAAACTTGTTCTGGATTATATACATTTCGTTTGTAAGGTTGCTTCATAGTTGGTGCATAAATGAGTTGGCAAATGATGAAAGGAACTGGAAACAGTGCATATTTGATATAGTGCTATTTATTTTTATCGCTTTATAGTATATTGTTTTTTGGGCTAGATTTTACTGACTTGAGATTAGATTCCTTGCTATCAAGATTTAGCATGTGAGAGAAAGTGCCAGATAGCGAGAGATTGTGGACGCCATGCTTGTAGACGTCGTTGCTGTGATGGGGATTGCCCGCCTTGTGGAGAGGTTCGTATAAACCATCTTACTCAACCGAATCTTCTTCACTTTGCTAGAATGTGACAGAGCTTTGAATTTCAGGTTTGTGGGAAGAGACTAAGGTGCAAGAATCACAAATGCCCTTCCCCTTGTCATAGGTATGATTTGTTGTAAGTGGCTTCATTGGACTATATAACAAGACTTGGAGTTGCAATATGGAGGGAGGGGGGCGTCGCTCTACATGTATATTTGCAACAACAATCACATCTATGTGATGAGCTACTTTTGCGATTTAGCATTTCTAGGGACCAAGAGCAATATTTCTTTCATATTGTACCTTTGCTCTCATCCGCTTATCATCACTTGCTTATTCTGTAGAGGTCCCTGTGCTCCCTGCCCTGTGATGGTTCCAATATCATGTGCTTGTGGTCATACACGATTTGAGGTTAGTTTTTCCCCCCTTCGTCCAGACCCTGTTGCTACTGCCAGGAAGTTGTTTATTCATTCTTGCCGTATAAATAGGTGCTTATTGAAGTAGTATTCAATTACTGGTTGATCTGATTTACTCGTCCACATCCAGTTGCATACTGGCAGGAAGTTGTTTATTCATTCTTGCAGAATGAAATGCTGATTATTGAAGTCTTCTTCAGTTACTGGTTTACCTTATTTCTAAAGCTAGTGTCAGGAACTTATGTTTCAGAGTATAATTTGCCTTCTCTTCTTGATGCTAAAGGATGAAACAACAGATTCTCTATTCTGTGATTTCTGCTATAAAATTGCTTGCATTGATTTGTCACAAATGCAAATTGATTGGTGGTCGTTGATGTGTTGCTAGGTTCCTTGTGGAACGGAGAAGGACCAAAAGCCTCCTAAATGTCGAAAATTATGTGAAATTCCTCCTTTGTGCAGGCATGGGACATACATCAAGGTATTACTAAAAATGTTTTATCTCAAAATTTGGACTTCGTGCATATTTTTCATTGGTTTTAACACTGTCGAAACCTTCTGTTTTATCCATTCCAGTGATTTGGTTATTTTTACATGTTATCTTGATGAGCGGTCTAACCATTTCTGATTTTGGAACACTGTCCAGCCACACAAATGTCATTATGGTGCTTGCCCACCTTGTCGGTTAATTTGTGAAGAAGAGTACCCATGTGGACATAAGTGCCGATTAAGGTTCTCCTTTATTTTTTAGATAATTAACTTTTTTCAATATATGGTACTTGGATGGTAATTCTAGAGATTCACTTCAACAATCTCTCATTGTTTTTATGCTTCAGATGCCATGGTCCCATGCCCCCTCCCAAACCTGAATTTATGTTCAAACCAACTAAGAAAAGGCCTATTCATCAGAGTGAGTCTACCCCGGGGTCTCCTTGCCCTCCTTGCCCCGAACTTGTTTGGAGATCATGTGTTGGCCAGCACTATGCTGCAGAGAGAATGGTTGGTTCTATTCTGTGGGTTCATTTGTTTAATACCTGTGTTGGTTTTGGTCCACTGCACGGCTTTTCTTGTTCTCTTTATGTTTCTTTTTCTGTTTTGAATGTTTCTTTCCCTGTGTTTGTAACTTGCCGTCTATTTCGTGTTTGCAATTTAGATGGTCTGCTCGAACAAAACCATGTTTTCTTGTGAAAATCTCTGTGGGAATCCTCTTCCTTGCGGCAATCACCATTGTACAAAGACTTGCCATGCTCTGAAGTTCAATACCTCAAATTGGTTGGGTAAAATTGCTACAAGTGAGTCGTGTGAAAAGTGTAATCTTCCTTGTGAAAAGGTAATAGACCTTCTCAGTTGAAACTTCTAAAATCGGTTGGGCCAAGTTATGTCTTTCCTATATGGATATAGTTTGTCTACTGTATGTAATTGCATAATATTCAAAACATGCACAGGAGAGGAAGCCTGGGTGTACACATCCTTGTTCTTTGCGGTGTCATCCTGATGATTGTCCACCTTGCAAGGCGCTTGTGAAACGGTCTTGCCACTGTGGCTCTATGGTCCATGCTTTTGACTGCATTTACTACAACAGCTTGTCAAAAAAGGAGCAAATTTATGCTCGTTCTTGTGGTGGACCCTGCCATCGGTACGTAGAACTACTCTCTTTTCTAATGGTTGATGATATGCTGTGTGTGTGTGCATAGTGCATAGTGACCACAGGCATGAGGTGCTTGCCTTTTGTGCCTGCTGATTGCACTGCCTGTGCTGGATCCTCTTATTGCTTTCCTTTGATATTTGAGCGACTATATGGAAACACCACGAAGCGTTATGAAATTAAGAGATTTTATCGACCATGAAATCGAATGAGAAAACTAAAAAAGTATGACATGATCAAACATAAAAATGGGAAATTACTAGCCAAAGAGGCCCGTGGTCAAAGGGGTGGAACTTTCAGACTGTGCCTTGTCTAAAAATGTGAAGGTGCAGAGGACTGCCCCTTGAGAGCAGATCTGCGCTTGTGGTGGGACCTTCCCTGTTTACTTCCTATATATCATGGAGTAGCAAATCAAACCAAGAGGGGGCTACAATGATATATGTTGGGCTTCAGATTCACTTTAAGTTATTCTCGCGATCCAAGACTACAGTTTATTACAATATTACAAAATTGCAGCTCTATGCCTTGGGCTGAAGTACTTCCTATATGGTTGTCCGTTGGCAATAATGAAATATCTTTCCTCATGTTGCTGGATATAATTATTTTGAGACCTTTTATGCTCTCGCATGATGTCTTGAGTTGGAAGCTGTCAACCCTCTCTTGGTTGTGCTTTTATGAGACATTCTATTTATGGTTTCTGCCATTGTTGTCACAGTCCACAGGTTGTATTGGGTTTGGATATCCCATGAAGTCTAGCTGCATTGTAGTCGATATCTGTCAGGTCTAGAGTACCTATAACATTGTATTAGTATGTTCATAAGTTCTGAAACTATTGCCATGTTATCGATGCAGGAAGTTGCCTAACTGCACACATTTATGCCCAGAGACATGTCATCCAGGTGAATGTCCATCACCTGACAAGTGCAGCAAAAAGGTAAGGAATTATTCTATCAGCTGAGATAAAGAACAAAGTTTGGATGATTTTTTCCAGAGCACTTAATGGAGTAAAAACCTTTTCTGAAGGTTACTGTTCGTTGTCGGTGTCAAACTTTGAAAAAGGAGTGGCTTTGCAAAGATGTTCAGGAAGCCCACCGCGCAGCTGGTTCTGATCCCAAAGATGTGTCTAAAAATCACTTTGGACTCGGACTTCTACCTTGTAATTCGGATTGCAAGGCTAAAATTCAAGTTGTGGAGCAGGAACTACATTTGCGTTCATCAAAGGATGCTGAGGTTGGTGCCTTTTTACCTTGACCAGAATCTCATTTAGTACTGCCAATGCCTATCTGTTTGCATGTGATGATGAGTTTTAACTCATGGAATCATTTTTTCTCTCAAACTTTTTGATGTCATTGATGGTAGAATTTATCAGCCGTGTAAATGAACCTGCATTCATATATCCCGTTACTTGTACGTTTTTCTCAGAAAGGGTTGTCTGAAATGATAGCTGCCCAAACCCAAAAAGTTATAGGTTAGGTAGGCATCTATTCAAGTGAAACACCCCTTGTGTGATAAAATACAAATCAAGTCACCCATCACTATCAGTTATTTACTACTGAGAAACTCTTTCAGCAGCATCTTGCACATTATTGGCTTAAGCAACTTTGAACTGAAATGTGTTATGCTTTTCACATCTGTGGTAGGTGAAAGACAGCACTACTGAAGCACAACCTTCTAAGCGTAAAAAACGACGTCAACGGTTACAAGAAGCAAAACAGTTATCCACACTCCAGGTAATGTGATAGACCGTTGGATATCCACACTTCAGTACGTGTTGAAACCGTTGGATTGCCCGTGCATTCCCAGCACTCCCAGGTGCACATCGGGATTGAATTAAACCATCCTGATCTAAAGGCTCATCGTTGGGAAGAATGCACAGGAGGAGGCAATCCAACAATGAACAGTAAAATTTTGTTTGTCTTTCTTGACTACTGACATATCTAATGAGCTAGTCATACTATTTGGACCAGAAAATTCTCCCCGCCGTGAAGAAGCTCCTTCTAGTTGTCATCCTCGTGGGTACTCTGGTAGCTGCATCATACTATGGTTACAAGGCTCTAATGTGGCTCTCGGATTACATGAACGAAGTGGAAGAGCAAAGACACAGTAGCAAAAGAAGATACCCCAGAATCTAGCATATACACACCTGTGGACCCTCAAGTAAGCATATTCCTCGAAAACTTGCTGCTTCATTTACTCTAATAAAGCAAGCCTCACACAGCAGAGAACACTAAGATTGATGGGGAAAAGGGTTCAAGCCTGTAGGGAAGGAGTTCAATAATCTGCTTCAATGATTTGTGGGACTAGTTGGATAAGAGTTGTTTTGTGTTTGGACATTTGGATTCCTTATACCTGGATTTACACACAACACTCACTCACTCACTCACTTGGTAGAGGAAGGATTGGACATCCTGTTGTTGTTTTGGGTTTGTGTGGTTATCTGTTGGAACCAAATTGGGTGCCTCTACAGCAAAATTATTGGGCAGGCAGAATAAGAGAGGGGCCGGAGCGGCGAATACGGTGTCGTTTTCTTGTTTTAACCTTGTTTTTGGATAGTGCTTGTGGGATGTTTACTTGATACTTAAAACCATTTTATTATCTGTTAGTGAGACATGATTATAATAATGTGTACAATGCTGATAGTGCATATTGTTATAGGTGCTGCGAATATCAATCCTGTTAATTTATTGATAAACACACAATCGGGAACGACTGGTTTATATCTAATATTAGCAGTCAAAAAGACTAGTCGTTTACCTCGTTTGATGGCTTGTTTACTCTTTGACCATTTTTGTTTCTGTCGCTCTGATTGTACCAATTATGGTTTCTGTGGTTACCTTGGGTGACACGTCTGATACTACTGGTAGACACGGGCTCAAGATAGGGTGAGTAACCAAATTTGAACACTTCTTTTAAGTGGCCGTAGATCTAAGGGTGGAGAATTAAAGGAATCTATTTTACCTAGTTTTTTTTATTGGATCATATCTTTTTCATTCTATTTCTAACTCGGATTTCAATTTTTTTTTGCACAGATGGAACGAGTTCGTTGTGCTTTACAAAATGATATCAATTTTCAATATTTTTTGAGAAAAAAAAATTCATACCTCTCGTTACCAACTCTATACCATATGGTATCTTCTTCGTTGTTTACTCGTTTTCGGAAATTTTTGCACAGAAGGAACGATTTAATCATGATCTATTGGATTTCAAAATTTTCTGAGTGAAAAAATTTCATACCTCTCGTTACCAACTCCATGCCATACTATACCACCCTGGTATGGGTGGTATTTTTCATAACCAGGGTGATATTTTTCATATCATATGGTATGCTGTTATTTAATACCAGTCAATACCATTTGGTACAGTTAATACCATATGGTATAGACTGGTAATAACTGGCAAATTTTTTTGTTCCAAAAAATATCAAAGTGGATATCATTTTGAAGAGCACAATTAATCTGATCTAACTGTGCAAAAAAATTAAATTTCGAGTTAAAACGAGTGAGAAATCGTCTGTTAAAGATTAAAGAAAGGAAAACTAAAGGTTTTTCGAGGAGAGAGAAGGAGGTGCTGATGTGGCAGATTCTTATTGGGTTATGCATTAGGTTACTCACCTGATGGTTACTGATGGGATTCGGACTCGTAGACCCGAAAGCAACACGTACTGGAACAAGAGCTGGCCGCCGACCGGAATGAACTTGAGGCTTGATCGGTTGGTTCAAGTTTCAGAGCGAACAACATTCGGGCTAGATTCTTTGTCCTTCTGGTTGCCGTATCTTTATTCAGTTCGTCATAATTTTGCATGTGGTAGTGTTTGAGAAAACGTGTTGAATCTGTATTTCCGGATAAAGTCATAGGCGGTATGAAATTGTTGAATGTTAAAAATTACTTTGTGAGTGACTTTTTTGGTGAAACTTTTAGTACAATTTTAGAATGGGTTATAGCCTTATAGGTATAATATGCCCCTCTACTATGACGGTTTATCAAACATGCCCTTTTACTATCTTTTACATCAAACATGCCCCTGTACTTTGTAAAAATGATCAAACATGCCCTTTTGTTTAAATTTTCATGGAAAAACTGTTAACCAAGGTCGAAATTTGGTTTGGGCGGCACAAATATCTAAAATATCCCTAATAATTTCACTTTAGAATTTTTTTTTTGTTCTTTTGTATAGTTAAATAATTTAAATAATTTCACTTTGAAGAGAACCAGAGAAATAAAACGGGAGACAAAGCTGACATTTTCGCTCTCATTTGCCAATGTCAGGTCGTCTAAATCTCGGTTCAAACATGATTGACGATTTTTTAAATGAAAATTTTAACAGAAGGGCATGTTTTATAATATTTTCAAAGTATAGGGGCATGTTTGATGTAAAAAATAATAGATGGACATATTTGATAAAACGTTATAGTAGATGGACATATTATACCTCCTTTTAGAATCTTTGCTATAATATGCCACTGACCCCACCAGCAATCAAAATTTAAGATTGCTAAAGTGGAATGACTTTAAAGAACTAATGTGGAATCAAATGGATTTAAGATTTTGGGTAATATGTAAGGTGGAAATGCGGAATGAATGAAATTTTAAAATTCATGTATTTTATAGGTAAAATTGTACGAATTTATATAATGTCAGGATATGGTGTTTGGTTTAGGACTATGATATCAGAGTTTGAGTAAATTTTCTAAATATTTTGGGCAAACTCACGGCACAGAGAATATATGAGGTTATAAGGGGACAAATTCCTACACTTTCTTTCAATTAATCAGGTGTCTAGTTTAAGTATTGGCCTATTATCAACTTGTTGCCCTCTTTTGCCCATGCAATCATAGTTGAAGATCTTAGGATCTTCAAGGATCTTCAACTATGAGCTGAGAAATTCGAAGCTCTAAAATTATTTGCTGGATGTAATCCTGTGCTTTTATGTAATTGAAGACTTGTCATTGAAGCATTTTTTATATTTAGAAGAAAACTAAAAGGAGTTATTCATACTTGTTTTTTTTATGTACCATCATAATCGTTTTTTTTTAATGTAGTTTTCATTAAATGCTAGGCCCAACTATCCCAACTAATTAGGAAAATGATGGGCTTGCTACATGTTTTGTTACTCTGATTTTCTAATGGACTAGCTTTTTATCTTTGCCGAGATCAAACGAGAAATCGATGTATTTGAATTAGTATTATTACTGTACATTTCATATTGTTTATTTTATGTCTCGAGTGAAATAATTATGCATTTAATTATTAATTAGTGAAATATTATTATGCATCGAGTGAAAGCAGACCAAATACATATCATATTGTTTATCTTTGCCGAGATCAAACCAAATACATTTCATATTGTTTATCTTTGCAGAGATCAAACGAGAAATCGATGTATTTGAGTTAGTATTATTACAGTACATTTCATATTGTTTAAGTTGTGTATCAAGTGAAATATTATTATGCATTTTTTATTAATTAGTGAAATATTATTATGCATTTTTTATATTGTATCAAATTAAACATCCTAACACTTTCCCATGAAAGTACAGAAAAGTTTTCTGCCCCCTTTCAACGGCAATGAACATAGAAGAAAAAGCAACTACGTGACCAAGGGACGTGGTCACAATCAATTATGATTTATGAGAGACTGGAAAGAAAGTTGGTGGAGTAACTGAAAACCTACGCTTTTATGGATTGCGACATCCATCCTTTCATTTTGAGCTGTCCAAATCAAACATACAAAGAAAATTGGGTGGCAACCAAAAAATCAAGCAAAGAATTTCGGGTACCAAATCATTCTTTAGTCATTATGCTAGGGGTTCGGCTCTCTTGTTAAAAAGATCGCACTCGATATCAGTAATTTATTGTTTCATGTGATCACCGCTAAATGAGTTGCTACTGTTGATAATAGACTCATTTTGACATCTTCAGCTAACTGATAAATGAACTACTGAATTCTCTATCTTTATTTTTCTTAGATGTATCAATACTCATATGCAAATAAGAATAGGTTTTGCAAAAATTAATCACTCGCGAAGGATCATGCAGTAAACTACTTTGTTGTTAACGTTCTCTGCTCTTATGAATTTGTCAATTGCTCATAATATTGGGATAACGTAGCTATACGTATTCGTTTAAACTAATCTCCATTTCGTGGGGAAAATGAACCTATACCACGTCTAAACTAGTTAACTCGCGAATTTTTTTTTTTTTTATGAAAATCAAAGAGACATTCTTATTGCTTAGATGAATAAGTTACATTGTCCAGTTTCAGCTGTTCAATAAGAAAAATAGATTTGGTAGCAGATCAGTGAGATCTCATCAGTATAGTTTTTTGCAAGAGAATAAAATAAATTAACTCTAGCTTCCCCTAACTAACAGTCGTTGGAGAACAAGTACATACAGCAAGCAAACATTTAATGTTCGAGAAACAGAATCCACTAAAATCTCAATCCAGATCTTCTCCAGTTTCACCATTTCCTTTTCATTTGATTTGTTTTGGATGAACTTCTTTTACCAAATCTAGATGTGAATGAATGAAAAGACTCGTTCCTAGATCCTAACTATATCTCTATTTTCGGTCTTCCCCCGCCAATAAATTTGGACACACATTTAACCAGACAGCTACAGAAATGTCAGGCCCCAAAAGGCGCAACGGCGGTGGGGGCCGCCGGAGGAGCAAGACGACGACGGTGGAAGGTGGTGGGTCATGCGTAGTGGTTCACCGGCCACCTCCGTCTCTGACTTCTCAGCTCTCACCAACATTTAATGTGGGAAAAAATTGGGTCAGAAGCTCAAGAAATTCGTCATCGGTTGGTCGGTTCACAGGCTGTTTTGAGAAAATATGTTAGAATTATGAAATTCCGTTGTTGCGAATTGCTATATAAATTAAAGGGCAATTTCTATTTTTTTTTCAAAACTTTTTTAAATTTTTTATATTATTCAAATCTATCAAAATACTAAAAATTAGCTAAATGTTAAATTTTAATTAGCAATTTTGTTATTAATATTGACTTGACAACATGATACTGATTTGGAAGAGACAGATGAATGTTAATATTCCAAAATTTTAGTATTTAAACTAAGAAAATAGTTACAAAATTATTAACGGTGACATAAAAATTGCTAATATTTTGAGGTATTACGAAAGATTTGGCGAACTAATAACATTTTAATAAGTTTGGATAATAAAAAAAATCTGAAAAAGATTTGAATAAAAAATAAACATTAGCGTAAACTAAATGCGGAGGCGGCGCCCGCAACCCATGAAGTTTTTAATTATAATAAAGAAACCCAAAAACGAAATAGCCATGGCTACGGAGCTGTTCAGGAAGAAGAAGAAGCCTCATTGACTCTTGTTGGCCACATTGCGAGTTTTCTTAGCAGGTCAAAAGTGAAAACGAGTTCACCCTTAAACGTGTACTTGTGTGAACTAAATTAATATTATTATGCACTTCAGCACATATATAAGTTCTAAACTTCTATTAATAACTCGAATCGATTATGTGCAAATGTCAAAACTCATATAAATAAGTTTTCATTTGAGGAAATAAGTTAGTAAAGAATATAATATTCATAACGGTATATTTTCTTGTAACTCGAATTATTAAGAATAACTTATTCTTAATAGTGACAATAAGGCTCATTTTATTCATGGGTACCTCAATCTCTTCCCTGAAAACTGAAAAGTCTTCCTTTCATTTCATTTCATCGTGGAAGAAAAGGAAACCCTTGGTAACCCACCAGCCATAAACAATGATAACGGACTAGTTTGGCCCTGCGGCAACTTCTGCAGAAGCAGCGTTTGGCTGGAGTTTTTGGAGAAGCACTTACAAAAAAAAAAAAATTGAGTGTTTGGCTGAAAAATTAATAGAAGTGTTTTTTAATATAAGAGATTACGTAAAATTACTATAAAATTTTATAATATAAAATATGAATAAAAATTCTAAACAATAAAAAGTAGTCAAAAATTGGAAGATTTAGCTTGTATGAATCGTTATTGGTTTGATGCCAATAATGGCAGTCCATTCAGTATCTTGTTATGTTTCTTTTATATTAAATAATATAATTTTATAATTTATTTTATTTTTAAGATGATATAAATGAAAGAAAATTATATTTTCTTCAATAAAATTAAAATATGTTAAGTATAATTTTGTATTTTCAAAACAACTTTTCGCAAAAGCGCCAAATCAGAGTTTCTATTTTTATGTTATACAAAAGCATTTTTCAGCTTTTCAAAATTCGAACTTTTAGTTCTGTTTGGCCCTGTTTCAACTTTTGAAACCAAAAAACACTTCTAAAAGCTGGGGCAAACATAGGCAACAAAGGGCTCCTGCTTGCTTTGTGGAGAACAACCTAGCAAAATCTCGCAACTTCAAAAATCTCAAAATGAAGAATGTGTATTGCTAAATTCGGTTGAAAATATATACTTTTCGAGTTTTTATATTCTCAAAATTTCTAAAATCGTACCATTTTATTCGTAGTGATTTTTTCCCTTTCATTTTCACGCTTTTTGATAGGATTATGACTTGGAATGCCAAATGAGGAAACCAGTGTCGACGAGGAGAATGTTGCAACAAAGTGAGCCTTGGTCCTCTCCTCCCCTCAAAGGCAACACAATCATCTATTCATTTAGTCACTGTTGTTGTTGGAGAAAATCGAAATAACAAGGCAAAATACACTTGCATAGCCAAAACTATCACCTTTGTGCCACTTATAGCCACTTTCGGTGAAATACCACTAATAGCCACTTCCGTCCAATTCTTTAACGGTGTTACCTTTAAGTCTGACTGGACAAACGGAAATGCTGACGTGACGAGCTCTTATTTCCAATATCCTCTGTAATTATCCACGTGGATAATGATTAATTAAAAAAAATAATGGACCAAAAAATAAAAAGCCCTGACCGTTCCTTCCCTTATCTTCATCTTCTTCGAAATGTACAGCAACGTTTATCCGATCTAGAAATTTCCCCTCTACTTCTCATCCATTCGAATTTTGAACCGAGTCCAGTCGAGAAACTCTCTAATATCGAGGACAGTTCTGGAAGAAGGGCTTCGAAAGTGGAGGAAAAGGGGGTTTCTTCTTCGGAATTGGGCGCCTCTCCGCTAGCTTCTTTCTCAGTCGCCTTTTCTCCTTCTCTTTTATCTCGACCAGGAGCGACCAAGACAACAGCATGTGGTGATGGTAGATGGCGAGAGTTTTGTTGGGAGTGGCGCTGCGGGAACAGGCTTGCAATGATGGTGGTGAAGTCAGGGGAGAACAACGAATCGATGTCCCTGAGGCTGATGTTAACGAAGGCGAACGGTAGCTGCGATAGGTAAATCCACCGTCGCTACTCTGCTGCGAACCTGCGGCGGGAGCTCGAATCGACGATTGACGGTGCCTTCTTCTCTGGTTCTGGTGAAGCAGAGGTAGATGGGGGTGGCGACTGGGCGACTTGGAAGACTCGAAGGCGAACGGGATTGACGCAAGCGAGGAAGATGTAGCGAACTTGGTTGCTCAGCTTCTTCCCATCCTTTCTCTCTGTGAGGCATCGATGGCATCGGGAAACGAGAACCAAATAGCTCTGCTTGAATCGAGAGAGGAAGAAGCTCTCTCTAGCACCAAATAGCTCCAGATTCTGGGTGGTCGATTCAACCCTATATTGAGAAGATGTCGATTGGGAAGCTTCAAAATTGGCGAAATTTTTTGGGGGAAATTTGGGGAAAGCTTCAATCTCCGATTTTTTGTTATTTGCGGGAAGTTTGGGTAGGAATTGCCGATTCAATCGCCAACAGGCAGGGAGCAAACCCTAAAAACAAAATCGGGGAAAGAGGAGGAAAAATTTTAATTTTTTTTCTTGTTTATTTTGTGTAAATAATAAATAATTTAAATATCTGACGTGTCACTATTGGCTTAGTTGTTGCTGACGAGTCTGCTGAATTGGCGCCTCGTTAGCCGTCCGTCAAATAAGTTGACGGTGTTATTAACATCGTTATAGTTTATAACGGAAATGGCTATATCTGACACGCAGCATCTTTCAAAAGTGGTTATTAGTGGTATTTCGCCAAAAGTGGTTATAAGTGGCACAAATGTGATAATTTTGGCTATGGAAGTGTATTTTGCCAAATAACAAACACTCTAGGAAATGAGCTTCATGTAAATAAAATTAAAAAAATATAGCAAAAATAAAGCTGATTTTTTTTTAAAAAAATCATCTGCCTACTTTCTTTATACAGAAAGAAGTATAAAAAGAGCACCAACCAAAAGACCCGGGTCGGGTCACCCACCAAAAAAGAACTCTGATCGGAAGAATTCAACAATTAATCAAATCTGTGGCTCTAAGATGAATCTCAACCAAAGATAAGATAGTATAACGGTAAAATTGTCGCGACAATAAAAGTTTGGATTTGCAAATCATAGGTTTGAATTCAAGAGAGGTTCGTTAATGTTCCCGAAGGAATAACTACAAGGCTGTTATGGACGAAGCCCCGTTGACGTCAAACAAATGTGATTGCAGATGACCATCAAATTAAGTACAATCCGCTGTTATGCTATTCCACCCCAAACTTTTATAATCTATCTAAACTAATCCTCCAATTTCCCAAAACTATCATATATCAACCACCAAAAAAGATCCCCCAATTCACTCGGAAACAATGGAGATTGTGCCGCTGGAGATACTCCCATGGCTGCCCTCGCAAAGCACCAACGCCCTCTCCAAATTCACAACAATATCCGCCATCGTCGGCCGGTCCTTCCCTTCGGCGCTAACGCAGTGCATCGCCGTGTACCCCACCAGCTCCACCGCCTCCGCCTCGTTCACATCCGGCTGCCCCACCCTCCCGTCCAGTATCCCCCACAGCTCCCCGCCGGCGATCCGCGCCGCCGCGTACTCCACCACACTCGTCGGCGTCCCTTCCCCGTCGTCGCCTTTGAAAATCGCCCTCTTCCCCGTCAACAACTCCAGCAAAACAACCCCCAAACCGTACACGTCGCTCTTCGTCGTCAGCACGTTCAAGCTGTAGTACTCCGGATCAATGTACCCTACCGTGCCGGCCGCCTTCGCCGGCCGCCGGTACTCCTCCCTGTCCGGGTCGGGTCCCAGCAACGACAACCCGAAATCCGACACCCGGGCCACCCAATTCCCGTCTAGAAGAATATTCGACGATTTGATGTCCCGGTGTATGATCGGCGGGACGGCGTAATTGTGCAGGTACTCGATTCCTCTGGCCGCGTCCAGGGCGATTCTGATCCTCATCTTCCACGAATTGATCAAGCTGCTCGATTTCGCGACATTGTTCCGGTCGTGGAGGTGGTCGTACAGAGCGCCGTTTTTCATGTACTCGTACACCAGAAGCTTTTCATCACCTCCGTCGTCGCAGTATCCGACGAGCCTTACTAAATGCTTGTGGTGGAGGCGGGAGAGGAAGGACAGCTCCGACTCGAACGCGCTCTCTTTCTCCTGGTATTTCTTCGCCTTCTTGCTCGTTTCGCCTCTCTTGATCGCGACCTCCCTGCCGTCGGCGAGCTTGCCTCTGTAAACGACGCCGTAGCTACCGGCGCCGATTTTGTTCTCTGTTGAGAATCCGTCTGTGGCGGCGGCGAGCTCTGAGAAATTGAATTCCTCGGCTCGGGGGTCGGCGTGCTTGGATGAAGTCCCGCTCCACTGGCGCCTCATTGCTCTGGAGCTCTGCCGCCGGAAGGTTGAGGATCTTGAGGTGATGATTCCTCCTCCGCTGCTGTTGTTTGAGGTATTCGATCCTCCACCGTTGCCGTTGTTTGAGCCTGCTCTGGTGATTGTGGGTTGGACGGAGTTGTGAACTTTTTTTCGGCCTCCTGTCCACAGGCAGTAGAATACTGTGCATATGCCTGCGAAACCTCCGACTGATCCGACGACAGCGAACGACAACAACCCCTTACTCAAGCTTGTTGATGATGATGATGTAGGAGGTGGTGGCAGCGGCGATGTAAGGAATGGCGGCGGAGGGGATGCCTCTGTCGAAACATTGAACCCGCACGGCCTGCAAATCACCCCTGAACCGCCGCACCAGTTCTGAGAATCTTCGTACACGCCGCATTCGTCGCAGGAAGAAGATTGGACGCAAGGCCCTGGCAGAATCGGTGGCAGTGGAAGGATCTGATAGGGCTCTGAATTCGAATTCGAAGGCCATCCGGGTCCCCAACAGATTGTCGACAAGTTGCTCGACAAAATGCCACACAGAAAATTCGACCCAGAGACGATAGACTCGAAGAAGATTCCTTCAATCCCATTGACCACCATCCCTCCATCTCCACCCCAACAAACCACCGACCCATTGCTCCGACGAAGAGCGCAACTGTGATTGGCTCCCAGCGCCAACTGTGAATACTCCAGCGGCGGCGAATTCAGGGGAACATTGAGCTGCCCGGAGGAATTGTCTCCTCTGCAAACCACAAACCCAGTCGAATTCACTCCGCATACGTGAGACCCGCCAGCTTGAACAGTCAACATCGACATGTTCGCAAATCCCATTTCGATTCTCTGTGCAATCGGATCGCTTCCCCAACACCGAATTCTGCTCCCGTTAGCCGAAATTCCGCAAGAAAACCCGTAACCCGATGAAACTGCCCTGAATCTATCCCGGGGCAATTGGGTTCTAAAACTCTCATCCCCTCTCCAACATCTCACCGTACCGGAATTCGAATCCGAATCCCCAACAGCCGCCGTCGTCGAGCAAACTTGATCACCCCCAACGGAAACGCTCTGCAACAAAACAGAGGTGCTGAAATAGATTCGCTTGACGCTGTTGGGAATGACGGAATTGTTGTCGGGCGAGAATGTATCCCAGCAGAGCAAAGCGGAGCCGCCGGAACGGACTCCGCAGAAAATATCCTGTCCGCCGGAGATCGAAGAGAAGGAGATGTTGGGTTGAAGCGCTACGATTGGTGGCAGAGAGCCGCCGCCGGGTGGTCTAAAACAAACGATGCTCTGGGTAGCCTGATAGGAGACGATTCCGCAGGCGGCAGGGGAGCCGGAGATGACGGCGAGGGTGGAGCCGGATCCCAGGGCATGGGAGAGTAACGGTACGCAGAAAAGTATGACGACGGCGGCGACGGTGGGGCGGAGAAAAGCAGGGGAGGGTGCGCTCTTCATTGAAAAGGGGCGTGCTGATGACGGCGGCGGAGGCGGTGGTGTTGGTGGGCTCCGCCGGGCGGGGGCTGCTTCATTGGGCCTAGTCTTTGTTTCTAGAGAGGGAATGGGAGAGAAGGGGATGGCGGAGGTGGAAATCTAGAGAGAGACTGCGTTTTCATTTTTATGTAGTATACAGAGAGAGAGAGAGAGAGAGAGAGAGGAAACGGAGTTTTGAAGCTGCCAGTGAGTTTCAGGTCCTTTAAGGCCGTGTTTGGGGAGGCAGTTTTTGTAATGGTAATGGGTACTGCTCTAGTGCTCTACTCAGTCAACAAGAATAACAGTACAAGTCATGGGTGTGAAGGTTGTACTCTTTGTATTGTCAATGAACAAGCACGCTACTAGTAATTGTATTACCATGAGATAACTATTTGAAAAAAATATATATGGAAAGCAATTAAATGAAAAAAGTTTTGGAAAAAATGTTATTATATTTCCATTTTGACAATGACATAATGGCATGTTCATAACTTGTGTTTAAATTATTTCCTAAAATACAACATAAGATAAGTGTCATAAACCAGTTGGTCTCAATAAGTCGAGTTATTGAGACTAATTGGTTTATGACATGATATCAGAGCTGGTTTCGTCAAGTGGTCGTGTGTTTAAATCTACACGATCCCCAATATAAACAGTTGATTAAAGCACAAGATATGATGGGCCTCTACAAATTTCAATCTCGTGAGTTGGCTTTCGTTTGAGAGGTGTGTAAGAGAGTGGTATAAGATCCATAATAATAGGGCTGGTAAACGGTTATTCCGTTAACAGTGTAACCGATAACCGAAAAAGAACCGATGCTTAACGATTATATCGATAACTGATTAAATAGTAAACGGTTGGTTCCCGGTAGCCAAATTTAGCTAATAACTAACCGATGGTTAAACGGTTAATAACTGACGGTTAAACGGTTAATCGACTAACGAATTACGACCATCTTTATAGTTAAGACCGAAAATATAGAACTTCATGATCGTAAATATAGGCTGTAATAGTGACTTAGTCTCAAATGATAAAATTTAAATGAAAGAGGTTTAGAAGGAGCTCAGTAGAAAGGCAGACTTGCGAATAGTTGCTCGACAACAATCAATAACATTAAGCTTCCACGTAATTTGGCGGGGTTTATGGGTTGAGTAATTGTTGTTGTGTCTCTTATCGTTGTATGCTTCTTTAATAAAGTTTGATGATAGAATGATATTATTGTGCACCTGTGTTGGATTCAGTTGATTAAGTATTGGTATATATCTATGTTAAATTAATTTTTATTCAATTATAACAATTTAAGAAAAGAACACATGCGTATGAATGAAAAATTATAAAAAAAGAATTCATAGTTGAAAAAGGAGATCTTTTGTTGGTTAGGTTATCGATCGGTTATTTTGGTATAACTGATGACTCGATATTTGCACATGTTTTCCCCTTTGTTTCTTGATCGTTTAAACTTGCATTATCTCTTCTTTTGCCTATTTTGCGCTAGGTTGTGTTCCTTTGTCACATTTCACGTCCTAGCACATAAAGTGAAGCGTAGGCGCAAGTTTCAAGTCAATCGGAGATCAATTGGCTACTCGGGGGAAGAAACTCGGGTATGACTTGATGAAGAATGGATTTCTACCTCAGTTTTTGACCATATAAGCATGTAATCTTGTCACGAGAAGAAAGAGGACGAGACTACGAGCGTCTGGGATCAAAAGACACCTGATTTGGAGTCCGAACGAGGGAGAAACGAAGAATCAAAGATAGGGGACCAGGAACTGCAAAATACCCGACCATAATACCCTATCGGGTATTTTGACCATCTGATAGGGTATTTTTGGCAGCATCAGAAGGCCCCCCGGTCGTGAACCAAAAATACCCGACCGAGTATTTTCCCTTTTGCCCAGAAGAGTGACCCGAAGCGTTTGTTGATACCTGAACGGTTCCCTAAATACCCAACCGGATATTTGGACCGGGGGTTGCGAACGCATGCTGTTAAAAGCCTGTTTTGTGCGTTTTTGGAGGAGGAGAGCTGGGTTTTGGATCCCAAACACCCAAGAGACAAACCAAAGAGAGAGAGAGAGGGCGATTTGAGGGCATTCTTGGAGTGGAATTGGAGGATTTCTTCATCTTGGAAGCTCGTGGAACAAGCCCAGACTTGAAGACTGATCATCTGAAGATTCTTACTGCAGTCTCTCTCTTCTCTATGGAGTAACTTCCCTTCACTTAGGTTTTGAGGAACCCTAGCTATGTTTGTTTGATTGGATGATTGTATGAGTACTCCTACTTGATAATCTTGAGTTCATATTCAATCTATGCACGTTTTCATGATTCAATTCTGCTTTAGTCGAGATTATTGATTCTGCTTTGATCCTATGAGAGCGAATCGCTGATTAGGTCAATAGAACACCATAGATTGATAGTATTGGATCGATTGCTTTAGTCGAGGGTCGATTCACTGCTTTGTATCGATTGATAACCTCATTCGATAGAGGGAATCTAGTTCAGAACGCCTTGATCGGTTGTTCTAGAAAAGGATACGTCCCTCTAGGCAATTGACTCAAGAGGGCCTTGTTCCTTTAGTCTAGACTCAAGGTCTAGTTAAGGATTCTCCGCATTGTGAATGAAAGTGAAACAAGTTAGAGATCATCAATCATTAATCTGGCTAGTGGCTAGGGGGAATCATACATAAGTGAGTTCCCAACCTGTAATTAGATTAACTTTAACTGTAGTTTGTTAGAGTAGTTTTAGTTCTTCCATCTTAATCGGGTTTGCTAGATAATAAACTGAAGCTGAGTAATAGTAACTCTAGAGACCCGTGGATTCGATATTTATTACTTGAGCCACTATACTGCAGTCCCTTTCATTGGTTACACTTGGCCATTGTTAGGAGTTGTGTCATAGCAAGTCAATAACCTTACCGAATTACTTGGTTAATGGTTATCCGGTTAACGGACGAAATAACCGAGGACCGACTATATTGTTACGTTAACCGACTAATTTAAACTATGCGGTTAACGATAAGAATAAAGTGCTTAACGGTTAAAAGAGAATAGACTAAACGGTTCCGGTTATAATCGAACCGATTATCAGTCCTACATAATAACATTCTCCCAACAACTCGAGTTATTAGATGGGTTGGTTTATGACAATAAAAAGTGATAGTACAACAAAGCTTATTATTATAATGGCCAATAGGTTGTTTGGGTAAATTAGTTGAGAGAAGAAACTATTTGACTCATTATCTCATTTTATAAACGAGTTATGATAACGATTAGTCACGTTGTGAGTATGGTTTGAAGAGATATGGGCTTCTATTTAATTTGTTGGTTAAAAATTTCAATAAATGAAATTAGGGAAAATAATTGAAGTTGTGTTTTTTTATAGTATTTTTCAAAGGACATGGTAATGATTTGACGCGTTAGTTATTAAGCACGATATTGGACCAGATTGACGACCTACTCACGAGTTCGACCAAATTAGTCTAGATAGTGCATAGTTCCAAAGTAAGTATTTCATAAACCATTAGTCGAAGTAGAAAATTGAGGTCAATTTAATGTATTAACCCTTCATTAAAATAATTAGATAGCGGCAGTAGACCAAAACAAACAAGCCCTTATTCTTGTCTTGAAAGGCTAAGGCTGACACCAATGGAGTCGCCATTTATGCCCAAATCGCTATTAATGGCGATAATCGCCATTCAGATCTCCATTTTTGGTGAAGGGAATGTCGATACCTGCATTTTTGGCGATTGGGAGGGGTGGTGGCTGGCACAACCGCCAGCCCGGGCGGTGAGCCGCACGCCTACGGAAGAGCTGCTCTCCCGCGTGCGACACACCACCCGTGCTGTCGGTTGTGCCCGCCACAATCTTTTTTATTATTTTTTTTGGTTTAATTAAAGGTCAAGAGTTTAATTAGTGCTTTAATGATGAAAAATTAGGGAATCACCTTTAGGTTTATCATTTTTCAAGTATTGTGTGTAAAGAAAAATTAGGTCAATTATTTTTTATAAAAAACAATTCGGTGTCAAAATTTAAGAAAATTCTATCAGAAAATTTGTATTTAAAAATGATAACGAATTATATCAAAATTAACATAAATAAATTTGATTAAGATGATCATAAGTACAGTTTTAAGTAAAGAACTACTAGAAAAAATGAAAATCCTCAAATTTAGAGATGGTAGCATTGGAGAGAAATGATGAAAATGGGAAAAATCTAAATTTAGGGATGAAGATTCGAAGATCCCCAAATTTGGGCTAGCATTGGACTTGGCCTATTGCCATTTTTGACGAGGGAGATCTACGCGCCAGGAGTGTAAACCACGTGCACGTCAATAAATTGTTTATTTAAAACAAAACATAGTAAAATGACACGTCATCTTAACTATGTGCGGAAGACTGATTTTTACACTTTTTTGGGGATTGCTAATTATCGCCCTAAATTTTATAATCGCCCTAATCAAATTTACTTTTTTAACCTTTTCTCTTATCACGTACTCTCTCCTGCTTATTCCCTTGAATTTTGAAGTCTCAGATCAGGCGCTGTACGAAACTAGAAACTATCACCAACACTCATACAAAATCAGTTCACCGATCCATTTCTTGATCAACATCAAGGCCTCAAAATTCTGGCTTCGGGAGCGGAGACGAGCCTCTTCTAGGCGGTGGCGTAGCTGAGGAGGCGGGGCCCTGTCAGTATCCATGCGCGACCTTATTTTGCCGATGGAACCGAGCGAGTGAGTGTAGCCAGGAAATTCGACGGCGAGGCATGCTTCTTTATCCCGTCGGATCTCTTCGGCGGCGGATTGGTTGGTGTTGATTGGGGAGAACACTCAGCTTTTGATGGGACTCAATCATGAATACCCATCCCTATCCTCCCACGAACATGTTAAACTACAGATGCTTCAGCTTAGGAAAAACAATCTTGCTTAGTTGCTCTTACTACTTGATGATGATCCCTGCTTGATACCCAGAAACTCGGCTCCAATATTCTTCCGGGATTAGGGATTTTAGTTTTAAGGGCGCTTGTTTAGTTGGTTTCCGATTATTTATTAAGGTTAATCTAGTAATTTTATGTTTTAATTTAGGGCGATAATAGTAAAACTAGGACGACGTTTAGCCATTCAATTTTTTTAACGGAGAATTGTTGACCTTGCTAATTGTTCTTTTGTGCTTTTGCTTTTCTTCTTTTTCTCCCTTCCTCCGAAATGGGAACGAAATTTGTTAAAAGGAATTAATTGGAAGCCAAATCATTTTCATAATCTGTTCAAAACAATTTTTTGTTATAATAGGCGATCAGAGAGCCGGTAATCATTAATTAGTATCATCCGTTAGATTTTAAATGGCAATTGAATATTGGAATGATAGAAAATCATTGTTGGAGCCGGTAATCAATATTTATGGATTTAATGAGATATCTGCATGGTGTGTGAAAGAGGCACTTAATTTTATTTAACAAGATTGATATCCCTACCGAGAAAGAATATGTATATCCCACAAGGTTGTCAATTCCCTAGTTGATTTTTTGACCTTATCCTGTGAGAAAAATGGGCCGCACACATTTGTCGGATCGTCCAAGTACCAGGTTGGAGGTTATGTTGTTTCTTTTTTTTCTTTAGTTTGAGAAATGCGCCTGTTTTCGAATTTTATTTTCGCCTAACCCAATTTCTGGAACTCTTAGTTGAACATTTGAATATAGATGTTATATAAGTGTGTGAATTTTCATTATATGTTGGATCCAAGTACGCCATGTTATTTTGGTGTAATGTTAAATATTATTACCCATTATATTAGATGAGATTTCATATAACTTATAAATGTATTAACAACATAATAATTTTTTTCATATATCCAACCTAATCTGGGTTAAATCAGTCGGACACAACAACATGCCGAGAAATGAGAATTAATACAAGCAAGTAGGGCTAGGAATTCGCCAGGTTTTCTGGTGAAAACCAGATTCACTACAATGCAATTACGGAAAAAATTCAAAAGTACCACTGTTTAAAAAAAAATTTCCAAAAATACCACCCAACCCCAAAAAATTCCAAAAATACCACCCTTTTTCAAAAACCGCCACCCCACCCAGCGGTTTGGTCGAAAACCGCTTGTCGGGGGCGCGGTTTTGGACCAAACCGCGGGCCTAGGGGGCGGTTATAAAAAAAAAAAAATTTTGGACCAAAACCGCTGGGTGGGGTGGCGGTTTGGCCCAAAACCGCCACCCCAACCAGCGGTTTGGTCCAAAAGTTCGGTCGAAACTTCAAACGAACGTAATTTTGCACTCGGGTATCCGATCGTAGCGATTGTTTTTTTCATTTCGCATAACTTTTCAAGATCTACAACTTTTACTAGGATGAAATTTTCAAAAAAGGAACTATTTGTGGATATACGGGACCTTGAGAATAACTTTACCTTTACTTTTCAGAAATCCATGTACATTTTGAAATTATGATTATATTAAAAGTTGTAGATCTTGAAAAGTTATGCATAATCAAAAAAAATTTCATAACATTCGGAGTTTGGAGCACAAAGTTATGGCCGCCCAAAGTTTGACGAAAGGCGAGACCCGGCGGTTTGCGGCTTGCAAGATCTCAAAAAGTTTGCGGCCTCCATTTTTTGAATCCGAATAACTTTTTGAGATCTTGCAAGTCTCAAATAGTCGGGTTACGTCTTCGTCTCGTAAAAACGTCATTTGCCACCCCGAACCACCTTTTTTTTTATTTCGTCAAACTTTGGGCGGCCATAACTTTGTGCTCCAAAATCCGAATGTCATGAATTTTTTTTTTATTCCGCATAACTTTTCAAGATCTACAACTTTTAATATAATCATAATTTCAAAATGTACATGGATTTCTGAAAAGTAAAGGTAAAGTTATTCTCAAGGTCCCGTATATCCACAAATAGTTCCTTTTTTGAAAATTTCATCCTAGTAAAAGTTGTAGATCTTGAAAAGTTATGCGAAATGAAAAAAAAAATCGCTACGATCGGATACCGGAGTGCAAAGTTACGTTCGTTTGAAGTTTCGACCGAACTTTTGGACCAAACCGCTGGTTGGGGTGGCGGTTTTGGGCCAAACCGCCACCCCACCCAGCGGTTTTGGTCCAAATTTTTTTTTTTTTTATAACCGCCCCCTAGGCCCGCGGTTTGGTCCAAAACCGCGCCCCCGACAAGCGGTTTTCGACCAAACCGCTGGGTGGGGTGGCGGTTTTTGAAAAAGGGTGGTATTTTTGGAATTTTTTGGGGTTGGGTGGTATTTTTGGAATTTTTTTTTTAAACAGTGGTACTTTTGGATTTTTTCCTGCAATTACCATATAGAATTTAGAACAAAAAGCAACTCAGGCGAATTATTTTCCACCCTTACATGCAACTTGCAAGAGAAGAGAAACTACGACAAACAAGATGAAATTACATTGTATCTCGATTCACCACTAATTTTTTTTAGACATTTGTTTGTTCTGCTTTCATAAAAATAAAATACGAAATAACATAAATAAGAAATGTATAATAATAAGAAGAAGAAAGAATAAAACATTAAAGAAGTGGAAAGGAAACACAACATAATTTATATTAATCTTTTATAATGATTCGCCATGTATTTTCATAATATGAAAAATATCTAAAATATCTTCATTATCCAAACTATTGATGATTTCACACTTAATATTACCAACCAAAAAATCGTTTGTGGTTTCATAATTCACCCTATTTTGAAGTGTGTTATTCATATAGTTGATTGCACAAGATGCTATTTCAACACGTGTCATGGCAACAGGAAGCACCAATGTCAATTTCAAAGGTCGATAGATTAATGAAAAACACTCGATATTTTATTGACGCAAGCATTTCTCTACAAAGTTTGGCAATTCCCTTTAATCCTGCAAACCTCTCAGCTGTCTTCATATGAAATATATAAGCATCTAGTTGATGAATATCAAGATGTAAAATATCATCTTTGGAGAACTCCTTGGCAAATACCTTTTTCAAGATAATGTCATCTAATCACATGTCTTGAACATCAGGATGAAATCATGATAGTTACGTTGGTCTCTTGAACTCAGATCAGCTTTCGAAGAGTTCACATCAAGTTCATTTAATCTAGATGCAGTGGCGGAGTCAGCATTTCAAACCACCCTGTCCTCTTTTCATAATATAAATATTTAATTAAAAATAATTTAATAAAAAATAATTAAAATTAATTATATCTGCATAATTCATTCATAGATTAAAAATAACAGACTATACAATCAATTTTTTTAACAACCACGGAGAGATTTCATATTGTGAAAGAAACGCAAAAACATTCGTCGTCTACACTATTAAATAAGTCTTTTTCAATGTATCTCACTAAATTAGCATTAGCAAATTGGTCGCCAAATCGACTTGGAAACTTGTTCTTAATATAACTCAAAGTTGAAAATGCTCTTTTTACATTTGCAGTCGTAATTCGTAGAATCAAAACTAGTGGAATTGTCGCTGTTGCTAGACAATTTCAGGGTTGTTGGGAAAAATCGAATGGGCATAAGGAGAAAAAAGATCCGATTAGGTCTTTATATAGTATAATAAATTAATTTTATGTCAATCTATGAATAAGTAATGAGTTGTGTTGTAGTGACAAAAATACTATAATACTACCTATATGCGTTGTTTTGCATCACCAATATACATATATATGACATAATTTTGTTCCTCCGAAATTTACCCCTGTCCCGGGACAAGGCCCAATGGGCCTCCCTCCGCTTATGTCAAGATGTAATGCTAGGGTTATAGTGATTTAGTGAGAGAGGTTGTGACACTGATGGCGTTGATTTTGTTAAAACTCAGCCAGCTTTCCATATGTCCCGCACCCGCACCCAAAAATAAATCAATGTCAAATTCTCAGGGTTACCGACTATCTATATCTTTTGAAAACACATTTCTATTATGAGATGGGTATAGTAGACAGTGTGTAAAACTATTATGTGATAAATCTCTAATGTCACACCTCATAACTTTAACTATCTATTTATGATCTCAAGTTACTAAATTCACAGCTCACCACCCAGAGCGAACATTCCTGCTAGTAATCATATTTTTTGTAGAGCTCGATAGTCCAAGGGTGAACAGTCGACCTCCTTTGGCTGGCGCCTGGCTGTGGCTCCACCACTTATTGTTGTGATCATGTATTTATAACAAAGCATTGTCTTAATTAGTACTATCATATATATGTTAATGTCGTTGCTTAGAGGTTGATTGGCACATCAAATGCACCCTACTCTCCCCAATGAGACAAGTCATGTTAGGTAGTTTAGTTTGTTACTTTGTACTTTGTAGTGCTTGGACAATTCTAATGATCTTCTTGTCAAGCATTATTCACCCTTCTCAGCCTTCTTAGACGGTTAGACCCCATCGACAAAGTTCTCATTTCTCATTCCTGAACCACTTTACACCTCTACTTTGTTTTGTCTTTTGCGTGGAAATTACATCTCAAATTTTCCATGAAAAGGCTCGTAAAGTTGTAGTCGGGCGAGAGGGGGGAAAGAAGAGAGAAAAGGTCTTGGCATCCAGGCCCAATAGCGGAGCCCACAATATAGAGCTCACCAACTCCCACTCCTGGAAAAGGCCGGCATGCAGAGCTAGCTGCTTGGCAGAATGACAGCCATATGAACCGTCTGGCCCACTACGTTTGGACTTTTTTTTTTAGAAATACGTTTGGACTTTGGATATCAATCAGTTTTATTTTTTTTTCGCAAAATCCACTTTTATAGGTATAACTATTCACGTTGTAACAAATATAGTCAAATTAAAAAAACATACTCATATAGTCATTTCGTCACAAATTTAACGGAAACTGGACTAACTGTTTATGTTAACCTGACAACTTTTACACTTGACTTTTCCAAGTTGAAAATATTATAATTTTAATTAACTGAAAAAAATAAAGGAAATGAAATAAAAGATGAGTGCCCTCAAGGCCTCAACAAATCGATTCTAGCCTTTTTTTTTTTTTGACAAAGGATTTACTTGTATTGCTCTTTGAGAGAAAAGTTACAAGGGAAGCCAAACAAAGAAGCCCAGAAAAGATCAAGGCAAGCCAAACATAAGCACACGGTTGTACAATCTGTGTTAAAGGAATACAAAAAGAGAAGAACAGAACACAGAAAATATCAACCCAAAACATCAGCAACACTTGAATCAGATCCAGAAGACACCGAAAGCTCCCTTGCAAACAAACCAATCAAAGAGCACCAAGCATAATCAGCTCGTCCGATCCGACCGAGTCCATGACAATTGAATACAACGCCAAAAGCCGCCTCCTGGGAGTCGCTCGAAGACGCTCAACACAGTGAATCTCTTGTGAGGGATTACATGGCGGTGGAAAGGGTAGAGGATCGAAATGCTCCGAGCTGAAAAAGCAGAGGAAGACGAGGCACCAAGAACTTGGTCAAGGGAGAAGAGGAACCCAAACTCCACAATCCAAGGTCTGAAACCGCAGTCAGAAGGGCCAGGCATCGCCTTCCTTCCACCGACGCCGACCAAGAGGCAGATGACTACCAACAGGGGGAACGGAGGGGAAAACAATGAATCGATTCACCATTCATGTTGTTGAACCCACCATCTAAAGAGGAGACCTCTAGATGAATAACCCAACTCCAAGGAGAGCAAATCCAGAAAGAAACCCTAGAACAGGGCAACGAAAGGCCATAAAGGCAGGAGAAGCTAAAAAGCTGGAAAATCCGATTGAAAAAGGCCAAACCAGTGGCAAGGAAGCATAAAAAGCAAGGAAGATGAAAGAAAAATGGGCTACCGCCGGTCACCAAGAGGTGCCGGCGGCAACCCCTGCAAAAACCCAAGCAGAGGGGCTGGAGGAGAAGAGAGAAGACAGAGGAAAATTTTGAAAAAAAGTAAGAGAGAGAGTTGCCCTATGATGGTGATTCTAGCCATTCAATCTACTGAATTATGTAATTCTCCAAAAGAAATGCCCTTATTCTCTCTCGATCTCCGCCGAAGTCCTCCACCTCCATAAACTCTTCCTTCACCTGTGCATCTTCAGCAATCGGAAACCCTTGAACTTCCGCCATTGACCTCATTCTCCTCCGCCTTCACTACCTCTATTGCTATGCTTTCCCTCGCGCCTTTCTCCTCTTTTTCAACCTTAACCCGAACCTCGTCGTTCGCTTCTGTTCCCGGAACACTATCGGCTTTCTCCATGACCAAGGAGGATCGCTGCTAATCCCCGTCGACGCCCTCGATCACCTGTTGGATCAAAAGCAATGTTGTTAAAGCCGAGTCGAGCTGGCTGGTCGAACCGGTAAGACCGACACCCAGACGCCAGCCCGGCTTTAACACTCTAAAAACCACAACAATCAGAAAAGATGGTTGGTAAGCGGTCTGAACGGCTAACCATTCGAACCATTCAAACCGACCAACCGATTCTAATTCCAATCGTCTAATTAATGGAACACAGGGGACGCGCGTGGGGTTGGGAAATTGCACTCATCAATTCCTTCTCTTTTCCCGACTCATAGCCCAAAGGCCAACTCTTCCTATTGGAAGCTGTGTAACAATAAATTATTAGTGTTTTTTCTATTTTCTTTTTGTTTCTAATTGTAATTATTAAATTATTAATTACTAGGGCTTCACAGGCCAACTCTTCTTTCTTGAATATTTGTTAAACATTAAGATACGTGAAGATTAATAATGTTAGATGGATTATGTGTAGAATTTTGGATTTTAGGTCTTAAGAGAAATTCACGTATTTGGATAGTTTATGTGAGATTTTAGACTTAAGAAGTTTTAGTGCACATGTTTTAAATTTGTTTAAAAGTAATGCAAGTGTGTGGTACTTATAAATTCTAATACTTGTTTACGTACGAGGCATCGGTTTGTTATCGGTTTTTCAACGATTTAATATCGTTTAAACCAATAAAGTGAACCGTTCACTATAACGGTTCATACTCTGCTTCGGTTCTGACAACATTGATCAAAAGGATTGGAAGAGAGTCCCTCTGCTCACCTACCGACATCCTAATCTCACATCCCGAGTTCGGGTTTGGTTTTTCCGCCGCAAATCACTAAGAGATTTCGAAAAAACCCTGTTCTTCCTGATTTTGTTTGTGTATATATGGATATGATTTTATCGTCTAATTACAGGGTTATTCTCTCTGCGTGTATCTGCCAAAGAATTAATGGGATTAGGTGGTGGTGGTGGTGGCAGCCTTCGATGCGAGTGGAGCAGCCGCGGTGGTCGGAGGAGAAAATCCAATTCATATATACCCAGTCGTCGATCAAGATTTCTGATCCCCAGTCGTCGATAGTCTCCGTAGTTCCACAGCAGCTGCCGGAGTGGCGAGGTCGTTGGGAGAGGACGAAGAGTGACGACGGAATTCAGCATCGTAACTGGTTTCGACGGACGAATATCGAATCTCGTTCTCTGCTCTCTCCATGGGGAAGGGGAAAGGAGAATTAAAAAAATTAAATGAATTTTCCTTCGTATTAGAATTATGGTGCAAAAATATTAAGGAAATTATTTAAAATTATGATTTAAACTGACACGTGCTGACATGTGGCATACATTTGATGACGTGTACATCCACATCATTGAAGAGTTAACAGTGTTAAAGTTTGTAACAGAAATGCCTAAAGTTGTCAAGCAAGTTTTGAAAAGTGGCTATATGAGTGTATTTTTTTAAAATTTGACTATATTTGTCACAACGCGATTAGTTATCTATGAAAGTGTATTTTTCTTTATTTTTTGTTTTTCTGGGACTCATCGCACTTTCCAATATCGGAATAAAACTGATTTACGTACCGTTCTATAAGCAGTTTAATTCGCGGTATTAGAGACCGCTCTACATTATAATCCTAAGTACATAGTTGACCCTAACAAAAGAAATTTATGAAACACGTGGTCAATCATCGAATTCGATACAATCCAATTTGAAGCTGACACCTGACAGGCCCCCACCTCGCGATCTCGTCCCTTAATTACATTCCCCCATTTGAAGCTGGCAACCAAAACCAAAAGCATTAGGACAATTGACGGGTTAATTGCACCTAATACCATATAAGTATCGCCTTCGTTGTATCTAACTATGTAAGTTCTTTTAGTTGCAACTAAATCACACAAGTTGAGTTTCGGTTGTATCGTTATATTTTCTATCTATAAACTTAACGGCAGGTACCAAATTACAATTCTCCATGCCACACAAGCACTCCAGCTTAGCTAGGCTGCCGAGTCATATGGGCCACTAGATCCACTTGGACCATATGTAAAATTATTTATTATTTTTTTATAAGGCAAAATTATTTATTCTGCGAACAAATAAAGAGGGGTTTGCTTTCTTTATGAAAGGAGCAAGGAGTGGTAAATGCTCTCTTTCCCCCTCTCTCCCCACATCCCCTGTTGTCGTCGCCAATCAGCATAACTATCGCCGATTGGCCACTGCGTTCTTCTCTCCCTCTATCTCACTATCAAAATTAAAACCTCGCAATGAAAGGCTCTCACCCACGAACTCACCATCTTCCCACCTCCCAAATTCGTTCGCCCTTGACTGATTATTCATTTTTATCAATTTAGTTTTCTATTTGTTCCCTCAACTTCTGTTTCATGCTAACTCTCATTATTATGCAATCTTGTGATGATGTTGTAGTCTTTGCTTATATCAAAACAACTGGAGAGTAATTGCTATTTCTAATACAAAACTAGCAGCTCCTTGCTTAAAACAGAAAAGAAACCAGCAGCAAAATTTATATTTTCCATCCGAGTAACAACAAAACGGAGAAAGCATTGCTACAAAGTAATAAAAAAAAACCATAGATCTTCTAGTAATTCATTCGACCATGCATCTGCAATTTTTTCATCATTTCATTCTCTTCTCCCGCCGATTCTCGATTCGCTAGGTTACTTTTTTTCATCTTGTCAGGTTTTTAGATAAACCAAGGGATGCTCTGTTTTTACTTCAATACTCGTGTTTTTTTTTGTTCGATTCACGCACATGCATTAACAATTGAAATTGGAGCATTAGTTAGTTGTGGGTTATTAGAATCAACTACGGAGTTGGGTCAAAGTTTGCTTTAATCTGTACTTTGATGAATCATGGAACCACTTTTAGCTCTCCTAAACCAAACTTTATGCAGGGTATTGAATGAACATAACTAATAAGTTAGCAGTAACTGCTTTAAAGGCCTCATTCTCATTAGCTTTTATCTTCAGTTGGGTAATTTTTCATCACTGGACACAGTTCCTCTGTTTTGATGTGACTCGGGTGGAAAATATAAATCCTTTATGCTGGTTTCTTCATTTTTTCCCTTTTAAGTATTTAGAAAGATAAATTACTAACTACTTACTGTCCAATTGTTTAAATAAGCAAAGCCAATCTTTCGTTGCTCGTAAAAGTATGTGGGCCCATGCGGATTTAGCGGACCATCTGACTCAACAATTTGGTTGAGTTGGAGTGCTTGCAAGTCATGGAGAATTGCAATTTGATACATGTCGTTAGGTTTATAAAAACAGAAAATATAACGATTCAACTGAATCTCAACTTGTGTGATTTAGTTGCAACTAAAAGAACTTACATGCTTAGTATACAATGAAAGCAATATTTATATCACACCAATCGTCTCTCGTTTAGCAAGGGAGGCGGCGGAAACCTTAAGGTTTTTCCGAAAAGGATACTGAGTGTTCCTGAGGTCTATATCAAAGCGAGCAGATTGTGATAGTTTTACAAAGCAAGTTGCTAGTTGAGTTTACCCTAACGATTCTATTCCCTTCGGAAATTCGGTGAGCTTGTTCACAAATCCTGGAAGAGTAGCTGTGAAGGGAAGACGTGTCTTCCAAGTTTTCGTCCGGCAGAGACCAGAATCTTGCTTTGAAGATGGCTGCAACCCTAGATAGTGACGAGATACCAGTTGAGGAGGATTCAACAAAAGAGAACCTTCATCCAACAGGCGAGATCGAGAATCAGCTGAATAACATATCGCTGGAGGAGGAGGACGAGGAACCCCTTGAGGTTGAAGATGGCGATGTGGATGTTGTGCGTATGGAAGCAGTGAGGCACCTGGGGCTCCATGGCCGCCTGGTGTGAGAGAAAAAACCTAATATCAAGTCAATGAAGTTAGCCCTATCGAAAGCGTGGAATCTGAAGAAAACCTTTCAGATTACAGATCTACAGGATAACCTATTTGCTTTTCAGTTTCTGGACTTCGACGATAGGAGCAAGGTTTGCTATGGAGGGCCCTGGCACTATGAGAACTGTCTCATAGTCTTCAAAGCAAGCTGGATGATTCGGAGCCAGTCCCAGCTGACCTGCATGAAATTGATATATGGATTCAGATAAAAAAAATTCCAGCGGAGCTCAGAACAACTTCAATGGCAGAGAAAATAGCCAAGATGTTTGGGGAGTTGGTCTATTTTGATGACAGTTCAGAGAAGATGTGGGAAGATTACTTGCGAGTCAGAGTTCATACATCCATCAATAATCCCCTAAGGAAGAAAGTTAAACTCAGTATAGGTGGAAAGATGATGGACTTCCCTATAAAGTATGAAAACTACCTTTGTTTTGTCACTCCTATGGAAGGATTGGCCACGTTAAAGTTAAGTTCCCCCAACCCTCCAATTTGGGGTATGACCCTTTTGGCTTTGAACTAAGAGCAACACCCCCTGCTCCGAGGAACTGGCTATCACCAATGGCAAGGAAAGCAGACACTGATGTGTGGAGACAGCTGAGGCAAAAGTTCAAAGTCGAAAGTATAGGATCCAATCAGGGAGTAGCAAAGTCAGTAGAGGTGGAACGGATGGAGACCGAACCAAAGTTCCATGATCTAGAGAATGATGAGCACAATGAAACAGAAAGAAAAGGTAAGGAGCAGGTCACCTTGATGGAGGAAAGCCAAAGAATAGGGGAAACTGGGCTGCCTGATGTTTCTTTGGAGCAGGGAGCCAAGGGCAGCCACGGGCAAGCCACGGATTTACAAAAGAAAGCACCTGAAAAAACAAGTGATGATATACACAAGGGTGCAGTGCAACGTTTGCTTATGGAAAAACAAACCATAGGGGAACAACGACCACCAAGAGGGAGAGTTTGGAGAAGGCAGGAACAAGTAAAACCTAGAGAGGGAGGAAATTTGCCAGTGAATCCCCAGAAGAGGAACGCTGAAAAGGAAGGGGAGAGTGTAGATCAAAGCAGGGAGGAGCTTCTGCAAACAAAAAAGGCTCGAACCCTGGGTTTCCCGGAAGGGATAGTTATGGATACTCAGTTTAACACAACAGAAAAGGATGACGAACAAGGACCTGGTCTAGTGGTAATACCACTAGCCTAGAACCTGGAGGTCCCAGGTTCAAATCCCTTAAGTAGTACCTTAATCACAAAAAAAAAAACCTATATCACCCTTATATAAAAAAAACACAACAAAAAAGGATGGCGAAGAGGCGGCCCTTGTGATGAAACAGGGCTGCCCAGTCCAATGAGTGTCTTAAGTTTTAACTGTCGTGGGTTGGGGAACCCCACGACAGTTAGGAGAGTAGCTGAGCTACTCAGAAGAAAGGACCCCAGTTTTGTTTTCTTAATGGAAACAAAGAAGCAGGAACATGAATGGAAGAAAGTGATGGCTACTTGGGTTGGACCAATGGGAAGGGTGTTGGGTCGAAACAACGAGCAGGAGGGTTGTTGCTGATGTGGAAGGATGATTTGAAAGTTACAGTGAAAGACTGCTCGAGACACTACATTGATGTGCTGGTAGAGGAGGCTAATCCAGCAAAGAACTGGAGGTTAACAAGCATATATGGTTGACCTGACCAAAGAAAGAAAAGGAAAACTTGGGAGATGATGCAATACTTACACAGGCAGGTTGATCTACCATGGCTAGTAATGTGGAGACTTCAACCAAGTGTTGGGATATGAGGAGAAGAATGGAATCAGGCCTCCTGACGTCCAAAATATGGAAGAATTCAGAGAAGTTTTGGACGCTTGTAAGTTGGAGGATCTAGGGTATATGGGAAATATCTTTACATGGGACAATGGTAGAGAGGATGAAGGTTTCTTGGAGGAAAGATTGGATAGAGCAGTGGCTAATCCTAAATGGAGAGAATAGTTCAAATTCGCCCAGGTCTACCACCTAGAGAGGTGGACTTCGAATCATCTCCCTATCTGTATAGAGCTCCATCCCCAAGGGGAGAAGCCTTAGTGGGGCTGGCAGTTCAGGTTTGAGGCCTTCTGGCAAAACCATGAGGACTGCTCGCAGGTAATTACCGAGGAATGGAACAAGCATCAAGATCGAAGTATGGAAGAAAGAATTAAAGCTTGTGAGTCTGCACTTCGTAAATGGAGCAAACAGACGTTTGGGAACATCAAACGAAGGATTAGAAAGGCAGAGAAGGCTTTACAAGTCATATCTAAAAGGCCAAAGAACAAGACTGTGATCCTTCAACGAAGAGCTCTGGAGAGGGAACTCAGTGAGCTTTATTATCAGGAAGAACTTATGTGGAAACAAAGATCTAGGTCATATTGGCTCAGGGAAGGTGATAAGAATACAAAGTTTTTTCATCGAAAGGCCACAGACCGACAAATGCGTAATATGATTTTGAAGATTCGAGACATGGGAGGAAGAGTTCATGAGGGTCAAGAGGAAGTCACGAAGGTCATGGTGGAGTATTTTCAGTTTCTTTTTAAAGCAGGACCTTCCCCTAGTGGTCAGGAGGTGGTGGATGCAGTTCAGAGGAAGGTCTCACCTGAAATGAATGCGAAGCTGATGAAGCCATTTGAGCCAGATGAAGTCTGGTTTTCCCTCAAGTCCATGGCTCCTTTGAAAGATCCTGGTCCAGATGGTATGCCTGCACTGTTTTTCCAAAAAAAACTGGGTTACAGTGGGACCTCAAATCACAGCTGAGTTACAATTATTTCTAGAGAATGGACAGGTGCCAGAGAGTCTCAATCAGACCCTTTTGTATCTCATCCCAAAGAACGAGGAACCTAAGACACCTATGGAGTATCGGCCAATCAGCCTCTGCAAGGTGCTTTATAAGATCTTCTCGAAAGTGTTAGCAAATAGGCTGAAAAATATCCTGGGAGAAGTGATAACGAAGAATCAGAGTGCTTTCGTCCTTGGCAAGTTCATTTCAGACAATGTCATGGTGGCGTTTGAGTGTTTCAATGCTATGAAAAGAAGAAAGAAGGGGAAGAAGGGGTTTGTAGCTGCTAAGCTGGACATTGCCAAAGCTTATGATAGGGTGGAGTGGGTTTTTTTTTTGGAAAAAGTGATGCTTAAGTTGGGTTTTGATCCAGGCCGGGTCAATCTAATTATGCTGTGTATTATAACAGTGTCATACTCCATTCTAGTTAATGGCCACAGATCTGAAGTTATCTACCCTACTCGTAGTCTAAGACAGGGGGATCCAATCTCCCCATACCTATTCCTACTGTGTGCTGAAGGACTTTCAGCCCTCACCAACAAAGCAGTTGAAGAAGGGAAGCTAAAAGGGATAAAGGTCAGTTCTAATGGACCAACGATTTCACACCTTTTCTTCGCGGATGGCAACATCTTCTTCTTTGAAAATAAAAAAGAACAAGGAGAAGTGATGAAGAGAATTCCGAGGTTGTATGAAGAAGAGTCAGGACAGCAGGTTAGTCTTCCTAAGTCTGAACTGTCTTTCAGTGGAAATGTGAAGGAGGAAGAAAGGGCGGAGATGGTTGGTATCTTGGGGATGAAGCAAGTACAGCAACATGATAAATATTTAGGTCTCCCCATGATTATTGGAAGATCTAAAAAGGTTGTGTTCACTCAGCTCATTGATCGGGTTCGCAAAAAGATCAAGATGTGGAAGAGCAAGCTGCTTTCCGATGTGGCCAAAGAGGTTCTAATAAAGGCTATTGCTCAGGCACAGAGCACCTATGCAATGTCGGTTTTCTTGATTCCTCAAGGGGTGATACAAGAGTTGCAGAGGATGATCGCAGGCTTTTGGTGGGGGCAGAAGAAGGAGGAAAGACGTATTCACTGGATGAGCTGGGAAAGGCTGTGTCAACCGAAGAGTGAGGGTGGTATGGGGTTCAGGGACCTCCATGGTTTCAATTTGGCCCTCTTAGGGCGACAAATTTGGAATATTATCAAAAACCCCCAATCATTAGTGGCGAGAGTTCTTAAAGCGCAATATTTTCCTAACTGTGACATAATGGAGGCTGAGCTAGGAAGTAACCCAAGTTACATCTGGCGGAGCATTATGGCTGCTAAGCTTCTGATGAAGGAGGGAGTAAGATGGTGAGTAGGCAATGGGGAACAAGTGAGGGTGTGGTGGGACAAATGGGTTCCAACCAGTCCAAACTTTCAAGTGGAATCCCCTGTGTCAAGCCTTGGACTACAAGCAAAAGTGGCTGAGTTAATTGACCATAACGAGAGGAGCTGGAAGAGAAATGTTTTGCAGGCAAACTTCCTCCCCCAGGATAGAATAAGGATCAAACAAATCCCAATTCCAAGAACGCAGGGACCAGATGTGCGAGTTTGGGGATGGGATAAGCTTGGGAAATACTCTGTAAAATCTGGCTATCAGGTCTGGAGGAAGAAGAAGTTAGATGAGATGGAAGAGAGGTACATCCTAGTAGACTGGAAAAGAATGTGGCATCTGCAACTGCCACCTAAAGTCCGAGTCTTTCTTTGGAAATGGGGGAGCAATATTCTGCCCACAGGAGTGAATTTATCGAAAAGGATTAGAGAGGCTTGCGACGAATGCCCTTTTTGTGGTTTGCGCGAAACCCAGGAACATATTCTCAGAGATTGTGACGGGTCAGGGGGAATTTGGCGACCAAGTTCATTGGGAACCCTCTTTTCAGAAGGGGTGGAGAAGTCTAGTGAGGAATGGTTGTGTGATTTAATTGACAAAGTCTCGGATGATGAACTATGTTCGATGGTCATGGCTCTATGGTTCTTATGGAAGGAACGCAACAATCACTTATTCAATAATCCTAAACTAGAGGAAAGTGAAGTTATGGCTAGGGCGGAGGCTTACCTGGAAGAATTCAGGTCAGGTGTGATATTTGCAGGCCCGGCGAGAGGCGAGATGGGAGAAACCCGAGAGGGACCTCCTGAAGGCAAATGTTGATGCAGCCAAGGTGAAAGAGGGAGGAACGGGACTGGGACTGGTTGTGTGAGATGATGAGGGTCGACTGATTTTGGCAGCGGTGCGGAGGACGCGAGTAGACTGGGAACCGGAGATGGCGGAAGCTCAGACAGTTCTCTGGGCTCTTGCTCTGCTGCAAATTCACGCTTGTCGGCCAACCCTAATCGAGTCGGACTGCCAATCCCTGATTCAGAAGCTAGACCGACAAGGGGACATCGAGACTGAGCTGGGGGTTATAGTGAAGGAGATTAAGGAGAGGTTCTTGGAAAGAGGAGATGTTCGCTGGCGATTCTGGGGTAGAGGAGGAAATGCTGCTGCGCACGAAATGGCAAGGGCAAATTGCAGGTGGGGAGATCCCCAATTTTCATTCTCAACACTTTAGAGAGGGACTGTAACAACACTTTGCCAAGTTAATTAATAATATTCAGATTACTTTAAAAAAAAGCAATATTTATATGGTATCAGATGCAATTAACCCGACAATTGACACCCCAGAATTAAGAGAAGATAAATACTGCCCAACAGAGAAATTCTTGGATGCTCCCGGTGCATAGCTTACGTGGTGCACCGGCCCAATCCCCAATTTACACGTTTTTTAATTTTTTTAATATTAAAACTGTTTATGAGATTAATAAATCCCTATTTATGCGTCTGAAGATAGCAGTCGATGCCAATTTCCAATCCCAGCAAGGAATTTTCGGGTAATCGACACCGCTCGTTCACCATCACCATCCTTTGTCTCGGTGACGATCTACTCTTCCATCCATCGATAGTCGTCGTCCATTGCAGCGCTTCCACCTCCGCTACCGTCGTTCCTTCCGGCGCCTCCAGTGGCGGCGTCCTCGCCGGCGCGAACCCTTTCTTACCGATTCATCAGGCGAGGTATACGTTTACAAACGAGACCCGATTGTAGTCTTCCCACGCACAAAATACCCACATATAATCGGCGCCAATGGAAAGATATGTGGTCTGATCACTGATGAACAATTAACTCATTCTAACGACAAGAAAGAGGAATCAATTAAGTTGGGACTTGGCATGGAGGAAAATGGTTACAGGAGGCGACAAAGATGTTTTGTTGAAATGAGTCTAAATCAGCGCCGAGAAATCCCGTCCGGCTATTCATTGGCAAAAAAATCTCGTCCGGCCGGTATTTCTGATGCCCAATTTAAAGATTTTTTAATGATAATTTATAAATTCTGGATATACACGTGGGCATTCTTTAACTGGGACGGTACATAGCCTATGTGGTAGGCCGGGCGCATCCAAGAATTTCTCCTGCCCAACATTCAATAATCTACAGTACAAATAGAGCGGGCCAGGAATAAGATAACCATCATGGTTTAACGATTTGGGCCCAAGGGTAGACCCGGTCCATGGTTACTCCCTAGGTCTAGGTGGCGGCCCAGTCTGTCAGCCACTAGGGTTTGGCAAACGGACTATTTCTGCGTCGGTACTCTGTGTGGGCGTGGCTGAGATTCCTTGATCTACAAGGAAGAGCATTCTTCTATAGATATTAGAGAACAAGGAACGTTTCTTTCACGACTTATTTAGCATTGGTGTGTAAGGAATTCAATTGCCCCTTACTGGAAGTAACTGGCGGCTCTTAGTTAGTTGAAATGACACAAATTTAAGGTGATGTTTCCATGCCAGCCACTTGTAACCTAATAAACTTAAGGAATTCAACACTGAATCTTTCTTGCTTAGGGAATGCAATCCTATGCCAAGCAATCTTCACCTAGAAGGCTAGAACAGCTCAGTAGCGAATAGTTCGAATCGATTTCATCGAAGTCGTCGTGGATATGGTTGCGGGTTGATGGCTGCTTGTATAGAAGGAAAGAACTAAGATAGTTACGACCGTGACCACAACCGGGCTGTCTTTAAGTTCTAATTACATGCCTGAAATAGTGAGGAAAGCTGGATTGACTGAGGCCTCCACTAATTTTTACAACATATTGACTGAGAGACCCTCTAGGTGGCATTACAAATCAAGACTAAGACTGTGTGTAACTGTATATAGAAAATATCTACATACATGAAAGTGGCTACAAAAAGCAAGAGAATTGAATTGAATGATCTTCAGCTGTGCCGTGCCGCCTTGCTCACCTGCTGCTTTCATTAATGTGACCTATGGCTGGCTTGCAAAAATTTGATGCTGCTATCTACAAACAAATGAAATGCTAGTAGTTGCCCAACTCGCAAGAGACGAACGAAACACATTACTGCTTTTAGAATAAATCAACTGTTGTGGATGGTACAGAGGGACTGGAAGCTGAAGCTGAGGTTTACTTCTTGTATACTAATATATTTATCTCCATCCAGGGCCAGTAGCAGGAATACCCTGCTTCTGGAACCACTCAGGCATGTGGAATCTCTCATACAGCATCGGCCTAATGTCTGTCTGCTGAGAGAGTTGCTTGAGCAGTGGCAGGATTACATCTAGAAGCTGCATCAAGAGCATAGAGTAGAGTGAGCCAGAGCGAAATATGGTTGGTCAGGAATGAAATGGGAGAAATAACACTCCATTTTTAGACTTTGAACACAAACTAGTATGAAACATATGGATTGGGACTTGCGAGTTGTGACTCTACTTTACCTGTGTGTCCTGTGGTTGGCCAGCCGAAAATGGGACGCATGGGATTCCATTCAAGGGCTGCAACAAGAAGCTGAAGGGGTTGTTGTCCACAATAACAACCCGGCAAGGATCATTCGATATGCACGTGAGATCCTTCACATGCTCCCTATACTCCCTGTTCAACCAAACGCAGGATGAAGAGCTAAAACTTTGATACTTAGGTGCTCACTCAAATTCGATCATAGTGAAACAAATGTGTTCTCTTGACAGTAGTCATGAATCAATTCCAGAAATAGTTTTAAACCACCAATCAAGAAGTCAGTATAAGTGCTTCGCTACAAACTCCAATACCTAACCCGTAAATGGTCATATCAGTCAGCAGTCAGTAGCTGTACTGTAACAAGTATCTTCATACCCATTAGAAATCTTATGGCCAGCCATACCTAAACAGAGAAGGCAAAAGACCTTACGTGCTAATCGTTGAAGGCCGATAAAGGCGAAGGCTAAATAGGTGTTCTTTGTCGATTGTATCAACAAGGGGCCTTGCATAACCTGCAGAGCATCCAACGAACACCGAAATCAGTAGTTGCAACACATCATCGTCTTATTGGAGAAGGCAAAGTGGAGAAGAAACACAAACCTTCCAAGCCAGCAGTGAAGAGCACAAGATCAGCAAATTCACTGAGCTGTTTAAGGAAGTCATGCAATCCTGGACGCTCAAACACCGTTACATAATTGATCTTAGGCTTCCCGTCACATTCCTTCAAATTCCCCGAAATCACACATTTAACTCAAAGCACATTATCAAGCATAAGCCTACTTAAGAAGCTAATCTATACATAATGTTAAATTCCATTGAGTCCAACAAAAACGGACCTTGTCCGACGAGACGCACTCCAGCTCGAACCACTTCAATCCACCCTCCGTCGCCTGGCTTCTAAGCGCCGGCGGCAAGCTGGACGTCTCGTATGCACAAACCAGCGTCTCATCCAAGTCGAGAACGACCTAATCCGGCCATCCAAACAAAACGATTGTATATCAAAATCCCCCAAAACGAAATTCAATTCTCATACTAGGTTATCCAATTTCCCAAAACCGTTTTCAAAATTGCCAGTGGGAGAACTTACGGTAAGCCTGTGGAGGCCCTGGATGGGTTGATTGAGCCGAGTCGAGCCCTTTTCGCCGGCGGTGATCTCCAAAGTGGGCGGAACATGAGGAGAACATGAAGACGAAGACGAATCGATCTCCGGCAGTTCGACGACGGGCAAGGGCTTGAAGGAGTGAGATGATGAAGAAGAGGAAGAGAGAAGCGGGAGGTGTCCGAGAGGGCGGAGGATCTGAAGGAAGATCTGGAAGAAGAAAGCGAGCCAGTTCACGAGAGTCGTCCATAGCTGGAGAGAGCGAGGCGAGTAGACCACATCGGGCTGAGTCAACTCAGCCATCGGAGGTGCCAAGTACTCGATTTCTATGTACGGAAGTTGAGAAGATTTCGCTCCCGTCGCATCCGTGGAGTTGGGGAGCAAAACTGCCGGCCAGGTACGGATACGGCGGCGGCGGCGGCGGCGGCGGAGGTGGAGGATTCCGCCGGTGGCGGCGGTGTCAGGAGCAGGAGAAGAGTCGTTAAAAGGCCAACGATGATTAGATTATATTTATGCGTTCCGTCCAGGTTCGTTTCCCCCTTCTTTGTTTTTTTGCTAATTAAAATATGTAAGGAAAAGTGGAAAAGGGAAATCACGAACGATAATTAAGAGAGAAAATGGAAAAAGGAAGAATCTACCGCCACGCGCCTCTCCACAAACTCCGTGGAACTTCCGCCGAGGGGTTCGTTTGCAACTTTGGGTTGACGTGAAATCTTCCGTTAATAACTTAGGGGTCGTTTGGAAGGGATTTTTAGTGTGAGCTTTATCATATAATGCAAAATGTTGTTCAAATATCTCGTTTGAAAAGAAAAATTAATTAAATAGTTGGAAAACAAAGTTCCTTAGCTAGAACGGTTGCAACGTGTGATGTCTGTGCTTGCTAGTTTGACTCAGTTTTGGATGACAGTTTTTATTCTGCCAAAAAGGGTTATAAAGGAGATTGAAAAATTGTGTAGTGATTTCTTATGGGGAGTCACTGCTGATGGGAAGAAGAAGGCTACTGCAACTTGACATTACTTAGCCCTCCCTAAGAATGAAGGTGGATTGGGAATAAGGGACCTAGTGAGTTGGAATTTTGCGTGTGTGATCAGACATGTGTGGCTTATTCTTTTGCAGCAGGGATCTCTGTGGGTGGCGTGGCTGAGGGAATATAGGCTGAAGAACCATGATTTTTGGACTTTTCAATCCAAAACTGATTCTTGGATTTGGTTAAAGCTGTTGAAGAGCATAAATAAAATCTGTTTGCAGATGTCTATGGTGAATGGGGATGTTCTGTGGAATGCGGAAATTATGAAGAAGTATTGTATTAAGCTGGTATGGGAATCTTTCAGGCCAAAGGAGGCCCTACTCGTGTTCTCTTGTCTGGAAAGGGACAAATTTCTTGTCTGGTTGGTTGTAAAGAACTTTATCACTACCTGTGATAAGGTGGCAAGCTGGGGAGGAAGTGGTCCTTACTCATGTTTGTTCTGCTCTTGCTCTTTGGAGACTAGAGATCATCTTTTTGGTGGATGTGTGGTGTATAAAGAACTATTTGCAGGTTTGCTTGTTAAAGCTTACCCGAGAACTCCTTCGGATGATTGGAACATAGAGTTGCAGTGGGCCTCGAACCATCTAAAAGGGAAGCAGTTGAGAAATCAAGCTGCTAAGGCGATTTGGCGGGCAATGATCAGTACCATTTGGCGAGAAAGGTGTTACCTGAAGCATGGAGGATCCAAGAAGAGCTTCGAGGAGATGATAGTTAGAATAAACAGGATGTTACAGTGTTGTTTTCTGCTGAAGTTGTTGAAAGATTTTGGGCTGGTTAACCTTCTCTCTTGGTTCATTCTTATAGGTTTCTCGTTTGTAATGTCATAGGAAGATTAGTTGGAGTTTGAAACAGTTTTAGAGTGACTTAGTTGGCAGGGTTGTTGCCAAAAGTTTTGGGTTCCTTTTTTGATGATATAAAAGCTTACTGATTCATCAAAATAAAAAATAAAAACAAGACAGACAATTCGATATTCATTTTCCAGTTATTTTGAAATGTATCATTATTATTTTTATACTTCTAAAGTTATTCCAAACTATTTTGCTGAACCTCAAAATCACCCTCATAAACAATTTGAACTCTTCTCTCCTCCTTTTCTCTTCTCCTCGACTTTATAACCCTTCTTGCACGAATAACAAGCCGATGATCACTCTCCTTCGATATGCTTTCTCTCTCTCGCACAACATTGGGTGGATAGATTTGTCATTGTCAATCTAACTGGCATCACCTTGCAAAATTGCACATGATCCTCCCTCCCTCCCCTTCTATGTCAACACCGAAGGGATATTTGGAGCAACGAGTAGGGATGGCAACGGGTTCGAGTGGAACCAGTTTTCCTATATACTATTTCCGAACGAATGTTTTAAAATTGTAATCATCCTCATAAGTCATAACCAAAACTATGTGGAGTTGTAAATATGACATACCAAAGTCCTCCCCGCATGTGGTTCGCAAAAATTTCGAGCAGTCATATATAAAGTTATTCAGCAGAACTCGGAGTTGGGCGAATATAACTCGATCTGTGTGTCGACGGTGGTGTTAGGCGGCAGAGCCATTAAGGAGGCGTTTCGCAAAATGATTAGTTTGCAACGGTAAAGAGAGGCGGGATGGATAAAGGATAAATGTGCATTTTTTTACCCCAAATTTGTTTCATTCAAATTCGTCAATCAAGAAACGAGCTTCTCTCTCTCTTCTCTCTCTCTTCTCTCTCTCTTCTCTGATTTCTGAACCCTAATTGCGTGATGGAGGCCGTCGCTGGCGGTGACTCAGCCGTCGGCGGCGGTCGACAGTGGGCATCTCTTTTCGGAGTCCCGAAGGATAATCGTCTTGACTACTATGAGCCGGAGTTTGTGAATGGCTCGCTGAGGATTCCGCGGGAGGTTGTTGAGGAAGGAGCAAAACGATGGGAGAACTGTTTGGTTGGTCAGTTTATTGATCGGCCAGCCTCAATATCGGCGATTCGATACTGGGCAAACTGGTTATGGGGAAAAGATGGAGTGGTAAAGGCTTCCTGGATGGGTCGTAAGCTGGTGTTGTTCCAATTTCCATCGGCTGAGATTTGTCAATGGGTTTTTGAAACAGGGCCTTGGCATCACAGAGAAAATTTGCTGTTTCTTCGCAAGTGGGAGCCTGGGATTAGTCCTCTGCACATTGACAACACAGCATTGCCGCTGTGGGTCAAGCTTTCAAATCTGCCAACAGAGCTAACATCGAAGGAAGGGTTGGGCAGAGTGGCTAGCTCTTTGGGGAAGCCGCTGTGTATGGATAAGTCTACAACTCAGGGACGTAAGGTTGGGTTTGCACAAATTTGTGTTGAGATTAAGGCTACTGCTAAGAAGATTACAAAATTAAGTGTTACGCCTGATGGTTTACCAGAGATTTTCATTGATGTGGTTTACTGTCATATGCCAAAGGTTTGTGAGAAGTGTGGGTGTTTTGGGCATAGCTGTGCCAAGCTGGAAGATGAGCCGCAACGAATCTGGGTGAAGCAGAATCCGATTATAAGTGAGGACCCCTCGGGGCAGGCTGATAGGCCAGCAGGGGGAGGGTCACCTGTGGCTGCTGTGGTTGGGGATGAAGTTCATATGGGTTCTGCGCAGGAGGAGGTAGCAGAGGCATCAGAGCATAGGGTTGGGAAAGAAATTATGGATACTCAAACACCACCTTCCATGAGTGGTTTGGTGGATAAGGATGGCTTTACTTTAGTGGTTAGCAGGAAGCAGAAGCAGCGGATATGGGTTGGTCCAGGTTCTACTAGCAAAGGGGGGCTTGGTTATGCTGATAGAAGTTCAGGGGGTTCGAATCGTGCTACATCAACTACTCGTCCAGTTTTGAATTGTCCTCCATCTCCTCCTAAGGTGAGAGGTAGGGGGAGGAAGCGAGGGAAATGAGATTACTAAGCTGGAATGTCAGAGGATTTAATTCCTCTGACAAACACTCAGCTGTTCTTGAGCAGTTGAGACTGAAACGTATTGATATAGTAGGTATATTGGAAACCAGAGTAACTAAGGAGAATAGCAAGAAAATAATAGATAGGGTTTTTTCTGTTTGGAAGCATACTGATAATTATGATAGCTCAAAGTCAGGTAGAGTTTGGTTATTCTGGAGAGCAGATCTGAAAGTTACTCGGTTAAGTGAAGGGGAGCATTTTATCCAGATTCTAGTAGAGGATGCAGAACCATTCATAGCTATCTTTGTCTACAGTCCTAATAAAGAAGTGGAAAGGAAGATTCTCTATCAGGCTTTACTGCTCTTAAGCACTGCAGCTGTTCCTATGGTAATCATGGGAGACTTTAATGCAATAGCTGAGATTAATGAGACTTCGAATGTACAGGAGGTTACTCAAAGTATGCAGGATTTCAGGGAGTGGATCAAAGATATGAAGCTTGTTGATCACAGAGTATCAGGGCATTGGTTTACATGGTGGAATAAGCAGCAGGCTAATCCTATTGCTAGGAGGATTGATAGGGTGCTTATAAATGAAGTTTGGTTGGAGAAAGTTAGGGAAAGTTCATCCTACACGAATCCTCCTGGTATTTCAGATCACTGTGGTCTGATTCTGGACACGAATCCAGGGCTGAGGACTCTTCCAAAGCCATTTAAGTATTTTACATTTTGGCAAGGTCATCCTGAGTATATGCAGTTAGTTGAGCAGGCTTGGCAAAGGAGTGTGGTGGGATATCCTTCGTATGTGTTCTATGGTAAGCTTCATAGTGTTAAGCAAGCCCTGAAGAAACTGAACAAAGCTGTGTATTCAGATATTTCAAACCGAGTTAAGAATGCAGCAGGGGAACTTGAGGCTGCGCAGAATGATGTACTTCAAAATCTTACTGCTGAGTCAGTGGAGAGGGAAAAGAAGTTGTGTAAGGAGTATTTTGATTTAAGAAGAGCAGAAGAGCAGTTTTACAAACAGAAAGCAAGAACTCAGGCTATCAAGGAGGGGGACTCGAATACTGCATATTTTCATAAGACAGTAAAAATCAAGGCCCAGAGGCAGCAGATTACACGTATGCAGAATGAACAAGGGGAAGTATTAACTGATGTGCACAGTATTGGCAAGGTTGCAGTAGAATTCTATGAGCAACTCATTGGCTCTGAGGATCAGAATGTGGAACTTAAAGAGGATTCTTACTATCACAATCTAATCCAGCATAGGTTGTCAGAGGATGAACAGAGGGGATTGTTGAGAAGTATTACAAGAGCAGAGATAAAGCAGACCTTCCTTTCCTTAGCCAGGGATAAAGCCCCAGGTCCAGATGGGTTTCCTGCAGAGTTTTATAGGACTCATTGGTCTCTTATTGGCACTGAAGTTGAAGAGGTAGTTCTTTCTTTCTTTTCTACTGGTTTTATGCCATCTATTGTGAACAGCACCATTTTTACTTTGGTTGCTAAAATTCCCAGTTCTGAAAAGATGAAGGATTATCGACCTATTGCTTGTTGTAACACCTTGTATAAGGGGATTTCAAAAATTTTAGCTAATAGACTTGCCCTAGTTCTTCCTAGTGTGATCAGTAGATCCCAATCTGCTTTTATCAAAGGGAGGTCTATTAGTGATAATATCCTACTGGTATCAGAATTGGTTAGGAATTATCATAGGAAAAACATTACACCTAGGTGTGTTGTGAAGATTGACATCATGAAGGCTTTTGATTCTGTTAACTGGAGGTTTCTGTTTAGTATACTCAAAGCAATGGGGTTCCCAGAGAGTTTTATTAAACTGATCTTTGCTTGTGTAACTACACCCACTATTAGAGTTGCAATTAATGGAGGTTTGTGTGGTAATATAAAGGCTGGAAAGGGTTTAAGGCAGGGGGATCCCTTATCCCCCTACCTGTTTACAGTAGCAATGGAAGCGTTAGACTGTTTGGCTAAGAAGGCTATGATTGAAAATCAGATTCCTTATCACCCTAGGTGTAAACCACTTCTGATTTCCCACTTATGCTTTGCGGATGACTTGATGATGTTTACTAATGGGTCCATAAGAGGGGTTGCAGGGGTCAGGAGATTGATGGATAGTTTCTATAAACTGTCTGGTCTGAGATGTAATCCAGCCAAATGTCAGCTCTTTTGTGCTGGTATCTCCAAAAGTGAAATGCTTGCTATTTCTGGGTTCACTGAATTCCCTCTGGGGACACTCCCTGTGAGGTATTTAGGTGTCCCATTAATAACAGGTAAACTTACAAGGCAAGATTGCAAGGTCCTGGTTGATAAAATAACACAAAGGTTAAGAAGTTGGAGGTCTAAATTGCTCAGTTATGCAGGGAAAATACAGCTTATCACTTCAGTTATATCCAGTACTCTCCAATACTGGCTCAATATCTTTCTATTGCCTCAGTTTGTTATCAAGGAAGTGGGCAGGCTGTGTAATGCTTTTCTCTGGGACTCTGCAGAGGATGGTAGTCGTAAGAAGGCTGTAATGGCCTGGGATAAGCTGGCTGTTCCAAAGTTAGAGGGTGGCCTTGGGATCAAAAATTTTGGTGCTTGGAATAGGGCTTGTGTAATGAGGCACTTGTGGGAAATACTCACTCTGGGAGGGTCAATCTGGGTTGCATGGATAGCCAGGTATAGACTGAAGGGCAAAAGTGTTTGGGATATATCACAGGGTTCTGCAGGTACATGGGTCTGGAAGAGAATTCTGAAATGTAGGGTGCAAGCTGTTCTTTTCATTACTGGTTCTGGTAGCTCTACTCTTTGGAATGGTGAGAAAATGAAAAGATACTCAGTATCTCGGGTCTGGAATGATATCAGAGAGAAGAAGCCAGAAGTGCAATGGTGGAGACTTGTCTGGGAAAAAGAAATCATTCCTAAGCATGGGTTAATCTTATGGCTTGCTATACATGGGAGGCTAGTGACTCAAGATAGACTTCTGGCTTGGGGGAAGGCTGTTTCTGGATGCTGTTTGCTGTGTCCAGGAGGAGCTGAGAGTAAAGATCATTTATTGGTGCATTGTGCTTATACTTGTGCTGTTTTGAGACTCTGTATGCAGGAACTGGCTCCACCAATTGTAGGGAGTTGGGATGATGTGGTTGCTTGGTGTGCAAGGACATGGAGGAAGAAGACTGCTAAAAATCGTGTCTGTCGTGCCCTGTGGAGTGCTGCTGTGAGTCATATATGGCGTGAAAGGTGTGCTAGAATGTATGGGGAGAGGGGGATCAAAGATCCTGCTATGTTGGTGAAGCTGATACGTGAGGAAGTAGCTTACCGAGTTTGTGAGGATTCTGCTCTGCAGTTAGAAATAGATAGAATTTATAGTGGATAGTAGTTGATAGTAGCTTTTGCTTTGAGTTGTAAACAGTTTGAGAGGCGCTGCAGATTTCCTCTGTTAGTGGCCTGAGCTTAATGCAATTTTTTGATTTCGCATAAAAAAAAAAATCGCCAATCAAACAGAATGAAAAAGAGATTTTTTTTTCCACCGAAAATGTCTCATTAACCAATATGTCTCACAAGTCACATCAAAAGTCTGGTTTTATTTTATTTTTGGTAGAAATTTTTGGACTCAATGTCTCATTTAATAAAAGCATCAGTCAAACAACCCCTTAATTGAGATATCGTGCCGTACCCTTCATTGCGAGGCGTACAACTTAATCGCGGACGGGGAGCGTAAGCAATCCCCCCCGCCCAGTAGAAGACAAAGTAACAAGAGAGCTAGAGAAATGTTTGGCTTGTTATTTTTGTTTAACAGAAGGCGGAAGCAAGCAGCCAATGAGAAGTGACGGCGTTTGGTTGGCTTGGATCCTCAACGACTCCGTCATCCACAAGATTATTTTTATAGCCTGCCGTCGCTGTGTCCTTATAAAAATAAAACCAGACGGATTGGGAGCTCGGATCAGATGTAGTCAGACGCATCTTAAACTCCGGCAACCCTTTCCCTGACCTCCAGACCACCAGTGATTAGTGATCGCAATCAGACAGCGCCAACCCAATATATGACATACGCAAAATAATTTGATCTATGAACAACATCGTTATGATAGACTGTAAAATATAGAGGGGGAGGTTATAAGCGTCTATACCGTAAAATCGATTTGGATTTCAATCCAACATGGCTGGCTTCTTGGATATCATCAAATAATCATCCAATCCTTCATTACAACAAAGAATCGTCACAAAGTGTTAATTACCCACTTCAAGTGCTGAGCTGGGAAACCCCAACTGACTCTCTCTCTCTTTCTATGCTTTCCAAACGTAAACAGACAAGTAACATGGCGCATGAGAAACCCACGAACCCCGAGCCTATAGTTTAATTACTGTCAACTGTCAAAGACGATGTTTCAAAGATTAGGTTTCGATTTCAAAACCATGTTATTGCCATCTTTCTGGGTTCTAAAAACAATGGAGGTCGAAAGCAGAAGAACAACAATTAAAGGAGGCGGCATTTTCTGTACAGCTAGCATACAGGTGTCGTGGGTCAACAATGAAACAAATTCACAACCAAATTCTTTTTTTTTTTCCCTCAGTAAGATCACGGACGAGAGTGGGAGTGGTGGTGGTATGAATGAGAGAGCCAAGGGTGTTGGAGCGCTTCGCTTGCAGTGGGCCGTCGCAGAGGATTGATCTCCAGCAAGCTCGTCAGGAAGTCCAGGAATGCCTCGTCGGACGTCCCCAGTTGGTGCTCCAATGTGGTCTCCTCTGGGATTATGTACTCCATTTCGTCCGTCTCCTACAATGATCAATCATTCGACACACAATTGGCCTATCATGTCACTAACTTGATTCAACTATTAATATCGGTCGACTCCACCAATGTCGAACTCTGGATGAGTTACTAGAGTGAGAAGATTTTTAATTTCAATAAACAAGCCCAGTGATCAGAAGCTTTGACGCGGAAAGGGTGCTGTAGAGGAAAGGAGCATAAGAGCTGGGGGTAAGAACCTCGTTAATGTAGTAAAGGTCACGCTCCTTTGTGAAGTATTTGTCAGTCTCCTGGCCATTCTCCAGCATGTCAATGTCGATACCACCGAGAACCCCGACCATTCGAGCTAGGATCATTACCACTGAGTCGTTCGGAAACAGTACCTGGTAGTAAATCAACAACCGATCCAAGTAAACTACCGCGAGAAAGAAATTAGAAACAGCAAGTTCCAATAAACAGGACCAAAATCTGCACATGTTGATCTGTCTGAACTCGACGTACCTCGCCAGAGCACAGCTCAGCCAAGATGCAGCCAAGAGACCATATATCGATCTTTTCATTGTAGGGAAGGCCTAGCATGACTTCAGGGGCACGATACGAACGAGATTGCACGTATAAGCACAAGGTGTCTGTCTTAAAGCAGCTGCTTCCTAGATCAATGACCTTGATCTCACACCTTCGGTAGCTCTTTATCAGAATGTTCTCTGGCTTCAGATCACAGTGAATGATCCCCAACTGGTGTAAGTACTCGAGCGCCTCCAGACACTGCAGGGTTATTGTCTGCAACCTGGCTAATGTAAAGTAAGGCTCACCACCTGACTCTTGATTGAACTTCTGAAACTCGTACAAATTAGCTCGTAGGAGTTCGCAGACAATGAAGAGATGCTCCTGCAGTTAGATTTACACACTGAGAGCGTGTTTCGGATTCTAAACAGTTAGAAATATACAACTGCATTATGTATTCAATACCTGATGATAGAAGTAGTCATAGAGGCGTAATATGTGCCTCTCGTCATTTGGATCGTTCTTGTTCACAAGCTTAAGAAGTTTGATCTCATCTAAACTTTGATCAAAGAAGTCCTTGTCATTCTTTATGATCTTAAGACAGACATCCACCCCTGTGTGAAGATCTTGCGCTTGAACAACTTTACTGAAAGCGGCTGATCCAAGGTACTCTGTTATATAATATCTGCCTCCGATTACTGTGTTTATTACAATAGGCAGATCTTTGTTTTCCTCAAATCCTGTCCTGATCACCACCGAACGTAAAAAGAAACATATAATTCAGGACCCTGCAAATAGTTTTGAGATTCTTTCATGGAAGATAATGGGAACATGTAGTTGCTTTGACATACCTGTTCTTCCGGTGTATGATTCGTAGTTCAAATACTTCATACTCATCCACCTCATTCTCACAAAAGACAACTTCATCATCAATTTCATGATCCTCCCTCTCCTTTGGAGCTAATACCTTATTTTGTGCTTCACTTACTTCATCACGTCCTAGCTCATCATAATCCATTCTGAACGTTGCCAGTTGATCGGAATCATCTTCACAACATTCAATCCCTTGACTTCCACAATCTCCTTCCCTAATTTCATTGACAAAATCCCCTACCTTCTGCTCTAAACAATTCAAACCATCAGTTTCCTTGGATCCCAAGAACTCATAATCAACAGGTTCTTTTTCATAAACAGTTCCACCACCTGCACCTCCACAACACTTGCAAAGTAGAGCCAAGCAACCATTTTCTCCACCCGTCGATCTAGCCATGTTAGCATCATTGTTCACAACAGATGTGGCATCGAAAAGACATGGCTTGTCCAAGAAGTCAACGCTTGCCTCCGTCTCAAACCCTTCAGATTTATCGTACAATCCAACTGCATCCTCTTCTAGCTGCCGTTCTGCTGCTCCAGACGTCATCACAAACTTATCCTCGCTCACGCCTACAAAGTTGTCCAGGCGAGGATCATTGAACGAGCCTTCGACTCTACCATCACCTCTACCATCGTACCAGAAGAGATCATTCTGCATATCGAGATCAGGATAGTCACGAGCAGTGCCAAACTGTGACATTCTGTCCGAGGAAGTGTCCGAATCGTGCTGTGAACCTGACCGGAGTCCATACGGATTAGTGAATTCTGCACATCACATAACACAAAAAAAAAAAAAAATGGCGTTCAGCTTTTTTTAGCCAAATCTCCATAGATCGGCAGTAATTAGACAGTCTAAAACGTCCACCATTAATCCTTAAACTACACAAAGGTTGAAACCAGACAAGTAGAGTAGTAAAGATTCCCAATTGGTACCAAAATGCTGGGATTCATATCTTAGGTTTCGAGTTAACAATTTGGGGGGGAAATCGGGGAAGTAATTCCTAAACTAAAAAAGTTCATTCACGACTGAGTTTTGAGCTCAGTCCAAATTAAGTATACCTGAAGAGCATAGACCACTGGTGGAAGAACCCAAGCTGACGAACTCATCATCGGAGCTAACTACCCCAGAATTCGCTCTACCACGAAAAGACTCCCCGCCGGCGGAATCTTCTCCCCCGGCCTCCACCTGCAGGAAAGTGGCCGGCGAAATCCTCACCGGAGGAAGCTCGAACAAGAATTTCTCGAAATCGACAGAACCAAATTCGTTTTTCTCGATGATATCCTCCTTGAGAGCCAATTCAACCTCTTTCAACCCACTCCTGCGCAGAAAGTCGAGAACTTTCTCCACGTCGGGAGCTTCCCCCTCTGTATTCCCAACTCCGCCGCCTCCTGGTACCGATGATTCTGGTGATTCCGCCGTGATCATGATGGGAAGTCAACAACAAGTCTGGGGGAGGAGAAGGTGGGAGAGAGGGGATGATGAGAATTGAATTGGGAGAAGAAGAGAGAGGGTCGAAAGTGGAAAAGACATTGTTGAGGAGGGGGAGAAGGAGGGTTTGCAATTGCATGCTCTCTCGCTCTTCCTTTGTACCCTCTCTCTCCCTCTCTCTGCCTTTCTAATTTCCTTCTGTGACTTCGTTTGTTGATGATCTGCGGGCGGGAGAGGGCGAGAGTGTGTGTGTATTTTTTTGCTGTAAAATGGAAGCTAAAAGGGAGGATGGTGTCGGCTGTCGGGTCTTTCACTCTTTCTTACTCGGTACCTACTTTGAAAACTGCGGGCCCCTCTTGGGTCTTTGGGTCTGGTCGGCGTTTTTCGGGTTCGTTCGGGTAGATCAGTAATCGTTTTTTATTAATAAATGAATGCAGTGCATTCTAAATTTCATTCAAAAGCGATCATAGTTTGATAGTCCTTCAAAGTTAAAAAGAGTCTCGACAAAAATAAGGCATCAGTAAACAAGAATACTAGATATAATGAAAACGAAGAGGTAGCAAATGTCCTCTACCAACTAAAATCTATATGAGAAACAACAACTTTCAAATTCTTACAAAGTAGTTCATGAAAGCGATTGGTGACTGTCGCAATCACTCATGTCCAACTCTAGAGCAACTAGATGGCGCACCTGGAATCGAGCTCGACACTTTCTTTTCTTTTTTTTAAAAATCACAGGATTCGAAGTTTTTGAATGCTGGCGAGTGAGTATTATCATGTTCACGTAAGGCAACTCCTTAGAGTTAACAACTAATTATCTTTGATGAGTCAAATTAATATATTTTATGATTAAACGACATCTTTAGTGTCAATTATTTGACGCTTTATAGCACATCTTTGATTGTACTTTGATCAAGTTGAAATTTATATTAGAGTGCATATTAAGCATTTGTTCTACCACACAACAAAAAGATTATCTTTAGAAGAACTTTGATCTTACCAAATCCAAACTCATAATAAAAAATGTTATTATATTCGTTTTACATTTAATGTAGTGAACATGATAGGAATGTGTAGTAATCATTTTAAATTAGGATTGATGGATGGAGTTGGAGAGCAACTAGAGGTGGCAATTTCAATCCAATCCACCAATCCAATCCATCAATCCATTAAAAATATCCACCTAATCCAATCCATTTAAATCCAATCCATTTTATCCAAATCCAATTGGATTGGTGGATTCATGGATTGGATCCATAGATCATTGGTAAATTACGGTTTAGTACCTATAATTTTTATTTTTTACATTTTGGTACCTAAAATTTAATTTTTATACAAAAAATATCATTGGAAAATTACGTTTTGGTACCTAAAAATTTTCATTGTAACATTTTAGTACCTAAACTTTTTACATTTTACATATTGGTCCTTGGTTGAGGATGTCATTTGGATTCATGGATAATCCACCAATCCACTTGATCCAATCCATGAATCCACCAATCCATTAGATCCAATCCATTTGATCCATGGATCCACCAATCCACCAATCCAATCCATTTGCCACCTCTAAGAGCAACCAGAAAAATGTCATTTTTGCTTAGATTATATATTTATATTCATAAGGAAAAAGAAGACCATATATCGCTTTCCCTTGTCTTAGCATGAGAAATGATGAACCATGATTTGGGGGCTTTGGTCGTTGTTGGGTTGAGTGGAATGTCACCTTTGGTCGATTTAAGGGACCATTTTCAGCTTCCTACCCCATCTTTATTATATATTATTTTCTTGCATAATTTTGTCCCTTCTTTGCTTTCCCACTTTCTCATATTCGATAACGATTGAGCTCTCCTTTTCTCTTGCCCAACACATATTTGGGTATGGGGGTTGAATTTGATTTCCTTTGGAGGGTAATTTGGATGTTACTTAAGAATAAATCATTGAGTTTACCTAGCTTATTGGGTATTAATTGACCTTTGTAGCATAGACTAGCATATGTAAACTATTGATTGACATCAACAAGGTAACAAACAATGGAATGGTATTGAACTCGAAGTTGGCATTTGGCTCATTCCTTTTCTAATAAATGTTGAGTATTGACTATGGCAGTGGCAGTTGCAGTGGCACCACTAAGTATAAGAAGAGGAGAGGGAATGACGGAAAAAATCCCAAGTTACACATATTTTTAAAAAAAATTATCAAAATACACACGTTATGAAAATAATTCCCAATCTACGTTAGTTTGGGCCATCACCGCTGTCGACGAAGACAGTGATGGCATCACTGTTGTCGACGAAGACAGTGATTGCATCACCGCTGTCGACGAAGACAGTGATTGCATCACCGCTGTCGACGAAGACAGTGATTGCATCACTGCAGTACACGACCGCGGTGAAGGTCTGACCTGCGTCGAAACTTTAAACAAACGTAACTTTGTGCTCGGTTATCCGATCGTAACGAAATTTTTTTTGATTCCGCATAATTTTTCGAGATCTTGCAAGCCGCAAATTGCCGTAGGCGGTTTGGTCCCGCCTTCGTCTCGAAAATATGTCGTTTGCTACCCCGAACGAGCTTTTTTTCGATTTCGTCAAACTTTGAATGACCATAACTTTGTGCTCCACAATCCAAAAATCATGAATTTTTTTTTGATTTCGCATAACTTTTTAAGGACTACAATATTTAGTAGGAGAGAATTTTCAAAAAATGAATTATTTATGGATATAAGGGGTTTTGGGAATAACTTTACCTTCCTTTTCAGGAATCCAAGTACATTCCGAAAATATGTCTATGATAAAAATTGTAGTCCTTAAAAAGTTATGCGAAATAAAAAAAATTCATGATTTTCGGATTGTGGAGCACAAAGTTATGGTCGTTCAAAGTTTGACGAAATCGAAAAAAGGCTCGTTCGGGGTAGCAAACGACATATTTTCGAGACGAAGGCGGGACCAAACCGCCTTCGGCAATTTTCGGCTTGCTAGATCTCGAAAAATTATGCGGAATCAAAAAAAATTTCGCTACGATCGGATAACCGAGCACAAAGTTACGTTTGTTTAAAGTTTCGACGCAGGTCAGGCCTTCACCGCGGCCGTGTACTGCAGTGATGCAATCACTGTCTTCGTCGACAGCGGTGATGCAATCACTGTCTTCGTCGACAGCGGTGATGCAATCACTGTCTTCGTCGACAACAGTGATGCCATCACTGTCTTCGTCGACAGCGGTGATGGCCCAAACTAACGTAGATTGGGAATTATTTTCATAACGTGTGTATTTTGAGAATTTTTTTTAAAAACATGTGTAACTTGGGATTTTTTCCGGGAATGACCAAGTTCGGGGAGGAGGAGGAAGTGCAACCAAATTATCTATAATGGTAGTAAAGGAGCATATAAACTCAAAATTTTACATTTTTCTTTCGTCTTTCTAATCTTCATTCGTATCATCTATTTTTTTGTTGTGTTTCTCGGTTGCCTCTTTTGGGTCTTCCGCACATTTTGGTACACTCATGTCCTTGTCGTCGAACCCCCAACTTACTTTGATGTCATCCCCCACTATATGTCCTCTATGTAATGTGGCTCCAGCTTCTTCTCTACTACCATCGTCTGCTCGATCATGTTAACAATTTTGATCATGCCTCATATGCAATGCTTGACTCCAATAGTATTCAAATATGGCTCATGCTCTCTGGTATGGACGAGATCAATTGGTTATCTCATGGATTGCTCATTCTCTTTCTGAAGCTGTGATGCCCAATATCATCAACAAAACCACTACTTTTGAATCATAGAAATTCTTTTTTCACAAAGAAGAGCCCGTGAATTCCAGACAACAAAACTAGTGGTTTCATTGATAATATTTTGGCATCACAACATCAAAAATAGAAAGAGCAATCCAAGCGAGAACTAGTTGATCTCACTCATACCAGAAAGCATGAACAATATTGAAATCAGAGTCATATCATTGCATGTGAGGAAGAAGAGGAGCAATTAGTGTGACCAACGATACAATGGCAACATAGAAGAGCATGAAGTCAGACCATCCAACAAAGAAAACTTGTGGCGTGAGTTTCGCAATAAGTTGTGCGTTTGATGACAACGGCACGAACATGACGGAGGTTGTGAAGGAAACAAAAGAAATTTACAACATGGAACTCAAAGAAAGAAAGAGATTTACAAAGAACACGAAGAAACTAACTCTTTATTGAGTTTATTGTTATTCACATACCGTGAAAATGTTGTAATGTGTTGTTCTATAAATCATTATTCTTGAACATTTATAGTACGATAGATACAGAAAAAATAGCCAAGTCGTTACCTGAAATTGCGAGTTTGTGAGTACAACAGAAAGTAGAAATACGAGGAAGGTGAGAACCAACAGAAAAAAGAAGCGGAATAAGTCCAAAACATAACAGAAGAAATATTAGGGAAATTAATATTATCGTCATCATCATCACTTCTAAGCTCCATAATGGCACAAGCTTGAAACAAACTGAAGAATATTCTGATCCTACAGATAATAATTATTTTTTTCATATTTTAATCTCTGATAGTTGTGGAGAGGAGAAGTGTTGTTTGAATTGTAAGTTGTTCCTTTTAATATTCGACTGGTGGATTGGAATATTCCCAAATTATATATTTCAAAACATGTGTGGACATGTTCCTAATCCTATCATAACCACCTCGAAAATTAATTAATGGTTTGCTTATTATACTTATCATAGCATTACAACTTTGATGGATCTTATCATTAGACGTCATTACTGAAATTTAATTAATGGTGTTCAAGTAATTAACGTATCCTCCTGAGTCCTGACATAAGCTTGTCATCTGCTTTGAGTAACAGTAACTTAAGAAAAAGAAGTGTTCATGATAATTTATCCCTAAATATCATTCTTTGTTTTTGTTGGGGGTATAGCTTGGGCTCCCAGAATTAAGGAATTGGGGGGCAAGGCCAAAGAAAAAGGATCCACCAGAAGCCCTTGGGCCCAAATAAGGGGAAGGGCCCAAAGAATAAAACACTAAAAGCCAAATGGAGGCCAGCTGTCTGGGGGACCACCGCCTGCGGGCGCCTGTCATGTGTCAGGAGCCTGGCAAGGCAGATGGGTGCCTGTCGTGTGTCAGGAGCCTGACAAGGCGGTTGGGTGTGTTGCAGAGGGGACACAGAGCATTAAATGAGGATAGTGACGTGGAGGAGATCAGCCTCGAGTTCGGTGAGTATAAATAGGGGCAGTCGTTAGCATTTATGCAGGTTGGACTCTCTCTCATAAAAACACTACTTGAGAACACTATCCTCTCTAAAATACTAACTTGGGCGTCGGAGGATTCACGGGCCGAGGCGCCCTCCTCTTTGTGTGTGTGTAGGTCGACGCCAGGCGAGGGGAGACGTCCGAACAGCGAGGAGGGTATTGGGGCTCAAACAATTGGCGCGCCAGATAGGGGAATATAACCTGAAGTCATGAGTGAGGAAATGGAGGTGAGCGATGGAAGGGAAAGGGAGGAGGTCACGGAGGACCAGTCGGAACGATTAAGAGGGCTGGCGCCTAAAATGGAGGAGAGGGAGGAAAGTGATGACGTGTTTCGAGGGTCGGAAGACGCCTAAATGACGAGGAGAGAGCTGTTCAGAATCATTGAGGACCAAGATGGAGCGATAGAGGCGCTCCGAAAGGAGGTTGACGCCCTAAAGAGAGGAGGAGGGATGACGCCTAGTCCGACGAAGAAAAGAGAAAGGGTTGCGGAGACGGAGAGTGAATCGGGATATCAGAGGCGCCCCAGTTTGTGGCGCCCACGAGAGTACGAGGGGCTAGAAACGGGAGGATGGAATGGAGGAATTTTGGGGCGCCTGTCCCGTCACGGACCTGTGAGACAGCCGTTGGCGCGTAACATACTAGCGGAGCCTGCAGGGACCAACATCCCCCCGCTCCCCGCCTATGATGGGGTCACTGATCCGGAGGACCACCTCAACGGTTATTTTACCAAGATGCAGCTTTACAACAGCACAGACGCCACCCTGTGCAAAGTGTTTCCGTCGACTTTCTCGGGCGTGGTGCTCGATTGGTATTATCAAATCGGAGAAGGGCGCATTGAGTGCTTTGAGCAATTCGCGGAGATGTTCCTTGCAAAGTTTGCCAGCAGGAAACGGCGCACCCTAACTATAGGCGCCCTGTTCAAGATCAAGCAAAGAGAGGGAGAGGCGCTGAGGAAGTTTTATGAGAGGTGGTTATCTGTGGCTCTGGCAGTGAAGGATGTGCAGCCATCGGTGTTGGGGGTGTGCCTGAACGAGTGCACCACCAGCGAGGAATTGTGCAGAGCACTCGCAAAGAGAGACGTGGTGTGCACTGAAGATCTGGATCACCGGGTGCAAAAGGTAATTATGCTTGAAGAAACGTTGGCGGCCAGAAGAGCCGACCGACGAAGGGCGAAAGGAGAGGAGGCGGAGCCGACGAGGAGGCCGCACTTTGCAAGCGGTCCGGGGAATGCGCCCGCAAACCCCCCTCCCCCCAGGAGAATGGACGCCGGGCGTCCGGCACCCAGGGGACCCTTCGCCGAATATACAGACACGCTGAAGAACATACTCCAGCACGTCAAGGAGAAAGGGTATCATATCAGGTGGCTGGGCCCCATGAGGGGGCAGCCCAATGAGCGGAACCTGGATCGATATTGTGACTTCCACCGAGAGGTGGGGCACCACACGGCCGACTGCTACCAATTGAAGACCGAGTTGCAGGGCTTGGCTGACAGGGGGATGCTCAATGACTTCGTCAAGAAGCCTGAAGAAAGAGTGCACCGGGCCTGCGTGGCCGGTGTAGAAAAAACAGTGAAAAAGCTACCACCACCGCCATACGACCTCGACTAAGAAAACGCGCCCGAACGGGTGCGCCTGACAATAGAGGCCATTTCGGGGACAGTGGACTTGAGAGAGAAGATAGAGGCAAATCGTCGCTTGAGGGCGGCGTCGGCGGAAGTCCAAGAGGCGATAGACATCAGTTTCAATAGGGCGCCCGAAGAAGCGTGCATGCTCCCATCCATGGACGCCCTGGAGATACAAGGTGTGGTGGCAGGGTGCCAGGTCAGGAGAATGCTCGTTGATACAGGGAGTTCAATGGACGTGCTATTCAAGGACACAGTGGTCCGCATGCAACTATCACCAGAGCTGATCAGGCCCTCAGAATCAGTGTTAGTTGGCTTTTTAGGGGCGCCCGCCAAGGTAATAGGGCGGGTGCGCCTACCAGTTACCTTGGGGGATGGGGAGCAAAGGATGACACGTGCCATCGATTTTGGAATAGTGGACTGCCCGTCGCCATACAACGCGATTCTGGGAAGGCCCCTCCTGGCCTTGTTTAATGGCGTGGCCTCCACTTGCCATCAGACGTTGAAGTTCATTGCGCCACAAGGAGTGGGCGTGGCACGGGGAAGGGGCGCCCCGCGTTACGCAAAAGAGACAGGACGGAAGCGGAAGGGTAACGAGACAGTTAATATGGTGGAAATCTCGGCGGAAGAGGCGCCCCGAGCCGAAGCGGCCGACAAAGAATTTATGGTGGCACTAGATTTGGAACGCCCGGAAAGACAAGTGAGGATATCAGCGGAGGCGCCCGATGAAGTGAAAGAGCGCATCATCGCTCTTCTGAGGGAGTTTGCAGAGCTTTTCGCCTGGAGTGCCTTGGAAATGTCGGGCGTCTCCCCCGAGACGGCCGTGCATCGACTGGCGGTAGAAGAAGGAAAGCGCTCTGTGCAGCAAAAGAGAAGAAATTTGTCGGCGGAAAAGGAGGCGGCTCTCAGGATCGAAGTAGATAAGCTCATGGGCGCCAACTTGGTTGAAGAAACATCCTATGTCACCTGGCTGTCGAACGTGGTCTTTGTGCCGAAGCCGTCAGGGGATTGGAGAATGTGCGTGGATTACACAAACCTGAACAGAGCGTGCCCGACGGACGCCTACCCGATGCCCCGTATAGACCAACTAGTAGACGCCACGGCATATCATGAGATGTTGAGTTTTGTGGACATGTTCTCAGGATACCACCAGATTCCGATGGCAGAGGAAGATCGACCCAAGACAGCTTTCATGACACCTTTCGGAAACTTTTGCTATCGGGTCATGGCATTTGGCCTCAAAAATGCGGGCGCCACTTATCAGAGGATGGTCAACAATGTCTTCCGTAAGCAAATCGGCCGAAACGTGGAAGCCTACGTGGATGACTTGATAGTCAAGAGCCGGAAACGCGAAGACCATCTGGAGGACTTGCGGGAAACGTTCCAGGCTATGCGGGCGCACAATCTCCGCCTCAACCCATTAAAGTGCGTGTTTGGTGCTGAAGCGGGCAAGTTCCTGGGTTTCATGATCACCAAACGGGGCATCGAGGCCAATCCGAAGCAAGTGGACGCCGTTCTCCAATTGGCACCACCAAATGCGCCCAAGGAGGTACAGGGTTTGGCGGGAAGATTAGCGGCCCTGGGGCGCTTCATCCCCCGGTCTGCAGACAAGGCGGCTCCGTTTTTCCGAACGCTCAAAAAGGGAACACGTTTCCAATGGACGGCGGAATGCGATGCAGCGTTTGAAGAATTGAAGCGGCTCCTGGCCGCCCCAACGGTTATGACGGCGCCCAAGGTGGGAGAGACATTATACCTTTACATCGCTGTGTCAGAAGTTTCGGTAAGTGCAGTACTTGTCTCAAGGGAAGCCCACTCCGGAGAGGAAAAGCCGGTGTACTATGTCAGTCGGACCATGATAGCTCATGAAAGACGATACGCACCCATCGAGAAGGCGGCGCTGGCAGTTGTGATGGCGGCAACCAAGCTAAGGCCATACTTTCAGGCGCACACCATCGTGATACTCACCAACCTGCCGTTGAAATCTACGTTGGGATCGATGGATGTGGCTGGGCGCCTTGTCAAATGGGCGGTCCAGTTAAGTGAGTTTGACATCAAATATGCGCCCTGACCGGCGATAAAGGCACAAGTCTTGGCCGATTTCATCGCGGAAGGAGTAGCAGAGTCCGAGAAGGGTACAAATGAATGTTGGCAAGTGCAAGTGGATGGAGCCGCCAGCCGTACGGGCGCAGGAGCGGGAATCGTGATGATAAGTCCAGGCGGTGCAATGCACGAAGTCGCATTGCGATTCGCAAAGCTGAAAACGAACAATGCCGCCGAATATGAAGCAGTGATTGCTGGCATGAGCATGGTCAAGGAATTAGGCGCCCGCAAGGTACAAATCAGATCTGATTCGGCCCTGGTGATCAATCAACTTAATGGTGTCTTTGAAGTTAAGGAGGAAGCTCTAGAAGGATATGTGCGAAGAGTGCGAGAGCTGGGGGCTTGGTTTGGGGAAATATCCTTCATACACATCCCACGTGAAGAAAATGCCCATGCCGACGCCTTATCCAAACTAGCTACGGCAATAGACTTCGAGGTGGAGCGAAAAGTCATTGTCACCTCTGAGGCGCCCTGTGAACACCTGGTTGCCGTCATATCCGGCGGGGGCGCCAATTCCGGATGGATGGCACCCATCGTCTCGTTTCTAACACAGAGTGTGGTGCCTGACGACCAGAAGGAAGCCTGGCGCCTACGCCGCAAAGCGGCTAGATGCTCCATAATAGAGGGGCAACTGTACAAGCGATCCCACACAGGAGCTTATTTGAGGTGCCTCAACGAAGAAGAGAGCCGACGAGCAATCGAGGAGGTGCATGGCGGGACCTGTGGAATGCACGCGGGCGCCCGAAGTTTGGAAAAAACTTTGCTGCGACAGGGGTTGTACTGGCCGACGATGAGGCGAGATGCAAGGGCACACATGGGCGCTTGCCACCAGTGCCAGATCCATGCAAACGACATCCACATCCCGGCAGCACCCATGCAAGGCAATGTAGGAGCCTGGCCGTTCGCCCAGTGGGGCATGGACCTTTTGGGCCCTTTTCCAAAGGCGCCCGGTCAAATGAAGTACTTAATAGTGACAGTCGACTACTTCTCCAAGTGGATAGAAGCGGAACCTTTGGCCACGGTCACAGAGGCCCAAGTGCGCAAGTTCACCAGGAAGAACATTTTCACCCGATTTGGCTTACCTGAGTCCATTGTCACAGATCACGGGAAACAGTTCGATTGCAAAAAATTCATTGAGTTTTGTGACGACAATGGAGTGGTATTGCGTTTCTCTTCGGTAGCCTACCCACAAGCAAATGGTCAAGCAGAGGCAGCTAACAAGAGCATTCTCCATGGCTTACACACACGACTGACAGGCGCCAAAGGGAGATGGGTGGAAGAGCTGCCAAGTGTGCTGTGGGCGCATCGCACCACCTACAAAACTGCCACAGGAGAAACACCCTTTGCCCTCACTTATGGGAGCGATGCAGTCATTCCGGTGGAACTCCACACACCGAGTTACCGTGTGACCCAATACGATCCAAATGGCAATGACGAGGCGCGCTCAAATGACTTGGACATGGTGGACGAAGTAAGGGAAGTAGCGGCGATCCGCCTGGAAAAATGAAGAGGCAGGTGGCCCGGTACTACAACAAAAAGATGCGCGCTCATGGGATCACAGAAGGCGCCCTTGTCTTAAAACGGGACTTCCGACCCGACGCCCGTGAAGGGAAGCTGGCACCAAAATGGAAAGGCCCATATCGAGTCCGAGAGATGGTAGGACCCAACACGTTCAAGTTGGAACATATTGATGGCCGTGCGGTAAAAAGAACATGGAATGCCCAGAACCTGCGATCTTACTCGGTGGGCGCCACATCTGGAAACGACGCCTCGGTTTGAGATGGAGCTCTAAAAATGTTTTGTTTTGTGTTAAGACAAGTATGTACGTCTGTTTGTATTGTGACCAAAACGCCCGAAAAATAACGCCGTACTGTGACTAAAGCGCCCATTCTATAGCGCCCCAATAGTGATTTTGTGTTCGGTTTGATGGTTTAGCATAACAAGTGGCGCACCAACATCGCGCCCGGCAGTACTAAGTTAACTAAAGCGCCGCATTTCGCTCCCATATTGTGCAAAGCGCCCTAAACATTGCGCCCTCATGAAAAACGTAAACGCGCCCAACTTTGCGCCCGAAACCACACAGTGGTCTCAAGTCATACGCCCAAAAAAGCAGTTAAGTCGAAAGATGGCAAAAGTGAAGACAAAAGATGGCAAAAGAGGTGTAGGAGTCTTTATAAAAATAAAATAAAATAAAACACAGAGGGTCAAAGACATGGTACAAATAATACAAATGTTAAAGCAAGGCGCCTAAATCTTAATCTGCCCCAGAGGTGGCGTCTTCAGCACCAGGCGCCTTCTGAGAGGGGGAGGCTGGCACAGATGTCTCGGGCGCCTCGCTCGTACCACGAGGGGTCTCCATGCCACCAATCACGTACTCGGCCATCTCGGTAAGATCCCAAGTATGGTCAGGGTGATCCCGCTGCAGCTTCACCTTCAGGATTTCCAGGCCGGTTAGGATGGCATTGGCGCACATTCCCTTGCCAGTTTCGGACTCCTCAAAGTTGTCCAAGGAACGCTGCAACTCGGAGATTTCCGCCTGAGCTGCTTTCAAGGATTTTTTCGTCTCCTTGTGGGCGTCCTTCAGCATCTTCTTCTCCTCTTTGAGGATGTCGATCTCGCTGGCCTGGGCGCCTGCCTCCTTTGCCAGGGCCTCTTTCTCCGCTTGCAGGTCAGCCACCTTCTTGCGCTCCTCGTCCAGGGCGCCCTGCAGCCGAGACACCTCCATGGCCGCATTCATCTAGGCCTCCCCACACTCCTTTGCAAACTGCTCGCGGCGTGCAGTTGCGTTCGTCAGATCCAATTTCATCTGGGAAGCAGAGGAAGAAGCCTCGAGCGCCTCTCGCCTTGTCTCATTAAGGCGTCGGGCGCCCCTCTCAGCGAAGAGGAGGATCTACAAAATTCACACATGAAGAGTCAGAAAATTGTGCAAGTGATGAAAGCGTACAACACACAATCCCAAGAAAACACAAGAGAAACAACATTTACCTTGGCGCCTACTTGGGCCAACTCGGCGAAGAGGTGATCCCCATTCACCTCGGATGGCACCTGCCAGGACTTGGCGGCCGCGATCGCCAAGCCCATGGCGCAACCTCGGTCGACGGCAACCAAGGGGGAGCAATTCAAGTTGACGCGCCCAACTTCGGTGCGTCGTGGCCGGAAAATGGGAGGACGCCCGTCCGGGCCAACATAACGCCCTTCTTCATTAAGGTGCAGGTGGGCGTCCTCCCCCGCCTCCTCTTCTACCTCCACCTCGTCATAGGCGTCCTCCTCGACGCCCACTTTCCCCTTGCCCCTGTCCGCCCTCTTGCTGGCAGAGGCTATGGGCGAACCGGGCCTCTTCCCCCGCCGGAGCAGAGGCTCCTCTTCCGCTTCTTCCGCGGAGTTAACTTCCTGCTCCGCAGGATCGACGTTGGGCGCCTCCTCGCCCTCCTCCGGTGCAGAAGACGCCACGCTGGCAGTCTTCGCACGAGCGGTGCCTCCCTTCACCGCCCTTTTCTTTTTCTTCTTGGGAGGAGCAGTAGGCGCCTCCGCGCGAACGGCTGCCAGATCGGGCGCCTCTGGTTGAACCGGTGGTTGCGCACCCGCGGCCAACGCAGCAAGCCGACTCTTCATCAGCTTTGCTATGCTTGTGTAGTCCGCCCTACACAATGGAGAGAACATGATTAGTTAGAACATAAGGGAGACACAACATCAAAAGCAAGTAAATCCTAGGCGCCTACAGACCATCATTATAGTACGCCTGAATAATTGGGGGACGATTCTCCGCAGGACGTAAGTCCACACTCTCCCCCGCACAGATCAGTCGGGCGCCGTCTTTCTCAGCCCGAGACAATGTCACGGACGAGTTGAATCAATCAACGTTGCCCAACTCCCACTGCCTGAGAAAGGCGCCCCCACTCTCAAAAAACGAATCTTGATACGCCTTCATAAAAAAGAAGCCGTTGAACCATTTACGGTTGAGCTTGGGGCATCGTTTCACGAAGTGATTTGGGCGCTTCTTCCGCTTCTGAAGGGATAAGCAGTTGTTGAGGGGCGCCATTTTGAAAAAGTACCTGAACAGGTTGAAGGTGGGCTCCAAATTGTTTTCCCGACACCTCAACCTGAAGAGGATCACGATGGTAATGACGGAGGGGGATAGGCGCCCAAACGAACAGCCGCACCACGTTAGAATCCCCTCCATGATGTGGTCGAGGGGGAAATGTAGCCCAAACCGGAAGTACTCCTGGTACACCCCGATCCATTTGGGCCAGCAGACGCCCACGCGTGAGATAGGTGTAGGAGGCGCATACCAACAGTCCCGCGGCAGCTGCAGACTTGTAACAAGACCGTGGACGCGCGCCAACGTAACTGATGACTGATGATTCGGCCCGGCCACAGCGAAGGGCAGGTGGGCCGTCTCCGTCGGCAGATGGTCCGGGGGGAAGCACTTCTCCCAGGTTGTAATTTTATAAGATCCATCCGCTGGCATAAATCCGGGCGCCGATGATGTGGATGGTCCGGCCGACGTCGATGCAGGCGCCTCCTCTAAACCAACAAACGATCCAGGCGCAAAGGGGACGCGGGGTAAGTGGCGCCCTATCCTAAGTAACCAGAATTAACTAAGCAAAACCAAGGAAAGGCAAAGGATTTCTTACCGCCTTGTGTCGGACGCCTGGGCCCGCCAGAGGCGCCTGCTCCTGAAGCACCAGACGCACCTGCATTCTGGGCGCCTTGATCGGCCGTTTTGTCTTTGGAGGAGGACGACATGATGGACGAATACGAGAGTCGAGGATGACGCAAACAAAATCTGACAGGAGAGAGGACAGAGCGAAGTGTAGAGAGATGTCAGAGCAAAATCTAGAGAGAGGTCAAACTGAAGAAAGTGACAAGAGGGGAAGGAGGAGGAGGTATTTATAGGGAGCGACAAGTCCAGGTCAAGGGTCGCGCCAACATGCCACGCGTCAGTGTCACGGGCCGAATTTTGAGCTTCCCCCACTTTCCCCTCCCCGAAACTTTCGAAATTTCCCATTTCGAATTTTTCCAATCTCCGTATTTGAAATTTCGAATTTTCCCGCCACACGAAATGTGGGGTTCATTTCAAAACTCTCCCCGTGAGGGGGGCATAAGAGCAAGGGACGCCCGAACGGAGAATGCGATCAAAAGGCGCCCACGAAACACGAAGAAGAAATGCATATAGCATGAGCCCGAACGGAGAATGCGATCAAAAGGCGCCCACGAAACACGAAGAAGAAATGCACATAGCAAGGGGCTTCATTGAGAACGGGACGCCCGCCAATGGAAGGAATGGGCAGCAGTGCCTCCGAACCGGAAAGGAGGGCCGAGACGCAACATGGGCGCCCCGTGACATGAGAAACACCAAAACTGCAGCAAGAGAGTCAGCTAGGCGCTCAAAGGTGAAACCATGAGCACCTAACTGGGGGGGCAATTGTTGGGGGTATAGCTTGGGCCCCCAGAATTAAGGAATTGGGGGGCAAGGCCAAAGAAAAAGGATCCACCAGAAGCCCTTGGGCCCAAATAAGGGGAAGGGCCCAAAGAATAAAACACTAAAAGCCAAATGGAGGCCAGCTGTCTGGGGGACCACCGCCTGCGGGCGCCTGTCATGTGTCAGGAGCCTGACAAGGCGGTTGGGTGTCTTGCAGAGGGGACACAGAGCATTAAATGAGGATAGTGACGTGGAGGAGATCAGCCTCGAGTTCGGTGAGTATAAATAGGAGCAGTCGTTAGCATTTATGCAGGTTGGACTCTCTCTCATAAAAACACTACTTGAGAACACTATCCTCTCTAAAATACTAACTTGGGCGTTGGAGGATTCACGGGCCGAGGTGCCCTCCTCTTTGTGTGTGTGTAGGTCGACGCCAGGCGAGGGGAGACGTCCGAATAGCGAGGAGGGTATTGGGGCTCAAACAGTTTTCGTCCAAAAGTATCTTGTTGGTCAATGCATCAATATAGTTTATAATTAATTAATTAATTATGTCATTTTGTTTTTATCTCATTTTATATTTTCTCGTCCCAAACAATTGAATGTTAAGGAGGAGAACAACCAACGATGTATAAATGTAAATCTGTGTAGGTGAAGATATTCTTGAACCAATGTAGCTCGACTTCACCTACATGATTTAAACTTTAAAAAAAAAATATTTAAACTCTTAAGCTTTTCTTTTATAGGATGGAAATGCATGAAATTTACGGTTAGACAAGAATTTGGCATTAATATAACTGGCCTGTCAAATCATACTATAACTAGTAAGAGCATAGAAGCTTCCTAGGACAGGGAGAACGTTTTCTTTTATCAGTCATGGGTTTTGGAGAAAATAATTACATGCATAACCACTTTTTTTATATAAGGACTTTGCTATTTCGTAAAAAATGAAAATTTGACATCTATTTATAAATAATTGTAAAAAATCCTTCTAATTATAATATATGAGATCTTTTATAGTTAGTAAACTTTTATAAACGTACTATCTCAATTTATGGGAATACTCGACAAACTCATGTTTGTGTGTCATTCGGATTTCAGACTATGACAATTAGAGCGGGGATTAATAACAAGTACTTAGTACAAGATAAATATTTAAGGATTAATAGGCATACAAGCCCCTCAACTATGCAATGATAACAAATGAGCCCTTGTACTAAACTTTTAACGAAGGAAGCCCATGTACTATGGGTGGATAACAAATAAGCCCTTCTGTTAACATTCTCCGTTAACTAATGTGAATTAGGACATGAAATGTCTAAATTAACCCTAGCCGCTCACAATCATCTCCTGACCTCTCTTCTCCCACCTCTCTCTCTCTCTCTCTCAGCGCCAGAAAGACGATTTGTCTTCCCTTCGAAAAAGTCGAATAACCATTAACCACAAATTCGTTCCCCTCCTTCCTCGAATCACTTCTGTCTCTATCACCCCTCCCTTCCTAGTACCTCTCTTACTCATCTTCCTGGAAGCGATGAATGAAGCGGGAAAGAAACGAAAGATCAGGACGACAACTAGGAGGCGGCTGTTGGCACCGACAAGATATAGAATGTTAGCCTCTTTCATTTGCATGTTTTATTTGGTAATTTCAAACTCTGGTCATCTTATTCTCTCGCTCATTTTTTTGGGTTTTTTTCTCTGGACCGCGGCGGCGAGCACAGTTCGTCGATATTGTAATTTTCCTTTTTAGGGTTTTTAGTGGTGAATTTTATTTTACCTGGGATTGTGATTTTTTTATGGGTTATGATTCTTTTTTCTGTCTTATTTGTGTCAACGAAGACATTGCTGCCAGCGAAGAATGATTAATTTGGCTTTTGAATTTTGAGAAAGTTGGAGAGAAAGCCACCTGCGGAGAAGGATTTAGGTTGGGAGTAGAGGAAGAGAGGTTGCCAGGCCAGCAGGGGGAAGCTCAGGGGTTTAATCGGCCGTGGGACTGAGAGGGACTAGAATCGACAACGTCTGGGAACTAATAAGAGCGACGGCGGCTTGGAGGGGTGAGGACTGGGGGTGGTGGGGCTGGGTTTCTCAAGGGCTGTATTCATATATTCGAATACTCTGACCACGGCAGCGTCGTCGTCGGTAAGTTGCTGCTAAGATTCTGTATCAAAGATCTTTACAACGGCGGGGTTTTTACACCTCTACTTTCATTCTGATCCAATTTCCTAATCGTTGAAGTCTTGAAGACACTCATCGTATGCCGAAGCTTCCGCAACTGGGACGAAGTATTGGACGAGAGCTACGGAGGGAAAATTACATTCTTAATGGAGATCCAACTTGAGATGTTCAATTGGGAGACCAGGGACTCACCAAGATCTTCGTTTACTCATGGAGTTTCAACATTACACACTACAGGGTACTTTAGACATTTTGATTCCTGATAAAAGTTAATTAACAGAGAATATTAACGAAGGGGCTTATTGGTTATCAACCCAATATACAGGGGCTTCTTTTGATAGAAGTATAGTACAAGGGCTCATTTGTTATCTTTGCATAGTTGAGGGGCTTGTATGCCTATTAATCCAATATTTAAAAATTGGTAACTCTGGGTTGGATTCGTCATATTTTTTTTATTTTTTTAAATTTTGGTATTTAAATTTATTGAAATATGAATAATAGTCCCCACAAACAAGCTTTTGGGATGGGGGTGGGGTAAATGAATAAATGAGTGGGTTAAAGTGAAAAAAATAAATACACCCACCGCCACCTCACACCATAATGTTGTTCACTTGTTCTTCCATGAATGCCGTGAAATTGCCAGCTTTTTTCCACTTTGCCCCCACAACTTTTATTTTTTTTCTTGTGACCACCCCCACCCCCACCCCATCACTATAAAAATCAATACTTTATTCAAATTCTCTCTTTTCTAACTTTTTTTTTCTTTTGGACTATTTATATTTGTTGTTACTCTTTTTGCCCTTTTATTTATGCAAGTGCAAAATTTGAAATTTGAAGGATTTAATAGTAATCCTTATTATCAAATTCTAAACTTTAAATCGTAAATGGTACTGAAAAGAAGAAAAAAGAATTTAAAGCATTGATATGTGTAAGCTAGTAGATTGATCATTGATATAAGGACATAAAAATGATCTTTGGAAACATACTAATCTTAGTGTACTTTTGTGATTATCATTTGTTGCGGCAATATAAAGTACATTCAAAGTGGGAAAACATGCTCGATAAGGCATGAGCTCGAGTAGCATAGATGTTTCTTACTAATCTTATGTACATAGACACATGATTGGTGCTTTTAGGGTCATCTTATTCCTTTAGAAGCTTATAAGATGTATAGTGGAGTTCATGTGACTCAGACTTATACTATTGTGGAGTTCATGTGATCAAATGAAATTTTAAGTTTATGAAATTTTTAATTTGTGTGCACTTCGTTATAACATCAATTGAGGGTGAATCGACTATATTTTGTCACGTTTATAATACATGTTTAAATAATATTTGCATCTTTCAGATTCGGATCTTATATGTATAGACTATCGAGTTAACAGTTTATGTAAACTTGGTCATTACAAGACTATTTATCGCTTTAAGTTGAATTCACATAGAGTGAGAGGTTTGATAAAGATGTAGGATAACAACTTTGCAGCATAGAAAAGGGATGTCATGTGCAACAATTTAATTTGGTGAGTATTAATACTTCTTGATTGAATTCAAAGTAAAATTATTATTGTTTGCTTGATGTCAATGATATGCTTATTCTTTCTTTTTGTTGTTTAGTCTGAGCATCCGCCATCCATTCAATTTAAATAAACTCAGATCAGTGGACATTAAATGCTTGCTTGCCCTGTTTGGTAATTAAATTATTAAAAGGAGGTTTTCCAAAACTGGTTATATATCTTTCAGCTTCATTTATTAGATTGATCACTTTACGAGTTTTAAAACACTGGAATTAATTAACGAATAATCATTTTGGGAAAAACCATTAGTTGGATGCATGGTTGACTTGGTGGCAATAGTGTATGTTCTTTATTGTAAGAAGTTGTACAAGAATAATGGGTAAATGCCACATTTGGTCACTAAGATTACTAAATTGTGTCATGTTTAGTCATTAGAAAATTTTAATATCAATTTTGGTCACTCGAATTACTGAAACAAGTCACATTTAGTCACTCTCTCGTTAGTTTCCGTCCAACTTCATTAATGGAGTTGGACAGAAACTAATGGGAGAGTGACTAAATGTGACATGTTTCAGTAATTCGAGTGACTAAATGTGACACGTTTCATTAATTCGAGTGACCGGAGTTGGACGGAGGCTAACGGGAGAGTGACTAAATATGACCTGTTTCAGTAATTCGAGTTACCAAAATTGATATTAAATTTTTCTAGTGACTAAACATGACACGATTTAGTAATCTTAGTGACCAAATGTGGCATTTACCCAAGAATAATGTATACTGAAGACCATATATAATGTAACATCTTAATCCTTTTATTTAATTAATATATTGTCCTCTTTAAGGTTTTGTTTTTAATGCATCTCATAGTGACTTTCCAAGATGTCACATATACTTGCACAGTTGCACGGCTCCACATTGAGTACGTCTTAATTTTGGATTTCTTATTAGAACTCCTCAATTTTATCCAAAAACATGTCTTGTTATTTAAGGTTGGATTGTTTCTTATGAATTACGGATCCCTCATGTGTTTTGTCCATGTGGAACTTATCTAAGGTGTTACATACACTTCTCTTTGGAACTCAACATTCCGTTGAAGTTTGCCTCATCATCATTCAAGAGGGACGCATAGAGACTCTACTACCACTAGGAACACCCAACCATTTTCTTGATCAATATATTGTCCATTTCAGACCTATCCGACATGGTTTTGCTTTGGGGTGCATCATGATGAGTTCCAGGGACCGAGAGAGAGGTCACCCATATCTGCCCTACTCCATCCTTAGCATGTTTAGTAGTTTTGATTGTTGAAATTTAATGAAAAATAATCTCATTATCAATATATAAAGTATTCATGAGAGCTTTCATATCTATAATTCTAAAGTTTGTGAGACAAAAGTAGATATAAAACCTGACTTTCTCTTTAGCTCTATGGATTTCTAAGAACTCACATCTAAATCTCATTCTCTAAACACAATCTCGTCCGCGGAGAATCAATTTAGAGATTTGAAATTAAAACAGAATATATGATGTTTATAATCTTTATAGCCATTCAGATAATATGTCCTGAAAAAACTTATTTGTGAAAGTCCACTAGATTCTTGGTTACAGGTTTTCCACGTCTCCTTACAAAAATTTTCAGGGTGGAGACAGGGGTCTCTCCGTGGGCTGTGGCTAGTGGGCTAGTGGCCCAATAAGTACCCTCTAGTTTAGTCGATTGGCCCGTATGTTTGGTACTGTGCACAAACGAAAATGTTTCGAGCTTGCGGTCCAAAAGTTTTGAGTCCACATGTTATTTTATTATTTAATTTTAAGCGCAGTAATCAGACGTTGACCCTCTCGTATATTTTTTTTATAGGGAAAACTGCATTCATTTATTTAAAGGGTTAATAGCATTTTGTACCCCTCTACTATTACAAGTTAACAAATGTACCTTTCTACTAATTTTTTGCACATTTATGCCCTTCAATCAATAATACATAACAAGCATACCCTTCTGTCAAGTTTTCAGTTAAATGGTTGTTAATGATGAAGTGAAATGACTTATTTACCCTCCCTAATTCTATTTTCTATTATAATTTTAAATTATATTTTTTATCAAGAAATAAAAGGGAAAATTAAACCCACCATCGCCTTCCGCCCGCCCCTCGGCCCCTGTTCTTCTTCCCCCTCGGATTAGAGCCAACAAACTCCTTCTGTAACAGCCAATCGCCAATCATCATGAATATACTAATTCAGAACCCACTTCTCCTTCACTTCTTTTCCTTTCAACCTGTCAAATCGTAAAGTCCCCAAATTTGCCAACACCAAATCCCAAAACCCAAACCGCCCGATCTACCAGCGACGTCGAATGTTAGTTACTGTGCGAGCGAACCAGACACGGAAGCGTTGTATTGATTTTTGCAAGGAACCTCAGGTTCCCACCGGATTCCTTCCCGAACGACCCCGATTTCTCAATCTCCGCCTTCTGGCCTCTGATTTTTGACGTTGAACAGGATGTTGTCTAGGCGAGAGCGGTACCCCTCCTCTTCAGCGGGAGGAATCTTTGAGTTGATTGTGGGCTGTCGCAGTTGTTGTGGATGGAGACATACCAGAACTGGATGAGGCGGTGGATATTGCGTCGAGGTCGAGCCAACGTTGGCCGGAGAGGGAAAGAGAACACGGAGCGGCGGAGGGCGACGAGTTTTATTTTCAATTCTTTTCCTTTCTTTTTAAAAGAAAAGAATAAATAAATTATTAGGAATTGATTGGAGACTGGAGTGGGATAAATAAGTCATTTCCCCATCAACTTAACGGTTATTTAACGGGTAACTTAACAGAAGGGTAGGGTTGTTATGCTTTTATAGTTGAAGGGTATAAATGTGCAAATCAATAATAGAAGGGCACATTTGTTAACTTGTAATAGTAGAAGGGTATAAAATGCTATTAACCCTTATTTAAACATAAGTACCAAAGTTTTTAGAAACATCCTCTCTTCGAAGAGGTACAAGAAAGTGAGATGGACTATCAATCCACACCTCTTCACTATCTCAACTGTAGTCAATATGGGCCATCAAATGGGCATGTTTGTTTCTGTTTCAGCCCACAAAGCTCCAGCTGACATCACCCATAGTTTGGGCTTTGACCCTGATTTCCGCACAAACCAGCCCAATTTCCGTGTCTCTATCCTCCTCCCATCGCAGCTGCTGGATGATTCCCTGGCAGTCCGATTCAATCTCCATTTCTCCAATTCCCAGTCTTCTCGCCATTTCCAAACCAAAATCCACAGCCAGTGCTTCAGCCTCTTCCGGGTTCCGTTACACTCAGCCCTCTCTTATATTAGGGTTCGTTTGGTAAATCGGTAATGTAAAATACACAAAATTCATGAAATATATATCTTCTAGACGTGACAGTAACAATTTTTTAATATCATAATACCGTGTTTACTTTGCAAAACCCGGAACGGACCGACCGTTCAGACCGGGAAAACCCGGACCCGAGCACAAATCTAGTCACAGAAGAATGAAAGTGGGCGGGCTTGGGGGAAAAAAGTGCCGCCTACGCTTTTGGGATTTCACTTACTTAATAATTTTTTTTGCCATTAGATAACTCGTACTACCGAGAAACAAGAGATACAAAGTCCGAAAATCAAAGTGTGAACGGAGCCACGCAACAAAATCGAACCCCGCCAATAGAGGCAGGCTCAACGAAAGGGCTTTCCTTGCCACAAGATGGGCAACCCTGTTCCTACTACGACCCACAAAGACACACTCAAAGTGCACAAACAACAACCGCAAAGACTGCACTTCGTGCAAAATACTACCCCCCAATGCATCACACACTTCACCAGCATGGACCTTCTGGATAACCACCTGCGCATCCCCTTGATAGATCACAGACAACCACCCTCTATCAACACACCAACGAACTGCATCTCTCAACGCCAGGAGCTCCACCAAGAAAGGATCTGTAACACCATAGTACTGACGAGCAGAACTCGCAATCAGAGATCCTGTCTCATCTTGAATTGCCCATCCACCCGCCCCATGCGACCCTGTTTGAACCGCACCATCCACAAAACACCTAAAAATACCCGACCTAGAAGTGTTCGGAGGATTATAACCAGATACCCTGGGCGGAAGTGGAGAAGCCTCAGGCGGATTATTCACCCATTCAGCAACCTGTAAGGAAAATGAAAGGCAAGAACAGAAGGCTGCAATTGAACTAAATCAAACACAACTCCATTCTTGGACTTCCAAATTTGCCAAAGAAGTGCCACCGACTGCATAACCACGTCCGAACCAACACTCGACTGCTCCAACACACGCCTCTAAAACATGGCCATACTCCCCAACACCATACCTACCAGCAAACCCTGCAAACCTTTCAACTGCCAAAGAGCCAAGGAAACCGGGCAACGAAAGAAAAGGTGTTCCATAGTCTCCTCCTCCTCCCCAGAGCAAACTGGACAACCCCACCCATCCCCAATCCCTCGAATCTGGAGTGCTTCCCCCGTTGGAAGCACTCGTCTTAGCATTTGCCAGACAAAAAACCGGGGTTTAGGGGGAATGGGTAGGCCCCAAACCTTCGCCACAAACCTTTATCAAGTGGAGAGACTGAATCTTTAAGCAACCTAGGGCGATGTCCCCGATGGTAGCAACCAAGTGATAACCTGTTTTCACTGAGTAGATCCCAGTCGAGCTGTAATGCCATATCAAACGATCCGCCAAAGGTGCACAAGACAGGGAAATAGCAAGAACTGCATCAACTGTTTCCGGCGGAAACAGCTGAGCCAAACGATCACTCTGCCAAGCCCCATGGCCATGATAAATAAGTGATTCCACCTTCCCATCCTGCGGAGCAACACCAGGCAGCAGCACATGCGGATGAGGATGTAGTTTCGGCACCCAAGACCAACCTGTCAACGGAATAGACTCCCCCATACCTGCCACCTTAATCCCTTCATAAGAAGCTCATGTCCAAATAAAGTACTACGCCAACCCAAGAAGGTAGGGAGCCTTCCCGCGCTAAAAGGAATGACGAGTTAGGAAAGTTGACACGCTAAAACACAACACCAAACCGCGACAAAGTGCAATCGCAGTCCGAAAATGCAGAATAGTTGCAAGTTCTATTTATCAACCCGGGGTCTAGATCTACTGCCTACTCCGTGATTATCTATTATCTAGCGAGACTAAGTTGAGTGAATGTGATTTTAAGCTAAAGCAGTAAGAAAGCTAGAAATGGTTTGAAGTTCTTAAGTAAGGGAAGAGTCACTCGGGAATGAGTCCCCCTAGCTCCTTAGTTATGTCAAAGTTGTAATTACCTTTGGTTGATTTACCATTGATTAAACTGCGGAAGATCCGACACTAGCTTGGAATCTCTTAAGCTGACCAAGCCCTCTCAGACAGACTAACCGGCAGGCGACTAGCCTTCACCGAGATAGACTGCTGAGGCAATAAACACAGAACTCCACTACTGGAATTGGATTCTAGTACAAAGGAGTAAATCGATTAACTCTCGTATAACCAATCTACTACTACCGATTGATGAAGCTCTAACAACCTAATAAGATTCTATCTATCTCAGGTTGCAGTAGAAATCAAGAAAAGAAGATCAGGCTTCAATTGACTCAATGAATCATGCATCAATCAATTAAAATCAATCAGTATATCAATCCAAAGTCATTACAATCAAGATTCCTAATACATGGAACTAGGGTTCTTCATACCCAAGTGAGAGAAGGTTCTACTCCATAGAGAGAGACAGAGAGAGGAAAACATAATACAAAGCAATCATACTCATAACAATGGGAAGAATATGCTCTGGGATGTCAATCTTCACTCATGGGGATGCAATCTGGGCTTCAATTGTGTGAAATCCACTCCAAATATCTCCTAGGGTTTGTTCTTCGCACTTTCTCTCTCTAAAACTCTGTTTTTTGCTCAAAAAGTCGATTCCCTCTCCTTTGTCTCGAATCTACCTCAAAAACCCGATTCTGGGCAAAATACGGGCTGGATTACAATCGTAAACATGGCATGCCCCGTATTCACCCAAAACGCTCGTTTCACTTAACACTGATGAGGGGAATTACGGTCGTCATTACCCAATTACTGCCAGTATTCATGGAATTACGACCCTAATTCATTCTGCTCTTGCCCGTATTTTGCTCTTCGACAGACATTCTCAAGGATTTGACTCGATATTAGAATTACGGTCAGGGCAGTGGCAATTACGCCCGTAATTGTGAAGGGGATGCCCGTATTTTGAATCTTAAACCGCCAACTGACCTCCAAATGACCCAAAACTTGCGCCTATGCATCCCTTTACTCGTTAGGACCTGAGATACGACAAAACAACACAACCTAGCGTAAACTCAAGGAACCACAAATTCGAGCTAAAATGGTCAGGAAACAAGAGTGCAAACATGTGCAAATACGATTCTATCAAATTCCCCCACACTTAACCGTTTGCTTGTCCCCAAGCAAACCAAGTCAGATACAAGGCAAGCTCAACACATTTTAATCATGCAAACTTTGGGGACATATCATATAGGCACGAAACACGGGAATCATAATGGCTTTTAGATATCAACACATGGACAACTTCAACAGCAACCTGGACGACCACCACAGAGGACATTCGAGTGCAGCAAAATCGGGTAAAGGAAGAGTCTCCCTTCTGTTCACCAACCAACCACTTATTCAAGACAGTCACCTCATTCATAAAACTCAAGACATCAGAATTAAGACCGAGCAATCTAGGTCCTCACTGGGGTAAAGAGTGCAGAGAATATAAGGAAATGAATCGCTCACTCTCGACCAGTGGGGTCATGACAATTTGATGCAAAAAATGCGCATGCTTATTCTCTCAATCCCTAATGTCTCTTCACCATGACGACAACCTCTAAATGTTAGAGTTCACATATTGGGTGTCACCACTAACTATTCCGGAGGTCTTAGACATAGGTTCAAATGACTGGCTAGGGTCTTGGACATGGGGAAAATGCCTTTTAAGTGGTGGAAGAATTCAATACACAAGGGTCCACAGTTCCAAACCTAACACAGTTACAGTCATTCAAACCACTTACTTTCTTTCTGCCATTCTGCATCGATCAAATTCTTCTTTAGAACAGAAGAGCGAAGGAGGTCACAATAATGTTAATATTTCTAAGCCAAACTGCTAAGAAACACTACTTAATGAGCATGATTCAAATTTTAGGTGGTGGCTCTCTTTAGCTTTCCTTTTTTTTTTTCATTTCTTGAGAGAACCACCACCTCTCCACATTTTTCAACCAAATGTTCAACTTTTAAGAACTACCTCCAACCATCACATTACTTTTAGCAGAAACATCAGAGAACATACAAAACCACTCTATGGAACCTTCTAAGAGATGCAAAAGGGTGATTTTCCACTGTAGACCGAAAGAAAGAAAGTGACACGGCTCAAAGGGGCTGACTAAGGGGGTATGACACACCAGGACAGTCAATTTGGTCGTGGGCTATTCCTATGCCTCCATCATCTTAGCTAATGGCAACGTGAATGATACACATCATGGAAGAGAGATCTATCGCACAAGAAAGAAACGAGCAGGCTCAAATCTCACATGGCTACCTATATGCTCTATCTCTCATTCTAATTCCCTGAACTAGATGCATAAACGACTTTCAAGAGCAAGTGATCAAACCAAGTCACAGTTGGTAAGCAAACAGTTGAAAAACTGAAAGCCTACACAACTCTACTTCACGTCTCAGTCATCATTATAGGTTGTCCTAGTCACAATCCAGTTGTCATGCATCAATTCAAAAGCCATTCGATTCACCAATTAAACCCACAGTGCCAATATGATCAAGCAAACAACAGTACTTGGAACCCTCAAATCTCGAGATTTGGACAGTGGACTAGGCTCTAAGCACACATATATACGTTCCAATAAATACAAAGCACCCCCCCTCCCCCACACACTTAAGTTCGACATTGCCCTCAATGGAGCAGAGGGAAGGGGAACGATATTACCGTGAAATGGTGACCAGGAACGGTGACTGGAGGGCGGACCAGTCAAGCACAGGGTACTGGACAAGGACCAGTCCAACTGCCATAGAGTTAGAGTAATCAAAACACACACACACACTGGGTGAAAGAAACCATAGTTCCAAGTTTACAATCCAAATAACAGGACAAGAGAAAAAGGAAACACAAAATAGAGTCTTAGTCTAGAAAGAAAGACAAATGCAGAGCCCAACTCGATGGTTCAGCAGGTAGAGCCATCTTAGTTCTTGTTGCCACCATCGCCGGCTGGAGGCGGGTAGCGATCCTCTTGCCCCGGGGAAACCTCCCAAGGGTAGCTAACAGCAGCAGGGTCCATGTCCCAGTAGTGCATCATGTAATGCTGAGCCGAAATGATGCGGCGGCGACCTTCGCGCTCACGGTCAATTTGGGCGTTGATGTGCTCCTGGCCAGCAAGGATCTGCTCGTTCTGGCGAGAGATGGATGCTAGCTGCTTAGCAATGTAGGATGTGGGGGGCGAGAGCATACGGGGCGGCAGTAGAAGTGGATGCACCAGCTGCAGAAGGCGTGGCCCGACGGGGTCCACGCCGAGTTCCGGCATCACTCGCCTCGGGGGGATCATCGCCCTCTAGTGCACGAGGAACAGGGCAAGGAGTCCCCGAATCCAGGTCACGTCCTGGGAAAAGGGTGTCGGGGCCTGGATCACAGTGAAGCCGGTGAGGTCGATGTTGTAGTACCGGGCCACAAGCAAGAGCACGACCGTAGCGAGAAGCCTTGGTGATGGTCCTGGCGAGGACAGAGGCCAAATGGAGATTGTCTTCCTCTTGGCTCATCGAGTGTAGGACATGCAAGGTGCGGAGCTGGAGATGACTTGCTGAGCCACTGCTAGGGGCGTAGGACTTACCCAAGAGCTGGTTGAGGATACACCATTCTGGGCGCAGCTGAGTAGCGGTGGTCGAACCCGGCGTGAACACAACGCCCCGAGAACTCCGGGAGGCAGATCCTCTCGAAGAAACGCTGGTCCCGGAAGATAGTAGCGTCTTTTTCTTCAATGGCGAGGTGGCAAGCGAATGGCGGCAGAAGCTCCAGGGCCCGACCGAAGTCATCATAGCTGAGGGAATAAGACTCCCTGCCAAGCTTGAAGTTGATGGCGTTGCCGTGAGCGCCCGCTCGGGTCTGAAAGTGCACGAAGGTGGATAGAACTCCCATAGGAGCTCCTGATAAATCGGCTCAGCAAGGCAAAGGAGGCGGCGCCAGGAGTAGGCGCGAACAACAACCTCCATTGCCTCGCGAGCACCCAGCTCCGCGAAGACCTCAAAATCGAGGTAATGGTGCTCACAGATTTTTTGGCGTCGGATGTCCCGTATAGCCTTCTTCTGGTCATGGTCGAGCATGTTCAGGTAAGTGTTCATGGTCCTGCAACTAGAAGGCAACAAAAGCATAAAAACATACATGGAACCTCGTCATTGGTGAGCACACAATCAACCGCACTCGGGGCCCTCGAATCAAAAAATTCAGACAGTGGACTAGGCCCCAAGTGAGGAAAATATTCAAAATCATTCACCATCCACACAAGATTAAATGCACTTGGAGCCCTCGGATAACAAATCCGGACAGCAGACTAGGCTCCAAGTGGGATAATCACAAGCACATGCTGCCTAGTAACCACTGCACATACAATTTACACATTAAGCACGATAACCCAGAATTCCATATGTTCCTCGGTAGGCCAACTCAGTTAAAAGAACACAAGGTATGATCAAAATAGCATGCAAGACCGTAGGCCTACCGAATTCATTCAAGCAAAATCCCAATCCCCGAATTCCCTCACCTAAACCCGAAATATCAATCCTCCACAATTAGAAAGTAAAAATAGAGAAACACACCTGGAGGCACAAGGAGATATCACGGGGAAGGTGAGGAAAAGGAGAGACACCACGACAATCCCCGGAAAACTCGCAGGAAAGTTCGCCGGAGTTTCGTCGCCGGCGACTTCACTACCACCAAACTGAACCAAAACTTTGGGGAATGAGGACCCAGATGCCAGGAACACAGTGGTGGTCGCGGTTTGGCGATTGGAGGTCGGAGGAGGGAGATCGGGCCGAAAGAACACCGAAGAGGCGTGATTTTCCGGCGACCCAAACCACAACCAAACTTGACCCCACTGGTCTAGACTTGTGCGCGCCGATGAGAGGAACACGGGGGCTTTTTTGGATTTGGATTTGGAGGTTCGGTGAGGGAGATATGGCCGAAAACTGCTGAAGGAGAAGAGAAGGGCGATTTTCCGATGACAGGAGAGACAGGACGATCAGAAAAGTGAGGAGAGAGAGAGAATACGGGCGTCGCCCATTTATAAAATGTACGAGCCGATTTACGGGCAGGAATTACGACCGTAATTCCCCTGGTCTAGCCCATAATTCTTACCACGTGAACAATTTCGCTCTCTGAACCAATTACAGGCTGGAATACGACCGTAATTACTTTCGTCCAGCCCGTAATTTTTAAGCCGAGGCTTGCTCCCTCACTATGACTGAAATACGGGCTGGGGGCAAAAAATACGGTCGTATTTATGTCCCCCTTGCCCGTAATTTGACTGCCGAGAGCCCCCTGTCAAAAAATTTAAAACGTAATTTCAGACATCCAAACCCAGTCGCGCCCCGACGCGAAAATAAATACCACCAAGGACAAAAACAGACCATCCGGGGTAAAAAATACATTCCAGACAGACTCAAAGACACAAAAACCGACAAAAACGAAAAGGAAAAAGAAAGAAAAAAAAATGAAAACCGTAGTGGGGTTGCCTTCCCACAAGCGTTTCTTTACCGTCTTTTAGCTGGACGCCAGTAGAGGAACTAAGGGTCCCCGAGCTTGATCAGCAGCTCTGTGCGCTCGACGTGACCTCCCAAGTACAACTTCAAGAGGTGGTCGTTCACTTTGAACGACTCAGTTTGAGCATTGCTTATCTCCAACGCACCGTGCGGGAATACTTGGGTGACCGTGAAGGGTACCGACCACCTCGAACGTAGCTTGCCCAGAAAGAGTTTCAGGCATACATTGAAGATCAAAACATGATCACCTGCCGGAAACTCCTTCTGTCCCCTCAACCGAGCTCGTGGAGACGCTTGGTTCGCTCCTTGTAGAGCAGGGTCTTCTCATAGGCGTGGTAACACCATTCCTCCAACTCCGGTAGTTGCAGCTTAAGTTCAGTACCTGCAACACTCAAATCCAGATTTAGCAGCTTAAGGGCCCAGAAGGCCTTGTGCTCTAGCTCTACTGGCAAATGACACGCCTTCCCATAGACAAGCCTATAGGGTGAAGTACCAATCGGATTTTTGTAGGCTGACCTATATGCCCAAAGAGCATCATCGAGCTTGGTGGACCAATCATTGCGGGACTGATCCACCATCTTTTCGATTATTCTTTTAAGCTCTCGGTTCGTCAGCTCGGCTTGACCATTTGATTGGGGATGGTAAGCCACTGACATCTGATGCTTAACACCATAGCGAGAGAGGAGCTTAGTGAATTGCCTTTGAAAATGGGTTCCTCTATCACTAATGATAGCGCGAGGTGTCCCGAACCGGGAGAACAACTGCTTCAGAAAGGAGCAGACCTGTCTTGCATCATTGGTGGGTATGGCTTGAGCTTCTGCCCACCTCGAGACGTATTCTACCGCAACAAGTATGTACAGATTGCCGAAAGATGGAGGGAATAGGCCCATGAAATCGATGCCTCAAACATCAAAAATTTCACAAACAACAGATATATGTTGGGGCATCTCATCCCGGGAAGAAATGTTACCTGACCTCTGGCAGCGGTCGCACTGTCGTGCGAAAGTGTCTGCATCCTTGAAGAGTGAGGGCCAATAGAAACCCGACTGTAGCACCTTCCACGCCGTGCGGTTTCCTCCATGGTGACCTCCAGTAGGTCCCTCGTGGCATTGAGACAGGATGTCTCCCATCTCGTGCTTTATAACGCAGCGCCGGATCACGCCATCTGCTCCGACCCTGAAGAGGTAAGGATCCTCCCAAAAATAATGCTTCAGGTCATGAGTATCCATTCCCTTTGGTAGCTGCTTGCCCACCAGATAATTGGCAAAGTCAGAATACCAAGGGGTAACATTGTCCACCAATGTCATCGCCAACAATCGCTCACCCAGGAAGGAGTCATCGATCTCGTCTACGAAGTTGTCCACTGGAGGGGCTTCCAACCGTGATAGATGATCTTCAACAACATTCTCGGCTCCCTTCTTGTCCAGGATCTCGATATCAAATTCCTGCAGAAGCAAGATCCAGCGGATGATCCTAGGCTTTGCATCAGCCTTGCTCATCAGATAGCAAATCGCTGAGTGATCTGTGTAGACCACCACATGGGAGAGCACCAGATATGGTCGGAACTTATCAAATGCATATACCACAACGAGTAGCTCCTTTTCAGGGGTGGTGTAATTCTCCTGTGCATCGTTCAAGGTCTTCGACGCGTAGTAGATGGGCTGGAAGTGTTTCTCGCATCTGTGACCCTGAACTGGTCCGACTGCATAATCACTCGCATCGCACATCAGCTCAAAAGGAAGAGACCAGTCAGGAGTCACCATGATGGGTGCATGGGTAAGCTTCTCCTTCAATGTCTCGAATGCAGCTGTGCACTCAGTAGTGAACTGGAATGATGCATCCTTCTCCAGCATCTTGGTCAGAGGCAAGGCAATCTTTGAGAAGTCCTTGATGTAGCGCCGGTAGAAGCCTGCATGACCCAGAAAACTGCGGATCCCCTTCACAGAGATGGGAGGAGGTAGCTTACTGATCGTCTCTATCTTCGCGTGATCTACCTCAATCCCCTGCTTGGAGATCTTGTGCCCGAGCACAATCCCCTCACGAACCATAAAATGGCACTTCTCCCAGCTGAGTGCTAGATTAGTCTCCTCGCACCTCTTCAGAATGAGTTCCAGGTTATGGAGACAATGAGTGAGGGAGTCTCCGTAAACCGTGAAGTCGTCCATGAAGACTTCCATGATCTCTCCGACTAGTCGGTCGATGATCGCTAGCATGCATCTCTGGAAGGTCGCCGGTGCATTACACAGCCCGAATGGAACCCTCCGGTAAGCAAAAGTACCAAATGGGCAAGTGAATGTGGTCTTCGCCTGATCCTTTGGCGCGATAGGAATCTGGAAATAACCAGACATGCCATCCAGGAAGCAATAAAACTCATGGCCAGCCAACCTCTCCAGCATCTGATCAATGAAAGGTAAGGGAAAATGGTCCTTCCTGGTAGCGTCGTTCAGGCGCCTGTAATCGAGGCAGACTCTCCAGCCAGTCACGGTCCGCATCGGGATCAACTCGTTCTTCTCATTCGGGACCACAGTCATCCACCTTTCTTCGGAACCACCTGAGTGGGACTGACCCACTTGCTATCAGATATAGCAAAGATGATTCCTACATCCATCAGCTTCACAAAATCTGCCCGGACCACTACCTCCAAGTTAGGAGACAATCCCCGTTGTGGCTACTTGACTGGCTTAACCTCATCCTCCATCAGAATTCTGTGAGAGCAGAAGGATGGGCTAATGCCTCTGATGTCTGTTATCTTCCACGCCATGGCCCGGGCATACTTTTGCAGCAGAGCCACCAGCCTGCTCTTCTGCTTGGGTGTCAGATCCGAGCTTATAATGACCGGGAGCTTATTCCCCTCCCGGAGAAATGCATACTCCAGGTGAGAGGGGAGGGGCTTAAGCTCCTGCTCCGGTGGCTCCTCTAATGATGTGTCGATCCGGGGCGAGATAGGGATCGAATTGAATGGTTTCTCTCGCCCCTTGATCGCAGCTTCATATAGCTCCGCGAGCTGCAAAAGACAACTCTCGAGGAAATTGTCAGTACCCGCACTCATGATGGCAAGTGCGGTCTCAAAATTAGCAATAACATCGTAGTAGTCTAGATCATCATGGAGCTGGGTGTGTTTCATATTATCAGAAACAGAGAAGGTGATTTGTTCACCCCGAGCCCTCAAAATTAACTTTCCATTATTCACATCAATAAGTGCCTTGGTGGTGGCGAGAAAAGGTCTACCTAGTATTAAAGGCACATCCACATCCTCATTTATATCAAGTATCACAAAATCAACAGGATATGAGAATGGCCCTACTGCGACTATCAAGTCCTCTGCAATGCCCCTAGGATGCACAATGGATCTACCAGCAAGTTGAATGCTCATCCTAGTATTACTGGGTTCACCTAGGCCTAGCTTTTTAAATAGTTTATATGGCATGACGTTTATGCTAGCGCCTAAATCCGCCAAGGACTTTCCTATATGCAAACTACCACTCATGCAAGGGATAGTAAAACTCCTTGGGTCTTTGCGCTTCTTTGGTAGCTTGTTCTGCAGGATGGCAGAACACTCCTTGATAGACCATCATTTACACATGTTTTTACCCCCGTTCTTAAACCGTTTGAGGTGTTGATTCTCGTGTTTTAGGCCGATTACACGCTAGGTTGTGCTTGTTTGTGATATTTCAGGTCCTAGTACGTGAATGAAGGCTTAGGAGCGAGTCTGGGGTCGATTGGACGAAGAACGGACGAATGGCGAGGTTTTTGGGAGCTGCACGGGCAGACCAGGGAGGCTGCACGGCCGTGCACGGTTGCAAGTTGGCCGTGCGCCTTATGCCGAGGACGTGCACGGGCAGGCCCTGAGGATTGCACGGCCATGCACCTGGCCGTGCAAGAAGTGGGAGAATCGTGTTTTCAGAGCAAAAACAGAGCCCTAGAGAGAGAAAGTGCGAAGAACACATCCTAGAAGCTGTCTTGGAGCTGGATTTCGTCGAATCGAGCTTGGAGATCATCATAGGAGTGGAAATCATCGTCCCGGAGCAGATTATCCTCATCGTTATGAGTATGACTAATCCGATTCTTGTTTTCTCTTCTCTCTCTATGGAGTAGAAGCCTTCTCTCACTTGGGTATGAAGAACCCTAGTTCCTTGTGTTAGGGATTTGATTGTAATGACTTGGGATGATACTACTGTTTGATTTTAATCGAATGACGCATGTTTCATGAATTGATTTGAGTCTGATCAGCTTGTCTCAATTTCTGCTTCAACCTGAGATAGATAGAATCTGATTAGGTTGTTAGAGCCTCTTCATTCGATAGTAGGAGATTGGCTATACGAGAGTTAGCCAGTTTACTGCTTTGTACTGGTGTTCTTGGCGCCTGTAGTGGAGTTCTGTGTTCATAGCCTCAGCTTTCTATCCCGGTGAAGACTAGTCGTCTGCCGGGTAGTTAGACTGAGAGGGCTTGGTCAGCTTAAGAGATTCCAAGCTACTGTCGGATCTTCCGCAGTCTAATCAACAGTAAATCAACCCAGGGAATTGCAATTGAACCTAACTAAGGGGCTAGGGGGACTCAATCCCGAGTGACTCTTGCCTGCTTTAGAAACCCGAACAATTTACTGCTTTCTTGTTGCTTTTACTTTTCACAACAATCACTCGAACTAGTTTGCTAGATAATAGAGAACCACGGAGTAAGCAGTAGATCTAGACCCCGGGTTGATAATTAAACTTGCCTGTTACTGCAGTCCCTTTCATTGGTTACACTTGGCCATTGTTAGGTGTTGTGTTTTAGCGTGTCACTCCTCGTTGAGCATCACCATCGACAGCTCCCCAAACTTCCTCTTGTTGGTGAGGAGATCCTTCATGAACTTAGTATACTTGTGCATATTCGATAATGCCTCCACGAAGGGCATACTGATGTTTACCTGCTTCAGCATTGCCATGAACTTGACAAACTTAGTCTCTAGTCGGTCTTTCTGCAACCGAGTAGGAAAGGAAAGTTGTGGGACATACTCCTTCACCACTGGTTGTGGCTTAGGAGTAGGCACCTCAACCTCCTTCTCCATTTCTTCTTCGTTAGCTGGAAGTGCTGAAGCAGGGGTCTCTCTCTCCTGTGCCAGGACAGGTGGATCAGCAGTCACCTTGCCACTCCTGGTAGTAATGGCCTTGCAGTGCTCATTTGGGTCCTGCGGATGAGGAATGGTATGACCGGGTAAAGTACCAAGAGTCCTCTGGGCTACAGCCTGTGCCACACTTCCAAGCTGGGTCTGGATCCCGCAATATAACCTGCGTGTTTCTCTGGCCATCCTCGAGCTTCATGAATTTACCAGAGGCTTTCTCCATGAATTGCTCGATATTACTGAACTTATTAGCACTGGAAGTGGCCAGAGAACCCACCAGATCGCGCTAATTGGCCATCGGATCACTCTGTACTGGGGCTGCGGGGGCTGCACCTAATGGCTGAAATGGCCGCATCTGTGATTGAGGAGGAACTGCCCCTGTCTGGGTGGGTAAAGTGGTTGTTGCTGCTGGAATTGCCCTTGTCTGGACTGGTAAGGAGGCCTCTGGAAGCCTGGCAGTCTCTGGGAGACTGGTGGTCTAGGATTGGTCCCATCCCAGGAGAAGTTGGGATGCTGGCGCCACCCCTCGTTGTAAGTGTTGTTGTAGGGGTCGAAACGCCTGACATTGCCGATGAAGTCCACCTACTCCTGGGGAGTAGTCGACTCCCTCATCGCTTGACAGTCCTCCACAGTGTGATGGGAGCTTTCGCACTACTGGCAGTGCATCGCCTGTTGCTATCCTGTCCCTGAAACAGCCTAGAACGATCAATGGCTGAGACCAGTTTAGATACCACCTGCACCAACTCAGACGACGGGGTGGCCACGACATGCACTCCGCGACCTGGTGCTTGCCTCGATCTCCTAGTAGTTCCCCAATCATATCTCTGCTCTGCCATCTCTTCAAAGAGTCGATTCAGCTGCGGCGGGGTTTTTTCCAGCATATTCCCGCCGCAAACCGAGTCGATCAGCTGCTTGTCTTCTGGTAAGAGGGCATGGTAGAAGGTGCCCACCTTGAAGGCGTCACTAAAACCATGGTTGGGACACTTGAGGAATAGACTGGTGTATCTCTCTCAAGCATCCCGAATGGTCTCATCTTCATCTTGGGCAAAGTGGGTGATTTGCTTCTGCAGGTCCGCCGTTTTTTACGGAGGATGATAGCGGGTGAGGAACTTGTCCGCCAGGTTGGCGAACGTGGTGATCGATCCGTGCGGCCTAGTGTCCAGCCACTCCTTGGCCTGCCCCTCCAGAGTGAATGGGAAATATCTCAACTGGATGGCATCGGCTGGGACCCCATTGATCTTGATCCCATCGATGAGCTCATGGAATCGTCGCAGATGCCATCTATGGCACTCCCCCTCTTTTCCACGGAATACCACCGATTCGCGCAGCATGGTGATGACAGAGGTGCTCACCTCAAATTTATTGGCTGGAACTTGAGGGTTCTGGATGGGCGCCCTCATATCCGCGGCTCTGGCGGTCCAGTAATACCCCATGGTGTGCTCATCGGGGACAATCACATCGTTGTCTTGAGGTTCACCCATGTATTCCTCCTGGTTGATCTGCAGCTGTGCTAGAGCCTCCTCCGCAGCCAGTCGCGCCTTTAGAGCCCGCTTGAAGTTCCTACAAGTCCGTTCAAGCTCTTTGTCTAATGGCAGTAAGTCACCTGACTGGCTACGGGTCATGCACTACCTGCACACAGAATGCAAACACAACCCGTGAAGGCACAAAGGTGGAAGAGAGAGAATGCAGTAAAGAAAAAGCTAGAGTAACAAACTTTCACGTTTCCACAATAACCTAGAAGTTCCCGGGCAACGGCGCCAAAAACTTGACACGCTAAAACACAACACCAAACCGCGACCAAGAGCAATCGCAGTCCAGAAATGCAGAATAGTGGCAAGTTCTATTTATCAACCCGGGGTCTAGATCTACTGCCTACTCCGTGATTATCTATTATCTAGCGAGACTAAGTTGAGTGAATGTGATTTTAAGCTAAAGTAGTAAGAAAACAGGAAATGGTTCAATGTTCTTAAGCAAGGGAAGAGTCGCTCGGTAATGAGTCCCCCTGGCTCCTTAGTTAGGTCAAAGTTGTAATTACCTTTGTTTGATTTACCGTTGATTAAACTATGGAAGATCCGACAGTAGCTTGGAATCTCTTAAGCTGACCAAGCTAACCACTACTGGAATTGGATTCCAGTACAAAGCAGTAAATCAATTAACTCTCGTATAACCAATCTACTACTACCGATTGATGAAGCTCTAACAACCTAATTAGATTCTATCTATCTCAGGTTGCAGCAGAAATCAAGAAAAGATGATCAGGCTTCAATTGAATCAATGAATCATGCATCAGTCGATTAAAATCAATAAGTAAATTAAGCCAAAGTCATTACAATCAAGATTCCTAACACATGGAACTAGGTTTATTCATACCCAAGTGAGAGAAGGTTCTACTCCATAGAGAGAGAGAGAGAGAGAGAGAGAGAGGAAAATAGAATACAAAGCAGTCATACTCATAACAATGGGAAGAATCTGCTCTGGGATGTCAATCTTCACTCCTGCGGATGCAATCTGAGCTTCAATGGTCAGAAATACACTCCAAATAGCTCCTAGGGTTTGTTCTTTGCACTTTCTCTCTCTAAAACTCTGTTTTTTGCTCAAAAAGTCGATTCCCTCTCCTTTGGCTCGAATCTGCCTCAAAAACCCTATTCTGGGCGAAATACGGGCTGAATTACAGTCGTAAACATGGCATGCCCCGTATTTCACCCAAAACGCGCGTTTCACTTAACACTGATGAGGGGAATTACGGTCGTCATTACCCAATTACTTCCAGTATTCGTGGAATTACGACCGTAATTCATTCTGCTCTTGCCCGTATTTTGCTCTTCGACAGACATTCTCAAGGATTTAGCTCGACATTAAAATTACGGTAAGGGCAGTGGCAATTACGCCCGTAATTGTGCAGGGGATGCCCGTATTTTGAATCTTGAATCGTCAACTGACCTCCAAATGACCCGAAACTTGCGCCTATGAATCCCTTTACTCGTTAGGACCTGAGATACGACAAAACAACACAACCTAGCGTAAAATAGGCCAAGGAACCACAAATTCGAGCTAAAATGGTCAGGAAACAAGAGTGCAAACATATGCAAATACGATGCTATCAAAAGTACTTCCCTTTATAAATACGAGCCAACAAAGAAGTCGGATCCTGGAGGATACGCCATCCCATCTTTGCTAACAAAGCCTGATTGAAAGCCTGAAAGCCACGAAATCCAAGACCCCCATCCTCTTTAATCAAACACAAAGATCGCCAAGCAACCCAATGCACTCGTCGCTCACGACCATTTGTCCCCCCAGAAAAACTGAGCTAAATGAAGTTCCAAATCCCTACAAGTACAAACCGGTAGGCGGTAGCCGAAAACATGACATAACATGGACAGGCAACGCGTTCACCACCGCTTTCAACAGAACTTCCTTCCCAGCCCAGGACAAACATCGCTGCTTTAATCCTTGAAGACGTTGCATCACCCGCTCCTCCACAAACCGGAAAGTTTCCACCTTTGAACGCCCAACCAAGGAGGGCAAACCTAGATATCTATCTGTGACACCCACCGCACCAACACCCAACTGCCCATCCATCGCCTCCTGCTGAGGAAGCAAAACATTCTTACTAAACACCACCGCTGATTTGAAAAGATTAACTCGTTGCTCACTGAGACGCTCATAATCCTCAAGAACATTCAAAAGGGTAGCACATTCCGTCGTGGGCGCACGAAGAAATAAATAGGAATCATCGGCAAAGAACAAATGCGATACTATAGGACACTGCCAGCTTACCCGAATCCCGGTTAGCTCCTTAGCCACCAACTTTTGACGAATTAAAGCTTGAAAACCTTCCGTACAAATGGCAAACAAAAGAGGTGACAGGGATCACCCTGCCTCAACCCTCGAGAGGCAGGAAAGAAACCGGCAGGGCGGCCATTCATCATGACTAAAAAGGTCGGGGTAGTAACGCAAGCACGAATCCACCTGATCCAACTCCGACTAAAATCAAGCTTTGCTAAAATGGCGAACAAAAAGAGCCATTCAACACGATCATACGCTTTCTCCATATCCAACTTCAACGCCACAAACCCCACCTTCCCAATCCGCTTGTGCGTTAGATAATGCATAACCTCATGACTAACCAGAACATTTTCAACAATTTGACGGCCACGCACAAACCCATTCTGCCCAGGAGAAATGATATTTGGTAAAATTCTCCCCAACCTCTCAGCCAAAATCTTAGTGATTACCTTGTAGACAAACTGACAGAGACTGATCGGGCGCAATTGCCTCATATGTTCCATAGTATCCACTTTAGGAATGAGGGAAATCCAAGTATGATTCAAATTCTTGAGCATAAATCCCGTTCTGAAGAAATCCTTAACCGCAAGAATCACATCATTACCAAAAATTGGCCAAAACGCACGAAAGAAAGCACCTGTGAAACCGTCAGAACCGGGAGCTTGGGAGGCACCCATGCTAAAAACAGTTTGGCGGATCTCTTCACCCAATACCGGATCAGTAAGCTTTGCGTTCATCTGGCTAGTGACCTTCTCCACCAACGGAAGCTCCGCTACTCTAGCCCGAACCCAGCCCGCATATGTACATTCAGAAGTGAACAGCATTGAGTAAAACTCCGTAGCTACCGCAGATTTATCCTGCTCCGACGTAACCCACGAACCATCGGGAGAAAATAAACCCCCTATATGATTCTGACGCCGCCTCGCACGAGTGACCGTATGAAATTATTTGAGTTCTTATCCCCTCCATGAAGCCAACTCACCCTCGACTTTTGTCGCCAGAAAGTTTCCTCGGCACGCCAAGCATCCCCAAGCTCCTTTTCCAAGAAACGAATCCGTTCTCAATCAACCTGAGCCTCCGCTCGAAGATGTTCAATTTCACACCGAAGAAAACGAATAGAACGTTCAGAATTGTTAACCCCAGACCTTCCCCAAGAATACAGGAGATGACGCAACATTATGAGCTTTGACCATAGCCGAAACCTAATAATTGAAAAAACGAATAAATGCAATGGGAAAATGAGAAAAGTGACGGCTAACTTCCAATAGCCATGTATTTTGATTTTTTTATTATTCTTTCTCTGTTATTCTTTCCTTTTATGTAGAGCCAAACACCAGTTTGTGGCCGGTTTTTAATGTCAGTTAATTAACGGTTATTCGATAAACCTTTAACCTCTTATTTATCCGGATTGATGTCCTGTTCGATTTTGATAACACTACAAATTAGATGATTTGTCTGTCCAGAAAACCAAATCCACCACCAGACTCCAGAGTCGGGGTTTAAAAAATAGATTTGGGGTTCAAATTTTAAATAAAATAATAGTTGGAACTCGTGAATCCTTCAAATTCACAATTTAACAAGGTTTTTTGTTTTTCTTATAAGAAAAATTTCAATTGCAATTTACGTCATCATAATCAGATGGAGGTGCTTGACGACTAGGATGGTAATAGGTCGGGTTTTACCAAACCCAAATTTATGGATTTTTGTGAAAAAAATCCGGTGTAAAATTTATTGGGTTTGAAAAACTCAAACCCAACCCGCTGGGTATTGTCACGGACATAGACTTCATTTCGGGTCGTGACAGTATTCGCGGGTTGATGGGTACCCATGGGTTTTTGTCATAAAAAATTTACAATAACAAGTTTCTATCAAAATAAAAGTCAAATACAAATCTCTCAATACAAATTATCCATATATAAAACATCATTCTAGAAAATTCAAGCAAATCACAAATTAACCATACAAATTGTTCAACACCAATCTAGAAAACTCAAGAAAATTGAAGCAAATCACAAATTATCCATAAACAACATGATTAATTGAAAGCTTCTTTCTATGGGTGTTCAAACGGATTGGTTACTGTGGTAACCATATTAACCGGTAGTATTCGGTTAATTTGGTTTGGTTAATTTGGATAATTGGTTTGGTTTGGTTCAACAATTTAGCTTATTTGGTTTAGGTGGTTTGGTTTGGTTTCAACACTGCTAACCAATGAAACCAATTGACCAATTAATGATACACATAATATATAAAATTATTTATACTTCCATGCAACCAACCAAACCAAACTTTCGTGATTCCCTATTTTATTTCCATGTGCACAACCAACTAAAGCATTATGGGTCAAAAATTAAATGGGTCTGCCTATTTACTAAACCAAAACATTTTGGACATCTACTATACTTTAGGATTACGTACAGTACCATGACAACCACCTCAAATTATGTATAGTTTAAGTGTTTTGGAGGAGGCTTTAACTTCCTGATGAGTGGTGTTGGTATGTATTTAATATTTATGTTAAGGGTTTGTTGTAAGCTAACTATATTAAGTGCAGAGATGATGAATGATGTATTAGCTTGAATGATGATGATAATCATGGATGATTACTCTTATTATTATTGCTTATATATAATATAGTTTATGATAGTAATAACATATGGTTATGTTTTATTCATTAACATGATAATTGTTTTCATGTAATGCTATGTTATTTGGTCAATCCGATTATCTGATTAACCAAACCAATTAAAATTTGGTTTGGTTAATTTGGTTTTCTTGTTAATTTGGATGGTTTGGTTAAGACATTTTATTTCATGGTTAATGAAATTTAGACTTAATTGGTTTGGTTATTACCACGGTAACCATTTGAACACCCCTACTTCTTCCTCCTTGTCAATTAAGCTTCTTCACTCTCCACTCGATAATATCAACTTCATTATACACAATTAGAAAGAAAAAATTAGACATGTCTCCACAAACATAAAGAAGATTAGTTGTTTAGAATATTAAATATACCGGAAAAATTAATTATATGAGTGTGGGCGGGTACCCATGGGACGGGTTTACCTAAACCCAAACCCAACCCGATGAATAGTGGACGGATTTAAACCCAAACCCAGCCCAAAACCCGTCAACACAGGTTTTACTCGCGTTGACCGAGTTGGGTCGAGACCGAGTTGGGTGGAGTAGGATACCCGTGGATTCGAATTTTGTTGCCATCCCTAAATTGACGACATTATTAATCTGGACTTCTTATTGATTTCTCATTTCATTAATGAATTAACATTACGTTATTTTGATTTCTCATTTCATTAATGAATTAACATTACGTTATTTTGATTTCTCATGACACTATCTTTTCAACAACAATAATTGTCCCTTGGTTTTTTATATCCTAATTCTATTTGGAAACGAGTGGATCGCTAGTTCGCCTGTTTAAACTGGTTTTTATGTGAACTTGTTCCAATATGTCCACAACTACGCACGGGGAAGAAGATTATGTACCATATGTTCTTTATTTTTTATACGGGCTCGCTTCAAAACGCTGGATTGTCCCAATCACCTTATCGAATATATTCTATAGCATTGCACAGACGATCGTATTTACAAAGTCAATGTTACGAGATAAAGCAATCATAGCATTTCGTAATGTACTGGGCTTATGGTTAATAATATAAGAAGATTGGAATCCAATTTATGTTTTGTTTGCTTTGATTATTTTTCATTTAATTTAGTAGTTTGATAGTTATTTTGGGTTGTTCTCGTCATTAAGAAGATCTTCTACTCGGTAACGTTGAGCAACGTATCCTAAAGTCCACGTATAAAAGATTCAGCATGTAGAATTCCGCACAATGGGCACCTACCTAATAGTCAAACACTTGGTTCCTTAATGTTAATTCATTTCCATGAACTCCCCTCCATGAATGAATTGAATCCGATGTCTATTTGATTAGAGATTTACTTGTCCAGGTTTAAATTGAAGATTTACTACATTCTCCACGTACACTATTTGTCTGGCTGTTTCGAATTCACCGTCGATATTGAGCTCCGATGATCGACATGCTCGCCGGAGGTGGCCTAGCTAGTCTTCTCCGTGAACTACAGCAGTAATCACACGCATATTTTTTTTCATAATCCCTTCTAATTTGGACCTAAATTTTACAGTTCAAATAAGAAGCCATTTCATGTAAAACTCAAGAGGCGAAAACAGAGCACTAGAAATTCTGTTTCTGTACGAATAACAGAGTCGACACCACTTCGCCCCACCTCTAGCTGTTCCCTTCCATCCATCCACCCACTTGAAAGGAAACTCTGTTGAGTACTAATCCACAGCTTTTCGCTTTCAACGTCTCCATAATTAATTGCCACTTTACATGGAAAGCGAATAACTTTCTCCACAGTTCATGGGATGGTATATCACTTTCCCCTCCTCTCCCAACCAAAAAAAGCTTTTGTATTTCTCCTTCTGTTGATGAATAGCATCAAGCTAATCAACATACTAATGTTATTTACAATAACACCTTCAAGCTCGATTCTAAATCGAAAAACTTACTGGATCGCAATCCAACAACATCAGCATACACCGAAGCAGTGCATTATACATTAGCGTAATGGTTACACGCATTTTCTTCCTCATGAATAGCCATCGCCACCAAGGAAAGAAAGAAGTGGAAGTGGAAAGAAAGTGGGAATTTGAGTGAGACCTTGATGGGATGTGAGTGTGAGTGGGTGCCGTAATGGCAAATGGCAGATGAGCAATGGGCGATGGCACTCTCCGATACTTTTTCAGCCATTCCATTATTATATGTGGGTTCGAAGAGGGATGGTTTGTCACTACGCGACACATTTGGACCAGATTTGGCAATGAAAGGGAAAAACAGGGACTTTTGCCTGTGAGGAATGTATAGTGTTCTTAGTGTTGTTGGGTTATGAGGAAAAAATCCCACTGTACACACGTTCTTAAAAAAAATTCCCAAAATACATAAGTTATAAAAAATTTTCCCAAAGTACACATGTTTGGCATTCACCGTTTTTGACAAACGCAGTGAAGGTAATCACCGCGTTTGACAAAGACGGTGAATATTTCACCGTTTAAAACTAAAACGGTGAAGTATTCACCGCTTTTATAAAAAACGGTGAAGTATTCACCGCGTTTGTCAACAACGGTGAATACATCACCGTTTTAGTGCAAAACGGTGAACACATTCACCGTGGTTGCCTAAAGCGGTGATTGTTTCCCACGTTTCCCGCCTCTGGTAGGTCAAAATTAGGTCACACCTACCTAGTATTCACCGTTTGAGACAAACGCGGTGATGGTGTTCACCGTGTTTGACAAAAACGGTGAATAGTAGCAAATTTTCCTATAAATACCAACCCACCAGCAGAAGCAAAAACTTACCACTCCCCCCTTCTTCAAATTTCCGCAAATAAATCGAGCATAATACACAGAACAGACATTTTTTGGTATGTCTCTTTTCGTATTATAGTCTAATTATGTTTTTAGTAGTTATAGTATGATTAAATTTTCGTATTATGTTGTTGTTAGTTAGTTGAATTTATGTTCGTTAGTTATAGTATGATTTAATTTTCGTATTATGTTGTTGTTAGTTAGTTGAATTTATGTTCGTTAGTTATGAGATGGATAATATTAGTTGTACAATATGATTTTGGTTAATTTTACTGTCTTTAAGCTAATAGATACTTATCCTCGATTTGTAGATATGGGTAAATTCAAGAAGTTTCATCTTAATATTCGGTGGAATGGAAGGGTGACAAACTCTGACATAGGCATTGATTATGAGGACGGCGAATCCATTATGCTGAACATTGGTTCCCGATTCAATTTTCAAGAACTCTGTGATCTTTGTGCAGAAAGGGTTTGTACGAGCGGACAGACGAGACTTGGCAAAATTACTTACCGGTATCCAGACATGAGTGCTGGCGGGCTCGTGTTCCAAGAAGTTGTCATAAACGATGATGACGCGGTTACGATGATGTTACAGTTCCTAAGCGATAACCAAGTCCGGCTTGCAGAGGTGTATGTTGAGACCGAGGCGGTCGGTGAATCTCATTCTCACCAGTATTCTTATGATGATGGTTTTGCAGGAGGGTACGAATGGGGTGGTAGTTCGAGCAACTACCAAGGCGGTGGTTATACAGGAGGTTACGGGGAGGGTGGTGGTTCAATCAACTACGGTGGATCGAGTAGTGCAGGATGGGACAAATACTCGCAACCTCCTCAACCAGCCGATGGTGTTGAATGGCCTGCTTGGGGGCCAGAGTGGTCTGAAATCGAGAATAACATTCGATCAGGGCGTACTTCGCATGAGCGAGAGGACGATGTTGGTGATCGTGGTCATGTTGATCCTTCTAGCCCGAGCTATCCATTCGAGTCGAGCGACGAGGATACTGAGGAAGATTTGAGATCAGTGAGCGAGGAGGAGGAAGATACTGATGATAACGAGGATGAGGCGGCATTTCGTGAGGCACCCACGCCATATTACACACAGGTTCCAACTCAATTTTTACATAGTCAGAATGATCCCCCTGATTATGTCCCTATGCCAGTGTACAATCCGACGGCCAATTTGGAGGTGGGTATGGCGTTCCCATCGAAAGACGCTGTGCAGGATGCGTTTACAGAAGAGGCGTTGAGGCGCAATTTCGAGTGGAAGGTAAAATATTCTGACAGTAAACAACTACATGTCATATGCAAGCATGATGCAGAGGGTTGTACGTGGCAACTGCGGGCTGCAAATATGAAGAGAAAGGGTGCTTGGGTGATTCGCAAAGCTGAGACGATCCACACATGCTCCTCTTCTATACTTTCCCAAGATCACAGGCAACTAAAAGCAAAGAAAGTTGGGAGAACTATTAAGCACCTTATAGAAGCACAACCAGATATCAAGGTGAAAGCTATCATGGCAGAGGTGAAGGATCGACATTCTTACACGATACGGTACAAAAAAGCATGGCATGGTAAGCAGAAAGCCATGGCTGAGGTGTATGGTGATTGGGAGGATTCTTATGCTTTACTCCCTAGACTTATGGGAGCAATGGAGGAGTCCAATCCTGGGACTGTTTTCGTCCCAGTATACAACAATGTATACACTGAGGATCAAGTTCGAGTACAGGATAAGCTGATGTTCCATCGTCTTTTTTGGGCAAACGATACTGATTCTTGCTAAAATGATCCAGAAAATTAATTCGACAACTTAAGTGCAAACGATAGTTTTTAGACAATGCAAACTCAAATAACAACACCTAAAAAGCACAAAAACAACATGGATAGTTCACTACAATGATAAAACGATAAATTCACTCATTTGCTTCATTTTGGCCCCCATCTCCACCTCTTCCTCCTCGTCCTCCACGACGTCCTCGACCCCTTCTTCCCCCTTCCGCCGCTGCTTCTTGGCGGGCTCGCTCAACGGCTCCTCGCGGATTTCTCTTGACCCGAGCCCCAACTGGGGTTACATATGGTGGTGGTGGTGGCTGAGATGGAGCGGTAGCTTGGCGAATGATCGGAGGTTGCGGAGTTTGTTGTTGCGGGGTCTGGTACATCGAACTCTGTTGCTGATGTTGGAATTGAGAGAAAGTGTCCCACTCCTGAGATGCTCCACGACTCGATGACCCTCCACCGGCTTCCGCTGTAGGTGCCCACTGGTACTCGAACGGTTCAGGGATCTCGGTTTCTCGAGTTGTACGCACCTCATCGAATGTAGGTAGAGGCCTGCGTTTGCTCCTTCGTGGGGGCTCAACCGGGGGCACAATGGGTGCATCATCACGGAATGAGGGTCGTGCCGGGGCAGGAACGGGAGGATAGGCCACGACATCCCTCCTTTGCTCTCTGGTACAACTCAGGAGGTTGTTCATAAGTCGGGTCAACCAATTAGTCTTCCGCTCATCCATGGTTGGCGCACTTTCGAGGGTGTACTTGGCATGTTCCAAACCATCAACCTAAGGAAAGCACTTATCTTATCAAATTAACTAAACCTTAAAATAAATAGAATTTTGAATGAGGGAGATTAGGATGACTTACCAACGACCCCATCACAGCACCTTGCTTTGACACCCATCTCATGGTGAACTTCCGATACCACTGCATGTACCCATCGTGGTAGCCCATCGGTCTCGTCTCCGGCATCCCTTGCACCACCCATTGGGACCGATTCTCCCAGATGTTGATGTAGAATCCATGCTTTAGCACCCAGTTCTTTGCAGTGTGTCGGAGGTCAATAGCATGTAGCTCCCTGAAACCGGCTGGCGGGTCTTGTGGAATTGGTTGCTCCATTCGATATTGCCTCAAAGATCGATCGGGTAGGTGCCATTCCACCATGTGCCAGCAGATCAATGGCACTTTGCACAACCACGTCTCGTGATCCAGAGGGTGCCTAAGATGATGCAGCTCACCCACTTCACGTGGATATGGATCCCATATAACCTATATTCATTAAAAAATTCGGAATTAATGACCATTTACATTGACAAAATTTAACTTGTTCAAATAAGGTTGGAATATGATTACCTGATTCCACCATGGTTTATCTAACTCAGAACGATAAAACAATAACGAATGCTCAGGTTGATGGTCATTCGTATTTGCTCCTATCCACCTTGTAAGTAAAAGTACGGATTCAATTTAGTTGAAATATAGCTAAGCATATAATAAATTAAATTGGTCTAAGTACGTAATAAATAAAATTAAAATCTAGCTAAGCATGCAATCAAAATTAAATTGGGCTAAGTACGGAATAAATTCAATTTAAATCTAGCTAAGCATGCAATCAAAATTAAATTGGGCTAAGTACGAAATAAATTCAATTTAAATCTAGCTAAGCATGCAATCAAAATTAAATTGGGCTAAGTACGGAATAAATTCAATTTAAATCTAGCTAAGTACACAATCAAAATTAAATTGGGCTAAGTACGAAATAAACTTACTTGACACCGTAGGGGAGATTTTGCAGAAAGTTGAGTTCATCATCGTTTCTCCGGTATGGACGTGGGTCGGGAGGTGCGAACATCGGGAGATGCTCCCATACCCACAGTTGCAGGATGAACATCGCAGCACCAGCTTGCTTTGCCCCAACCTTCGAGCAAGTACACAGCTCCCGGTATACGCCCGCTAGCACGGCCGATCCCCAACTCTTCTCTCCAATTGCATCCCAGTCACCAGTGAGCAATGGCAACCATATGCCTTGAATCCACCGGTTGGACTTGTCGGGGAACAAAAATCCACCCACCAAACCGATGAGGTAGATGCGGGCGTAGCGCTCGACTTGTTCTTCCGGTGTCTCGTCATTGATTTCCACCTCTTGCTGGATGTGAGATACCAGCCACGGGACCGACACTTGCCCCGCATTCAACGGTGGATGCCCCCGTCCTTGAATTGGTGTGGTGGTCGGCATGTCGAAGCCCAAACGATCACGTATGAGCGGCCCCCAACCTCCTTCGGGTTTGGTCGTGGAACCAATGATTGCATCTCCAGAAATAGGAAGCCCGGTGAGGATCGCCACGTCTTTGAGGGTGATCGTCATTTCCCCCTCCGGAAGGTGGAATGTATGGGTTTCGGGACGCCATCGTTCCGCCATTGCCGTAAGCAGATCGTTGTCGATCTCGATCCGCAAGAAATGGCGCAACATTCCCAAACCGGTCCTCGCTATGTAGGGCTCCAACCTTGGATGCCAAGCGGGCAAGTTATTGGTCCCTTTATGAACCACGGGAACAAGCGATTCCTAAAACAAATAGGGAAAATAACAATTTATTAGATTAAATAAAGCAAAATAAAACCTTAGAATATAATAAAATAAAGCAAGAATACTCAAAAAATTACCGGATAGTTATCCCAAATAGCACGGGAGCGATGAGCTTCTTGATCGGTTAAGAGACTCGCATCCCTTGGGCCATAATGGATATACAATCGAGGATCGTATATCTCGGCACCCATCTATAAAAAAGTAATGAAATCAGAGATTGTTTTGATAAAAAAAACAAAAAATTAAATTGTTTCGATTAAAAAAATTCATAAACCAAAAACCTACACGAAGAGCCTCTTCGTCCATTTTTTGGCGTAGGCCGGACAGAGGTTCGACGATTTTAGGTTTGTAAGGGACGGGGGCTTTAGGGTCAAACTCTAGTAATTCTTTCTGATGTGGAAGATCGGACTTAGCCGCAACCACAGAGCATACTTAGAACGAGACTAGAGCGGATAAATTGAGGGAGAAAGAAGTGAAATGTTTGTGGGGTGAGTTGAAAGTGAAAGGGGAAGGGGGTATTTATAGTTGGGGGAAGGGGGGAGGTGCCTGCGCAGCATTCAATTGGAGCGCCTTCACCGCGTTTGACTAACGCGGTGAACTCACCGCTGTCAACAAACGCGGTGTATGTCGAGGGGACGTGGCGTGTTGTGAGGCGTCGGATCGTGGGAAGAAAACCACGATCCGCGTCTCACCGCATCCAACGGCCACGGTGAAAGCAAATTGGCCCGGATCGCTGACGTAAACAAACACGGGGTATTCACCGTGTTTGTCTAACGCGGTGAATACCCCGCGTTTGTCCACGTCAGCTCCTTCACCGCTTTTAATAAAAACGGTGAAGTCTTCACCGTTGCAGTTTAAAACGGTGAAGCCTTCACCGTTTTAATTAAACGCGGTGAAGACTTCACCGTTTTTGTTAAACGCGGTGAAGGCATCACCGTTTTTATTTAAAACGGTGAAATGTTCACCGTTTTTATCAAACGCGGTGATTACCTTCACTGCGTTTGTCAAAAACGGTGAATGCCAAACATGTGTACTTTGGGAAATTTTTTTATAACGTATGTATTTTGGGAATTTTTTTTAAGAACGTGTGTAGTTTGGGATTTTTTCCGGGTTATGATTGGTTGTTTTGTTTCCAATCCATCCTTTTATTTTCTTTTATAGAAGTTTCTTGTCTTCGCCTTTTTTCTTCTTTTCAGCTCGTGATTCTGGGTTTGCCCTACAAATTATTCGATTAAATGTGGCTCCAAGATCATCATCATAGCAAAAAAAAAAAAAAAAAACCCTTCAAGTATGGTCATTTTCTGTTAAATTTAACGAGAGTGTTTAGGATCGAACAAATGGTGTCGAGAAAATGATAGAACAAGATTAAAATCGAGATTTTGTTATAAAAATTATTGAACAATTTTATCAGATTATATTTGTCAAAATTGTATGTTTTATTATCGAAAGAAGACGTAATAAACCAGTTGATGCCACGATACTCTCCCACCCACGAGACTCCTCCAATTGCTCCACGCCTAGCGCTTGGACCCTGCAGGACGGGCGCCTAGAGGGCTAGACCCGCCCGTTAGCACTCCGACGATCAAGTCAGAAGCAACTCTAGAGAGAGAAGTGAAGAAAGAAGTTTTAGTGTGAGAAAACCGACCTCCTTAAATGCTACCTACCAAGTGCTATTTATACTACTCGGGCTCCTCGACCAAGCTCCGACCAACTCCTGCCACCAAGCCTTACGTCAGCCTAGCATTAAATGCCTGGTCTGCCCTGGCGCCTACGCGTCTACACGTGGCACACTGTCCGTTTTCCACGTCGGGGCGCATAGGGGGACCACTGGCCTCGTGGCGCCCTTCCGACCTTGCCCATCTGTACTTCCTTGTCTGCGAGCCTATTTTGTCGTCATGCGCCCCCTTTTCCTTCATAGCTACCTAGGTTATGCCCTCATGGGCCATAAATGGGCTTGATGTCCAATAGGCACCTGCCTTTCATGGGCTTGCTTCTATTACCCTAATCATGGGTTTTGCCCCAGATAGGTCATAAGTGGGCCTCCGGCCCAACGGGCTCTTTACTTTCATAGGCTTATCTTTATTACCCCAACAATTGCCCCCCAGTTAGGTGTTCACTGGTGAGCGCCTAACTATGACCCTGGCCAACATGGGGCTTCACAGCAGGCGTGACGATAAAACGCCATGCGCTTCTAAATGATAAAAGGGGCGCTCAGGGTCACCTTGCCTCCCTCTCCTAGTTAAGAAGACTTTCTTCCTTTTACGTTTACTTAATCGACCCCCAGGTTGCCTCGCGCCTGCCTCAAATGGGTCTGCGCCTACTAGATAAAAGGGGTGCTCAGGGTTGCCTTGCCCCCCTCTCCTAGCTAGGACGACTTTCTTCCTTTATGTTTATTTAATCGACCCTCAAGGCGGCTCGCGCCTGCCTCGACCTTGATCCTACAAGGCGCATGACGCCTCGACCTTGATCCTACAAGGTGCATGACCGTACCTCCTGCCCCCCACTCGGTGTGCGTTCAAATTTTGAATTTCAAGACCTCAATTTCAAAATTCAAATTTTGAACGGAGGGCGAGGATTGGACTGTTCCGCGCGCGATTTCCGAGGTGACTCTTCACCTCCTCCCTTCCTCTTATAAATATTCACTCTCCTCTCCATTCTACCTCATTCGCCCCAAATCTACTTCTCTCTCTACTTCCTCTCTCTAGCTGCTCCCTCTCTTTCACACCCACGCGCCCGCCTTTCTCACGCCTGTGCGCCCGTTTCATTCTTATCACGCCATGTCGCAGTCAGATTCCAGCGCGGCCCCTACCTCCGCCGACAAGGGTGCAAGCACCGCGCCTAGCGTTCTTGACGTTCTGGAGCAGCATCTATCGCCTGACCCGCTGCGAAACCAGGACCAGAGAGCGCCTCGACCGAACAAGGAGGCGCCCAAGCAAGCAAAGGCTAACCCTTCTTCTAGTGCGCCTGCCAATGTGGAGGCGCCCTCAGCGGCCACCACCGCCTCGACTGCGCCCGCGACTGGGGAGGCTCCTGATGCATCTACCCCAACGAACTCTACCGCCGATCAAGGTACCTTCCTTTTACCCCTCTGCGCTCCAAACCCTTTGTATTTGCATTCAACCTTCTCTAGGCGCCTGTTAGCGATCTTAGGCCCGTATCATTGACCAAGAGCGATTGGATCAATTTTAGGCTCCACGCCTACCTCGTCAGGGTCGGGTGAGTTGCTGAGTTCTCCGACATCCACCAACTCAGGCGCCCCTGAAGATGGGTCTTTCAAGATAGTCGACTGGGCTGACACTTGGCCGCAGGGGGGGCGCCTGCAAATATCCATAAATTGCCCGTGCGTCGAGCCGGGCCGGATCACGTGGCCACAGTCAAGATAGCGGAGTTGCATCGACTGATAACCTCATGCAACCTGCCTCGAAGTTGGTCTTATGCGCCTGCCCCATAGTTCACCCGGATAGGCGTGGTGGGTCCGAATTGGGTTGGCATCTACAGAGAGTACTTCAAGTTCGGATTGCGGTTCCCCTTGGATTCGATTTTGGAAGGGATCTTGGAGACATGCGGCTGTCCCATTGGGCGCCTATCGCCATCCGTTTTCTTGATACATATATTGTTCAAGTTAAAGTGCCGTCAGAACAATATCCCGCCCATGTTCAAGCTTTTTAGGCACTTTTTCACGATGACTAGTAGCAACAATTGCGTGTCTATACAGAGGCGCTTGGACATTCCGGGGCACTTTGTAGAGGATTGCCCCAAATTGGGGCGTTCATGGTACAGATCCTATTTTTTTATCAAACCACACGCGGACTCCTTCTACGAGAGTGGTGCTCAGTTTACTCGACGTTGGAGAATTGGTAGTACCTCCCGCTTCAATGTAGAGGAGGAGCTAAGCAACGATGAAAGGGAATATGCGCGCCTGTTGTCTCTTCATCCGGTCAACCTGAGTTCTACAGCCGCGCGTACCCCTGTGCTGCATGAGTATTATGCTGACGGTGGGTAGGCGCCTAGTATTGCGTTTGCGACGCCGCTGGTTAATGCGCCTGTGTTATACATTTATGGCTAACTTTATTTTAACTATGTTGTGTATTTTCTTTTCAGGCGTGGACTACACCTCAGTTGCCTCCCTGATGAAAACCCAGCTGGAGAACATGGGTTTAGACAATCAAGCGCCTGTTTTCCCAGGCAAGGCGCCTTCGAGTCGGAAGAAGGGCGCCTCCAAGAAAGGAAAGGGGAAAACCGCCCCCATACAAGCAAAGACCTCGAGCAAAACCGATGCGCCTACTGCTCCGGCCAGCAGAGGAAAGGGGCGCTCGAGTCCTCGAAGAATTAAGCCACAAAAGGTGGCTAGCGCTCCTGAAGAGAGTGCGCTTGCCAATGCCCAACTGACTCGCTAAAACACAACACCTAACAATGGCCAAGTGTAACCAATGAAAGGGACTGCACTATAGTGGCACAAGTAATAAATATCGAATCCACGGGTCTCTAGAGTTACTATTACTCAGCTTCAGTTCATTATCTAGCAAACTAGATTAAGGATTGATTGATAAACTACTCTACTGACTACTCTACTAATTACAAGTTGGGAACTCACTTAGGTATGATTCCCCCTAGCTCCTCAATTAGGTCCAAGTTGCAATTACCTTTGGTTGATCTACTGTTGATTAGACTGCGGAAGATCCGAAATTAGCTTGGAATCTCTTAAGCTGACCAAGCCCTCTCAGACAGAATACCCGGCAGGCGACTAGCCTTCACCGGGATAGACTGCTAAGGCAATTCACACAGATCTCCACTACTGGAATGAATTCCAGTACAAAGCAGTGAATTGATTGACTCTCGCACAACCAATTCACTACTATCAATCAAGGAAGCTCTCTTAACCTAATCAGATTCTATCTATCATAGGTTAAAGCAGAAATCAAGAGAATTTGATCAAGATCCAATTGACTCAATAAATCATGCCTCAATCGATTATAATCAAACAGTATAGCATCCAAAACTTCATACAAGAAAGATCCTAACTCATGGAACTAGGGTTCCTCAAAACCTAAGTGAAGGGAAGTTACTCCATAGAGAAGAGAGAGACTGCAGAAATCTGATCTAGATCTTCAATCTCCATCTCCAAGCTTGATTCCCGAGCTCCAATGGCGAAGAAATCCTCCAAAATAGCTCCAAGAATGTCTCCAAGTCGCTCTCTCTCTCTAGGGTTCGTCCCTTGGGTGTTTGGGATCCAAAACCCAGCTCTCACCCTCCAAAAATCGCAAAACAACTTTTATACCCGCTGAAACTCGCACCCCCTACTTGCACGGCCGTGCAAATTGAGGTTTTGGCCGTGCACAATTTCCAGCATGCACTCCTAAGCTTCGTTGATCTCGTTTGAGCTCGTTTGACCTCCGATTCAGTCGCCGTTTGATCCCAGACGCTCGTAGTCTCGTCCTCTTTCTTTTCATGACAAGCTTGCATGATTCTTTGTCCATAAAGTGAGGTAGAAATCCATTCTTCTTCAGGTCATACCCGAGTTTCTTCTCCCGAATCGTCAATTGATCTCTAATTGACTTGAAACTTGCGCCTATGCTTCACTTTATGTGCTAGGACCTGAAATGTGACAAAGGAACACAACCTAGCATAAAATAGGCCAAAGACACGATAATTCAAGCTCAAACAATCAAGAAACATAGGGGAAAACATGTGCAAATACCGAGTCATCAAATTCCCCCACACTTAACTGTTTGCTTGTCCCCAAGCAAACCTAACTCAAACCAATGCAGCTCTCCAGATCTCTATAGAAACATACAACCCCGATCGTCGGTAGAGGATTTCCTAGATCATATAGCAGCTTACGAGGTCAACTGGTCTTCTAAGACTTTCCCTATCTCTCTCAATGCGAGTACTAGACTCAAGCCAGGATCATGAGAAAAAGTAGAAGTAAGACAGTCAGTTCATGGATAAAGGGACTCACACCATTCACAACCAAGGACTCGTTGTACCGGGTGCTCTTTCACTTCATTTCACCGTTGGAACCCCTTTTTCTCACTTTCATTTACATTTTTCTCTTTTTTTTTTCCTTTCATTTGGTGGGGTTCCAACTGCAGTCTTTTGCACGGTCGACCCTTATTAGCCAAGCAAGAGCAATTTCTGTACATCTGGCGCTCGCCAGAGTACTTCTTTTAACTCCTTTTCCTCAACTCGTGTGGAGGGTCAATGAAATTAAGGGGGGTCGGAAGCTCTATCCGTGCCCTTAAAAACACATCCTCAAGTAGGCAAACCGCTCAACGGGTGGAGGTTTTACTTGTACTAGAGACAGCTTAGCTTCACCTTGTAGGAGTACCCCACTAAGGATCACTAAAATCTCTTCCAAAACCCGATTTTGTGCAATGAACGGTGCCACACACGTTGGGCTTACCCCATGTTTAAGATTTAATGATTTTGACATGGAGGACCAACTGCTTCCCATTTTCCATATGAGCACCCTGTTCGATACACGAGTCCATAACACAATCCAAATAGAGTCACCATTACCACATGAATTCAACGGTCTTAGCTCCACTAATTCAAAAAATCAACTGACACAGCAGAGAGCTAGATAGGAAAAATCTTATACTTCAACATCCTCCATAGTGCTACACTACCTCCCTAGGTTGCACATTACTATAGAGACTGTCAATTCAAAGCATACTGAGTAGGCAATTTGCAAGGAAACACGTACTTGGAGCCCTCAAATTTAAAAATTTGGACAGTGGACTAGGCTCCAAGCACACAAACAGCCAAACATTCACCCGCATACATAATCGAACACCCCCCCACACTTAAGCACGACATTGTCCTCAATGGAGGAAAGATAAGGAGGGTAGAACGAAGTTACCAGATCAAGGGTGAATGATGATGGACGGGGCAGGCGGTGCATTCCAGGAAGAGAGAGTAATCAGAACACAAACACCACACAAAATCTCACAAAGGTTGAGTTATTGACTCTAAAATCAAATAACAAAACTGACTCGACCGAGGATAAATAGAGAAAGAAATGCAAACCGACTGGTTGGGTTGCCTCCCAACAAGCGCTTCTTTCACGTCGTGAGCCGGACGATGGCTCCTAAGTTTCGGTCCATGCTAGAACCTCCTTGAAGTTGAGGTTCTCATCTATGAGGTGGAGTCTCAAGTCACAAGCAGGTGGTGTGGCAGGTGATGAAGGCTCGTGCACTTGATGCAGATGAAGTCTCCACCCTCGAGACCTCTTCTTCTCTTCTCTCGTCTCATTGCCCCAAACCAGATAAGACAGCATCGATTGGCCACCATCGCGTCCACCAAGAGGGACCGATGTCGATGTGGCCTTGGTCTGGCAAAGAGACACTGCAAATGGGTCCTTGCCAAGCAGCTCCTCGAAGTTTGGTGGAGATATCACATGTAACTCATGGCCGGTGCAGGCCTCTTCCACCTTAACTCCGTCCTCAGCCTGGACGCCAATTGCTTCTTCAACCTCCCTTTCTTCTTCATGTGGTATCACCCCTGGGAAATTATCAAGAACTCCTCCTGCTTCACTTTCGTCATCCTCCACAACTTCTTTCTGCACCCTTTCTTGCTCTTCTTCTTCTAGCACGGATTGGAGAGCAAGTTGCCAAGCAATTTCTTTCATGAGATCTTCTTGCATCTCCTCACTCATGCCCGCCTCTTCAAAGCTCGGTGTGGGATGTGGGAAGGTGTGGTCGGCTATGATAGGACATTCCTGATCATGATCATCACGAGAGCTCTCCGTGGCAACTTCAGTGTGCTCCACAATGTCCTTGTAGCCTTCTTCTTCCTCCTCTTCTAGTATGGTAGCAGAAGGGTGATCTGGAGCAGGTTGTGCATAAGCTTTCTCAAGATCCTCGAGGCTCTTCTTTATGCTCAGGAGGGTCTCCTCTGTTTCACGGTAGGAGAACCCAGTTTGGGCATTGTCTGGGATATCCATCTTTGGAAAGGATGTCTCAGGCACTCGAGCAATCTGCTCCACGAGAAGCCTCAAGTGATAGTTTGGATCTGGCTGATGGAGGAATTCTTCTTGATAAGGAGATTGTTCTTGAAATACCCAGGGGTCTGATTGTTCTTCGTAGGATGGGGGTTGGTACTGAAAACCGAATCCATAGTCTTCTCCTCCTTGATTGCTCCAGGGGGTCTCGGGGTAATACCACTCGGATGGTGTCGGATACCCCCAATGGTTGGAGAAGCCATGAGGATCGATGATTCAGATCTGCACCAACAAAAACAAAAACACCCAAGTGAAAAGCAAGGGTGGAAAAGAAAAGAAAAAAAGCTAAAGTAACAAACTTCTGTCTTTCCTAATAATCTAGAAAGTCCCCGGCAACGGCGCCAAAAACTTGACTCGCTAAAATACAACACCTAACAATGGCCAAGTGTAACCAATGAAAGGGACTGCAGTATAGTGGCACAAGTAATAAATATCGAATCCACGGGTCTCTAAAGTAACTATTACTCAGCTTCAGTTCATTATCTAGCAAACTAGATTAAGGATTAATTGATAAACTACTCTACTGACTACTCTACTAATTACAAGTTGGGAACTCACTTAGGTATGATTCCCCCTAGCTCCTCAATTAGGTCCAAGTTGCAATTACCTTTGGTTGATCTACTGTTGATTAGACTGCGGAAGATCCGAAATTAGCTTGGAATCTCTTAAGCTGACCAAGCCCTCTCAGACAGAATACCTGGCAGGCGACTAGCCTTCACCGGGATAGACTGCTAAGGCGATTCACACAGATCTCCACTACTGGAATGAATTCCAGTACAAAGCAGTGAATTGATTGACTCTCGCACAACCAATTCACTACTATCAATCAAGGAAGCTCTCTTAACCTAATCAGATTCTATCTATCATAGGTTAAAGCAGAAATCAAGAGAATTTGATCAAGATCCAATTGACTCAGTAAATCATGCCTCAATCGATTATAATCAAACAGTATAGCATCCAAAACTTCATACAAGAAAGATCCTAACTCAAGGAACTAGGGTTCCTCAAAACCTAAGTGAAGGGAAGTTACTCCATAGAGAAGAGAGAGACTGCAGAAATCTGAACTAGATCTTCAATCTCCATCTCCAAGCTTGATTCCCGAGCTCCAATGGCGAAGAAATCCTCCAAAATAGCTCCAAGAATGTCTCCAAGTCGCTCTCTCTCTCTCTAGGGTTCGTCCCTTGGGTGTTTGGGATCCAAAACCCAGCTCTCACCCTCCAAAAATCGCAAAACAGCTTTTATACCCGCTGAAACTCGCACCCCCTACTTGCACGGCCGTGCAAATTGAGGTTTTGGCCGTGCACAATTTCCAGCATGCACTCCTAAGCTTCGTTGATCTCGTTTGAGCTCGTTTGACCTCCGATTCAGTCGCCGTTTGATCCCAGACGCTCGTAGTCTCGTCCTATTTCTTTTCATGACAAGCTTGCATGATTCTTTGTCCATAAAGTGAGGTAGAAATCCATTCTTCTTCAGGTCATACCCGAGTTTCTTCTCCCGAATCGTCAATTGATCTCTGATTGACTTGAAACTTGCGCCTATGCTTCACTTTATGTGCTAGGACCTGAAATGTGACAAAGGAACACAACCTAGCATAAAATAGGCCAAAGACACGATAATTCAAGCTCAAACAATCAAGAAACATAGGGGAAAACATGTGCAAATACCGAGTCATCACCAACCTGAAGAGGGGGCGCCTCTTGCCGTGCAGTCCGATCCTGAGTTGGACATTGATGATGTCCCCCTTTCGAGCAGGCTCAAAAGGAAGGCCGACGATGGCGCATCGGCGCACGGCAAGAAGCAGCGCACGGGAGAGGAGGCGCAGGTCCCTTCTTTTGTGGAAAAGTGGCTGCAACCGCCAAGACACAAAGTCATCGTGGAATGCTCAGACAGGTCCGCACTGGAGCGAAGCTCGGCGCTCGGCTTTGCTTTCCACGCCGCCGAGGTACTGCGAGCGCCCTCGAATGTCGAGGGGAGGAATCTATGGGGAGAGGTGGCGCGCATAGCAGCTGAGGTATTACAAGCGCCCTCTAAGTTAACTTCCTTATGTTGTCAGGCTTTTTATCACTATGCTTTACTTTGGCTTGCCACGGTATGCGCCCATATTCACGATTTCAGATTTGTTATTTTGCTTTTGGCGTAGATGCTCCACTTGGCCAGGAATGGTGCCATGGCGCAAGAGGCGCTGCGCCTGGGCGAGGTGGAAGACTCCAATGCATTCGGCGTGGCGAAGGATGATCTGGAGACGGCGCGGAGGTGCCAAACAGAGTTGGCGCAGGAGTGCGAGAACACCAATCTTGAGGCCGCCAAGGCTGTGTCCCTCCTACAGAAAAGGGTGGATGAAGAAAAAGAGAAATAGCATGAGGCCCAACTCGAGACTCTCAAGAGGGCGCATCATGAAGAGGTGGACAGGCTGGTGAAGGAGAAGGCTGATCTGGACAAGGAGGCCGGCGCCCAGAGGAGTGAAATCGACCTCCTCATCGACGAGAAGAAGGCCTTGCAGAAGGAGAATAGGCATCTGATCCGAGAAAGTAAGAGGCGCCAGGAGGAGTTAGAGGCGCTTAAGAGCGAGAAGGCTGCTTCCCAAGCGCCTGTGTCAGACTTGGCTATCAAGGCGCAGGCATCTTTGAATAGCATCCTCATTCTAAAGAGGAAGTTGGAGGCGGATCATCCCAATATCACTTGGGATGTTAAAGAGATGGCCAATTTTGTGATCGATTTTATGGCTAGCGGGCGCCCCATTGCCGATGCTGCTCCTGCGCCTCCGCAAGGTGAAGCAAATGAAGTCGATTCTGGGTCGAGCTCGGAGTCCAGCGACGACGAGGGCGCGAATGAAGAAGATTGATTTTTCATTTTATGTCAGACTTTCAATGCGTCTCATTGTTTTGTTGCATGCTCATAGGCGCCCTTATGCGCATGTACTGCCAGACTTGTTTCTTTCTTGCTTATCGCGCGTGTTTAACTTTAGAGTATGTGACTTAGCTGTTATTTTGCTCTCTTTATGTCAAGACGAATGTCCTTTCCTCTTTTATAACCTTCGTGCCTTGCTTTTATGTTTTCTTCCTTATACGGGGCGCATAGTATATATCGGGCGCATTTAAAGGCGTGATAACTGGTATGAGGGCGCATAGTAAGTACCGGGCGCGGAGTATGTATCGGGCGCATTTAAGGGCGCATTTAACTGGTAATCGGGCGCATAGTATATACCGGGCGCATTTAAAGGCGTGATGATCTGGTGCAATAAGCTATGTACCGAAGCAACTTTGTATATATATTCTAACTTTAAAACAACCTCAGGGCGCTATAACTGGGCGCTTTAAGTATCCCGGGCGCTGAAGGGCGCTTTACATAAGTGTTACGGGCACATGAGGGCGCTTGAAAATACTATCTTTAAGCAAAACAACGAAGTAGCTATGTATATGTATTCCGATTTCAAAAAATGAACCTGGGGCGCTACTACCGGGCGCTTTAAGTATCCCGGGCGCTGAGGGGCGCTGTGAATATGTTGCGGGCGCATGTAAGCGTTCCCCCCTATTCCTACCAGAAAATAACACCCCAAGGCTCGAAACTTTCTCTTGTAATTACCACATGCTGGGCGCCCCTTCTGGCACCCTACCATCCTCCCCTGTCTCATTGGTCTCAGCAAACCCATACCTTCGCAAGTTCTGGGCGTTCCACGTTCTCTTTACCTTCTTCCCTGACAAATGCTCCAGCTTAAACGTGCCCGGTCCCACTACCTCTTGCACACGATACGGTCCCTTCCACTTTGGTGCCAACTTTCCATCAGTAGCTTTCGGTCGGAAGTCGCGCTTCAACACTAAACTCCCAGCCACAATGTCGTGTGGGCGCATCTTCTTGTTGTAGTACCGAGCCACTTGTGATTTCATTGCCTCCAGGCGCAGAGCAGCTCTCTCGCGGCGTTCGTCTAGGAGATCCAACTCATTGATCCGTTCCTGCGCCTCCATCGACTCCTCCCTATGTGCCATCCGAAAGGTCGGAATGCGCACCTCCACCGGCAACACCGCCTCACTCCCGTATGTCAGCGCAAAAGGCGTTTCTCCTGTTGCGACTTTGAAGGTGGTCCTATGCGCCCACAAGACGCTTGGAAGTTCCTCCACCCAGTTCTCCTTGGCCTCGGTGAGCCTGGTATGTAGCCCATGTAATATGCTTTTGTTAGCCGCCTCAGCCTGCCCATTTGCTTGCGGGTACGCCACGGAGGAGAACCTCAAGACCACTCCATTTTCGTCGCAGAAGTCAATGAACTTCTTGCAATCAAACTGCTTGCCATGGTCGGTGATGATCGATTCTGGCAGCCCGAACCTTGTGAAAATGTTCTTCCTTGCGAACTTCCGCACTTGCACTTCTGTGATGGATGCCAATGGTTCCGCCTCAATCCACTTGGTAAAGTAATCAATAGCCACAATCAGATATTTGAACTGCCCGGGCGCCTTGGGGAAGGGTCCCAGTAGGTCCATCCCCCATTGAGCGAAGGGCCAGGCGCCTACGTTTCCCTGCATGGGTGCCGCCGTCACATGTATATCGTTGGCGTGGATTTGACATTGATGGCAACCGGCCACGTGCTTCCCAGTGTCAGCTCTCATTGTCGGCAAGTAATATCCCTGCCTTAGCAACACCTTCTCCAGGCTCCGGGCGCCCGCGTGCATTCCACACGTTCCTTGGTGTACTTCCGCGATGGCCCTTTGCCCTTCAGCTTCTGTGAGGCACCGTAGGTAGGCGCCGGAGTGAGACCTCTTGTATAGCACTCCCTCCATGATGACACATCGTGCCGCCTTCCTTCTCAAGCGCCAAGCCTCTTTCGGGTCTTCCGGGACCACACCTTGCGTTAGGAAGAACATGATAGGCGCCATCCATCCATCCGATGCTTCTCCGAGGAAAGTTGCCATCACCCTTTCCTCGCGCGGGGCCTCTTTGGTGACTATCACCTTTCTGTCCTCTCCAAAATCCAGCGCCGTGGCCAACTTGGATAGGGCATCCGCATGGGCGTTCTCCTCCCTTGGAATATGTGTGAACGTCGCCTCCCGAAACCACGCACATTTTTCTTTGACGGCACGAACGTATGCGCCTAGCGCCTCCTCTTTGACCTCATACACATCGTTCAACTGATTGACCACAAGCGCCGAGTCACTTTGGACATTAACCTTCTGGGCGCCTAGCTCTCTTGCCATGTGAAGCCCCGCTAACACAGCCTCATACTCCGCCGCATTGTTCGTCTTAAGGGTTGCAAAACGCAGAGCGACTTCATGCATGGCGCCCAGGGGGCTAATTAGCACAATACCTGCTCCCGCACCAGCTCGACTTGCGGCTCCATCCACCTGAACTTGCCAACATTCTTCCACGCCGCTTCCCATATCAACTACTCCTTCGGCCACGAAATCAGCCAACACTTGAGCCTTTATGGCTGGTCAGGGCGCATAGCTCACGTCGAACTCGCTCAGCTGAACAGCCCACTTAACCAGGCGCCCGGACACATCCATGGACCCCAAGACCGTTCGGAAAGGTAAATTTGTGAGCACGACAATGCTATGAGCCTGGAAGTAGGGCCTGAGTTTCTTTGCCGCCATTACCACCGCCAGCGCCGCCTTCTCAATAGGTGCATACCTCGTTTCGTGCACCACCATGGTACGACTTACATAGTACACCGGTCGCTCCTCATTTGTTGACGGATCTTTAGACACCAACACCGCACTCACTACAATCCGAGAGACCGCAATGTACAAATATAGAGTCTCTTTAGGCCTGGGCGCCGTCATCACCGTAGGCGCGATCAGCAACTTTTTTAGATCCCCGAAGGCCTCATCGCACTCCTCCGTCCACTTAAATTTACTGGCCTTCTTCAATGTCCAGAAGAAAGGGGCGCCTCTATCCGAGGACCTCGGAATGAAGCGCCCAAGCGCTGCCAATCTTCCCGTCAATCCCTGCACCTCTTTCGGTGTTCGGGGAGGCGTCAACCTCATAATTTCTTCGACTTGCTTGGGGTTGGCTTCAATTCCTCTCTTCGTGATCATGAATCCCAAGAACTTGCCGGCCTCCGCAAGGAACACACATTTCTGTGGGTTTAGTCGCAGGTTGTATGAGCGCATAGTCTCAAACGTTTCTCGCAAGTCCAAAATGTGTTCTTGGCGCCTCTTACTTTTCACGATCAAATCGTCGACGTATGCCTCCACGTTCCTTCCCAACTGCTTCTGAAAGATTTGATTCACCATGCGCTGATACGTGGCGCCTGCATTCTTCAATCCAAATGCCATCACTCTATAGCAGAAGTTACCAAAGGGTGTCATGAAGGCGGTCTTTGCTCTATCCTCCTCCACCATGGGAATTTGATGATACCCCAAAAACATATCAAGGAAGCTGAGCGCCTCATGGTAGGCCGTGGCGTCCACAAGTATGTCAATGCACGGCATTGGGTAGGCGTCTGTTGGGCACGCCCGGTTAAGGTTTGTGAAATCCACACACATCCTCCAATCCCCCGACGGCTTTGGGACGAACACCACGTTCGATAGCCAAGTGATGTATCTGGCCTCTTCAACGAACCCAGCCTCAAGCAATTTATCGACTTCCTTCCTTAGGGCTTCTTCCTTCTCTTGAGTCAAATTCCTTCGCTTTTGCTGAACAGGCCTCTTTCCTTCCTCGACGGCCAATCGATGCGCCGCCACATCTGGTGACACTCCCGGTATGTCCTGGGGGCTCCAAGCGAATAGCTCCCCGAATTCTCGCAACAATTTGATCAAGGGCGCCCTCATGTGCTCAGGAGCCTGTGCTGACACTCGTACCTGTCTGTCCGGGCGCCCTTCTTCGATTGGTACCCTGAACTCATCATCCATAGACTCTGCTTTAGGCGCCTCCTCCGGCCGAATGTCTATGTTGTTCACTCTGTGCCTCCGTGCTCCCTTCTTTCTCCCTTCCTCTTCTCGCGCATAGCGGGGGGCGCCCTCTCCCCGTGAAATTCCTATGCCTTGTGGGGCAACGAACTTCAATGTTTGGTGGCAAGTTGAGGCTACTCCATTGAATAATGCCAAAAGGGGTCTTCCCAGTATGACATTGTATGGCGAGGGGCAGTCCACTATCCCAAACTCCACGGCATGCGTCACTCGATGCATTTCGTTGCCCAACGTCACCAGGAGGCGCACGCGCCCGATCACATGGGCAGGCGCCCCCGAAAATCCTATATGCACCGAATCAGAGGGGCTTACCAACTCCGGCGCCAACTGCATGTGCTCGAACGTGCTTTTGAACAGAACATCCATCGAACTACCCGTGTCTACCAACATCCTCTTGACCTTACACCCCGCGATGACTCCCTGTATCTCCAAAGCTTCCTCTGAGGGCACTTGACACGCTTCATCCGCCTCCTGATTAAAGCATATTTGCACAGCCGCCTTCGCCTCCACAAATGCAGCCCGGAGGCGTCTAGATCTATCCAACTTGTCCCGCAAATCGATGGTTCCGGTTATGGATTCCACCGTGAGTCGAACCCGGTTGGGTTCCCCTTCCTGATTCAGCTCAAACGGATGCGGGGGTATTTTAAGTGGTGGAGGGAGGGTCTCAAGCGCAGGGAGATTACCAGGCGCCTGTTGCATGGCGGGAAGAGCGGGCGCTTTTGGTTCAGCTACCACAGCAGGCGCCGGCCTCGTCTCCCTTGCGACATACGCGCGGTGAGTCCTCTCTTCCGTCTTTCTTATGAAGTCGTTGAGCATTCCTCGGTCGGCTAATGTCTGCAATTCCGACTTCAGTTGGTAGCAATCGACCGTATGATGCCCCTTATCCCGATGGAAGTCACAATATCGATCGAGGTTCCGTTCGTTTGGTTGCCCACGCATGGGTCCCGGCCAACGCACATGGTATCCCCTGTCCTTCACGTATTGCAGAATGTTCTTCAGAGAATCGTTATATTCCGTGAAACTTCCCGCACTCCTGGGTGGCGGGCGCTGACTCTCCATCCTCCTTTGCGGAGTGTTGTTTACCAGGAACGGTCTCGGCGCCTGGCGCATCTCAACTTCTTCTCTACCAACGCGCCTCTTCTCTGCCCTTCTCGCGGCCAACGTTTCCTCCAAGGCAATTACCTTCTGTACCCTTCGATCCAGATCTTCAGTCGACACTACAGCCCTTTTGGACAGCACCCGACACAACTCCTCACTATTCGTACACTCCTCTAGACACACTCCCAGGACCGGTGGTTGCACATCCTTCACGGCCATAGCGACCGAAATCCAACGGTCATAGAACTCTCTAAGCGCCTCCCCCTCTCTCTGCTTGATTTTGAACAAAGCCCCTATAGTCAACGTCCGCCGCTTGCGGCTAGCAAACTTGTTCAAAGCACTCAATGCGCCCCTCTTCCAACTGATGATACCAATCCAAGACTACCCGCGAATGTCTAAGGAAACACCTTACACAACGTGGCATCCGTGCTATTATACAATTGCATCTTCGTGAAATAGCTATTTAGGTGATCTTCTGGGTCAGTGACTCCATCATAGCTGGTCAGCGATGGGAGGGTAGTTCCCGCTGGTTCCATTAACACACTTTGCGCTAAGGGTTGTCTGATCCCAAAGCGCCTGGCCTGACGTTTGGGCGTCCAAGGGTTTTGCTCTTCCAGCGCCGGGATGGTCCACTCTCCCGGCGCCCTCCACACACCAAGGCGCCTAGGTGGCGTTACCTCAGGATTGTGACCCTCATAGCTCGGGCGCCCATACTCGCTAACCTCCGAATCATCCATGAGCCTATCCCGCTTCCTCACCGGGGGGCTGTATTCCCTTGCATCAACGCTCCTTCCGCCCTCCAATTCTCTCCGAAGCATTGCTATAGCTCGATCTTGGTCAGCAATAATCTTGAACAGCTCCCTCTTCGACAACGAATCACTTTCCATAGATGGGCGCTCACGGCTTTCGTCTTCTACGTCCATGCTCACTACCGGGCTTGACCGCCGCTCACTCCCCTCATGACTGGAATTCTCCGTTCCCACATCATCGGCGCCTACACCTCCATCATTCAAGTCTTCCATCTTTCTTACTTTGTTGAACGCCCCCCTTCCTGGCGCGCCAATTGTTGATGCCACGACGATCAATGTTCAAGAAGACGCTGGGCGCCACCTAGGTGAGGAGGCACCGCCCAGCGCCCAGGCCGATTAGTCGTTGCCTAGGCGAGATTAAACGTCGAAAAAAAAATGATAAATATGTAAGTTTAGAGGTCCGATTCTCTAGTACCTTGTCAACGAAGCGGCAGAACTCCGATTCTCTCCTCTCTACAACTGCTTCTAAAACTCTGATTTCTTCTGAACTCCCAGTACCTCCTCTTCGTTCAGGGACTCGTAAACCAAGCGGCTGTCGAGGTCAAGAATGGAAACCCTAGTCCAGAGATCTTCCATCGTTGGCTGAGAACCGAGGTCGAGAATGGAAACCCTAGTCCAGAGATCTTCCACCGTCGGCTGAGAACTGCGGCGATGTTGGAGGACGAGGGCAAGGACGAGTCACGATTGGCGATGCTGGAGACCGACGGCGAGGACGAGGTGCGATTGGTGATGCTGGAGACCGACGGTGAAACTACCGACGACTGGCGATTCTGGAGACTGGCGGCGAGGATGTGGCGCAGCTGGCGACGAATCCCCGCGATGCTGGAGAAGGCGGCTGGAGAGGAGGGATGAAGGCGGTCGACTGCTGCAAACTTGCGATGCTCGACTGCTATTAGGGTTTCCCCCTTTCACAGCAACATCATAACCAAATTTTTTCTTTTTTCTGGGCGTCGCCCACCGCTTGGAATCGCGGATCCAAGCTTGGAATCGCCGCCTAGGCGTTCTTCAACGCGATTCCGCGTTTATGGCGCCCAGCAACTTCGCCCAGCATTCCTCTCCAAGAATCCTCCTCGCCTAGCTACTAAACGCGCCTAGGCGAGTGTTCTTGAACACTGGCCACGATACTTCCCACCCACGAGACTCCTCCGATTGCTCCACGCCTAGCGCTTGGACCCTGCAGGACGGGCGCCTAGAGGGCTAGACCCGCCCGTTAGCACTCCGACGATCAAGTCAGAAGCAACTCTAGAGAGAGAAGTGAAGAAAGAAGTTTTAGTGTGAGAAAACCGACCTCCTTAAATGCTACCTACCAAGTGCTATTTATACTACTCGGGCTCCTCGACCAAGCTCTGACCAACTCCTGCCACCAAGCCTTACGTCAGCCTAGCATTAAATGCCTGGTCTGCCCTGGCGCCTACGTGTCTACACGTGGCACACTGTCCGTTTTCCACGTCGGGGCGCATAGGAGGACCACTGGCCTCGTGGCGTCCTTCCGACCTTGCCCATCCGTACTTCCTTGTCTGCGAGCCTATTTTGTCGCCATGCGCCCCCTTTTCCTTCATAGCTACCTAGGTTATGCCCTCATGGGCCATAAATGGGCTTGATGTCCAATAGGCACCTGCCTTTCATGGGCTTGCTTCTATTACCCTAATCATGGGTTATGCCCCAGATAGGTCATAAGTGGGCCTCCGGCCCAGCGGGCTCTTTACTTTCGTAGGCTTATCTTTATTACCCCAACAAAACCCACTAAACGGAAGATCATGTTTCTTTGTATTGAATCAAAAGCAATATGAGAGTGGCCATGGAAAATAAGAAGCATAAGTTGTTGGGTTGTCATGCAGTGATTGGTGGATCGTGTCTAATCGTTTCCTCTTTACTTCTCCTTCTTTATTATGGTAATTCTTGGTTTGCCCTAAACGGATGAAACAGAGTTGCTTTTCTAGATTATGCTAAGCAAAAAAAAAAAAAAAAAACCTTTTGGCTTTTCTTGTCGTAATAAAAAATCAATAGATAGTGTGCCTTTTGAAATCACGTAGTATACGATATTGAATACGTTAATGGGATCTAGTCTTCGAGGACATTATAATGCTTATTGGAATTATTGCATAATCAAAATTGATATCTTGTCGTCCTTCCAAAAAAGCTCCACATGTAGGAGAATATTACATTCCACCGAGAATAAACGAGATATTACTAGCATTAAATTAGTGGTTGATTTGAAATATTTTATCTAATGAGATTATGTGACTTGGTTATTGAGTAGGTTGACTTAGGAAGAAATCGAAGCGAATTGTTGGGTGACAAAGGAGGAACTCAAGGAGGAAAAAGGTGAGAGGGTTAAGAAGAGAGATGGATAGAGAAAAATAATCTTGATATTGCTGAACTCTGTAACCAAATTCATGAGATATATAAAAAAATCCACTAATCTCCTCCCACTCCCTTGATTATTACAATTATCCCTTTATTATTTATGAAAAAAAGAACAAAGTGAGAATTCTTCATGCAAAGATTCGATTAAATTATGTCAAGCAAAGCTTAATTATTATAGTTATGAAACCAAAGGCGAAGTCATGTCTTAGCATCCTGTTTTAGCGACACTAATGGGCCACGTTATATATTGTATGGTCCATGAAGAGAATATTAGGAAATCTTTAGTGCAAGTCCATCTTCTCAAATAAAAACATCTAGATGAATTTTCGCACTGTTGCGACTGTTTGACTCGTTTATTTTAGTATTCGATTTTGCATGTCATTTGATTTGGTTATATGGAGTTAAGATGTGAAAATTGTGTTTTCAGTGGTAAATTAGCTTGGAAAATGAAAGAAAAATTCGCTTATCGAGAATGATATATAATAAACGCGAAGCTTACATATGTCATAATTTGTGCAAAAATGAAATTCACATAACTCTATTTGCATGTTTTAGTGATGGAGAGTTGTACATTATATCGTTGAAACATTTGAACTCCATATATACCAAACACCTTGTAACGTATCATTTGTACTCTATAATTAACACGATATAAATAATTAAGCGCTTATCTATTTGGATCACACCTATCTCGATCCAAATCCAATATTTATTTTGCCCTCTTCTATCTTAACGTAGTTATTTTTCAAATCTTTCAGTTACCTCTAATTTAGCTAGAGATATATTATTTCCAATTAAACAATAATCTTTGTATTTTATTTAAATTTGAAAAATTATATTCAGTTTATAGCACATCACATGATGTTGTGTAGTATATCAAAATATAAAACGAATGATGTAAAAGTGTTAAAGCAATTACAACAAAGTCTTGTAGCTATAATAAAATTGGTAGTAGTGATGGCAATTTGAACCCGTCTCGTCGGGTATTACTCGATCCGATCCATGTTGGGGTACCCAGTAGTATGGGGTTTGACATGTGTACTACTTTCCTTTTGTGTCGCCTTGTTCCGCCTGTTCTTGACTCGTTTTACCTTGATTTATCACAATATTTGATTATACTTATCCTATTTTTACTCATCATAGATCATATTTTCATACAATGATACTTCAAATCAAGGTTGTCAAGTTGGTTTAGCATGTTGACCCGATCTAGCTAGTGGATCAAGGATTAATGGTCCATATGTTTATGCCAGCTTAGCACGATTTAACCTCAATATATGAAAAAAAAATTGTATGCATATATAAATTATATTTAATCTCGTATAACATATAGATAATATTATAATACCATATAGGACTTTGCTACGGTGACATGCATGTCATCGTAACATGGACTTTTCGGTCGACCTAATATAGGATGAGGTCGACCGAACATGCTGTTTCAGTGTTGTGAGGTTCAACGACGCGGTTGACCGTCTATAGCAAATGGTCGACCTCTTTGGGAAGCGAACAGAATGAAAGGTCGAACCAAATATCTCATAGGCCGACCATTTTGCACTTAATAGGTCGACCGCATAAGTACGGGGTCGACCTCGTGGACACCGTATCCGAATTGGATAAGGATTCCAACACCGGAAAGGTAACCCTAACTTATCTACCACTTAATTCGACCTGCTCACGTCCTAAATATCTATAAATACGAATATATTTCACCTTCTCTGCCACCAAAACTCTGAATTATGTTTTTTTACGGTTAGAGCCTTTGTGAAGAAGATCGTTCGCGGTTGCTGTTCTACATGTTGAAAGTGGTCGACCACGTCGAAGGTGAGGTCGACCTAATGTAGCATTCGCCGCCATCTTGTCTAATGCGTAATTTCCACCGTCTAATTTGATTTATTGTTGCGTGCAGAATACCATTCGGACGCCCCTTATCTCAATCAGGTCGACCTCTGCTTGACAATTGTTCGCAATTGAATTTAGGACACAACACTCGGACTTCTGTACTTGCGAGGTAAGGAAGATCAACCGAATAGGTCGACCTAATGTTATTCAAGGTCGACTGTTCCTGTTTGTTGTGGTTGTTCATCCTGAATGTCGACCTTGGCTTTGTTTGTAAGACTATGTTGTGTTTAAAAGGTCGGCCGCTCAAGTTGTCTGGTCGACCTATCTGTTGTTCGTGGTAATATTGCACTTGCTTTTGTTGGTAAATTGGTATTTTCCTGCTGGATAGGTCAACCTAGGAAGAGCAAAGGTCGACCTTAAAGGTTCTAGTAGTGACAAATTGTCTTTAAGGTCGACCTAATAATATGTCAGGTCGACCACGTCTCTATTTTTGGTCATTGTAGAAAATTGAAGTTGAATTATGATTTGAAATTTTCTTTAAAATTGTTTAGACTTTAGACGATGGGGCATGATGAGAGACTGCATCACGATTTGTGTGAAATCATGAATGTGTTGAAAGCCACACAAGAGCAGTTGGTGGTGTGCCAAAAACAAGTCAATGATTATCAGAAGTCCATTCGTGATACATTGGAGCAATTGTCAGTTCGATTGAAAGATATGACTGGGATGATGCATGATGGTTTTGAGAGGGTAGAAGGTGCTATCAAAGAAATAAGTGCAGAACGAATGGAGAATGGAGGAAGAGATGGTACAAGAAAGAAATTTGACTTTTATAAAGAGGAGGAAGACCATGATGACTTTGCAAATTGCTACCAGAGCATAGACGATTTATTGAAAGAGCACAAGTTAAAGGTAGACAAGTATATTCATATGTGAGTGAAGATATTAGTATAACTATCATTAGTGCTAATTTGTTTTGTTTATATGTTTGACAGAGTGAAACAACGTTTGGCAGCAAGGGTTCCTCTCTTAAGTACAAGAGACCTCGATATGAAAGTGACTCCTACACCACTCCACAAAAGGATCATTTTGTAAGAAAAGGATTATCTAGTGTTGATAGCGACAAGATGAATCTAAGAGTCCTTTCGAAAAGCACGGAGTAAGTTTACGTTACATATTCATATATAATGTGTGTTTGTGTTCATATGTTACTTTAATTTTAACTATGATTTGTAGGTCATGAAAGTGGAGGGCCTAGAAGGATTTACAAAAAATCTGCAAAATCTAGTTGAAGACTTGTATTATGTTGTTATTAAAGAGATGGCTGGAGACGCAAATTGGGACAAGTAAGAGACCTTTTTTTAAAGTAGTACATGTGGTCGACCATTTAGCCAATAAGGTCGACCTTGACTGTGAATAGGTCGACCTGTACGTTGCAAATCACAATTGACATTTCTGTTATTTTGATTTTTGCAGTTTGACCGTTGTTGACTTTTTTTTCTGAAAATGTGCAACAAAATTATTTGAGTTCGGTCATTAGCGAGAGTAGCTGGATTTGCTCATCCGTAAGTACTATACTGCTACGACTTTCGTATGAATTGTGCACTATTTATGTTACAATTTATGAGGATTTTGTGGTTGATTGTTGGTTGGCAGGTAGTGGATTTGTGTGCAAGGGCACTAACATTGTCTGAAAAACATGATGTGAAAGAGCCAAATGTGTGGTATTTTCCAAATATGTTTTCGGTAAGAGCCATAATGTTTATTTATTTGTCACAACCTAGTTATTAACATTGTACCAAGTCAATTCATCTCAATTGAAATATGGTGCAGAAAATGATACGCGCTAACATGAAGACCGAACACATTCGTAACAAGTTGATGGATGGCGGCGTGGTGTTTGTGCCTAATGTTAGTGCATGCCAGAAGGTTAGTCAATGTCCATATGTCATTAAATTTCCAAAGTGCAATTGTTTGTACATCACATTTATTTAGTTCATAAACCGTAAATAGCTCATATCATATTAGTTCATAGTAATTCATGCCTAAGTAATCTATGATACATATTTTCTTGTTTCAATTATAAATGAGACATGTCTGCGCACATACTCAAAGTCTCAAACATAATATATGAGGGGTGATATATAATTTAACAAATCTATAAATTCTCAACAAACCAATTTGTAAGATATAAATCGATCCATTCATAAATCTACAGTCGAATTGACTAGCTAACCACAATGCTAAAATATCTCATGAGCTCAACAAAATTTAGTTCACACTCAACATGTTAATAAACAGTACTAAAGCTCGCACTAGCTCTCCCAACTCCTTTATATAATGGAGAACGATCATTCGAGGATGGATTTGTACAAAGAGCTTGACGCTCACACACCTCACTACATATTCCTTTTACAAAACTTTTGTGAAAACAAAAAAGGCTTGGTGAATATTTTGCCACGAAAAGATCAAACCACGAAGGGAACTCTCATGTGTTGCTTTCAGTGCGTACAGAAAACTTTGTGCACATTATAAAGTGGGAAAGAACAGAGATGGAAAGAGCATATTTTGGTAGATCGATGATATGCTTCTCTTACTGCAACCGCAAAATTATGCCTTCTTGGTTGCTAGCATGTTTTTCCTTTAGCCTTAAGGTCGTCACTTCAGGGTGAAACTTTCTCTGTCCCATTACAAAAAGATGAATTTGTAAAATTGCTTCTCTTCATTATTGTACGAGTTCTTTTTGGGTGACAATGCCAACACGGCAAAACCTACCAATTGCCATGTACAAGTGTCTAGTAAGCTGTAGTTCATCAATTCAACTCAATTGCCATGTACAAGTTCTTTAGTATTTGGAGACCATCTCTGTTCACGAACTAATTTAGAGTTAAGAGATTAGATTGACCAGGAAGGCAGGAACTCATGCCTTTGATAATAGTTGATGTCCAATAATTCAATTTAATGTTGCCCTAGATGTCGAAGGAAGACAGCCGGAGTCTCCCTGTATTGAGAAGGGAACAATTGCATGAGAGGATTATACCAGTCAGCTGGTGGCATGGGTTCAGGCTTAGATGATAGGGAGATAGATGTAAATCAGCAAAGGATCCATAATCTTCCTTACCACATAAGTAACTCACATAGGGAGTGTAGCCAAGATTTTGTTGAGGGTGAGACCATTTAGAAAAAATATCTACGATAATTAACAAATGGGGTTACAAAGATTCGAACAAATAAGATATCGGTCAACCATTCTCAATTAGAAGTGCCCTAAATTTCATTCTCAATTAACTTTACACTAATTAACTCATTTTCGTCCTTATAGAAACCGCCGGTTACACTCTCTCTACCCCTGATCGAAATAAATTATTTTTTACAAATTAGCTATGATTTGGGGGAAATTTATTGTACATATTGAATAAATACATCTTTAATTTTAGGCGGATCATATGCACCATTATCATTTGTACATAGCTCGTTATAAAAACATTGAATATGTAAATGCACAACTTATAAAGCATACATCAAATATTTGAAAGGTCAACCATCTTCATTTAAATACGTGTTATTTTTCATACTCGATTAACTATTATACTTAATTGACCATTTTTCATCCCGAGTCAGGGTGGGTCCCTTTAACCCTCAGCCTCCGCCCCTGAACTCACACAAATCAAAAGTCACAATTACAACCTCACAACCTATCGAATTTCCACATCTACCTTGAGTATCAGAGGCCGTTCTACCAACGCCTAGTCCGTACCTTGCATTGTTTGTAGGAATTGAAATCTACCCAACTTGATGTGCTTGATCTAGGCCCTTTAATAATTGTCAATATCTAGTTGATGCCAATAACTCAATTTTTTTTTGGGAGAGATTCACTAATGGATCTTATACAATATACTAACACACATTCTCAAATGAAAGTAACTCATATAAGCTTAAAAGTTTGCAAAGGTCTTGAATATTGTGTGCTTAACAAATGAGGTCGTTGAGATTTGGATAGAAGACATGTCCGATCACAAAATGTCTAATACTATATCTAGAACCAATTGATTCCAACGATTCAAATCGATGATAAAAGTTGAGTAATAAATCTTTAATATACGGTAACAATTTCAAATGTACACGGTTGCTTTATGAAAAAGAGGGAAATCCAAATTTAACTCGGACATATATGGGCCGGGTTGGGCTGTGCACAATGATTCTTCCTGCTTTCATTTTCTTGTCCCATCTCCATCACAAAGTTTACCTTTCCGCAACTTTATTTTGGGCCACCAAATATTTGCTCATAGATTTTACTTACCCATTAATTTATCGTTGAAAATATTGGTTGGGAATATGTAGTGGTAGACCAATAATTTTTCACGATATATATAGATTAGATTTGTGAGTGGTGGGGGCACGAATGTGTGTGCCTGCCCACTTTTGGGCCTATGAGAGGGCATCGGAAGAACATGATATTGCAGTCTGAAAATGACCCTCCATCCCCAAAGTCTCTAGTTTATATTAAGGGTTGTTCAACGGTTTGGTTCGTATTGGAGGGCACCAAATTATACTGGCATTTGAAATGAACTATACTGAATATATTGTATTTGGGTTTTTTGTCTGGTAAATTTTTATAATACATAAAAAAACTAGACGATTTGACATTAGAATCAAATTAAACCACGTTGAATGCAATGGTGCTCTGATCTTCAATCCTTCGTTGACTATCGAACTGAGATTCTCATAATTTATTCCGTACCGGATCAGACATGACAGTGGCTTATCCATATTTTTATTATGGGCATCCATCCAAAAACAAATTCTCCACTCCTCCAACCAATCTACATATGATCTGTCGTTGTAGTTATTATTTCCCACACAAATATTTATGATGTCATGGCCATATCAGGACTTGCATAAAATATATCTGGGAGATGCTCTAGTCTTTTCCATTACTTACCTCCCTAGTAAGTCATATGTAATGAATGTCAACTCCAACGAATGTATACAATTCATCCAATGTTGGACACTTGGTGTGGGCACTAATGACACCTACAAAAATTTCGATTGGAATGGAAGTAGTCAAGCTTGTAGACTATGATCGTGGTTTCATTAACATACTCTATAAACTCAACAACCACTAACTAACACGAACAAGACTCAAATGATACAAAACAAAACATTAATGACTGAAGCAAATAAATCAACACGACACAACAAGATTTGAAATTCAAACAGCTTCCTGCACGTCGCTACCTTCTTCTCTAGCTCCAATCCGAGTTCAATTCTCTTGACTTTAACAGTTTGTACATATCTACTGTAAGTTGGGCTTAAATCAATATTGTTGTTGGGAAGATACGAACAACGACAATCTGATAACTCTAATCACAATATTTGAAAACTCATGATTTCTATACTTCGACTTGTTATAAAACATTAAAATAAATCATATTTTTCATTAATCGAGTGGTATATTTTACGGATAGATAAATACTACATAGGAAGAATGGGATGTTTGTGGTGGTGGGAGGAAGTCCCCACTTCCTGCTTGGGTCCGTCCTGCCGCTTCTCATTTTTCAAACCCTTTGGCGATCAATTAAGAACTCAACCCTCCTTTCACTTTCCTTTCCTTTGCATCAACACTTGTACTTCTTCTTCTTCTTCTTCTTCTTCTTCTTCTTCTTCTTCTTCTTTGTGTTATCCAGTTATCCTAAATCAATTAGCAACTTGCCGTTCGGGCAACGTGTGCCAACAGGGCTGTAAATGAGCTTTGAGACCCATTTTTCAACAAAGAGATTTGTGCTGCAGCGAGATATACATGGATGACCACAACATATTTTTCGCGGTCTAAATTCTTCGATTTGGAATTGACCAGAACGGGCCATCTTTCCAATGAGATCGAATGATACAAGAATTCATCAACAATATTGTGAAGAGGTCGCTGGTAATTGTGGGCAGTTTATAAGAGAGTTTGATATATTTCCTTGGATTTAGCCCAACTTGTACTTCAAATTCCAAAGGGAACAATGAGTCAATGACAATCGAAATGATTATGTGGGAGAACTAGAAAAGAAGAGAGAAATGTGGTAACGTGTTAATTGGGTCATTAATCTTTATGATCTAACACTCGACCCAACAATCAATAATTTTGTTTCGATTATTTGAAATTGTGAATAGTTTTATCTTTCTCAAAATATGCATACCTCTTAAAAAACAATCCTTCCCTTTCTGGTTTGAAGAGCTCTCCCTTTTCTCTCTAAATTTTCAGGGGTTGCCGTGGACACCTGTGGATAATAGATGGTTGCCAACCTCCTCTTTCACCTCTCCTCTCTTTCATATCATGAATAGTGATGGCAAATGTGTTGGGCGTGCCGAGTATCTCGGTACTCAAATCCGTCCTGCACCAAGCATGAGTCAGGTTGGTAAACACTTTATGAATGAAAAGAGGAGCTTGTACTAGGGCAAGTCCGCAACATTCTCATTTTTTTTTCCAAGTAATAGTAATTTCTTTCCAATAAAATGGAGAAAATGCTATATGAATGAAAAACAGTAATAATAGAATAAATAATTGAGTCTAACTAGCCGAAAGATGAAATCGTGCACCAATTTAAAGTTTTAGAAAAGTTAAAATATGATTGAAGAAAATACAAAATAAGAGAAATACAAATAAATATTGAGCAAATTGAGTTAAAATAAATCAAAAGCGAAACATAATCGTTCGAAAGTAATACTCATTACTCACCTCAATATAAATCAGGCTGGATAATACCCGATAAAACGAGTTGAAATTGCAATTCTAATGATCACTGTCCAAGGTTGTGAAGCTAAAAAAAGATGGATAAAAAGTTTGACAAAACAACAAAAAAAAGCTACAATAGAAAGCCAAAAAGATATGTTCACTTCAGCTGCAGGAGAATACTTAGCACAGTAATAGCACTCCCCCAACCCTATTGGTCATTGGACATTTGGACTGTCGCCCACCACCCAAAAGCAAGTCAGTGGCCGCGACACCACCATCTCTCTATCTCCCTACACTCTCCAAACATCTTCTCATCTATACCAAATCTCCGCCACCACCACCGTCGCCCGCCGCCGCCGTCTTCTCCATTATTCTTTTCTACTTTAAAAATTATAATATTCCGGGGAGGAGGAAACTCCAAAAGGACAAAAACCTTCCCTCCCGCCGCCGCCCCCCCAAAGAAAATCTCAAGCTCTTGTCTTTCTCTCTTATCTTCTCTTCCCATTTCTTTATTAATCAAACCCATTATTATCCATTAATTAATCTAACACAATTTCCAATTTCCCCACCTGCTAAAATAGCGAGCTGCTGCAGGGTTTTTCCTCGCCCTCCCCACCGCCGGCGGCGATGCCTACGCCGGTGAGTACAGCCAGGCAATGCTTGACCCCGGAAGCCGCCCACGCGCTGGACGAGGCGGTGCGGGTGGCCAAGAAGAGGCGGCACAGCCAAACGACGTCGCTTCACGCCGTCTCCTCCCTCCTGTCCCATCCTTCCTCCGTCCTCCGCGATGCGTGCTCGCGCGCCAGGAACTCTGCTTACTCCCCTCGCCTCCAATTCAAGGCCCTCGACCTTTGCCTGGGTGTTTCCCTCGACCGTCTCCCCTCTTCCGCCGGCGCCGCAGGCGATGGAGACGACGCATCCCCGCCGGTGTCGAATTCGCTCATGGCGGCGATCAAGCGGTCTCAGGCGAATCAGAGGCGGCAGCCGGAGAATTTCCATTTGTATCACCACCACCAGCTTTCCGCTCAGCAGATCAATAATCAATCGTCTCCGATTTCGTGCGTGAAGGTGGATCTCAGGAACCTGATTATGGCTATTCTCGACGACCCGGTGGTGAGTCGGGTATTCTCAGATGCTGGGTTCCGGAGCTCCGACATCAAGCTGGCCGTATTCCGCCCCCTCGCCGTCCTCCCTCATCTCCACCTCAGACCTCCGCCGGCGTATTCGGATCCGGGTCCGGGTCGGAGGGGTTTCAGCTTCCCGTTCACCGGTTTCTCCGGGTTCTTCAGCGGCGGCGGGAGCGAGAACTTCCGGAGGATCGGGGAGGTTTTGGGGAAAAGCAAGGGGAGGAATCCTCTGCTTCTCGGCGTATGCGCTTGCGATACGCTCGCCAGCTTCATCGAATTACTGGAGAAGAGGACTGGAGATAAGAGAGACGATAGCAGCGGCGACGGCGGCGTCTTGCCCCCTGAATTGTCCGGGTTAGCCGTGATTCGGTTGGAGTCCGAGATTTCCCAATTTCTCAATCGAAATTCCGATAAGGAAGCCGTCGATTCGAGGTTCGAGGAAGTGGGTCGGTCGCTGGACCGAAATTCCGGACCCGGGTTGGTTCTCAATTTTGGAGATCTGAAGCTGTTTGTGAAGGTCGACGAAGAAGATGAAGAAGAAGCTGATGGAAGAGTGAGTTATGTCGTTGAGAAATTGACGAGCAGCTTGTTGCGGGATAATAGTAAGCTGTGGTTGATTGGGGCGGCGGCGAGCTACGAGACGTATTCCAAGTTCATGGCAAGGTTCCCTTCGGTTGCAAAGGACTGGGATATGCAGCTTTTGCCCATAACTACATCTTCTTCCATGGCTGCTGAATCCTCCTACCCTAAGTCCAGGTGAAAACACTGATATGATATGCTTAAACTTCATTATGTGCTTGGCAACAATTAGGAACTATTATGAGAGAACTGGGAGATAGATAACTGCTTAGTTAACGACAATTTATATGCTCCATACCTGAACTTTGCACTGGTTAGTTAACTTCAGGTGAATTCTACTTTTCTAGTAGAGGCCAATTAAGTTAACTGAAAAGTTCCAAGTTTGCTGACAAACTGCAGGGACTGGGCTAACCTTTTTCCCACCTTAATATTAGCTTTAATGCTCAAAATCATAGTTTTTTTTTTTAAACTCTCGGCCGCGTGCTTTTTACCAGAAGTTCACTGGTTGGGGAGTTGTGAACTCAGGTGAGCTCATCCAGTGATCTCTTTCTTCCTGCAATTTGTTCCTTTCTTTGTTTCTTGAGGAACTTCCGAGTAGTAGCTATCTTCTGTGTAGTGGTAAAGGTGTAGGCTTTATTGATGCGCTTTCTGTTAGGTATTCATCCTGCGTTTGTACTCGCTGGTCACATAAACCTGACAGCATTTTGGTCCCTCTGCAGTTTAATGGAGTCATTCATTCCATTTGGTGGCTTCTTTTCAACGCCAGCAGATTTCAAGGTTCCCTTAGGCAGCAGCCCTTACCCCTATATGACAACGCTCTCTCATCCCTGCAATGGGCAAGAAGTTGCTGCTGTTTCAAAAGGAGTCTCATCAGTTCCCTCGGCGCCAGATCAGCATGAATCTGGCCAACATTCATTGTTGCGGACTGCTGAAAGTGGCACAGAGAAGGAGGGAATGATTATGAAGGTGAATATTGGTTTCAAGATTTTGATCCTGTTCTTAAAGAATGTGCATTTTTTTCGTAATACAAGATTTCTTGGGTTATGGGATCCTGACATTTAGATATGGGATTATGAATTTTGTCAAAATCTGTTCAACCACAACCTAGAAATGTAGAAAACCATGTCTGCAACATTTGATATTATACATTCTAGTAATAATTATCGTAACTATACCAAACCTAAATTTGAAGGCCATCCCTATTGGTGGGCTCACCTGATCAGTATTATATCGATGCATTTGCAATTTCAGTAGTATCAACTACTTTCATAGAAGTATTTTTTCAGGAATCGTAAACGAGTTTGTGTATCTCCAGTGCAGACCAGAGATGATAGAGATGTATTGAGATGCCGAGCTGTCAGTCTGCAGGAAAAGCATGATAGTATGTGCCATAGCCTTCATCAACAGCAGTCACCTCCTGGTTCTGAAATTCATCCACCTCAAATTCCCACCACTATGGGCTTTCAATTGGCTGAAGACACTCAAAGGGAAGTTTCTGAAAATGATTACAGCTGCTGCACAATGGCATATTCACGGCCAATCGCGGATACGTACTCGAAACCTAGCTTATCATCTGCTGCTATTGATTCACATCAGATAGTGAGAAGTGAATCAGCTGGTTGGTTTCTCCCTCTCATTCCTGCTAATGCTACCAATCATAAGCCTTTGAATGAAGATTCAGGTGGTGCTCTCAGATCTTCTCCACATAGTTTATTGTCCAATTCAAGCACGTGTTATGGCAGTCAGGCATCTCCTGCTCCTGTGATAACTGATCTTGGACTTTGTATAAGTTCTCCTGCAGCCAATGGTGAGCCCGTTAATCTCAAGGATCTTTGTCGGGTTATCTCAGAAAGAGTCGGCTGGCAAGATGATGATGCAATATTCTCCATCTGCCAAACCATATCCGAGTTCAGGGCTAGAGATGGGAAACCTGATGGAGGTAGACTGAGGGGCAAGAACATATGGTTCAGTTTCCTAGGACCTAACTGGCATCGTAAGAGGAAAGTTGCAACTGCGCTTGCCGAGATGGTTTATGGGAGCAAGGAAAACTTTATGTATGCAAACTTGAACCCTCAAGATGGGATCAATGATTCGATGTTCAGGGGGAAAACTGTGGTTGATTATGTTGCTGGGGAGCTCTGCAAGAGGCCCATATCTGTTGTGTTACTTGATAATGTCGACAAAGCTGATGTTCAGGTCCAGAGCAGCTTGTCTCGTGCAATTCAAAAAGGGAGGTTCCCGGATTCGCATGGGAGAGAAGTTCCCATCAGTAATGCAATCATCATTACAACTTCAACCGTAAATGATTATAGCATTAACAAAGATTTGAGTAGATATTGTGAGGAGAAGGTGATGAAAGCTAAGGGCTGGCCGATGCTGATATCGATTGAGAAAAAACAACTTGGAAGGGAGCTGAGTCTGTCAGTGATTAGCGATGGCAGATCAAGCTCATCGGGACTCCTGAATAAAAGGAAACGTGCAAACGACAATGCATCAACCAGGAAAGGTCTGGACTTGAACCTTCTTCCAGCCCAAGAAAATGATGACTTGTTGGGCAAGGAAGGCGAGAACCTGGACAGTGATGATTTTGTGTGTGATGATCATTCCTCTAGGGCATGGTTACAGGGATTCTTTGGTCAGGTCGATAGAGTAGTGATGTTCAAGCCTTTCGACTTTGATGCACTCGCCACCCGAATCTCAAAAGAATTGAACAAGTGCTTCCACAACTTCTTTGGGCCCGAATGTGATCTGGATATCGATCGAAGGGTCATGGAGCAGCTGCTTGCTGCAGAGTACTTATCAGATAAGAAGAGGACTGTGGATGAGTGGGTAGAGCAGGTACTGGGCCAGGAATTCGAGGCAGTCCGGAGAAAGCACGGTGAACTGGGCAGTGACTATATCGTGAAACTAGTTGTTCTTGAAGAAAGGTCTGATTTGGAAGAGCTCAATCCAAGAGGTTGCCTTCCTCCACAAGTTATTATCAACTGATGCCCCCAGCCCCCGGGTCTGTGGATGAGGCTGTATTCTTGTTCGTAGCTATAATAGATGTATGTATAAACCGTAGGGCTTGTATAATCTTGTAATCTTAAGATCTAATATAGCTGTTGGTCTAAAAGTTTTTGAGCTTTAGTCAGGTATGCAACGCACAATCAGGCAGGTACTATGTCTTTTTTATCCTTTTTGAGCTCTTGGAAAAACGGTCTGTTCATATTTTCCTTTTCCAGGAGACCTAGTATTCAATATTTTTTCTGGGTATCTGAATTTTTGGCAAGGATAAAGCCTGTGTCTTTTTCCAGGAAGAAATGAATACCTATTATTAGTACAGTGCATGTCTGTTTGCAGTTTGTTTGTTCCTCTGAATCAGCTCCTGGGAGTTAGCAGAGTGTCTGTAATCCGCATATCGCTTCAGAATAGTTTACTTTGGTTGTACAAGGATAGCCGTTTTACCTCTGTTTTGATGTCCCATTAGTTGGGAAAAATCAAGAGGAAGTCTGCTCAATGAGTTTCGGCTTGCTGATCCACTGCTGATCGACTACATTGTCAGCAAATGGATTGACCAAGAAAAGATCAACTAGTGTTGCCTTTTTTTTTTTTTTTTTTTTTACTTTCTCGACGGCCAGGATTACGCTTCAAGTCTCGTTCCTCATAGTTAGCTCTTGCAAAAATAATACTATTATCCACGAAATATATGCACGACAACAGCTCCTTTAGGGCACAAGGACACAACACCGGACTCGTGTATCCTCTCTCCTTTGTTGGCAATAGTCTGGTGCAATAGGACTTTGGCACGCACGAGAGGAATGTAACTAAGAAGAGTTCGAATCGCTGCTTTTGCTGTACTGATGTCTGTTCACTAAGCCCGAGAAAGATGTTGATTATCCACAACCAATCACCAGCTTCACTCATTTGTAGTGAGTTGCCAAGGAGCGGTTAGCGTGACTACCCTCTTAAGGGTGTTTGATTTTTGACACCCCTCTTAGATACCATCCATCTAATACAATGGTAATGATTAATCACCTGTTTTATTAGACATTAATTACATAATTAATTTCTCTCACCACATTGGAAAAGGGAAAGAATCTGGGAAAAAAACAGTTCCTACCCCCAATTTGAAACCCTTTTCTTCTCCCCCTTTTTTCTCTCCCTTTCGTTTCCTCCTCTCTCCCTCGATTCCCTCTTCCCCTGCTCGCCGTCGTCGCCTCTTCACCGTCACAGTCCACATCTCCCTCCGGCTCCGTCCCACATCCTCCGTCGTGGGCTATGTCTTAGATGGTGATTGCCGTTGTTCTCCGAGCAACACCAAACTTGTCGTAACTCTCCATCTCCTTCCACAAGTTTGGCACTGTGAAGGGATTGACGGAGAAGACGATGACCCTCCTCACCTTCCCGGCAAAGATGATGACCCGTCTCCCCTTCCTATACTGGCCATCCTCCCCTTCCCGGCGACGACGACGACGAAGAATCTGAGGTAGCTCTCTCTCCCACTATCTCTCTCCATACCCAGATCTGGGTTTTTGGTGTGGAATTGTTATTGATACCAGTGAATTGGTAGTTTATGATTGTACTCATATGTGAGTACTGGTATTGGTACCAGTGTACTCGTAGTTTATCATTATCCTGGATTTTTCTAGATTTGTGATTTTTTAACTATTCCTTATCAGTCTAGTTTTTCTCTCTCATACCCACTAAGATCTGGGTTTTTTTTCTTGTGGTAATGTTACCACTGCAATGATAATTGTAGTGTTTGAGTTTTTGTTGAATGTTATCAATGTTAAACTTTTTATTCAAGTGGTATTTGTACCAGTGAAGTGATGTGTCTTACCAGTCTAGTGGTATTTCTACCAGTGAAGTGATATGCCTTACCAATGCAGTAATACTTCTTGCAGGTGCTCGGAGGGAGTCAGCAGGTGCAAAAATGTACTGCTAATTCTACCACTGTAAGTGATAGTTGTCTTACTTATTGATTCGTATTTCTATCACTGCATTGATAGTGCTAATTATTGTCTACAGAAACTGGCCAGGATGAAGAGACAGTATCCTTGAGTGCCTAGAGGGAAGAGGCATGGAAGCTATGTTTTTTTGTAATGAAGAAAATGGGTTAGGTCAGGATAATTTCTCGAGTGCGGGATACCAGCAAGAAGCGGTTTCGTGAAATCCAGGATAATGGACAACAAGTTAGGCGGAAGAGGAAACGTACTGATTATCTTAGCGGCAAGAAGTGTAGCCCCAACTCTATAATTCAAATTATGTTTTTCCATTGCATTACCCAAGTGACCCAGTCATCCTTCGACACTTGATTTGTCGTTATTTAGGCTTCGCATAAACAATATCTTAGTGACTTCATTTTTGTTTATTACATTGGTTGGATATTATTTTTTATTTCCATTTTCCTTTTTTGATAACACATTTTTCTCCGCAGTTAGTGGTGATACTAATGGAAAGTTGATTGTTTGTTTACATATCAGATTGGTTGTACATATATACTTTCGGTAGTAAACGTATCTGTTAAGTGGTTCTTGTATCAGTGCAATGATATGTGTGTCAGTTCACTAGTATATCTATCAGTTCAGTGATACATGTACCATTTCAATGGTACCACTCCAAAGTATATCTACTACAATGAGAATATTTAGGATGAGTTTCGATTTTGCTAATGATACAAGTACATTATATCTAACACTGCAAGTGCGTGGTCACATTTTGGTGTGAAAATTATGACTTAAATTGTTGCACGGTTACTTGTATGAGGTTACCACTTCAGTGGTACATGTATCAATTCATTGGTATATGTACTAGATCAGTGGTACATGTTTATGTACCAGATCAGTGGTACATGTTCACGGCAGTGTTGTCGTTTGCCAAACTGCTATAGGGTTGCACTTCACGACAGGGAACGACAAAAATCGACGTGCAGTTCAGAGGATAGAAAGGCTATACTTGATTTCCCTTGGTTTAGACTTCCCACAAACAATTTCATAGTGACTTCATGTTTATTTGTTGCATTGGCTGAATATTTTATTATTGTTGGCATTTTTCTTTTTTGATAACATATTCTACTCCACGATTAGTGGTGATACTAATGGGAAGTTGCTGGTTTGTTTACGTATCGAATTGATTGTGCATATATTTGTTCAGTGGTACGTGTATCTGTTGAGTGGTACATGTATCAGTTCACTGGTATATCAGTTTAGTGATACATGTATCATTTCAATGGTACCACTCCAAAGTCTATCTAACACTGAAATGAAAATATTTAGAATGAGTTTCGATTTTGTACAGGTGCAATATATCTAACACTACAAGTGGATGGTCACATTTTGGTGTGGAAAGTATGGCTTGAATAGTTGCACTAGTACTTGTACTAGATCAGTGATACATATACCATATCAGTGTTAGTTGTACTAGATCAGTGGTACATGCTCACGGGAGTGTCGCCGTCTCCCAGAGGTTGTAGGGTTGAACTTCATGACAGGGAGCGGTAAGAAATGACCCGTCGCCGTCCTTCATGTTCTTCTTCATCTCCGACGGGTTCTCCGCCGAAGAGAAACCCCCCAGGTGTTCTTCTTCATCCCCTATGTCTCGTCCTTTAGCGAAGAGCAACCCACCATGCGGGTCGAAGGCAATCCCACCGTCGGCGAGCAACTCGATGATTTTTGGCCGCCATCGATTTCTGCAGAGGAGAGGGACGGGTTGCTATTTTTTTGAGAGGGAATATGGGAGCTGAAAATGCACTTTCCCCCTCCAGCATTTTTCTCCTTCCCCATTCATAATTATTATCACAATTAAGGCTTTCCCAATTTACAATATTACAAAAAATAAAATAAAAAAGCAACTTTCCTTAATACAACTTACCAAATGATTAAATGGAAAAGTGACCAATCAAGAAGAGGGTGTCAAAAAACAGACCCTTTAGGGGGTTAGCACAGTATCCGACCCCGAGTTTCCAACTTAGCTTGGATTCAATGGTTGAAGAATCGTGCTTACAGTGTGAGCCTGCAAGTTCTAACCTTGACTGCCATCATCTGTACACGGAAACATATATGATGAACATACCTCAGCATTTTCGAAAGCCCAAAAATGAGCAGGAGAGGACGTTAGGGAAAAGCCCATATTTTTTATAGGCGAACAATCGAGATCCTAAGAGCCCAATAAGGTAAGCCTAATAAAAATTTCCCAACCGTACATAGAACTAACACAAATCTAACATCCCATCCAATCCAATCCAACAATCCGTATATGGGGATTCTCCTTTGGCACCTAACTCATTCACTTTTTCCTTGCTTGTGGGCATAGTAAGGAAGGGTCTCGTGGTCTTTTACTTTATTATTTTTTATATTCAGCGGATGGGCTTCTTGGATATTAACAGGCCTCAATGCTTTAAGTTCCTTACATCATTTGGGCATGGAAACGCCAATAAACAATGCCAAAAAAGCAAAAGCCCAAAAGAAGAAGAAGGAAAAAAAGCAAGCCAGCTTTCTGAAATCAATTAAACAATAAACAAAGCAAAAATGAAAGCTGCTTATATTTCCAGATTGACCGAGGAAAGAATTAAACAAAGCCAAAAAAAAAAATCAAAGCATATTGAGGTAATTATTACACGTATTGGGAATATGTATGTAATTATAGTTGACATTAATCACATGTTAGGTTAAGAATTATGCAGGTGCGTGGATGTTTATAGTTTAGTCCCGATACAAGTATCTATGCGATTATGAATCGGATCCCATCAACACATGTTTGGGGATGAATGGTGAATTAAGTTGTTTTGAATTGCCTGCTATGTGGCATTTAGCCCGCAGTTTAACACCAATCGACTGAAATAGAATCACAACAACACATGATTATGGATGGATGGTTAATAGAAGGATGAAAAAATCATTAAGTCTAAGGTTGTGCGTGAATCCATCCACCAATTACCACCAAAATATTTCAATAGTCTAATGAAATGAAAATCAAGCATGGAGAAGAGGTATATGTTAGTTGTGATCTAGTTAGATGCTAATTCATATTAAATTCAAACTTCTTATATAATATCATGATAATGTGTATTGCATCCACCACAAAATTTTAAAAAGTTAGAAATGAGTTGTGCGATGCTACAATTGAAACCTATTCACGAAAAAATAATAAAAAGAAAGATTATGACGAGTATTTTTCGTGGAAATTGTGCAATAACACAAACACTATAACAATTAGGTAACACTCCATCTCTAATCTTACAGTAATCTTAATTTAAAAATCGTCCATTTGAGAAGGTAGCATCCTCCATATTAAAAGGTAAAACAATGACAATATTGTCAAGCTAATTAATTGCCTTCGTCTTACATTTAAATTTGAAAATGATATTTTAAATTTGGAAGCGTTTTATATTTTTAGCCTTTAATCGAAGCACAAGAGATTCCAAAATGAAATATGTTATACTTTTTTACAGTGACTAGTATTGAAGTGTTATTTGATTATGTTTTTAGGAGTTGGTTTTCTAAAATGAGTTTGATACTTTACTTTCAATTGAAAATTTCGTTCAATCGGCTGGGATGTCAAAACTTTATAATTTAAGTTTCTTTTTATTTTTCAAAAATTGTTTGTATTTTTTATAGTACCAAATAAAAATATATTTTGCTTTGTATGATAGTTGTTGTTATTTGTTCTATTTATAAAATGCATCCGACCAATGTGCGGGCCCAAATCTAGTTATCCAGTTAAAACATATCCCACGAAAATTTTGCAACAAACCAATATATCCTTGAAAGGCCAACAAATTGAAGCAAAGATTCAACGAATATTGAGGCAAGATAAAAACATGCTAATATGACCAAATTGGATTCAGTTGTACAACCAGAACTCATTGCTTGCACCAATACCATTTTTACGAGTTCAGAGACTCAACATCTGTAGCTTTCCTCTACATGTCACACTACACCCAATATGTGAGATATGATCAACACAACCAAACTTCACTTAAGGCAGACGAGCAACCATGACTATGCATAATTCCGTTTTAGGACCTTGTAATTCTCAGTTCAGAGAGTCGCCCACAACCAATCTTTACTCCGTGCATAAAGGCAACCATGACTAAGCATGATTCACTTCTAAGACATTGTAATTCACTTTGTAAATCGCCACAACAAATATGTACTCAGGGCAGATTCATCACCCATCTCATAATATCAGTCAAAGTGTCCAACCTATAATGTAAAAGTGAAACTTCATTTGCCGCTCCAGGAGGATTATCAAAGTCAACGAACAAATAAAATAAGACTTATTTCTCAATGTGACTTGTGTCGAAGGACTGCACAAAAGGATATTTTCAGCAAAGCAAGCTAAGTGCGTGCATGCATAAAGCAAAATGAACTCTCTCAACATTCACTTATATTCAAGAGTCTTGTCTGTATCATGGAAACTGTTCAGCAGCAGGACAACTTAATCCGCAATAAGCGTTATTGTTATTTGGTCTAACTACAAAGAAGATAAGCAACATAACTGCAGAAGCTCATGATGAATGCACCAGCTGCCCCTCAGTCCATCAATGCTTAGAGAAAATCAAGAGGTTGAGGGACAATGATAATATATGGAAATTATTCATGATACCCAACCAAAATAGCTAGATCATGTAAACCCACCCACCCTCTTTTCCACGCGAATGTAGCTCAAGGTCGCAAATACTTTCACACACTTATTTTCATTTTCAGTCAAATAAGACTCCCCCCCCCCCCCCCCCCCCCCGCAATTAGGTTCCTTTACTTGTCTCAAATGCAACAAACCAACATGGTAATAAGGAAAAGAAGGGCAACCAGATATGATCCACATCTAGGACTTCTCCAGACCGACATGTCATAAGAATACCTTATAAGGAACCGAAAACAACATGGCAAGAGTTTTCAACCACTATGTTTACTAGCCCCACCATTCAAGCAGCTGAATTTCCACAAGCTAGGGCAACCGACTTAGAAGTAACCGTTCTTCATAGCCATATTAACCATAGAAGAAAGAACATGCCTCTTCACTTTTCACAATATGATGATGAGGATACACATATATTTGTCCAAAATTCACACATTATTAGGTTTTGATGACATTGTAGACTCTACATCAACTAGGAACTTTCTCCTTCCAAGGTCTAGAGAAAAACATTCTGGTGTTCAGTTTCAAACTCATTCTAAATTAGAGAACCAACCGAATAAATGCTTGAGCCAAATAGACAAACATAGCCTCTTGTACCAAGAACCAGGATATGTAATTGGTTAAATATAATCATAACATGTACAACATCATTAAAGGGGAGATGAATTCACAGTCACCCTATGATATTCTCGTTTAGCAAGTGGAAATATAAATAAGGACCAAGGGTACACGTGACAGGTGAAGATATGGAAGGAGAGGAATCAAGCAACCAAATAAAAATTAAGTACCTCATGCGAAAGCCATGAAAAATACAGAACCTTTTGCTTTAGTTTTCCACTTTTACCCTGTGTCACATCAACAACCATAGTAAGCTTTAGACATGTGGACTTGGCACCAAATTACAAAAGGAATTTGGATTCCATCCCTCCTCGGCTCTCTAAGGTGCTTTAGGAATCTGATGATTTTTTATCTGCATTGTTTCTGGAAGTGTTTCTACCTCTCACATTGAAAACCAATGCAAAGCTAATATGTAACCAACGAATGATATGAACTCTTTTTTGCTTCAGCAATTACAATACTAAATTTTCAATAAGAACCACCAAGAATTAGCTAGTTAAACATATCCATGATAACTATGAACTGCAACAAACCAACATATCCATGTAAAAAGAAACTAATGGAAGTAAGGATCCAAGAATATAGAGGCAGAAGCAGAACATGCTACTGTGACCACATTGGATTCAATTATACAACCAAACCCTCTTGCTTTCACTAGTACCATTACAAGGGTTCAACATGACATACTTACACCCAATCTCTTGAATTAGATCAACTCATCTTGCAATTCGTAGATATCCTAGAGGACTTGAAAGCAGTTTATTAACAATATCAAATTGAACTATACCAACTCGATGACCTTGACTATCACAACCGAAATAGCCATGCAAGTAATACACTAGTCCTATATGTAGTTTCTAGATTTGGAAACAAGTTCATACCAGAAAAAAGTTCCCTTCCAAATCTCCAATTGAATCAAGATAGCCACAATATTATGATGATTAAACTAAACATACAGAATCGGGACTAGTGAACAGAACCCCACACAACACCAGCATCAAAATTTCTATCCAACAAGAACGTAAGTTTATATTGTCCAGAATCCAACCACTACGAGAGTATAATGCATGTTATGAGAAAAAGGAAACCCCTTCCTAAGCATGATTCCATCTAGGACCTTGTAATTTTCAGTTCAACGAGCCACCACAACCAATTTTTACTCAAGACAAAAGGGCAACTTGACTAAGCATAATTCCCATCTAGGACCTTGTAATTTTCAGTTCGGAGAACCGCCACGACCAGTCTTCACTTAAGATAGAAGGGCAATCATGACAGGATAACTCCCTTCTAGGACATTACAAATGAAATAAGCTCATATTAATGCAAGCTCACACTATGTGAAATATGTTTCAAAACTTCCGACAACGTTTAACAACGTTGCCATCTATAAACTCGGTCAAATCTAGCAGGATTTCAACGACTTCATAAGTGCTGAAGTGCTGAAAGCAACCGACAAATGTTTCACAAGCAAAATGTTTCCTTCAAATTAATCCAAACATACAGGGCATAGCATAATAGATCTCCTAAGTATTATAGAAAGTAAATGAGGACTTGCAATTCAAGGTTAGTGAATGGCACCAAAATTCTTATTTAAGGCAAATGGAAACTAATAGCTTGGCTATATTCCCTTCTAAAACCCCTTTTGATTCACATGGAGAAGTGTGAAAACTGGAATCTTTGCAAACGGCAGACGAGCAACCAGAACTGAGAAAGGTTACCTTCTAAGGACGTGTAACCAGAATTTTACCAAGGAAAAAGAACCACTAGCTCTTTGTGCAAAAGACCGACAAAGATTCAACAAGATTCTTGCGATTTCATAATACTCTTCTTCAAAAATGCCACCACCATTCTTTACTTAAGCATAAGGGTAACAATGACTAAGCAAGATTTCCTTCTAGGACCTTGTATTTTTACTTTGAGAATCGCCACAAGTTACACTTCGAGAACCGCCACAATCAATCTTTACGATAATAGCCACATCCAATCTTTTCTAAAGGTAGATGGGCAACAATGATTAAGCAACCAGTCTTAATTTACTCAATGCAAAAGGGAATCCATGACTAAATATGATCCCATCTAGGACATTGTAATTTTCAATGAAGAGAACTTCCAACAAACAATCTGTACTCAATGCAGAAGGGAAACCATGACTAAGCACATTCCCTTCCAGGACATTGTAATTCACTTTCAGAGTCACCACACAAACAATCTTAACTTAAGGTAGAAGGGCAACCATGACTATGCATAATTCCCTTCTAGGACCGGACCTTGTAAGATTCAGTTCGTAGAATTGCCCACAACCAATATTTAATCAATGCATAAGGGCAACCATGACTAAGCATGATTCCATTTTAGGACATTGTAGTTCACTTTGAGAATCGCAACAATAAATCGTTACACAAGGCAGATGGGCAACCATGACTATGCATAATTCCCATCCAGGACCAAGTAATTTTCAATTCAGAGAACCACCACCACTAATTTTTACTCAAGGCAAAAGGGCAACCAACCATGCCTATGCATAATTTCCATTATGGACCTTGTAATTTTTAGTTCTTAGAATTGCCACAACCAGTCTGTACTTAAGGCAGAAGGGAAATTATGACAAGATAATTCCTTTCTAGGACCTTACAAACTAAATGAGCTCATATTAGTCCAAGCTCACATTATTCGTAATATGTTTCAAATCTGCTTACAACCACTTAACAATGCTACCTTCTATAAACTCAGACAAATCCAACATAATTTTACAACTTCATTAAGCACAAAAGTGCTGAAAGCTACCAACAAATGTTTCATAAGCAAAATGTTTCCCTCCAATTAATTCAAATTTACAATTCGCAACATTCAAATGAAGTTGACATAAGGAAAACGAGGACTTGCAATGTTTCACTTCACAAAGCTTCCAATACTGGCTTAGTAAATGGCAACAAACAAAATGTGAACCAACCAATACTAATGCCCATACAGATAATTGCAACTCAAATTGTTAATAGATGCAGATAATTGCAACTCAGACATGGTTTTCCTCTGTAACTCCCTTTTAGGTGCTTGCTTAATGTACTTTCAATCAACTGCTAAGCTATAAAGACCAGTATTTGAAAAAAAAGTGTTGCTTATGAGACATATATCAGGAAACTAACCAGGCAATATCACTGCTTGATCCTAGGACCCACTAAAATTAGCATTGCTCAACAAAAACCAGCTTGCGATTCTGGAACCAACTATCGATCAACTGGAACTTGGATATCGAACAAGAACATAGTAGGCAAAACTTAGCAGCAAACAATTGTCAAAAATTACCCTCGTGAAGCAACAAAGTGAGAGAAATTATGAAACTATGTTTAACCTGCTAATCACATATCATCAAATCTCAACAGAGATCATGGGACAAATAAGGTAATTAGTGTGGGATTTTTTAATGGTGTGAATGGAAATGAAAGGGGAAAGATCGAGGAGAATCTCTTGAAGTACCATGTTGGTAAGATGTGGGAAGATACAACCTCGAATTCGATCGATTTGATGTAATATGTGGTTAATCGGTTAAATTGGTTTGTGTAACCAAACGGACCAAACCAAACTAAGTTGAACCAAATCGAACCAAACCGATATGGTGGTTGGAATAACTAAACCAGTCCAACTACCATGGGCCGAACCGATGCAATGTTCATTATTTTAAAACGAACCAATGTATTGGTTGGGGTGTAACCACCCATACGAAGAGTTGCCTCCCTTCATATGCACCCCTTCATTCTCTATAAATAGCACCTAATCCCTCTGGTTTTAACACGAATTTATTCGTATATATATAATTACCCATTTAAATTTATTCATTCTAAGTGTTGGTTCCCTGAAGGCAAAAGTGTTCGACAGTTCTAGAACGAACCACTCGGCTTCTAAGTTAATCATGCCCCCGGTGTATGGAGTCCAACTCACGAGGAGAATGATGACATCATAGAAGTCATCAACATTGAATCGGATCCGGAGATCATTGATCTCTCTACTCCTGAAAAGGAGTTTGATGATCAAGAATGGTTAGACTTTTTTATGATAACGGAGAGGCTAGTGGAGACCTGTGAGTCAAATCTATCTAAGCCGAAATATTTACAAATGTGAATGCAAAGGTTATGTTCAAAGTAAGTTGAACATAGTAAGAAAGAGTATACCTCCTATGTGTTGGAGATGAAATTTGGTTAATGCATGCCCAAAGGTTTTCATTACGAGTAAGCCACAAGTGACAAGGAATTCTAATTCCTACACTGATTGTGAATACATGATAATTTTTGTTGTTGTCATGTATGTGGTTTATGACTTGATGTTTCTTATGGCATGAGGGCAAGAAAAATGAAGGTAAGATTATTCTTATCAAGATTATCAAACTAGCCAAAGCATGGTGATCATCAAAATAATCATGAAATCAGAATTGTTTATGATATACGTACACAATACAATGGATAACAATTTGGCATGTGATTATTATGTGAAGCTATTTGTTAGAATTGTTTATGGTATATATAGATATATACCATTGGCAAACAATTTGGCATGAGAGCTCAATTGAGATTATCTTATTGAACTTAAAGTCTGAATTGCTCATGATATATTTATGAAGTCTATAACATTGGCAAGTAATTAGACTATTCACTTCGAAAAATTCATTGGAATTACTTGTGGTATGTCATGCTTCTTTGTCTAATGTCATTGGTAAGTAATTAGATGATGTTTCCAGTATAGGAGTGCATCTGAATTACTTGTGGCATCCCAAATGTCCTTGACATGGTTGTCATGCCAGTGGTATGCTGGCCGGTTGAACCAGGTCCAACCGGTACCATTCATGAAACCGGCTGGAATACCACTGACATAACCCTCCATTCAATACCGGTCAAAACTGGGAATTCTGGTGGTTCAACCGGCATGGAGATGTCGGCCAAAGGCCTAAAACGATGTCGTTTTGGTAAAAAAATTGTAGGGTTTCAGGCTTTCAGCAGGCAACAACCGAGCTCCAAATCGCATCCCATTCTCCACTTCGCCTCGCCCAGACGCCCACCAGTATCGACCTCCTTCCTGTGCCGCGTTCAAGCTCCTTCCGGCATGGCCTCCTTCTGGCGTGGCTTTCTTCCAGCGCGTCTCGATTCGACAGCAGCCTGCACAACAAAATCCTCCGACGAGGTCCCTTGATTCGACAACAGCCCACCGTCGCGTTCATCTTCCCCTCAGCGCGACTTCTTCCGCCGACGCCTCGATTCGCCAGCAGAAAGTTTTTCCAGCGAGGCACGAAACGCGACAGTCCTTCTTCTTCCTGTGCGTGAGGATCGAGTGGCACCCAACAGTCCACCTTCTTCCTCAATTCACCTCCAGCCCTTGCCTCAGGTAACGACTCTGTTCTTAATTCTCCAATTTGTTGTTCAATTTTACAAACAAATTATAAACAAAAGTGTAAAAACTTCACCATAAAGCTCGTTGTTGTTCAGTAAGATATACTCCAATGCAAGTAGTAGAGAGATCCATCTCGGGATGGTACCATTGATTTGATTGTGGCTAAGATCCAAGGCATATAATGAATAATTTGAGTAGTCGTTATGAGCATCAGAAATTCCATGATCTCCATTTGGTAATAATAGTGAACTTGTTATAATAGTGAAATTGTCATTATTAACAATCATATATATGGTTTTGTGGAGAGGACTTTGATTATGATGTGACTGATGAAATCGATTTCGATCTTACTCAAATCATTGACGCAATGGAGATGGAGATGGATGATTTTATCTTTGAGGATGTTTGATTATGTAATTTGAACATTTGGGTGATGTTTGTTGAATGTTTAGGTGATGTTATCTTTGAGAATGTTTGGTTTTGTACTTTAAACTATGAATGTTTATGCAGTGTTTGTTGGATTTAACTATAAACATTTAGATGTTAACATTAACTTATGAACATTTGTGAGTTGGTATTTAATCTTGTCCTAATTCAATTATGGATGTATTTTAGATATATTTTTTATGATGGCTTATTATATTCATATCCAGAAATTTTGATAAAAACGGCACAAACCGGCGTAACCGGCATGAAACTGGTTCTACCACGGTAGAACCCTTCCACTTGTAAAACCGGCGTAGCTGCATAAAACTGTTTGACAACCTTGGTCCTTGACCAATACTATTGGTAAGTAGTTCAATGATATTTCTAATAAAAAATCTGAATTGTTTATGGTATGCTAATCAAATTAGATCATACCATTGGTAAACAATTAGATGAAGATTGTAGTGATTGAAAGTTCAATAAGTAAAACCATGAAAAATAAATTATTCCATGATAGTTTGGCAAATGGTAGAAATGTGGGGGAGAAGAGTCGTTGTCCCGACAAATATCCCAAAACCCTACGATGGGACGCACACTTATCTATAAGACGAAAATGGAAAGGCCAAACAAGTCATACTTGAAAGTATGAAGGTGTTCAACGAGAAAGCACAAGTCCATAAACCTTGTGGAGTTAACCCAATCAAATGGTACAACTTATGTGTAAAATCTAGCATATATTGACAATCATGTCAGAAAGCTAGTCTAAGAAATCCAAAGAAGATTTCTTAGGATGTTAGTTAGACACTTTCCAAAGAAAAAAATGATGTCAAACATATACTTGCATGTATATGAACAACATTCCCCATATCAGAAACATTGAGTTTCAATAACTATGGCGAAATAGTTGAAATATGAGGGATAATATTGAGGAGAAGTGACGTGGAATGTTGCTTAGGTGATTCCAATTAAAGTGATACTTATGAGTTTTACGTAAAACCTAACCTAAGCAATAAAAATCACTACATTGGAAGAGATACTTGTGAAGTTTAAGTATTCTAAGGTGAATGAAGTGGAGAAACTTTGGTACCTTGATCATGTGTTATGATTATTGCAAGGCAATAAAATCAAGTCAAGCACACATGATGAGTAGTGAATCGAAAGAGATGAGTCTTTAGTGTATTTTATCCAAAGGAACTTTCCAGATGAACCAAAAGGCAAACTATTAATAGATATGCATTTATGGTTGATGGGGAGAGGTTTGTTGAAAACATCCAAGTTAAACTATGTACCCACTCTAAGATCGGTGAAGTTCAGTCTGGCACGCAAAGACTGGGGTTAGTAAACGCACTTGTGCACAAAATTGTTATTGAAAGGGCTAGAAGGGTTATGTGAAAAAACACGTCATAGATAATGGAAACATAACTCTATTGATTGATTAATTTATAGCGAAGTTATCTAAATTGATCATGTAGATAAAGTGATAACAAACATGGTGCCCACCTAGAAATTAATTAAAGCATTAAAGGGAATGAACTTGTGGCTTAGGACAAATCATCATGGCGGTAACTCACCTAAGCAGGATTGGCAGACCCAACATTTAGGTGCAAGGAAAAAACAAAGTTGTGAATGATGGTCCGACATTTTCAAATTAGCCAAAGCCCATTCTCATGATGAGACAATGTCCAACTATAAGGGTAAACCTAAAGATGGAAGGATTTTACTGGTTTCTAAGTTTGACACAAGATGTGATCAAGTAGTGTATTTTCGGAATACACGTTTAGAAATCACCTATGTGAGTGTGAAGTGGAGCCGCTTCAAGGAGAATAAAAGAAGACCCTTTCTCTAAGCACTCATGAGACCAGGCATTGTTCATGGCTAAAACGAACACAACAATGAGAACCAGTGAACGGATAAGAGTTAGTTGTGTGACATATATTGTCTTAGTATACAAGCAAAACCAACAGTTCAAAGATATCACATATATCGATTGGTGAGTATACTCGATATATGTTCACTAAGGAAGATTCAAAACAATGTTGTCATAACCGAATCGAAGTATAACCCGGTAATGCGAACGGCTCGCACTTTAGTGGTCCAACTGGTATATAGCCGTTAAAAAATCCGTTAAAGAACCGGTACCTTATAAACAATAATATTATAAGTACAAAACACAAATTATAATAATTTAACAATTTAATGATTAAAACGATATTTACTTTGGAGGTACCACTTCATAATTGTACACATTACAAATATATAACTAAAAAAACCTACCCATCGATCAATTGTATGGTCTTTTGCTCCTAGGGAGCTAATTGTGTGGCCCATCTCAATATAAATTTGGATCAGACCCAATGATGTAATAAATAGACATCCATAAGTAGTTGTGGATGAATTGGGCTTAGATGCTCATGGTTCATCGGCTGGTGATAGGGCAAAAGCGTATGCCTTAATCCTATCTTGTAGTAAAACCGGAAAGTCCGGGTATCGTCTCTCAGGGACTGGTACAACCTTAAGATTTACCGATTTAATAGAGCAAACTATAGGTGAAAAATGGTTTGGTTGATGAGATTATTAACTACTAGCAAAATCAACTAAACAAGCAAATTAAAATGGTCGGGAGAAATTCAATGGGAGAAAGCTCTGGGAGAAACACCGGGATTCACTACCTATCCTATCCAGATTAATTCACATATTCCAATCAATTTAATCCATATCTCTACAGCCAGGATATCACTACTGTGCTAGCTATCCCTGTCGGGAATTACTACGTACTAAACAATTAATTCAAATCCTACTGTCGTAGCTCAATGAATTAACTATTTAGCCTGAAGACCGATATCCCAATTAAGACCGCATAGTACCTTATTTAATCCACTGTCGCTTCGATAAGTTACTATGTCACATGAAATAGGTTCAGTTATTAGGGTTTCACTGTCGCTAATAACCTAATTAACTACGATTCATTGTATTGGTGGCCAGTCAACACAAAGCATTAAGAAATTTCATGCAATAGAGAATGGAAGAAAAGAATCATGAATCAATCCATCAAATCAAGAACTAGCTACATCCTATGATGTTTCCCCCAGAAATTGGGGTTTAGTTCATGACGAAATTAAGATAAAACATTAGGGTTTTGATCATCATGTTCTAAATCAACAATAAACAACTAGTTCGGTTCAGAAAATCCAACCAACTAATCGCTCTCGTTGAACTCAGCTCAAGCCGCCTAGGAAAAACTCGATCGTCGATTGCTAATCGCCGGCTCGATGTTCGCGTGTCCAAGCTTCTTGCGCTGCGCTCTGCTCCCTTTTTTCTTTTCTTTCAGAGATCCTCGCCCGGTCCAATTCTTCTCCTTTTATCCGTGTGTCCAATTAAATCCCCCTCTTCCAAGAATCCCCTCCGGTCCAATTATTGCCTCTCCTCAAATAATTGCCAGCCCACTAATTCATTCCCCACGCTGCTTCCTCTTTTTTTTTAATTCCTTTCCCCCAGAGAGTTTTTGTGTCCCATTCTTCCCAAAACAATGGCCCAGCCCTTTCAATTTCCGTCCCAGAGCCCAAATCCAAAATCTCTGGCCCACAATAATTCCTCCCTCCTGGCCGCTTCCTCTCCAAAAGGGAATCAACCGGGCCGCCAATTAGTCTAGCTAGCTGGGCTTTAAGTCCATCAATTGGGCTGTAGCCAAATGATTTGTTGTAGAAGAAATATGGATCAAATTCCTCCCGCTATCTCCTGCTTCGAAAGTTCCAGTTCTGCCATTTTATCACCTAGACACACACCAAAACTCCAACACAAAATGGTAATGGCTTTTCAACCATTACAGATTAATTCTCCCCAAAATAGCACCAATCGGCTTAAACATACCATGACATAATCACATAAAGCTCAAGAATCCGATATATTAAAGCCGATTATCACAACCCCACACTCAATTGTTGCTTGTCCCTAAGCAACGACTCAAACAACACAAACACACAATTACCCAAAACAATGACACATTACAGACTCAACACTCAAAGCAAACACAAAATTTCCTTGTACTCTTGTTGTAATCAGTAGTTTCTTTCTCAAAAAAACAAGTTATGCTTTAATGATCACACCTTTCACCCCACACTCAAGTTCTTTGCAACCATTATCATTGACGGACTCAAATCCATCCAAAAACTCAAATACCAACACTCAAATTCGATCGTCGGTAGTGGGTGATTAACAACTTATGGTGCAACAGTTATTAGGAGAATCTAACCACATCAGTGAGGTGCATATCTCGTGAGGACAGTCTGGCTTACTCACACCAAACATAAGCAATTAATTAAGCATGAATCTCAAAAACTAATGGGGGAAGCCTTTCGCAAACAAGATTTTAACTTTAAGCACATCACTACCTTTTATGACAAGGAGAGGCTTTCTCTCTTTCTGATTTTGCTTGCCGAGTGGTCGTATTTAGTACAAGTGGGATTTGTTTCTTACTACCGGTGACCGAGCAAGAGCAATTTCTGCTCCTTAGCACTCGCATAAGGGCTTCTTTTAACTCCTTTTCCTCGGTCCGTGTGGAGGGTCATTGCATCCTCAAATGGCACTTCACTCAACTGGGGATCGTACTTGATAAGCAACATCGTACGGTCGCGAACCGATTCTCAATTGAATCTTTCCTCATCCCCATGTGCAATGAGTGATTGCCTCACACGATTTTGGCATTTTTACCCACACTTTAATTGTTATGGCAACTTCCTTATATTTTACTTGTCAGGTAGGATTTTTCTTTTTATAAAGATACAGTTCACCCCATCATAAAACATTCAAAACAGAGAGACTCATTGCAAAATCAAAAACTCACAATTGATGCAAGTAAGCACGGTATCCAAACATGTCGAATGGTCAATGTTCTCCACCTAACTACTTCACCAAAAGTCATTACACTATCCTCACAAAAGAGAATGTTGCTAAAAGAGTATATCATTCCAAGCATATCAAGTCAGTCAAAACATTTAAGCTCATTGTGAAGAACCATGCAATTCAACACTAGTGGGGTGATTTCGATGATTTCATTCAAGCACAAACTCATTTTCAAGGCATCACCGTCATTTACATCATGTTACCACAAGAGTACAAGGTTTTGTTTTTAATTTTTCTGATTTTTAGGTGTTTTTTAGCCATTAGCTTTGCACAGGCAGCCTGCTTTTTACACAGGCAAACTGCATGCAGTTTGGCTGTGCTCAACCTAATGGCATTTTTTTTTTTGACAGAAACGATATACACATGACGAGACACTGTGGACAACTCAGACTCGACATAAAACACGACAAGAACACAGACCATCCACCCCACACTCAGGATGGACATTGTCCACAATGTCTACAACTAGACACGACACACCAACAGGTTCACCTAACTAACATTATTACAGACCCACATCAGAAGAATTCACAAAGAAAAGAAGACAAGAAAAGAAAAAAGAACCTCGGGACAAGCTCCTATGAAGGAGGGGTCGATGAAGAAGTGCCGAACTTCTCATCTAGACGCTGGTGTAGCTCCTTGATCTTCTTATCTTTCTCTGCGTCTCTGGCTTCTAAGATAGTTATTCTGGCTCTGAGATCGTCTTCAGATGATGATGAAGCTGGTACAACTGGTGGAGTAGCTACTGGCTGCGGAACTGAAGGTGCTTGTGACTGCTGGCCCTGGCTGACACTCGTGGCAGAGTGCCCTGCTGCTGCTGGTGATGGTGATGATGATGAAGCACCCAAAGGCATGGGTGTAGGAGCTGGAGTCGTGGTCGGAGTGACTACTGATGGTGCGGGAGATGATGCCGAAGCAGAAGTTGCTCTAGCAGCCCTTGCTGCCCTTTTCCGATTGACCTTAATCTCCCACTCCTTGTATTTGGCGATGGATAGATATTCACCACGAGATCCTGCTTTCCTCAGAAAACCCAATTTGCATAACGCTGATTCCCCAAGCAGAGTCGAGCCATCACTGATCTCCAAACCCGTAGGGTTCTCTGGGAACCCCCAGTAAGCTCGAGCTAATGCAGTAATAATTCCCCCACACATAATTGCTCCGTAAGTTTTCAGTGCATCATTTTCAAGCATCTTACCCACCATGTACCCAACACACAATGGTGTTCCAGTAACGAAACTGTGAATGTACCTGAGATCGGGTGTGTAGACACCACTGGCATTAGATCCCTTGCCCAAAACAGTGCGAGCCAGGTAGTCATGTACTAGTGGGATCACAGGGTCTCTGATCGATGCTCTCCTCGAAGAAGTAGGATTGAAGTCCTTTCCATCTGCCACAATTGTCGTCCAAAACTCACTCAAGTCCTGCTTTTCATCAGGAATTGCATCTGCTGGACCATCAAAGAGAAGTGCTCTGTTTACTTGGCTCAAAGTGAGGGACTTGGTTTTCCCGGCCAAAGTACTCTGAAGCTTGCTCTCAACCCCATTATCCTCGAAGCTGTAGGTGGCCAAGAATGCTCTGGTGAGGTGTGGATAGGTGGGGAAGTGGAGCTCCGGAAATCGTGCCCAATTCATCCGGCGGAAGAATGTCATCACCTCCTCAGCCCGCTCGGTCTTCTCCAATGCTGTATAGTCCATGAACTGAGAAGGGGTGACCTCTCGTTTCATCAGATCGGCATATTCCTCTTGATGTTGTTGGAGCTGGACAGGTTGACCGAACGTCTTAGAGACGTCCTTTGGAAGAGAGGAAGCTGCCTTCTTCTTGCTTGCAACATGGGTAGTACGACGTGGTGTCGTGGATGGTGCAGGTGCCGAAGAAGAAGAAGTTTGCCTCTGTGGTCGTGAAGATGAGGCCGACTGCTGGAGACGACTCCTCTTTGCTGGCCTGCTCTCAGGTGATACAACTGGTGTTGAATCTGGTAATGGAGGTTCTTCAGCAGGCATTTGAGCAGGTTGCTGTGGTGGAGATGGAGCTGGAGAAGTCATCTCAATAGTCCGGGACCGCATTGTGGGTCCAACCTGGCCGGTGATCACCCTGTGAAAGCGAGCGGGCATGTTGACCGCTTGAAGTTGTGGAGGAACTTCTGGAATTGGGCTGTCCTTGTCGGTCACCTTGTGGCTATCTTCAATCATCCACGAACGGTAAACAATCTTTCCATCTTCACTTTGATCGGTTACCTTGAACTGCCGAGGTGGAGGGATATATCTGCGACGTCCCATATCTGGGGGAAGGGGGTGATTGGAGGCGGTGGAGGAGTTGGGTTGGGGACGCTGGCCCCGGCGACGACCGCCGGAGACGGCCGACGTGAACTGCTACGCCGTCGGCTGCTGCTGCTGGTCGCCTTGCTGGTGGGGGTGAGGCGGCGGCTGCGACGCGGGCGGGAAGCCGAGGCGGCGGCTGCGAGATGTTGCGGCGGCTGGGTCGCGAAGGCAGGGGGCGGCCGGCGGAATGGACCGGCGCGGGGGTCGCCTCTGCTGCTGCTCGGCGGAGAAGAAGGCGAAGGGGGAAGGGGAAATCGGGGAGGGGAAGGGGGAAGGGGAAGGGCGGATAACCCGACCCCGACCCCTACTGTTTATTTTTTTTTTCCTTTCTTTTCCGAAACGCTGCACTGGGTAATTTTCTTTTTTTTTTTTTGTTTTTTTTTTAAAGAAACGGAAATTCTCCCTTTCAGTCCCCCCTTCCTCCTCAAAAATGCCAGATCAGTCCTCCCCCTTATTTCAGATTAGTCCTCCCCCCCATTTGCGGTTTGCTTGTGCCAATTTTGCAGCCTCCCTGTGCAAAAAGCAATCTGCCCGTGTACCTACAAAACACCAAATAATACCTTCCTCAAGGCTTTTGGAGCTGAAATTTGGCGGAGAGCCTCTAGACACATCCTAAAACAAAAAAATAGAAAAAATTTGAAAGAAAAACTCACCTTGGGTTGCCTCCCAAGAAGCGCTTGTTTTTCGTCGCTAGCTTGACGTAAAATAGCTCATTCCAGATGATATGTTGAGATTTCCAGGACGGAAACCCCTTCAATATAGTGCTTGAGCCTCTGACCATTCACCTTAAACGCCCCTTGATCACCAAGAATCTCGATTGCACCATGTGGGTACACTTTGGTCACCGTAAATGGTCCGCACCACCTTGACTTCAATTTCCCAGGGAAAAGTTTAAGGCGTGAGTTGAAAAGTAATACCTTCTCTCCCACCTTGAACTCTCTTCTCAGTATGTGGTGATCGTGCCACTTCTTGGTTTTCTCCTTATAAATCCGGGCATTTTCATAGGCATTAAGCCTAATCTCGTCGAGCTCATTCAGTTGCAATAGACGCTTCTCTCCATCAGCTTTTAGATCAAAGTTCAGCTTTTTGATAGCCCAATACGCCTTATGCTCGAGCTCGACGGGCAAGTGGCAAGCCTTTCCAAACACCAATCTGTACGGAGACAATGCCTAAAGGAGTCTTGAAGGCAGTCCGGTATGCCCAGAGTGCATCATCTAACTTCCTTGCCCAATCTTTCCTTGTTGAATTCACTGTCGTCTCCAGTATGTGTTTCAGTTCTCTGTTGGAAACTTCCACTTGCCCGCTGGTTTGTGGATGATAGGGTGTAGCCACTCGATGCTTAATCCCATATCTGGCCAATAACGTGTTCAACTCCTTTCCCATGAAGTGTGTGCCCTCGTCACTGATGAGAACTCGAGGGACTCCGAATCTGGTGAACACGTTCTTCCTCATGAAATTCACCACCGTCTTTGAGTCATTAGTGGGCAATGCCACTGCCTCCACCCACTTGGATACATAGTCAACTGCGACTAAGATATATTTGTTGTTGAAAGACGGTGGGAATGGCCCCATGAAATCCACTCCCCATACATCAAACATCTCCACCTCCAAAATCGAGGTCTGCGGCATCTCCATCCTTGCAGATATGTTCCCTGTTCTTTGGCACCTATCACATTGAGCAACAAAATCACGGGCATCTCGAAATAGAGAAGGCCAATAAAATCCAGATTGTAACACCTTTGCTGCTGTCCTATGAGGTCCAAAGTGACCTCCTGCGGCCATACTATGACAGAAATTAAAAGTGACCTCCTGCGGCCATACTATGACAGAAATTTAAGTACTGACTTTACCTCACACTCAGGAACACATCGTCTTATCATGGTATCAGCACAATGCTTATACAGGAAGGGGTCTTCCCATATATAGTTCTTGGCAATAGTAATCAACTTCTTGCGTTGTTGATAAGACAAATCAGGGAGCTTACCTGTGGCGAGGTAGTTCGCAAGGTCTGCATACCAGGGAGCTTGTTGGACAAGGAGAGCATAAAGCTGCTCGTCTGGAAAAGACTCATTGATCTCAACCTTGTCCTTAGGAATGACCTCAAGCTCAAGTCTAGAAAGGTGATCGGCTACCAGATTAGCCGAACCTTTCTTGTCCCGAATTTCAACGTCGAATTCCTGCAAAAGAAGAACCCAACGAAGCAATCTCGGCTTGGCCTCCTTCTTTGAAAGAAGGTGTCGTATAGCTGCATGGTCAGTGTACACAACTGTTTTCGATCCCACCAAATAAGATCGAAATTTATCAAAAGCAAACACCACAGCAAGCAGTTCTTTTTCAGTAGTGGAATAGTTCAATTGTGCATCATTAAGAAGCTTACTGGCATAGTACACCGCATGCAACTTACCTTCCTTCCTCTGCCCCAAAACTGCCCCGACTACATAGTCTCTAGCATCGCACATAATTTCAAATGGCAAAGTCCAGTCGGGTGCAGTGATAATGGGAGCAGAGGTTAACTCCTTCTTAAGTCGATTGAAGGCCTGCAAACACTCATCAGAGAAGTTAAACACAGTATCTTTGGCCAACAAATCACATAAAGGCTTGGTGATCTTTGAGAAGTCTTTAATAAATCTCCGGTAAAAACCGGCATGACCTAGAAAACTTCTAATTCCTTTTATTGTGCTGGGAGGGGGAAGTTTTTCAATGATTTCAATTTTTGCTTTATCGAATTCTATCCCCCTCGTCGAAATTCGATGACCAAGCACTATACCTTCTGTCACCATGAAGTGACATTTTTCCCAGTTCAAGACTAGATTAGTCTCCTCACATCTCTGCAAAACTCTAGACAAGTTAGCCAAACAATGCTCAAAGCTAGTACCAAAAGTCGAGAAGTCATCCATAAAAACTTCAAGACTCGATTCTAACATGTCAGAGAATATGGCAGTCATGCACCGCTGAAAGGTTGCAGGTGCATTACATAATCCAAAAGGCATTCTACGATATGCAAAAACACCAAAAGGACATGTAAAAGCAGTTTTCTCTTGATCCTCCGGTGCTACTGGGATCTGAAAATAACCGGAGTAACCATCTAGGAAGCAGTAGTGAGAATGACCCGCTAACCGTTCGAGCATTTGATCAATAAAAGGAAGAGGGAAGTGATCCTTTCGGGTCGCCTCATTCAACTTCATATAATCTATGCATACTCTCCAGCCCGTAACAGTTCGGGTAGATATCATCTCATCCTTATCGTTTCTCACTACTGTCATTCCTCCCTTTTTAGGGACAACATGCACGGGACTAACCCAAGTACTATCAGAGATAGGGTAGATGATACCTGCATCCAATAGTTTCATTACCTCCTTTCGCACTACTTCTTTCATGTGCGGGTTTAGTCTCCGTTGTGCCTGAATGGAGGGCTTGGACTCCTCCTCTAGAAGGATCTTATGCATACAAAATGCTGGACTAATGCCTTTGATGTCGGCAATTGTCCAGCCTAAAGCTTGTATGTGCTGGCGTAAGACCTTCAAGAGCTCCTGTTCCTGCGAATCAGTCAGTGTAGCAGAAACAATCACAGGTAAAGTGGAGTTTTCCCCCAGATATGCATACTTAAGGTGACTAGGCAATGGTTTTAGTTCCAATTCCGGAGGCTCGATCCGAGATGGAACCATTTTCTTTGGAAACCTAGCCTTTTCATCACCTTCCACCTGCATAGGCAATGCCTCGAGCATTTGTGCCCTCTTTGACACGGTTAGCTCATCAAGTTCATTATCAGAATCATCAAACTCAGAATCAGCATCATAATCATTGTTCAAAATAGCATCAGTGCATGATTCTATGACATCCACTGCAAACACATCACTAGAGTCATTAGGGTACTTAATTGCATGGTATACATTGAATTTTACCTCTTCCCCACAGACTCTGAATGTCAGCTCGCCCTTTTGGACATCTGTGAGAGCACCCCCCGTAGCTAGGAAGGGTCTCCCAAGAATGAGAGGTACTTCCCTGTCCTCCTCCATCTCCAGAATGACGAAGTCGGCGGGGAAGATGAATTTCCCCACCTTCACTAGCACGTTCTCCACCACGCCTTTGGGGACCTTTACTGATCGATCAGCCAGCTGTAGAGTGATTCGAGTCGGCTTGATCACATCTTGGAGTCCCAGCTTCTTATAAACATAATATGGCATGAGGTTTATGCCGGCTCCAAGATCACAAAGCGACTTTGTAAACTCTGTCTCACCAACAATACATGGGATGGTGAAGCTCCCTGGATCTTCCCTCTTCTCTGGCAATTTATTTTGGATCACAGCACTACACTCTGGTGTGAGTGTTACTTTCTCCAAATCAGTCCATTTTCTCTTCTTTGTCAACAATTCCTTAAGAAATTTGGCATATGTGGGCATTTGCTCAAGAGCCTCAGCTAGCGGAATGTTAATGTGCAATTGTTTGAAGAGATTCACAAATTTTTTGAAGTTCGGGTCCTCCAGGGGCTTCATCAACCTTTGAGGGAATGGTGCGGGTGGGTCATAAGGTTTTAGCTCCTCCCTCTTCGCTTTTTCCTCTTCTGGTTTTGCACGGGCAGCATGCTTTTGCACAGGCAAACCGCTTTCATTTTGCCTGTGCAAGGCTGATTCTTCATTTTCTGCACCAGATCTTTCTCCCGGTGCTTCCTCTTCTGCCTCTGGTGCCTTTTTCGAGATGCTAGGGTCTTCCAAGGCCTTTCCACTCCTCAATGTCACTGCCACAACTTTAGCATCTTTTGGATTCCTCTCGGTATTAGCCGGTAATGTCCCAGGAATCCTGCCCTGCATATCCGCCAGAGTTTGAGCCATTTGTCCCATCTGCCTCTCCATAGCTAGCATAGAAGATTGTAAATTATTGTTGATGGCTAGCTGTTGAGTGACAAATTGATCCAGGCCCTTCAGATTATTGTCGGTTTTCTGCATGTGAGCCAGAAGCAATTCTTCAAGTTGTGGTTTCTTTTCTGGTTGAGGTGGAGGTTGTTGTTTCTGCAGGCCTGGAGGTGGAATGTTGCGAGCACCAGTTGGGTTGTTGTTCGCCCAGGAAAAGTTAGGATGCTTCCTCCATTGTGGGTTGTAGGTATTTGAGTACATACCTCCCTGGCCCTGATTTCTCTGATTGTTGATATAGTGCACATCTTCCATCTGATCAGCCACCAGTGGACATAGATCCCTATGATGAGCACCTTCACATAATTCGCAATAAGAAACCTCCTCCTGTCTACCAAGAGCCAACTTAGCCAGCCTTCGTTCGAGTGCATCGAACTTGGAATCCAGCTTAGCATCAATCTTTGCTTCCAAACTTGCAACTCTGTCTATCTCATGCAAGCCTCCTCTCCTTCGAATGCCGGTCTCACTTCCCCATTCAGTATCTTCAGAGCATATCTTCTCCACCAGTTCATATGCTTCTGGTGCCTCCATTCTTGTGAAACCATTCCGGGAAGCATTATTCAAAGCATCTCGGTATTGTCTTCTGATTCCGTTGAAGAAAATGGAGATCACGTTCCAATCTTCAAGATCGTGGCTCGGGCATCTCATTAGAAGCTCCTTATAGCGCTCCCATGCCTCTGTCAAACTTTCATCCTCAGCTTGTTTAAAAGTGACAATTTCCTCTTGCCTCTTCATTGCCTTGGCAGGAGGAAAGTACTTATCCAAAAAGGTCTTCTCAAGCTGACCCCATGTTGTGATGGAACGGGGTGTCAAGTTCTGGAACCAGTGTGATGCGTTCCCTAGCAGAGAAAATGAGAACATCCGAAGACGGATGGCATCATCAGACACAGCCGGGCTCTTCATTGTGTCACAAATGCTTGCAAACCGGCAAAGATGTTCATGAGGATCCTCAGTGCTGGCCCCGGAGAAGGTGTACCCATTAGTGATCATATTGATGAAGGCTGGGGTAATCTCCATGTTTGCATCCCCAGCTGGAATGACCACACATGAAGCTCGGGCTCCAGTCCTCCGATTCAAACGAGCCCTGATCGAACGATCCTGTTCTGCCATGATGTCCGGCTCGATGATGCGCGGTGGCGGTGTCGGTGGTGTCGGGATGACAGGTGGTGAAACCTGCCTTCTCGGTTGACGATTCTGGGTTAGGGAAGGCCTAGGAGTTGTGGATGTGGTAGGCTGCTTCCCTAACTTGACCTGCTTCCTGTTCTGTCGGCAGGTCCTCTCTATCTCTGGATCAAGTGGCAGTAAATTGCCAGTCGTCCTCCTTGGCATGCACAAGGAGGATAAACCTGAAAAATTCACCTGCACACTAACACCCAGATCAAAAAAAGTTCACTCACAAAAATCAACAAAAATAAGGTATGGCAGTCCCCGGCAACGGCGCCAAAAACTTGATAGGGCAAAAGCGTATGCCTTAATCCTATCTTGTAGTAAAACCGTAAAGTCCGGGTATCGTCTCTCAGGGACTGGTACAACCTTAAGATTTACCGATTTAATAGAGCAAACTATAGGTGAAAAATGGTTTGGTTGATGAGATTATTAACTACTAGCAAAATCAACTAAACAAGCAAATTAAAATGGTCGGGAGAAATTCAATGGGAGAAAGCTCTGGGAGAAACACCGGGATTCACTACCTATCCTATCCAGATTAATTCACATATTCCAATCAATTTAATCCATATCTCTACAGCCAGGATATCACTACTGTGCTAACTATCCCTGTCGGGAATTACTACGTACTAAACAATTAATTCAAATCCTACTGTCGTAGCTCAATGAATTAACTATTTAGCCTGAAGACCGATATCCCAATTAAGACCGCATAGTACCTTATTTAATCCACTGTCGCTTCGATAAGTTACTATGTCACATGAAATAGGTTCAGTTATTAGGGTTTCACTGTCGCTAATAACCTAATTAACTACGATTCATTGTATTGGTGGCCAGTCAACACAAAGCATTAAGAAATTTCATGCAATAGAGAATGGAAGAAAAGAATCATGAATCAATCCATCAAATCAAGAACTAGCTACATCCTATGATGTTTCCCCCAGAAATTGGGGTTTAGTTCATGACGAAATTAAGATAAAACATTAGGGTTTTGATCATCATGTTCTAAATCAACAATAAACAACTAGTTCGGTTCAGAAAATCCAACCAACTAATCGCTCTCGTTGAACTCAGCTCAAGCCGCCTAGGAAAAACTCGATCGTCGATTGCTAATCGCCGCTCGATGTTCGCGTGTCCAAGCTTCTTGCGCTGCGCTCTGCTCCCTTTTTTCTTTTCTTTCAGAGATCCTCGCCCGGTCCAATTCTTCTCCTTTTTATCCGTGTGTCCAATTAAATCCCCCTCTTCCAAGAATCCCCTCCGGTCCAATTATTGCCTCTCCTCAAATAATTGCCAGCCCACTAATTCATTCCCCACGCTGCTTCCTCTTTTTTTTTAATTCCTTTCCCCCAGAGAGTTTTTGTGTCCCATTCTTCCCAAAACAATGGCCCAGCCCTTTCAATTTCCGTCCCAGAGCCCAAATCCAAAATCTCTGGCCCACAATAATTCCTCCCTCCTGGCCGCTTCCTCTCCAAAAGGGAATCAACCGGGCCGCCAATTAGTCTAGCTAGCTGGGCTTTAAGTCCATCAATTGGGCTGTAGCCAAATGATTTGTTGTAGAAGAAATATGGATCCAATTCCTCCCGCTATCTCCTGCTTCGAAAGTTCCAGTTCTGCCATTTTATCACCTAGACACACACCAAAACTCCAACACAAAATGGTAATGGCTTTTCAACCATTACAGATTAATTCTCCCCAAAATAGCACCAATCGGCTTAAACATACCATGAGATAATCACATAAAGCTCAAGAATCCGATATATTAAAGCCGATTATCAGCTGGCATGATGTAAATTTATTTGGAATAATAAAATAATCCAAATTCCTTTCAAAATAAACCCTAGTCATCTATTTGACAAAAAAAATCATACCCATCTAATTCCCGAAAAAGTTAAAATGCTAACAGATGGTTTTGTTAGTAGATACTAACGAGGCCAAGATGATGACCACGTGGTCCCATATATGATTCAAGGAAGGAGAAGGCTGATTTGTGTTCAGCTGACTTAAATGAGTTGTTTTTTGGTCCAACCCGTGAGAATTGGCTAACCGAGCATAGGAAGAAGAGCTAAAACAGTGGCTTCGTGGCCCCCTTGTATTTTGGGCAGGATTTATATTTTTTGGGGAAAGAAATCCCATATTGTATCAAAAAAGAAGAGGTGATAGACAATTAATTCCCAACCACTTTTTTTCTCAACTTAACTTCTCTTTTTTTTTTACTTTTGTTTCTTTTTTCTCTTTTTTTGTAAGCATATATTTAAGCGAGCCAATATTGGCTTTTTCTCACAAACCTGAGCCGCACGAGAGAGCCGCTGAGATAACTCGTAACCAGCCGAGACAAATAAACACACTATAAAATCCTCACACATAAGGCTTGCAACCTCAGTTAGAGCTGCTCGTCGAGGGCCCATGGGCCGAAGACCCATGAAACCGTGATTATGATTTAGGATTTAGTTTATGGTTTAGGGGCGGTATGCGTATTTGTTGTTTTATTAGCTGATATTAGACTTGGCTTAAATGATATTAGTTCATAATGTTTGGATATTTTTTTTATATGAAATGGATATTATCTTTTTTTATGAATCGTGTATATTATCATAAGGTTTAAATTTAAGGGTTTAGCGTTTGGGGTTTAAGGCTTAGGGTTCATGATTTAGAGTTTATGGTTAGTTGTTGCGAAGACGGATGTTAGTTTGTGTATGATAGTAGTTTATGCAGTCGGATATTAGTCTGGGCAAATACGAATATTTGGTTTTAATGGAATGATATTAGTCTGGGTGGTAAGGATATTATTTTGATTGCAATGAAGATTTTATTTTTCACTAGTGGATATTATCTTTTGGTAACTATTTCAATGGGATTCTTTGTTTATTTAAGCATCTACCATCACATTCATCAAGTATGGTTTCTAGTATCACGAACTTAGTCAATCATATTACACCAATTTATGGTTTAGGTATTCCCGTGTGATTCTTTGTTTATTTAAGCATCTACCATCACATTCATCAAATATGATTTCTAGTATCACGAACTTAGTCAATCATATTACACCAATTTATGGTTTAGATTTTATGGTTTGGTGATTAGGATTTAGGGTTTAGTGTTTTACGTTTTACGGTTTAGGATTAGTCGTATGTGGTCGAGTATTAAACTGGTTGGTGTGGGTATTTATTATTTTATTAGTTGATATTAGTCTTGGCTTTAATGATATTAGTTCATAATGTTTGGATATTGTTTTATCTAAAATGGATATTATTATTTTTACTAGTGGATATTATCTTTTTTTAATGAATCATAGATATTATCTTAGGGTTTCAAAGTCATTAAGACATGACAATTACAACATTCCAAACAGAGCAATATTAAGTAATCATTTAACAAATATCTTGACCTCACATAACAAATATCAGGGAACTAATATCCATATATGGCAGAGTAATATCCAGATTGAGGAAAAAATATCAATACATCACATAACTAATATCTAGACAACCAATTAACCCAAGTTTAATCCCAGCTACATGTGCGTTATAGTGCGAAAGTCGGAGGTTGACCGCAATGAGTGCTCCTTGTCTTCCATTATGCAAAATCCCTGAAGCACATAGAAATATCCTGTAAGTATAGAGAAATATCCATTAAAGAGCAGAGAAATATCCAAACATGTAGGACAAATATCCAGGCATAGTATTTTCAATATCTGGACAACACAAAACAATATCCACATCATGAAAAAGTAGTATCCCAAGCATGCTAACTGTTATCTACTCTGAAAGAAACTAATATTCCAGATCTACAAATCGAATCCCAGAATTCCCAACTCGAGAAAAAAAATCCATGAAACCCTAACTTCGTATCCACAAACAAAATCAACAAATAAGGAAGGAGAAGAAGTGTACCTCAGTCTGTGAAGTTGTTCTTTGATCAACGACCTTTCCTTCGAAAAGCTTCTTGTCCCTTTTCCCCGAATGAAAATAGATAAATCGCCTTCAGAGAGAAAGAGAGAGAGAGAGAGGATACCGTCGCAGTCGCCATCGTCTTCTTCCTCATCGCCGTCGACGGAGAGGATTTCTGGTTTGTATTGGGAGAGGTAGGAGGAGGAAAAGAAAGATTTTTGAGGAGAGAGAATGAAACTGAAAAGTGATGGAGAGAATGGAGGAGACTAAAAAAAAGGTTGTGGTCTTTTTATTTTGAATTTGAGGGTCCCTTTTCTCAATTGGGTCGTGAGAATGAGCCAGGCGAACAGGTCAGCTGCCCTCCTCTTCTCACATGGCCAAACCAATCGTTCTCAGCCGTCGGATCATTGACTTGCCCACGTGGACACCAATCTGTCCATGTTAGTATATACTAACAAAAAATCCTGTTTGCACCATAACTAAGTTGTCTAACTCCAAGCGTCGCTTCCACATCCTTCCCCCTCTTTCTATGTTTGACAATCGCCGCATGTAGGCATTTTTCTGCCACGAAACCCACCATCCCCACCCCTCTTATCTCGGCCAACCCTCCCATCTCCTTCCTTCGTTACTTCTACTTTGCATTCAAACCTTCCCTCCCGACGAAACCCACCACCCCGCCCCTCTTATCCCAGCCAACCCTCCCAAAAGAAATCCACCATTTCTTACACTCTATTCCCGGCCAACCTTTCGGCAACGAACGTCAAGCCTTACCAACCCTTCCACTCGCCATCTTCTCCTATCCCATTATTTTCGATTTTTATGTTTTCAATTTTTTAATAGCCAACAGTCAGTAGACCAAAATTGGTCAGACGTTCAAGCTATTCGAACGGTTAGCCATTTTGTCTGCTCGCTGACCGCCCTTCGCAGTCGTTGCAGTCTGTAGGGTGTTCTGAGCTGAGCTAGTGGTCGAGTCTAGTTTTTACTGGTCCGACCGACCAGCTCGGCTCGGTTTTGATACAACTAATTCTTAGTCGAGCTAGTGTTCAAAGGGAAACCTACCCATCCTGATGCAACTAATTCTTAGTCGAGAATCACAATTTTTTGCATAATTTTTGAAGTACAACATTCTCTATTCATGTGGAGGATTGTTGGGATTTTTTTAATGGTTTGAATGAAAATGAAAGGGGAAAGATCCAAGAGAAACTCTTAAAGTACCATGTTCGTAAGATGTGGGAAGGCACGACCTCGAATTCTATCGATTTGATGTAATATGTGGTTAATCGGTTAAATTGGTTTGAGTAACCAAACAGACCAAACCAAATCGAGTTGAACCAAATTAAACCAAACCGATATGATGGTTGGAATAATCAAACCGGTCCAAATACCATGGACCGAACCGATGCAATGGTTCATTATTTTAAAACGAACCAATGTATTGGTTGGGGTGTAACCACCCATACGAAGAGTTGCCTCCCTTTATACGCACCCCTTCATTCTCTATAAATAACACCTAACCCCTATGGTTTGTACATACGTTTTCCCATACCAAAACTCTGCCAAAATCTAAATTGATTTTTTCTGCATTGTTTTTCAAAAGAAAAATTGAGTCAAGTGTGGTTCTTGTCGGTCGCTGTGTTCGATGGTTTCCGCGGTTTGAGGTACCGCTACGCCAAAAAAGGTACGTCCTTTCTATCCTGGGAGGAATCATTCTATAACCTTGGGTGCTAGAGGGGAATAAGATTTCTTAAGGAGAGACATTGAATTATGTTGGCTAGGACGGTTGTATGTGTCTTTTCATGGTTTTTTTTTATCTTACATGTGAATTGTTTTGCAAAAAAATAGTATACATAACAATTTCCACAACAATGAGCCCTTTGGCAAAGAAGAAAACACGTAGAAATTAAACCTACAAGATAACGAGAAGATGATAGAATCTGTACCAGTTAACCACCCGGAAACCTCGAACACCATCAAGGATTGTTCGCTAGCGACAATCATCGCACCCGAGCCACTGTCAGAGAGAGAAGCGTCACCCCCTTCACTGATAACACGACAATCGAAACCCTAACTCTAGTGGAACGGCGAAAACCTAGGCTCAGATGCTTCTCATCTTTGTCGGAGAAAAAAATTGTTGGGAAACCTTTCTAATTTACAGAGGGACCATCACGGCGAGTCAGTCGGCAAACTATTACCGTTGGAAAGAGGCGGTTAGCGTACAATATAGGCCGGAGTCGGTTCCCCAATTCTTTTGAAATTTTACGCGCTTGTTTGACTCGTTCAACGCGTGTACGTGTAAGAAAAAGTTTGACGTGTGCGAGCAATACAAATGTGGGCTTTTCTTTTCATAATGGCGGGACAAATAATTGGTAGTGAGATCCAAGACACGAGCATAAAGTTGTGATCCATATTCGTCAGGCCCATTCTATTTAACTGAAGGCTCAGCCCACCAATGACCAAAATTGGCGCGGCTGTCTCCGTTTGGTTACGCATCAGTAGGGTGAGCATTGGTTGATTTGATTGAGAACCAGAACAAATTTAGGACCAAATAAAAAATAAGGATGATAATCTTACCAAAACATGTTTGCCTCATTTGATTCGATTCGGTCCATCAAAATATCGGAAAGAAAAGTTTGATCTGATCTATTATGAAAAAAAAAATATTCAAAAGATCGAACTTTTGTCCGAATCGAACCAAATCGGTTCAAAATATAAAAAAAAATATTCAAAATATCAAACTTTGTCTGCACCGGTCCAAATCATAAAATAGTTCATAGGACAAAAATCAAATTGAAATATATTCGATCAGATCGGATACCTCAAATTTCAAAGAGGTCGTCAAAGGCTGAAGGCCCAAGGCCCATACCTCAATACAACGAAGGTAAAGGATTGCAAATTTGCAGTGCCCTTTTATCTTCCAACAATGAACATCTCTATTCCCTCATCTTTATCTACTGTCTTGGAAACAGTTCTTATACTTTCCAGAAAGTAATAATTATTTATGGTCGCCCTAATGGCTAATTCTACCAGACTACCACAAAAAACTGGCTTAATCTTTTTGCTCGTTGTTCTCTTCTCATCTTTTCTCCAATGGTTCCAATTTCCTTTCCCCCTTTTTTCCACCTTGGATGCGGTTAAAAGCATATCCATCATCGTTATAATAGGCTCCCTCCAGCCTCCGCCGCCCGTCACCTTCATCTCGCTGCAGCTTTGCCATCGGCTATTTATCTCTTCGATTACCCAGGTCAGTGATAGACCCCTGTTTTTAAGTACACCAAAACATAGCAGCACCAGCAGCAAAACAGGGAAAATCGGCACCGACAGGAACGTGTTATCGAATGCAGTGTCTGTCTTACATAACCCACAATCTATTGCCGACAGTCGCTGCCCTTCTCCAACCTCTCTTCGCCTCGTATATACCAGTACCTGAATGAAACGCGCTCTCCCAAACTAAAATCGCGCACCACAAATATCTGAATAAGTAATTCGCGATTTTTTGCCGAATTTATCAAAAACTGCGTTTTGCCGCTTTAGAGCGGGATCGTGTAACCTCAACCAACAAATAGGATGACCTAAATTTTGACAAAAAAAAATTTTGACAAAAAAAAAGATTTTCGTGTAGGCGACTTGGGCCCAATTACTGACCAAATGATAAGGCTTGGATTTGAATAAACCAATCACTGCCACATCATTTTTAGGTGAACCAATCAAAAATAGCGTTATCAGTGCCCGATGCGGCAATTGATCATGTGCAAAGCATTTTCGAAAGCCCAAAAACGAGCAGGAGAGTAAGTCAGGGAAAAGCCCATATTTTAGACGTCAAACAATCGAGAATCTAAGAGCCCAATAAATAAATATTCACACTGGTAAGCCCAATACAATGCTCCCAAGTCCCAACCGTGCATAGAAAAACGCCAAACGAAGGTTCAAGTCTAACCAACCAGCCTCTCTCTCTCTCTGTGCTTCTTTAGCTTCTCCTTCTCTTTCTCTTTTAGGTTCTGTTTCTTTCTCTGTTTACAGACAGCAGACCCCTTCTGCGTCTGTATTTGTCTCCCTTTATCTCTCTGTGCTCCCAGTTTTCTCGTATTTATGGATTTACCCACTGTAACTTCTTCTTCTCTCCACCTGTTCTAAACCCGCAAACAACTCTTCCACTTGGATCCGATTCTCCTCTTCTTGTGCTTCCCCTAATTTAGTTCTTCCTGTGATACAAGTGACTTCCTTTTTCTATATATGCATGTTAATGGCTTCCATCTCCTCTAGCCCACGCACAGTCGAAGAGATCTTCAAGGACTTCTCCGCCCGCCGCGCCGGCCTAGTCCGCGCTCTCACTTTCGGTACTCAAAACCAAAACCCTAATTTCCATTTTCCTGTTTTCCTTCCTCCCCTCCTTCATTGTTTTCTTCGACGCATGTGCTGATAATTTCCCACCTTTGCTTACGGCTTTTTCTTTCTTCTTATTGCTGTTCTGGTTTCAGATGTGGATGATTTCTACTCGCAATGTGATCCAGGTTCGTGAAATTTCTCTATTTCCATCTCTGTTTATGGTGCAGTAGTGAATTGGGTCGAAGCAATTGGGGACTGGAGGGGCGAAGTTGGTTGCTTTTTGTTTCCCCAGAGATGGGTTTTGGATTTGTGTGTGGATTTGGGACGGCGAGCCGCTGACCAGAACTGAAGAGTTGGGATGAAGAGAAGTTGACTTCTTTTTTCAGTTTTTTCTTTTCCCTTTCTATTCTCCCTTGTTGGTTTGTGCATTGTATCTGGCTAATTATGTGTGTGATTAGATGTAGTTGGTATTGTGGAAGCCGCAATGTGGGAATGTGGGGATATGTGGATCTCTGGTTCTGGCTAGCTGATGAGTTGGCAATTACTGTAATTTCTTGTTCTTTACCTCTTTGCGGGGGCTATATTGCTTTGTGCAGTGTGGTCTTTAGAGCTACTCTGGGCTGGATGTTCCTTGCTGACTTGTCTGCCCAGTGAACTAATAATACAGTTTCTTGAAGCTGTTGCTCTTTTAGTTGGAGTACATTTCACTTTGTGTGTTGCTGTTAGCCAGTGAACAATGTTGCTTCAAGCCCTGAACTGGGTTGTTTCTATGGATGTGAGCTAGGTGACGGAACCGAGATACATTAGTTGAGATGGTTAATTGCTTTGGCAATGGTTTGACTTGGTGCATGTGATGTTGTGATGGTTTGTTTTCCTGTAGTTTCTCCTAGTTTAAATGGGTGGTTGCTAAACGTGGCTGCATTTGATAATGTCAGAAAAGGAGAATTTGTGTTTGTATGGACACCCAAATGAGTCATGGGAGGTGACTCTTCCAGCAGAGGAGGTTCCACCGGAACTACCCGAGCCAGCTCTGGGCATCAATTTTGCAAGAGATGGGATGCAACGCAAAGATTGGCTCTCTCTTGTCGCAGTTCACAGCGACTGTTGGCTTCTCTCAGTGTCATTCTACTTTGGTGCCCGGCTTAATCGCAACGAGAGGTAAAATGCCCTTTCATGTTTTCTTCTGTTCTCTTACAGAGATAGTCCTCTCTTAATAGAAACACAAGGATCCTAGCTAGTTGAACCCATAAATTTTTCTTTATTGTTGAACACTCTCTTGCTTTTGGTTGAACAGGAAGCGGCTTTTCAGTATGATAAATGACCTGCCAAGCCTATTTGAAGTTGTAACTGGAAGGAAGCCAGTGAAAGACAAACCGAGTGTGGACAGTGGGAGTAAAGTTAGGAACAACGGGAAGGTAAAAACGTTCTTCTTCTCCTCATCTTAAGTTAGTCAACAACCCTCTTGGTTCCTCCTGGTTTTCCTTTTGCATCTGGCAATGACCATCTTAGCTTGTCTTTGCCTTGCAGAGATCACTGGATGGACAGGCGAAAAACAACTCAAAGCTAATGGACGATAACGATGGAGATGAAGAAGATGAGCACGGGGAGACGATCTGCGGAAGCTGCGGAGGAACATACAACTCGGACGAGTTTTGGATCGGGTGTGATATCTGCGAAAGGTGGTACCATGGGAAATGCGTGAAGATCACACCAGCCAAGGCAGAGAGTATCAAGCATTACAAGTGCCCATCTTGCTGCACGAAGAAGGGAAGGCAACAGTAGTAGTGAAGCCCACGTAATAATTATATGTTAAGTAGGGAAAACACCAACAACACTCTCTTTTGGAGCCAAGTGAAGGAAGGAACGAAACCGAACGAGGCTTTTTTTGCTTTTGCCAGGAGTTGTGGTACACACACTTGGGGTAAAAAAAATGTCCTTCCTTTCTTCTGTTTCTTCTCTATGGGTAGGGTATCTTTTGATCTTGGCCCCTCTACGGCATATCAGGTGTGTTAATTTAGTTTGTTCTGTTTGAACTCTGATTTTGAAGTCGCCTCGCCTCCTTGAGTGTAATGCAAGGGTAGCTCCCCATTTTCCTTGCATCGTGGCTTATATTTCATATTGTATGTGGCCTTGGGTTGTTTTTTTTTTCTTTTTTTTCTTTTTTGAGTAAAAGGCCTTGGGTTGTTAACTTGTTGGAAATGTCAATTTCGATCTGCCTGTGTGGCCGAATCTGTCCTGATTTGTTCGTTGTTCGAGTACTTCTCAGTTCATTGCTTCGATCGTGAAAACCTCAGAGCGTTAATTGAGAGGCAGTTTTCAACGATATTAAACAGTTGAATCATAATTATGCACAAAATTATTTATTACTAACTTCTTTGATACAACTTCTTGTGGGATTTCACAATTTCTTACCTTGCTAGCAATTAGCATGGATGTAGTAGAATGGGATCTTTATCTTCCTTTCGTCCTTCCCTGTTCTTAACTTCTCCATATTTTTTTATTTATTTTTGCCATAAATAGATTGTAAATCGATAGTAGGTTGCAAGATTGAAATGTAAAAGTGACAGTCCATACTAATTGATCCGCCGATCTAATTACATTCTTTTTTCTAATTACATATCAGAATAGGACGATCTGTTTAATTAGTCTCCATTCAAATATTACTCAATCTTACTCGTGCTAATGTCGAACATTGGTATATGAGAACCTGCCATGCTCCATTTCTAGTTACCTCAAAACTTACCCGCCTGGTAAAAGCACGAGCTACGACCCTAGCGTCAATCTTCTGCATACCACACAGCATTTCTGCTCGCCAACCATTCCCTTGCCAACCCCTGGTAAATTCAATTGTCCCTCAATTCCCATCCACAGCCTTACGTTCCCGGCTACTTCGTGGCTGCTGGCTCGGGAGGAAAGCTGACTCCGCCAGGTCAATCGCCCGAGCCAACCCTGCGGCTTTATTCTGACACTCGATGTGCTCGTCCTCGGGGATGCTGTCGGCCACGATTCCAGCGCCGGCCTGGAGATACGCTACCCACTGCTGCCGATGCGCGGTGTCTTGGTACGAGTACATGGTGTCGTACCTCGCTCCGGTGGGGAACACCATCGTCCTGAGAGCCAGAGCCACGTCCATGTCCCCCATGAACGAAATCCCACCGAAACCTCCGCTGTAGGGCCCACGCTTCTTCGCCTCCATGGTGTCTATCAGCTCCATGGCTCTCACTTTCGGAGCTCCGCTCACAGTGCCCACCGGCAGGGCTGCCCGGAGTACGTCCCAGCAGGTATGGTCGTGCCTCAACTCCCCTGTCACCTAGAAAACAAACCAAAATTCTGATAGATAGAACCATGCTGAAACATTCTGATATCGTGAGTTGGAAACAGTTTGTTAATGTGGGTTCTACCGTTGAGCTTATGTGCATGACATGGGAGTACCGCTCGATCTCCATTAGTTTCTCGACCTTGACAGAGCCGTACTGCGAAACCTGTATATGGAAAAAAAAAAAAAACAAGAGGGAAGGATTAGAAGAAAGAAAAAGTCTTTCCTCAGAAGTGAGGTTTGGGGATTTGCATTCGAAATTAAGGGGGTGGTTCAACCTTTCCGACATCGTTTCTACCCAAGTCGACGAGCATAATGTGTTCGGCGCATTGCTTTGGGTCATCGAGGAGCTGCTTCGCCAGGACTTCGTCTTCCTCTGCTGTTTTCCCTCTTTTGATGGTTCCGGCAAGTGGCCGATTTACTACCTTGTTCTGTGAAAAATACAGATTGTATTGAAATTTGAAACCTCGTTATCTCATTCACAAAACTTAGAATTGTGGACGGTGAAATTTCTTACAGTAGGAAATTAAAAGTTACCTGTTTCACCCGGGTGAGAATTTCAGGGCTGGAGGCAACCAAAATGCACCCTCTTGCCTGTGAGATAAAGAGGTTAAATTTGAGTTGAAGTTCAAGACAATTAAAGGGTTACCAGCAGAAGACAGGTAAAAGAATGTCATATTCTATACCTGCACGTAAGCCATGTAAGGACTGGGATTCACAACTCTCAAAGCTCGGTAGACCTCGAATGGATCGGCAAACGTTCGACGTTCAAACCTCTGACTCAAAACCACCTGGAAAATGTCCCCAGCCAGGATGTGCTCTTTTGCTTTCAGTACAGCGTCCTTGTACTCTTGACTTGTCATGCTTGACTTCGTCAATGAAGGACCGAATTTGCTCGTTTGTACATTCACGAACCCAGGAGACAGCTTCGGACTACCAATTGAGCATCAGACAAAAGTTTCAGGAGAAGTTCATGGTTCAGCAACAGTATAAATCAGGACTAGTAAAAGTGCAGGAATGGATGGTAAAAGTTAAAATGAATAAACGAGTGGACCTACGGGTCAATGTCCTGCACCCTGGATACAAGTGTTTCCAGACGTTTCATTCCATCGGCATAAGCACTTTCTGCAGATGAGTACTGGTCTGTATGAACCCAGTGGATCACGTGTACTTTCTGAATTTTACAAAGACCAATAACCACGTAACGTGAGGCTCCTTTCAATGCAGTTCTTTGCAAGGTAAACTAACAATCCAGCTTGCGAAAAATACAATAGACAGCTATAGAAGGGTACCTTCTCAACATGATCAAAGACAATAACATCATCATAAAGACCGATATGTATGTCGGGAAGGTTTAGATCATCCTCAGGAGCATTTGCAAACGGCAGCTTCTTCTTCTCCGCATATCGAATCGTGTCATACGAGAAGAAACCAACCCACCCGCCTGCAGTAACAGCACAATCACTGGCTTAGACAGGAATGGCAAGCCAGTAATAGCAGATCACTTGATCCTAGAAAACACACTTTCGCTCACCGCAAAATGCTGCAGGGAGACCGCCCACCAACTGCGGCTTCCAACCTTCTGAGATGGTTCTGGGAATCGTCATTGGATCTTCAGCAGTTTGTTCAGTGAGCAAGCCACGTTCATGGTCCATGATGGTAACTTGATTCTCTTTCGCCACAATTTCAACGGCAGGCTGGGCGCCAACCACACTATACCTCCCCTGATCCCCCATTCAATCCAAGGTAAAATTAGGAGCAGTTTACAACAGGAGAAAAAAAAACACAGAGAGCAAGAGAGGATGGGGAGAAATTCATCACTCACCACGCGTGAAACACGAAAACCTGGCTCAACGGATTCAAAGAGAAAGCTCGGTGCTTCCCTATCGTCTTCTCGCACCAGACACCGATAAGCCGTGACTGGAGTTAGCTGGTCCGAGAATATCTGCCTCTGCAGTGGGATCAAATTCCCCTTTTTAGCTGCTTCCATGAACTCTGCTGGCTCTACAGCTACAAACATTGGAGAGACATGAAAAAAACAGGAAACACCCGCTTCAGAAAAAGAACAATGTTATTCTGCGTTAAACGACGTCGTTTCATTCCCGATAAGGAAAGCATGAGAAAAGCGACTGTGGTGGGACTTTGTCTAATTCTGTTTTCGTCATTTTCTGCGCTTTTCCTCAGAAACCAAACAAGCAAACAAGAAAATATTCAAAACAAGCACCAAGCGACGACAAATTGAGGGACCGATGTGCCCTAAGGCACAGCACATGCAAACTAAATCACAAAGCTCACAATCGCCAATCAGAATCAATTACCAATTGAAGAGCTGCTGCCCGAGGCCGCGACGCATTTGATTCTCAGGACGGAAGAGAACGACGCCGAGCTCGGCCTCCTCAACGAAATGCCGGCCACCGGAAACGCTAACGGAGGAATCAGGCACTGACCGAGGCGCGCCGGAGACAGCCGGTTGTGAGGTGCTACTCCAAAGCTCTGCATTACTGCTCCAGCCGACGAGAGCTTCATTTGAATTTGATTCGACTCTCTCCGATTGAATTTGATTCGACTCTCTCCGATTAGAATCGCTCGCCGTCTCTCTGCAACTGAACAGGTTAAGTTTTCTCTGTTTACTGGCTGCCGGCTGAGCAACGGGCGTGGGGGAGGCTGTTTATAGCTGCGGTGGCGAAAAGGGGGGGAAGAATCTGACGGAGGGGTAGCAGTGGAAATCGGACTTATTATTAAGGTGACGCAACGCGACGACCGCTGTCCATATCAGAACCTTTTTTAGTTGTGCGACCTAGGGTTTTCCGATTTTGCCCCTTACGGTTATCAACGTTCGTGTGCTCCTCGTTTTGAGGTGAGGAGGATAATTTTTTAGTTACTAGTAGTTAGTGATCTTATGGGCTATTTTAGGATGATAAATACGGGTATTTAGGTAGTAATCTTCATCTATATGCTTTTTGTCAATGGAATATAATGACGGCATATAACATATTCGATTTATTTTATCATACGTTTGGAAGGGATCTGTATTCTGTAACACGAACTTGATTATTGAATCCAGAAGATGTTGACAAAATTATATTCCAAATTGGGGATTTTTACTTTTTTGGATATCTGATGTGTGGGGTTTTCATATTTACAGGACCAAATGGATATGTTATCTAAAATTTTATAAATTGACAGGAACCTAACTGCTGGGCTACCAAGTAACGCGTTTGAACAAAATCCATATATATTGGATATGGTATTAAATCTCACACCCAACCCTAACATCCATGCAACCCTTTCTTTTTTAGGCAAGATGTGCAATGCGTCTCTTTTGTTGGGTCTAAGTAGGCACGTTGAGTTGTTGTTTTTTTATGCTCCTCTTGTTTAAATCGATAGCTAACATTGAAACTATAAATTAAGTTTCAATGCTCGAGTTAGGCTGAATTTATGTGTGATAATAAGGATAAATGTACTAAATAGTATGAGATATAACTAAGATAGTAACATTTGTTAATATCTTATATCTGGACATGTTAGTTGGTTGGTTTCGGTTTAACTGAATTGCACCAGTGGTTAACCACGATTGAGAATGTCCAAGAACAACCAATCGCCACAATCGAAGGAATTTTCGATTAACCACGATTGAGAATTGCACCAGTGGTTAACCACAATTGAGAATGTCCAAGAACCACCAACCGCCACAATCGAAGGAATCTTCGATTAACCGCCAACCGCACCATACGATTTTGATTTTTATTTTTGGTTAGTCGAGACCGCAATACTGGAGACTGGAAAGGCGGCCGGCGACGAGTACTAGCCTACGGGGTGGTGACGGCGGCGGCTATGCGACGAGGTGAGGAAGACAGGCAAGGACGACAACAATCGGCGGCTGTGCGACGTGAGGACTAGAAGGCAGCAAGGCGATGACGTCGATGAGGACGGCTTGGGGAGGACGACGACAATGAGATGAGTATGGCTAGCGGCTGGGAGGGTTAGGATTCGGCGGGGAGGAAATCGGAGGTGGGTGGCGGAGGGAGCAACTTTTGAGAGGGTCCAATTTAGGGTTCCTCTCTCTCGGCCCGATTCGCTTCCCCTGTGTACCTTCAATCGCAATTCGCAACCAGATGGAGATGGTCTGTGGACAACGACTTCGTCTTGGCCAGGCGTGGGAAGATCGGTGCGGTTTTGACGGTTTAACCGCGAGGATTGCGGTTATCAACCGCTAACCGCACTTCATCTTCTTCAACAAAAAATGACAACCGTAAACTGCAACATTTTTTAAGTTATCGATTGATCGGAAAATTGAGAATTTTGGTTGGATTACGCGGTTAACCGAGTAACCAGTGACCAATTAACTATAACAATTAACTATAACAAGCCTACGTATATGAACCTTCTTTCTAGCTTTTTGTTAGTAAACTATGTCACTTGGTTTCGTTGTCTGTTTTTGACTTTTTTCTTTCTTATCAGCAGTAACATTTTCATTTCACGACAAAAAGAGGTGCCAAGTTACACCCTTACAGGATCGCTTCAATTGCTCGACCAAGTTCTCCGTCTCCACAGGTGAAGATCAAGAAGAGGTCAACAGAGCAAACAGCAGCAACATGGGAAGGCGGAGAAGATCGAGACCAAGAAAATCTAGAATACGACGAATCGCCAAGCGACATTCTGCAAGTGCAGGAATATTTGGCTGCTGAAAGAAAGCCTATGAGATCTCTCTGTATCTGCTTTGTGATGCTGACGTTGGTTGCCCTTCGTTGTCTTCTCCAGCCGTCGCCGCCTCTCTAATGCGTATACTCGCCCACCGCTGCAGTGGTTGAAACTAGTAATTGACTAATAAGTCACATCTTTGAAACCTGACCATGTTGTCAGGATAAGAATATAACAGTTATGTATGGAAGAGGAGGAATGGCACCTCTGCATCTGGTTCCCTTGGCTCTAGTCCCTGTCCATTAAATAAGCCACCATCAAGACATGATCACAGTCTTGCTAACAGAGAGGCAAACTATTACCCTCAAGGAACAACATATTTTGGTGGCAATTTCGTTTCTTATTTGTGCAGGTCTAGCCTGGCTGATGCTGTCCTTTCATGAGCAGAAGACGAGTTTTGCAGAACCGCACTCTATTGCTTTCACCGATGAACGTGTAGAGGCTCGAGAGTTTTGATCGTCGCATTAAGAATACTTTCATGAAAGGATTCGTGACGTTAATGTCGTTAAGCTATCAAAAGGCTGCTGCCCATTTTGTACCATAAAAAAGTCTCTTATTTGATAGTTTGATCATTTCATTTCATTATAACTATCTTCATATCTATCAATTGGATTCGGAATATCTTTGACAAAACAAAAAAAGAGTTCTCGGATTACACAACTGCGGTCCATGTACACGACAATGGCAGTAAGTAAGAGAGATCCATCGTACCTTTTGGGGGATTTGAGTAACAAACTAACAATGCCACTACCCACCTCACAAGAAACTCGTCATGACGTCTTCTCTAAAAGGGATTGGGTATGGCAGGCATACCAACAGCCCCAGCACCAGAACTAATACTCCGAGGTAAATGTATTTGTCGTCGGGATCGGTGATCTCTTCCGAGATTGGGGCGATTGGACCTCTCTGCAAGAAGAATATCAGAACGACCCAGAAGAAGGCAATGTCGTTAAACAGTGAAGATAACCCGAGAAGGATGATCGAGGCAGCTGTGAAGCGAGACGAGGTCTGCAAGTGAACCAAAAGAAACAATCATTAGGAATGTAGAATAAAGGAATGGGTGCAATCAATGGTGTACTACTGTCTCTTCTTCTTTACTTTGTACCTTCCTTCCCCATATGGCAAAAGATATTCTTCCTCCATCAAGCTCTCCTGCAGGGATGCTATTGATGGCATTTATTAGAAGTCCAGCCCATGCCCATATCACTAGCGGATTGATAGATATCGGACTACCCTCCTTCAGTGCATCTCCTAGGAGCAGTTTAGCTACAAAGCAAACCGGGAGTTAAACTTCATCATAACATGATTCCAAAAGTACTATTGTATATACATTGTGGTCGACAGAGAAGTGGTTACCAAGACTGCCAACAAGAAATGATTCATGAAAAACAGTAGGGTCCACAATGGTGCCGATTCCATCGCTGGGCGGTAAGAAGAATCCCAGAAGAAGAAGGACAAAACCCAAGGAGAAGCCGGCTAAAGGGCCTGCAGCTGCAACCTTGAGAAGGTCTTGGCGTTTGGAGACAATGTTCCTTATTCTTGTGATAGCACCAAAGGAGCCTATCTGCCCATCGACATAGATCATTAGAGCCTAGATATCTCGTTATGAAGAAATTATATAAAAAATTTTGATATAGAAGTAGAAACGGTGGTGGCAAGGCAGGATAAGGTTCCCACCATAGGGATCAGGGTTCAACATGCATATTACCTGCCAACTTGGGACAAAGTATGGAACCCCAAGCATAATCCCAGCGTCTTTAGCAACGATTATGTGGCCCAACTCATGTACCCCGAGAATAAGTGCAGTGACAAGGGCTCCAGGAAGGCCATTGTACAACAACTCGGGGTTGTCAACAGTTGATCTGCACCAGTCATACATGTGCATAGATTTTCAATTAATCAAGGCACAAAAGAAAGATTTGGCTAATGCGCTTCATTTTCACAAGGAAAAGACATGAAAGACAAAGAAGTATAAAGATAGATAATTCCATACAGTAAGTTGGACTGCAGTTGAGGTACATTTCTAAGAAGCAGGGTAAAAACTGTGACTATTCCAAAAGCGCCTGCTGCAAACCATTCAGGTACCGCTGGAAAAGAACCAATAGTGTCATAATTAGGATGCAAAAGAGAGTTCTTGCACAGAATACACAGTTGATCTTAAATGGCTAGTCGTTGCTTTTTAAGCTCCAAGTACCTGTTGTCTCTGGTTGCAGTGTCTTTCTTGGAACTACTACTGCAATTGGTTTATCATCCTCCGGATTAATGAGAAGGAAAAGTTTATACTCATTGCCAAATTTGGTCTGCAAGATGTGTGGAAAATGATTCAGAAGTCACTCGTAGGGCATTCAAAAGCAAGCAAGCATATAGAGTTCATACGTGCAGTCTCTTTGTTAACTTATCCCAGCTTTTAGCAGCTTGCCCACGCAGGTTTCCCTTAAACAAGACTCCGCCCTGTAAAATAAAAATCAAAAGATTCTGATCATTTACGTAGCGCTTCATATATAGCTAAAGTATTTGAATAACTGTGTCTAATTCCTATGGCACCTTAAATTCTTGTAGAAGGATTAATAGGTTATGAAGATAAACAACTACTGGTATCTTGAACATGAAAATTCATTAACGGTCCTGGAAAATGAACCAATAAACATCATTCACTAACCTCATAGGGCTCCTGACTTGTGACAAAGAAAGTGTCAAACCCAAACACTTGATCCTTAAGTATGTCAACCGTTTCCTTTGGAATCCTGAATGACTCATCTAGCTGTTGGGTAAGATTGGTGAATTAACCTTCCACAGAAAATTCATCAATCAGGACAAGAGTTGAAAACACTTCATATGCTTACCTTCAAGCCTGGGAGAGGGGACCCTGAAGTAACTTGCACATCCTCAACCTCCTACCAAAATAATAAGTTTACAATGAGAAAATGTTGCCATGATTAATTAACAACTAGAGAAAGCCAATCCCTTATACTGATTCGTCTGCTTATCTACTGAATCGCAGTTGCAACTACAATAATCTTTCAAGAATGATAATCAGAAGAAGGACAATGTATACAGTTTGAACACGAATACGCGTTAATTTCAAGCAGATTGATGGAGGAAGCCCCATTGGATTCAAACAAAAATGCAATGCTAGGTAGCAATTGCAACACTTGAATGCGGAATACAGATAAAGTACCACGGTTCCACCTTCAGCTTTGGCTTCCCCATTGACATTGTTGATTTGATTCAGCATTATAGGCTGAGAATCAGGCTGGGGAACTTGTTCAGCCGGTGAATCGACTTCCGATTCCTCTCCCTCGCTTCCTGCAGGTGCATCATTTTCCTGAAGATAGATGATACTGATAGGCTCAGCATTCAACTATCAGGGTTTCCAGTGAGGAGCGAATGTCAATTAGTAGCTGAACCATTTTACCTTATCGTCATTGTTCTCAGGTTCAATCTGCGTCTCCGTCGCTCTACAAACTATCCTTCTTGTCTCATAGAGCCTATACTCGAATACGATGAACTATCTAATTACTGACCGGAAATGGAAATGAATTCATTCCGAAAAGCCATAATGAAGCTGAAGTTGAGACTTACTTTGGAGCCAGGCAAAGCTTCAAATCTCTCGCCCGATACCGTTTCAGCCGGCGGCAAGAAGCGACGAATGTTGCGGAGGATGGCGGGGAGCGAAGGTCGCAAAAACAAGAGCTGCAAATCGCCGGCGAGTAGAGCAGCAATGGACTACAATCACCGCGGAGAATCACTGAAGTGCTCATTTCTGTGTCTGCGCGAAAGAAGAGAACAGGACTCCTTTTCAATTAGCCGAATCGAAACCCTAGCTCTCCATACAAATTTCTCAAAATTAGGAGCTGTCTTCAGACTGGTGAAGATTCGTTGAGGTGATTCCAATCTCCACCGCCGCCGGCTTATCTGGTGATTTCTCAGGTGGGTGGAGCTAGCAGAGAAGGAGAAATCCTAAAGGAATTATCCGTTGATTCGTCCGTTGCCCGCCTAATGATATTTTCAGTCTTTCGAGGTATCTCGTCTAGCCGCTTACATTTTGCCGCGTGTTCAATAAAGTGTGTTTATTCAGCAACTTAAGGTACAATATACAATATAGTCCGGATATTGTCAGCCCGATTTCAACCATTGATCCGGTCGAGAAGTAGGTTAAAGAGTCGTGGTTGAATCGATTTAGCATGTTTAATTTAGATATGTAAAATAATTGTTGATGTCACATCTATTGCGTAGTTATATTAATTATTTCTAATTTCAATAACTTTTTGACATTTATATTCAAATAAAATACAATATTACAAAAACATGACAAAGGTTCAAATATAACATACAATGTCAATATCAAACGTTTATACTTAAATCTCAATATAGAAAAAACGTATCGCATACTTGAACCAACATATAACATCTACATTCAAATACTCGTACACAGAATTCAAAATATAAAAACTAAAGTACTCAATATTCTTCTTATGTGAAAAAAACTAGGGTAATTTCTATTTTTTATCCTAATCTTTTTAGATTCTTTTATATTATCCAAACTTATCGAAATAGTAAGAATTACACAACTGTTAAATTTCAGTTAGCAATTTTGTTAGCAATATTGATTTGACAACATGATACTGACTTGGAAGAGGCACATGAAGGTTAACATTGCAAAATTTTAGTATTTTAACAAAGAAAATAGTTACAAAATTATTAGCGATAACGTAAAAATGGAGAAATGGCTAATATTTTGATGCATTACGAAAGATTTGGTTAATTAATAACATTTAAATAGGTTTGGATAATATAAAAGAATCTGGAAAAAAAATTGAATAAAAAGTAGACATTATCCAAAAATGAAAAAACTACTCAAATCTTCAAAATATTCCTATGGGGTCCAAAGGTAAGTATAAGATGAGAAATTGTAAGATATAGGCACAAATTCATGTTTAATACAGTGATGAAATTGTTGATTTGAGACTATAATTTTAAAGGTTTGACAGTTAACAATCTCATTTAATTTTTTTATAATGGTGAGGAATATCGTTTAAATTTTTAGCTTGTTTTGAAATAATTTCAAAATAATTTGGCCAGCCAATCAGATCAGTCAGTTTATTCGGGTTGGATAGAGTCCAGGCCTACTCTCTATTAGGTTCATGTCACCTTATTAGAATACCAAATTTAGATCGAAGTGGTTTGACTAATTGATTAGCCCGCGGTTCAATGACATTGCAATTGTTGGGCCTAGTAGGAAGACACGCAGCCCGTGAGCCCAAAGAGCATCGAAGGCCCATGAAAGAACGAATAAGGCCCAAGCCAGAGATAGTGGGCGAGAGCGGTCTTTATGGGCCACACGATGAGACCGCCCGACATCTGGGAAGGGCAAGGCCAGAAGACCGCCCGACACTCTGGCTTCACGATATGGAATCTGACAGGAAGACGTTAGCAAAGTCAGAGGCGCTCTAGACCGCCCGACATGCATTAAATGCGCACAGTCGAGCCGAGACTAGTATAAATACCCATTGTGAGGCCACATTTATGGTAACATCTATCTACTCGATTCTCTCTCTTATTTACTCCACATCCACTTCTCTCTCTAACTTAGGCATCGGAGGAGGTCCCAGGGCACCCCCTGTGGACCTTTCTTGCAGGACTTCGAGGGCCGCCTCTCATCCACCCAGGACCGTACGAAGCCAGTGAAGCCTCGCAAAACCGCCCGGTACATACCATAAACAGCAATAGATAATGTCATCTTATTACACAAATCATTTTCCATGTGAAATTTAGACTGCTTTCTGTTATTAAAATTTGACAAATGTTACACAACTCAGTAACTCATCTCCCTTATGAAATTTAGGCTACTATCCACTATTATAATTTGCACTGGAATCTGTTCAGATGTTTTCTCAAACAATTCACTAAGGGTGCGTTTGGATAAGTGTATTTTAAATGTAAGGTATTTGAAATACTAGCATTTGAAATGAATGTATTTGAAATATTAGCATTTGAAATACATGTAATTCAAATTCATTGTTTGGATACTCATTTGTAATTTGTTTGTATTTTGTATTTTACGATTTTCAATTTGAATTTTTAAATTTTGGTCACTTACTACAAATTTTGGTAAATTACAGTTTGGTACCCAAATTTATTTTTTCTTACAATTTAGTACCTAAAATTTTAAAATTTTACAAAAAAGTCCTGAAATTTTGATGGTAAAATTACATTTTGGTACCTTTATATGTTTTTCCTCACACTATAGTACCTAAACTTTTCATATTTTACAAATAGGTCCAATTTTTTGTTATGAGGTATTTCAAATCACTAGTTGTTGAAATGTATTTGAAGTTGACAAAAAATACACTAGACGTGTATTTGGAAATCACCCCATGAATTTGACACAAATCCAAATACCAAATGTAATTAATATCCAAACACATGATTTGGTATTTAGAAATCCAAATCACAAATACCAAATCCAAATCATTGTATCCAAACGCACCCTAACACTTTATCCACAATTCCATACACTCGTAACAAGTTAGGCTGAAACCATACACCTACATCACAAACAAGTTGGGTCAGTTTCCCAAAGGCCAAAACAAAACTATCAACAGCTTTCCTGATTCCCGTATTCTTGGAACTCCCTACACCACTATAAACCTGCTCATTCATTCCTACAGACAGTCGTCTTCCAGGGTCCAAATCCAGCCAAGAGATCTACAAACAAGCCTTACAACAAACCTCCTAATCATTACATAACCATAGCCAAAAAAGCAGAACTTACTTGTATTCTCAACCAAATTTCACAACCATTCCTAGCTCTTCACATCCCACATTCTCTTCCGTGGCCTAGGGATGTCTCTGCCAAACAACTTCAACAATTTCTCCGGCAATGGTGATGGCTCAAGTTCCGCGATGTTTGTTGGCTCATCATAACGAGGACGCTTCCTCCAGCCATGGCAAGGCGGCCTATGCTTATCACTCATGGGAGATAGAACAGGAGCTGGATGTTCCTCAAAGCATGGAGCCATGGAGTCGTTTTTTAGGTTAGGAGCCGGGTCCAGGCGGCCAGGAACTTTACTTACTTCTGCTGGGGGTGTGAAGACCTTGCATGCTGGCGAGGAGAGACGTGGAGCTCGATGTTCATCACGGGGTGGAGCCACAGAGTTGGAGACCTGGTCTGGTGGGGCAGCATCTTCGCATTCTTCAGCTGGGGATGTGAAGACACATTCTGCAAAGGAGAGAGTTGGACCTGGATCTTCAATAGAGCATGAAACCATGGAGTTGCTTAGCTTAGAAACGTGGCCCAGAGGTCCAGCAGCAGCGCCTTTTCCCCTTTCTTCGACCGGGGATGTGAAGACACTGCATTCTGCCAAGGAGAGGGAATTATTGGGTTTTCATTAGTCAGCTGAGTGATTTACTTGATAGCACGAAACCAGGCAATTCATCCTACTTAATTAAGTAAGCAAAATTTCATTACCAGATTCAGGAATGGGGAACCGAGGATTCACAGCTGCCTCGGTCTGTGACGCACTGTCTAGACCATCATCAGGTGGTGATGAAAGTGTAGCAACCTCTTCATGAACAGGTGGTTGTGGTGGTGGAACACTAGAGGACCCAGCTTCAGAGAGTATGTTGCTGTTGCCACCTAAGTCGTCATCCTCTGAGCATTCCGCCTTCACCAACAAGAAACACATGAGAGAAGCAACCAATGCAACCAATAGTCAAACAAAGATTCCTTTTCTGGGGAGAAGACTTCACCATGTAAGTTTCAGCTCAAGATCATAACCAAATGCGTAATGCCAGCCGGCTTTGAGTTCGTAACAGGCAGATTACAAGCCATTGCAACAAAGACAAATAGCAAGTAGTCAAGTACGCAAGCAAGCATCGGTTAGAGAACATGGCTCATGGCTGGCCACTAGCTCTAAACCCTTGAGTTGTTTCATTGAAATCTCAGATGGTGCATTGATGAAATTCGACAATGGCTTTTCAATTTCAAGTAGGTAAAGAGCATATATCCAACTTTCTGGTAACAAGACAAGGAAAAGGATCAAAGGGTTTTACCGCTGGGACGTCTTTCTCCAGGATGGCTTCAACGAGGGCTTTGTAGGAATCCATCTCGATAAATATCCAACCATCATTGCCACCGTAAGCCTGGACCGAAATTCCATCAATTCGGTAAACGAACACAAAATTCAGAGAACGAAAAGGATTAATCTTTGGACACTCACTTTCAAGAGCTCGGTGATTGTTTGGTTGATCAGTTTACGGGGGAAGCCCATCATCAGCATTGCATCAATGGCGGCGTCCTTTCGCTTCAGACCCACCTGAACCGGGAACAACAAGAGGAGAGAGAAAGCCAAACGATCAGAAAGAAGGAAACTTTCCCCCCAAATGGGATTTCAACATAGAAAGAAGTAAGGGAGAAGAGAGTCCAAAAGGTAGAAAGAATCAGTGCCCCATCACCTTCTTCCGGCCTCTGGGCGCCATTGTTGTCGCCTGAAAAAAAAGGAAGACGCAAGAACCCCAATTTTCTTTCTTTTGTCTTTTCTCCTCCTCCTTCGGGAAATCACAAAATAACAAAACCCTGAAAGTGAAATCGGTAAACGGGAAGACCAGAAGAATTCTTCAAGAAGTAGAAATGCAGAATCAGCCACTGTGCTCTCGCCGGCCGACGTCCGCCTAGGATTTTCAGGCTTTTGGGCCAATGCTATTCCTATCCGGGTCTGTCGTTCCGTTTTACCTCCGGTGGGACTGATAGAGAGAGGTGGTCCGCCCAGAATCAGGTTGAAATCAACAAATCATGCCAAGAGGGTGTCATGGAGTCAAGTCAAAGGCGAGTCAAAGTAGGCCCATTAAGATGGTGGTTTTGGATTAGAGGGCAAATGGGGTGACCTACAAACAACAATAGAAAATTCGGTTTTGACCTTTTGAGATCATCTTAGGGAAGTGGATTAAGATTAATTAATTGTTAAACACTTATGTTATATGTATATTTTAATAGGACTGTGCATATAGATGGGTTGTGGTGCATAAGAATATATAATTAGAGAAAACGATGTTGATAGGAAATCTGAAAATTTATTATAACAATATCTCAATTGAGTAGTTTTGTTTTATGTAATAAAAGGTTTTTGAGAGTTTGGTTGTGGTTTTCGAGGTGTGCAACGGTTGAATTTAATTATCGATCTCTAATTATAAAAGAACTAATTCGAAAGTGAAGAAAATTTGAGGATTAAAAACACACGTCAGAAGTTTTTTTTTTAATTCGGTTGCTTTAAACCATTCGTTAATAATTATATACAATAGTAAAAATTTAAACACTGGACCACATATATTTAATTCAACTTGATCCAATCCAAATACGATAGATCAAATTGTTGCGCAACCCCAATAAAAGAGGTGAATAATGAGAAGTTTGGTTTAGGGAAAAATCACAAATCCAGTTAAAGGAGTGAGACGGTGCGAAAAACTACATCATATTCAACACAAAATATACTACCTTACGGTTTTTGTGACAAATAAAATATAGTGAGACCTTGTTCTTTTGCTCTTCGGTTTTCCCACATCCATTCCACTCAAGATCTTCATCCTTTCCCATGATAATAGTGTTTATTATGTAACCAGCCATTTACCACTTCATACAAACACAAACGTATTATAATTTGCATACCTAGACATGAACATCAGGAATAGAGGAAGACCTTTTCCCAATACTGCGATTTTCTTTCAAACTTTCACAAATAACAAACCTCATCCCCCTGCCACATTTTCTCAGGAATATAACAGCAAGTTGTCTAAGACACAGACAAAAAGATAAAAAACAACTTGTAACAGTAACATATGTGATACAGAGAAAAGGCAGAGTCAATCAACCTGCTACATATTCAAACCCAAAACCACTAACAAATGCTATGGAGGCGGCGGCCGCCGCAGCTTAATGATGCTTGGCGGCAACCGGCGGCGGGCACTGATAGCACTTGGCAAACAGCCCAAAGGTGTCGACTTGCCGGACGAAATTGGTGACACTGGCCCATCCTCCCAGCCCAAATCCAACCACGAACACCCACACCACCACGAATGCGTTCACTATGAACATCGCCGTCCAGCTCTTCAGAAACACCGGCGGCTTCTCTGCTGCATTCTGCACATTGATTTTTTTTTTCCACACACAAAACCCCACCAAAAAATGTAAACCACAATCCACCGTAAAATTATACCAATTCAAGGTAAACCGTAACGAATCCGTTTAACATGCTGATGGGTTAAGTGTTCGTACATACGTTCTAACAACGTCGGATTACCGATCATGCGGTCTTAGTTGTTAAATACGTGTAGATGCATTATTGGTACGAATTGGTTAGGATGTCATGTCAACTCATTAGTGATGACGTGAGGTGTGGGTTGGGAGGTTTCTGTGTGTCATTTTGCAAGAGAAGAGAATATGAGAGTGAACCTAAAACTAACCTACCAAGATAACTAAAATTGAAAAAGGATGTTCCAAGTTCCAACTACTCACTTTTCTTGTCCTCGTTAAAACTGATTAGTTATTCATTGATCTCTCTATCAAATATTAATCAGCCCTCTAATCCCTCTGTTTTGTCTGTAATACAATCAACACTATTCACATCTAAACCGTAATCCTAATCGATTATGGAAACAGATAAGTCCAAATTATGGCCTTAACAACTAGTCTTGTTATCACTGTTATCAACCTGTCACCATCTTCAACAGCAATGGCCAAGAGAAGAGAAATGGGCTTGAATGGGGCCCATTCATTTATTTTGTGCCAATACAGAAATTCATTTACTCACCAGGCGGGCCGAGGCGGATCGATAGGTGAGCATATGGGCCGTGGCAGGGATGATGTAGACAGTGAAGCTGACGAGCAGAGCACCCACGGCGGAGTTGATGGGCCCAAAGAAGGGGAACACGATGGCCAAGAACCATATTGGCACCACCACGGGCAATCTCACGAGTGCCCTCTTCAACACGCTCTCGGTGTCGTGCATTCCCACCACTTTCTCCCACACGAAATACAACGGCGTGCAGGCGAACCCGAACGTTATGAACTGCGAGCCGGAAAAAATCCGCCCAAATCGTCAACCCAAAGGTCGAGACTTAAAAGAGTCCTTGTAATGTGTAGTGTAGGAGGGAACATTAATCTAAACCTGATGAATGAGCATCAGGATGACCGCACCGTCGCGCCAGCCGGTGCGAGGGAGGAGGGAGAAGGCGTTGGAATGGGTGAGTAATTCGTCTCCGAACGCCCAGTACATGGCTGCTGCCGATGGCAGGGTCAGGGTGAACACGTAGAGCGTCGCGAGCAGGTATATGTACTTGAATTTCTGCGGCTTCCACATCGCGTGCATTATTTCCCTGCACGGAAGGTTATTTCGAATAAGTTTGCGCGACGCGCGACGACTTGATAAGTACACCACATTCGACCGAATTACGATCTCGTTTCGACATTTCGGAGTAATGTTAGTTAGTACTTACACAGTAACAGCATGACCACCAAATGTGTACAATATGTTGGTGGCGCCTGTGAAGTACAGATCCAGCTTCTTGGGTCCAGAGTGAACCACGCCAGGATCCTGTCTCACGTAACAGAATGTTTTGAGTCAGGATATGCAAAAGGTTAATACTTACTTAATACACAATTGTAGTGAACAGTAAATTCTGATTTTTTTTACCTGGCCATGAACTAGGGCTGCTGCGGTTAAGTACCAGGCGGTGTAAGTGGTCATTCCAAGGCCAAGGAAGGACCAAATTCTGTAGTTGTGGAAGGAAGGGATGAAGACGGTGGTGGCGCAGCAGGCTCCAAATATGTAAGTCCACGTCCTCTTATCGAACTTGTCGTTGATGTAGTATATATTGCTGTAATGTAACGAAAATCACAGCATGAGTTTATTAAATTATCTAAAGAAAACAAAGATTTGAGTCGAGCCCATTATAGAATTGGGTAAAACAAAACGAGGGTAAACGTCATAATTATAATAGTCATCGCAATTATGAACAAAAATCTGACCTTGCACAGGCAATAAGCTGAATGACAGAGCCAAAGAGGAGGAAAGTGCAGTTGAATGCCAAGCCAACTGCTTTCCAAGTCGGACCCAGCAACCCATCCAGCACCTCGAACCACTGTTGCAATTTACAAGCCGAAAATCACTATGTCTGATTGCGCTTCAATTGTTCACTTTAAGAAAAGGTTGTGGGCGAAAGGGGAATTGACCTGGATGACATGGTTCTTGAAGCTGACATTCTCTTTCTCTTTTCTGGTTCGGTACTCAACATACAGAACACTGATCAGATAAGCAGTCCAACTGCCCATGAATCCGTATAAGAGCTGCAGTATTATCCCTGAGAGCATCCCCATTTGGGAGAAGGAGTATGGCAGAGTCAACAGCACTTGCGCAACCTGATGATTAACAAGTTGAAAATGGGAATTCAGAACCCAGGAAGAAGAAGAAGGAGAAAAGATGTGAACTTTAGAAGTGGGAAGGGACCTGATTGGAAGCACAGCTGAACCAGGCATCATAGACAGAGCCACCGTGCCAGAAAATGCTCTTGAGGCTAAACTCGGATTGATGATGAAGGTCGCCGCCGTCATCATCGTGCTCTGGTTCTTTCCCGTCCAGGTGGTCGCCGGCGGAAGGAGAAGAAACAGGGACGGTTTCGTCGAAGCTGGAGACTATGGCTTCTTCGGCTTGCTTCTCTGACAACATTTTTAATGTCTCGATTTTACCCTGATTCTGTAGATCTGAGATACGGTGAGTTGGTGAAGTGTTGAAGGGGATTTATATCCAGTGATGGCAGAGCACTCTGTTTTTTTTTTTTTTATTCCACTGTTTGACAAATGTGAGACTCTCCAGCAAATAAGCTTTGCCCACCCCGCTTCAAGAATTTAGCTGCCTTTTTCCGTCCATGCTCTTTCTCGTTTCTCTTTGCTTCTGCTCGCTCTTTGACTGTAAATCAAAACCCTGGAGCAAAGCAACAAATATTCTCTCGACGTTTGTTTCCTGATAAAAAAATCAGATGGGGATAAAAGGGAAAATCTTTCGGAGTGACGAGATTGTCACTAATGCCATTTAATTGTTCACTCACCAGTCACCAACCACCGGCTTAAAAATCCAAAAACAGGGGAGACTCTTCTATTTCCCGCCCTTTTAAGACGAAAATTGAGTGATTCTAGAGAAATATCTCTGAACCAAAAAGGGAAGCTCCTGGGGAAAGAGGAAGAACAGGGGTTGGAAAGGAACAAACAGAGTTTGATGGGTGCTCTGTTTTCTTTTCTTCTTGAATTCGAGCTCTGCAGCTTTGGCAGAGAGAAACTCGCTTCACTCAGTGGCTTGGCTTCCTCTTTTTGGTGGGCTGTAGGCTGAACTGGATTAGCGTTTGATGAAAAGAAGAATCTTGTGAAGTTGCTTTGTCTTTTCCCTTTGGGGTTTCTCTTCTCTGGATATATATACTGCGAATTTCTTCTTCTTCCTTCTGTTCAAGATTTGATGCAGAGACAGAGGAGAGAGAGACACGCGCACACACACGAGTGAGAGGAAGTGTTACTGAGCTTCCTTCCCCATTATTGTCTCTCTTTGCTTTATGCTTGATTTAATTTGATCAATTATGGAAATTGTGTTTTTTTATTGATCACCTTGACAATTTTTCTCCTCACGAAATATGGTATAAAAATCTTCCATATTGAATTAATTACCTTATACATTCCAGTTAATTGTGAATTTTAACTTTTGTTCAATTAGGCAATTAATTCCTTGAAGAAAGAAAACATCATAGTTGATAATGATATAACAAGTCAGTAGGTGTTTGAATGTGATTCATGGCATTACTAGTACAAATTCTTTTCTATCTGCAAATCAAGATGCTTGCAGAGTCACCTTGTCATTATGGATAAAGGATTGAGTCCCTCTTTGAAATACTTAGTGTGTCATGTGTCAAAAACGAGTTGATCCTAACAAAGGTGACATCTACGAAATTCCTGATGGTTCTGGAGCTATGCGCGTCGCCCTAGTCACCACTCGTCACTCTCATGATTCTTGGCATCGTCGTTCAGGTCATCCATCCTCCAAGTCTCTGTTGCGGCTTCTTCTAGTTCATTCTCTTCCTCATACGAGTCGTTCGGTTTCTCATTGTAACTCGTGTTTGTCGAATAAGAGTCATAAAGTCCCTTTTGGATATTCTAGTCTGTCTAGTAGTCGTCTGGTTGATCTTTTGTTTTCAGATGTTTGGGGTCCTGCCCCTGTTTGTTATGAAGATGGCTACTCTTATTATCTAGTTATTATCGATCACTTTACTCGTTATATTTGGTTCTACCCTCTTAAATTCAATTCGATGTTTTGTCCGTCTTTCTTGTCTTTAAGAAGCTGGTCGAAAACTATTTCCAAACCTCTATTCGTCGTTTTTATACTGAGTGGGGGGGGGGGGGGGGGGGGTTCAAAAACTTAAATCCGATATTTCATCTTATGGCATCACTCATCTCCTCACTCCCCCGTACACTCTGAGCATAATGACCTTTCTGAACGTAAACATCGTCATATTGTCGAGATTGGTATTAGTTGCTTCGTCAAGCTAATCTTCCGTTGTCTTACTGATCATATACTATTTACTAACATCATGTGTTAATTTTAATACGTGTGGGAGACTCCAAATACTTAATCTGGCGGTACTATTACTGATCTTGAACTTGAATGTCTCATGTTTGAATTAATTTGATGTTTTAACCTCTTCAAATCATGTTAAACTAACACTAACACAAGGAAGATGATGAGTGGAGGACTAGCCTTCACAACAACAAAAGCAAAACACCACCACATGATTTGATCAACGAGTTGCCATTCTTTCCTTTTTTTTCCCCTTATAACGTAAAACGATTCTTAAACAAGACATACATTATTACATACTCTTCTTTTTTTCTCAAAGAAGACCATTTGTATTAACGAGAAATAATCAGATACAAAGAGTCACATAGCTGAAAACATCAAAGAAACAAAATCGAACCCTACTAAGGAGGGTACGATGAAAGCACTTTTAATTTCTTACCACCAAATAGACAACCCTATACTAGTTCGACCAACAGCCAATCAAAAATTGACAGCAGGCTCCAGATTTTTTGTTTTCTTTTGCTTAATGTATGGAACCTAAAACGGCTATTTTCTTATCAGGAGAATTGTTTTCCAATGATAAGAATGGGTTTAGTTAGTGGGATTTGAGGGGGCCATTTGCTTTGAGCTACCACCAGTCCCATCATCTTCTTAATCTTTCTCCTTAATCGCTTTCTTTTCAGTTCTCTTTATCGCAACTTTTCCCTAATATGCTCCCTGTCTCTCTTTTCTTCTCTATTGTAGTTATCTTCTTTGACTAATAATCATATTTTTTCACCAAAGTTAAAATTAGTTTGAGTGGTTCAGGAAACCCTAGCTAGCTAATCTTATTCTCACTTCCAGTTGCAAATGGAAGACGATAGGAGATTTTTTGTACGTTCAAAATGATACAATTTGTTTGAGCCAAGATACCCACGTGCGCTTATCCTCCGCCTCGTCACTTCTCTGTAATACGAGCGCCTGGAACCTGCACCCACAAGCGCCTAAGGGCCTTGGTCGACCCGTTAGCACTCCGAAGCTCAAGTCAGTGCACTTTTCTAGAGAGATAAGTGCCGAGAAATATTTTAGTGAGAGAAGCCAACCTGCGTAAATGCTACCTACCGAGTACTATTTATACTCGCCGAAGTCCCAACGGTCATCCTGGCACTTGAACCCACGTCACCGCCTCATTTAATGCACTGTTCGTACAAGAGTCAGGCGCCTGTACGTGGCCGCCTGAGAACACCCCGATAGGGGGCGCCCAGCAGGGACCACTTCGCCAGGTGGCCTCTTTTCCCAACTCCTCCCTCCGTACCACTTGTCCGTATTCCTCTTTTGTCGTCATGCGCCTGTCCTCCGCTAAGTGCCCTAGTCTATCATTTGGGCCTATTTTCTCCTTCCCCCCTCATGGGCTTGGGCTTTTCTCTACTTCCCCAACAATTGTCCCCCAGTTAGGTGCTCATAGCTAACGATGAGTGCCTAACTATGTATAAATGGGCCGATACTACTTCCTGTACACGCCTTGTTGTTGTGTCTCCTTTCGCACGCCACTCTATAAGCGCTTCCCTTACATGTCCTTGTCCCCCCGTGTCCACCACTATACCTGCGCGCTCCTCGCAGCCGTGTCCCCCACCGTGTACACCTCTACGGGCGCTTCTTCCATACCCTCTTGACCCCCTGTATCTACAATCATACTGACATTTGCCCACGTCTACCACCGAGAACTCGTAAACCCTTTCTTTCCATTTCTTCGATTTCCCTCTCCGCCTTCCACCGCTTTCCTTTACCCCTGCCAAAGCCTTTGTCGACCTGCTCTGAAATGCCCATTCTCCCATCAATTCTACATAATAGGCGCTTACTAACCTTCTGTTTCAAGCGCCCCACCTTTTCCCACAAGCAGGCGCCCATCTATACTCCGCCCCCCTCACCGTGCATTTCAAATTTGGGGAAAAGGTTTTTTTTTTTTTTTGAATTTGAAATGGACGGTGAGGATTTAATCCTAAGGCCGGGCGCGCATTCCCAGATCTGCCCGTTGAGCTCCTCTTCATATAAATACGCCGGTCGCTGTCCTCTCTTCTCATTTTTGCGAAACCTCTCTCTCTCTAACTTCCTCTCTCTAGACCTAGACGCCTGGGCGCTTGCTGTACCAACAAATAAGTGCCAAAACATGTCCCGCCGTTATGGCTCAGGCGCCCCATCTCCTAACGCTGTGCAAGACACCGGCACGGCGCCCGACGTTCTCTCCGTGTTGGCGCAGCACTTCTCTCCCGATCCCCTCCGCGAGGCCGGCGGTTGGACACCTCGCAATAAGAGCCAGGCGCCCGTTACTGAGGACGTGTCCACGACCACTACGGTCGACGCCCCTGAAGGATCCGCCGCTAAGGAGAATACCGTCGTGGTGGAGGAGCCCCCTAGCGCACAGGCACCGGCGACCAGCGGTGCGCCTGATTCGGCAGCGCCCGCAAACCCTGATCCGCGTAAGTTTTTTTTTTTTTTTTTTTTTAGGCGCCCCAACCCTAAGAATGTAGGATTGATGTGGCCGTTTCCCTCGAACCTTTTAGGCGTGGCGCCCGCATCTCCTCCTTTGGTTGAATTAGCGATGTCTCCGATGTCAGCTGATTCAGGCGCCCCCTCGGACGGATCGGTGAAGATGAGGAGATGGGTGGATACCTTTCCCTCTGGTCAGGCGCCTACCGAGACCAGCCATTTGACCGTGGTCGAAGCTGGTCCCGATCAGGTTTCCACCGTAAAGGCGCTTGAACTAGAAAACTTGGCCGTCTCTCTACAACTTCCCCTTACCTGGGCTTTTGCGCCTGCGTCCCGCGTGGCTCGCATTGGTGTTATTGGTCCCCGTTGGCTTGGTATTTATCGCGAATATTTCCGATTTGGGCTCCGCTTTCCCTTAGACGCGATTCTTGAAGGAATTTTGTCGACATGCCAATGCTCCATTGGGCGCCTATCGCCTTCGGTCTTTCTTATCCATATTCTGTTTAGGTTGAAATGTCGGCAACATAACGTCGAGCCCACGTTCAATCTTTTCCATCACTTCTTTAAGATGCAGTATAGCAATAACTGTCTCTCGCTTCAGAGGCGCCTAGATATCCCCGACCACTTCTTATTAGAGGCGCCTAAGCTAGGTAGAGAGTGGTTTAGGGGCTTCTTCTTCATGAAACCTCGTAAAGAATCGTTTTACGAAAGTGGCGCCCCTTTCACAAGGGGATGGGTGTTTGGTGACCACGAGGCTTTTAATATCGAGGTAACCTTGACGGACGCGGAGAAGGAAGGCGCCCGGCTTCTTTCTTTGCATCCTGTTTGTCTTAAGTCTACCGAAGCCCAGACGCCTGTCTTGCATGAGTATTACCGCGACGGTGGGCTATTATATTTCATGCGCCTATTCTTCTTCCCGCCCGATTCATGCTCTTGCTTACCGGTTTTCCTTTGTTTTTGTTTGTGCAGGGGCGGACTTCACCTCCGTTGCCTCGTTGATGAAGTCCCAGTTCGCGAACCTGGGGTTGGTGGCCAAGAAGGCGCCCACTTCGAGAAAAGGTGCTAAAAAATCCGGTGGGAAGGGCAAGGCAACCTCCTCCAAAGGCGCGACTTCTACCCGGGCCAAGTCTTCCGCGACTGAAACACAGGCGCCTGAGCCTGCGGTGAGCAAGGGGCGCCCCACTCGAAAGGGCAGATCTCCTAAGAGGATCAAGCCCAAGAAGGTTACCAGTCCCGAGGCGCCTACTGATATCTTGGGTACAGGGGAGGCGCCCGATGCAACGGAGGCTATAGAAGCCTCAGCACCTATTGTCGACCTTATTCAAGGGGAGGATGTTGTGGAAGATGAAGTGCCTTTGTCCCAGAGACTGAAGAGGAAACTGGAAGGCGCCCAGGGTGAGTCGGGGAATCGCCCCCGGGTAGATGATGACATAGAACTGCCAGAGTCGGTGAAGAAATGGCTTCAACCGCCAAAGCATAAGGTGACCATAACTTGTTCAGACCGGGCCGCATTGGAAAGGAGTTCTGCCATCCACATGGTATTAGCCGCTGGGGACGTGCTCCGGGCGCCCCTGGAGCTAGAGAAGGCCGATCCACTGGCGGAGATTTGTCGTCTTAATGCCCAAGTAAATAGCTCGATTGTTGTTTTCCTAGTCTTGTTCTAGTGAGTGTATATTGACAGGCGCCCCACTATGCTTTGGCAGATGATGCTTGTGGCCAAGAAGGTTGTCATGGAGCGAGAGGCTCTGCGCGCCGAGGCTAACGAAGCGGCCACTTCTCTTGGTGTGGCCCAAGATAACCTGGAGACAGCAAGAAATCGCCAAGAGGAACTCATAAAGTTGTGCGAGGATGCCCAACTTGAGGCCGCGAAGAGCGCCTCGCTTGTGCAGCGCACTGTTGATGAAGAGAAGGAGAAGTTGCGCACAGAGTACGAGGCGCGGATTGAGGAAGAAAAGAGGGCGCATGAGGAGACAAGGGTGTGGTTGGAACAGGAGAAGCTTGACTTGGACAAGGAGGCAGGCGCCTACAGGAGCGAAATCGACCTCCTTCGCCAAGATAAGCGTACTCTGAAGAAGGAGAAGAAGGAGCTGAGTAGGGAAAACGAGAAGCAACAGAAGAAGATACAGGCGCTCCGAGAGGAGAAGAAGGCGCTGGAGGATGAAAAGCAGGCGCGTAAAGAAGGCGCCCCACCCAAGTCTGAGCAGGCGCTGAAGGCAGAGGCTGCCCTCAACAGTATTCTGATCTTGCGAAGAAAGTTAGCGGCCGATCATCCCGACATTGATTGGAATGTCAATTCTATGGTGGATTTCGTGATTTCCTTCATGGAAAGCGGGCGCCCCGTAGTAGACGAGGTGCTTGATGATGGGGACAACGACGAGGAAGGAGATGATGGTGACGACGAAGATGATGATGCTTCGGCGTCTGGGTCCGGCAGTGGGTCAGCCGAGTAGGCTTTAGGCGCCTAGTGATTTCATTTTGTTTCTTATGTGCTTGCTAGTTAAACTCTAGTTAAACTCTGTGTTTTATTCGTTCCCCTCTTTTGTGTCAAGACTTTTTATGCTTGCCAATTGAACTCCGCGTTTTGCTTCAACTATTTCCTTTTCTATTCCCACGCCTATGTTATGGGGGCGCATAACACGTTCATTATTTATCAATTGCACGGGCGCAAAAGAGTGGGCGCTGTACTGGGCGCAAATGGTATGGGCGCTACATGGGGCGCAATGAGGTGGGCGCTACGTTACTACCTCTTAGATATCCACTTTCACATATAATAATTAATCCGATTCCAAAAAGTTTGGGCGCAAAATTGGGGCGCTTTACATGGAGAGGGCGCGAGTAGGGCGCTTTACGGGATAAGGCGGGCGCAAAACTAGGCGCTTTGGAAAACAGAACACACAAGAAAAACACAACTCCGCCATAGAATGGACTAGTCTTGCATGCTTACTCATCTTCAGGCGTCTGCTCCTCTGCTCCTTGCATGGTACTTGTCTCCGACTCAGGCGCCTCATATTTGCGCAAATTTTGTGCATTCCATGTCCTCTTGACCTTCTTGCCTGATAGGTGTTCCAGCTTGAATGTATTTGGACCAATGACCTCTTGAACGCGGTATGGCCCTTTCCACTTTGGGGCCAACTTCCCTTCGGCAGCCTTTGGGCGGAAATCCCGCTTTAAGACAAGGCTACCTCTCACGAGGTTGTGCGCCTTCATCTTCTTGTTGTAGTACCTTGCCACCTGACCCTTCATCGCTTCCAATCGCAACACCGCCATCTCTCGGCGCTCGTCCAATAGGTCTAGCTCATCAATACGCTCTTGGGCCTCCATAGACTCGCTTCGATGGGTCATCCTGAAAGTTGGGACACGCATCTCGACAGGCAACACCGCTTCACTACCATAAGTTAGCGCGAAGGGCGTTTCACCCGTGGCTACTTTGAAGGAAGTCCTGTGCGCCCATAGAACACTCGGTAATTCTTCAACCCATCTTCCCTTGGCTTCTGCCAATCTCGTGTGTAAGCCGTGCAAAATACTCTTGTTTGCTGCCTCGGCTTGTCCGTTGGCTTGAGGGTAGGCCACTGAAGAGAACCTTAACACGACCCCATTTTCATCGCAAAACTCTATGAACTTTTTGCAATCAAATTGATTTCCATGGTCAGTGATGATGGATTCCGGGAGCCCAAAACGCGTAAAGATGTTCTTCCTTGTGAATTTCCGCACTTGCGCCTCAGTGATTGAGGCCAATGGCTCTGCTTCAATCCACTTGGTGAAGTAATCAACCGCGACAATTAAGTACTTGTACTGACCAGGCGCCTTCGGAAATGGTCCCAACAGGTCCATGCCCCACTGAGCGAAGGTCCAGGCGCCTACATTTCCCTGCATAGGTGCCGCTGGGAGATGAATGTCGTTAGCATGGATCTGGCACTGGTGGCATGATGTCACGTGTCTCCCTGCATCCCTTCGCATTGTTGGCCAGTAATATCCTTGGCGGAGCAAAATTTTCTCCAAACTGCGGGCGCCTGCATGCATGCCACATGTTCCTTGGTGCACCTCGTTGATCGCCTCTAACCCCTCAGCCTCGGTAAGGCATCTCAAGTAGGCGCCTGAATGTGATCTCTTGTATAACACGTCATCCACGATGGTGCATCGAGCTGCCTTTCGACGAAGGCGCCAGGCATCCTTTGGGTTCTCCGGTACGACTCCTTGCGTTAGGAAGAGTCGAATTGGTGCCATCCACCCTTCCTGCACTCCCGATAGGATGGAGGCCATTACCACCTCTCCGTGTGGGACTTCTTTTGCTACAATCACCGTCCGACTCTCCTCAAAGTCTAAAGCCGTAGCCAACTTAGACAAAGCGTCTGCATGAGCATTCTCCTCTCTTGGGACATGCGTGAAAGTTACCTCTCGAAACCATGCGCACCTCTTCCGCACAGACTGCACATAGGCGCACAGAGCCTCCTCTTTTACTTCGTAAACTTCATTTAGCTGGTTGACCACCAGCGCTGAGTCAGTTTTCACATTAACCCTTTGGGCGCCCAACTCCCTCGCATAATGAAGTCCGGCCAGAACAGCCTCGTACTCAGCCGCATTGTTCGTTTTGAGGGTTGCAAAACGAAGCGCAATTTCATGAAGGGCGCCTAAAGGGCTAACGAGTACCATGCCGGCCCCGGCGCCTGCCCGACTTGCTGCTCCATCCACGTGCACTTGCCAGCATTCTTCAATGCCCGGCCCTCCGTCGGCCACACCTTCGGCCATGAAGTCTGCCAACACTTGAGCCTTAATAGCTGGACGGGGCGCGTAACTTATATCAAATTCACTTAATTGCACGGCCCACTTCACCAGGCGCCCAGACACATCCATTGACCCGAGAACCGTTCTTAGTGGCAGGTTGGTGAGCACCACGATGCTATGAGCCTGAAAATAAGGTCTGAGCTTGTTTGCGGCCATTACTACCGCCAAGGCCGCCTTCTCTATGGGTGCATATCGCGTCTCGTGGCCAACCATGGTGCGGCTGACGTAATACACCGGTCGTTCTTCATTTGTTAGCGAGTCTTTGGATATCAGTACAGCGCTCACAGCGATGGGGGACACCGCTATGTACAAGTATAGCACTTCCTTGGCTCTGGGCGCGGTCATTACCGTAGGCGCTATGAGTAGCCCCTTCAATTCTTCAAATGCCTTGTTGCATTCTTCTGTTCATCGAAACTTGGTGGCCTTTTTCAATACCTTGAAGAAGGGGGCGCCCCGGTCCGAGGCTTGCAGAATGAACCGTCCCAACGCCGCCAGCCTTCCCGTCAACACTTGCACCTCTTTCGGCGTTCTCGGGGGGGCCAAGTTCTTGATGGCCTCCACCTGCCTGGGATTGGCCTCAATCCCCCTCTTGGTTATCATGAAACCCAAGAACTTTCCAGCCTCCGCAAAGAACACACACTTTTTGGGGTTAAGCCTCAAATTGAATCGGCGCATTGTCTCGAAAGTTTCCCGGAGGTCCAGGATATGATCTAGGCGCCTCTTGCTCTTCACTATCAAATCATCCACATATGCTTCCACGTTTCTCCCTATCTGCTTGCGGAAGACTTGGTTTACCATACGTTGATAAGTGGCGCTTGCATTTTTTAAACCAAATGCCATGACACTATAGCAAAAGTTGCCAAAAGGTGTCATGAAGGCCGTTTTCGCCCGGTCCTCCTCCACCATAGGGATCTGATGATAGCCTGAAAACATGTCCAGGAAGCTGAGCGCTTCATGATAAGCCGTCGCATCTACCAGCAAGTCGATGCGAGGCATAGGGTAAGCATCCGTCGGGCACGCCCGGTTGAGGTTAGTAAAGTCCACGCACATCCTCCAATCTCCCGACGGCTTTGGAACAAACACAACGTTGGAGAGCCACGTAATGTACCTCGCTTCTTCCACAAACCCCGCCTCTCGTAACCTATCGACTTCATGCCGGAGCGCCTCTTCTTTCTCGGGGGTCAAGTTTCGTCGCTTTTGTTGCACCGGCCTTTTACCTTCTTCCACTGCCAGCCTATGAGCCGCAACTTCGGGGGACACTCCGGGCATATCCCGGGCGCTCCATGCAAACAATTCTCCGAACTCCAGCAGCAATTCTATTAAGGGCGCTCGCATAGCCTCCGGCGCCTGTGATGATATTCGTATCATTTGGTCTGGGCGCCCCTCGTCCAATATCACGGCTATCTCATCATCTACTGGCTCAGCTCTGGGTGCCTCCTCCGGACGGATATCTATGATATTCAGCCTATGCTTCCGACTCCGATTCTTTGACTCCTCTTCTCTTGCATATCGCAGGACATTCCTACCTCGCGAGATGCCCACGCCTTGGGGAGCTACGAACTTCAGCGTCTGATGGCACGTGGAGGCTACCCCATTGAATTGCGCCAAAAGAGGTCGGCCAAGTATCACATTATATGGCGATGGACAATCAACGATTCCAAACTCTACTGCATGCGTCACACAATGCGCTTCATCCCCCAAAGTCACGGGGAGGCGCACGCGCCCAATGACTTGAGCAGGCGCTCCTGAGAATCCAACCAACACAGAATTTGAGGGGCGCACCAACTCAGGCGCCAGCTACATTCGTTCGAAAGTGCTCTTGAAAAGGACATCCATTGAACTGCCGGTGTCCACCAACATTCTTTTCACCTTACACCCGGCTATCACCCCTTGTATCTCAAAAGCCTCCTCCGACGGGACTTGGCACGCCTCATCCGGTTCCTGATTGAAGTGGATGTGTACAGATTCTCTTGCTTCTAGCGACACAGCCCTCAGGCGCCTAGTTCTTTCCAACTTCTCCCTCAAGTCAAGGGTACCCGTTATGGACTCGACTGTAAGCCTTACGCGATTAGGTTCTCCTTCTTGATCTACCTCAAACGGAGGCGGCGATATAATAGGCTCCGGCTGCATTTCTGGTTCCTTGGGTGCTTCTCTGACCACGGGCGGCGCCATGGTTTGGGCTCTGGGTTCTTCAGGCTCCTTTCTACTTCCCGGCGCCTGCCTCGTCACATAGGTTCGATGAGTCCTGTCCTCCACTCTTCTTACGAAGTCGTTGAGCATGCCCTTGTCGGCCAGAGTTTGAAGTTCAGCCTTAAGCTGGTAACAATCGGCCGTGTAATGCCCCTTGTCGCGATGGAAGTCACAATATCTGTCAAGATTTTTTTCGTTAGGTTGACCACGCATGGGCCCCGGCCACCGTATATGATAGCCCCTATCCTTCACATATTGTAGCACATTCTTGAGGGTATCGTTGTATTCTGTAAAATTTGCAGAACTCCTGGGCACGGGGCGTGGCGCCTCTGGCCTCCTTGGTGGATCGAAATTTCCAGGGACGGGTCTGGGCGCTTGCCTCACCTCCCCTTCATCACTCCTTAGGCGCCTCTTTTCAGCCCTTCGCGCCGCCAATGTTTCTTCCAACATAATCACCTTTTGTACTCTCCGGTCTAGGTCTTCGGTGGACACCACATCTCGCTTGGAAAGGACCCGGCATAGCTCCTCGCTTGAGGTGCACGCATCCAAGCAAACCCCTAATACCGCTGGTTGAACATCTTTGACCGCCATGGCCACCGAGATCCACCGGTCGTAGAACTCTCTAAGCGCCTCGCCTTCCCTCTGCTTGACTTTGAACAACGCCCCTATGGTCAATGTCCGCCGCTTTCGGCTTGCAAATTTGGACAAAAACAACTCAGCAAATTGCTCGAAACATTCTATGCGCCCCTCCTCGATCTGGTGGTACCAATCCAAGACCACGCCTGAAAACGTGGATGGAAACACCTTGCACAATGTGGCATCGGAGCTGTTGTAGAGTTGCATCTTAGTGAAGTAGCTATTCAGGTGGTCTTCCGGGTCAGCCACCCCATCATAACTTGGTAATGGGGGTATCGTGGTTCCTGCAGGCTCCATCAAGATACATCGGGCCAGAGGCTGCCGAACACCAAACCTTCGAGCAATCCTCCTAGGCGCCCAGACGTCCTCAGGGCCTATTTGTGCGCGCTTGACATTCGGTCTCCCGTCGCGTGGGCGCCCAACATGTCGTGTCCCTGCTCAGAGGTATGCGGCTGTCCGTATTGCAGAGACTCTGAATCTTCCCCCATTCTTTCCCGCTTTCTCACCCCGGGGCTGTACATCATCATGTCTTTACTTCGTTCCCCTTCTAGCTCCCTCCTGAGCGCCGCTATGGCCCGATCTTGGTCGGCTATGATTCGAAACAACTCTCTTTTCGTCAGAGACTCGCCATCATCCGCGGATAGGCGCCCAGGGCTTCCTTGTCCCTCCACGTCCATGCTCAACTCCTGACTCAGTTGACGCTCGCCTTCCTCGTGATCCGAGTTCCCCGATCTGGAATTGCCTTCTCCATCGTTTCCTTCATTCAGGTTTTCCATGCGTTTACTCTTCGAATACCTTCACCCCCTTCCTGGCGCGCCAATTGTTTGAGCCAAGATACCCACGTGCGCTTATCCTCCGCCTCGTCACTTCTCTGTAATACGAGCGCCTGGAACCTGCACCCACAAGCGCCTAAGGGCCTTGGTCGACCCATTAGCACTCCGAAGCTCAAGTCAGTGCACTTTTCTAGAGATATAAGTGCCGAGAAATATTTTAGTGAGAGAAGCCAACCTGCGTAAATGCTACCTACCGAGTACTATTTATACTCGCCGAAGTCCCAACGGTCATCCTGACACTTGAACCCACGTCACCGCCTCATTTAATGCACTGTTCGTACAAGAGTCAGGCGCCTGTACGTGGCCGCCTGAGAACACCCCGATAGGGGGCGCCCAGCAGGGACCACTTCGCCAGGTGGCCTCTTTTCCCAACTCCTCCCTCCGTACCACTTGTCCGTATTCCTCTTTTGTCGTCATGCGCCTGTCCTCCGCTAAGTGCCCTAGTCTATCATTTGGGCCTATTTTCTCCTTCCCCCCTCATGGGCTTGGGCTTTTCTCTACTTCCCCAACACAATTGTATAACAATGATGTCATGCGTTTAAGTCTCTTCATAATAACAATATGTGAAAGCTGCTCCATTACAAGATAAATATAAAATTAAAAACAAAAACACAAGTATAATTTGAGGAAAAGATGAAATCATGTACAAAGTAAATCAACTCTAAGAAACAAAATCTATAGAGCATTTTTCAAATCTCCCAGAGAACAATAACTCGAGGAACTTCTCTTGTATGCTCCAAGTTTTGTAATCACTTCAACTCACTTACCCACAAGCATATCCAATTGGACGTTTATAACTAAATATGCCAATTTCTCTAGCAATAGTTTATCCGGCGAATGTTTGTCAAATGTAGTTTACCATTTGTCAAAACCAATCGAACGTTTTATCCAAGTCGCTTATAAGTCACCGTAGAAAAATCTTACATTTCTATTTATATTTCTTCTTCTAATTTCCGCTTTTAAGGATGGTTTTTTATTGTTAGTTCTCAATTCTTATTAGTCCCTAAACTATTTTGATCCTGAAAACATAGGATTTTGGTCTCTCTTTACTAAGGAGAATATAAATCTTCTACTGATAAATACTAACACATGAAAAATTTCCATAAAACTCGAATATCAAAATACAATATATGTTTTCTTGCTTTATCTTTCTCTATACCATAAAAAAATATGTACAACATGGATAGTTGGATACCATTACGAGGAAAATAATAATAATGGAGATTGAAAAATAATAGTAGAATTGGATCTAGAATACTAAAATTGGAATTATGAAATGTGGATGCTATTTAACAGTATTTACATCAGCCCGCTGACACTAGACTGAATATTTGGTATTAAGTTCCCCACAGGCAATTAGGCATACCCCATCGTAAGCAACCAAATTTGTCTTACAACAATGATTAGGCCTAAGTACTTGAGAACAAACCCACCATTTACAGAATCTCTCTCTTTTAGTTATTTTTTATAATTAAATTTGCCTTTTTCGTCTTTCATTTTTTTCTTCTTGGTTTGGTTGGCTTTGGTGCTTTTTCAATCTTCAGAAAAAGCTCTTCTTTGGATATATCAGAATATGAATTTCCCTTCTTTTTATTCATAGAACATGTCCTTTTGTTATTCTATAAGATTTTTCATGCTTTTGATTACTTTGGTGAGCTCTAATACTGGTACCAAGCTTGTGCAGTATCTGCATTAAACTATAACAAGTACATGATCAAACAACCAAATGGTTTATACGCTATAGCCCTCACCAGTACCAAATGGTTCACACAAATTTTATCCAGATCGAGTGAACGTTTAAGATGATATGAGATTCCGTTAGTTACAATCGCATTAAAGTCACGATTAAGAGCCTTTGTAAGGACGAGTATCATGAAAGCAACAACCAAAATCCCGAGAATAAAGACATCACATTGGGATAGCATCCTACACTAGAATAATCACTTGATTATTGAAGTTTCTCTTCTTTTAAGAATCAGCGCTGCCGCTCACGTGTAAAAAGGATAAGATAATACATTATCTCTCACCTAAACTTTTTTTTTTCACTTCTTGAATTTTTTGCGGTTAACTTGATTATCAAAGTATATTCTCATACTACAACTTCTGAAACTCACTTTGTGTCGACCCGAAACGCTCTAAGGCAGAAATTCCAAACATCCTAGAAAAATGATAAATTAAATATTGACAATGAGGTTGAGGCCAATAATAGCTTTCTGTGTGTGTTTATCTTTGGGCATTTTCATTGCACCAATCACCATCTCCCCTTATTCTTCATCATCTACAGAATCCTCCATTATTTAGGATTTGAATGAGAGCATCCTAGGACATCCTAACCTTAGCTCTCCGATCATTTTAGTGGGGTTTCTTTCTACATTATCATTTTTATAGGGTAATTAGTAATTACTAATTTAATGGGCATTGGAATCATTAATTTGACCTTATTCATCGACGACTTCGTATATATAGAATTATAGATAATGTATTTAGCCAATTGTAAAATTGAAGCTATGTCTTTAGAGTTTAAACCTTCTTCATCATTGTTAGACCTAATAATGCTTTTGCGCGCAGTTTTTAGAGAACCGTTGATAAGAGAGATGTGATTTACTGAGATGATAAGTCGTAATCAAGTTTAACGATTTTTTGCGTGAGTGACAATGTAAAACATAACATTTAATTAAATTTTTACCAAACATTGATTGATCAAATGGGTTTACCACGAAGTATTATTATCTTTTTTTTTTGTCGGAAAATGGGACGCTAAAAGGGCGCCCCTGCCTCAAAATTAAATTAAACAGGTTTGGGCTATGCCCAAAGAGTCATACAAAAGCCTAAACGACAGACCGGGGTTCGTAATATCAAAATCATGAAAGCTAATGCGAGCAGCGTGGCCTTTATTTGCGAGGAAGTCTACAACCTTGTTGCCTTCTCTAAAGATGTGAGAGATCCTGATCTCCCAGTTATGTTGTAGAAGTCTTTTGAATTTTTGAATCAAGTTGTGATATCGATGCTTCGTTTGGTCCCGGGGATGTAAGAATGGTAATCGTTGTCATGGAGTCCAGTTGGAGGTGGACTTTACGGAAGCCAGCCCTCCAAGCTATCTGCAGCCCTCTGATGGCCGCCATAATCTCTGCTCTAGTGATCGTACACCGCCCCAGGTTCACAACGAAAGCTCCCTTGCACTTTCCCGTCCAGTCCCAGATGACCCCACCACCTGCTGCTATCGAACCAGGTTGTTTGACAGATCCGCCAGTGTTGACGCATACCCATCCCTGGGGGGGGGGGGGATCCCATGCAACCTGGTGTGGGGATTTTTCTAGGATAGCAGCGTGGGACGCCTTATCGTCCGCTTGAGCTTGTCGGATAGTGTTCATCCAACATTTGATCCTGTGCACCAACACATGGCCTTCCCGATTAAGGTTATGAAAGACTTTCTCGTTCTGCCGCTTCCAAATGTACCAAATGGCAACTCTGAAGAGAAGGCCTTCTTCTTTCTTCTTGAGGTGTGCATCCAACCAACCTGTAAACCCTAGGCCGCACGTAAGAAGGTTATCAAGAATTCCTAGCCTCCGCCATACCTGTTGAGAATTCGGGCAGTGTCGCAGAATATGCTCCACAGTGTCCGATCCAGTTCTGCAGATTGGGCAAGCATCATCAGTCGTCAACTTTCGCCTCTTACTCTCTGAATTCGACATCAACCTGTCATGAAAAGTCAGTCATAAAAAATGCTTAATGCGGTTTGGGCCCGTCCATTTCCATAGCCTCTTCTAGTACGGCTGGTCAGTTGCTTCTTCCAACTCTCGGACCTCGTCCCAATCCAATCCGTAACCGCCGCATAGGCTGTGCAAAGCTTGAACTTTCCATCCGGCTCCAATCCCCAGGCTGTGATGTCCTCCCCTGATCCAGCAAGCGGTGGATCCGTACCTGCAACCAAAGACACATCGTTTGGAGTTAGGTGCTTGTTGAATTCATGCCACTTCCACTCACCTTCGTTGGTGGCCATATCCGCCACTGTAGCAGTCCAGTTAATCCCGTCCCCATTGATAGTAACATGATCCCTTAGCACCATTCCCTCAGCTATCCATGGGTCCATCCAGAAGTGGACATTACGACCTTCCCTAATATCACAAACAATCCTCTGCTTAAGAATTGGCCATGTGTCCACGATCCCTTTCCAGAGCCTAGAATAATTGCTCTTCTTCATGACCATGGTCCCATCTGTAGTAGCTTGAAAATACTTTCATTGAAGGACACGGACCCAGAGATCATCCGATTGATTCAGGAAAGCCCACCCCAGATTGTCTCCTTCTTCTTTTGGTCTACAGATTGTCTCCCATTTCACCAAGCGTGTCTTAGCGTGCCCTTCTTCCGCACCCCAAACAAAGCCTCTCACTTTTTTGTCGATCTTGTCACACACCGAGATGGGGAGAACCGATGTCTGCATTACATAGTTAGGGAGAACATTCAACACCGATCCCGCCAAGGTAACCCGTCCTGCCAAGGAAAGACTCTTTGCCTTCCAACCTGAGAGCTTCTGATCGATCTTTTCCAAAATGTATTTGTAGGTATTCTTGGTGACTCTGCCATGGATGATCGGGACACCTAGATAGCGACCCAGATTACTCATAGCTTTTATCCCGAGCATATCACTGATCCGTTTCTTCTGCTGCTCCTTGGTGTTTCTGGAGAAGAAGACACAAGACTTGTCCCTGCTGATTTGTTCCACAGAGGCTTCACAAAATCTATTAAGGCATGCTAAGATCTCCTCTCCCTGTTTTGGACTAGCCTCCCCGAATAACACCAAATCGTCTGCAAAAAATAAATGGGTGAGTGGGTGTCCATCCTTGGAAAGAGTAATTGGTTTTCAGGCTTTGCTGTCAACAAAATCCTTAATGCAGTGATTGAGTCTTTCAACACAAAGGGTAAAGAGATAGGGTGAGAGGGGACATCCCTGCCGAAGACCCCTGGTCGGTTGGAAAGACTCTGTGCAACCTCCATTCCAAAGAACTTGGAAACGAGTGGTAGTCACACAAGCCATGACAAGATTAACAAAATCTCGAGGAAGTCTGGCTGCCAACAGCGTAGACTCCAAGAAATTCCAGTTGATCCTGTCATAGGCTTTAGCGAGATCAATTTTCAGGATCATGCGGGCCTCTGGCTCCTGATTGGGGAGACAATGTATGAACCACTTCTTAAAGAATTATGATGTTGTCCGTGATATGTCTCTTTGGGACAAAGCTAGACTAATTTGGATCAACCAGCTGCGGCATGAACTTCTTAAGACGATTAGCCAGGCATTTAGCTACCGCCTTATAGCTCACGTTGCAAAGTCCAATGGGCCTAAATTGAGCTATTTCCTTGGGGGCGCCCACCTTGGGCAGCAACACGAGCAAGGTCTCATTACATCTCATGATGTGTTCTGGGTTCCTGAAACAATCCACAACGTGGTCATGGAAGTCTGCTCCTATGTTACTCCAGCATTTCTGATAGAAAGTGCCGTGGAATCCATCCTTCCTTGGTGCCTTTAAGCCTCCCATCTCTTTGATGATCATGTGTGTCTTCTCAAGAGTTGGTGTGTCTGCTAGGTAGGCTGCCAGGGCCTCATTAAGAGCCTTGAAACCTGCTGGAATATGCTGCTGCTCCATGCCATTATCAGTACAGAGCTTTATATAAAACTCCCGAGCCATAGACTTCAGTGCTTCCGGATCCTCAATCCAACTCCCATCCTCCAATTAAAGTTTAGAGACTCTGTTCTTGCGACGTCTTGTCAGAGCAGCAATGTGGAAGTAGTGAGTGTTCCTATCCCCGTTTACGATCTGGTTCGCCCTAGCTTTTTGGAACCATAGAAACTCTTCTTGCCAAAGGGTTTGTTCCAGTTCCTCCCTGACTTGCCCTTCCCTCCTTAGGGATGCTACTATTGCCGCAGATTCATTCCTGATTTTCAGTCGAGCTAACTGTTTGGTCAACGCTGCTTTCCTCCTGAATATATTACCAAAGACCTCTTTATTCCAGCGAATCAGATGTTCCTGTAAATCCTACAAAGAAAGCAAAAAAATCCCTTCCTCGATGCCACGAGGCTTCAAGTGTAGTAGAGAAATCTTTGTGAGCTAGCCAAGGCACTAGGAAACGAAAGGGTCTAAGTGTCTAACCTGTCGAGGGGGAACATGTTCATTTTGCTGCAGATAAGGATGGGTCTATGATCTGATCGGAGCTTAGGCAGATGAGTAGACAATGTATCAGGAAATTGACGAATCCATTCTTGGTTGCACAAAGCCCTGTCGAGCCATTGGGATAGTCTCCCATTACTCCAAGTAAACCTAGGGCCATTGAACCCTATGTCAAGGAGACCACAGTCCCTTATGCACTCATTGAAACTGGTGGTTCTGCAGGGATTGAACATTGCTCCTCCTTGGCGCTCCAACGGGCAAGTGATAGAGTTGAAATCGCCCGCCAGCAACCAGGGTAAAATGATAGTCTACTCGAGGCAACGAATTGCAGCCCATAAGGGAAGCCTGTCGTGATCATTGGGCTTGGCATAAACAACAGTAAGGATGGCCGAATTGTTGTTCTGCCCTGTGCTTAGGAAATGAAGGAATTGTGAGTCTCGATCTATCTTAACAATCGTGAAATCCGCATCTCTTCACAGAACCCAAATACTGCAGAAAAACCCACAACATCAACAAGAATATGCTTGTCAAACCCCATCGAGCCAATCACATCTTCTGCATCCTTACCGCTGATACGTGGCTCTACTATGAAGACTATATTAGGCATGTGGGTTCCCATATACTCCTTAAAGGTCGAACGAAAATTTGGATGTTTTGCCCCTCAACAATTCCAAGTTTGCAACTAAATATTTTAAACATTAGTAAATAAGAAGAAACAGACTAGAGAAGGACGGGAACTTCCCTGGCAGAATGCCGCATCCATCAGTCGATTAACTCACCTCCTCAGAAGGCAGATTTGCATCTCGATCAGGCGCATCAGGTGCTAGAGCCTCATCTGTAGCGGTGGTTGCACTTTCCGTATTCTCAACCATGCACTCATAGACCTCCCTTTCTTCTGATTTCCCATTACCCATCAAAGGATCAAGATGCAGTTGGGCGAGGAAGTCCTCGACCACTTTCCGTTGGATTAGGCTTTTCCGCTTTTTCTGCACCCTTTTCACCTTGGTTGGCGTTGGATTTAATCCATGATTCGTTTTCAGTATGTGGGGAAAGATCTGCTTGCTACTCGTTAGAGATGAGCTAGTGTTCGGGGAGCGCTTCTTGTAGTGTTTCCGGATTGACACCTTGGCTTTGGTCTCTTCGCCACACTAGTGGAAGAGGGAACCCCATTGAAAATTGGAGGGTTCTCTATGATCATATTTTGCCCGTGGGTCGGGTCGGATGTGCTAGGATCCTTCTCAGTATGGGCCCCCATCTTATCCGTAACCATGGAAACATAGGCTTGGTTGACTTCTTTTTGTTTGGGCCCAACGGAGCGCCACACCTGAGTCGAGCCCATTTGTCTACCATCCTTCCCCATATTCTCATTTTCTGTTGCTCTTTTCCCTTTATTAGGTTGGTGCTTTCCTTTCTTAGGATCCCTTTTTAGAACTTCTTTCCCCTTTTTTCCCTGCGAATCCGCCAAGTTACCTTGTTCATTTTTCTGATTTTGGCTGGATTTTGTCTGTGACTTTCCCAATCCACCACTCTTGCTCGTTGAGATTCCCTGGGATGGCCCTTGATTGGCGGGAACCTTCCTTCGTTGGTGGCGGGATTTTCTCACCACCTGCATCCATGGTCCATACCCTGCCGGCGATTCCTCCGATTGGACTTCCGGCGTGACCAAAACCATCGCCGTTTGTGCTTGTGGTGCGTTCCTAGGAGATTGATGCACAGTGGAACATGTGGATTCAGAGTGACCAATACGGCCGCATTCGAAACAGATCTCCGGAAGGTTCTTGTACATCACCTGTTGCCAGGCACCATCAAGCCGGATACAGGTCTTCAATTGCTTTGTCATATCAAGTTCTACAGCCAATCTTGCGAACTTACCGCGTTCCAGCCATCCAGGTGTTCCGTATGATAATCAAGTTTGATTGTTCGTCCTAGTAAATTACCTAGAGCAAACAGGACTTCCCGGTGATAGAAATGGATCGGAAGCTCTAGTAGCTGCACCCAGGCCACCACAGCTCGATGTGGTTTATCGGAGGTGCGAAAGGAATGCGACCACGGATGGACGATCAAATAGTGATCCAAAATGACCCAAGGTCCGCCGGTTAGGGCGTTGAGGTAGTCTTGTTGTAACATCCCATTTCGGCTAAATCCATATTGCGATCGCTAGAAAGTTCGCGATTTAAAATCGAGCGTTTTGATAGTATTTCTGCAAAAATCGGATTATCGATCGATCGGATAAGTATACGTATTAATTATATATATATATATACTTGTCCATTTAATTCCCCAACACCGTTTCATTTAATTTTCCCCATCTTCATCTTCTTTTCACTTTCGGACCGAGAGAGAAGCAGAGAGAGCGAAGTGCAGGAGAGTGACGAGGGAAAAATTTCACGGCTCGGTTCTTGAGTTTTAGAGATCCAAAAATCTCGTAAGTAATGCCTAATTCATCTATTCATCGTGATTTATCAATTTAGAGTTTTAAAACGTGTTTTTGGTTCAGGAATTTCTTGAATTCCCGATAAGCCAAATTAGAGTTTCGGAGTTTCCGGAAGCCGGATTGAGCCCAAATTTCATATACGAGCTTCTTGCATCGAGGTAATAAATCATCTAGTTTTAATCCATGAATTTCGGCTATTATTTAGGTCAGGGTCCAAACCGCTGAATTTAGCTCCGGCCAGGGTTTGATGTGTTTTTATCAAGAATTTGACCCGGAGCCTAGAACTAATATTGACGGGGATACTGGGGATATTAGGACGGTCTCGGATTTTAATTCGGGGTTCGTTCGTGAAATTGACGTTTTAGTACGGGAGGCTAGAACCGGTGTTTGAACGACCAGAACTGGTGAGGGATTAGCACGACATACCGGGTTTGTCGTATCACGATAATCATATTGATGCTTAGAATTGACCTACGTGAACTAGAATGGCATGATTAGGGGTGTATGAACTTTTGTGCTATATGATGAATCATGGACTACTGTATGATATTATTGACTTGCCCTAATCGAGATGGACCTTGTTTATGCTGATGATTTCGTATGTGTTGCAAATTGTGGGCTTGACTATTGATATGCCTTATGATGGTTCGAAAAGGTGATTGGGTATGATTTTTCATGATTGTTGTATTTGGATGCACATGTGGGAAAATATATATTCCCTGGTGATATTATGATGTCTAAGGAGGATGACTTGCACGAGGGTTTACCCCGAGGAAGTGCAATTATACGACTCCTGATTTACCTACGTTGAGCCAATTGTGGCCGGGTCAAGTACATGTGTAAGAAAAGAATTATGATTAAGCAAGAGGAGATATGAATCATGTATAAGGATATTAAGTAAGAGTACTTTGGTCTCATGGTCAATTACATAGTAATTAGGGCTCCCCATGCTATTACTCCGTTTTGATATGTAATGTCACACCCCTGATGTGGTGTTGACCGTTGATTCATCATGAGATATGACCACACCCAGAGTGGTGTTGAGTCCGATATGACCACACCCATAGTGGTGTCAGGTCCGATAGGACTACACCGGCAGTGGTGGGTCCGATATGACCACATCCACGAGATGTTTGGTTCGTATTCCCGGGAGAGTAATTAGCATGGGAGTAGTAGGCGCCTATAAGTAAAACATGATAAGATGCATATGCATAAGTCAAGGTGGTTGAGTCTTTTGCCTATTGGGATGTCGGAGGGCTGAGATCTGATCCCAGTGCTTTGGCTGGTTTGCTAGATGTATGGTAGAGGTATGCTCTGTTATGAACTCACGATGCTATGATTATCTCACTCAGCTATGACCTGACCCTCTTTATCCTTTTTCTATGCTTATGCCATGTGTAAGCAGATCATCATCATCATCAGTAGATAGGTGTACAGGTGGGAGCTGAGCAAGAGTTGAAGGCAAGATGAGGTATGGTCTTCAACTATTCTGTGCTTGGACTACTACTCGGGATTTTGGCCAGTGATCCACACCTTTTTGTAAAAATGTTTTTAGAACGTTTTTCATGTGCATACTAGCTTCTGATGTAGTGTGAGATATCCATAGGTGTGGAAAGTTGATGATATGTGTATATGTTGTGTAACTGTGTAAGTTGTGACGATTATGGTATGTATAAGTATGGTATGCAGTTCTGGAGTATGAAAAGTGTGGCTATGGCTAAGAAAAGCCAATGGGTATGGTTGTGAGTATATATGTTTGTGATGAATTATTTTGCAGGATAAGTTACAAGAACTGTTAGCCCATTACGCCAGTAATTCATGTCGAAATTTTATTTGGGTAAATTTTGATAATTAATGTAACACCCGAGATTAATTCCGCTGCAATTGTATGAACAATATGATTAGGCAAAACGTATAGGGTAGGGTGTTACAGTTTGGTATCAGAGCCCGGTTCCCTCTTTTTGCTGTTATGGCATACTATACCCTATGGGAGGTTAAACACTCCTAAGGAGGGGAGTACCCCATAATGACTTAAACTGGGAATTGAGTTTGACATGATTATGTGTATTGGTATGTTGGATGAAAATATCTGCATCATGTTTTTCAAAATTGGGTTTTGAGCTTATTTGTTGTCAAGTAATTATTTTGGGAAAATTTTGTTTTAACCAAGTGAGAGAGTGGGTGAAGAATGAATTTTATGTGGATCAATCTAAGGCCAATATTTCCTTGTAGCTCGCACGGAAGTTGTGAAAATGTTCCTACTGACCAGTCGAGAGGAGTGGGGGCGGTTGATACAAGACCGCCAGTATTAGACTATGCAAAGATGAAGAGTTTGGGTGGTAGGGACTTCAAGGGAGATGTGAGTCCAGATGCGGTAGTAGAGTGGTTGAGAGAGATGGAAGATGTGTTTGAGTATCTTTATGCAACCCCAGAGGAAAAGTGCAATATGTTGTTTTTCTCCTAAAGGGGTATACGAGGAGCTGGTGGTCCTCGGTCTCTAGAGTTAATGGTGAACGAGTTCAGTTCACTTGGGAGGAGTTCCTGAAGGCCTTTAAGACAGAGTTTCTTCCTGAAGCTTTTATCAGGGCAAAGAATAATGAATTCGCCAACCTTAAGTAGGAGAACATGACAGTTACTGAGTACACCATCAAGTGTGTTCGACTACTCTATTTTGAGGATGGGTTAGCGGATACTGAGCATAAGAAGAAGATGAGATACTTACATGGTCTGCGCCTAGGGCTTAAAGAAAAGATCCACAGGGTGGATGAAGAGAGCATGGCCACTATAAAGGAAGCAGCACTCAAGTATGAAGCCTATGAAGTTGAGGGTCGAGAGGAACAAAGGCGAAGGAGGAAGAAAAGAAAAGGAAGTTAGGAGTAAATTATTCTGCACCTCGTTATCCATCAAGGAAGGGTCCTAGCAGTTTTGGGAAAACACCAAGTCAATCTATGTCGTGAACATCATACAAGGTACCAGTTCCCTCAGCCACACAAGCTCCAGTTTGTCAAGTTTGTCAGAAGAGACACTTTGGAGAGTGTTGGAGGTTTTCTGGAGTATGCTTTCAATGCGGCCAGCCGGGTCACATCATGAGGAACTGTCCTTATAGGGGAGGAGGAAGACCTACTCAGTCCGAACCTTCAGTGCACTTTAGTAGAGCCCCAGCCAGAGGTGGTTACCAGGGAGGCCGTAGTGGATTTCAGAGTGGTTGTGGTGGTTCACAGGGTGGTAGAGGTGGTGGTCGAAATCAGCCATCAGGAAGTGGTACGCAAGGTACCAGAGCACAGGGAGCACCGAGGGTTTATGCAATGACTTGAGGTGAGGCAGAAGTGGCACCAGAAGTTGTGACTGGTATGCTTTCTATCCTTGGCAAGCAAATTTATGCTTTGATCGATACTGGTTCCTCTCACTCATTCATGTCATATACGTTTGCACATATGCTACGCTTAGTCCCAGATAAGCTAGGTTATACCTTATGTGTTAAAACACCTGTGGGAGATACCTTGAAGGTAGACTCAGTTATTAGAAGTTCCTTCATTTGTGTGGAAGGAGCTTTCCTAGCAGCAGATTTAATTCTGCTACCTTTTGATGAATTTGATGTCATCCTTGGAATGGACTTTCTGGCAACACATGGAGCTGTTGTGGATTTTCAAAAGAAAGAAGTGTTATTCAACACATCAGATAAATGTCATGTTGTATTCCGAGGCATTAAGAAAAAGGAGACTCGTGGTTTTCTTTCTGCCTTGGAAGCTTTTCGATTAGTGAAGGAAGGTTGTGAAGCCTTTCTTGCTCAAGTTACTATTGTAAATGATAAGAAGGTTGAGGATGTAGAGATGGTAAGGGAGTTTCCTGATGTATTCCCCGAAGAACTTCCCGGCCTTCCACCAGAAAGGGAAGTAGAGTTTGATATTGAATTGATACCTGGCACAACACCAATTTCAATGGCACCAATTGAGCTGAATGAGCTTAAAGAACAATTGCAAGAATTGCTAGACAAGGGGTTTATTCGACCTAGCATCTCACCTTGGGGTGCACCGGTTTTGTTTGTCAAGAAGAAAGATGGCTCCATGAGAATGCGCATTGACTACCAGAGGTTGAATAAAGCAACAGTGAAGAATCGTTATCCCCTCCCAAGAATAGATGACTTGTTTGATCAATTGCAGGGTGCATCAGTCTTTTCTAAGATTGATTTGAGGTCTGGATACCATCAATTGAAAGTGGTAGATGTAGCAACCTCAAAGACAGCTTTTAGAACAAGATATGGGCATTATGAGTTCCTGGTAATGCCTTTTGGACTCACTAATGCACCAGCAGTATTTATGGCTCTTATGAACAGAGTTTTTCATGAATATCTTGATAAGTTTGTGATTGTGTTCATAGACGATATTCTCATCTATTCTAAAAGCGAGGAGGAGCACAAAACTCACCTTAGAATTGTGTTGCAAATTCTAAGGGAGAAACAATTATATGCAAAATTCTCAAAATGTGAGTTTTGGCTGAAGGAGGTAATTGATAGACCGTCATTTACACATGTTTTTACCCCCGTTCTTACACCGTTTGAGGTATTGATTCTCGTGTTTTAGGCCGATTTCACGCTAGGTTGTGCTTGTTTGTGATATTTCAGGTCCTAGTACGTGAATGGAGGCTTGGGAGCGAGTCTGGGGTCGATTGGACGAAGATAGGGCGAATGGCGAGATTTCAAGGAAGCTGCACGGGCAGACCATGGCATCACACGGCCGTGCGAATGACAATCCAGGCCGTGCGGAATTCTGCGAGAGCATGCACGGGCAGGTCAGAATTCTCACACGGTCGTGCCATTGAGCACCCTGGCCGTGTGGTTTTTGCCGAGGCAGAGCACGGGCTGGATGGGAACCCTACACGGCCGTGCACCCTGGCCGTGTGAGAAGCCTAAGAACTAAACCATACGCCGCGTTTTGAGTCGCACGGCCAAAGTGGTGATCTGCACGGCCGTGCACCCTGGCCGTGCGAGTCGGGAAAGCCTGGTTTTAGAGCCTATTCCGAGCCAAAAGTGGGAGAATCGTGTTTTCAGAGCAAAAACAGATCCCTAGAGAGAGAAAGTGCGAAGAACACATCCTAGAAGCTATCTTAGAGCTGGATTTCATCGAATCGAGCTTGGAGATCGTCATAGGAGTGGAAATCATCATCCCGGAGCAGATTTTCCTCATCGTTATGAGTATGACTAATCCGATTACTGTTTTCTCTTCTCTCTCTATGGAGTAGAACCCTTCTCTCACTTGGGTATGAAGAACCCTAGTTCCTTGTGTTAGGGATTTGATTGTAATGACTTGGGATGATATTACTGTTTGATTTTAATCGAATGATGCATGTTTATTGAATTGATTGGAGTCTGATCAGCTTTTCTCAATTTCTGCTGCAACCTGAGATAGATAGAATCTGATTAGGTTGTTAGAGCCTCTTCATTCGATAGTAGGAGATTGGCTATACGAGAGTTAGCCAGTTTACTGCTTTGTACTGGAATTCAATTCCAGTAGTGGAGTTTTGTGCTTATTGCTTCAGCTTTCTATCCCGGTGAAGACTAGTCGTCTGCCGGGTAGTTAGACTGAGAGGGCTTGGTCAGCTTAAGAGATTCCAAGCTACTGTCGGATCTTCCGCAGTCTAATCAACAGTAAATCAACCCAGGGAATTGCAATTGAACCTAACTAAGGGGCTAGGGGGACTCAATCCCGAGTGACTCTTTCCTGACTTTGAAAACCGAACAATTTACTGCTTTCTTGTTGCTTTTGCTTTTCACAACAATCACTCGAACTAGTTTGCTAGATAATAGAGAATCACGGAGTAAGCAGTAGATCTAGACCCCGGGTTGATAATTGAACTTGCCTGTTACTGCATTCCTGGACTGCGATTACACTTGGTCGCAGTTTGGTGTTGTGTTTTGGCGTGTCAAGTTTTTGGCGCCGTTGCCGGGGAACCTCTAGGTTATTGGGGAAACGTGAGAATTTGTTACTCTAGCTTTTATTTACTGTATTTTATCTCTTCCACCTGTGTGCCTTCACGGGTTGCTTCTGCTAATTGTGTGCAGGTAGTGCATGACCCGTAGCCAGCCGGGAGAACTACTACCTTTAGACCAGGAGCTTGAACGAACTTGCAGGAACTTCAAGCGGGCTCTAAAGGTGCGACTGGCTGCGGAGGAGGCGCTAACACAGCTGCAGTTAGAAGAAGAGGAAGAAGAGATGGGTGATCCAGAGAACCGTGTTGTGATCCCCGAGGAGCAGACCATGGGATCCTACTGGACCGCTAGGGCTGCAGACATGAGGTCACCCATTCAGCACCCTCATGTCCCAGCCAACAACTTTGAGGTGAGCACCTCAGTAATCACTATGCTGCGCGGTTCAGTGGTGTTCCGTGGTAAGGAGGGAGAGTGCCCTCGATCACATCTCAGGCGATTCCACGAGCTCATCGATGGAATCAAGATCAATGGGGTACCAGCAGATGCCATCCAGCTGAGGTACTTCCCTTTCACTCTGGAGGGGCAGGCCAAGGAGTGGCTAGACACTCGACCTCCGGGCTCCATCACCACGTTCGCCAACCTGGCGGACAAGTTCCTCACCCGCTACCATCCTCCATCCAAGACAGCTGATCTGCAGAAGCAAATTACACATTTTTCTCAGGATGAGGATGAGACCATTAGGGATGCTTGGGAGAGATACACCAGCCTCTTTCTCAGGTGTCCCAATCATGGTTTCAATGATGCATTCAAGGTGGGCACCTTCTATCACGCTCTCTTCCCGGAGGACAAGCAGCTGATCGATTCGGTTTGTGGCGGGAACATGCTGACCAAAACCCCGCCACAGCTGAATCAACTCTTTGAGGAGATGGCGGAGAACGGTTATGATTGGGGCACTGCCAGGAGGTCGAGGAGAGCACCCAGCCGAGGTGTACATTCTGTGGGAGCCCATCCCTCTGATTTGGTGCAGGTGGTATCGAAGCTGGTCCCAGCTATCGATCATTCAGGAATGATTCCAGGGACCGGGCAGCAGCAGGCGATGCTCTGCCAATGGTGCGAAAGCACCCATCACACGGTGGAAGACTGCCAAGCGATGAAGGAATCAACCACACCCCAGGAGTAGGTGAACTTCATCAATAATGTCAGGCGCAATGACCCCTACAGCAACACATACAATGAGGGGTGGCGCCAGCATCCTAACTTCTCCTGGGCTGGGCCAAATCCCAGACCACCAGCTCCCCAGGGACCACCAGCTCCCCAGGGACCACCAGGCTTCCAGCGGCCACCATATCAGCCCAGACAGGGGCAATTCCAGCAGCAACAACAACCTCTTTATCAGCCCATGCAGGGGCAATTCCAGACCCAGCTGGGGAGCGTGGCCCAGGCAGTGGCTCAAAGGGCTCCTGGTACTCTACCCGGGCAGACCATCCCTCACCCGCCGACCCCGGATGAGCGCTGCAATGCCATCATGACCAGGAGTGGCAAGATGACTGTTGACCCCCCTGCTCGGGAACCGGAAAGAGAGAGCCCTGTTCCAGCGTCTCCAGCGGTTGAACAAGAAGTAGAGAAGGAGGTTGAGGTGCCTGCACCTAAACCGCAACCAGTAGTGAAGGAGTATGTCCCTAAACTCCCCTTCCCTACTCGGTTGCACAAAGACAGGCTGGAGGCAGAGTTCGAGAACTTCATGGCCATGCTTAAGAAGCTGAACGTCCAAGTGTCCTTCCTGGAGGCACTATCGCAAATGCCGAAGTATGCGAAGTTTCTGAAAGAGCTTCTCTCAAAGAAGCAGAAGCTGAGTGAGCTGGCCACTGTGGAGCTCAGCGAGGAGTGCTCGGCTATTCTGCAGAACAAGCTTCCGCAGAAGAAAAAGGACCCAGGTAGTTTTACTATCCCGTGCTCTATTGATAAATTGCATGTAGAGAAGTCCTTGGCGGATTTAGGTGCTAGTATCAATGTTATGCCATATCAACTGTTCAAGAAACTAGGCCTAGGCGAACCCCGTGCTACTAGGATGACCCTTCAATTAGCTGACAGATCTGTAGTACATCCTAAGGGCATAGTGGAAGACCTTCTGGTTAAGGTTGGCAAATTCACATATCCTGTGGATTTTGTTATCCTGGACATCAATGAGGACACAGAAGTGCCTCTTATACTGGGAAGGCCTTTCCTGGCCACCGCCAAGGCTCTCATAGATGTGCATGATGGGACCTTGGTTTTGAGGGATGGCGAGGAGCGAATAACGTTTTCAGTTGCTAACACTATACCTGCTTCGTTACCTCTGCATGTTGTATCTCACCAGGAGCACGAGTCTGTCGTGTATCCTTCTGTGCTGCCTATTTTGCAGGACCCGCCTCCCACACCTTCACCGCCACTCCGGACCACTCCGTCATCAAAAGAACAGATCAAGGAGGAGTGGCGGCCGAAACTGCAGGCAGCTAAGCCTGCTCAAAAGAAAGCTGGAGACCACTATGAGCTGGTCCCGCCCCCGCCTTGGCCATCCGAGTATTCACTCGCTTGCATCCTCCCGGATGGCCAAGTCGAGCTGGCCAATGCAGGTGGCCACATTCGTCGCGTGTATGGCCACCATTTGAAGCTGTACCTCAAGAGCGATGTGGATCCGCTCTTGAAGGCACCTGATCCTACACTTCCCTGAGCATCCATACTGGCGTCCAGCTAAAAGACGGTAAAGAAGCGCTTGTGGGGAGGCAACCCCACCGAGGTTTGCATTTTCTTACTCTTTTTCCTTTGATTTTGTGTGTTTTTGAGTCTTGAGACGTTGATCCAGAGTCAAGTGTCGTTTTTGAGTGAAAACAGGTTGATTTCAGGGCTCCAGAATGTCGCACGGCCAGGTCCTCAACTTGCACGGCCGTGCGGATATCCCCCCTTGGCCGTGCGAGCTCTCGGTAAAAAGCGCACGGCTGTGCAGATCAGCCTGGCCTGGCCGTGCGGCCGACACGGGCACAAATTGTCTCGCACGGCCGTGTGGAATTTTCACACTGGCCGTGCGAGCTCTCGGCAATAGACGCACGGCCAAATGTGCAAAGTGCACGGCCGTGCGAAGTCCTCCGTCAGGCCGTGTCGGCCTGCACGGGCAAAAGCAACCCCTGCACGGCCGTGCGTGCCTGCCCGTGCGGCCGAGGCACGGCCTATATATTTGGCCTGCATGGCCAGTCTGGTCAGAAAATCCAAAAACCTCGCCGGAATCCTCTGCCCTCGCCGGAAAACCGCGACAAAACCACCCTTTTTCGATTTTTTCGGCCACTTTGGGTCATTTTTTCACCAAACCACCAACAAACCCACCCTTTCTACACCCAAAGCGGCCTATCCCTCGATTTTGAGCGAGTTTGGGCGACGTTTTAGTCGCCGGGGGCGATTTCCGACGAGACTCCGGCGAGGCTCCGACGAGCACTTCCGGCCAGTTTTACGGCGTTTCGTCGCTTCCATTGCCTTCCCCTCATCATCCCCTACACCTCTACTTGAGTCTCCAGGTTTGATTTTGCCCCTAACTATGTTAATTGTGGAGAATTGAGTGTGTAGGGTGTATGTTAGAGAACCTTATTGAATCATGTGATTTTTGTGAAATTGATTGAGGGGAATGCATGGGATGTGAATGAATTGTGTTGGGAAAAGTCCCCTTTGCTTGTTTGAGCCCTTGTGTGCAAGAATTTGGCTAATTTCATGCTTAACTTAATAGTGCACACAAGGTGTTCGATGAAATGCCTGTTTTCCATGCCATGTTGTGGCCACCGGTTGGGGACCTTAATGATGTAGTTTGAGGGTGTATTTGCTATGGATGTGAACCTTAAGTTGCCTATTTTCTTGTGAATGTGCACCCCCACCCAGATTATGCTTGATTTATCGAGTTTTTGACCCCCGAACTATGGATGAAACCATGGTTAGGCTGTTTTCTGTTCTTAAGTGTGGGGGTGTGCTTGACCTTTTCTTTGGCTCTTTTGGTTCCACTTTGGATTGTTCTTTTGCAGGGCAATGGCGAAGCCTAATCTCCATCACCCGTTCATCCGGGATCTCAGGCGGGGCCCCACCGCAGACCGCTTCAAGGAGGTCCTGGAAACCCCGTTTGGGTCGCACCACTGCTGGTCCAAACGGGAGTTTCGACAATTACACTGCTACGAGCAACTCTCCGCCGCCGTAGCCAACATCGCATGGCGCCGTCTGCTCATCCTCTGCGAGAAGGTCTACTACGAGCCCGTGTGGGAGTTCTACACGACCTTCAAGCACAATTCCACGACCAATTGGCAGGACGGTACAGCCGTCCAATTCAGGCTGGGCGGTGTCCCCCGGTCCATGAGCTACCACGAGCTGGCCGAGGCTCTTGACCTCGACCTCGACGACCGTTAGGACTACATCACCGAGGTAAATGATCCACGAGGCTGTACACCAGCCTGGCTCAGCCAGGCCAGACGCGTCCCTTCCGGGCCGGGAGGACGAAGGCATCTACCCTGCTGCTCGACAACCGACTTCTCCACCACCTGCTGACGAAGTCTTACACCCCTGCAGGAGATAGTGCCAGCGCCATCACGAAGAGGACCCTATACTTCATCCATTCGATCCGCCACCGCAACCATCCTCTCCACCTGGGTTCGGTGGTGGCCAAGACCTTCGAGAAGACTGCTACAGAGCTGAAGAGCCTCCACTGCGGCCCCCTCATCACCCGCCTGGCCACCTTCTTTGGCCTTTCACTGCAGGGGTGCACCGAGGAGGGGGACACTCTCATCTTTGGCAGCAAGACGATCGGGAAGATGCAGCTGCTGCGGGAGAGGAACGGTGTTCTGTGGGTCGATGGATTTCCGGAGCCTCCGATCCCCGCGGAGCCCGTACCAGAGGCCCAGCCAGAGGGCCAGGAGGAGGAGGCTGCTGATGAGGTGGATCCCGAGGAGGTGGATGCTGCTGCTGCTGCTGCTGATGATCCACCACAGACTGACTTCCATTACGGGGGTAGCAGCTCCGCTTTCCAGGGCCAGGATTACTTCGCCCATTAGTTCGAGCAGCTGCGGATCCAGAACCAGCTGATCCTCGACCAGCAGATGCAGTTCCATCAGCAGTACGCGGCAGACCAGGCCGAGTACCGGAACAGGATGGATGCTTATGACGAGCGGCTGAACATGATCCAGACTCAGCAGGGCGTGACTCTCGCCCACATCGAGCGGGAGAAGCGCCGTTCACGGCGCATGCAGGAGGTTCAGCAGCACCTGCTCCAGCTGCTCCCGGGCGAGCAGCCTGTCTGGAGGACTCCCTGGGATGACTCCCCTCCACATGCCCCAGCTGACGGTGATGATGGTGCTGCTGGCGCTGCTGATGATGACGCGTTCATGAACGAGATCGACCTCGACGATCTTGGCGACGAGTAGGCTGTACTCGTTGCCCGTCTTAGTGTGTTTTCTTTTTTTCATTTTAGACTTTTGTGTGTTTGCTCCATGTGTGCGGAGCTTGAACTTAGTGTCGGTTGTTTTTTTGTTTTTGGTTTTCCTTTGTGGTTTGATGTAGCCGTCTGGGCTAACACTTATCCCTAACGCACAGTGTGCTAGTGTGTTTCTGGTGTTCGATTTGTGCAGCATTGTCCACTCTCCCGTTTATTTCTCGCTGACTGGTCCACTTCCAGTCCCCCAGCAGTGTTCCAATCCGGTAACATCGTTCCCCTTATCTTTCCTTCTACTCCATTGAGGGCAATGTCGTGCTTAAGTGTGGGGGGGGTGCTTTGTATCGGTTGGAATATTTATTTGAGTGCTTGGAGCCTAGTCCGCTGTCCGAATCTTACGATTTGAGGGCTCCAAGTACTGCTGTTTGATCATATTGGCACTGTGTTTTGATGGATGAATTGATTGGTTTTCGGATTAATGCATGACAACTTGTTTGCGACTAGGACAACCTATAATGAGGACTAAGATGTGCAGTAGAACGATGTAGGGGTTCAGTTTTTCAACTGTTTGCTTGCCAACTGTGACTTGATCTGATTACTTGTTCTTGACAGTCGTTTATGCATCTAGTTCAGGGTATCAGAATGTGAGATAGAGCATATAGGTAGCCATGTGAGATTTGAGCCTGCTCGTTTCTTTCTTGTGCGATAGATCCCTCTTCCATGATGTGTAGCATTCACGTTGTCACTAGCTAAGATGATGGGGGCATAGGATTAGCCCACGCCCAAAATTGACTGTCCTGATGTGTCATATCCCCTAGTCAGCCCCTTTGAGCCGTGTGTTATCCTTTCTTTTGGTCTATAATGAAAAAATCACCCTTGTTGCATCTTTTAGAAGGTTCCACAGAGTGGTTTTTTACATATTCTCTGCTGTTTCTGCTAAAGTCTATGTGAGTGTTGGAGGTAGTGCTTAAAAGTTGGGCAGGTGTTTGAAATTTATGCAGAAGTGGTGGCTCTCTTAAGAAATGAAAAGAAAAATGAAAGTAGAACAAAGAAAAAAAATTGAAAGCAAAAGAGAGCCACTACCAAAAATCTGAATAATGCCCATTCAGTAGTGTTTCTTAGCAGCCTGGCTTGGAAATGCTGATGGTTATGCCTCCTTCGCTCTTGTGCTCTTGAGATATTGAGTAATGCAGAATAGCAGAAAGAAAATACCGGTTTGTTTGACTGTGATTGTGTGTTTGGAAAATGTGGAACCTTTTGCTATGAATACTTCCACCACCTAAAAGGCCTTTTCCCCATGTCCAAGACCCTAGCCAGTCATTTGAACCTGTGTCTAAAACCTCCTGATTAGTTAGTGGTGACACCCCATATGTGAACTCTAGCATTTAGAGGCTGCCATCATGGTGAAGAGATGATAGGGATTGAGAGAAATAGCATGCGCATCTTTCGCATCAAATTGTCCTGACCCCACTGGTCGAGAGTGAGTGATTCATTTTTATTTTCTATATGCTCTTGTACCCCGGTGAGGACCTTGATTGCTCGGTCTCTATTCTGATGTCTTGAGTTGGATGCATGAGTTGACTGTTTTGAGTAAGTGTTGAATCAAGTCTAGGTTGGCCAGTGAACATAAGGGAGACTCTTCCTTTACTCGATTTGCTGCACTCGAATGTCCTTTGTGGTGGTTGTCCAGGTTGCTATTGAGGTTGTTCATGTGTGGATGTTTGAAAACCAGTATGATTCGCGTGTTCTGTGCCTTTATGACTTGTCCCCAATGTTGGTCAATTGAAATATGTAAGCTTACCTGGTGTCTGACTTGGTTTGCTTGGGGACAAGCAAACGGTTAAGTGTGGGGGAGTTTGATAGACCGTCATTTACACATGTTTTTACCCCCGTTCTTACACCGTTTGAGGTATTGATTCTCGTGTTTTAGGCCGATTTCACGCTAGGTTGTGCTTGTTTGTGATATTTCAGGTCCTAGTACGTGAATGGAGGCTTGGGAGCGAGTCTGGGGTCGATTGGACGAAGATCGGGCGAATGGCGAGATTTCAAGGAAGCTGCACGGGCAGACCATGGCATCACACGGCCGTGCGAATGACAATCCAGGCCGTGCGGAATTCTGCGAGAGCATGCACGGGCAGGTCAGAATTCTCACACGGCCGTGCCATTGAGCACCCTGGCCGTGTGGTTTTTGCCGAGGCAGAGCACGGGCTGGATGGGAACCCTACACGGCCGTGCACCCTGGCCGTGTGAGAAGCCTAAGAACTAAACCATACGCCGCGTTTTGAGCCGCACGGCCAAAGTGGTGATCTGCACGGCCGTGCACCCTGGCCGTGCGAGTCGGGAAAGCCTGGTTTTAGAGCCTATTCCGAGCCAAAAGTGGGAGAATCGTGTTTTCAGAGCAAAAACAGAGCCCTAGAGAGAGAAAGTGCGAAGAACACATCCTAGAAGCTATCTTAGAGCTGGATTTCATCAAATCGAGCTTGGAGATCGTCATAGGAGTGGAAATCATCATCCCGGAGCAGATTTTCCTCATCGTTATGAGTATGACTAATCCGATTACTGTTTTCTCTTCTCTCTCTATGGAGTAGAACCCTTCTCTCACTTGGGTATGAAGAACCCTAGTTCCTTGTGTTAGGGATTTGATTGTAATGACTTGGGATGATATTACTGTTTGATTTTAATCGAATGATGCATGTTTATTGAATTGATTGGAGTCTGATAAGCTTTTCTCAATTTCTGCTGCAACCTGAGATAGATAGAATCTGATTAGGTTGTTAGAGCCTCTTCATTCGATAGTAGGAGATTGGCTATACGAGAGTTAGCCAGTTTACTGCTTTGTACTAGAATTCAATTCCAGTAGTGGAGTTCTGTGCTTATTGCTTCAGCTTTCTATCCCGGTGAAGACTAGTCGTCTGCCGGGTAGTTAGACTGAGAGGGCTTGGTCAGCTTAAGAGATTCCAAGCTACTGTCGGATCTTCCGCAGTCTAATCAACAGTAAATCAACCCAGGGAATTGCAATTGAACCTAACTAAGGGGCTAGGGGGACTCAATCCCGAGTGACTCTTTCCTGACTTTGAAAACCGAACAATTTACTGCTTTCTTGTTGCTTTTGCTTTTCACAACAATCACTCGAACTAGTTTGCTAGATAATAGAGAATCACGGAGTAATCAGTAGATCTAGACCCCGGGTTGATAATTGAACTTGCCTGTTACTGCATTCCCGGACTGCGATTACACTTGGTCGCAGTTTGGTGTTGTGTTTTGGCGTGTCAGTAATATTTCTGGGACATGTAATTTCTGGAAGAGGTGTCGAGGTGGATCCAAAAAAGGTGGAAGCAGTGGTGAGTTGGGCTCCACCAAAAGATGTGTCGGAGTTGAGAAGTTTTATTGGCATGGCGGGTTACTATCGGCGGTTCGTAGAAGGATTTTCTAAAATTGCTGCACCATTGACTAAACTGTTGAGGAAGAATACCAAGTATGTTTGGGATGAATCATGTCAAAAGAGTTTTGATGATCTGAAAAAGAAGTTGACCACAGCACCAGTACTTGCTTTACCTTCAAACCATGGAGAGTTTTGATTGAGCTGTGTGTTAATGCAAGATGGAAGAGTTATCGCATATGCCTCTAGGCAATTGCGTCCTCATGAAGTAAATTATCCCACTCATGATTTGGAGTTGGCAGCGGTGGTATTTGCTCTCAAGATTTGGCGACATTATTTGTATGGTGAGACTTTTAAAATCCTCACTGATCATAAGAGCTTGAAGTATATTATGGATCAGAAGGATTTAAATAGTCGCTAGAGGAGATGGATTGAACTTCTAAAAGATTATGATTGTACAATTGATTACCATCCAGGTAAAGCTAATGTAGTTGCTGATGCCCTAAGCAGAAAGGGGAAAAAGAACATAAATGATCTGGTTGATTTGAGGGCAATGAATGTTGATTTGGAAGTGGATGGTGTGACAGGGTTACTAGCTCGGTTAAACATTCGACCTTTGTTGCATGAAAAAATTCGTGAGAAGCAGAAGGAGGACCCAGAGTTGGCAAAAATCATTCAAGACATTGAGGAAGAAAAAGAAAGCCCATTTGAAATGGTAGATGGCATGTTGAAGATTAATGGAAGGGCACTTGTTCCTAATGTTGATAACTTGAGGAAAGAGATCCTAGACGAAGCTCATTCTTCTGCTTATGCTATGCACCCAGGAGCAACTAAAATGTATCACACGATCAAACCACATTTTTGGTGGCGTGGGGGATGAAAAAGGAAGCGGTTGAACATGTTTTCACATGTCTGGTATGTCAGAAAGTTAAGGCAGAACATCAAGCTCCTGTAGGGAAACTGCAACCATTTCCAATTCCAGAATGGAAGTGGGAAAGAATCACAATGGATTTTGTATATAGTCTCCCATCATCAAGGGGAAAGATGCAGTATGGGTTATTGTGGACCGGCTGACCAGATCGGCTCACTTTTTACCCATTAGATGGACCCCACCACTGGAGACTTTGTCTCAACTATATATTAAGGAGATCGTTAGATTGCATGGTGTGCCAATATCTATTGTCTCTGATCGAGACCCAAGCTTCACATCTCGGTTTTGGAAAAGTTTACATGATGCCTTGGGAACTAAACTGCATTTTACTTCAACTTATCATCCTCAAACAGATGGGCAGAGTGAACGAACCATCCTTACCTTGGAAGAGTTACTTCGATCATGTGTAATGCAATGGGAGGAGTCATGGATTGACCATTTGCCCCTCATTGAGTTTGCTTACAACAACCAGTACCATAGTAGCTTGGGTGTTCCACCCTATGAAGCACTTTATGGGAGGAAATGTAGGACACCATTATGTTGGGATGTAGAAGGAGCAAGGCAAATCTCAGGGCCAGAGATAGTTCAGATCACAGTTGATAAGGTCAAGGAAATCAGGGAGCGTTTGAGGGTGGCTCAAGATCGACAGAAAGTTTATGTTGACACGAGTAGGCGTGAAGTTAATTTCGAAGTGGGTGAGAAAGTATTTCTCAAAGTGTCACCATGGAAATGGGTGATGAGATTTGGTAAGAAAGGAAAGCTTGCACCTCGATATATTGGGCCATATGAAATCACAGAGAAGATTGGACCAGTGGCTTATAAGTTGGCATTGCCTCCAGAACTATCTCAAATCCACAATGTATTTCATGTTAGCATGCTGAAGAGGTACAAAGTGGATCCTTCCCATGTTATACAACCAGAGGAGATCGAATTAGGTCCAGATTTGACTTTTGAGGAGGTTCCAGTTGAGATTGTTGATTTTCAGATTAAGACTCTTCGTAGGAAGGAAATTCCAATGTTGAAGGTTGTGTGGAGGAATCAAGAAAGTGAGAGTGCTACCTGGGAGACCGAAGCAAGTATGCGAGAGAAGTACCCTGAGTTAGTAGCAACCTACTTTGCTGGTTAACAATCTTGCCTAATAAGTTATGTTTTGAACTTGTTAATGTGCTTTTGTTGTGATAGCCCAGTATAGGTTTTTGAAACCTAAACATGGGAACTTGAGGTGTTATGTGTTATTTTCTATGTTATGAATTACCTAACCTAAGAGTTGGGTAATGGTTTATCTACGATAGACCATGTCAAGAGTAAGTAAGCGGACTAAGGGTACAACTTAAGGTTAGATTTCGGGGACGAAATCTTTTAAGGAGGGAAGAATTGTAACATCCCATTTCGGCTAAACCCATATTGCGATCGCTAGAAAGTTCGCGATTTAAAATCGCGCGTTTTGATAATATTTCTGCGAAAATCGAATTATCGATCGATCGGATAAGTATACGTATTAATTATATATATATATATATATACCTGTCCATTTAATTCCCCACCACCGTTTCATTTTATTTTCCCCATTTTCATCTTCTTTTCACTTTCGGACCGAGAGAGAAGCAGAGCGAGCGAAGTGCAGGAGAGTGACGAGGGAAAAATTTCACTGCTCGATTCTTGAGTTCTAGTGATCCAAAAATCTCGTAAGTAATGCCTAATTCATCTATTCATCGTGATTTATCGATTTAGAGCTTTAAAACGAGTTTTTGGTTCAGGAATTTCTTGAATTCCCGATAAGCCAAATTAGAGTTTCAGAGTATCCGGAAGCCGGATTGAGCCCAAATTTCATATACGAGCTTCATGCATCGAGGTAATCAATCATCTAGTTTTAATCCATGAATTTCGGCTATTATTTAGGCCGGGGTCCAAACCGCTGAATTTAGCTCCGGCCAGGGTTTGATGTGTTTTTATCAAGAATTTGACCCGGAGCCTAGAACTAATATTGATGGGGATACTGCAGGGGATATTAGGACGGTCTCGGATTTTAATTCGGGGTTCGTTCGTGAAATTGACGTTTTAGTACGGGAGGCTAGAACCGATGTTTGAACGACCAGAACTGGTGAGGGATTAGCACGGCATACCAGGTTTGTCGTATCACGATAATTATATTGATGCTTAGAATTGACCTACGTGAACCAGAATGACATGATTAGGGGTGTATGAACTTTTGTGCTATATGATGAATCATGGACTACTGTATGATATTATTGACTTGCCCTAATCGAGATGGACCTTGTTTATGCTGATGATTTCGTATATGTTGCAAATTGTGGGCTTGACTGTTAATATGCCTTATGATGGTTCGAAAAGGTGATTGGGTATGATTTTTCATGATTGTTGTATTTGGATGCACATGTGGGAAAATATATATTCCCTGGTGATATTATGATGTTTAAGGAGGATGACTTGCACGAGGGTTTACCCCGAGTAAGTGCAATTATACGACTCCTGATTTACCTACGTTGAGCCAATTGTGGTCGGGTCAAGTACATGTGTAAGTAACGAATTATGATTAAGCAAGAGGAGATATGAATCATGTATAAGGATATTAAGTAAGAGTACTTTGGTCTCATGGTCAATTACATAGTAATTAGGGCTCCCCATGCTATTACTCCGTTTTGATATGTTATGTCACACCCCTGATGTGGTGTTGACCGTTGATTCATCATGAGATATGACCACACTCAGAGCGGTGTTGAGTCCGATATGACCACACCCATAGTGGTGTCAGGTTCGATAGGACTACATCGGCAGTGGTGGGTCCGATATGACCACATCCACGAGATGTTTGGTCCGTATTCCCGGGAGAGTAATTAGCATGGGAGTAGCAGGCGCCTATAAGTAAAACATGATAAGATGCATATGCATAAGTCAAGGTGGTTGAGTCTTTTGCCTATTGGGATGTCGGAGGGCTGAGATCTGATCCCAGTGCTTTGGCTGGTTTGCTAGATGTATGGTAGGGGTATGCTCTGTTATGAACTCACGATGCTATGATTATCTCACTCAGCTATGAGCTGACCCTCTTTATCCTTTTTCTCTGCTTATGCCATGTGTAAGCAGATCATCATCATCAGCAGTAGATAGGTGTACAGGTGGGAGCTAAGCAAGAGTTGAAGGCAAGATGAGGTATGGTCTTCAACTATTCTGTGCTTGGACTACTACTCGGGATTTTGGCCAATGATCCACACCTTTTTGTAAAAATGTTTTGAGAACGTTTTTCATGTGCATACTAGCTTATGATGTAGTGTGAGATATCCACAGGTGTGGAAAGTTGATGATATGTGTATATGTTTTGTAACTGTGTAAGTTGTGACGATTATGGTATGTATAAGTATGGTATGCAGTTCTGGAGTATGAAAAGTGTGGCTATGGCTAAGAAAAGCCAATGGGTATGGTTGTGAGTATATATGTTTGTGATGAATTATTTTGCAGGATAAGTTGCAAGAACTGTTAGCCCATTACGCGAGTAATTCATGTCGAAATTTTATTTGGGTAAATTTAGATAATTAATGTAACACCCGAGATTAATTCCGCTGCAATTGTATAAACAATATGATTAGGCAAAACGTATAGGGTAGGGTGTTACACTTGTTCATTACCCATGCTAACCAGAAACGTGGAGTTGTTCAAATCCAAAATCTCCATGGTTCCGCTTGGTCTCCATTTCCAACGTAATTGTGAGCAGAGATACTGGTAGGAGACTGACCTTCCTAATAGCCGGACAACCAGCGTGCGCTTCCAGGGGGCGCAAAGGCGTACCTTCAGCTGGGCGGATATTTTCAGCTCCAGTTCCCCTTGATATGAGTCCACCTCAAGGTAGTGTTCGCCGATGAAAGTCCACTGTTGGGTTGCGGCAGCGGGTGACGCCGGAGACCCCGCCAGTGCCGACTTGTAGCTTAGCGGTGGACTGCCTTGCACACTTTGATCTCCTTAGGGTGAGAAAGACAAAATAGTCGGATCCGGTGGCCGTCCTGACATCGCCACGTCGGCCACCGGCGAGTTAGAGACGCTCGGAGAAACATAGAGCATTTTCCTCGGAGAAGTTATTTGATCTCCTTTTCTATTATCTTTTATGAATTATGAGCATACCAACATCTTAATTAAGCTTACTGATTAGGAGGATATGTACGTAAGAATTGACTGTATGGTTAGGTTCAAGGATTTAACTCTAAGTAAGCGTGAAGTGGAGGCTAATTTAACTTGCCTTCTTTGAGTTCTTCAAGTCTACAAAATTTTCATAACCCTAACTTGTGAGCGCATGGATTAATTCTCATACATACCAACAAATAATAAACTAAATTAGCCTAAAAATTAATGGAAATAACCAGTTTATCTTCACAATTTGAATTGTTTAGAGATGTTCAATAATTCTTTAACACATGAAAGCTGGGTATACTTTTTCACCCAAATTTGCTACTACTGTTTCATTCCTTGGAGTTTTGCGAGAACCGATTGGAGGAGCTTCCTCAACTGGCTTCCTCAGCTCCCCCAACTCACTTCCTTCTCCAACCTCACTCTTTCCGTACCTACACTTTCCTGCCTTCTATTTAGGCTTGCCCTACAATTTGCAGCGGCACGTTGCCGTCCATATCTCGCTAAAGTGGACTGACTGTACCACTCTCTTGTTGCTTTCCCCCCAAATCATGTTTGTCTTCTCACCGGCCCATTCTGCTTTTCCATATTTTCCGCTGCCTCCACAGCGGCCCGAACACGCCATCGCCCATCAATCCAGCATACCACGCTTTCATTTGCTCAATTCAGAAAGGACTGAAATCTTATGCCTCACCCCACCCAGTCACTTTCCTCCTTCTCTTCAGCTCTTTTCTTGCTCTGTTCCCATTCTCCCCCAAGAGCTTCGGCAAGACCTCTCATCGGCTATTGCCTCTCCTCGATGCCTCCATGCAGCTCTTTTCATCCTCTCTCTGCCCCCAGTGACCTTTGTTCATAGCATCAAAGCGGGAGATCGGACCACAACTGACAGCTTTCTGGATCTCTCTCACTCTCTCCCTCTCCGACAGTGACAGAACCAAAGGCGGTGGACAGAACCGCCGGTGATGGATTGGTGGGCTCTTACTTTACTGTGTTCTTTGTCGATACTGTTAATTTCAATATCTCAGCTTTGGAATCTCGCCGCAGAGCACGCCCGTGGCAATGAATATGATGCTCGGGCCCTAGCTGTGGGGAGGAACGACGGAAACCGACGGTGGTGGTGATGGAGCAGCAGGAAGCCGAAGCGGGAGTTGGTGGAAGCGCCGATGTTCAAGCTGGAAGACGGAAGAAGCCCGACGGCAACCGATGAGGGGAGAAAGACCAGAAAGTAAAATAAAAAAAAATGCACCGAGAAGTAGCCAGTTGATTGCCGCCAAAGATTAGAAATTTAACCAAATACGTTCTCATTTAACTCCCATATTTTGTTCTCTGCTGCAATATGGCGGCTTGCTGTCCTCCCTCTCCAATGGGGATTTAGTTTTTTGGTTGTTCATCTACCCGAGGTTTTGTTCATGGATATTTTCGATTTTCTATTGATTTCCTCCAAGATGGATACACATGAGCTGGAATGGGCGCTTCAGAAAAACCCGAAATCCTATCACAGGTCCATTCCTCCATAGAAAATCTGGTTTCTGAGACAAGTACGGGCCAAACTTCCTTTAGTCATGCTTAACTCTATTCTCGACAAAGAAAATTATGAAATCTTTTTCATTTATTTACTCCCCGAGTTCCTCTTTCAGTTTGTTCGGCTTCAACTCTGAAGTGTATTAATCTATCAATATCTTCGATGAGCAAGTAAGTTGTCCTTCTGTAGTCATAAGTAATAATGCCAGTGATCTTTACATGATTCACCAGCTTAATCCTGACGGTAAATGGACAATATGGTTTCTGCTTTGCTGTTAGATGTCAATCCCATTTCTTCTTTTCATAATTCTGTATAGCATTGCCAAAATAACGATTTATATGAATGAGAGAGCATTCTTTTTTACTAATTGTACTACATTGTGCAATGTGGAGCTAAAGCACATACAAACATTAGTGCATGATCAACTCTTTTCGTGGGCGAAATGCGAGCCAAGGTACAAACATTGTTGCTTGGAGTGTTGTTTTGCGGTTAATTACGGTTATTGTGTATTTCCTAATACATGGAACAACAACTATGTGTATTTCTTAAGACATGGAAAATGATAATGACCCGTGTTTCTTGACAATGTATCATGCTAATTACCTGTGGAACTCAAGATAAAAAGGTCTCCTAAACAGACTTCTGATACTTTGAAACCCACACCATTGCTAATAATACAACCTCAATTTGTGTCACCTAACCTGCTCACAATACGATCATCCTACTGTAACTTTAGTTTCCGCGGTGTAGCAGCGGGCATCGATTCTAGTATATACAAAAGTCAACTCATATGGACTTGAAATTTGTACAGGTCCGTATACCATGTGCTTAACAAACGAGGTTGCCGCGATTCGAACAATAGACTTCTCGATTATAGAAGGCTCTAATACCTTGTCAAAAATCTATTGATCCCAATAACACGAGTTAATGAGAAATGTACAATAATAAATCTAACATCATCAAGCTTTGTATAGCCTATAGGTGAGTAATAACTCAACACAATACCCATTTTTGTAGGTTTGTTAAAATGGGTTGGTTACTACTTGGTACTTACTTAAACACTATAGAAAATAAACACATACTTAACCAATATAATATTGCCCACCAAATGGGGCTGGTAGTACTATACATATATAGAGCTATGATAATTTCTGTCCACTACAAAACAATTGTTATTATGTATTTTTTTTAGTAATGCTTGCTTGAGTATTACTTTACAGCAACGACCCATGACCCATCTAGTTCCATCCACATCTTGACCTAAAAAAGGGGTAAATGACACATTTGGTCATTGAGATTACTAAATCATGTCATATTTAGTCACTAGAAAATTTTAATATTAATTTTGGTCACTCGAATTACTGACACATGTCACATTTGGTCACTCTTCTGTAGCCTCTGTCCAACTCCGGTCACTCGAATTATTGAAAAATGTCACATTTAGTCACTCGGATTACTGAAACATGTCACATTTAGTCACTCTCCCAAAAGTTTCCGTCCAACTACATTAATGGAGTTGGTCGGAAACTGACGGGAGAGTGACTAAATTTGACCAGTTTCGGTAATTCGAGTGACCAAAATTGATATTAATTTTTTTTAGTGACTAAACATGACACAATTTAATAATCTCAGTGACCAAATGTGTCATTTACCCCTAAAAAAGCTATAATTAGCCTAAACAGAAAAGGACTAGCCAGTAAGCATTCATAAGGAGAGACTAATAATTAAAGTAATTTTGGATGGTACTATCCTCTCTCTTCTTGCACATTGGTTTGTTATATATTTTGTTTGAAATATGAACAACAATATTTTGTTTTATAGACAACACATGTATGACCATATTAGGATGTTGAGCTCACTTTGTCTAAACTACAATCCAAAAAAATTTAAACATGACCTTGCTTGAGTAGTTGTCATTTGTACTCGTCGTTGATAAAATCCTCATTCTTACACTTCGTTGGAAAATGTATGTCATGTCAACTCAAACAAGAGCCAGCCAAATGAGTTTTGACTTTTACAATGATCATCAACTAATCTTGTGGCCAAATCGATTCTGATATCATGTCGAAAGCCCATTTTGTTTCACACACTTGAGCTATTAAGAGAGGTTTAAAATTAAATCTTATACGATTTTCCTTTTCGAGTTACTTTATCGAGATGGTGAGCCCAACATATATAGCATTTACACATCCATAGATGAAAGTTGGAATTATAGTAAGGCGTGTAAAACATGTTTAAGTAGGAAAGACTACCTCATCATGTATAGTTTCAGCAAACAATTCTTATCAATGAGTGAATAAACAAGTGAAGATATTAGGCAAAGGCCATCAATTGAAAAAGATACATAACGAATCAAAGACCTTCATCCTCTAGTTTTCCCAACAACAGGGCGACCAATGAAAGGGGAGAAAGAGAGAAACGCAACTGCTTTCACCAAATAGTCTATTGTTGTTTTGAATAATCTGGCGGATGAACTGTTAATGTGCGGCAACTGGAAGGAGCAATCCAATGCATTAGAGGCTTGATGGACTTTAGTCAAAGAATTAGTAGAATTGGATTAATTACTAAAAAAGAAAACAAGGGTGTCAATCAAATTTACAAAACATAGAATATGATTGTAATATCCAAATAATAAAAAAAAAAATCATTTTTATAAGTACTTGCAACTGATTTTCATTTTTTGTATAGATATTTTAAGATATATTCATGATCGAATTTATTTATTTTAACCGGTATGATTACATTAAAATTTGAAAAAAGGACTTTTTTCAATCTTTATTATTTTTAAAGATTACTCATCATTTCCTTTTAGTCCATTTAAATCTCTTATTCAAATCGTTGTTACGATAACACGAATCCAATTTGATGTTAAAGAAATGTGACCTAAATTAAAATAAAAACTGTGAACAATGAAGATTATCCCAAGAAAAATTAGAGTTATTAGATCTTTGTCTCCAATTAAAGAGGAGGGTGATTAGTTAATGATTCGAAGATTTTATTTCGTTGTATGATTTTTTTTTTCAAGTTTAATATTAAGATTGTATTTTTTTTAAGACTGATTATCACAGGATATCTAATGTTTAGTTTTCATTGCTCCCTTATTAAAGCTCTCACAAACTGAACTTTCCCCAACGCAGAAAGTATAAACTCCCCTGACAGTGATGAAGTATGGCCAAAAATGAATGCAGAGGGAATGTTAGAAGTTGAAGAGAGATGCTTTGTTGTGTGATTTGAGTTTAGAGAGGAAAGGAAAGCTTCTTGCCCCTCAAAAAGGCTACTTTTAACCAATTCAACAAACAGTAATGAAGATTCTTCAAGCAAACGTGGGAATGGGCAATGGCCTTATCTTGATTGCAATAATGAGAAGAACTTTGCTGAGAGAATGCTGCAAAAGGAAAGGAGAGGGAAAAGATACCATAGATGTTACAAAGTGCCTTTCCTTTTCCTTGTATCAATAGCACAGACCAAACATAACCTTTTTTCTATCCAACCCTATCTCCTGGTACTGGTAGGGTAGCAGCTAGACAACCCAGTCTCAAAATCCTCTCAACCAAATAGAAAAAGATCCAATTTTTACCCATTATTCTCTCTGTATGAGACTAACCCTTGATTGATTGCAAAGAAATAAGATGTGGGTGACTCATAAATCCTCCAATTTCAAGTTTCAATTAGTTGCTATCAAAGATCCGACAGATCTGAAGCTGATAACGACCTTTAGTTGGAGGGAAGAGACAGCAGGGTGCAAGATCACTTGGCCTGCCTGCCAAGAACCCCAAAATCTATACTTTCTTTTGTATTCTCAAGTAGTTTCAGCACTAAGTAGCATATTGTGGCAAACACAAGAAAATCAGCTGCACACTATGACAGATTTCCTTCCCGAGTTCTGAAGACGGGGATGAAAAAGAAGGAAAGGATCGGAATATTCTGCAGCACAGCTAACAACATAGTAGTGGATTCTCAGTCCCACCAATATGCCAAATCAATCAATCAGGTTCCAGAGAAATTGAGGAATTGGTTGCTTCTTCATCAATCCAAAATTGCGTGCAAAGGGCAAAATCCAAGCACTATTTCATGTGTTTCTGTACTAAAATTAGGAACATCAGTGGTGTGTGCTGCTGCTCCTAGGGAGAAGTTCACTGCCACTAAAAAGCAGAAATTAGGTTGAGACAGGAAAGCTTGTGCCAAAGGCTTCTGTAAATAAATGATTCCAATTTCACACGAATCTGCCAAAACAAATCAAGGTTATTGGTATATTGAACTGATACACAATGCCTGATCTACATATATGCTTGTGCCAATCCAGCCTCTAAATGCTAGGGGGATCCAAAGAAAAGACAAATAAAATATACAACAGAGAGGACCACCCTTGAGCACAGCAAACTCAATTATGGTTAAAAGGTACAACACAAAAAATAAGGGCATCTCTTCGTCTTCTCAAGCCACAAAGAAGATGAAAATCATGAGAAAAAAAATTACGATGGCAAAGATCTTGATCAGAAGCCACCTATTGGATGATATTTGGTTAAGATGTCGCAGAAGAGAACTGTGAGCACCTTCGACATTGGATAGTGATTCATCCATGTTGTCATCAATTCTGTCAATTGATCATTGTTAGATTGTGTCAATTCATAAAAATAACGGTTCAAGAACAAAAAAAAAAAAAAGTTTTTGAGTTCAAACTGGACAAAGAGAAATATAAGTTACCGAATAGCCAGCTCTCCTTGATGGGCAACCATGGTAGCCAAATGTGTAAAGATCCCACTAAGTTCTGAGATGGTTGATTCCACATTGTGGAGAGCAGATACACGACTTTGAGCTAAATTCTCCTGCCTACTAGGGGCTACTTGCTGTAACATGGACATTTCCATTTGTTGGGAAGGAGCATTATCAACAGCTGGCCTCCGCCTGATGTTGGAAGTTCAATAAACCTTGCTCAGACGATTAGAAAGTGAAGTTCGGCATAAAATCAAATGAGCAGAAGAATTTAGTTCAGAAGGATCAATGCCACAGCCCAAGGTTAGCCATGAAGTTATCAGTTCATTTGCTCTTTTGATTAGTAAGATGTGGTAGTACCATTCTGGAACAATTAATTCGAACGAGAAGTAAATGAATGGATATTCTGAGGGCAAACGGAATTATCAATTATGAGTTGCAAATTACCCTAACAGAGTTGTACAATCAGATAAATTGGGTAAGATATACAATGACCACTCAATAATAATCCATGACAAGACAGATTCCAACGTTCTGTGCAATACCCACCTCAATTGGTTGCCAGCTTGAACACCATTCGGTGGCAATCTGGTGAAGGAGGGAAAGAAATGTCAATGAGATAATCATTAATTGATCAAGTAAACAGAGGAAGGACAGAAGTAAAAAATTTGGACTGCAAACAAGAAGCAGCAATGAAATCATTTAAGACAGGATGGCTAGGCCAAAGAGGAAAGTTTCAATTGTCAGAAGGGTAACTTACGAGGATGGCTGCGAAGGGTCAAATTCGTTTGTTGAACTTGACCAAGGAGGTGGTTCAACCAAGGGTTTTGTTTGACGAACAAACGGGTTTTCTCTTGAAGCATTTGCAGAAAATATCTGCTTCCTGTTCTCATGAGCTTTGATATTCTGAGAGTTGGAACAACCATTAGAAGAAGGGCAAGTGACCAGCGTCAGCTATATAATGCCAATAAAAGAGCAATTCGCAAAGATACAAAACGGGACATGGACATCTACCTCAGTTCTAGTGGTTAACACATTATGAAGCTCTTTAGTAGCCCCCATGAGCTTGTTCTTCAGGTCATCACAAACAGCCGTGGAATGGACAACCCTGTCCTCGGAGTAGTTCCCATCAGCTATTTCCATCCTCTGAAGGGTTTGAAGATCCGTAAGAGCCGTGTTCAAAGCCGTAATGTCGTTCTTTATAAGGCCTGTCAGTTCTTGAATCTCAACTGTAGGGTCATCAAACATAGACGACCTCTTTGCCACTGCAGCACATTTGAGATAAGCATCAAAAGCCAATACCGCCAATCAGCATTTACATAATTCAGCACCAAATTTCAAACTAATCAACAACCCATTTCCCCATTTTCACTGCTACAAACTTGATCTCAGTTTGTTAGCATCTGCCAAAAAAAGTACTTTGAGCACAATTGAGACAAAATTAGAGTCAAGATCCAACGGGCACATACTGTTCAAATTCATCAATAATAGCAGAACCTAAGCTCCAGAGCCATTAACTTCCTAGCCCTACATCTAACGAGATCGAAGAAAAGGGAGCTTACATTTGGCGAGCCTAGCGATCTTCTGTGAGGTCTCATGAACTCCCAGCCCGATCAGGGAAGCCTTCTTGTTGAATTCGGATCTGTACGAGACCGAGGAAGCCTGCTGCTTTGAAGGCAGGAATGGATCAGTTTCCTGGGATTGAGCTCCGTCGGGCCTGAACCCTCCGATCTTCTTCAGCGTCTCGGTGATTGATCGGAACTCCGCCGTCCGATCTCTGTACGCAGAAGCCATTCCCGCACAGTGGAAGAAGCTCTTCGCAGTGGCGGGCTTCGGTGGAGCGAAATTAGCTGTCGTAGAAGTATAGGTTGTTCTGCTACAAATTTCGGTAATTCTGTTGTCGAATTCCTTTATTTGGGCCCAACGCCCCGAGCCCAGACCAAATTAGGCCCATTTTCTTTTCTGAAAAAACCCAGCTGTGGCCCATGTAAGATTGCATACACATCTCTGTTCTGTGTCGAAAGTAAAGTAAACCGAAGGCGTCCGATTCAGATCAAGGCGAATATCAACCGTCCGATCTAGGTTACTTTCAGGAACAAAGATATAAATAGGATCGAAATCCTCCATTTCTCTCTACCGCCTTTACACCATTTTTCCGTCTAGGGTTTTTCCTCTTTACATTTCTCCAATCAGCTGCGACCCGCGAGGTTAAAGAGACGCCGCCGGTGTGTCCACCTTGACAGAGCTCCTGAAGCTTCGTCTTGGTCCTCGCTCTTCGTTGTTAGAAATCCATTTCCTCCGCCGCCGTACAGTTAGGGTTTAGTGTCTTCTCCGTTTGTTGTAGAAATCTAGAAACAGACAGCGAAAATGGTTGGGAAGCCGTCGAAAGCTGATAAGAAGCTCGCCTATGACTCCAAGATGTGTCAGCTCTTGGACGATTACAGCCAGGTCCTGATTGTTGCTGCCGACAATGTTGGATCCACCCAGTTGCAGAACATCAGGAAGGGTCTCAGAGGTGATTCTGTGGTGCTCATGGGTAAGAACACCATGATGAAGAGGACGATTAGGGTTCATTCTGAGAAGTCTGGGAACACGGCTATTCTCAATCTCCTCCCTCTCCTTCAGGTAAGAAATGGAATGGAGGCTAATCACTGTGTTTGATATTGGTTTCATATTGAAATCTTGTATGGAGCGGAGCAATATCTGTTAGGTTTTGTATTATTTTAGCCGATTGAATCTTAGCCTCCTGGCTTGAAGTTTATAGGGTTCAATATATTATGTAGTATAGCTACGTGAATACGTGATCGTGTCTTCACTAGGGTTTATTGTAATGTCTATGGTATCCGGAACCAGAAGTTGTGTGAATTAGCTATGTATGCAGTTAAGAGATTGTCTTTCCTGCATAGGAACTGGGATTATTATAATATTCCTTTGTTATTTTGACGTAAAAGCTCTTGTTTATTGTATCTGACCAACTATCGTTTGGATTCAGGGGAATGTTGGTCTGATTTTCACTAAAGGTGATCTCAAGGAAGTCAGTGAGGAAGTGGGCAAGTACAAGGTAAATTGGATTGTGAACTTATTTTTATTATGGTATCATGGATGTTGGCCTCAATGTTTGTCGATGTCTAAACCTTGTATATCTGTTTACCTCTAATAGCATATGTCTTCTAGTTTATATATTGCTTTTTGAAAATTTTGTTTGCTTCAACTATTTGAATTCACAGGTTGGAGCTCCTGCTCGTGTTGGTCTGATTGCACCAATTGATGTGGTTGTGCCTCCTGGAAACACTGGACTCGATCCATCTCAGACATCTTTCTTCCAGGTTTGTGCTTGTTGTATACTTTTATTGTCATGTCCTAATTTCGTATTTGATTTCTTTTGTCAAAAGGGACTTTATCTTATTCTGTGCACCGCAGGTCCTTAACATTCCCACCAAGATTAACAAGGGTACAGTCGAAATCATCACCCCTGTGGAGCTGATTAAGAAGGGTGACAAGGTCGGTTCTTCTGAGGCTGCCCTGCTTGCCAAGCTTGGCATCAGGCCATTCTCTTATGGTCTTGTGGTTGAAAATGTCTATGATGATGGATCGGTCTTCAGCCCTGAGGTTCTCGATCTGACAGAGGATGCTCTCATGGGAAAATTCGCTTCTGGTGTGTCCATGCTCACTGCCCTCTCACTTGCCATTGCTTACCCCACACTTGCTGCTGCACCACACTTTTTTGCCAATGCCTACAAGAATGTCTTGGCCATTGCTGTGGAGACCGATTATACCTTCCCCCAGGCAGAGCAAGTGAAGGAGTACTTGAAGGTTTGATGCCTTCTGAATGCATGCCAATTGAGTATTGATAATCTTATCTTGTCTAGTTTTGGTTGTTGATGAGTTTGAATGTAATGTTGTGCAGGATCCTAGCAAGTTTGCTGTTGCTGCTGCCCCTGCTGCAGCCAGTGGTGGTGCTACTGCCGCACCTGCTGCTGCCAAGGAAGAGGAGAAGAAACCAGAGCCAGAAGAAGAGTCCGATGAAGATGGTTTGGGCTTCAGTCTGTTCGACGATTAAGTTTCCCCGACCCAGTTATCTTTTTGTAGTACCCCTAAAGTTTTGGTGTCTGGTTGATACTGTTGGATTCTATTTTAATTTTAGCTGTGCACTGTTTTCTTTTTGCTGTTGAAAGTTGAAACGTTTTAAATGGTTTTACTAGTTTGTAATCGAATGCTGTTTTATTTGCTTTATCGAATCTTGTCTCTTGCAGTCTTGCTTCATGGTTGCTACTATTGTTTCGAAATGAAAGTTTCGAAATGTTGGGTTCACGGATGGTGATCGAAATTGACCAATTCACAGCCATCTTTTTTTAACTTCCCAGGTGATTAGTGGCTTTCTCTTTTGTTCGTGGGTTGTGGAAATTCCCAAGTGAAAGTAAATTATCAAGGAGTTAAGGTTAATGTCAGAAAGCATGTTAACTTGTTGGGCCGTGAATAATGGGCCCAGTATATGTTTATTTAATTGTGGGCCGGAGCAGATTTAGGAGCATATACCGATTTAGGTGGGAATTCAGAGTTAAACAAGGACAAAATAACCCTGCAGAAAAATTTCTATAAAACGGGAGAAACCTTGTTTGCACTGCACGCTTCTTTCGCCTCCCTTTTCCTCTCTTGCAAGAACACAGGTTTAGGGTCTTAGGTTTTTCTCCGGTTGAAAACAATGGTTGGGAAGCCGTCGAAAGCAGATAAGAAGCTCGCCTATGACTCCAAGATGTGCCAGCTCTTGGACGACTACAGCCAGGTCCTGGTTGTGGCTGCCGACAATGTCGGATCGACCCAGTTGCAGAGCATCAGGAAGGGTCTCAGAGGCGATTCCGTGGTGCTGATGGGGAAGAACACCATGATGAAGAGGACGATTAGGGTTCACTCTGGCAAGTCTGGGAACAGAGCTATCCTCAATCTCCTCCCTCTGCTTCAGGTACAAAAAAAATTAGAATCGAACCTGCTTACTGCGTTTGACTTGGGATTTCGTGTTGTTAATTTGTGTTCGGAATGTTAGGGTTTAGGGTTGAACCTGTTAGGGTTTCAGTATGGTATATGTAGATACGACGCTGTGTCTTCACTAAATAAGAACTAGGGTTTATTGAAATAAGTCTCTAGTATCCTGAACTGGAAGCTAGCTATATATGCAGTTAGGGGGATCTTCTTCCTTGAATGCGTATTAGGGTTTGTTATAACGAGTCTGTGTTATCCTAAACTGAAACCTCTTGCTTATAGTTTCTGAATTTTTTTTCTTTTGATTCAGGGGAATGTTGGTCTGATTTTCACTAGGGGTGATCTCAAGGAAGTCAGGGAGGAAATCGGCAAGTACAAGGTAAGTTGGATTTTGAACTCTTTGGTTTTAGTATATAATAATATCGTTGTTTTTCGCGTCCATGGCTGTCGATGTCTAAACCTTGTATGTGGGATTTACTTGTGAGAGCATGTGTCCTTGACTTTATGCATTGCTTTTGGGGAATGTTGTTTGCTTAAAACGATTTGAATTGACAGGTCGGTGCTCCTGCTCGTGTTGGTCTGATTGCACCAATTGATGTGGTTGTGCCTCCTGGAAACACCGGACTCGATCCATCTCAGACATCTTTCTTCCAGGTTTGTGATTTCCTTATTGCCATGTCCTAATTTCTAATTCCATTCTATTGTGAAAGGGACTTAATGTTGTTCTGGTACTCTTGCAGGTGCTCAACATTCCCACCAAGATTAACAAGGGCACGGTCGAAATCATCATGCCTGTGGAGCTGATCAAGAAGGGTGACAAGGTTGGGTCCTCTGAGGCTGCCCTGCTTGCCAAGCTCGGCATCAGGCCATTCTCTTACGGCCTGGTGGTTGAATCTGTCTACGATGATGGGTCGGTCTTCAGCCCCGAGGTTCTCGATCTCACTGAGGACGACCTCATGGAGAAGTTCGCCTCTGGTGTGTCGAATGTCACTGCCCTCTCGCTCGCCATTGCTTACCCGACTCTGGCTGCTGCGTCGCACATGTTCGCCAATACCTACAAGAACGTCCTGGCCGTTGCTGTGGAGTCGGAGACCGATTATTCGTTCCCTCAGGCTGAGCAAGTGAAGGAGTACTTGAAGGTTTGATTCGACGCCTTATGAGACCATGCCGCGATTGGATGGTGTTTCATTTTGTTTTTTTGTCTGGTTTTGGTTGTTAATGAGTTCGATGAATGTTGATCTTGTGCAGGATCCTAGCAAGTTTGCTGTTGCTGCTGCTCCTGCTGTAGCTAGTGGTGGTGCTGCTGCTGCACCTGCTGCTGCCAAGGAAGAGGAGAAGAAACCAGAGCCGGAAGAAGAGTCCGACGATGATATGGATTTCAGTCTGTTCGACGATTAAGTTTTTTTGTTGTCTGGTTGAGACCATCGGATTTGGTTTACAGTTTTAGTTTAGCTGCAAATGTAGTTTTTCTTTCCTGTGGAGACGTTTGTTTTACTAGTTATTAACCGGATGCTGTTTTATTTTACTTGATAGATCTTTTCGTTGTTCTTTGGGCAAATACAATATATTAGCCATAACTATTAAGCAGCGGGGAATTATAGCCACAACTATCGAAATACAAATTATTAGCCAATCGTTAAGTTTTCGTTAACACTTCTGTTAGTAATGATGACTAAGCTTTTACGATGGTGAGCTGGCTCCCACGTGGCAGTCATCATATCATATTTTTTACGATGCTGACATGGCCTTCTACGTTAAAAATTTGAAAACAGTAACTGGCTGTTAGCCAAATCTTGACCCACAATAATAGTTATGACTAATAATTTGTATTTCGATAATTGTGGCTATAATTCCCCGCTGCTTAATAGTTATGGATAATATATTGTATTTACCCTTGTTGTTTTGATGCATGGTCAAAGCGATGCGTTGTGCCGTAGTCTCAACTGCCAGTGCCAAGTGCCAACTACAAATCTTGGTTTAAGGCGTTGACACATTCATTTTTTTTTTATATAGAAATCCCTGGGTATTTTATTAATGAATCAATCGTTGGGTTACAACAATCTACTCTCAATTGGGAGGTTAGTATAACCGGTGGTCTTTCCTCCCAAATCTCATCGACATCCCAATCAATATAAGTCAAAATCGCGCTTTAAAACTTAAAAGCTTACGATTTTCCGTTTTTAGGACACCAAAATGCTTCTGTTTCCATATATAATATGTAGTGTATAAAATCGTACTAAATTGCGTTTTAAAATTTAAAAGCTTACAGTTTTACGCTTCTAATTCACCAAAACGCTTTTACGCTTCTAGTTTACTAAATGGATATTCTTTCAATGAAATCCACCAATAATATATAGTACACTTTTGTGTACTTTTCTCTATTTCAAATTTATTGCTCTCTTCTTAATTTTAGGTAGGGGTGTAGTGGTAATTAAGAAAGTTAATAATTAAAAAAATATTAATATTAAAAATATGTTTAAATGTGGGGAAGTTACTCACCAAACTTTCAATTTTTTGGGTAGCATTATTTATTTACTATAATATCAATTAATCTTTATTTTTTAGTATTCTTAATCTTTCAATCATCTTTTCATAGTGTGAACACATTTTACTCTATATTTTTACTTTTTCTTTAATTCTTCGGTTATAATTATCGGTTTGTATTTCATTTATACTAATTCCGAATTCAAATATTTTTGTGTGATAAAATCTTATTTTTTGTTATGTACACAATATATTAATTTTTTTTTGGTAAAACACAATATATTAATTTTGATATGTTTTAAAATAAAATATTTTATTCTCCTGAACATGTGGTAATCAAACCCCAAGGGTTGACCTAATGATAATGTGGGGATGAGATTATACCAGCATAGTATTAGTTGTGAACAATCATAGTATAAATTTATATAATGAAGGCATTTGCATAACATCAATTCACATGATAGTTTTAGGTGCCTAAAGTAACAATTGATGTCGTAACGAGTTTTATTTTAAAGTATACAAAAGTTTATTTCAGTGTGTGATTACAACTACGTCGAATTTATTGAATTACATGGATTGGAATTAATCAACTAGGTTAGTGTTCAGATTTCAGAGCCACAAACTTTGAGATAGAGATATTGAAGAAGTTTGTGTAGCTAGATGTCAAGGTATAAACTCGCATGCTTAATTACTATTGATTTGTTTTGAAGGTCACTTTATGCAAGGAAGATTTTTTTGGTTTTAGGTTTATTAAGATGTAAGTAAATGTATGGTTGACAAAATTAGCTTTATTAATTACTTGAAAGGATATTAATCCCACTTTAGTTCCTAGGAAATCACCACAATCATACATTTATTAAGTTGAATCTAAAAATTATGTTAATTATTGCATATTCGCATATTTTGGGCTATGATGTTGTACGGTGAATTTTAGTGTTAAGAATTAGGGAATTAATAGTTTAGACTGTATATTTTCAGTGTATTGACTTGAGGATATATGGTTAATCGTATAGGCTGAAAGAGAATATGTAAAAGCTCAAAGAGACATGTTTACTTGGATTCAAATTTGAGGTTTAGATTTATGATGAAAATAAGATAAATATATATTTTTTAAAATATTTATCATAATTATTTTTTGAACCATTTTCTATTTAGAGTTTTCAAAATTTTGGGCTTTGAGCTTAATATATTATATGTAGGCAATCGGTGGTTAATGACTACATAACCTAAAAACTAATGTGTTCTTTCGAAAAGATTGAGTTGAGAGTTAAGGATTAGGGTGTGCCTACGGTGACATGCATGTCACGGTGACTTGCACTTTCCGGTCGATCTCAGTTAGGATTAGGTCGACCTCATTTAGAATTCAGTCGACCTCATATAGGATCTGGTCGACCTCATTTAGGATTAGGTCGACCTCATATAGGATCAGGTCGACCTAATCTGTTGTTTCAGTGTAAAAACAGTTCATGGTGCCTACTTTGAATATTCATATCATACAATTGGCTAGATGGAAATTGAAGACTAATGACTTGTTTTGAAGCTGGAGTGTCCCTCTACATATTGAAGTGATTGAGAGCTCGATAGGATGTCCAGAAGACCATTTTTCAACCTCATCAAAAGGCTATGCAAAAACTGGGAACTGCCTGGAAATGGCTAAGTCTGGAAACGTGTTTGTGAAGCCTATTTTGGAGCTCAATTCGAGAAGTATGAATGTGAGTCGAGTCCAGGAGCCTCTACCACGTTAAATTAGGTATGTTTTCATACAAATTCAAGGCATTGGATGAAAGATTGGATATATGTAAGGCTTCAAACAAAAGGGTCGAAGTTGCTACGAAGGCTGTTTTTCTGGCAGACTTCGAGCACAAGCAAGCGGCCAGAAAAACAGCCTTCGTAGCAACTTCGAGCCTTTTGTTTGAAGCCTTAAAGATATTCAATCTTTCATTCAATTCCTTGCCTTTATATAAAAAATACGTAATTTAACGTGGTAGAGGCCCCTAGACTTGACTCGCATCCATGCTTCTCAAATTGAGCTCCAAAGTAGGCTTGACAAACACGTTGCCAGACTTGGCCATTTTCAGGCAGTTTCCCAGTTTTGGCATAGCCATTTGGTCAGGTTCAAAAATGGTATCCTGGACTTTCTATTGAGCTCCCAAGTACTTTAATGTGTAGAGAGACACTTCAGCTTCAAAACAAGCCTTTAATCTCCAATTTCCATCTAGCCAATTGTAAGATATGAATCTCCAAAGTAGGCACCATGAAACTGTTTTTACACTGAAACAACAGATTAGGTCGACCTGATCCTATATGAGGTCGACCGAAAAGTGCATGTCACCGTAGCAAAGTCCTAAGGATTAATGGTGGAATATTTCATTTGTTTGAGGGTTTTGTTTATGATGTGATTGTATGATTGAATTGTTTGATAAGACTATTTATTTTTATTGTCAAATACTAATTTAACTTTCATAATCTAAGTTAACTTCGAAAATGATTACTGAAATTAAAATTTATATACTATAGTAAAAATTATATGAGAACCATTTTATTATTGCATTTACCAACCGTAAGTGCAATTTACGAAAAATTATATTTATAAAAGTTCCGACCAACTGGCCGGATCAAAAGCTAGCTATTTATAAAAAGTAAATTTTAACGGTAAATCACCAACAATATGATATATTTGAAATTAAAAGATACAAACCAGGTACTTGGATGCATTCTCATCTTCAATAGAGTAATCTAATTCACCAACTAGGCCCTTCCCAAATTCATTAGCATAGAGGGGAAGGTGGTTTATTGTTAAGATCTATGTTTATGAACTTATTGTTAAGATGCTATGAATTGCTCTACTTTAGACATGAATTGCATGTATTATTAACTTATCTAAATTATGTGCACTCATATTTTACACAGTATATGTCGTACTTAACAAAAAAATTTAGCTATTTTACAGTATGCGTAAAAACCTTCCGTTTTGATTCTACGCTTTACGATTTATCTCTTTTCCGCTTCTAGGTAGAATCACGCTTTTGACTGTATTGATCCCAATTACAAAGAATATGAGCCATAGTGTGGGCCGCCTTATTATCAAAAACCCATTTTACCCGGCCCAGACTTTGAGCATCAGCCCACATTCCTTTTCTCCCTTTCCCGCCCAATCCCTCGCTAGAGCGCCGACGTCATCACCCGCCACCGCTGCATTTATTAACACACACTAAAAGACAAGCTTGACAGAATCTCGTTCCCTCATAACAAACTCTTTACCGGATCCTCCAGACAGTGGACGAGTTGATTGGTAAAAGCGTGAGAAGTATCAAGATGGCCACGGAGGTCTGGAAAAACCTAAAGCAAAGGTATGGTCAAGGTGACTTAGTTCGAATCATAGTGTTGCAAGAATAATTATGCACTCTGAAGCAAGGAGCTAAAACATTGTTTGATTATCATACAGAATTAGTCATAGTATGGGAAGAACGTAAGAATTACCAGCCCATACCTAACTGTGCTTGTGCTCCCAATAGTCATCGTGATTGCGTAGCTATCAACACAGTTAAGTTCTACCATGATACGAATTTGATTGTTCATTTCCTTCGTGGATTAAATGAGAACTATGCTATTTCTCGATCTCAAGTCCTCTTTAATGATCATCTGCCTACAATGGATCAAGTCTTCCATAAAATGGTTCAGTATGAAAGACAATGTTATGGTAGTCAACTAGATAAGGGTTGTGTTGTTGAATCTATAGCTCTAGCACTGTAGTCCATGGGTATACGTTTTCCAATCAACATAAGGCTAGACCAGAATGGAACAATTCTGCTGGAGGTTCTCGAGGTAGAGGCAGAGATAAGGGTCGTGTTGTTGAATCTATAGCTCTAGCACTGTAGTCCATGGGTATACGTTTCCCGATCAACAGCAGGCTAGACCAGAATGGAACACTTCTGCTGGAGGTTCTCGAGGTAGAGGCAGAGGTCGAGGAAGGTTTGGTGGCCCACGACCCTACTGCACTTTTTGTAAAATGCAGGGTCACACTGAAGAGACATGCTATCACAAGCATGGATGGCCTTCTGGAATGTCCCCTAGAGATGGTCGAGGTATACTTTCTTTGGTTCCAAGGCAAGCAAACTCAGTTGCTACTCAGAACAACAATAATGGAATCACCCTCAGCAAGGAGCAGTATGAAGGCCTCATGAATCTTCTCAAGAACAACCTTGGTTCTTCATCAGGGAATTCTGGTAACAACACTCCAGCTTCACCTCATGCAGTTGCTGCCTTCGTAAGTAGGAATCTGGAAGACAAAGGCAAGTATACCCTATCATCTATTCCAACTCATGCTATATCACACAAAGACCTTTGGATACTGGATACAGGGGCAACATATCACATCATCTGTGATAAGAATTTGTTTCACAATTGCACTGCTGTGACCAAGGTTAATATCAACTTGCCTGCTGGGCAATCAATCAAGGCCACTCACATGGGGACTTTGATCTTCTCATCTGATCTTGTCCTCATAGATGTTCTCTTTATTCCAGATTTCACTTTTAATCTGATTTCAGTGAGCAGACTTACTTAACAGAATCACCTATGTCTCACATTTTCTTCTGGTTTTTCCTGTATTCGGGACACTATGAAGATGCAAGTGATTGGTTTTGCTGAGCTCCTATATGGTCTATACAGAATGAACATAAGCCATGTCAATAGTCCTTCTCAAGCTGCTGCCTCAAGCACAACTTCTCCCTTTGATCTCTGGCATTATGGTTTAGGCCATGTTTCCTATTCTAAACTTCCATACCTAAAGCAATTGAACTATAGTATTGATATGAGTCATTTTCCTGGTTGTGATGTATGCCATTTTGCATGGCAAAAACGGTTACCTTTTCATCCCAGCAACTCTGTTTCTACTCGAGCTTTTGACCTTATCCATATGGACATCTGAGGTCCTAATGCAAGTCCTTCCCATGATGGTTTTCGTTATTTTTAACCATCATTGACGATTTCAGTAGAATGACTTGGGTTCTATTAATAAAACAAAAGTGTGACACCAGACCTCATTTGATCTCCTTTTACAATCTTGTGGTGAAACTCAATTTTCAACTCGAATTAAGAGAATTCGCAGTGATCAGGGAAATGAATTCAAAATGACAGATTTCTTTGTTAGTGAAGGCATCATACATGAAAAATCTTGTGTTGAAACCCCTGAACAAAATTCGAAAGTTGAACGAAAGCACCAACATATCCTATCTGTTGCTCGTGCTTTGAAATTCCAAGCTAATCTCCCTATTGAACTCTGGTCAGACTATGTTCTACATGCTGTTTTTCTCATAAATTGAATCCCTTCCCAAGTCTTTCCTGACAAATAAGCTTTTGAACTTTTTTACCAAAAACCACCTGATCTATCCTTCCTTAGAGTGTTTGGATGTCTTACCTTTGCTTCCACCACTCCCAGCACCAGAAACAAGTTATCCTCTCGTGCAAGAAAATGCATTAACATTGGTTTTACCCCTGGTATAAAAGGTTACCGCCTTTATGATTTAGACACTCATAAGATTTTCACTTCCCGAGATGTCCTCTTTCATGAATTTGTTTTTCCCTTTGCTGTCACAACCAGTTCATCCTCTTCTTCTCTTCCAGTCCCTTCCATTGCCATATATGTCCAAGAGGATGATGATCCTCCTTATCTCCCTCCTATTTTGCTTCTTCTTCCCTCCCTTCCTCTTCTAATGACCCTGACTCTGATGGTGCAGCTCCACCTGACACACCTCCCTTTCCTGTCTTTTCCCATAGTCCCATTGATTCCACTTCCTCCTCTACTTATTTTACTTCACCTTCTTCAGCTCCACCCTTGCCTCCTCGTCTAATTCGTCCCCCTGCTCGTCTTCATGACTTGGTCAACCGCATGCCCTAATTACTTGCATCCAAGTGGTGTCCAGCAACTTCCAGTACCAGGTATCCTATTGACTCTTATATTTCTTAGGATCAGCTCACTCCATCTCATTGGCACTTTGTTCTCACTAGTTCTGCTCACAAAGAGCCCTCTTCTTATCATGAGGCTGCTCAATCCAGTGATTGGAATTTAGTTATGCAGCATGAAGTAACTGCCTTGGAACGAAACAAGATCTGGGATATTGTGTCTCTTCCTCCAGGAACTATTGCCATTGGCAACAAGTGGATCTATAAGATCAAATATTTGTCCAGTGGTTCCATTGAAAGGAACAGGGCACGTCTTGTGGCCAAATGCTACATACAACGTGAAGGGACCGACTACATGGGCACCTTTGCTCTAGTTGTTAAAATGATCACTGTTCGCTTATTCTTGGCTGTTGCAGCAGTGCACAACTGGAATTTTAAAAATGTTGTTTCTTGTAGTATCAAATATTCATCTTATTTTCGAACTGCACTACAGTCTGACCATATACTTCAATAGGTGGAGAATTAATAATAGTTTTGACTACTATTATTGGTCATTGTGTCGTGCAATATCCATTAGATATTGGATATTGGTATGCAGATTATTGTTAATAACCATTAAATATTGGGATGCAAACTTATTATAAATATTAGTCAACTTTCTTAATGGCTAATTGGAGATTGTGTCTCCAAAATCACGTCTTTTCACATCGTGCATGAAAGGAACACAAACCAATAATAACTAATATTAAAAAAATCCATTTGGGATTATAATTTTCAATTTTGGACAACTACAACTAGGTTTGGAAATCGCTCAATTTAACATGTGCACTTACAATAACTAGCATTGGGCCCGGCCCGTTGGCCGGTATAGTATAGAACCTCAACGTGTACTGTGTTTTATTCTATGTGTGATAATTTGCAACAAATCTTATGATTTTATAACTTGTACAATGTTGCAATCCAAACCCGAGTATAACATTTACAGTAGTAATTAAATTAAGTACTGATGATATATTAGGGATAATATATAAGTAATGAAGCAATTAAGAAAGACATGAGATGAGAAACAATTGAAAAGGCTTTTGGACTTATAAATTAAAGGGAACCCACCAATCGGCAATGACCATTTCCTGTGTTCTCCACATGATCGTCAATAGTTATGCTTAACATGTTGCATTGCATAATTACATTGTATGAAGAAAACCTCTATAATTAAACAAACTGCAAGATCATAATAAACAGAAAACAACACCCACCTAATTAGGATAAATTCACCAAGTACAATCTATTGATGCTTGCTAGCCTTCAGAAGGAGAATCTTTTGCTGCTATCCCACTTCACTTTCCAAACATGGAGTAGATTTTGTTGGAGATTCCCCAGGAAGTCACTCACAAAACTTATTTCAAGTAAATTTTATGTTCCTTTTATTCCACAATATACCTCCTATTAAAAACACCTTACCTTACTAACCATAAGAAAAACCCTACCGATAAAGCTTTCTACAGGACACATCTTAAGGAAAACACCATACCGAAGAGTTAAGCCAGGTTAGAGGGCTTCTAGCTGTATAAACCAAAGGTATGAAACCAAAAAAATACCCAACTATAGATTTAGGGCAGGTCATAGTCTCATACGGCGTCTTGCACTTGCCAATAAAAAGCTGAGAAAGCTTCCTACTAATTGTTCCCTGTTATCTCTATCCCGCTTTAGCTGAGAGGTCCTTTACCCTAATAATAAAGCTTTCCACTCCACATCTTAGTAAAAACACTCTACTGATAAAGCTTTGTAAAGAACAACTGAAATGTATAAGTAGCCATCTTAAGATTCATTCTACATTAAGTCAACAAACTAATCGCGACAGCTAAGCTTCTAAAAGCTGCCACTGCACAAATCTTTTGTTGATATGACTTGAATCGGACTATCAGCCGCTACGACTGGTAATCGGGGGTCTCGCTGACCGGTGGGGGTCCAGGGGCAACGCCCTGGTGGGGGTGCGGGGGCAACGCCCCCGGCCCACGGTGTATGGGCTCAATGTTATTTGGGTTTGGGTTCGGGTTCTGGGCCTGGTCTGTAACCGTTTCCTTTGTCAGATTGGATTAGGTTTAGACCCACATGGAGAAGTACTATAAATACTTCTCATACTCCTCTGTAATCTGTAATCTCCTCGATATAGTGAAACTGGCTCTCTCTCGCCCGTGGACTAGCTAACACACATCGTGTTAGTGAACCACGTAAATCGTGTGTCTGTGTTTTTCGATTCTCGCTCTCGTATTCTTGCTTTGTCGATTCCGGCGATTTCCCGATCCGTAGCAGCGCGTTTATAACATCTTTCTAAAAGCTTTCTAAAAGTTCACATATCGTAAAAACAAACTATTCACGAACATCCTATTATGGTAAACAAAATACTTAAAATAAGATTCACAACATGAACCTTCACTGCACAAATCTTCTAGCAATACCACTGCACTTCTTTGGGTTCATAGTCATCCCCATGTTTACTTTCTGCGCTGTAAAGGTTGTCCCTCAAAGATTCTCATTTCTCAGGACTTGGCTTAGTCTTGTTGGCTTTCTCCAAGATAAGAGCTGCACTTGTGTGGAGTTGACTTGCTGTCTCACTCAATTGCTCCAATCAAATTACAGCAATAAGATAAATTGAAATGATGAAATTAATATGGTACCCTCTTCTACTATTTGAAAGGATATGCTGCTGATATATTCGTCACTTACCCCAAGTGGATCATGCTCCACACTAACCATAGAATACTCGGCTTGAGGGTTCAAGTAGTTAAACTCGGTAAGTTTAACATGTAATATCAGTCTCATGTTCCAAACTTGTTGGATTTGTGGAGGAATTGGTTCTTTCTTCCTCTGATTTGCCTGAAAGAAAAATAGGCATTCATGCTCCAAAATTGCAAAATATGCTTCACCAGAATCATCTTTAAATGGAGTTTCACTCTATACCTAAAGCCAATATGGAGTAATGCTGAAAATGTCATGATTCTGCATTCCTATACTGACACGCCAAAACACAACACCAAACTGCGACCAAGTGTAATCGCAGTCTGGGAATGCAGTAACAGGCAAGTTTAATTATCAACCCGGGGTCTAGATCTACTGCTTACTCCGTGATTCTCTATTATCTAGCAAACTAGTTCGAGTGATTGTTGTGAAAAGTAAAAGCAACAAGGAAGCAGTAAATTGTTCGGGTTTCTAAAGCAGGCAAGAGTCACTCGGGATTGAATCCCCCTAGCCCCTTAGTTAGGTTCAATTGCAATTCCCTGGGTTGATTTACTGTTGATTAGACTGCGGAAGATCCGACAGTAGCTTGGAATCTCTTAGCTGACCAAGCCCTCTCAGTCTAACTACCCGGCAGACGACTAGTCTTCACCGGGATAGAAAGCTAAGGCTATGAACACAGAACTCCACTACTGGCGCCAAGAACACCAGTATAAAGCAGTAAACTGGCTAACTCTCGTATAGACAATCTCCTACTATCGAATGAAGAGGCTCTAACAACCTAATCAGATTCTATCTATCTCAGGTTGCAGCAGAAATTGAGAAAAGCTGATCAGACTCAAATCAATTCATTAAACATGCGTCATTCGATTAAAATCAAACAGTAATATCATCCCAAGTCATTACAATCAAATCCCTAACACAAGGAACTAGGGTTCTTCATACCCAAGTGAGAGAAGGGTTCTACTCCATAGAGAGAGAAGAGAAAACAAGAATCGGATTAGTCATACTCATAACCATGAGGATAATCTGCTCCGGGACGATGATTTCCACTCCTATGACGATCTCCAAGCTCGATTCGATGAAATCCAGCTCTAGGACAGCTTCTAGGGTGTGTTCTTCGCACTTTCTCTCTCTAGGGCTCTGTTTTTGCTCTCAAAACACGATTCTTCCCCTTCTGGCTCGGAATAGGCTCTAAAACCAGGCTTTCCCGACTCGCACGGCCAGGGTGCACGGCCGCGCATAACACCATTCTGGCCGTGCACTCCAAAACGCGGCGTACCATTTAGTTCGACCTCAGCCATCTTTCACGACCAGGGTGCAAGGCCGTGCAATCTTCAATGTCTGCCCGTGCGTCTCCTCGGCATAAGGCGCACGGCCAACTTGCAACCGTGCACGGCCGTGCAGCCTCCCTGGTCTGCCCGTGCAGCTCCCAAAAACCTCGCCATTCGTCCGTTCTTCGTCCAATCGACCCCAGACTCGCTCCTAAGCCTTCATTCACGTACTAGGACCTGAAATATCACAAACAAGCACAACCTAGCGTGAAATCGGCCTAAAACACGAGAATCAACACCTCAAACGGTGTAAGAACGGGGGTAAAAACATGTGTAAATGACGGTCTATCAAACTCCCCCACACTTAACCGTTTGCTTGTCCCCAAGCAAACCAAGTCAGACACTAGGTAAGCTTACATATTTCAATCAACCAACATTTGGGACAAGTCATAAAGGCACAGAACACGTGAATCACACTGGTTTTCAAACATCAATACATGCACAACCTCAATAACAACCTGGACAACCACCACAAAGGACATTCGAGTGCAGCAAATCGAGTAAAGGAAGAGTCTCCCTTCTGTTCACTGGCCAACCTAGACTTGATTCAACCACTTACTCAAAACAGTCAACTCATGCATCCAACTCAAGACATCAGAATAGAGACCGAGCAATCTAGGTCCTCACTGGGGTACAAGAGCATATAGAAAATGAAAATGAATCACTCACTCTCGACCAGTGGGGTCAGGACAAGTTGATGCGAAAGATGCGCATGCTATTTCTCTCAATTCCTATCATCTCTTCACCATGATGGCAGCCTCTAAATGCTAGAGTTCACAAATGGGGTGTCACCACTAACTAATCAGGAGGTCTTAGACACAGGTTCAAATGACTGGCTAGGGTCTTGGACATGGGGAAAAGGCCTTTTAGGTGGTGGAAGTATTCATAGCAAAAGGTTCCACATTTTCCAAACACACAATCACAGTCAAACAACCCGGTATTTTCTTTCTGCTATTCTGCATTACTCAATATCTTAAGATCACAAGAGCGAAGGAGGCATAAACATCAGCATTTCCAAGCCAGACTGCTAAGAAACACTACTTACTGGGCATTATTCAGATTTTTAGTAGTGGCTCTCTTTTTCTTTCAATTTTTTTTCTTTATTTCACTTTCATTTTTTTCTTTTCATTTCCTAAGAGAGCCACCACTTCTGCATACATTTCAAACACCTGCCCAACTTTTAAGCACTACCTCCAACACTCACATAGACTTTAGCAGAAACAGCAGAGAATATATAAAAACCACTCTGTGGAACCTTCTAAAAGATGCAACAAGGGTGATTTTTTCCATTATAGACCAAAAGAAAGGATAACACACGGCTCAAAGGGGCTGACTAGGGGATATGACACATCAGGACAGTCAGTTTTGGGCGTGGGCTAATCCTATGCCCCCATCATCTTAGCTAGTGACAACGTGAATGCTACACATCATGGAAGAGGGATCTATCGCACAAGAAAGAAACGAGCAGGCTCAAATCTCACATGGGTACCTATATGCTCTATCTCACATTCTGATACCCTGAACTAGATGCATAAACGACTGTCAAGAACAAGTAATCAGATCAAGTCAGATCAATTCACAGTTGGCAAGCAAACAGTTGGAAAACTGAACCCCTACATCGTTCTACTGCACATCTCAGTCCTCATCATAGGTTGTCCTAGTCGCAAACAAGTTGTCATGCATTAATCCGAAAACCAATCAATTCATCCATCAAAACACAGTGCCAATATGATCAAACAGCAGTACTTGGAGCCCTCAAATCGTGAGATTCGAACAGCGGACTAGGCTCCAAGCACCATCATAAATATTCCAACCGATACAAAGCACCCCCCACACTTAAGCACGACATTGCCCTCAATGGAGTAGAGGGAAAGATAAGGGGAACGATGTTACCGGGTAAGAACACTGCTGGGGGACTGGAAGTGGACCAGTCAGCGGGCTAGCATCAGCAAAACACACTGGGTGATAGAAACCATAGTTCCAAGTGGACAAACCGACACAAATAAACGAAAGAAAAACAAACCTTGGTGGGGTTGCCTCCCCACAAGCGCTTCTTTTACGTCTTAGCTTGACGGTGGCTCCTAAGTTTCGGTCCACCCCAAAACCTCCTTGAAGTTGAGGTTCTCGTCGATAATGTGGAGTCTCAAGTCACAAGCAAGTGAAGTGATAGGTGATGAAGACGGCTCGTGACCTTGAGGAAGATGAAGTCTCCACTCACGAGACCTCTCCTTCGCATCTGCTCTTGTCTCATTGCCCCAAACCAGATAAGATATATTCGATTGACCACCATCGTATCCACCAAGAGGGATTGATGTTGATGTGTTCTTAGTTGGGCAAAGAGACACTGCAAATGGGTCCTTGCCAAGCAGCTCCTCGAAGTTTGGTGGAGAGATCAAATGTAACATAGGCCCGGTGCAAGCCTCTTCCACCTCAACTTCATCCTCAACCTGGACGCCAATTGCTTCCACAACCCCCTTCCTTCTTCAAAATGTGGTCTCTCCCCTTGGAAAAGATCAAGAACTACCTCTTCTTTACTTCCTTCCTCATCCTCCACAACTTCCTTCCTCATCCTTGCTCGCTCTTCTTCTTCCAGAACAGATTGGAGAGCAAGTCGCCAAGCAATTTCTTCAATGGGATCATCTTGCCCCTCCTCGCACAGGCCCAGCATGCTACAGCATAAATGAGGAACGGTGTGATCTGCCACCAGAGGACTTTCCTGATCATGATCATCATGGGTGTTCTCTGGGATAACTTCTGTAGGCTCCTCAACGCCCCCGTTGCCCTTGTCATACTCCACCTCTTCTAGCATAGTAGCAGAAAGGTGACCTTGAGCAGGATGTGAGCAAACTTGCTTCACCCACTCTGTTTGCTTCGCTGAGCACTGAACAGTCTGCTCCATGTCATGGAGAAATGTGAGATCGGAAGAGGCAAGGGCTTGGATTTGAAGATCCATCTTAGAGCATGCTCTCTCAGCGTCTCGAGCAAACTGCTCCACGAGAAGTCTTAATTGTTTGTTCGGATCTTCCAGTGAAGTGTAGCATGGCTCTGCTGGTTGTGGCAGAAACTCTTCTTGAAAAGGATATTGTTCTTGAGGTTCCCAAGGGTTTGGTTGTTCTCCATAGTAGGGGGGTTGGTACTGACATCCGAATCCATAGTCTTCTCCTCCTTGATTGCTCCAGGAAGTCTCGGGGTAATACCACACGGATGGTGGTTGATACCCCCAATGGTTGGAGAAGCCATGAGGATCCATGTTTCAGAGCTGCACCAACAAAAACATAACACCCAAGTGAAAAGCAAGGGTGGAAAAGAAAAAAAAATGCAATAAATAAAAGCTAGAGTAACAAATTCTCACGTTTCCCCAATAATCTAGAGGTTCCCCGGCAACGGCGCCAAAAACTTGACACGCCAAAACACAACACCAAACTGCGACCAAGTGTAATCGCAGTCTGGGAATGCAGTAACAGGCAAGTTTAATTATCAACCCGGGGTCTAGATCTACTGCTTACTCCGTGATTCTCTATTATCTAGCAAACTAGTTCGAGTGATTGTTGTGAAAAGTAAAAGCAACAAGGAAGCAGTAAATTGTTCGGGTTTCTAAAGCAGGAAAGAGTCACTCGGGATTGAATCCCCCTAGCCCCTTAGTTAGGTTCAATTGCAATTCCCTGGGTTGATTTACTGTTGATTAGACTGCGGAAGATCCGACAGTAGCTTGGAATCTCTTAAGCTGACCAAGCCCTCTCAGTCTAACTACCCGACAGACGACTAGTCTTCACCGGGATAGAAAGCTGAGGCTATGAACACAGAACTCCACTACTGGCGCCAAGAACACCAGTACAAAGCAGTAAACTGGCTAACTCTCGTATAGCCAATCTCCTACTATCGAATGAAGAGGCTCTAACAACCTAATCAGATTCTATCTATCTCAGGTTGCAGCAGAAATTGAGAAAAGCTGATCAGACTCAAATAAATTCATTAAACATGCGTCATTCGATTAAAATCAAACAGTAATATCATCCCAAGTCATTACAATCAAATCCCTAACACAAGGAACTAGGGTTCTTCATACCCAAGTGAGAGAAGGGTTCTACTCCATAGAGAGAGAAGAGAAAACAAGAATCGGATTAGTCATACTCATAACGATGAGGATAATCTGCTCCGGGACGATGATTTCCACTCCTATGACGATCTCCAAGCTCGATTCGATGAAATCCAGCTCTAGGACAGCTTCTAGGGTGTGTTCTTCGCACTTTCTCTCTCTAGGGCTCTGTTTTTGCTCTCAAAACACGATTCTTCCCCTTCTGGCTCGGAATAGGCTCTAAAACCAGGCTTTCCCGACTCGCACGGCCAGGGTGCACGGCCGTGCATAACACCATTCTGGCCGTGCACTCCAAAACGCGGCGTACCATTTAGTTCGACCTCAGCCATCTTGCACGGCCAGGGTGCACGGCCGTGCAATCTTCAGGGTCTGCCCGTGCGTCTCCTCGGCATAAGGCGCACGGCCAACTTGCAACCGTGCACGGCCGTGCAGCCTCCCTGGTCTGCCCGTGCAGCTCCCAAAAACCTCGCCATTCGTCCGTTCTTCGTCCAATCGACCCCAGACTCGCTCCTAAGCCTTCATTCACGTACTAGGACCTGAAATATCACAAACAAGCACAACCTAGCGTGAAATCGGCCTAAAACACGAGAATCAACACCTCAAACGGTGTAAGAACGAGGGTAAAAACATGTGTAAATGACAGTCTATCATATACCTTTATGTCTGCGAATATCATGATTCTTATAACATTGAAACAACAAAATTGCAGACTGCAGTTTGCAGGAAAACAAAATTAGGTTATCAACAACCTATATTCATCACCACAACAAATTCTTCATATATAGTTCATACATCACCTCTGACTCACACAGATCCCCTATATTTATTGGAACTCAACAGAGAAAAAGGATCACCCAATCATGAATTGATGCATAAAAGAAGCCACGGTTGCACAATGAAAGCAGAATCATAATGAACAAATTTGAAATACCAACTATTTACAATAAAACCCCAATGGATATTAACCTAAAGTAGGAAAGTTTTATGAGAAACACACATAAAGATCATTCAAAATCCCATTATCCATTGTAATCCTTGGCTTTATCTTAGCCCTCTCAGGTATGCTTTTCAAAATCACATATTGCATTGCTTGAGCCGTTTTATCGTGTTTAGAAATAAAGTGTTCTATAAAGATCAAAAGCGTCTAGGAGGAAACATGCTAACAGCCAAAGCTAAACGAAATGCAGAGGGAGACATACTTGGGACTGAAAGAACACACACTCTATAACTCCGTCGTAACACCAAAAGGAATTTTCTCCTCCTCCGAGCTTAAGTCGAAAGATGGGCCTCCACGCAGGCGAGCCGGGTTTTCAACTGGTCAATAACTAAGATTAAGAAGCATCAGAACTAAGAACAATTTATATGTACGTAAAATCGTTGAAAAACTTATATGCCTCCGTTTCTCTAACAAAGACAAATGGAACACACACAATATAAATAACAATAAGGCTGAATTGTGAATAGATTCATTTACTTACAATAGGAAAACATGGATCTGAGAACAAAATGAACATATTACATCTAGTGGCAGCATTGGAACTGGATGGAAGATTCTTTTGCCTAGATAACAATCACTAAATTGGCTTGTGAAAAAAAACAATCAGTAAACAGGGTATAAATCCACATCAAAAGCAGAGAACAATAGTAGTCCACTTAGAGTAGAATTGATGACAGGAATTAGAAGTCAATAGGATCACAAGCCCATTAGAAAAGCAAGAACAGAGGGGAGGGAAAGAGAGATAGGGAATCCCATTAACAGACTTCGCAAAGCCAAATTCAAAAGAAACCCGCTAAATAGAAACTTAAAGCTGCAGGGGAGATTGCTCCAATTAATCCCTAGAAGTGGTTAATGTGCCAGCCTCAGTGGAACAACGAAGGGGAGTAACTTGTCGGCCCTCCGATTCAAGACAGATGGGAGAGTGAGATAGAGGCGACAGTTATTTTTCGGGACGGTTTGGGAAAAAGATGGCGATACAGAGACTACGGAGCGGTCAAACGGGAAGAGCGAAGAGAAACACTGGGATTAATTGCGGAAAGGTTCGCCGACAGACAAAAACGGTGAGGGGAAGCCGAAGAGGTGGTTTTTCGCAAGACTTACTGTTGTGGCAACAAAGAGGAGCTGTTGCCTGCAGGGGAGAGGCACTAAGATTAGCGGGAGTAGTTGAAGGACGAAGGAATTGTAGAATGAGTCGGTTTGTGGTTGGGACGGTAAGATAGGAGAAACTGTTCGATTTCATAGAGGAGATTGGAAGACAAACGCGGAAGAAGAGAGGGATTAAGTAATGTACGATAAACTCCTTCCGTAATATGCGGCTTGTTCAGGAGAGGCTGACGTGGCAATTTGTTTATTTTGACATTGGATTATAGTGTTTTGTAGACTAAATAACATATCCAAAGGTGTCGTTTACGAGATTTATATAATCTGTCTGACTCCCTATAAAACGGGCGAATTGATGCGGTAAAAAGTTTAAAATTATTTAAATGAAATATGACTAGTTTGATACTTTGATTCTAACCCTTTCTCCGGGGATGAGTTACGGTCACTTTCCCTAAGAGTGATGTGAGATTCACATCCAAGGGGCAATTTGGGCATGAAAAAAAAGAATTTATTATTTATTTATTTTTGTATTAATTACATATAGGAAATTAAAACCCAGATTAAATACTTTTTTTACTTTAAATTCTACCATTAATGCACTTATATATATCTCTCTATCTCTCTCTTCCTTTTCCAGCAACCTCTTCGCTCCGACCGCCAAACTTTCACCGGTCGGCGACTTTTTTCCGTTGCATTCCTCCAATCAGGCTCGCTCTGGCCATCTGCAAAAAAACCACTCCGTCAGTGCGCTAGTGGTACTCTATTAGTGGTAGTGGTACGCTACAAATACCACTGGTACTGCTACAAGTGAGTAGTGGTACGTAGCCACTATCGCTGGTACCAGATAGAAATCAGTACCACTACTAGAGAATAACATAAAAAACAAGATATGGAATCTGGAAAATCCTAGATCTGGAAAAATATTAAGGGATGAGGAAAGGAGAAGGAAGGGGTGAGGTCGTGACCTCTCGGCTGCAGCAGAGGAGGACAGCGGGAGAGAGATGGCAGTAACAGGAGTTGGAGGGAGGCGAGAGGGCTGCGACGGGGAGAGCGTTATGGCGCGACAGTGGTGGGAGGCGGAAGACGTGACGGCTGCGGTGGGAGGGATTGATGGTGGCGGCGGGAGGGAGAGACGAAGGCGGCGACGACGGCAACGGGAGGGAGAGACAGAGAGCGGTTAGGGTTCTCGAGAGAGGGAAGAGAGAGGGGAGAATGGGGAGAGAGGAAGAGCTTTTTTTTTAAAGGAAATCATATTATATAGAAAATGAGAAATGATCATGTGTGGTAAGTTTTTCTCTTCCAAAACATGATCTGCTGTACTTGGTCTGATATAGGAGTTTTCCAGTTCTGTCTTTTCTAGTGACTCTGCTTTTTCAAAGCTTGGTCTTTTTGTGACAGACAACCTGAATCAAAAGCAAGGTTAGAAAGCCCCGAGCATCCTGTTGGTGTTCTTTGAGAACTGGTGCATCTGTTGCCATCATCTCTTTCGTCCGTGCTGAGGCAATCTCCTCTCCTTCTTTGATGTATCTAGAGTGCCATAGTTGCTCCGCTGATCCCTGCCATTGTTCTCTTTCAAGTCCTTCGCTAGGCTTTCTCTTAGGTTTTTCTTTAGCTAGCTCATTAACAGCTTTTTGGATGAGTAGTCTTTGCTCTATCTCGTCAATACTGTCATTGTTCTTTCTTTTTCTGTATTCTGCCTCTTCTAGTTGCACCCTTGATGTTACTGCTTCTCGATCAAATTTAGCTCGTAAAGACTGCCAAAGTTCTCCTGATTCTTCTCTTTCCAAACGACTTTGTCAGGTTTTGGTTTTAGACAAGTTCACTCTCAGTTCTGGACCTACAACATCTTGTCCTTCAGGAGATGGGTTTGGACAATTTATTTTTGGATGCCCAACCAATCCATACGAATAGTAGTAATTGGGCAGTTTCTCATACTTCACTTCATAGGTCTGTAGGGTCCCTTTTAGGTTGAGCTTCATCTCCTTTTTAGCGGGGTTTTGATATCCTTCCCTACCCTTATTCTCAAAACATTGCTCCAGATGCATTCCTATCGACTACAACCCAAATAAGAGTGCCAAACTTTGCTCCTATTTTATGAATCATCTCATTGATACGTAGTGCCGGAGGGAGATTTTAGATTTGCATCCATATTTCCATCACATTATGATCTTCCGCCTTGGCCGTCTCAAACGCATCAGCTGGTTTTTATATGATCAGGTTGCTGTCACAATGCCAGGGGCCTCCAAAGAGGATTTTATCTCTATCACTCCTGTTCATGAACTGGAAACCATACAAGTGCTCATCTTTTTTGATATCTCAAAATATTATTGTAAATTCCATGCTTTTGACAGAGCTATCTCCATGGATTTCAGGTTCGGTTTCTTGGCCGCCACGACTCTTCCCGTCAACCCTAACAGGCTGATCACATGAACCAAAGCTGAGTCAATATCGTCGTACTCCACAACCAGCTCATCATCATCCACCAGCTTGATCTCTTCTATCAGTTTTTGAAGAAGCGTGGCAATAACTTCCGGGTTACCTTCATCTTGTTTCTTTCCCGGGGATGAGTCATCTTGTTCTTCCTTCTCATTGGTAGCTTTGTCCTTGTCCATCGTGATTGCACTGCTTAGATTTCAAGTCAAAACTGCGGGGAAAAATATCACTCCCTCACCCTAATCGCTTGAGGCAGGTTAGGGTTTCACAACCAAACGAGACCCCAAGAGCTACAATTAAAGCTCTCCTAAAACTCTCACTCAAGATCCTTGACTGCAGGAGGCAAGAGAAGGATCTAATATGATCCAAGAGATCTAAACTCATTTTTCAATTGCATTTCATTTTGAACCCAAGTCCACTAAAAAAAGCCCAGACACATATATAAGATGGGTAAATTCTCCTAGATAGAGGATCCTTTCTTCCCCTTTTGAAGTCTTTCTTTCTACGTTCAGATACACTATTACTTCGTATATCGTACTAATTTGGACGTCATAATGTAGGTCACGGGGAACACCCGCTCCCGCTTCTCACAAGTTCTTTCGCTCACAAAAAGATTAAATAGAGGATTTCAGATCGAACCCAAATCAATAGTGTTATCAACCAAGGTTAACTACATCCCGGGCTCTTAGACCTTTCCTGGATACTCATGGTGGCTTATAGGGCCTTACCCTGCACGGCCTGGTCAACATCCCTAACCTTTTGGGTCATCAGATCGACAACATCCTGGACTCGTCGTTTCGCATGCTCCATTTTTTATAGCATCCCAAGTCTCATCTCGCGAATGTGGTTCACTACCCCAGCACATGGAGATAAAATTTCAGTTTGTTCGTGATCGCGTCAACAAACAACAATTACGAGTGCTACCTTCCAACTCCTTATCAACCTGTTGAGGTCCTCACCAAATCATTGACTACCATTTCAGAAGTTTTGTTCCGGGTTTCCGCCTCATTCAACTACAGTTGCTAAGGCATGATAATCCGAGTTGATGTTTTCTGATACACAAACACCCTTCTCCATGCCCCTCTAACCTGATTCCCTCGGTGTCTATCATGCCCCTCTGGCATGTGCTCATGGCCATGTTAGTTCGACATCAGGGTATCTCTCACCCTTATCTCGCAGAACTACTAGCAGTTAGGGATGCCTTATCATTTGCAATATCACAAGATTGTCTTGAATTATCTTCGAAGGCTATGTCAAAGTTGTAATCCGTCAACTTAGTCAATGAATGCTGGTGGACTCGATTGGAGGACCTCTACTTCGGGAGTGTCGTCTTTTAGTTGAGTCGTTCCTTCATCATATAGTTTATAGGCCAGTTCCACGGACTACCAACTGATATGTTGTTTTCTGGAGAGAAAACCTGCGTTGAACAAAATCGGTTGCACATTTGACTTTAAACAGACGATTACTATGACACGGTTTAAACCTCTTCAAACACAGTTCGAACGAGAGTGTTTGATTTTATAGAATTTTTGGGAACAAATATACATTAAATTACCTCTACTCCTAAAGAGGATCAATGAGAGCGTCAATCTACGACTACGACTACTTGCATAGGAAAAGAATAAAGTTTGGCGTAGTAGTCAAATGTCTGGTTTTGGAACCTTCTCTCTGTGGACCCTTACTCCTAGGGGTCGTTTGCTTGTTGGATTTGGGTCATGGATTTGGTACCCAAATCCCAAACTTGATGGATTTAACATAAGTCCATTGTTTGTTGAAAGGTGCTAAATCCGTGGGGTCCACGGATTTGGTCTTTATTTTGGAACCAAATTCGTGGACCCCACGGACTTGTAAATCCCACATATTGATTTGGGATTTGCAAATCCTTGATGGTTAGTTATTTATTTAACAAATCCATCACAAATCCATCATCAAATCTATCATGCAAACATTAGACTCTTCAAATCCATAATCCAATAAATCCAACATAAATCCCAAGGATTTTGTTGGACAAAACCCTCATTTTTCAAATCCAACAAGCAAACGACCCCTTATTTATAGGCATGGAAAGATAACTGTTGTAGAAAACTGTCTCTTAGATAAATCCCAAAAAGAACCGCTCTCTGCTTCCTCGGAGTGGTGGTTACTCCTTCCGGACCTTCAACTGCCTTGGTGTTTCTCTTGGAACCGTCGTGGGTCTTGGAGTGTAGCTTGTCTCGGCTAGTCTTGTTCCAAATCTCGTGTCATGCTAGTCTTTTGATAAGCACGTGGTGTCTCACAAAGGGGGTTGTGGTCCTCTTGCCAGGCGGCCATGGACTTCTTACTTACGTCCATTGCCTTTTTGTCTCATGACCACCTCTTGGGACTTAGTCACTAGTGATATAATGCTCCACCACCACACCATTCTCATTCGTGTTCATGGCCCCCTCTCGTGAGGCGGCATGTCCTTCCCAAACTTAGTTGGTCATGAGGCGGCATGGCCTCTTCATTCGCGGCCGTGGCTAGGGCCTCTTGTCTTGCGTCCATGCCCATTCTCGTGAAGCGGCATGTGCTTCTATATTCTAGACGGGCATGGCCCTCTTCGTGAATCGGCACATCCTTCACATACTTAGTGTTTCTTATACAATATCGTGGCATGACATAGCCTCTTACGAGAGGTATGTCCCTTATTGAATGATGTCCATGTCAGTGTCACTATAACTTAGTGGCTTGGACAGTTGGACTTAAAATCAATATCCATAAGGACTAACTTAAATAATAGAATGACGCTTAAAATCTGGTTGTTGTATGCTTTAGAATTAAAAGCTTTCGATTGTTGGGTAACTTCACTTCACTTTAGTGAAATTCGGAGGATCTTAGGTAATGGTTGATGTCATTCCCAAAAAAACAAGCCACTTTCTCTACTATCCTCTCACTTGATGTTCCAAAACTTCTGCCCATGACATCGTTGCATCATCTTCTGCAAATGAGCAAACTAATTGCCGTATGTACTGTAAACAGAAATGCCGACGGCCAGCCATTGTAAAAAGTGTCGGAAATAGAGATGGGTTGGGAGGAGACAGACACATATATAGAGGAAGGAGAGGGACACGTGGGACGAGGTTATGGTTGATTCATTTCACGAATAATATGACGTCGACAATGGAGGTGTTTAGGAAAGAAAAACAAGCTGATTCTTATTATTGGAGAAATAGACAAAGGTTGCTTGCTGAAAAGCAGAACAGAACAACTCGAAAACAATCCAGCTGACGAAACCAAACCAGGATACTAAAACTGACCACCCGACCCGACTCGAAATCAGAAAATGATCAACCAACCATAGAGAACAATCATCGTACAACATAGAGGAAAGCGCAGCAAAGGAGCAAATATCAGTAGCAGAGAGCAGTTTGTTTTTCATTCGTCAATTTTAGAAACAAATATACCAAATGTAAAACATGCCCTTTCTGCTCTTCCTCTTCTCCTTAAGTTCATCAGTGTTCTTTTCAAAGGTCCAACAGAATGGTGGTCTCGGCGATCATGGATGTGACGACGTAGGGATCCATGTTGGAGGCCGGCCTTCTGTCCTCGAAGTAACCCTTTCCATCCTTCTCGGTGTCGCGACCAATACGAACGGAGGCTCCCCTGTTAGCCACACCCTGCAAATTCCCAGACATTGAACGCATTAATCACCATAAGCCAGCCCGGTAGAGCATTAAAACTTAAAAGTGATTCGGAAGAAGGAGAAGGTGAAAGGAGGGGCATTAAGACTTACCCAGGTGAATTTGTTGATGTTGGCGGTCTCATGGTGGCCTGTCAATCGTCTCTCGTTACCCTCGCCATAAGCAGCGATGTGCTCGCTGTGGCGGGCTTCCAACTTCTTGATCGCTGCCTTGATCACATCAATCCCACCGTCTTCCCTCATCGACTTGGTGCTGCATTTACACATTCCATGACAAAAACAACAGATCAGGCACAAAAAAGAAAAAACACAAGTATTTAGATTAGTTCCACGGTAGTTAGCTAGCGCACAAACCTGTAGTTAGTGTGAGCACCAGCACCGTTCCAGTCACCCTGGAAGAAGAAAAATTATAAGACATTCTCATCAGTTCACAACCTAATCGAGATGAACCAACATTGTGACTGACAGAGCTAAGAAAATGCAAGTGGTACGAGGACACATACAGGAATTGGTTTAGGGTCAAAGCTGACAACTACTCCAGCGACTTCAGTAATCCTCTGTTCATCAAAGGTGGGAGAAAACACAACTATTAATACAAATGACAAGGAAATCGTTACAAAGATACTCAAATAGCAAATAGATTACCTCGAGGATGTAACGAGCGACCCACACCTCATCACCAGCAGAAATGCCAACAGAAGGTCCAACCTGGAACTCCCACTGAGAAAGAAATGAAAACATTTGAGAAACCGATGATACATGAAACAGAGAAAGGCGTGCGTTCCAAGAAAGAGTGCGTACATACCTGCCCGGGCATGACCTCGCCGTTGATCCCACTGATGTTGATCCCGGCGTACAAGCAGGCCTTGTAGTGAGAGTCAACGATGTCCCTTCCGAATGCCTTGTCAGCTCCAATTCCACAGTAGTAAGGTCCCTATTACACGAAAAACAAGTCGAAAATTTAGAGTATGGACTTTCTTTAATAAGAAAGACACAAACTTTGTGAAACAGGATTTCTTGGGTGAGAAGCAATCAAGACCTGGGGTCCAGGGAACCCGCCGGCCGGCCAGCCAAGAGGCCAGTTGCTCCTGGTCAGAAGGGTGTACTCCTGCTCGATCCCGTACCTAACATTATGTCATAACCCACATTAATCAAATTGCAATACAAGTTGGTCAGAAGATGCTTTCACATGCAAAAGGAGTCATAATGACATAATTGAAGAATTTTTTCTATTTTTAAATAGCGAAGTAGTAGGTAGGTGATGAGAAATTCCACCTAGAAATTGTTAAGAATGAACATGTGGTAGGTGACGAGGCCAACTTGGAATGGCATATGATACTTATAAGTAAGTTACTAACCACTAATGGCCTTTAGAGAATAAAAGAATAAGGGTTGGAATCGAATAATAAGGGCAGAACAAGTACCATAGACATCACAATAATACAATCCAAATGGAAGAATAGAATTCAATACTGTGCCCCAAACGGCTTCTAGTTTCTATCCTTTTTAGATCAAAAGATGAAAGACATCGTACTATTCTATAGCAGCCACTATCACTAAAAGTTTAAAAATGAGACAAGGACCCAATGAAGCCAAAGTTGCCCAATTGATGAAGGGCATACCCTATATAAGTTCATGCATCTAATTGCTTTTCTCTCCAACAAGTACCAATTCCATCTCAATAACCAAATTCGTGATTTTACTAAAACCGTGAAAAAAACTTCCCAGGGACAAAAATCCATCCTTCCTTTAATATAAAGAAACGCCGAGGCAGGCAGAGCCAACCCCACCACTAGCATCAAATATAAGGCAAATACGGCACCGGATAGGACAATTCCATCCCTCCAACCCAAATCAGAAAGCGACCTAAACTTTTCTAATCATGGTCACTAATTTGTTTCCTTGTGGACAGCAAAGCAATGATAATGCCACCGAGACTTTCTATGGGCTTATCAGCCTAATCTAATCGTACAAGACACCACCGAACGGCCCACCCCAATCAATATCATTCAATAGCCCACTGGGCCCTACCTTCAAAGACACTGCACTGCCCCTATCACGCTTACCAATCAATCACAAACTCCAATGCTTTCCATAAATAAAAAAATTTGGCAAATGGGGCCATATAATTCATCGCATAATGAGGACGATTTTGTTATTGTTTTCATAGGCTACTAGTGAGATCATTGCTCAACAGGCAACCAGAATCGTTGGATCAAAGCGGTGACAACATTGATTCAACGATTGCGGAGTGTCCGAGTCCGATCTAATCGGGTTGTAGTGAAGGGTAAAATGGAGAAAATTGATTACCATGGGACCTCGGCTTCAACGTCGGGGTGGCTGAAGATCTTGGCAGCAGCGGCCCTCTTGTTTGTTGGGATTGGCTCGCCGGCCGGGGTATAAGTATCGCACATGACCTATAATTAATAACAACAAAATTATGTATTGGTTATAGTTCATTTAATTAATCAAGTAATTGGGTTGCGTAATTATCTTGAAACTTAAAAAGAGTAAATCACGGGGAAAGTATGAAGTTGTGAGAGAATCGTGAGTTACCAGGATGTTGTTTCCCTTTCTGAAGGGATCCTTGAAGATCGCTTGTGGACTAAAGTCAAACCCAATCAACCAAACAAAAAAAAATCCCCAAATTAAAATTCCAGAAAAGATTAAAAAAAAACGGAGTTTACAGAGAGGGCGGAGGAAGCAGAACGTACTAGAGGATGACTTCGCTGTCATCGCCGGGAGCTTGGTTGGTGGAGCTGCCGTCGTAGTTCCACTTTGGTAGCTCAGACGGTTTGGTCACTGGCTTGGGCAGAGTCTGTGAACCGAAACCAGTGAAATCAGAAACGGAACCAACGCCGTTACGAATCTCCCCGTAGCTAGAAAAAAAAAATTCAACTCACCCTGGCTTTGCTCCTCAGGTCCATACCAGATCCACCAACCCTGGGGAAAAAGAACGACGACGGATCAATCAGATGGTGGTTTATTCAGCTGGACGATGGCGATCGTCGAAAGAGAGAGGGAGATTGAAAAAAAAAAAAAATCTTGAATGAGGAGAGTCTAGAACGAACCAGATGTACTCGGCGATGATCTTCTCGGTGGTATCGGAGAGATTGAGGTTGACGAGATCGTTGAGGGAAGCCATGGCTGACCGGAGAACTGGAGGGAAGACCGGAGAGTGAGAGAAGACGAAGTAAAGGAAGAGAAGAAGAGTTGGTGTGGAAAAGAAACTCAGTTGGTTCGGTTGTTTAAATAGAGGGGAGGTGACGGGGTCAAAATTAACCTAGATTTCTGTTTTTTTTCCCCTACCACCGTAATTAGGGGAATAGTAAAATCTAAAAAAAGAGAAAAGAAAAATGGGGAAATGGAAAATTGTTCGTTGCACGTCTTGATTTCTCGTATATTAATATCATTGTTATTATGATATTCTAATCGGAATCCACTTAGTGATACTTTTTTCTGCCGTTATCTCGTTTTCAAAGCTTAATGCGAAAAGTAAACTGCATATGGGAGAGATTTTAAGAAAGAAAAAAAGGAATCTTTTCTGATTCTTAAAAATTGCCTTTTTCTATTTTGTTGTCATTTATTAAGATTCACAATCTTCCTCCATTTATTGCACAAGATTCCATGAATTAGCTACTTAACATATATAAACCCATAGAAATTTTTCAATGCTTTAGAATATTGGAATTTTTCCGTTCGAGAATATTGGTATTTTTATTTTTATTTTTGGTACAACTGTACAATTTTAGTTTATATTATTATAAAGAGATTTATACAAAAGTATATATGTACGACCTCAGGTTATACCATAATGTTAAATGTATAACTTCAGGTTGTACCATAACATAAATACTCAACTTCCCTTATGATACAACTATTTGTTCATTTAACGTTATCATACAATTTCAAATTATACTTTAAATCCTAGTGCAGAATTGGTTTAAACAATAATAATTATCATCTTTGTATGTATGTACATGAAAAAATATGTTATTTATGGGGATATATATGTAGTATAGTAGGGTAGACTTTACCTTTTCCGTGATCAATCAATTCGTATGCTATATGATTCAGATGATAATGCACATAAACTTGATCTAAAAAAAAAAATCAAACATTTCATATTTCTTTATATATTTTCGTTAATATTCATAAATGTGTTCATGCGAAATTAGTCTAATTCCTACCTAGTCCCTACAACAAGTAATAAAAAATTATATTTGTGGAGTGAGTTATACTAAACAACATATAGAATCAAAAGAGTCATATAGCCGTGTGAATCAATGTATATTCGTAGGAAATCATTACGAGTGGTGTTCTATTATTTTGGGTGATCAATATATTTTCATAATATAAGAACATCTTTTGATAAGTTCTGTGGTGACTTCCTTAAATGAATCCTAGCTTTGGTCGTGTATTGAAAAGTACATGTGTCATCTGTGTTTTATTTGTTTACATTAAAAGATTTATATAATAAATGAACTTTTAATTTAGATGCTGTTGGGTGGTTTTAGTTTGTTGTGTTATTATTTAGTCAATGAAAAAGAAATTTCCGATCCTCGAATTGCAAAATCCTTACTTCACAGTTCACCCTTGTTACAAACCCATTGTTAATTCAGCTTATGCGGGATAATCCAATAGCTATACATGATCAATAGAGCCCTACAAAAATTCCAATTATTAATAAAAATCGATTATTGTTTTGTTGATGGTTACTAGGTTGTATATATGTGAAATAGAAAAGAATTCTTTGAAGAGGGAGGATTTGACAATGTCTTATAAACTTTAACCACAAATATTTTTAAAAAAGTATGTTTTACTGTTTATGTAAAAAAAATAAACGAAGAAAGCAGCGCTAGTTGTTGGATTGATTCACCGTGATTACAAACCCATTTGTTAATTGGGTAATGCTTGCCGGATAATGCAAGCCCTACCAAAATTCCACTCGTTAAAAAATGGTTAATTTACTGTCTTGTTGATGGTTACTATATTTTATTTTACGAATTTTTTGCTATGTGAAATAGAAAAGAATTCTTTGACGAGGGAGGATTTGACAATGTCTTCTAAACTTTAACGAAATTTTAAAAAACAGAAATCTGTTTTATTGTATACGTCGAAAAGGAATCGTCCAACGCAAAGGAAAAAGCCGCACTCGAGGCTCTGCATATACAGTGTGTTTTTATCCGTTCTCACAGTCACTCACAGCAATAAAATTGTATTATTGAAGAATCGAATTATTAACTGTTTGTGGAAAAATGCCATACATTTCCCAGCTGGAAAAAGAGAACAAAACTTAGGAAATGAAGATGAAGCTTTTTGTCCGCCTGAGGCCCCAACCAATGGAATGGAATGGAATGGCTTCCTTTCCTGCAATTGCTGACGGATTCCACGAAGCCTTTCTTTTCTTCTTTTCTGAAAAATACACACTGTACACCAAAGTTGGGAATGCGTTCCCACATGATTTCCACAAACCAGAATGTCAAGCTCTCCAGTTTTCCCTGCTTTAGAAAATAACACATATATAAAAAGATTCCTTTAACATTCAAACATTGAATCGGAAAGCTCAATTCGTTATCCCATGGTGAGTGTTAATTGTTTTCTACATAAGTATAAATGAGTTGGTTCAAATAACTCCGAATTAATAAGAGAATCCCATGTATGAATTTTAATAACTTTGTTACGTGTCTTTTATGAAAACTATCTCATTGGTTTGAAGTTTGAAGAGGCTCGTCATACCATGTGTTTTAAGACTACGGTTAATAATGGGTCGTGTGGACTTTAATGCGTGACGTCAAGGGCTAATGAACTCTTATACAATGTCATAAATCGTTTGGTCTCCAAACTCAATAACTCGAGTTATTGGAAAGTGTTCATATATGGATCTTAACCACTTTCTTGCATGTATATTTATTACACGAAAGCGGTTGAGTTCGAATTGAGATTCTTTACGTGACCTCTGTAAATGTCAGGCTATGTAGAAGTAGGGTTAGGGTCGTCCAATGAACCATTAAGGTTTTGTTCTAGACGACTTGAGATGTGGTCCAATTTTTTAAAGTATGGTGGTAAAATAAGAATGGTCCTAGCATCATTATTTTGACAATAATTTAATATAAAAGTTATCTATTAACTCTTCAACTTTTGTTTATTGCTAGAAATCATATTCAATTATCATCATCGTTAACTCATTGAGAATTTTTTGTGTCACTTTATAGAAAAATAGGACTTTGATAACATATAAGACTTTAACGATGAATATGCATATGTCGTTTGTATATACAAAAGAATATTGATCAATGACTACCAATATTATTAATTAACAGATTTAAATGCATCATCATGACAATAATCAAACAAACGTACAACATAAATTCATCATACATAAATATATAGTATATGAGTGGATCAAACTAACAGACCTATGACGAAGTCTCCCTATTATTCGGAGGGTCTCCCGGCACACGCACCCCTTGACCTGCCATGAGCATAGTGTTCTCTCATTTTCATCACGATGCTCAAATCATTTTCTAACATACGATTAAGTGTAGATAAAACGTACATAAAATTATTATAAAATAATAAGTTTAGTAGCGCTATCTTTTGATCAATAGTAACAAGTTTTCCCCCGATGGTTTACAGTTCTTTTCCCCCAAAGTCATTTGAGGGTTTGACTTGACTTTAAAAATAGAAATTATCAGTCTTGTCCCCTCAAGTTTTCCAAACTAGCGAATAGACGTCGAGGTAGGAGTAGGACTCTGAGCCGATTTGAATAGCCATTTTTTGTCTAATATGATACAGAAAGTCTTGAACCCTACATCTTGGCCAAACAACAAAATATGGAAATCCGACTAGTTAATTTGCGTGGTCCTCACCCTTCGCCCTTACTAAATTACTAATGGCTCTTGCCTCTTGGAGGAGAATTGACAGGGGGGCAAGTTTATTGTTTAGAAAAATCTTAGTATGATATTTTTTGCAGTTCAACTTGTAAAACTATAGGCTGTTCCGGATCAGGTGAGGAAGTCCTTAGACTATTATTTTTTTAGTCTAATCTGACCCTTTGGATGTGTGTATGATCCGTAAATCAACAAGGAACAATTCAATATTATACGAAAGAGCATTGGAATAATTATTTTACATGAATTCTACATCAAACAAAGCACGAGAAATCCGTTAGTCACGAGGAGCAATTCAATATTGATTGACAAGATGTATTTTGAATGAAATTGAAGAGTTTATATAAGGATTGTTTAGTTAAATGTGTTTAAGATAGAGTAATTTATAGATGAGTAATTTCTTTAAAAGTCACCATGATGCATCATAAAACAAAAGCGTAGGCTCAAAGCAAACAATATTTCGTTGAGATATAATTGGATGTTACTGTCGGTCTTCGTCTTCTTCACCAAATTTAAGTCATGAATGTGCATAACTCATAAATGGGCATAAAATTAACAATGCATTTGAATCAATCAGATAGCACATACAATGTCCTGCTCCACACACTATAGAACATTATGCAAATGACTAGAAATGACTATTCGTAGCTGTTAAGCACAGCCTCTGCAGTCAAAATCGCGCATTAAAACGTAAAAACTTACGATTTTACGTATCCAGACCACCAAAACGTTTCAGTTTCTACCTAAAGTCGCTTAGTCACAAAAACTGGTAAAAACATGGGTAAAATTGGTAAAATCGCTTAAAATCGGTAAAATCGCGATTCTGAAGCGTTTTTATACGATTTTGTTCATCTCATAAAAATGTGCTAATTGGCCCAAAATGATGTAATTTTGGAGACATATCAACATAAAATAAAAAAAGGAAAACATGATTCATCACTCGTTCTACAACTAATGTCGAGATAGGGGCTTCACATTAGGTTGAAAAGACACCTAATGGTATTCTCAACAGCCACTGACCTTCCACTAGTCTTCTCCCTTAATATTCACATGTGGCTCTTACCTGGGTTCCGATAAAAGTTTATGGGTAATTGATCGTATTTAATTATGTAAAATCAAACCAGCTTATGAGAATTTGGATTCTCAAACTCGTTTACGGGTACGATCTACGTTTATGAGCTTATTATTAAGATGTTATGAGTTTTCTCTACTTTTGAGTCAACACAAATTAGTTTATGTGTTAGATATTACCTTTTAATTATGAATTTCATGTAGTTATTCACTTATCTAAAATCTACACACTCACATTTTACATACTATGTTGTACTTAACATATTTTAGCTATTTTAGAGGGCGCGTAAAAAACTTACGCTTTTACGCTTTAATTCTACGTTTTACAATTTTACCCATTTTCCGCTTTTAGGTAGAATCGCGCTTTTAACTGCATTGCACTGGTTTCAAAAGCAGAGCCACAAGTTTGAAACATGTTCTCGTATAGTACAACTATCTATCCAACTAGCAAAGAAGAACTTGATTATTGGAAACTGGAAGTTTTCGGGGAAATAAAAAGTTAATTTTAGGGTTCTTCAGGGGATGGAGAGTGGTGATGGAGTAATTAAGGGTGAAGAGTTGAAGTAAAAATGATGACAAGTCTATGGTAGAAACAGAGTACAGGTGCTGATAAGAGATTTTTAACGGGGCCGGGTTCACTTCGGGGCGGATACTGTGATATCCGTCCCCGACCCATCCCCCAACTTTTTTGCTTCGAGTTTTACCCGAACCCAGTCAACTCGGTTTTTATCCGTGTTGATCTGATCGAATTTGGGCGGGTATCCGTTCATTTAGTTTTTCTTGCCATCCCTAAAATGCAGTAAGTAGAAGGACTGCATAACGTGGATCAGAAAGCTGCGTGTGTAGCCCCTGAAAGTCTGTGTCTGCAAAAGACTGAAACCACCCTGCAATAAATAATGACATAGTAAGGTTTCCAATTGATGAACGCGGTGACATAGGAGCATATCAGAATTGTTACCGACTTTAGAATAAATCGGGGGACTGGTCTCCAGCACTACCAACTTATGGCCCCAAAGCACATTACCTCATAACCAGAAAATCGAGTGGATGTACGAGACAGTACTAAGTACTAACCTTATGCGTTGCATAACTTTCAAGTACGAACCAATAATGGTTTCAGAGAAAACAATTTCCCATTCCTAGCATGGGTTGCTTGAGCTTCTAGCGGAGTTGCGTGCACTGTAATTGGCAATACCCAGTCACTCTTGTCTCTTCCTTCTATCAGAAGCGGATGCTCATATCTGCACATTAGGGTGGCAACAAACACAATGTTGTGTTAGGTAATGCAAATAGTTGATAGTTTCACACCAAAGGAAGCCATCAATATCACATCTCCTGAGAAGTGGTAATCTTTATGCCTTCTCCAATTAACATTCTTTGGAGTGGTGAAGAATTCAACTCATAAAGCCCATTGTACAGATACACAGGGTGCGGAATGTAACAAGCGGGACTAAAGTGTAAATAATAGAAGTTGAGTGATGAGTGGGGTAATTGTATAGAATTGTATAAAAGAGGCGCTCCAAGACCGTTGTAACCAACTTTACAGATCAATAATACTGACCCCGGATCATCAATTGTAGAGGACGATCCCCTTCCGAGCCTTAGCAGCCTATCGAGGCCGGCATCTTCCATAGATACTTTACCTTCTCTATCTTCTCTCTTCTTTTTTCTTTTCCTCTCCTTTGATTCCTATCTTCTTCTATACTCATTCTTCCAATTCGTTCTTGCCAAGCCTACTCTAGCTCTCCAGGGGTTACAAGGTGGTATCAGAGCCTGCGCTTGGCGTCATTCAGTCATGATGGTGATGAGAGGTTTCTTCGATGACTGTCTCGCCGGTTTGGTGGCGTCGATGACGCAGACGCAGGGGGAATTGGATGATAGGATCGCCGACGTCAGGAGCTCGGTCACATCACAAGCGAATCGATTGTAGGAGATGGTGACTCGATTGAATGGTCACTCTCAACAATTTGTTAATCTTACAGCTCGCCTGGATTCCATGGAGGCGGGCACATATACTCGTTTGAACGAACTGGAGGATCGTCTAGATACTCGAATTGGGAATTTTACTTAGGAAATATGTGAGATGCTTCAATTGATCGTTCGCCCCAGGCCGACGGGCCCCATTGTCAGTGCGACAGGACCGCTGGCTAGCCGAAATGGTGCTCGAGGCATTCTTCCTCTTCCACAACAAGGTTTCATGGGAGTTGATCCTTCCATGGCGCAGGCACCTAGGATTCAGGCTCCGTTTCATCCAGTTGCTGAGCGGGAGGCTATTCAAGCTCCAGCCCTAGGTAACAATCATCAACTGCCCCGTTTTGACTTTCCCTCCTTTAATGGCGAAGATCCACGCGAATGGACGAGGAAATGCGAGAAATTGTTTGAGATTTACGCTATTCCTAATGACCAGAAGGTGAATTTAGCGGTGATTTACTTCAAGCGTCGTGCAGATCTATGGTTTGAGGGGTGGAAAATTGGGCGGCAGGATATAGTATGGGAGGAATTCGTGGCCGCGTTGTGTCAACGATTTGGGAATCGCACTTATGAAGGTGTGGTCGCTGAATTTAACAAGCTTAAGCAACAGGGATCGTTGGAGGAGTATCAAGAGAAGTTCGAAGAATTGCGTTCACTCATGGCTCGCTTTAATCCGGGTTTAGATGAGATCTATTTCATCAGCAGCTTCATAAGTGGATTAGAAGAGGAATTACGTCCTGTTTTGCATATGTGGAAGCCTCAATCCCTGGCGGATGCTTTCCAGTTGGCTCAGCTGCAGGAAGAATCTAATGTGGCTCACCAGAAGAAGTGGCATGGTAGTCATGGGGTTCCTAATCGCCCTTTGGTGGCTTCCAATAGCACCACTACTTCTCAGCCTCGTCGTTGGGAAGGTCCTAGTGTAAGACCTGTTGGCGGGGCCAAACCTCCCATGTTGAATTCGAAGAATAATGGGACAAGGGGGGGGGGGGGGGGGCTGCTATAAGTGTGGCGACAAGTATTTTTTTGGCCATGTATGTGGGGGCAAAGAAATAGCTCAATGTTTTACAAGCTGAAGGTGAGGAGATCAATAACGATGAGTGGGCCGCATTTGAGGAGGAAGAAGTGTTGGATCCCAGTTTAGAGTCTATGTAGCCTGAGTTGGAGGAAGTGTTGATGCAGGCACGCAATAGTGGGGGTGGGGGGGGGTGGCGAATTCTCTGATAGTACAAGGCAAGGTTAAACAGGACAAAATATTCATTCTCTTAGACACGAGTAGCACTCACACTTTTCTCAGTGAGAGGAAAGCTCAAGCCCTCCACTGCCAGCTGGTTCCTGCTAGTCACCCACTTCGAGTTAAACTAGCTGATGCTACTATGCTCCTTAGCCAGTTGGTGTGCAAGGGGTTTTGTTGGGAAATGCAGGGCATGAAGTTCCAATTTGATATGCGAATTCTGAGTTTGGGATCGAATGATGTTGTGCTGGGTTTGGATTGGCTTAAAACAATTAGCCCTGTTAAATTTGACTTCATAGAGCTCCATTTGTTCTTTGATTGGGAAGGGCAGGAAGTGATGTTACAAGGGTTGCATGATATGGCTCAATGTAAGTTGATCTCGGGGAAGCGTTTGCAGAAATGGTGGGACAATTCTGAGGTTGCTTTTGTGGGACAGCTTTGTAGTTTGGAGGAGGTGGATCCATTGTGCAACTTAACAGGAGCAATAACTACCACTACTTATAACACACCTGAGTTTTTGGCACCAGTTTTGCAGGAATTCAGTGACGCATTTGGGAAGCCTCAGTCCTTGCCACCATCAAGGGAATGTGATCATACCATTCTCTTACTACCTAATTCACAGCCAGTTAATCTCAGGCCATACAGGTATTCAATTCCACAGAAGAATGAGATGGATAGGCTAGTGAAGGAGATGCTAGAATCTCAATACATACAGCACAACAGGAGTCCCTATGCTTCACCTGTGTTATTAGTGCTTAAGAAGGATGGATCGTGGCATTTTTGTGTGGATTACAGGAAGCTTAATGATCTAACCATCAAGGATAAGTTCCCTATACCAGTGATTGATGATTTGTTGGATGAACTCAGAGGGTCAAAGTACTTTACAAAGCTGGATTTGCTGTCTGGTTACCATCAAATCAGAATGAGCCCTTCTGATCAACATAAAACAGCATTCAGGACACATCAAGGGCTGTATGAATTCACTGTGATGCCATTTGGGTTGACAAATGCCCCAACAACATTCCAGGCACTTATGAATAGGATTTTCAGCCCTCATCTCAGGAAATTTGTGTTAGTATTCTTTGATGACATACTGATCTATAGCCCAGATCAGGACATTCACAAGCAACATTTGGCAACAGTGTTGTCTATCCTGAGGGCCAATTCTCTATATGCGAAACCATCCAAATGTGCTTTTGGTCAAACCCAGATAGACTACATGGGTTACATTATCAACTAGGAGGGTGTGACAACTGATCCAGCCAAGATTGAAGCAATGGTGAACTGGCCTAGACCTCGCAATGTGAAGGAGCTGCGTGGGTTTTTGGGATTAACGGGGTACTACAGGAAATTTGTAAAAAACTATGGGGTCATTGCTAAGGCTCTCACTGATTTACTGAAGAAAGACTGCTTTTAGTGGTCAGATGCAGATGAAGAGGCTTTCACAGCTCTTAAAACAGCCATGGTGACAGCTCCTGTGTTAGCTCTCCCAGATTTTTCCAAACCATTTGTGCTGGAGACAGATGCAGTGAGATGGGCATAGGAGCTGTACTGTCTCAGGAAGGCAGACCATATCATAGTCAGGCCTTGGGACCTCGCAAACAAGGTCTCTCTACATATGAAAAGGAGTATCTAGCTGTTATCCTGGCTGTGACTAAATGGTGCCACTACTTGGAGGGCAGACCATTCAAAATAGTGACTGATCACGAGAGTTTGAAACATTTATTGGGATGGAAAATTCACACTCAGATTCAGAAAAGGGTTTGGTTAAACTTCGGGACTGGATTTTGAAATCCAATATAGGCAGGGCAAGTTTAATCAGGTTGCAGATGCCCTCTCAAGACATCCTCATTTTGCTGATTTTGTTGACAGGCAGGGTGGCTGTTGTCCTATCACTGTTGTGTTGCCATCTTGGTTGTCTGAACTGGAAGCAACATATGAAGGTGATCAGGAGGTTCAAGCCTTATTAGTGGAGGCTGATGTTCCTTTTATTGGACCTAAGCTCTATTTGGATTCATCAGGGCTTGCTGTACTACAAGACTGCCATTTATGTGGGAGCTACAGGTACAATGAGGACTCAGTTGTTCCAATTATTCTCCAGTTGGTGGCCACTCAGGTTTGCATGTATGTTATCAAAGGATCAAGAAGTATTTCTAGTGGCCTGGTCTCAAGGCTGGTTTGTGTGATTATGTACAGCTCTGTGAGGTGTGTCAAAGGTGTAAAATTGAGAACATACCCTATCATGGCCTGTTGCAACTATTACCAATTCCTTATCAAGCTTGGAAGCATATCTCAATGGACTTCATTGAAGGGCTGCCCAGTTCTAAAGGTAAATATGCAGTATTGATGGTGATTGATCGTTTCTCCAAATATGGGCACTTCTTTGGATTGACCAAACCTTACACAGCAGTCACAGTGGCAAAAACTTTCTTTGATGGGGTTTTCAAGTTACATGGGATGTCTACAACCATTGTTTCAAACAGGGATGCTATCTTCACTAGTACATTCTGGACCAAATTATTTGAGTTACAGGGAGTTAAGCTACACTACTCTATTGCTTATCATCCACAAACGGATGGAAAAACTGAAAGACTGAACATGTGTCTAGAGGAGTATCTTTGTGGAATGGTGCATCTTTGTCTCCTGCAGTGGGCTGCCTGGTTGACTCTCGCCGAATGGTGGTATAACACCAATTTCCATCACAGTTTGCAGCTCTCTCCTTCGAAGCACTTTATGGTTATCCACCTGCCTGGTTTTCCATTCAAAATCCCCTGTCTACGCCTATTGTAGCAGTGGCTGAACGACTCCAGAAGCAACACATGTTGATTGACATTCTTTGCACCAATTTGGCTCGTGATCAGAATAAATAGAAGCAAATGGCAGTTGCTCGTCGCACAGAACGAGTTCTACAGGAGGGTGATCTGGTGTATCTCAAATTCAGGCCTTATCGTCAGACCTCGGTTGCTTCCAGAGCTAATCAGAAGTTGGCTCCGCATTTCTTTGGACCTTTTCCTATTGTGAAGAAGATTGGTGATGTGGCCTATAAGCTCCAGTTGCCCGCGGATTTTGCTATCCATCTTGTCTTCCATGTCTCTTTGCTTAAAAAGGCTAGAGGGAATTCCAGTGTTTCAGTTCAGCCGCTATTGCCGGAAATTGATGATCAGGGCGGGTTGAAATTAGCTCCAGTAGCAATTTTGGCGAGGAAAATGGTGGCAAAAGACAACAGGGCAGCAACCCAAGTTCTTGTCCACTGGTCTCATCAAAGCGAGGAGGATGCAACTTGGAGTATTTGATTGAATTCCATGAGCATTTTCCAGATTTCCAAGCTTGAGGACAAGCTTCGTCTGAAGGAAAGGGGAGTTGTAACAAGCGGGACTAAAGTGTAAATAATAGAAGTTGAGTGATGAGTGGGGTAAGTGTGTAGAATTGTATAAAAGAGACGCGCCAAGACCGTTGTAACCAACTTTACAGATCAATAAACTTTACCTTCTCTCTCTTCTCTCTTCTTCTTCATTTCCCTCTCCTCTGATTCCTATATTCTTCTCTACTCATTCTTCCAATTCGTTCTTGCCAAGCCTACAATAACTCTCCAGGGGTTATAAGGAAAATGACAGGGGCCATCCGTGGGGATTGAGAAAAGAAAGCTTGTCTGCTGCAAATCTGCAACAACCTCATGATGATCACTCTGAACCTACACTTACCACAACACAAATTGTCAATATAATTGGTAGATGATTTCCCCTAATTGGGAGGGGGAAACCTAGACGGATTTCAGAAGATCAAGTAACACAACTTAGTTACTGTTGGTGAATCTTTGCGGAAGGATGAACAGATCGTCGACTTATAGTCTCCGAAGTTTCCAATGTTATCGAAACCTGCAACCAGCAATCCAGCTTGTCATCTTTAAGAGTGATTTAAGTTTATTGTAACCCTCAAACGGATTATATGATTTCCCTGTAATTTATCTTTTGAAGCGATAAGTTCGGTTATTAAGTGTTCTATCTGTCATGAACCAGTTGATCCCAATAACTCGAGTTGCTGGGAGAGGTTCAATCGTGGATCATATACCACAACACTAACACGCCCCTTCAAACGAAAGCCACTCACAAGGGCTTGAAGTTTGCACAGGTCTGAAGACAAGAATACCATGTGCTTAACAAATGGGGGTCATCGGGAATCGAACACAAGACCTCTCGTTACAGAAGGCTTTGATACCATGTCATAAACCAGTTGGTCCCAATAACTCGAGTTTTTGGGAGAAGGTTATGTTGGATCTTATACAGGCCCATGTATGGTACTTAACCACTTCCTTACACGCCCCCTCAAAAGAAAGCCGACTCATGGGCTTGAAGTTTGCACAGGCCCGTCATACCATGTGCTTGAAAGACAACAGTTAATATTGGGGGTCGTGAGGACTTGAACATGTGACCTCAAGGACATATGAGCTTTGATATCATGTCATGAACCAGTTGATCCCAATAACTCGAGTTGTTGGGAGAGGTTCAATCGTGCATCATATACCACAACACTAACACTACCGAATTACCTCAGGCATCTCCTGGTTCCTTCTTCGTGGAAAAGGTTAAAGTTCCACCAATCTGTAATAGAATGACGGGTAAGCAGATCGTTTTGGAAAATCAACATGCCCATGTAGTAGCAATTGTTGGAAGCTATACCATATCACTGAAGTAGTAAGTAGAGTCATAATTCCTAGGGGAAAATCTGAGCAAGACACGGTCATCCATCCTGATGTTATATGACCTTCCTCGACCAAAGCCTTCTTCTGAAGAAAACGTTTGCAGCTAATAGTTTATCAGACTTGTCAAATTTCCATCTTCAAATTATAAAACACGTGACAAAAAGTTCAAGTGGTGATGAATGGACAAGGGAAGAGGGAGAGAAGTCATTCAAAAGTTTACATGGAGCAGGTTCACCAGTTTTTTGCTGGAGCTGCAGAACATACTCCCGCATTCTCATCTTCAAAATGGGATTTTGCAGGCTTCTGCAGCAACCTTGGTGAGACGAGTGTTGAATTCTTGTCACGAGATGATAAATCCATCAGATAAAACAAAATGCCATAGAGAAAAGTTATTTTGGTGGCTCAAAGAAGATTGCAAATTCAGAACGAAAAAATATGAAAAATATTACCAATCCATACAACTTAATACTAATTGCTCTGTGCTATTATAAATATATTAGATACACCAACAAGTTATGATACAAGCCAAAGTACCTTTAGCAGGGTCATATAGAACCTCAGACACAGAGAGCCCGAGGGAGTGGCGGAGTAGGAGACCTTGCTGAAGCAGGTTGCAGTGATAAGGAACTTCCAAATGTTTGCGTATATTTTCTCTGCAAAAATTGTAAGAAGAAACGGATGATACTTCATCTTTTGAGCTTTCATGTCCTTCCCCAAGTGCATCTTCTACGTCATTAGCTCTGGCCCGTATTGATGAAAAGTAATAGACTCTTGTATATGTGGTGTTTGTAATGCTTTGTAACTGGCTCTACAGCATAGCCAGATTACAAACCGTTTCACTAGTCTAGTTGACACTTGTTGGAAATGTGTATGAATAGCTTTGAAAGCTATAGAGTCTCAAGTGGAAAAACTACCACATTGGTAGTTTTACTTGGTGAAATGAGTATAAAGATAGGAGCCTCTCTCCTAAGGGCATGCCCCTTGGGGTGACCCACTTTTGTGGAGAGGGAGGACCTAACGGACCACCACACACACGCGCGCGCGCATGGACGCACTTGAGACTATATACATATTTTTGGAGAAATTCCGAACGAAATTAATTATTTAATAATTAATTATTAATCGGTTACTCTGAGGAATATTCCAAGGGATAATCGATTGAAAAGGAATATTCGAAGGATAATCTCCGCAGGATTTATCCTAACCGACGGTTTTAATTAAGGAAGTAATTATCTTCCTTAATTAATCCGACTTATTCCCCAAGCAAGAGGGTATATTCCTAGGGGTTCGGCTCCTATAAATAGCCGCCTCCCCAGCCCCTCTAAACACACCACAAACGAGCATAAACACAATAGAGAGAGTGTTCAGAGAGCTCCGGTTTTCGCACAAAACCGCGAGTACACAGAGGAGCTGTTTTATCCTGGAGACGACCGGTTGATAGTCTGCCGTGCGCATCGAGGGCAGTGCCGCGAACGTCTTAAAGAGAGCGACCTAGTCCGCGACTCAGCTCCAGATTCGGTATCCTCGCTCTTCTTGTTGTTCCGTTTCTAACAATTTTAAGACGTTCGGCTGCTGCTATGTCGACTGAACAGAACAACATGGCCGGATCTGGTGCTGTCGATATCAATCGACCGTTTCGCTTCGTTGGAGTCAACTTTCGTCGCTGGAAACAAAAGATGGAGTTTTACCTGACGACCAAGAAGTTGGCACACTGCCTCACTAGCATGCCCGTCGAGCTGCCGGAAGAAGCGACCGATGAGGAGAGGACTGCTGCTGCTAAGGAAAGGGAGCATGACTTCCTATGCAAGGGCTACATCCTCAACGGCCTGGCAGACGACCTCTACGACTACTATGCGGACAGCAAGAACACCGCAATGATGGTCTGGGATGCGCTCCAAAAGAAGTACGACACGTGGGGGTGTTGGATCTGAGGATGAACTCAGAAGAAGTAAAAGAGCTAGAATCTCTAAAGATTTTGGTGATGACTTTACTACAGTATACACCCTAGAGGATCCAAAAAGTTTGCAGGAAGCATTAACTTCCATAGATGCAGACTTTTGGAATGAGGCCGTTATAGATGAAATGGAATCGTTAGAGGCTAATAAGACTTGGCATCTAACAGACTTACCTCCTGGCTGCAAAGTCTTAGGTAATAAATTGGTTCTAAAAACGAAACGGAAACCTGATGGTGCAATCGAAAGGTTCCGAGCTCGCCTAGTAGTCAAGGGCTACAGGCAGAGAGAGAATATAGATTTCTTCGACACCTATTCACCAGTATCTAGAATAACATCCATTCGTGTCATGATTGCTCTTGCTGCCTTGAACAATCTCGTGGTACACCAAATGGATGTTAAGACTGCTTTTTTGAACGGTGATCTAGATGAAGAAATCTATATGGAACAACCAGAAGGGTTTGTTATCCCTGAACATGCCTCGAAAGTCTGTAAGTTGGACAAATCATTATATGGTTTGAAACAGGCTCCAAAACAGTGGCATGAGAAGTTTGACACTCTCGTTCTCTCACATGGCTTTAAGGTGAATGAAAGTGACAAGTGTATTTACTGCAAGTCAGAGAATAACACTTGCACTATCATATGTTTGTATGTAGATGACATGTTGATATTTGGTACAAATATTCACGTGGTCAATGAAGCAAAAGCCATGTTAAAAGAGAGCTTTGAGGTGAAAGATCTGGGAGAAGCAAAGTTTATGCTTGGAATCCAGATAACTAGAACAGCAAATGGTTATTCTCTAGATCAATCTAGTTACATAGAGAAGATCTTGAAGAAGTATAACTATTTCGACTGTAAACCTGCGTGTACTCCGTATGATGCTAGCGTAAAGCTATTCAAGAACACTGGAGACAGTGTAAGACAAACAGAATATGCTAGCATCATTGGCAGTCTCCGTTATGCTGCGGATTACACTCGACCAGACATTGCATATGTCGTGGGATTGCTTGGCAGGTTTAACAGCTGTCCTAGTAGAGAGCATTGGAATGCTATAGAGAGGGTCATGAGATACCTCAAGAGAACAGCAAACCTTGGTATACACTATCAAAGGTTTCCCGCTGTACTAGAAGGGTATAGTGATGCGGATTGGAATACCCTGGTCAGATGACTCCAAGGCAACCAGCGGATATGTTTTTAACATCGCTGGTGGAGCTGTGTCTTGGAAGTCAAAGAAACAAACAATCCTAGCTCAATCAACTATGGAATCAGAGATGATAGCGCTAGCAACGGCTAGTGAAGAAGCAAGTTGGTTGAGAGGATTGTTGTCAGAGATTCCCCTATGGGAAAGCCCGGTCCCTCCGGTATTGATACATTGTGATAGTACCGCAGCTATCGCTAAAGTTGAGAACCGGTTCTATAACGGAAAGAAACGACAGATTCGTCGTAAGCACAGTACTGTTAGAGAACTCCTAACGATAGGAGCAGTGAGGGTGGATCATATAAGATCCGAACAGAATCTAGCTGATCCTTTGACGAAAGGATTACCTAGAGAGAAAGTCCAGAATACCGCCAAGGGTATGGGACTTATGTCTACCGAACCACGGACTACAAGTGATGGTAACCCGACCCAATAGACTGGAGATCCCAAGAAATGGGTTCAATGGGTAATAACAAGTCATGAGTAGTATGCGAAAAGTTCATGCATAATGAAGCATGAATCCCAAAGCAATGGAGGTTGAGTTAATAACTCTTAATGAGATCTATACCCTATGTGGGGTGGAGTACTTTACTTTGGGGGTACTCCTGATAGACTCACCTATGTGAATGTGGGAGTGGGGCCGCTCCCTATGGAACTTTGAGAGGCACAAAGTTGCTAGAGCGTTCACTAAACCAGGATAACGTGCATGGCCATAAACGCACGGGCTAAGAAGAGAACACAACTCAATGAAAAGATCCCGGTGTGCTACACTGTCTGAGATAGGGTTCAAGACTACGAGTCACCCTTATGAAATCGGAAGTGTAACCACTACGCTAAGGTTCAAATCTTCGCGATACCTTAGCTTATGCCCGATCTTATGGAACTGTTGATGCTCAGAGATAGTTTCAAAACTATTCAAGTGGGGGATTGTTGGAAATGTGTATGAATAGCTTTGAAAGCTATAGAGTCTCAAGTAAAACTACCACATTGGTAGTTTTACTTGGTGAAATGAGTATAAAGATAGGAGCCCTCTCTCCTAAGGGCATGCCCTTGGGGTGACCCACTTTTGTGGAGAGGGAGGACCTAACGGACCACCACACACACGCGCGCGCGCATGGACGCACTTGAGACTATATACATATTTTTGGAGAAATTCCGAACGAAATTAATTATTTAATAATTAATTATTAATCGGTTACTCTGAGGAATATTCCAAGGGATAATCGATTGAAAAGGAATATTCGAAGGATAATCTCCGCAGGATTTATCCTAACCGACGGTTTTAATTAAGGAAGTAATTATCTTCCTTAATTAATCCGACTTATTCCCCAAGCAAGAGGGTATATTCCTAGGGGTTCGGCTCCTATAAATAGCCGCCTCCCCAGCCCCTCTAAACACACCACAACGAGCATAAACACAATAGAGAGAGTGTTCAGAGAGCTCCGGTTTTCGCACAAAACCGCGAGTACACAGAGGAGCTGTTTTATCCTGGAGACGACCGGTTGATAGTCTGCCGTGCGCATCGAGGGCAGTGCCGCGAACGTCTTAAAGAGAGCGACCTAGTCCGCGACTCAGCTCCAGATTCGGTATCCTCGCTCTTCTTGTTGTTCCGTTTCTAACAACACTTCTAAGGAATTAAACAGCATGTCAAGCAACCTACCCATTCAGATCTAGTCCCCGTCCATATCTCTCCAGTAGGGCTAAGATCAAGTGACTAAGGGGGGTCCCTTAGTCACTTGCCTAAGTGAATCTCAGCCCTTCCACCTCATTAAAATCCAATGGCTACAATTAATCTAATTTAATGAAGGACAAAACAGTAATTGTATGATTATTTTTATTTTCAATTATTAAATAATTTTTCTCCACTTAAGCACCCCCTTAGTCACCAGATCCGCACTCCTCTCCAGTATACATCCAGTTGGATTATACTGGCGGGAACAATCCCCGCAAAATCAAAGGAAACTTAATATGGAAGTCTAATAACATAACCAAAAACCATATGCAGCATAATCCCTAACCGTACATCTTTATAAGTTTATATACCCTACTGATAACCAGCAAAAATATTTTTTATATATACCCCTTAAGGTTGAGCATTGAATTCACATACTATATATACCCCTCAACTTATTACCACCCTCGAGAGAAATCAAATTATGAAAACAGGTACACCATTAACTTGGTGATTTTAATATTTCATTAACATCAAAAGTTTAATTACAGGAACATAGAGCATGGGCATACTGACCCTCATTTGGACCTTCTTCCGCTGTCAAGCCATTTTTTTTTTGGGTGATTCATACTTGTAATGGATTACGAGCTTCCTGCCAGTGCCAGGTATTAAACAAATCTCATTGTTTTAGTGAACCGTAACATTGGCCATCGTGCAGATAACATACCCTTAACATAGTACATATATCGAATGGTATAAGAAGGAGGTATCATGCTGGGGAGAACTGTACAAACAACATCTGGACGGGACCTCCTACCATGCCTTGAAGTTACTATAACTTGACGTTTTTGACTTGTTATAGCAGGTTTTATAGGTCGCATTACGTAAAACTAATGTTTATTACGTAACAATTACGTAATGCTTGTTAGTCTTACGTAACAGTTAAACTAGAAGCGTTACGGAAGGTTTCCGTAACGACTTAGCATTTTACGTAACGCTAGGTTAATATTCATTACGTAAAAGCATCGTCTATTACATAAGGCTTCCGTAATGACATTTTACAACTGTTACATAAAATACACGCTCATTACGTAAAGGTTACGTAACGAAGGTTATTTCTTACGTAACAGTTAAATTAGAAGTGTTACGTAAGACTTCCGTAATGACTTACCACATTACGTAACTTGATTAATATCATTACGTAAAAGGACCATCCATTACGTAAGGCTTCCGTAATGCCACTTTACAACTGTTACGTAAAGTATGCATCTATTACGTAAAGGTTACGTAACGATAGTTATTTCTTACGTAACATTTAAATTAGAAGTGTTACGTAAGCCTTCCGTAATGATTCAACAGATTACGTAACGAAAGGTTAATATTCATTACGTAAAATGAGTCTCTATTACGTAAGGTTTCCGTAATGACATTTTTCAACTATTACGTAAGATAAACACACAATACGTAACCATTACGTAATGCCTATTGTATTTTACGTAATGCGACTTGTGAAACCTGTTATAGCAGGTCAAAAACATCAAGTTACCATAACTTCAAGGTATTGTAGGAATTTCCCATCTGGACATCTGCCTCGACTTGCCAGATCAGATCATCAACTCATACACCATAGGCAATTTATATTTAGTTCCTTGTTAAAAAAACATTAATTCATGGAAGAGCATCAACCTAGAGAATGTTGTGGTACTCATATACTCCATAACATAATCAGTAAGTTCCAGTCCTGGAGAAGATCTTGTAGTAACAATTAATGCTTTAGCGCAATGACAAAGATAAAGAGAGTGAGCTGTGTATCTAGCAGGTCGGGTAGCATAGTAGGTAGATGTTGAGAAACGGGGCAACAACCACAAGCAAGAATAGAATGCACAAAACACACGATTTTTACGTGGAAAACTCAAATCGAGGAAAACCACGGAACCTTTGTCCAAGCCACAACTCCACTAGACTTTGGTGGGATTACAAATCCTCTCTAGACTAGCTAAAGAATTACAAACACCTCAAGAACGGCCTTCTCGGATAAAAAAATAAACCACAATAGTTCTCACCAACATTGTGGATAACTAGAACAAGAGCAAGACAAAGAGAGATTTAGAGGTACCCAAAACATATTCGTACACCTTCTGTCCAGCAGTCATTCCCTACGAACTAGATCTCAGAACGACGATCCCTCCAGTCAGATTGAAGCCCAGATAATTCCAAACCTTCTGTCCAAATTTCAGAACGATCTAACGGTTCAATTATTCAGAATGCTCACTTGAACATGCTTCTCTGCTGCAGAAACGAAAATCTGCAGCTCTTTGTTTCTCTCTTCTCTTTCTGATTCTCTATATGGGAAATGAAAGGTTGTATCTCTTTTTCACTTTTGACCAGACAATAACTCTCTATTATTAAAAAATAGAGGATCTTCTAGAATGACTTTTGAACTCTCCAATGAGTCAAAGATAACCCAAACTCAAACCGGTTGTTGAGCTCCAACACCTTCTCTTCCAAAACATCACAGATCCAATGATATCGAACATCTATGTGTTTCGACCTTGAGTGGAAACTAGGATTCTTGCAAAGATGAATTGCACTTTGACTATCACAATAGAGCACATACCTATCTTGCTTGATGCCCAACTCTTGAAGAAACTTCTTCAACCATAACATCTCTTTGCAAGCTTCCGTCACGTATCCAGAAGTCGACTTTCTAGAGTCCATATCACCTGCCATGTTAGCATCAGTATATCCATCAAGTATGGTCTTGCCATTACCAAAGCATAGACACACTCTAGAAGTACCTTTCAAGTAGCGAAGAATCCACTTCACTACTCTCCAATGTTCTTTCCCCAGATTGGAAAGAAACCGACTAACAATCCCAAGGACATGAGCAATATCTGACCTAATGCAAACCATGACATACATCAAGCTCCCAACAGCTGATGCATAAGGCACATTCTTCATTGCTTCTTTCCCTTCCTCACTTGTAGGACAATGCTTCAAACTCAATTTGAAATGTTCTCCAAGTGTAGTACTAATGCCTGAGCCTTGCTCATGTTGAACCTCTCAAGAACTCTTTCAATATACCTTTTGACACGCTATGACACAACACCAAACTGCGACCAAGTGTAATCGCAGGGATTGTAGTATAGTGGCACAAGTCACTACAAGAAATTTGACCTTAAATGACAAATTAATTTTTATGTCATAAAGTATTTGTCATATTAGGCAACCAACTATGACAAAAAACGGACTTGTCACGTTTAATTGACTATATGCGACAAAAGTTATAGTTGTCATTTAAAGTTATCATAATAGAGTTATATTATGACAAATTTTTTATTGTCATTATAATTTTGTCACTATATGTCTTATTTACCAAGAAAATACGGCTACATAATGACAAAACACACCGTCACCTTATGGTTTGTCACATTATGTTAAAAAATCCTCTGATATGACAATAGAGTTTGTCATAAAAAATCCTCATGTTTCTTCTTCTATCTCTGTCGTTCATAGGCGCTCTTGCACAGGGGTAGGGATTTCCCTCTGAATCAACAGTTTTCGATTAGAAGATCGCAACTCTACTTCGACGGCCTGCTTTCCCTGCCGCGAGTTCCCTCCGTCGATAATTCAAGTAAGTTTGGCCGCCGATTTTGTGTAAGCCCAGTGTATGGATTGGCTTACATAGATAGCTGTTAGGAAATTTTGTAGCTGGTAGGCGAGATGAGTTAATTTGATGCAATGGATTTGGATGAAGGCGTCATTTGTGAAAAGTGGTTTTTTATGGTGATGGTGCTTTTTTGAAACTGTGCATGTTGTTCAGAAAACCCCAATTCATATGTTTTGTCATGAAAACAGATTGGTCTTCTTCCTTTATTGCTGCAATTGGTATGTGCCCTTGTTCTTGTTGATTGTGAAACGCGTATGATTTGAAGCACCATGCTTTTTGGATTTAACTAAGATGACTATCTCTCTGGTGTACTGTTTATCTCCTTCTTAAGTTCAAAAAAGCATAATTTGTTTACTAGATTTGAGCTACTTTGAACTGATTTCCAAGTTTAATACTACATGCAGGTTATTTAGTTCTCTGGTCGATTACAACCTGCTGCGGCAAGTTACAGACTGCAATCAAAGGTCAGTTATACCTTAACGCGTAATGAGTCGTCAGTGGATAATGCTCAAAGATCATTGGTGTGTTGATTATGAGTTGGGTGTTAATGAGTTCATGGAAGCTGCTTCTAACCATGTAGATGCAATTGGTAGGGTTAGATGTCCATGCATGAACTGCAATTATCTTTACTATAAAACATTAGTCCAGGTGCGGGGAGACATATTTAAGCATGGCATGGTCGAGACGTATAAAATGCGGGTCCATCATGGTGAGTCTTATGGTGTTAGTAGTAGCGGTGAAAACCCACCGACTGAGTCTGACGATGTTCATAATGAAAAGAGTGGGTTACAGACCGACATGTCTGAAATGTTGGGTGATTTTGGTAGGGCGAATGAGTGTCTAACAACCGCTGAACCTTCCCACGGTCCTAATAATAATGGTGCATTGGAAAGGCTCCTCAAAGATGCCAATTGCCCTCTTTACCCTGAATGCAAAAAAAATTCAAAACTGTCCTATGTTATGAAAATGATGAACATCAAGATACAGACAAACAGTAGTGATAAAGCATTCAACCAATATCTTGAATTAATCAAGGAAGGTTTACCGAATGGGGAAACACTTCCCACTTCATTCTATGAGGTGAAGAAGTATATGTGTGATCTTGGATTTGGTTACACTATCAACAATGCATGTCCAAATAACTGTGTTCTGTATAGGGGGGCAGCTTGAAGCTACTCGAGAATACCCAAAATGTAAAGAACCTAGGTTTAAATCTGGTAAACAGAAAGATGTTGTCTTAAAGAGAGCTAGATACTTCTCCATTAAGGATAGGTTGCAGAGGATGTTCACTACCAAAGATCTAGCAAAAGATATGCGGTGGCACAAGGATAAACACGTTGATGATGATATGCTTAGGCATCCAGCTGATGGTAAAATGTGGAAGGATTTTGATCGGGATCACCCTTGGTTTGCTGCGGATCCCAGGAATGTCAGACTAGCGCTTCTTAGTGATGGGTTTAACCCATTCGGTAACATGAGCAACAGCTACAGTATGTGGCCTGTTGTCTTAACCCCGTACAACTTACCTCCTTGGTTATGTATGACCGACTCTTTTTTTCCCCTCAGTGTCCTGATTCCTGGTCCTGAATACCCCGGGAATAACATTCATGTCTATCTAGAACCCGTTATAGAACAGTTGAATGAGTTGTGGCATGATGGGGTTCTTACATATGATGCTCATGCAAACGAATCTTTCCAATTGCATGCTGCATTGCTGTGGACCATAAATGATTTCCCTGCATATGCCATGCTTTCTGGGTGGAGCACTAGGGGTAAACTGGCCTGCCCAGTGTGCAACATTGAGACTTGTTCTCAACGTTTGGAATATGGAAGCAAGGAGTGCTACATGGGGCATCGAAGGTGGTTGGACAAAGATCATCATTGGAGGAGTAAGAAGTTCAATGGGAAGCCAAAACACAGAAACAAACCTAAGCAATTATCAGGGGAAGAGATACTGCAACAGGTTGAAGCTGCGTTCAGTGGGGATGTTTCTGTTCATGATGGTGTGAAACGAAAAAGGAGTGCTGCCGAGGACAAGTTCAATTGGAAAACAAGATCTTCGTTTTGGACTTTGCCATACTGGAAGTCTATTGACTTGCGACATAACATAGACCCTAACAAACCCACAACATGGTAGCAAGACAAATAGTGATAACACGACAATCGAAACCCTAACTCTAGTGGAACGGCGCAAACCTAGGCTCAGATGCTTCTCATCTTTGTCGGAGAAAAAAAATGTTGGGAAACCTTTCTAATTTACAGAGGGACCATCACGGCGAGTTAGTCGGCAAACTATTACCGTTGGAAAGAGGCGGTTAGCGTACAATATAGGCCGGAGTCGGTTCCCCAATTCTTTTGAAATTTTACGGGCTTGTTTGACTCGTTCAACGCGTGTACGTGTAAGAAAAAGTTTGACGTGTGCGAGCAATACAAATGTGGGCTTTTCTTTTCATAATGGCGGGACAAATAATTGGTAGTGAGATCCAAGACACGAGCATAAACTTGTGATCCATATTCGTCAGGCCCATTCTATTTAACTGAAGGCTCAGCCCACCAATGACCAAAATTGGCGCGGCTGTCTCCGTTTGGTTACGCATCAATAGGGTGAGCATTGGTTGATTTGATTGAGAGCCAGAACAAATTTAGGACCAAATAAAAAATAACGAAAAAATGAGGATGATAATCTTACCAAAACATGTTTGCCTCATTTGATTCTATTCGGTCCATCAAAATATCGGAAAGAAAAGTTTGATCTGATCTATTATGAAAAAAAAATATTCAAAAGATCGAACTTTTGTCCGAATCGAACCAAATCGGTTCAAAATATAAAAAAAAATATTCAAAATATCAAACTTTGTCTGCACTGGTCCAAATCATAAAATAGTTCATAGGACAAAAATCAAATTGAAATATATTCGATCAGATCGGATACCTCAAATTTCAAAGAGGTCGTCAAAGGCTGAAGGCCCAAGGCCCATACCTCAATACAACGAAGGTAAAGGATTGCAAATTTGCAGTGCCCTTTTATCTTCCAACAACGAACATCTCTATTCCCTCATCTTTATCTACTGTCTTGGAAACAGTTCTTATACTTTCCAGAAAGTAATAATTATTTATGGTCGCCCTAATGGCTAATTCTACCAGACTACCACAAAAAACTGGCTTAATCTTTTTGCTCGTTCTCTTCTCATCTTTTCTCTAATGGTTCCAATTTCCATTCCCCCTTTTTTCCACCTTGGATGCGGTTAAAAGCATATCCATCATCGTTATAATAGGCTCCCTCCAGCCTCCGCCGCCCGTCACCTTCATCTCGCCGCAGCTTTGCCATCGGCTATTTATCTCTTCGATTACTCAGGTCAGTGATAGACCCCTGTTTTTAAGTACACCAAAACATAGCAGCACCAGCAGCAAAACAGGGAAAATCGGCACCGACAGGAACGTGTTATCGAATGCAGTGTCTGTCTTACATAACCCACAATCTATTGCCGACAGTCGCTGCCCTTCTCCAACCTCTCTTCGCCTCGTATATACCAGTACCTGAATGAAACGCGCTCTCCCAAACTAAGGAATCGTTTGGAAGTTGCGAATGTTAAATCGTTGCATTGTAATGAATCACTATAACATAAATGCATGTATTGATACAATGGATGCATTTTAACAATAGATCGTTTGGTTGTTGAGATTCTACTTTATGTATTGATTTACATAAAGTTATTTTTATGGGGAAATGTCACATTTACCCTCAACTTTTAGAATAAGACAAAAACTATTAGGGATATAAATGGAAAGAAAAAGTTGACACAAATCTAAAACCAACAATCACAACAATCTCAACTTTTAGTTGAGATTGTATAATGCATCATTTTTTGTGATTGTTAGTGGGACCTACCTAAAACTATGCATGCATTGTTTTACACTTTGACACTTTCAAACATTGTATTGTGCATAATACATGTATTCAACAATCACAACTCTAACAATCACAACTTCCAAACGACCCCTAAAATCGCGCACCACAAATATCTGAATAAGTAATTCGCGATTTTTTGCCGAATTTATCAAAATCTACGTTTTGCCACTTTAGAGCGGGATCGTGTAACCTCAACCAACAAATAGGATGACCTAAATTTTGACAAAAAAAAAATTTGACAAAAAAAAAAGATTTTCGTGTAGGCGACTTGGGCCCAATTACTGACCAAACGATAAGGCTTGGATTTGAATAAACCAATCACTGCCACATCATTTTTAGGTGAACCAATCAAAAATAGCGTTATCAGTGCCCGCACTTTTAAATGCGGCAATTGATCATGTGCAAAGCATTTTCGAAAGCCCAAAAACGAGCAGGAGAGTAAGTCAGGGAAAAGCCCATATTTTAGACGTCAAACAATCTAGAATCTAAGAGCCCAATAAATAAATATTCACACTGGTAAGCCCAATACAATGCTCCCAAGTCCCAACCGTGCATAGAAAAACGCCAAACGAAGGTTCAAGTCTAACCAACCAGCCTCTCTCTCTCTCTCTGTGCTTCTTTAGCTTCTCCTTCTCTTTCTCTTTTAGGTTCTGTTTCTTTCTCTGTTTACAGACAGCAGACCCCTTCTGCGTCTGTATTTGTCTCCCTTTATCTCTCTGTGCTCCCAGTTTTCTCGTATTTATGGATTTACCCACTGTAACTTCTTCTTCTCTCCACCTGTTCTAAACCCGCAAACAACTCTTCCACTTGGATCCGATTCTCCTCTTCTTGTGCTTCCCCTAATTTAGTTCTTCCTGTGATACAAGTGACTTCCTTTTTCTATATATGCATGTTAATGGCTTCCATCTCCTCTAGCCCACGCACAGTCGAAGAGATCTTCAAGGACTTCTCCGCCCGCCGCGCCGGCCTAGTCCGCGCTCTCACTTTCGGTACTCAAAACCAAAACCCTAATTTCCATTTTCCTGTTTTCCTTCCTCCCCTCCTTCATTGTTTTCTTCGACGCATGTGCTGATAATTTCCCACCTTTGCTTACGGCTTTTTCTTTCTTCTTATTGCTGTTCTGGTTTCAGATGTGGATGATTTCTACTCGCAATGTGATCCAGGTTCGTGAAATTTCTCTATTTCTATCTCTGTTTATGGTGCAGTAGTGAATTGGGTCGAAGCAATTGGGGACTGGAGGGGCGAAGTTGGTTGCTTTTTGTTTCCCCAGAGATGGGTTTTGGATTTGTGTGTGGATTTGGGACGGCGAGCCGCTGACCAGAACTGAAGAGTTGGGATGAAGAGAAGTTGACTTCTTTTTTCAGTTTTTTCTTTTCCCTTTCTATTCTCCCTTGTTGGTTTGTGCATTGTATCTGGCTAATTATGTGTGTGATTAGATGTAGTTGGTATTGTGGAAGCCGCAATGTGGGAATGTGGGGATATGTGGATCTCTGGTTCTGGCTAGCTGATGAGTTGGCAATTACTGTAATTTCTTGTTCTTTACCTCTTTGCGGGGGCTATATTGCTTTGTGCAGTGTGGTCTTTAGAGCTACTCTGGGCTGGATGTTTCTTGCTGACTTGTCTGCCCAGTGAACTAATAATACAGTTTCTTGAAGCTGTTGCTCTTTTAGTTGGAGTACATTTCACTTTGTGTGTTGCTGTTAGCCAGTGAACAATGTTGCTTCAAGCCCTGAACTCGGTTGTTTCTATGGATGTGAGCTAGGTGACGGAACCGAGATACATTAGTTGAGATGGTTAATTGCTTTGGCAATGGTTTGACTTGGTGCATGTGATGTTGTGATGGTTTGTTTTCCTGTAGTTTCTCCTAGTTTAAATGGGTGGTTGCTAAACGTGGCTGCATTTGATAATGTCAGAAAAGGAGAATTTGTGTTTGTATGGACACCCAAATGAGTCATGGGAGGTGACTCTTCCAGCAGAGGAGGTTCCACCGGAGCTACCCGAGCCAGCTCTGGGCATCAATTTTGCAAGAGATGGGATGCAACGCAAAGATTGGCTCTCTCTTGTCGCAGTTCACAGCGACTGTTGGCTTCTCTCAGTGTCATTCTACTTTGGTGCCCGGCTTAATCGTAACGAGAGGTAAAATGCCCTTTCATGTTTTCTTCTGTTCTCTTACAGAGATAGTCCTCTCTTAATAGAAACACAAGGATCCTAGCTAGTTGAACCCATAAATTTTTCTTTATTGTTGAACACTGTCTTGCTTTTGGTTGAACAGGAAGCGGCTTTTCAGTATGATAAATGACCTGCCAAGCCTATTTGAAGTTGTAACTGGAAGGAAGCCAGTGAAAGACAAACCGAGTGTGGACAGTGGGAGTAAAGTTAGGAACAACGGGAAGGTAAAAACGTTCTTCTTCTCCTCATCTTAAGTTAGTCAACAACCCTCTTGGTTCCTCCTGGTTTTCCTTTTGCATCTGGCAATGACCATCTTAGCTTGTCTTTGCCTTGCAGAGATCACTGGATGGACAGGCGAAAAACAACTCAAAGCTAATGGACGATAACGATGGAGATGAAGAAGATGAGCACGGGGAGACGATCTGCGGAAGCTGCGGAGGAACATACAACTCGGACGAGTTTTGGATCGGGTGTGATATCTGCGAAAGGTGGTACCATGGGAAATGCGTGAAGATCACACCAGCCAAGGCAGAGAGTATCAAGCATTACAAGTGCCCATCTTGCTGCACGAAGAAGGGAAGGCAACAGTAGTAGTGAAGCCCACGTAATAATTATATGTTAAGTAGGGAAAACACCAACAACACTCTCTTTTGGAGCCAAGTGAAGGAAGGAACGAAACCGAACGAGGCTTTTTTGCTTTTGCCAGGAGTTGTGGTACACACACTTGGGGTAAAAAAAATGTCCTTCCTTTCTTCTGTTTCTTCTCTATGGGTAGGGTATCTTTTGATCTTGGCCCCTCTACGGCATATCAGGTGTGTTAATTTAGTTTGTTCTGTTTGAACTCTGATTTTGAAGTCGCCTCGCCTCCTTGAGTGTAATGCAAGGGTAGCTCCCCATTTTCCTTGCATCGTGGCTTATATTTCATATTGTATGTGGCCTTGGGTTGTTGTTTTTTTTTTTTTTTTTGAGTAAAAGGCCTTGGGTTGTTAACTTGTTGGAAATGTCAATTTCGATCTGCCTGTGTGGCTGAATCTGTCCTGATTTGTTCGTTGTTCGAGTACTTCTCAGTTCATTGCTTCGATCGTGAAAACCTCAGAGCGTTGTTCGAGTACTTCTCAGTTCATTGCTTCGATCGTGAAAACCTCAGAGCGTTAATTGAGAGGCAGTTTTCAAGGATATTAAACAGTTGAATCATAATTATGCACAAAATTATTTATTACTAACTTCTTTGATACAACTTCTTGTGCGATTTCACAATTTCTTACCTTGCTAGCAATTAGCATGGATGTAGTAGAATGGGATCTTTATCTTCCTTTGGTCCTTCCCTGTTCTTAACTTCTCCATATATTTTTTTTTTTGCCATAAATAGATTGTAAATCGATAATAGGTTACAAGATTGAAATATAAAAGTGACAGTCCATACTAATTGATCCGCCGATCTAATTACATTCTTTTTTCTAATTACATATAAGAATAGGACGATCTGTTTAATTAGTCTCCATTCAAATATTACTCAATCTTACTGGTGCTAATCTCGAACATTGGTATATGAGAACCTGCCATGCTCCATTTCTAGTTACCTCAAAACTTACCCGCCTGGTAAAAGCACGAGCTACGACCCTAGCGTCAATCTTCTGCATACCACACAGCATTTCTGCTCGCCAACCATTCCCTTGCCAACCCCTGGTAAATTCAATTGTCCCTCAATTCCCATCCACAGCCTTACGTTCCCGGCTACTTCGTGGCTGCTGGCTCGGGAGGAAAGCTGACTCCGCCAGGTCAATCGCCCGAGCCAACCCTGCGGCTTTATTCTGACACTCGATGTGCTCGTCCTCGGGGATGCTGTCGGCCACGATTCCAGCGCCGGCCTGGAGATACGCTACCCACTGCTGCCGATGCGCGGTGTCTTGGTACGAGTACATGGTGTCGTACCTCGCTCCGGTGGGGAACACCATCGTCCTGAGAGCCAGAGCCACGTCCATGTCCCCCATGAACGAAATCCCACCGAAACCTCCGCTGTAGGGCCCACGCTTCTTCGCCTCCATGGTGTCTATCAGCTCCATGGCTCTCACTTTCGGAGCTCCGCTCACAGTGCCCACCGGCAGGGCTGCCCGGAGTACGTCCCAGCATGTATGGTCGTGCCTCAACTCCCCTGTCACCTAGAAAACAAACCAAAATTCTGATAGATAGAACCATGCTGAAACATTCTGATATCGTGAGTTGGAAACAGTTTGTTAATGTGGGTTCTACCGTTGAGCTTATGTGCATGACATGGGAGTACCGCTCGATCTCCATTAGTTTCTCGACCTTGACAGAGCCGTACTGCGAAACCTGTATATGGAAAAAAGAAAAAAAAAAACAAGAGGGAAGGATTAGAAGAAAGAAAAAGTCTTTCCTCAGAAGTGAGGTTTGGGGATTTGCATTCGAAATTAAGGGGGTGGTTCAACCTTTCCGACATCGTTTCTACCCAAGTCGACGAGCATAATGTGTTCGGCGCATTGCTTTGGGTCGTCGAGGAGCTGCTTCGCCAGGACTTCGTCTTCCTCTGCTGTTTTCCCTCTTTTGATGGTTCCGGCAAGTGGCCGATTTACTACCTTGTTCTGTGAAAAATACAGATTGTATTGAAACCTCGTTATCTCATTCACAAAACTTAGAATTGTGGACGGTGAAATTTCTTACAGTAGGAAATTAAAAGTTACCTGTTTCACCCGGGTGAGAATTTCAGGGCTGGAGGCAACCAAAATGCACCCTCTTGCCTGTGAGATAATGAGGTTAAATTTGAGTTGAAGTTCAAGGCAGTTAAAGGGTTACCAGCAGAAGACAGGTAAAAGAATGTCATATTATATACCTGCACGTAAGCCAGGTAAGGACTGGGATTCACAACTCTCAAAGCTCGGTAGACCTCGAATGGATCGGCAAACGTTCGACGTTCAAACCTCTGACTCAAAACCACCTGGAAAATGTCCCCAGCCAGGATGTGCTCTTTTGCTTTCAGTACAGCGTCCTTGTACTCTTGACTTGTCATGCTTGACTTCGTCAATGAAGGACCGAATTTGCTCGTTTGTACATTCACGAACCCAGGAGACAGCTTCGGACTACCAATTGAGCATCAGACAAAAGTTTCAGGAGAAGTTCATGGTTCAGCAACAGTATAAATCAGGACTAGTAAAAGTGCAGGAATGGATGGTAAAAGTTAAAATGAATAAACGAGTGGACCTACGGGTCAATGTCCTGCACCCTGGATACAAGTGTTTCCAGACGTTTCATTCCATCGGCATAAGCACTTTCTGCAGATGAGTACTGGTCTGTATGAACCCAGTGGATCACGTGTACTTTCTGAATTTTACAAAGACCAATAACCACGTAACGTGAGGCTCCTTTCAATGCAGTTCTTTGCAAGGTAAACTAACAATCCAGCTTGCGAAAAATACAATAGACAGCTATAGAAGGGTACCTTCTCAACATGATCAAAGACAATAACATCATCATAGAGACCGATATGTATGTCGGGAAGGTTTAGATCATCCTCAGGAGCATTTGCAAACGGCAGCTTCTTCTTCTCCGCATATCGAATCGTGTCATACGAGAAGAAACCAACCCACCCACCTGCAGTAACAGCACAATCACTGGCTTAGACAGGAATGGCAAGCCAGTAATAGCAGATCACTTGATCCTAGAAAACACACTTTCGCTCACCGCAAAATGCTGCAGGGAGACTGCCCACCAGCTGCGGCTTCCAACCTTCTGAGATGGTTCTGGGAATCGTCATTGGATCTTCAGCAGTTTGTTCAGTGAGCAAGCCACGTTCATGGTCCATGATGGTAACTTCATTCTCTTTCGCCACAATTTCAACGGCAGGCTGGGCGCCAACCACACTATACCTCCCCTGATCCCCCATTCAATCCAAGGTAAAATTAGGAGCAGTTTACAACAGGAAAAAAAAACACAGAGAGCAAGAGAGGATGGGGAGAAATTCATCACTCACCACGCGTGAAACACGAAAACCTGGCTCAACGGATTCAAAGAGAAAGCTCGGTGCTTCCCTATCGTCTTCTCGCACCAGACACCGATAAGCCGTGACTGGAGTTAGCTGGTCCGAGAATATCTGCCTCTGCAGTGGGATCAAATTCCCCTTTTTAGCTGCCTCCATGAACTCTGCTGGCTCTACAGCTACAAACATTGGAGAGACATGAAAAAAACAGAAAACACCCGCTTCAGAAAAAGAACAATGTTATTCTGCGTTAAACGACGTCGTTTCATTCCCGATAAGGAAAGCATGAGAAAAGCGACTGTGGTGGGACTTTGTCTAATTCTGTTTTCGTCATTTTCTGCGCTTTTTCTCAGAAACCAAACAAGCAAACAAGAAAATATTCAAAATAAGCACCAAGCGACGACAAATTGAGGGACCGATGTGCCCTAAGGCACAACACATGCAAACTAAATCACAAAGCTCACAATCGCCAATCAGAAACAAATTACCAATTGAAGAGCTGCTGCCCGAGGCCGCGACGCATTTGATTCTCAGGACGGAAGAGAACGACGCCGAGCTCGGCCTCCTCAACGAAATGCCGGCCACCGGAAACGCTAACGGAGGAATCAGGCACTGACCGAGGCGCGCCGGAGACAGCCGGTTGTGAGGTGCTACTCCAAAGCTCTGCATTACTGCTCCAGCCGACGAGAGCTTCATTTGAATTTGATTCGACTCTCTCCGATTGAATTTGATTCGACTCTCTCCGATTAGAATCGCTCGCCGTCTCTCTGCAACTGAACAGGTTAAGTTTTCTCTGTTTACTGGCTGCCGGCTGAGCAACGGGCGTGGGGGAGGCTGTTTATAGCTGCGGTGGCGAAAAGGGGGGGAAGAATCTGACGGAGGGGTAGCAGTGGAAATCGGACTTTTTATTAAGGTGACGCAACGCGACGACCGCTGTCCATATCAGAACCTTTTTTAGTTGTGCGACCTAGGGTTTTCCGATTTTGCCCCTTACGGTTATCAACGTTCGTGTGCTCCTCGTTTTGAGGTGAGTAGGATAATTTTTTAGTTACTAGTAGTTAGTGATCTTATGGGCTATTTTAGGATGATAAATACGGGTATTTAGGTAGTAATCTTCATCTATATGCTTTTTGTCAATGCAATATAATGACGGCATATAACATATTCGATTTATTTTATCATACGTTTGGAAGGGATCTGTAACACGAATTTGATTATCGAATCCGGAAGATGTTGACAAAATTATATTCCAAATTGGGGATTTTTACTTTTTTAGGATATCTGATATGTGGGGGGTTTTCAAATTTACAGGACCAAATGGATATGTTATCTAAAATTTTATAAATTGACAGGAACCTAACTGCTGGGCTACCAAGTAACGCGTTTGAACAAAATCCATATATATTGGATATGGTATTAAATCTCACACCCAACCCTAACATCCATGCAACCCTATCTTTTTTAGGCAAGATGTGCAATGCGTCTCTTTTGTTGGGTCTAAGTAGGCACCTTGAGTTGTTTTTTTTATGCTCCTCTTGTTTAAATCGATAGCTAACATTGAAAGGTAAATTAAGTTTCAATGCTCGAGTTAGGCTGAATTTATGTGTGATAATAAGGATAAATGTTCTAAAGAGTATGAGATATAACTAAGATAGTAACCTTTGTTAATATCTTATATCTAGACATGTTAGTCGGTGTGGTTTCGGTTTAACTGAACTGCACCAGCGGTTAACCGCGATCGAGAATGTCCAAGAACCACCAACCGCCACAACCGAAGGAATCTTCGATTAACCGCTAACCGCACCATACTGTTTGATTTTTATTTTCGGTTAGTCGATACCGTAGAACTGGAGACTGGAAAGGCGGCCGGCGACGAGTACTAGCCTATGAGGTGGCGACGGCGGCGGCTATGCGACGAGGTGAGGAAGACAAGAGAGGACGACAACAATCGGCGGCTGTGCGACGTGAGGACTAGAAGGCAGCAAGGCGGTGACGTTGATGAGGACGGCTTGGGGAGGACAAGGGGAGGACGACGACAATGAGATGAGCATGGCTAGCGGCTAGGAGGGTTAGGATTCGGCGGGGAGGAAATTGGAGGAGGGTGGCGGAAGGAGCAACTTTTGAGAGGGTCCGATTTAGGGTTCCTCTCTCTCGGCCCGATTCGCTTCCCCTGTGTACCTTCAATCGCAATTCGCAACCAGATGGAGATGGTCTGTGGGCAACGACTTCGTCTTGGCCAGGCGTGGGAAGATCGGTGCGGTTTTGACGGTTTAACCGCGAGGATTGCGGTTATCAACCGCTAACCGCACTTCGTCCTCTTCGCCAAAAAAATGACAACCGCAAACCGCAACATTTTTTAAGTTATCGATTGATCGGAAAATTGAGAATTTTGGTTAAGTAACCAGTGACCTATTGGAAAATGAAATTCACATGACTAGTTAAACTAGGGGTGGGAATCGGTCGGTAAACGGTAAATTGTTTACTGAATTTACCATTTTCGGTATACCAACACTGGCAAAACCGTTTACCGTTTACCGATACCGGTTTGTAACCGGTTTACCGATTACCAAATTACCGGTAAACGGTTACAAACCGGTTTACCGAATTACCGCAAGGGCGACGTGGGGGCGGGTTTTCGGTTTGGTTTACCGAACATTTACCAAAACCGAATTTCTGTTAGTGGGGAAGATGTTGTAATATTTTTATTTTTCTTAGTTTTTTTCTTCATTTTTGTAATTAATAATTTATAACATTTTTTAGGCCTATACTTACTTACATTCATGTATCATTTGTAACTCTTATTTATAATATTTTTCTTCATGATGTATGTAATATTTGTGAATAATGAAGTATATGTTATATGTTAATGCCATAAGTTATAACTTAATATTTGAGTTCAAACACTAAGTTGCTATCTATTATTTATTAATCTATTTAATTTAACATAAGTTCAAAGGGTCAACAATCATGATTCATGAATCAACATCAACTCTCATCAAGCATCATCATTCATCAAATATTCAAATTCATCAAACGACAATTCGACAAACATCGTCAAATCAAATTCAAAGGGACAATGATAATGTCTAAATTCAACACAAGTTCAAAGTCCAAACTTAAAAAATTAAAATAGACAACCAAATAAGTTAATAACCAATAGCTCATGCTCCTCCTTCTCCGGTAGAACTTGTAGCACCACCAACATTTGCACAACCTTTCTTCTTCAAAGTCCTAAGAAGAGTATCATCGGCATCTTGGTTCATGTCTTCGTCGGACTCGGTGGATTCTTCATCATCACCCTCCTCCTCCTCCTCCTCCTCCTCTTCCTCCTCCTCCTCCTCCTCCTCATCATCATCATCAACCCCAACAACAAATCCATGTGCTGAGCTTGGGATGTCACTTGAAGCTTCCACTCGAGATTGGAAAGTATTAGTAACTAGTGCAAATAAAATACACAAATGTTAGTATGTTACTAATGGAATGGTTTAAAATTTAAATAGTAAAGAGTATAGACAAATTAGAATAATAAATTGAATTCTTGCCACTTTCATAATCGATTGTCTCTTGATCTTCTTCCTTATCATTCAGTTCATCTGCAGGCTTTCCATTTTCATATCTTATCCAATCTTCAGCACATATCAATGCCTCCACAATGTTTGGGCTTAAAGAGGACCTGAAAGGACTAAGAACTCGACCTCCACAACTGAAAGCGGACTCCAATGCAACAGAGGAGACTGGAACTGCTAATATATCCCTAACCATCTCTGAAAGAATGGGATATCTAACACTATTCCGAGCCCACCACTTCAGAATTTCAAACTTCCGATCATCAATCTCCTCATTAATAGCATCACCAATATCTCTCAAATACTGCTCCAACTCACCAGAACCTCGACCACCCCTCTCAATTTGCTCCTTTCTCTTCTGCTGGAACCAAGCTTCAAATGCGGACTCCACAGAAAAAGATCTGTCACTAGTCTCAGTCGGAGTAGTAGTCTGGGTAGTAGGCACAGAAACAGAGGATGAAGTTGCATACTTCATCTTGTAGACATCGTACAATGCAATCATCTCCTTCTTTACTTCATCTGCCAAAGCTTCCCCTTTTGAGATCCCATACATTTCCTCCAACATCATAGTCAAATAGTCTAGCTTACGCTTGGGATCCAGCACACAGGCCATGTAAACTATCCTATTTATCCTAAAGTTGTCCTCGTCAGCAACATCATTCTCAAACCAATACTTTCTCACCTTTGCCTCTATTCTCAATGCCATTCTTTGTATCTGACTATCTGTATCTTTCTTCAATTTTGCTATCACTTCATGAATATCCACAATGGCTTTGCAGAAAGTATGTTCAGTGACATATGATGTTCCTAATACAAAGAAAAATTTACCGACATTAGTATAAATAATATAACTAGACATCATTCAATTTAATTTTAAAATTTGAAATTTATTAGTTCATATACCTGATACACGAAGAGTAAGCTCATATAAGAACTTCAGGTACTTCATGAGCCGCCTAATACTGCTCCAATCATCTTCAGTCGGAAGACCCTTCTTTGAATCCACATACTCTCGAAAGGAAGAATCAGTAGGACTAGTATACATGAACGTAAAAACCTGCTCAAACCTCTCCGCGGAATCCAACATCAGATAGGTGGAATTCCACCTAGTCGGAACATCCAAAGACAGCAGTCTTTTCCCATCCATCTCCAGATACTCAATGCCTTTCTTGAACTTTGCCATCCGAGTTGGGGATGACTTCACCCATTTCACGCAATCCCTTACCCTCTCCATAGCATCTCCAACCTCCTTCAATCCATCAGAAACAACCAGATTGATGATATGTGCCTCACATCTATACTGCAAATATTTCCCTTCTAGCAAATATGTTCCCCACCCCTTCATTCTCATGCACTGAACAAGAACATCATTCGAACTGGCATTATCCATTGTCATGCAAAACAAACTCTTCACTTTTCATTCTTGTAAACACTTCTCCAAAGTATCTGTAATATCCTTCCCCGTGTGACTAGTAATGGGAACAAAGCTAATAATCCTCTTCTGCAACTTCCAATCATCTCCAATAAAATGTGCAGTCACACACATAAAATTCTGGTTATTATCACTAGTCCATGTATCTGTAGTGATAGATATTCTTCCTTTGCACTTTGAGTTAAAAAACTCAATCAATATTTCTTTCTTCTCCAGAAAAATGACATAACAATCAGATCTTATTGTTTGTCTTCCTGGTATCACAAACAAAGGCTGAGTTGTTGCCATAAATCTCCTAAACCCCTCCCGCTCAACAAATCTAAACGAAAGCTCATCCAAGATTATCATCATAGCTAATGCATTTCTGGATTTGTTCTGATCAAACTTCCATGGAGTAAGAGAGCCTACCTCACCATCTCCACTTCCAGGTTGATAATTCAATACCGACTGACCACTAGCTTCCTTCGCCTTCCTCTCGCACATTAGGTGATGACTCTTCAAACCACTACTCCCATTGAAGGTTGAATGAGCTTTGATCATCCCTCCACACCGTTTGCATTTTCCGTATGGGTAGTCATCAACTAGCACACGGGTGTAAGGAATCCACCACTTAGATTTTGGCTTCTTCCCCTTGTCAATTTTCTTCTGTACACCAGGTACCTCAACAGATGGTGGAGGATTTGCTGTAGATGGAGGAGGATTTGCCTCAGGAGGTGGATTTGCTGCAGCTGCAGGTGGATTTGCAGTAATGGAAGGTGTGCTACTAGTCGAAGCCTTCCCTTTTTTTGAAGAGCTTCGAGGAGGTAGAGAACTAGCTTTCTTCTTCTTACTACCTCCTCCACAGCTGCCAGCAGAAGCTTTCGTCCTACAAAAAACAACAAAATGAACACATAAAGTCATAAACCTCCTAAACAACAATTTCTCATCAATTTTAGGTCAATCAAACTCAATGATCAATTCTCATCAATTCAATACAAACTTGAAACTGCAATTCAATTAACTTATTAACATACATATATAGATTTTGGCTAATTGTTATTGCTAAATTCACTAACATACATATTCAGAATTCAGTGAATGTTGACTGTTGTTGCCTGTTGGCTTGTTGTATGTTGTCTCCTTCGTCCCTTTGCTCTAAAAAATGCACAATCCAAGTTCTCTGCCCCAAACCAACTCGCTCCTTAACCAACTCTGAATATCAAAATGCACAACAATTACATTCAATTCTGATTTCTGAATATCAAAATTCAAACACAAAATGAACTCAGAATGCACAACAAGTCAACAAGGTTTTGTTCAAAAATGGCTTCGTTGGTTCAAAAATGGCTTCGTTGTCTTTGTTCAAAGCTATTGTACGCCACTACATTCACCTCAAAACCTGAATGCTCCATCGTTGGTCATTTGATCATAGATAAGCACAGCAGAGTAACTCTGTCCTTTCCTAACAAGATTACTCAATAAGCTTTCCTAACAATATTATCAAACACCTAGAGTGCATTCGCCATTCTCCACCTTTCCTTTCTCCGCATACACCTTAAGTAATTCTAATGTTATAGTTATGCATGAATTCTTAGCTTTTCATATATTGCTAATCTAGTTCTTCATCCCTTTCTTCCTTCAACTTGCATACTCAATTTGTCAGCCTCGTCTGCAGGAAAGCCGACTGCAAAAGTTTAAGCTACCAAAACCAGTTCTCTACATAGGTGGGATTCTGCAAGTAGAGCTACTCGGCAGAGCTCAGAGACAAGAAGTAGATGGTTTACATTACATCTGGTGCTCTCTCTTTCCCAGGCTTTAGTAAGTATCATATTCAATTATTCATATCGAACACAGTAGGCGAGAATCCGAAATGCAAAATGCACAACTCAACAAGTCAACAACTTACCTATTAATCGCCGAGGGAAGGGAGACTGGGAGGGACGGAGGGTGAGGGATTTGGGCCAGGTGGCGGAGCTGTGAGCTGGAAGCTCGTCGGTGGAAGCTCGTCGCCGTCGTCGGTGGGGAAGCGGGAAGGTGGCGGAGCTGGGAATCAGGGCGAATCAGCGAGAAGGTGGCGTTGCGGCCAGTCGGCGAGGGAAGGGAGACTGGGAGGGTCAGGGCGAAGGAGCGGCGTCCGTCGTCACCGTCGTGGCCCGTGGGAATCGCTGCTCGTCGCCGTCGTCAGTAGAAGGAGTGGCCGGCGAATACGAGAAGAAGAAAAGAGGTGGCTCTCTGCGATTTTCGAACGCAGAAGAGAAGAGAAGGGTGGCGGGCTGGCAGCTAGGTTTCGTTGTTTAGAAATTAGGGTATAGATTTGGGGGCCAATTAAACGGCGTCGTTTTGGGTTCGGTAAACGGTTTACCGATTTACCGTCGGTATTTACCGATATCGGATTCGGTAAACCGATACACCCCAGCCCACGCTCGGTCGCCGATACCGTCGGTAAACGGTTTACTGTTTACCGTCTGTAAACGGTTCGGTAAAAGGTAAACTGTTTACCGACAAACCGAATCCCACCCCTAAGTTAAACATTGAATCGATGAGGTTAACCACGGATTAGCCAGCTTTTCATTGATTTTGAACTTATCATGGCATCGTTACATTCCATTTCCCCGGGTGATGAGATTGTCTCAACTGCCAAATCAATCGACATAATCCATTTCAACCCAAGCAACGTTTCATATGGCAAAGGAAGGGACGTGGCTCTTTAATTAGCGAGCCATGTGTCCAATTTTGTAATGGAATGTGGCCTTTTCTTAAGCCATGCAACGTTCATTTTGTTGAGGAACAAATGCAACGCTTGGACTGTGGAGAATCGGATAATGTCCAATGAAACGTTGCACAGTTTCATAAGTGGAACGGTTGCTTATGAATGGTCATAACACTTGGCAAGGGACACTATAAATACATGGTCGGATGGTGAGCAATGATATACAATGACACACCAAAATCGATTCTTCTTTCTACTAAACTTCTAAGTATGCTTCAGGTACTTAAGTCTGGAACCTAAAGTGGTGATAGTTTTATCCTCGGGAGAAATTTCCTGTAACCCAAGGCTTTGTAGAGGGTGGAAATATTCTTTTCGGAAAGTGAACGTTGTTCACGACTCTATCACAATCCTGGTCACCCGGTCTCGGACTATCGTACGTATACCCTCGCCCCTAAAGTCCCAACAATCGAAAAGAATATGTTCAGGTACAATGGCTCGAACTGCTCTTTACAAGAAACCAGTTCCGATCTATGGAATTATGAGAATGTTCGATGATGGGTTTAACCGCGAGGATTGCGGTTATCAACTGCTAACCGCACTTCGTCTTCTTCGTCAAAAAAATGACAACCGCAAACCGCAACATTTTTTAAGTTATCGATTGATCGGAAAATTGAGAATTTTGGTTGAGTAACCAGTGACCGATTAACTATAACAAGCCTACGTATATGAACCTTCTTTCTAGCTTTTTGTTAGTAAACTATGTCGCTTGGTTTTTTTTTTTTTTTTTGCCTTAGGTAGTTCAGTAATAGATAGGAAATTACAACGAGTTGGAAAATAAATAGCGGTAGTCAGCCAAATGCCGATCTACCGATGCAAGAGCCGTTTTCGCCACGCAATGGGCAGCCCTGTTAGTTCTACGAGGAGAAAATACAAAACAAATAAATGAGAACGAAGCTTTCAGCAAGCTAACTTCCTCAAGTATTGCCCCGCCACGATTATGCTCGATGTCATTCGCCGTTGCTCGCCGGATCACCAGTTGGGAATCACCACAAAAACACACAGAAGAGAAACCCCTGAATAAGCACCATTCCATTGCGTCCCGCAACGCTAAAAGTTCCATCAAAAAAGGGTCGAACAAGCCGTCATAATATTTACCATATGCATGGAGGATCGTACCTGCTACCGATATACCCACAAATCCTATACTTCCACCCACGTCCCGGCGGGTTGCCCCATCGAATCGAATCAACAACCCCCCTGGCGGGCAGGATGGAGAAGGCAATGGGGGTGGAAGGCGGCCAGGAGGATTCCTGTTAGTGCCAGCTGCCGATGTTGCCGTGATCCACTCATCCCTTTGCTGCAGAAATTGGCGATGAAGTGGGGCAGGCAAATACTGAACTCTATCGTAGCAGGACCAACACCGAGCTTTCCAGATTCGCCATATGAGGAATAGTATCTCCGCCATCTGTAGTTTGTTGAGCTGCAAAGAGTTAAACAAACAAGACCAAGCCAAGTCAGGGGAAAGATTCGCTACTACCAATCTAATGTGCTCCTTCCCAGCCAATTGCCACACCCCTTGGGCAACCCTGCAATCAAAAAGGCAATGAGAAATGGATTCTACTGCCGAAGAACAAATAGGGCAAACATTCGAATCACATAGGGATTTATGGTGAAGAACTTCAAGACAAGGTAAGAATCCTCTGACCACCCTCCACAGAAAGAACTTGAGTTTGGGAGGAACCGGCAAGCTCCAAAGAGTTTTCCAAAAAGGAGGATCAAGGTGCGGCGGTAGGTTGGTGAACATTTCCGAACGTTCCTCTGAAAGGAGCTGATAGCCGGACTTCACTGTATAATCCCCTGAATCAGAATAATGCCAGATGTACTTGTCAGGTCTCGGTGAAGATGGAAGAGGAATAGACAATATCAATTTGATGCTGTCAACAGTAAAATAATTGCTAAGAAGCTCCTTGTTCCAGGTGCGCGACAGGGGGTGAATCAGGGAGGCCACAAGCGGATTGGGGAGCTGGACTCCAGGCAGCAGTGTCGGGGAAGAAGGAGGTGAAGAGGGAAGCCACGGATCGTCGAGAATTCTGATTGCAGTTCCGCACCCTACCTGCCACCGAAGTCCCTTGCACAACAGCTTGCGCCCTTCGAGGACGCCTTGCCACGCCCAGGATGGTCTTGTTCCCATAGGAGCAGTGAGGAACGAGCAGTGAGGATGGTACCTCGCTTTGTACATTTTAGCTAACGTTGCCGTTGGTGATTGAAGAATCTTCCAAGCTTGTTTAGCCAACATGGCCACATTGAAAATGTCAAAGTCCCGGAATCCCAATCCGCCTCTAAACTTGCTCACACACACTGCTGGCCATGCAATCCAATGGATCCCTTTCTCCTTGTCCTGGCTCGCCCACCAAAAACGAGACAGTTGACCATTCATTCGGCGACACGAAGTGGCTGGTAATCGAAAGGACAACATTGCATACACCGGGGTCGCAGAACCAACAGCCTTAATAACTACTTCCTTTGCTGCCAATGAGAAAGACTTCGACTTCCACCTGAGTACCCGCTTGGCCAAGGCATCCTCAATAAATCTGAAAGTTTGGACCTTTGAGCGTTGCACTTGAGCAGGTAGGCCAAGGTACTTGTCTAATTCAGCAATGGAATCCACTCCCAGCAAGTTTGCCAACTCTGTCGCTTCATGGGCTGTCACGTTCGAGCTGAAACAAACCTTGGACTTCTGCAAGTTGATTTTCTGCCCACTTGCAGCTTCATAAACACCAAGTAAGTGCAGTAATTGTGTGCATTCCGCAGTTGATGCTCGCAAAAACAAATAAGTATCATCAGCAAATAGCAAATGCGAATTTGTTGGGGCTAAATGATGAATTTTCAGTCCATGCAATTGGTGAGTGGACAGAGCATTAGAGATGAGGGTAGAAAATGCTTCTGTATATATTGCAAAGAGGAGTGGGGATAGCGGGTCACCTTGCCGGAGGCCCCGTTCGGGGTGAAAATATCCATGTGTATTGCCATTTAGGAGAACTGAAAAAGTCACGGTGGTGACACAGGCCTTGATAAGTCTGACCCAAGAAGAATCAAATCCTAGTGACTCCATGACAGCAAAGAGAAAGTTCCATTCCACCCGGTCGTAGGCTTTTTCCATATCGAGCTTCAATGCCATCCATTTATCCCTGCCTTGTTTTTTCGTCTTGAGGAAGTGCATCACCTCCTGAGCTATAAGAATGTTGTCCGAGATGTCCCTTCCTTTGACGAAACCATTTTGACTGTCACTAACCACAGAAGGCAACACTTGACTCAATCGGGAAGATAACACTTTGGAGATGATCTTATAAAAGACCTGGCATAATCCAATTGGTCGCATCTGTCTCATTGAATCTGCATTAGGGACTTTGGGAATTAATGTGATCAACGTATGGTTAAAATTATGTAATAAACGCCCGGATCTAAAGAAAGACAAAGCCGCTACACAAACCGAATTACCAATGACCTCCCAATACTCCTGGTAAAATGCAGCAGTGAAGCCGTCGGAACCCGGGGCTTGGTTCGCACCAATGCTAAAGGTAGCAGCTCGTATCTCTTCCCTAGTGACCTTGTTTAGGAGGAATCTGTTTTGAGAGGAGCTTACCTTGCGAGGGAGACCAAGAGCTGCCACTAGGAAATGGAATGGGTTGCCATTAGAAGAGAAAAGAGACATGAAATAGGTAACAGAAACATTACCTTTAGCTGACTCTTCCACATGAATCCCCCCAGTGTCATCACGGATCAACTCTATTTGATTCTGACGTCTCCTTTGCGCAGTAGTTATATGGAAGTAGTTCGTGTTGGCATCCCCTTCCCTCAACCAGCTGTTCCTGGACTTTTGTTTCCAGTATATCTCCTCCTGTTGATACGCAGTTGCTAATTGAGCTTCCAGACCTTGGATGATATTCCATTCCACAGGATAACTTTCCCTGGCAGCCTCTATTGCCAGTCGGAGTTCTCTGATCAATCTTGCCGAGTTCGTTGTCCCCAAGCGTGCCCAATCCACAAATCGATGTCTAGCTGCCTTGAGAAGGGAAAAGAGCTGAAACTGTAATGTTCCGGAAAACACCTCACTCCAGGTCTGTTGAACAATGGCTTTGGCATCCTCCGATGAAGTCCATCGCCCATCAAACTGGAATCGGGGTTTGCCTTTACCTGCTCCAGGAATCAACTGCAGCAAGATCATCCTGTGATCAGATCCAAGGTCAGTCAAATGGGAAACCTGCACATTCGGCCAAGTTTGAATGATTAGTTCACATCCTAAACTACGGTCAATCCGTTCAAGGATATGAGTGGTTAGTCCTTGACGGTTTGACCATGTAAAGGGAGGGCCTTTAAATCCCAAGTCTAAGAGACCTGCAGCAGACAAGAATGAATGAAATTGATCGAGAACAGCAAAAGGAGGAGGGCGCCCTCCCTGTTTCTCAGAGGCAAAGAGGATACAGTTGAAATCCCCAATAACAATAGTTGGAAGGGAACAAGACGAGACCAAATTTAGGAGTGCATTAAATTGATTTCCACGGATATGTACATCGTAGCTTAAGTGAACAAAGAAAACAGCAACGCTACCCCAGACAATATGCTGTATCTCAACATATATATAGAACGCAGCTGACCCTAACACTCGACTCTGTACATTCGAGGCACACGCAAAGACTAGGCCACCGGCCCTCCCAACCGGGGTAACACAACTGACCACGACATAACCTAAACGACTGAGCTTCTTATTTACATACTCATCATCATGCTTCGTCTCACTTAAACAGACAATGGAAGGGGAGAAACGGCTGATAGCTCCAAAGAGAGATGGAATTGTCAGGGGAGAGCCAAGACCCCGACAATTCCAGGCGAGTATGCTCATCTATCGCTTTGGGACCAGTCCGGGCTGGTTGCCACCACCACATCAGAGTTTGGCCGAGTTGTTTGAGGCTCGGAGCCCTCTAGCTTCTGTTTCTTACCCCCAGCAGTGTGAATCATCATGTCTGCCACATCTGTTCTACTACGAGTCAAGCTTGTTGAGATTGGAGCGCCATCTCTCGCTGCCGAGTTTGGGACAGCAGAAGAGGGCATCGCACCTGGAGCAGGGAGAAGCTGAAGGCTTCCAGGGGTCAGTGGAGGATGAACAGGTCCTCTGTCTTGGCGAGTCCAGGTTAAGCCCCGTCGTCCAAGAAGGTTCTTCTCATTAACCTTGGGTCCCGACTTCTTAGACAACAATTGTTTGCTATAGGGAGTATCCGCTCCGGCTAATTCCTCCCGGCGAGGACACTGCTGGCCAATGTGGCCTAGAATCCCACACAAGTAACAAAATTGTGAGAGTTTCTCAAATTTTACAATAGCAGTGAACTCACCTTTGCCTGCTTTCTCATGAGCTGCCGGAATAGAGACCGGAAGAGGAAGGCGAGAATCCAGCCACACACGGGCCCTCAGGTAGATCTCGGCAGTTACCTCTGCGCGATGCACAGCACCCGGGTCAGTCTTCCCCAGGTAACCGCCAAGGAGCGTGGCCATCCGCTTTGAACAGCAGGGGGTCGGAACTCCCCAGAATTGAAGGAAATGAGGAACCCTCCACATCTGTTCAGCAACTTCCGGAGAGACGGCCACCCAAGGGGCTAGATTGACCAAGTATTTGGGGAGGATCCATGGAGCCCTCCTCAAGATCCTATTCATGTCAGCCGCAGTTGGGAAGACGAATTGAAGCAGCCCGTCCTCCGCGGGAAGGATCGAAATCGGTCCGTTGCAGTTCCAAAGTCCCCCCAAAGTTGTGTGGAGTTGACGAAGAGGTGGAACAGGGCCTATGATCTTCCCCAGCAATGAGAGATCATCTCGTTCAGCCCCAGCAGCAACGTCGGCATCTCCGAAAACCACCACGTTCCCCGCCGCCATGGTAATTAGGGGAAGAATGAGCGAGGACGAAGATCGTCTTATCCGAGAGAAAAGAAAGAAGAAAAATTCAATCAGTGACCATGGAGTTGCTGTCCACAGCGGGGGTTTTAAAAGCCCCATGGGATCGCCGACCGATTCCGGCGGGGGCACGATGGCCGAGCGGCCGGTAACCGCTAGCCGCACAACGGCGGAGTCCTCGCTCCCACTTTCCACGATCGGGCGAAGTTGGGAGAGGATGAGACGCTTTTTTTTTTTTCCCGATAATTCGATGTCCCTCCAACTATGTCGCTTGGTTTCGTTGTCTGTTTTTGACTTTTTTCTTTCTTCTCAGCAGTAGCATTTTCATTTCACGACAAAAAGAGGTGCCAAGTTACAGCCTTACAGGATCGCTTCAATTGCTCGACCAAGTTCTCCGTCTCCACAGGAGAAGAGCAAGAAGAGGTCAACAGAGCAAACAGCAGCAACATGGGAAGGCGGAGAAGATCGAGACCAAGAAAATCTAGAACACGACGAATCGCCAAGCGACATTCTGCAAGTGCAGGAATATTTGGCTGCTGAAAGAAAGCCTATGAGATCTCTCTGTATCTGCTTTGTGATGCTGACGTTGGTTGCCCTTCGTTGTCTTCTCCAGCCGTCGCCGCCTCTCTAATGCGTATACTCGCCCACCGCTGCAGTGGTTGAAACCAGTAATTGACTAATAAGTCACATCTTTGAAACCTGACCATGTTGTCAGGATAAGAATATAACTGTTATGTATGGAAGAACCTGACCATGTTGTCAGGATAAGAATATAACTGTTATGTATGGAAGAGGAGGAATGGCACCTCTGCATCTGGTTCCCTTGGCTCTAGTCCCTGTCCATTAAATAAGCCACCATCAAGACATGATCACAGTCTTGCTAACAGAGAGGCAAACTATTACCCTCAAGGAACAACATATTTTGGTGGCAATTTCGTTTCTTATTTGTGCAGGTCTAGCCTGGCTGATGCTGTCCTTTCATGAGCAGAAGACGAGTTTTGCAGAACCGCACTCTATTGCTATCACCGATGAACGTGTAGAGGCTCGAGAGTTTTGATCGTCGCATTATGAATACTTTCATGACAGGATTCGTGACGTTAATGTCGTTAAGCTATCAAAAGGCTGCTGCCCATTTTGTACCATAAAAAAGTCTCTTATTTGATAGTTTGATGATTTCATTTCATTATAACTATCTTCATATCTATCAATTCGATTCGGAATATCTTTGACAAAACAAAAAAAGAGTTCTCGGATTACACAACTGCGGTCCATGTAGACGACAATGGCAGTAAGTAAAAGAGATCCACCGTACCTTTTGGGGGATTTGAGTAACAAACTAACAATGCCACTACCCACCTCACAAGAAACTCGTCATGACGTCTTCTCTAAAAGGGATTGGGTATGGCAGGCATACCAACAGCCCCAACGCCAGAACTAATACTCCGAGGTAAATGTATTTGTCGTCAGGATCGGTGATCTCTTCCGAGATTGGGGCGATTGGACCTCTCTGCAAGAAGAATATCAGAACGACCCAGAAGAAGGCAATGTCGTTAAACAGTGAAGATAACCCGAGAAGGATGATCGAGGCAGCTGTGAAGCGAGACGAGGTCTGCAAATGAACCAAAAGAAACAATCATTAGGAATGTAGAATAAAGGAATGGGTGCAATCAATGGTGTACTACTGTCTCTTCTTCTTTACTTTGTACCTTCCTTCCCCATATGGCAAAAGATATTCTTCCTCCATCAAGCTCTCCTGCAGGGATGCTATTGATGGCATTTATTAGAAGTCCAGCCCATGCCCATATCACTAGCGGATTGATAGATATCGGACTACCCTCCTTCAGTGCATCTCCTAGGAGCAGTTTAGCTACAAAAGCAAACCGGGAGTTAAACTTCAACATAACATGATTCCAAAAGTACTATTGTATATACATTGTGGTCGACAGAGAAGTGGTTACCAAGACTGCCAACAAGAAATGATTCATGAAAAACAGTAGGGTCCACAATGGTGCCGATTCCATCGCTGGGCGGTAAGAAGAATCCCAGAAGAAGAAGGACAAAACCCAAGGAGAAGCCGGCTAAAGGGCCTGCAGCTGCAACCTTGAGAAGGTCTTGGCGTTTGGAGACAATGTTCCTTATTCTTGTGATAGCACCAAAGGAGCCTATCTGCCCATCGACATAGATCATTAGAGCCAAGATATCTCGTTATGAAGAAATTATATAGAAAATTTTGATATAGAAGTAGAAACGATGGTGGCAAGGCAGGATAAGGTTCCCACCATAGAGATCAGGGTTCAAAATGCATATTACCTGCCAACTTGGGACAAAGTATGGAACCCCAAGCATAATCCCAGCGTCTTTAGCAACGATTATGTGGCCCAACTCATGTACCCCGAGAATAAGTGCAGTGACAAGGGCTCCAGGAAGGCCATTGTACAACAACTCGGGGTTGTCAACAGTTGATCTGCACCAGTCATACATGTGCATGGATTTTCAATTAATCAAGGCACAAAAGAAAGATTTGGCTAATGCGCTTCATTTTCACAAGGAAAAGACATGAAAGACAAAGAAGTATAAAGATAGATAATTTCATACAGTAAGTTGGACTGCAGTTGAGGTACATTTCTAAGAAGCAGGGTAAAAACTGTGACTAGTCCAAAAGCGCCTGCTGCAAACCATTCAGGTACCGCTGGAAAAGAACCAATAGTGTCATAATTAGGATGCAAAAGAACAGTTCTTGCACAGAATACACAGTTGATCTTAAATGGCTAGTCGTTGCTTTTTAAGCTCCACGTACCTGTTGTCTCTGGTTGCAGTGTCTTTCTTGGAACTACTACTGCAATTGGTTTATCATCCTCCGGATTAATGAGAAGGAAAAGTTTATACTCATTGCCAAATTTGGTCTGCAAGATGTGTGGAAAATGATTCAGAAGTCACTCGTAGGGCATTCAAAAGCAAGCAAGCATATAGAGTTCATACGTGCAGTCTCTTTGTTAACTTATCCCAGCTTTTAGCAGCTTGCCCACGCAGGTTTCCCTTAAACAAGACTCCGCCCTGTAAAATAAAAATCAAAAGATTCTGATCATTTACGTAGCGCTTCATACATAGCTAAAGTTTTTGAATAACTGTGTCTAATTCCTATGGCACCTTAAATTCTTGTAGAAGGATTAATAGGTTATGAAGATAAACAACTACTGGTATCTTGAACATGAAAATTCATTAACGGTCCTGGAAAATGAACCAATAAACATCATTCACTAACCTCATAGGGCTCCTGACTTGTGACAAAGAAAGTGTCAAACCCAAACACTTGATCCTTAAGTATGTCAACCGTTTCCTTTGGAATCCTGAATGACTCATCTAGCTGTTGGGTAAGATTGGTGAATTAACCTTCCACAGAAAATTCATCAATCAGGACAAGAGTTGAAAACACTTTATATGCCTACCTTCAAGCCTGGGAGAGGGGACCCTGAAGTAACTTGCACATCCTCAACCTCCTACCAAAATAATAAGGTTACAATGAGAAAATGTTGCCATGATTAATTAACAACTAGAGAAAGCCAATCCCTTATACTGATTCGTCTGCTTATCTACTGAATAGCAGTTGCAACTACAATAATCTTTCAAGAATGATAATCAGAAGAAGGACAATGTATACAGTTTGAACACGAATACACGTTAATTTCAAGCAGATTGATGGAGGAAGCCCCATTGGATTCAAACAAAAATGCAATGCTAGGTAGCAATTGCAACACTTGAATGCGGAATACAGATAAAGTACCACGGTTCCACCTTCAGCTTTGGCTTCCCCATTGACATTGTTGATTTGATTCAGCATTATAGGCTGAGAATCAGGCTGGGGAACTTGTTCAGCCGGTGAATCGACTTCCGATTCCTCTCCCTCGCTTCCTGCAGGTGCATCATTTTCCTGAAGATAGATGATACTGATAGGCTCAGCATTCAACTATCAGGGTTTCCAGTGAGGAGCGAATGTCAATTAGTAGCTGAACCATTTTACCTTATCGTCATTGTTCTCAGGTTCAATCTGCGTCTCCGTCGCTCTACAAACTATCCTTCTTGTCTCATAGAGCCTATGCTCGAATACGATGAACTATCTAATTACTGACCGGAAATGGAAATGAATTCATTCCGAAAAGCCATAATGAAGCTGAAGTTGAGACTTACTTTGGAGCCAGGCAAAGCTTCAAATCTCTCGACCGATACCGTTTCAGCCGGCGGCAAGAAGCGACGAATGTTGCGGAGGATGGCGGGGAGCGAAGGTCGCAAAAACAAGAGCTGCAAATCGCCGGCGAGTAGAGCAGCAATGGACTACAATCACCGCGGAGAATCACTGAAGTGCTCATTTCTGTGTCTGCGAAAGAAGAGAACAGGAGTCCTTTTCAATTAGCCGAATCGAAACCCTAGCTCTCCATACAAATTTCTCAAAATTAGGAGCTGTCTTCAGACTGGTGAAGATTCGCTGAGGTGATTCCAATCTCCACCGCCGCCGGCTTATCTGGTGATTTCTCAGGTGGGTGGAGCTAGCAGAGAAGGAGAAATCTAAAGGAATTATCCGTTGATTCGTCCGTTGCCCGCCTAATGATATTTTCAGTCTTTCGAGGTATCTCGTCTAGCCGCTTACATTTTGCCGCGTGTTCAATAAAGTGTGTTTATTCAGCAACTTAAGGTACAATATACAATATAGTCCGGATATTGTCAGCCCGATTTCAACCATTGATCCGGTCGAGAAAGTAGGTTAAAGAGTCGTGGTTGAATTGATTTAGCATGTTTAATTTAGATATATGTAAAATAATTGTTTTTTTGGAGGGAAAGGAGGGACCGCACCTCCTGTAATTTTATTAATTAAGCCAAATGACTAGAATCCAAGTACAAATCGTTCAAAAGGAACGACGGGGAAATGCCTATCCAACTATTACATTGATTTACTTTATCAAAAAAACTATTACATTGATTTAAATCTATCTGAACAAGAGCCAAAGTATGAGCCACTGTATTAGCTTCTCTATGCGTATGCTTCCAAGCATAACAGTCCTCAATACCATCAGCCTGCAAAATGGATTCACACACCACTCCAAGTTCTGTCAAATCTACCCTCTGCTGCCGCAAAGTATTCACCAGTGTCAAGCAATCCGATTCGACTTCGAAAGGACCAAGCTGCTGTTCTTTCATCTTCTCTAACGCAAATAACACTGCTCGACCCTCTGTCACTGTTGGACACCATTTCTCGGCTTCCCTTTTCGCGCTGCAAACCTGAATGCGTCGGTCCAATCTCTAACTACCATTCCCAAACCTGTTTCTCCATCTCCCATACAACCAGCGTCGGTGTTCACCTCAGAATTCAAAATATAAAAACTAAAGTACTCAATTTTCTTCGTTTGTGAAAAAAACTAGGGTAATATCTATTTTTTATCCAAATCTTTTTTAGATTCTTTTATATTATCCAAACTTATCGAAATAGTAAGAATTAGCCAACTGTTAAATTTCAGTTAGCAATTTTGTTAGTAATATTGACTTGGCAACATGATACTGACTTGGAAGAGGCACCTGAAGGTTAACATTGCAAAATTTTAGTATTTTAACGAAGAAAATAGTTACAAAATTATTAGCGATAACGTAAAAATGGGGAAATGACTAATATTTTGTTACATTACGAAAAATTTGGTTAATTAATAGTATTTAAATAGGTTTGGATAATATAAAAGAATCTGGAAAAAAAATTAAATAAAAAGTATACATTATCCAAAAATGAAAAGACTACTCAAATCTTCAAAATATTCCTATGGGGTCCAAAGGTAAGATATAGGCACAAATTCATGTTTAATACAGTGATGAAATTGTTGATTTGAGACTATAATTTTAAAGGTTTAACCGTTAACAACCTCATTTAATTTTTTTTATAATAGTGAGGAACATCGTTTAAATTTTTAGCTTGTTTTGAAATAATTTCAAAACAATTTGGCCAGCCAATCAGATCAGTGAGTTTATTAGGGTTTGATAGAGTCTAGGCATACTCTCTATTAGGTTCATGTCACCTTATTAGAAATGAATCGCTATTTGCCGCCCTAATATTTACTATTTGCCGCCCATAGTTTTAAAATTTAAGACGATTTTGCCCTTCTTTTAATTAATCCTAAACCTATCTAACCTGCCGTCGCCGACGACCTTCCTTCCTCCTTCCACAACATCCTACCGCCGGCCGACCTTTTCATTCCACCGACCCTAATTAGGTTCATGTCACCTTATTAGAAATGAATCGCTATTTGCCGCCCTAATATTTACTATTTGCCGCCCATAGTTTTAAAATTTAAGACGATTTTGCCCTTCTTTTAATTAATCCTAAACCTATCTAACCTGCCGTCGCCGACGACCTTCCTTCCTCCTTCCACAACATCCTACCGCCGGCCGACCTTTTCATTCCACCGACCCTTTCACCGTCGCTCCCACCGCCGCCGACCTCTCCATTCCTCCGATCTGGTCCCGCCGACCCCTCCATTCGTCCGACCTCACTCCCTCCCCCCTCACAAAGTCGCCGGTGTTGAAGAGGAAGGAGCTCGCCGCGGGTTGTCGTCGTCGCCGTCGAGGAAGTAGCTTGCCGAGAAGCTAAACTTTTTTTTTTTTTGGCGTCCGCTCACCGGCATCGGACGGGGTCCGCTCACCGGAGGCGGACGTGGTCCGATCGGCGGACGCGGACGGGGTCCGAATTCCTCCGGCGGACGCGGTCCGAGATCCGGCGGCGGACGGGTCTGCAACTCAGTTTTTTTTTTTTCAAAATCGTTTTTTGAATTATTGATTATTTATTTAATTGAGGATGATTTATTAAGTCAATTAATAAAGAAAACAGTCCACTAATTCCTCCATTCATTATCTTGTTTTGTGCAAAAGATTAGTAATTAGGGAATGTAATGGCTAATTAGGACGTGGGTTTGGATGTGGGTTAATTAGGGAAATAAAAAAACAAGTAAATTAAGACGTGGGTTAATTAGGGAAACGTGGAATTAGCAACGATAGAGTGATTTTGGAAGTTTTAATCATGGTAAGTTTTCTATTTTTTGGGCGGAAACAATGAACTAATAAAATAAACTTATATAATTGAATTAATTAACGGATTACCAAATCAAGATAAATGTGGAGTAAGCACGCGTGGTAATGGATTCCTTAATTATATTAAATTAAATTCCTTAATTAATAACGAGATTAATGTTTAAAATTGTCAATTATTAATAAACTTTCCTTATTATATTCCCAATATATCTCCCCGTAATCATCCACCATTATTTTCGTAATAGAGTTTCAACCGTGAAATTGGGAAGAGGTTTTTACCAAAAAAAAAAAAAATGGAAAGAGGTTCGGCTGTGAAGGAAATCACCGCCGTTGTGGAAGGAATCATCGTCAATATCCGGCTTCTTCTTTTTTTTTTTTTATTTCTATCCGTCCGCCCGTCGTGGTCGGACGGCGTCCGCCCGTCGTGGTCGGATGGCGTCCGCCTGTCCGGGTCGGGCCGGCGGGACGGGATCAGACGGTGGAGGCGGTGGTCAGACGCCGACGGTGGTGGTGGCCTGCTGGTGGTGAGATTTTTTTAGCAAGTTGGTGGATGAGGATTTGAGTTATGAAAAAATGGAAGAGGGGTAAAAATGACATTTTTACTAAATTTACGGGCGGCAATTAGTAATTACACGGGCGGCAAATAATACGCCTATAGAAGAATACCAGATTCAGATCGAAGTGGTTTGACTAATTGATTAGCCCGCGGTTCAATGACCTTGCAATAGTCAATGTCACCTTATTACACACAAATCATTTTCCATGTGAAATTTAGACTGCTTTCTGTTATTAAAATTTGACAAATGTTACACAACTCATCTCCCTTATGAAATTTAGACTACTATCCACTATTATAATTTGTAGGGGTGTACATGGGTCGGGTGGTCCGGGTTTAGGCATTTTAATCACCCGACCCATGCACTACGGTTTGGAAAATATTAAACCCAAACCCACCAAAAAAAATCTAAACCCTACGGTTTGTTTTTAATTAGGTTGGGTCGGGTTGGCGATATTTTTAAGTAAAAACCCAACCCAACACAAAATATGTAATTATTCTACATCATAAAAATATTTTATAACAAATTACAAATTCAAACGAATAAACCGAGGTGAAAGGTATCAAAATTCACAAATATTGTTTGATTTTTAATAAAACTTGATTTACTTCAACTTATGTCTAGTTTTTTTCACGGCATTTGTTGAAATAGGCTAAAAAGGTTACAAATGAAAGCATCCATAATATGATATTCTTTTAAAATTGTACACAAGAAAAAAAAATTACGTGAATCATAGCTATATTAAATATATGTGTAAACTTTAAGTCGAAAAATGCATTAGATTAGTGAGCCTTTAACAGCCTGTTTGGATAGACAAAAAACTTAGGAATTGGAATTCCATTTTCAATTCCAGTTCCATATTTTATGTTTGGAAGGATAAGAAGGTTGAGAAATGAATTCCATTTGGGCTAAGTTTTGGGAATTACAATTCCTATCAAAAGTGATAGGAATTGTGTTTATGAAGATGGAATTAGTGGGTCCCATCACTATTTATTATTATTTTATTAACTAACTATCACACTACTCTCTTTCTCTATCATTCATATTTCATTTCCCAAGATAAAATAAATATATTATATTATTAATTATTGTTAAAAGTGCAATTCATTTCTTTAGTTGGAGGAATTATACCAAACACTAAAATTGGAAATGGAATTCTATAAAAATAGGAATTGGAAATAGAATTCCATTTCCATTTCTTCTTGAATTGTATCCAAACAGGCTGTAAGAGAAAAACATGGCGAAATATCTTAATTTTCTCATAAGTATGACTATATACGACATAAATATTTTTTTGGATATGAACTCATACCAATAATTGGAACACGGGTTGGGTCGGATTCTACGGGTTGTATAATCCAAAATCCAAACCCAACCCAAAAGAGGCGGGTTGTACAAAAGATAACCCTCACCCAACCCAAAACCTTCGATTTAGCGATAAATACGGGTGGGTTGGATCGGGTTGGACGGGTGGATCGGTTTGCGGGTGTTTGTTCACCCCTAATAATTTGCACTGGAATCTGTTCAGATGTTTTCTCAAACAATTCACTAACACTGTATCCACAATTCCATACACTCAGAAACAAGTTAGGCTGAAACCATACACCTACATCACAATTCACAAACAAGTTGGGTCAGTTTCCCAAAGGCCAAAACAAAACTATCAACAGCTTTCCTGATTCCCGTATTCTGGAACTCCCTACACCACTATAAACCTGCTCATTCCTTCCTACAGTCGTCTTCCATGTTCCATATCCAACCAAGAGATCTACAAACAGGCCTTACAACAAACTTCCTAATCATTACATAACCATAGCCAAAAAAAGCAGAACTTACTTGTATTCTCAACCAAATTTCACAACCATTCCTAGCTCTTCACATCCCACATTCTCTTCCGTGGCCTAGGCTTGTGTCTGCCAAACAACTTCAACAATTTCTCCGGCAATGGTGATGGCTCAAGTTCCGCGATGTTTGTTGGCTCATCATAACGAGGACGCTTCCTCCAGCCATGACAAGGCGGCCTATGCTTATCATTCATGGGAGATAGAACAGGAGCTGGATGTTCCTCAAAGCATGGAGCCATGGAGTCGTTTTTTAGGTTAGGAGCCGGGTCCAGGCGGTCATGAACTTTATTTACTTCTGCTGGGGGTGTGAAGACCTTGCATGCTGGCGAGGAGAGACGTGGAGCTCGATGTTCATCACGGGGTGGAGCCACAGATATAGAGACCTGGTCTGGTGGGGCAGCATCTTCGCATTCTTCAGCTGGGGATGTGAAGGCACATTCTGCAAAGGAGAGAGTTGGACCTGGATCTTCAATAGAGCATGAAACCATGGAGTTGCTTAGCTTAGAAACGTGGTCCAGAGGTCCAGCAGCAGCACCTTTTCCCCTTTCTTCAACTGGGGATGTGAAGACACTGCATTCTGCCAAGGAGAGGGAATTATTGGGTTTTCATTAGTCAACTGAGTCATTTACTTGATAGCACGAAACCAGGCAATTCATCCTACTTAATTAAGTAAGCAAAATTTCATTACCAGATTCAGGAATGGGGAACCGAGGATTCACAGCTGCCTCGGTCTGTGACGCACTGTCTAGACCATCATCAGGTGGTGATGAAAGTGTAGCAACCTCTTCATGAACAGGTGGTTGTGGTGGTGGAACACTAGAGGACCCAGCTTCAGAGAGTATGTTGCTGTTGCCACCTAAGTCGTCATCCTCTGAGCATTCCGCCTTCACCAACAAGAAACACATGAGAGGAGCAACCAATAGCCAAACAAAGATTCACTTCTTTGGAGAAGACTTCACCATGTAAGTTTCAGTTCAAGATCATAACCAAATGCATAATGCCAGCCGGCTTTGAGTCCGTAACAGGCAGATTAGAAGCCATTGCAACAAAGACAAATAGCAAGTACGCAAGCAAGCATCGGTTAGAGAACAGGGCTCATGGCTGGCCACTAGCTCTAAACCCTTGAGTTGTTTCATTGAAATCTCTGATGGTGCATTGATGAAATTCGACAATGGCTTTTCCATTTCAAGTAGGAAAAGAGCATATATCCAACTTTCTGGTAACAAGACAAGGAAAAGGATCAAAGGGTTTTACCGCTGGGACGTCTTTCTCCAGGATGGCTTCAACGAGGGCTTTGTAGGAATCCATCTCGATAAATATCCAACCGTCATTGCCACCGTAAGCCTGGACCGAAATTCCATCAATTCGGTAAACGAACACAAAATTCAGAGAACGAAAAGGATTAATCTTTGGACACTCACTTTCAAGAGCTCGGTGATTGTTTGGTTGATCAGTTTACGAGGGAAGCCCATCATCAGCATTGCATCAATGGCGGCGTCCTTTCGCTTCAGACCCACCTGAACCGGAAACAACAAGAGGAGAGAGAAAGCCAGACGATCAGAAAGAAGCAAAACTTTCCCCCCGAATGGGATTTCAACAGAGAAAGAAGTAAGGGCGAAGAGAGTCCAAAAGGTAGAAAGAATCAGTGCCCCATCACCTTCTTCCGGCCTCTGGGAGCCATTGTTGTCGCCTGAAAAAAAGGGAGACGCAAGAACCCCAATTTTCTTTCTTTTGTCTTTTCTCCTCCTCCTTCGGGAAATCACAAAATAACAAAACCCTGAAAGTGAAATCGGTAAACGGGAAGACCAGAAGAATTCTTCAAGAAATAGAAATGCAGAATCAGCCACTGTGCTCTCGCCGGCCGACGTCCACCTAGGATTTTCAGGCTTTTTGGCCAATGCTATTCCTTTCTGGGTCTGTCGTTTCGTTTTACCTCCGGTGGGACTGATAGAGACTAGAGAGAGCCGAGAGGTGGTCCGCCCAGAATCAGGTTGAAATCAACAAATCATGCCAAGAGCAAGAGGGTGTCATGGCGTCAAGTCAAAGGCGAGTCAAAGTAGGCCCATTAAGATGGTGGTTTTGGATTAGAGGGCAAATGGGGTGACCTACAAACAACAATTGAAAATTCGGTTTTGACCTTTTGAGATCATCTTAGGGAAGTGGATTAAGATTAATTAATTGTTAAACACTTATGTTATATGTATATTTTAATAGGACTGTGCATATAGATGGGTTGTGGTGCATAAGAATATATAATTAGAGAAAACGATGTGTTGATAGGAAATCTGAAAATTTATTATAACAATATCTCACTTGAGTAGTTTTGTTTTATGTAATAAAAGGTTTTTGAGAGTTTGGTTGTGGTTTTCGAGGTGTGCAACGGTTGAATTTAATTATCGATCTCTAATTATAAAAGAACCAATTCGAAAGTGAAGAAAATTTGAGGATTAAAAACACACGTCAGAAGTTTTTTTTTTTAATTCGGTTTGCTTTAAACCATTCGTTAATAATTATATACAATAGTAAAAATTTAAACACTGGACCACATATATTTAATTCAACTTGATCCAATCCAAATACGATAGATCAAATTGTTGCGCAACCCCAATAAAAGAGGTGAATAATGAGAAGTTTGGTTTAGGGAAAAATCACAAATCCAGTTAAAGGAGTGAGACGGTGCGAAAAACTACATCATATTCAACACAGAATATACTACCTTACGGTTTTTGTGATAAATAAAATATAGCGAGACCTTGTTCGTTTGCTCTTCGGTTTTCCCACATCCATTCCACTCAAGATCTTCATCCTTTCCCATGATAATAGTGTTTATTATGTAACCAGCCATTTACCACTTCATACAAACACAAACGTATTATAATTTGCATACCTAGACATGAACATCAGGAATAGAGGAAGACCTTTTCCCAATACTGCGATTTTCTTTCAAACTTTCACAAATAACAAACCTCACCCCCCTGCCACATTTTCTCAGGAATATAACAGCAAGTTGTCTAAGACACAGACAAAAAAGATAAAAACAACTTGTAACAGTAACATATGTGATACAGAGAAAGCCAGAGTCAAGCAAACTGATCAGCCCCTTCCCTATGTGTATAACATAGATGTATATACCTGCCACAGATTCAAACCCAAAAACAATAACAAATGCTATGGAGAATGGAGACCGGCGGCGGGCGCCGCAGCTTAATGATGCTTGGCGGCAACCGGCGGCGGGCACTGGTAGCACTTGGCAAACAGCCCAAAGGTGTCGACTTGCCGGACGAAATTGGTGACACTGGCCCATCCTCCCAGCCCAAATCCAACCACGAACACCCACACCACCACGAATGCATTCACTATGTACATCGCCGTCCAGCTCCTCAGAAACACCGGCGGCTTCTCTGCTGCATTCTGCACATTGTTTTTTTTTTTCCACACACAAAACCCCCACCAAAAAATGTAAACCACAATCCACCGTAAAATTATACCAATTCAAGGTAAACCGTAACGAATCCGTTTAACATGCTGATGGGTTAAGTGTTCGTACATACGTTCTAACAACGTCGGATTACCGATCATGCGGTCTTAGTTGTTAAATACATGTAGATGCATTATTGGTACGAATTGGTTAGGATGTCATGTCAACTCATTAGTGATGACGTGAGGTGTGGTGGGTTGGGAGGTTTCTGTGTGTCATTTTGCAAGAGAAGAGAATATGAGAGTGAACCTAAAACTAACCTACCAAGATAACTAAAATTGAAAAAGGATGTTCCAAGTTCCAACTACTCACTTTTCTTGTCCTCGTTTAAACTGATTAGTTATTCATTGATCTCTCTATCAAATATTAATCAGCCCTCTAATCCCTCTGTTTTGTCTGTAATACAATCAACACTATTCACATCTAAACCGTAATCCTAATCGATTATGGAACTAGTCTTGTTATCTCTGTTATCAACATGTCACCATCTTCAACAGCAATGACCAAGAGAAGAGAATGGGCTTGAATGGGGCCCATTCATTTATTTTGTGCCAATACAGAAATTCATTTACTCACCAGGCGGGCCGAGGCGGATCGATAGGTGAGCATATGGGCCGTGGCAGGGATGATGTAGACAGTGAAGCTGACGAGCAGAGCACCCACGGCGGAGTTGATGGGCCCAAAGAAGGGGAACACGATGGCCAAGAACCATATCGGCACCACCACCGGCAATCTCACGAGTGCCCTCTTCAACACGCTCTTGGTGTCGTGCATTCCCACCACTTTCTCCCACACGAAGTACAACGGCGTGCAGGCGAACCCGAATGTTATGAACTGCGAGCCGGAAAAAATCCGCCCAAATCGTCAACCCCAAAGTCGAGACCTAAAAGAGTACTTGTAAGTTATAATGTTTAGAAGGGAACATTAATCTAAACCTGATGAATTAGCATTAGGATGACCGCGGCATCGCGCCAGCCGGTGCGAGGGAGGAGAGAGAAGGCGTTGGAATGGGTGAGTAATTCGTCTCCGAACGCCCAGTACATGGCTGCTGCCGATGGCAGGGTTAGAGTGAACACGTAGAGCGTCGCGAGCAGGTATATGTACTTGAACTTCTGCGGCTTCCACATCGCGTGCATTATTTCCCTGCACGGAAGGTTATTTCGAATAAGTTTGCGCGACACGCGACGACTTGATAAGTTCACCACATTCGACCGAATTACGATCTCGTTTCGACATTTCGGAGTAATGTTAGTACTTACACAGTAACAGCATGACCACCAAATGTGTACAGTATGTTGGTGGCGCCTGTGAAGTACAGATCCAGCTTCTTGGGTCCAGAGTGAACCACGCCAGGATCCTGTCTCACGTAACAGAATGTTTTGAGTCAGGATATGCAAAAGGTTATTACTTACTTAATACATAAGTGTAGTGAACAGTAAATCTTGATTTTTTTTACCTGGCCATGAACTAGGGCTGCTGCGGTTAAGTACCAGGCGGTGTAAGTGGTCATTCCAAGGCCAAGGAAGGACCAAATTCTGTAGTTGTGGAAGGAAGGGATGAAGACGGTGGTGGCGCAGCAGGCTCCAAATATGTAAGTCCACGTCCTCTTATCGAACTTGTCGTTGATGTAGTATATATTGCTGTAATGTAACGAAAATCACAGCATGAGTTTATTAAATTAGGTGAACAAAACAAAGATTTGAGTCAAACCCATTATAGAATTGGGCAAAACAAAACGAGGGTAAACGTCATAATTATAAGAGTCGACCCAATTATGAATAAAAATCTGACCTTGCACAGGCAATAAGCTGAATGACAGAGCCAAAGAGGAGGAAAGTGCAGTTGAATGCCAAGCCAACTGCTTTCCAAGTCGGACCCAGCAACCCATCCAGCACCTCGAACCACTGTTGCAATTTACAAGCCGAAAATCACTATGTCTGATTGCGCTTCAATTGTTAACTTTAAGAAAAGGTTGTGGTCGAAAGGGGAATTGACCTGGATGACATGGTTCTTGAAGCTGACATTCTCCTTCTCTTTTCTGGTTCGGTACTCAACATACAGAACACTGATCAGATAAGCAGTCCAGCTGCCCATGAATCCGTAGAAGAGCTGCAGTATTATCCCTGAGAGCATCCCCATTTGGGAGAAGGAGTATGGCAGAGTCAACAGCACTTGCGCAACCTGATGATTAACAAGTTCAAAAAGGGAATTTAGAACCCAGGAAGAAGAAGAAGGAGGAAAGATGTGAACTTTAGAAGTGGGAAGGGACCTGATTGGAAGCACAGCTGAACCAGGCATCATAGACAGAGCCACCGTGCCAGAAAATGCTCTTGAGGCTAAACTCGGATTGATGATGAGGGTCGCCGCCGTCATCATCGTGCTCTGGTTCTTTCCCGTCCAGGTGATCGCCGGCGGAAGCAGAAGAAACAGGGACGGTTTCGTCGAAGCTGGAGACTATGGCTTCTTCGGCTTGCTTCTCTGACAACATTTTTAGTGTCTCGATTTTACCCTGATTCTGTAGATCTGAGATACGGTGAGTTGGTGAAGTGTTGAAGGGGATTTATATCCAGTGATGGCAGAGCACTCTGTTTTTTTTTTTTTTAATTCCACTGTTTGACAAATGTGAGACTCTCCAGCAAATAAGCTTTGCCCACCCCTCTTCAAGTTTTTAGCTGCCTTTTTCCGTCCATGCTCTTTCTCGTTTCTCTTTGCTTCTGCTCGCTCTTTGACTGTAAATCAAAACCCTGGAGCAAAGCAACAAATATTCTCTCGTCGTTTGTTTCCTGATAAAAAAATCAGATGGGGATAAAAGGGAAAATCTTTCGGAGTGACGAGATTGTCACTAATGCCATTTAATTGTTCACTCACCAACCACCGGCTTAAAAATCCAAAAACAGGGGAGACTCTTCTATTTCCCGCCCTTTTAAGACGAAAATTGAGTGATTCTAGAGAAATATCTCTGAACCAAATAGGGAAGCTCCTGGGGAAAGAGGAAGAACAGGGGTTGGGAAGGAAAAACAGAGTTTGATGGGTGCTCTGTTTTCTTCTCTTCTTGAATTCGAGCTCTGCAGCTTTGGCAGAGAGAAACTCGCTTCACTCAGTGGCTTGGCTTCCTCTTTTTGGTGGGCTGTAGGCTGAACTGGATTAGCGTTTGATGAAAAGAAGAATCTTGTGAAGTTGCTTTGTCTTTTCCCTTTGGGGTTTCTCTTCTCTGGATATATATACTGCGAATTTCTTCTTCTTCCTCCTCTTGTTCAAGATTTGATGCAGAGACAGAGGAGAGAGAGACACGCGCACACACAAGAGTGAGAGGAAGTGTTACTGAGCTTCCTTCCCCATTATTGTCTCTCTTTGCTTTATGCTTGATTTAATTTGATCAATTATGGAAATTGTGTTTTTTATTGATCACCTTGACAGATTTTCTCCTCACGAAATATGGTATAAAAATCTTCCATATTGAATTAATTACCTTATAAATTCAAGTTAATTGTGAATTTTAACTTTTGTTCAATTAGGCAATTAATTCCTTGAAGAAAGAAAACATCATAGTTGATAATGATATAACAAGTCAGTAGGTGTTTGAATGTGATTCATGGCATTACTAGTACAAATTCTTTTCTATCTGCAAATCAAGATGCTTGCAGAGTCACCTTGTCATTATGGATAAAGGATTGAGTCCCTCTTTGAAATACTTAGTGTGTCATGTGTCAAGAACGAGTTGATCCTAACAAAGGTGACATCTACGAAATTCCTGGTGGTTCTGGAGCTGTGCGCGTCGCCCTAGTTACCACTCGTCACTCTCATGATTCTTGACATCGTCGTTCAGGTCATCCATCCTCCAAGTCTCTGTTGAGGCTTCTTCTAGTTCATTCTCTTCCTCATACGAGTCGTTCGGTTTCTCATTGTAACTCGTGTTTGTCGAATAAGAGTCATAAAGTCCCTGTTGGAGATTCTAGTCTGTCTAGTAGTCGTCCGATTGATCTTTTGTTTTCGGATATTTGGGGTCCTGCCCCTGTTTGTTATGAAGATGGCTACTCTTATTATCTAGGTATTATCGATCACTTTACTCGTTATACTTGGTTCTACCCTCTTAAATTCAATTCGATGTTTTGTCCGTCTTTCTTGTCTTTAAGAAGCTGGTCGAAAACTATTTCCAAACCTCTATTCGTCGTTTTTATACTGATAGGGGGGGGGGGGGGGGTTCAAAAACTTAAATCCGATATTTCATCTTATGGCATCACTCATCTCCTCACTCCCCCGTACACTCCTGAGCATAATGACCTTTTCTGAACATAAACATCGTCATCTTGTCGAGATTGGTATTAGTTTGCTCCGTCAAGCTAATCTTCTATTGTCTTACTGATCATATAATGTTTACTAACATAATGTGTTAATTTTAATACTTGTGGGAGACTCCAAATACTTAATCTGGCGGTACTATTACTGATCTTGAACCTAAATGTCTCATGTTTGAATTAATTTGACGTTTTAACCTCTTCAAATCATGTTAAACTAACACTAACACGAGGAAGATGATGAGTAGAGGACTAGGCTTCACAACAACAAAAGCAAAACACCACCACATGATTTGATCAACGAGTTGCCATTCTTTCCTTTTTTTCCCCTTATAACTTAAAACGATTCTTAAACAAGACATACATTATTACATACTCTTCTTTTTTTCTCAAAGAAGACCATTTGTATTAACGAGAAAATAATTAGATACAAAGAGTCACATAGCTGAAAACATCAAAGAAACAAAATCGAACCCCACTAAGGAGGGTACGATGAAAGCACTTTTAATTTCTTACCACCAAATAGACAATCGTTCCTCAGCGACTCCCAGGAGGCGGCTTATGGCGTCGTTGTGACGAACAACCATGGTCAAGTCTGCAATGGTAAGGCTGAGATTATGCACTGCTTTTCCCCAGTGAAGCTGAAGCCAAGGCCCTTTTGGAAGGCTACCGGTTGGCTGCTGACCTCCGCTCCCCATGCATTATCCACTCGGACTGTCTGCCCCTTGTTAAGGCTATTCACGATCATCCGAGCTCATGGCCATGGCGAGCGGCTGCCTGGATTGACACTATCAAGCAAATGATGCAATCCAATCCGCTGATCCGGATCACGCACATTGGTCGGAAGTCCAACACGAAAGCTGACTGGGTTGCTAGATCCTGTGCAAGGAACACTTTACCCTCTGAATGGGTTCAGATTCTTGATGTTGTTTCACCTCTACTGTAACACTTGGCTTTCACAAAAGTAATGGAATTTCAATGTCCTATTGAAAAAAAAAAAATAGACAGCCCTATACTAGTTCGACCAACAGCCAATCAAAAATTGACAGCAGGCTCCAGATTTTTTGTTTTCTTTTGCTAAATGTATGGAACCTAAAACGGCTATTTTCTTATCAGGAGAATTGTTTTCCAATGATAAGTATGGGTTTAGTTAGTGGGATTTGAGGGGGCCATTTGCTTTGAGCTACCACCAGTCCCATCATCTTCTTAATCTTTCTCCTTAATCGCTTTCTTTCCAGTTCTCTTTATCGCAACTTTTCCCTAATATGCTCCCTGTCTCTCTTTTCTTCTCTATTGTAGTTATCTTCTTTGACTAATAATCATATTTTTTCACCAAAGTTAAAATTAGTTTGAGTGGTTCAGGAAACCCTAGCTAGCTAATCTATTCTCACTTCCAGTTGCAAATGGAAGATGATAGGAGATTTTTTGGACGTTGAAAATGATACAATTGTATAACAATGATGTCATGCGTTTAAGTCTCTTCATAATAACAATATGTGAAAGCTGCTCCATTACAAGATAAATATAAAATTAAAAACAAAAACACAAGTATAATTTGAGGAAAAGATGAAATCATGTACAAAAGTAAATCAACTCTAAGAAACAAAATCTATAGAGCAGTTTTCAAATCTCCCAGAGAACAATAACTCGAGGAACTTCTCGTGTATGCTCCAAGTTTTGTAATCACGTCAACTCACTTACCCACAAGCACATCCAATTGGACGTTTATAACTAAATACGCCAATTTCTCTAGCAATAGTTTATCCGGCGACTGTTTGTCAAATGTAGTTTACCATTTGTATTTCTTCTTCTAATTTCCGCTTTTAAGGATGATTTTTTATTGTTAGTTCTCAATTCTTATTAGTCCCTAAACTATTTTGATCCTGAAAACATAGGATTTTGGTCTCTCTTTACTAAGGAGAATATAAATCTTCTACTGATAAATACTAACACATGACAAATTTCGATAAAACTCGAATATCAAAATACAATATATGTTTTCTTGCTTTATCTTTCTCTATACCATAAAAAAATATGTACAACATGGATAGTTGGATACCATTACGAGGAAAATAATAATAACGGAGATTGAAAAATAAAAATAAAAGCAGAATTGGATCCAGAATACTAAAATTGGAATTATGAAATGTGGATGCTAATTAGCAGTATTTACATCAGCCTGCTGACACTAGACTGAAGATTTGGTATTAAGTTCCCCACAGGCAATTAGGCATACCCCATCGTAAGCAACCAAATTTGTCTTACAACAATGATTAGGCCTAAGTACTTGAGAACAAACCCACCATTTACAGAATCTCTCTCTTGTAGTTATTTTTTATAATTAAATTTGCCTTTTTCGTCTCTCATTTTTTTCTTCTTGGTTTGGTTGGCTTTGGTGCTTTTTCAATCTTCAGAAAAAGCTCTTCTTTGGATATATCAGAATATGAATTTCCCTTCTTTTTATTCACAGAATATGTCCTTTTGTTATTCTATAAGATTTTTCATGCTTTTGATTACTTTGGTGAGCTCTAATACTGGTACCAAGCTTGTACAGTATCTGCATTAAACTATAACAAGTACATGATCAAACAACCAAATGGTTTATAGGCTATAGCCCTCACCAGTACCAAATGGTTCACACAAATTTTATCCAGATCGAGTGAACGTTTAAGATGGTATGAGATTCTGTTAGTTACAATCGCATCAAAGTCACGATTAAGAGCCTTTGTAAGGACGAGTATCATGAAAGTAACAACCAAAATCCCGAGAATAAAGACATCACATTGGGATAGCATCCTACACTAGAATAATCGCTTGATTATTGAAGTTTCTCTTCTTTTAAGAATCAGCGCTGCCGCTCATGTATAGAAAGGATAAGATAATACATTATCTCTCACCTAAACTATTTTTTTCACTTCTTGAATTTTTTGCGGTTAACTTGATCATCAAAGTATATTCTCATACTACAACTTCTGAAACCCACTTTGTGTCGACCAGATACGCTCAAAGGCAGAAATTCCAAACATCCTAGAAAAATGATAAATTAAATATTGACAATGAGGTTGAGGCCAATAATAGCTTTCTGTGTGTGTTTATCTTTGGGCATTTTCAAGTCACCAATCACCATCTCCCCTTATTCTTCATCATCTACAGAATCCTCCATTATTTAGGATTTGAATGAGAGCATCCTAGGACATCCTTTCCTTAGCTCTCCGATCATTTTAGTGGGTTTTTCTTTCTACATTATTATTTTTATAGGGTAATTAGTAATTACTAATTTAATGGGCATTGGAATCATTAATTTGACCTTATTCATCGACGACTTCGTATATATAGAATTATAGATGCATGTATTTAGCCAATTGTAAAATTGAAGCTATGTCTTTAAAGTTTAAACCTTCTTCATCATTGTTAGACCTAATAATGCTTTTGCGCGCAGTTTTTAGAGAACCGTTGATAAGAGAGATGTGATTTACTGAGATGATAAGTCGTGATTAAGTTTAACGATCTTTTGCGTGAGTGACAATGTAAAACATAACATTTAATTAAGTTTTTACCAAACATTGATTGATCAAATGGGTTTACCACAAAGTATTATTATCTTTTTTTTTTGTCGGAAAACGGGATGCTAAAAGGGCGCCCCTGCCTCAAAATTAAATTAAACGGGTTTGGGCTATGCCCAAAGAGTCATACAAAAGCCTAAACGACAGACCGGGGTCCGTAATATCAAAATCATGAAAGCCAATGCGAGCAGCGTGGCCTTTATTTGCGAGGAAGTCTACAACCTTGTTGCCTTCTCTAAAGATGTGAGAGATCCTGATCTCCCAGTTATGTTGTAGAAGTCTTTTGAATTGTTGAATCAAGTTGTGATATCTATGCTCCGTCTGGTCCGGGGATGTAAGAATGGTAATCGCTGTCATGGAGTCCAATTGGAGGTGGACTTTACGGAAGCCAGCCCTCCAAGCTATCTGCAGCCCTCTGATGGCCGCCATAATCTCTGCTCTAGTGATCGTACACCGCCCCAGGTTCACAACGAAAGCTCCCTTGCACTTTCTCGTCCAGTCCCGGATGACCCCACCACCTGCAGCTGTCGAACCAGGTTGTTTGACAGATCCGCTAGTGCTGACACATACCCATCCCTGTGGGGGGGGGGGATCCCAAGCAACTGGTGTGGGGATTTTTCTGGGATAGCAGCATGGGACGCCTTATCGTCCGCTTGAGCTTGTCGGATAGTGTTCGTGCAGCATTTGATCCTGTGCACCAACACATGGTCTTCCTGATTAAGGTTATGAAAGACTTTCTCGTTCCGCCGCTTCCAAATGTACCAAGCGGCAACTCCGAAGAGAAGGCCTTCTTCTTCCTTCTTGAGGTGTGCATCCAACCAACCTGTAAACCCTAGGCCGCACGTAAGAAGGTTATCAAGAATTCCTAGCCTCCGCCATACCTGTTGAGAATTCGGGCAGTGTCGCAGAATATGCTATGCAGTTTCCGATCCAGTTCTGCAGATTGGGCAAGCATCATCAGTCGTCAACTTTCGCCTCTTACTCTCTGCATTCGACATCAACCTGTCATGAAAAGTCAGTCATAGAAAATGATTAATGCGGTTTGGGCCCGTCCATTTCCATAGCCTCTTCCAGTACGGCTGGTCAGTTGCTTCTTCCAACTCTCGGACCTCGTCCCTAATCCAATCCGCAACCGCCGCATAGGCTATGCGAAGCTTGAACTTTCCATCCGGCTCCAATCCCCAGGCTGTGATGTCCTCCCCTGATCCAGCAAGCGGTGGATCCGTACCTGCAACCAAAGCCACATCGTTTGGAGTTAGGTGCTGCTTGAATTCATGCCACTTCCACTCACCTTCGTTGGTGGCCATATCCGCCACCGTAGCAGTCCAGTTAATCCCGTCCCCATTGATAGTAACATGATCCCTTAGCATCATTCCCTCCGCTATCCATGGGTCCATCCAGAAGTGGACATTACGACCTTCCCTAATATCCCACACAATCCTCTACTTAAGATGGCCATGTGTCCACGATCCCTTTCCAGAGCCTAGAATAATTGCTCTTCTTCATGACCATGGTCCCATCTGCAGTAGCTCGAAATACTTTCATTGAAGGACACGGACCCAGAGATCGTCCGATTGATTCAGGAAAGCCCACCCCAGCTTCATCAGGTAAGAGAGATTCAAAGACCTCCTTTTTCTTTTGGTCTGCAGATTGTCTCCCATTTCACCAAGTGCGTCTTAGCGTGCCCTTCTTCCGCACCCCAAACAAAGCCTCTCACTTTTTTGTCGATCGTGTCACACCGATCCAAGTCAAGAGAGAACCGATGTCTGCATTACATAGTTAGGGAGAGCATTCAACACCGATCCCGCCAAGGTAACCCGTCCTGCCAAGGAAAGACTCTTTGCCGTCCAACCTGAGAGCCTCTGATCGATCTTTTCCAAAATGTATTTGTAGGTATCCTTGGTGACTCTGCCATGGATGACCGGGACACCTAGATAGCGACCCAGATTACTCGTAGCTTTTATCCCCAGCATATCACTGATCCGTTTCTTCTGCTGCTCCTTGGTGTTTTTGGAGAAGAAGACACAAGACTTGTCCCTGCTGATTTGTTCCCCGGAGGCTTCACAAAATCTATTAAGGCATGTTAAGATCTCCTCTCCCTGTTTTGGACTAGCCTCCCCGAATAACACCAAATCATCTGCAAAAAATAAATGGGTGAGTGGGGGTCCATCCTTGGAAAGAGTAATTGGTTTTCAGGCTTTGCTGTCAACAAAATCCTTAATGCAGTGATTGTGTCTTTCAACACAAAGGGTAAAGAGATAGGGTGAGAGGGGACATCCCTGCCGAAGACCCCTGGTCGGCTGGAAAGACTCTGTGCAACCTCCATTCCAAAGAACTTGGAAACGAGTGGTAGTCACACAAGCCATGACAAGATTAACAAAATCTCGAGGAAGTCTGGCTGCCAACAGCGTAGACTCCAAGAAATTCCAGTTGATCCTGTCATAGGCTTTAGCGAGATCAATTTTCAGGATCATGCGGCCTCTGGCTCCTGACTGGGGAGACAATGTATGAACCACTTCTTGAAGAATTATGATGTAGTCCGTGATATGTCTCTTTGGGACAAAGCTAGACTAATTCGGATCAACCAGCTGCGACATGAACTTCTTAAGACGATTAGCCAGGCATTTAGCTACCGCCTTATAGCTCACGTTGCAAAGTCCAATGGGCCTAAATTGAGCTATTTCCTTGGGGGCGCCCACCTTGGGCAGCAACACGAGCAAGGTCTCATTACATCTCATGATGTGTTCTGGGTTCCTGAAACAATCCACAACGTGGTCATGGAAGTCTGCTCCTATGTTACTCCAGCATTTCTGATAGAAAGTGGCGTGGAATCCATCCTTCCTTGGTGCCTTTAAGCCTCCCATCTCTTTGATGATCATGTGTATCTTCTCAAGAGTCCGTGTGTCTGCTAGGTGGGCTGCCAGGGCCTCATTAAGAGCCTTGAAACCTGCTGGAATATGCTGCTTCTCCATGCCATCATCAGTATAGAGCTTTATATAAAACTCCCGGGCCATAGACTTCAGTGCTTTCGGATCCTCAATCCAACTCCCATCCTCCAATTAAAGTTTAGAGACTCTGTTCTTGCGACGTCTTGTTAGAGCAGCAATGTGGAGGTAGTGAGTGTTCCTATCCCCATTTATGATCTGGTTCGCCCTAGCTTTTTGGAACCATAGAAACTCTTCTTGCCAAAGGGTTTGTTCCAGTTCCTCCCTAACTTGCCCTTCCCTCATTAGGGATGCTACTATTGCCACCGATTCATTCCTGATTTTTAGTCGAGCTAACTGTTTGGTCAACGCTGCTTTCCTCCTCAATATATTACCGAAGACCTCTTTATTCCAGCGAATCAGATGTTCCTGTAAATCCTACAAAGACAGCAAAAAAATCCCTTCCTCGATGCCCCGAGGCTTCAAGTGTAGTAGAGAAATCTTTGTGAGCTAGCCAAGGCACTAGGAAACGAAAGGGTCTGACCTGTCGAGGGGGAACATGTTCATTGTTGCTGCAGATAAGGATGGGTCTATGATCTGATCGGAGCTTAGGCAGATGAGTAGACAATGTATAAGGAAATTGACGAATCCATTCCTGGTTGCACAAAGCCCTGTCGAGCCGTTGGGATAGTCTCCCATTACTCCAAGTAAACCTAGGGCCATTGAACCCTATCTCAAGGTGACCATAGTCCCTTATGCACTCATTGAAACTGGTGGTTCTGCAGGGATTGAACATTGCTCCTCCTTGGCCCTCCGACCAGCAACTAGGGTAACATGATAGTCTACTCGAGGCGACGAATTGCCGCCCATAAGGGAAGCCTATCATGATCATTGGGCTTGGCATAAATAGCAGTAAGGATGACCGAATTGTTGTTCTGCCCTGTGCTTAGGGAATAAAGGAATTGTGAGTCTCGATCTATCTTAATAATCGTGAAATCCGCATCTCTTCACAGAACCCAAATACCGCAAGAAAAACCCACAACATCAACAAGAATATGCTTGTCAAACCCCATCGAGCCAATCACATCTTCTGCATCCTTACCACTGATATGTGGCTCTACTATGAAGACAGGCATGTGGGTTCCCATATACTCCTTAAAGGTCGAAAGAAAATTTGGGTGTTTTGCCCCTCGACAATTCCAAGTTTGCAACTAAATATTTTAAACATCAGTAAATAAGAAGAAACAGACTAGAGAAGGACGGGAACTTCCCTGGCAGAATGCCGCATCCATCAGTCGATTAACTCACCTCCTCGGGAGGCAGATTTGCATCTCGATCAGGTGCATCAGGTGCTAGAGCCTCATCTGTAGTGGTGGTTGCACTTTCCGTATTCTCAACCATGCACTCATAGACCTCCCTTTCTTCTGATTTCCCATCGCCCGTCAAAGGATCAAGATGCAGTTGGGCGAGGAAGTCCTCGACCACTTTCCGTTGGATTGGGATTTTCCGCTTTTGCTGCACCCTTTTCACCTTGGTTGGCGTTGGATTTAATCCATGATTCGTTTTCAGTATGTGGGGAAAGATCTGCTTGCTACTCGTCAGAGATGAGCTAGTGTTCAGGGAGCGCTTCTTGTAGTGTTTCCGGATTGACTCCTTGGCTTTGGTCTCCTCCGCCACACTAGTGGAAGAGGGAACTCCATTGAAAATTGGAGGGTTCTCTATGATCATATTTTTCCCATGGGTCGGGTCGGATGTGCTAGGATCCTTCTCAGTATGGGCCCCCATCTTATCCGTAACCATGGAAACATAGGCTTGGTTGACTTCTTTTTGTTTGGGCCCAACGGAGCGCCACACCTGAGTCGAGCCCATTTGTCTACCATCCTTCCCCATATTCTCGTTTTCTGTTGCTCCTTTCCCTTTATTAGGTTGGTGCTTTCCTTTCTTAGGATCCCCCTTTAGAACTTCTTTCCCCTTTTTTCCCTGCGAATCCGCCGAGTTACCTTGTTCATTTTTTGATTTTGGCCGGATTTTGTCTGTGACTTTCCCAATCCACCACTCTTGCTCGTTGAGATTCCCTGGGACGACCCTTGATTGGTGGGAACCTTCCTTCGTTGGTGGCGTGATTTCCTCACCACCTGCATCCATGGTCCATACCCTGCCGGCGGTTCCTCCGATTGGACTTCCGGCGTGACCAAAACCATCGCCGTTTGTGCTTGTGGTGCGTTCCTAGGAGATTGATGCACGGTGGAACATGTGGATTCAGAGTGACCAATACGGCCGCATTCGAAACAAATCTCCGGAAGGTTCTCGTACATCACCTGTTGTCAGGCACCATCAAGCCGGATACGAGTCTTCAATGGCTTTGTCATATCAAGTTCTACATCCAATCTTGCGAACTTACCGCTTTCCAGCCTTCCAGGTGTTCTGTATGATAATCAAGTTTGATTGTTCGTCCTAGTAAATTACCTAGAGCAAACAGGACTTCCCGGTGATATAAATGGATCGGAAGATCTGGTAGCTGCACCCAGGCCACCACAACTCGATGTGGTTTATCGGAGGTGCGAAAGGAATGCGACCACGTATGGACGATCAAATAGTGATCCAAAATGACCCAAGGTCCGCCGGTTAGGGCGTTTAGGTAGTCTTATTCATTACCCATGCTAACCAGAAATGTGGAGTTGTTCAATTCAAAATCTCCATGGTTCCGTTGGGTCTCCATTTCCAACGTAACTGTGAGCAGAGATACTGGTAGGACACTGACCTTCCTAATAACCGGACAACCAGCATGCGCTTCCAGGGGGCGCAAAGGCGTACCTTCAGCTGGGCGGAGATTTTCAGCTCCAGTTCCCCTTGATATGAGTCCACCTCAAGGTCGTGTTCACCGATGAAAGTCCACTGTTGGGTTGCAGCAGCGGGTGACGCCGGAGACCAAGCCAGTGCCGACTTGTAGCTTAGCGGTGGGTTGCCTTGCACACTTTGATCTCCTTAGGGTGAGAAAGACTTAATAGTCGGATCCGGTGGCCCTGTTGACATCGCCACGTCGGCCACCGGCGAGTTAGAGACGCTCGGAGAAACATAGAGCATTTTCCTCAGAGAAGTTATTTGATCTCCTTTTCTGTTATCTTTTATGAATTATGAGCATACCAACACCTTAATTAAGCTTACCGATTAAGAGGATATGTACGTAAGAATTGACTGCGTGGTTAGGTTCAAGGATTTAACTCTAAGTAAGCGTGAAGTGGAGGCTAATTTAACTTGCCTTCTTCGAGTTCTTCAAGTCTACAAAATTTCCATAACCCTAACTTGTGAGCACATGGATTAATTCTCATACATACCAACAATTAATAAACTAAATTAGCCTAAAAATTAATGGAAATAACCAGTTTATCTTCACAATTTGAATTGTTTAGAGATGTTCAATAATTCTTTAACACATGAAAGCTGGGTATACTTTTTCACCCAAATTTGCTACTACTGTTTCATTCCTTGGAGTTTTGCGAGAGCCGATTGGAGGAGCTTCCTCAACTGACTTCCTCAGCTCCCCCAACTCACTTCCTTCTCTAACCTCACTCTTTCCGTACCTACGCTTTCCTGCCTTCTATTTAGGCTTGCCCTACAATTTGCAGTGGCATGTTGCCGTCCATATCTCGCTATAGTGGACTGACTGTACCACTCTCTTGTTGCTTTCCCCCCAAATCATGTTTGTCTTCTCACCGGCCCATTCTGCTTTTCCATATTTTCCGCTGCCTCCACAGCGGCCCGAACACGCCATCGCCCATCAATCCAGCAGACCACGCTTTCATTTGCTCAATTCAGAAAGGACTGAAATCTTATGCCTCACCCCGACCAGTCACTTTCCTCCTTCTCTTCAGCTCTTTTCTTGCTCTGTTCCCATTCTCCCCCAAGAGCTTTGGCAAGACCTCTCATCGGTTGTTGCCTCTCCTCGATGCCTCCATGCAGCTCTTTTCATCCTCTCTCTGCCCCCAGTGACCTTTTTTCATAGCATCAAAGCGGGAGACCGGACCACAACTAACAGCTTTCTGGATCTCTCTCACTCTCTCCCTCTCCGACAGTGACAGAACCAAAGGCGGTGGACAGAACCGCTGGTGATGGATTGGTGGGCTCTTACTTTACTGTGTTCTTTGTCGATACTGTTAATTTCAATATCTCAGTTTTGGAATCTCGCCGCAGAGCACGGCCGTGGCAATGAATATGATGCTCGGGCCCTAGCTATGGGGAGGAACGACCGAAACCGACGGTGGTGGTGATGGAGCAGCAGGAAGCCGAAGCGGGAGTTGGTGGAAGCGCCGATGTTAAGCTGGAAGACGGAAGAAGCCCGACGGCAATCGAGGAGGGGAGAAAGACCAGAAAGTAAAATAAAAAAAATCCACCGAGAAGTAGCCAGTTGATTGCCGCCAAAGAATAGAAATTTAACCAAATACGTTCTCATTTAACTCCCATATTTTGTTGTATGCTGCAATATGGCGGCTTGCTGTCCTCCCTCTCCAATGGAGATTCAGTTTTTTGGTTGTTCATCTACCCGAGGTTTTGTTCATGGATATTTTCCATTTTCTATTGATTTCCTCCAAGATGGATACACATGAGCTGGAATGGGTGCTTCAGAAAAACCCAAAATCGTATCACTGGTCCATTCCTCCATAGAAAATCTGGTTCCGAGACAAGTACGGGCCAAACTTCCACGAAATCAACACCATATCTTAAGCCTCATTCGGTAAGTGAAAATCCCACCTTTACCTTTCTCCTCTGTGTAACTACCCCTGGATTGGAAAGGACTCCAGCGAGAGAAGATGTTGACTAGACCAACTGAGCTACACAATCAAGACCAGAAGCTGATTTACGAAGACAAAAAAGGGATTTCAAGGCGTTCATCAATGTAACAGAAGCTTCGGTCTGCTGACATGAGAAGGATTTGGAGTATCTTCATGTGGCATTCCTTTAGTCATGCTTAACTCTATTCTCGACAAAGAAAATTATGAAATTTTTGTCATTTATTTACTCTCCGAGTTCCTCTTTCAGTTTGTTCGGCTTCAACTCTGAAGTGTATTAATCTATCAATACCTTCGATGAGCAAGTAAGTTGTCCTTCTGCAGTCATAAGTAATAATGCCAGTGATCTTTACATGATTCACCAGCTTAATCCTGAAGGTAAATGGACAAAATGGTTTCTGCTTTGCTGTTAGATGTCAATCTCATTTCTTCTTTTCATAATTCTGTATTGCATGCCAAAATAACGCATTATATGAATGAGAGAGCATTCTTTTTTACTAATTGTACTACATTGTGCAATGTGGAGCTAAAGCACATACAAACATTAGTGCATGATTAACTCTTTTCGTGGGCGAAATGTGAGCCAAGGTACAAACATTGTTGCTTGGAGTGTTGTTTTGCGGTTAATTACGGTTATTGTGTATTTCCTAATACATGGAACAACAACTATGTGTATTTCTTACGACATGGAAAATGATAATGACCCGTGTTTCTTGACAATGAATCATGCTAATTACCTGCGGAACTCAAGATAAAAAGGTCTCCTAAACAGACTTCTGATACTTTGAAACCCACACCATTGCTAATAATACAACCTCAATTTGTGTCACCTAACCTGCTCACCATACGATCATCCTACTGTAACTTTAGTTTCTGCGGTGTAGCAGCGGGCATCGATTCTAGTATATACAAAAGTCAACTCATATGGACTTGAAATTTGTACAGGTCCGAATACCATGTGCTTAACAAACGAGGTCGCCGCGATTCGAACAATAGACTTCTCGATTATAGAAGGCTCTAATACCTTGTCAAGAACCTGTTGATCCCAATAACACGAGTTAATGAGAAATGTACAATAATAAATCTAACATCATCAAGCTTTGTATTGCCTATAGTGAGTAATAACTCAACACAATACCCATTTTTGTAGGTTTGTTAATATGGGTTGGTTACTACTTGGTACTTACTTAAACACTATAGAAAATAAACACATACTTAACCAATATAATATTGCCCACCAAATGGGGCTAGTAGTACTATACATATATAGAGCTACTTTGTTCACTTTTGCAGTTTAATGAAACGGTTCCTTGTCAAAAAAAGTAACGAGTAACGACCCATGAGACCCATGACCCAGCTAGTTCCATCCACATCTTGACCTAAAAGAGCTCTAATTAGCCTAAACAGAAAAGGACTAGTCAGTAAGCATTCATAAGGAGAGACTAATAATTAAAGTAATTTTGGATGGTACTATCCTCTCTCTACTTGCACATTGGTTTGTTATATATTTTGTTTGACATATGAACAACAAATATATGACCATATTAGGATGTTGAGCTCACTTTGTCTAAACTACAATCCAAAAAAATTTTAAACATGACCTTGCTTGAGTAGTTGTCATTTGTACTCGTCGTTGATAAAATCCTCATTCGTACTCTTCGTTGGAAAATGCATGTCATGTCAACTCAAACAAGAGCCAGCCAAACGAGCTTTGACTTTTACAATGATTATCAGCTAATCTTGTGGCCAAATCGATTTTGCTATCAATGTCGAAAACCCATTTTGTTTCACACACTTGAGCCATTAGGAGAGGTTTAAAATTGAATCTTATACGATTTTCCTTTTCGAGTTACTTTATCGAGATGGTGAGCCCAACATAGCATTTACACATCCATAGGTGAAAGTTGGAATTATAGTAAGGCGTGTAAAACATGTAGGAAAGACCAGCTCATCATGTATAGTTTCAACAAACAATTCTTATCAATGAGTGAATAAACAAGTGAAGATATTAGGCAAAGGCCATCAATTGAAAAAGATACATAACGAATCAAAGACCTTCATCCTCTAGTTTTCCCAACAACAGGGCGACCAATGAAAGGGGAGAAAGAGAGAAACGCAACTGCTTTCACCAAATAGTCTATTGTTGTTTTGAATAATCTGGCGGATGAACTGTTAATGTGCGGCAACTGGAAGGAGCAATCCAATGCATTAGAGACTTATGGACTTTAGTCAAAGAATTAGTAGAATTGGATTAATTACTAAAAAAGAAAACAAGGGTGTCAATCAAATTTACAAAACAGAGAATATGATTGTAATATCCAAATAATAAAAAAAATCATTTTTATAAGTACTTGCAACTGATTTTCATTTTTTTATAAATATTTTAAGATATATTCATGATCGAATTTATTTATTTTAACTAGTATGATTACATTAAAATTTGAAAAACAAAAATACTTTTGTTCAATCTTTATTGTTTTTAAAGATTACTCATCATTTCCTTTTAGTCCATTTAAATCTCTTATTCAGATCGTTGTTACGATAATACGAATCCAATTTGATGTTAAAGAAATGTGACCTAAATTAAAATAAAAACTGTGAACAATGAAGATTATCCCAGGAAAAATGAGTTATTAGATCTTTGTCTCCAATTAAAGAGGAGGGTGATTAGTTAATGATTCGAAGATTTTAATTCGTTGTATGATTTTTTTTCAAGTTTAATATTAAGATTGTATTTTTTTTAAGACTGATTATCACAGGATAGCTAATGTTTAGTTTTCATTGCTCCCTTATAAAAGCTCTCACAAACTGAACTTTCCCCAACGCAGAAAGTATAAACTCCCCTGACAGTGATGAAGTATGGCCAAAAATGAATGCAGAGGGAATGTTAGAAGTTGAAGAGAGATGCTTTGTTGTGTGATTTGAGTTTAGAGAGGAAAGGAAAGCTTCTTGCCCCTCAAAAAGGCTACTTTTAACCAATTCAACAAAATTGCAGTAATGAAGATTCTTCAAGCAAACGTGGGAATGGCCTTATCTTGATTGCAATAATGAGAAGAACTTTGCTGAGAGAATGCAGCAAAAGGAAAGGAGAGGGAAAAGATACCATAGATGTTACAAAGTGCCTTTCCTTTTCCTTGTATCAATAGCACAGACCAAACATAACCTTTTTTCTATCCAACCCTATCTCCTGGTACTGGTAGGGTAGCAGCTAGACAACCCAGTCTCAAAATCCTCTCAACCAAATAGAAAAAGATCCAATTTTTACCCATTATTCTCTCTGTATGAGACTAACCCTTGATTGATTGCAAAGAAATAAGATGTGGGTGACTCATAAATCCTCCAATTTCAAGTTTCAATTAGTTGCTATCAAAGATCCAACAGATCTGAAGCTGATAAGTGATAACGACCTTTAGTTGGAGGGAAGAGACAGCAGGGTGGCAAGATCACTTGGCCTGCCTGCCAAGAACCCCAAAATCTATACTTTCTTTTGTATTCTCAAGTAGTTTCAGCACTAAGTAGCATATTGTGGCAAACACAAGAAAATCAGCTGCACACTATGACAGATTTCCTTCCCGAGTTCTGAAGACGGGGATGATAAAGAAGGAAAGGATCGGAATATTCTGCAGCACAGCTAACAACATAGTAGTGGATTCTCAGTCCCACCAATATGCCAAATCAATCAATCAGGTTCCAGAGAAATTGAGGAATTGGTTGCTTCTTCATCAATCCAAAATTGCGTGCAAAGGGCAAAATCCAAGCACTATTTCATGTGTTTCTGTACTAAAATTAGGAACATCAGTGGTGTGTGCTGCTGCTCCTAGGGAGAAGTTCACTGCCACTAAAAAGCAGAAATTAGGTTGAGACAGGAAAGCTTGTGCCAAAGGGTTCTGTAATAAATGATTCCAATTTCACACGAATCTGCCAAAACAAATCAAGGTTATTGGTAAAGTGAACTGATACACAATGCCTGATCTACATATATGCTTGTGCCAATCCAGCCTCTAAATGCTAGGGGGATCCAAAGAAAAGACAAATAAAATATACAACAGAGAGGACCCTTGAGCACAGCAAACTAAATTATGGTTAAAAGGTACAACACAAAAAATAAGGGCATCTCTTCGTCTTCTCAAGCCACAAAGAAGATGAAAATCATCAGAAAAAAAATTACGATGGCAAAGATCTTGATCAGAAGCCACCTATTGGATGATATTTGGTTAAGATGTCGCAGAAGAGAACTGTGAGCACCTTCAACATTGGACAGTGATTCATCCATGTTGTCATCAATTCTGTCAATTGATCATTGTTAGATTGTGTCAATTCATAAAAATAACGGTTCAAGAACATAAAAAATGTTTTTGAGTTCAAACAGGACAAAGAGAAATATAAGTTACCGAATAGCCAGCTCTCCTTGATGGGCAACCATGGTAGCCAAATGTGTAAAGATCCCACTAAGTTCTGAGATGGTTGATTCCACATTGTGGAGAGCAGATACACGACTTTGAGCTAAATTCTCCTGCCTACTAGGGGCTACTTGCTGTAACATGGACATTTCCATTTGTTGGGAAGGAGCATTATCAACAGCTGGCCTCCGCCTGATGTTGGAAGTTCAATAAACCTTGCTCAGACATTAGAAAGTGCAGTTCGGCATAAAATCTAATGATCAGATGAATTTAGATTCAGAAGGATCAATGCCACAGCCCAAGGTTAGCCATGAAGTTATCAGTTCATTTGCTCTTTTGATTAGTAAGATGTGGTAGTACCATTCTGGAGCAATTAATTCGAATGAGAAGTAAATGAATGGATATTCTGAGGGCACTCGGAATTATCAATTATGAGTTGCAAATTACCCTAACAGAGTTATACAATCAGATAAATTGGGTAGGATATACAATGACCACTCAATAATAATCCATGACAAGACAGATTCCAACGTTCTGTGCAATACCCACCTCAATTGGTTGCCAGCTTGAACACCATTCGGTGGCAATCTGGTGAAGGAGGGAAAGAAATGTCAATGAGATAATCATTAATTGATCAAGTAAACAGAGGAAGGACAGAAGTAAAAAATTTGGACTGCAAACAAGAAGCAGCAATGAAATAATTTAAGACAGGATGGCTAGGCCAAAGAGGAAAGTTTCAAGTGTCAGAAGGGTAACTTACGAGGATGGCTGCGAAGGGTCAAATTCGTTTGTTGAACTTGACCAAGGAGGTGGTTCAACCAAGGGTTTTGTTTGACGAACAAACGGGTTTTCTCTTGAAGCATTTGCAGAAAATATCTGTTTCCTGTTCTCATGAGCTTTGATATTCTGAGGGTTGGAACAACCATTAGAAGAAGGGCAAGTGACCAGCGTCAGCTATATAATGCCAATAAAAGAGCAATTCGCAAAGATACAAAACGGGACATGGACATCTACCTCAGTTCTAGTGGTTAACACATTATGAAGCTCTTTAGTAGCCCCCATGAGCTTGTTCTTCAGGTCATCACAAACAGCTGTGGAATGGACAACCCTATCCTCGGAGTAGTTCCCATCAGCTATTTCCATCCTCTGAAGGGTTTGAAGATCCGTAAGAGCCGTGTTCAAAGCCGTAATGTCGTTCTTTATAAGGCCTGTCAGTTCTTGAATCTCAACTGTAGGGTCATCAAACATAGACGACCTCTTTGCCACTGCAGCACATTTGGCACAAGCATCAAAAGCCAATACCGCCAATCAGCATTTACATAATTCAGCACCAAATTTCAAACTAATCAACAACCCAGTTCCCCATTTTCACTGCTACAAACTTGATTTCAGTTTGTTAGCATCTGCCAAAAAAAGTACTTTGAGCACAATTGAGACAAAATTAGAGTCAAGATCCAACGGGCACATACTGTTCAAATTCATCAATAATAGCAGAACCTAAGCTCCAGAGCCATTAACTTCCTAGCCCTACATCTAACGAGATCGAAGAAAAGGGAGCTTACATTTGGCGAGCCTAGCGATCTTCTGTGAGGTCTCATGAACTCCCAGCCCGATCAGGGAAGCCTTCTTGTTGAATTCGGATCTGTACGAGACCGAGGAAGCCTGCTGCTTTGAAGGCAGGAATGGATCAGTTTCCTGGGATTGAGCTCCGTCGGGCCTGAACCCTCCGATCTTCTTCAGCGTCTCGGTGAGTGATCGGAACTCCGCCGTCCGATCTCTGTACGCAGAAGCCATTCCCGCACAGTGGAAGAAGCTCTTCGCAGTGGCGGGCTCCGGTGGAGCGAAATTAGCTGTCGTAGAAGTATAGGTTGTTCTGCTACAAATTTCGGTAATTCTGTTGTCGAATTCCTTTATTTGGGCCCAACGCCCCGAGCCCAGACCAAATTAGGCCCATTTTCTTTTCTGAAAAAACCCAGCTGTGGCCCATGTAAGATTGCATACACCTCTCTGTTCTGTGCCGAAAGTAAAGTAAACCGAAGGCGTCCGATTCAGATCAAGGCGAATATCAACCGTCCGATCTAGGTTACTTTCAGGAACAAAGATATAAATAGGATCGAAATCCTCCATTTCTCACTACCGCCTTTACTCCATTTTTCCGTCTAGGGTTTTTCCTCTTTACATTTCTCCAATCAGCTGCGACCCGCGAGGTTAAAGAGACGCCGCCGGTGTGTCCACCTTGACAGAGCTCCAGAAGCTTCGTCTTGGTCCTCGCTCTTCGTGTTAGAAATCCATTTCCTCCGCCGCCGTACAGTTAGGGTTTAGTATCTTCTCCGTTTGTTGTAGAAATCTAGAAACAGACAGCGAAAATGGTTGGGAAGCCGTCGAAAGCTGAGAAGAAGCTCGCCTATGACTCCAAGATGTGTCAGCTCTTGGACGATTACAGCCAGGTCCTGATTGTTGCTGCCGACAATGTTGGATCCACCCAGTTGCAGAACATCAGGAAGGGTCTCAGGGGTGATTCTGTGGTGCTCATGGGTAAGAACACCATGATGAAGAGGACGATTAGGGTTCATTCTGAGAAGTCTGGGAACACGGCTATTCTCAATCTCCTCCCTCTCCTTCAGGTAAGAAATATAATGGAAGCTATTGACTGGTTTCATTTCGGTTTCATTTTGAAATTTTCTATGGAACGTAGTAATGTCTTATTCTACTGGCTTGAAGGTTATAGGGTTAATACTCTGTTTAGCTATGTGATTGTGTATTCGCTAAACAGTTACCATGGTTTATCGTAATGTCTCTATTATCCGGAATTGGAAACTCTACGCATTAGCTATTTATGTAGTTATTAGATTTTCTTCCCTGCATAGGAACTATGGTTGTTATTAGGCCGTTGTTTTTCTGACCTGAAAGCATTTGCTTATTGTTTCTGAACCATTTTCTTTTGGATTCAGGGGAATGTTGGTCTGATTTTCACTAAAGGTGATCTTAAGGAAGTCAGTGAGGAAGTGGGCAAGTACAAGGTAAATTGGATTATAAACTCTGTACTTTTATTATGGTATCATGGATATTGGCCTCAATGTTTGTCGATGTCTAAACCTTGTTAGTATACGTCCTTGAGTTTATATATTGCTTTTTTTAAAATTTTGTTTGCTTCAACTATTTGAGCTGACAGGTTGGAGCTCCTGCTCGTGTTGGTCTGATTGCACCAATTGATGTGGTTGTGCCCCCTGGAAACACTGGACTCGATCCATCTCAGACATCTTTCTTCCAGGTTTGTGCTTGCTGTATACTTGTATTGTCATGTCCTAATTTCGTTTTTTATTTCTTCTTTTGTGAAAGCGATTTTATCTTATTCTGTGCACCGCAGGTCCTTAACATTCCCACCAAGATTAACAAGGGTACAGTCGAAATCATCACCCCTGTGGAGCTGATTAAGAAGGGTGACAAGGTCGGTTCTTCTGAGGCTGCCCTGCTTGCCAAGCTTGGCATCAGGCCATTCTCTTATGGTCTTGTGGTTGAAAATGTCTATGATGATGGATCGGTCTTCAGCCCTGAGGTTCTCGATCTGACAGAGGATGCTCTCATGGGGAAATTCGCTTCTGGTGTGTCCATGCTCACTGCCCTCTCACTCGCCATTGCTTACCCCACACTTGCTGCTGCACCACACTTTTTTGCCAATGCCTACAAGAATGTCTTGGCCATTGCTGTTGAGACCGATTACACCTTCCCTCAGGCAGAGCAAGTGAAGGAGTACTTGAAGGTTTGATGCCTTCTGAATTGAATGCATGCCAATTGGGTATTGATAATCTTATCTTGTCTAGTTTTGGTTGTTGATGAGTTTGAATGTAATGTTGTGCAGGATCCGAGCAAGTTTGCTGTTGCTGCTGCCCCTGCTGCAGCCAGTGGTGGTGCTGCTGCCGCACCTGCTGCTGCCAAGGAAGAGGAGAAGAAACCAGAGCCAGAAGAAGAGTCCGATGAAGATGGTTTGGGCTTCAGTCTGTTCGACGATTAAGTTTCCCCGACCCAGTTATCTTTTTGTAGTACCCCTAAAGTTTTGGTGTCTGGTTGATACTGTTGGATTCTATTTTAATTTTAGCTGTGCACTGTTTTCTTTTTGCTGTTGAAAGTTGAAACGTTTTAAATGGTTTTACTAGTTTGTAATCGAATGCTGTTTTATTTGCTTTATCGAATCTTGTCTCTTGCAGTCTTGCTTCATGGTTGCTACTATTGTTTCGAAATGTTGGGTTCACGGATGATGATCGAAATTGACCAATTCACAGCCATCTTTTTTTAACTTCCCAGGTGATTAGTGGCTTTCTCTTTTGTTCGTGGGTTGTGGAAATTCCCAAGTGAAAGTAAATTATCAAGGAGTTAAGGTTAATGTCAGAAAGCATGTTAACTTGTTGGGCCGTGAATAATGGGCCCAGTATATGTTTATTTAATTGTGGGCCGGAGCAGATTTAGGAGCATATACCGATTTAGGTGGGAATTCAGAGTTAAACAAGGACAAAATAACCCTGCAGAAAAATTTCTATAAAACGGGAGAAACCTTGTTTGCACTGCACGCTTCTTTCGCCTCCCTTTTCCTCTCTTGCAAGAACACAGGTTTAGGGTCTTAGGTTTTTCTCCGGTTGAAAACAATGGTTGGGAAGCCGTCGAAAGCAGATAAGAAGCTCGCCTATGACTCCAAGATGTGCCAGCTCTTGGACGACTACAGCCAGGTCCTGGTTGTGGCTGCCGACAATGTCGGATCGACCCAGTTGCAGAGCATCAGGAAGGGTCTCAGAGGCGATTCCGTGGTGCTGATGGGGAAGAACACCATGATGAAGAGGACGATTAGGGTTCACTCTGGCAAGTCTGGGAACAGAGCTATCCTCAATCTCCTCCCTCTGCTTCAGGTACAAAAAAAATTAGAATCGAACCTGCTTACTGCGTTTGACTTGGGATTTCGTGTTGTTAATTTGTGTTCGGAATGTTAGGGTTTAGGGTTGAACCTGTTAGGGTTTCAGTATGGTATATGTAGATACGACGCTGTGTCTTCACTAAATAAGAACTAGGGTTTATTGAAATAAGTCTCTAGTATCCTGAACTGGAAGCTAGCTATATATGCAGTTAGGGGGATCTTCTTCCTTGAATGCGTATTAGGGTTTGTTATAACGAGTCTGTGTTATCCTAAACTGAGACCTCTTGCTTATAGTTTCTGAAATTTTTTTCTTTTGATTCAGGGGAATGTTGGTCTGATTTTCACTAGGGGTGATCTCAAGGAAGTCAGGGAGGAAATCGGCAAGTACAAGGTAAGTTGGATTTTGAACTCTTTGGTTTTAGTATATGATATCGTTGTTTTTCGCGTCCATGGCTGTCGATGCTAAACCTTGTATGTGGGATTTACTTGTGAGAGCATGTGTCCTTGACTTTATGCATTGCTTTTGGGGAATGTTGTTTGCTTAAAACGATTTGAATTGACAGGTCGGTGCTCCTGCTCGTGTTGGTCTGATTGCACCAATTGATGTGGTTGTGCCACCTGGAAACACCGGACTCGATCCATCTCAGACATCTTTCTTCCAGGTTTGTGATTTCCTTATTGCCATGTCCTAATTTCTAATTCCATTCTATTGTGAGAGGGACTTAATGTTGTTCTGGTACTCTTGCAGGTGCTCAACATTCCCACCAAGATTAACAAGGGCACGGTCGAAATCATCATGCCTGTGGAGCTGATCAAGAAGGGTGACAAGGTTGGGTCCTCTGAGGCTGCCCTGCTCGCCAAGCTCGGCATCAGGCCATTCTCTTACGGCCTGGTGGTTGAATCTGTCTACGATGATGGGTCGGTCTTCAGCCCCGAGGTTCTCGATCTCACTGAGGACGACCTCATGGAGAAGTTCGCCTCTGGTGTGTCGAATGTCACTGCCCTCTCGCTCGCCATTGCTTACCCGAGTCTGGCTGCTGCGTCGCACATGTTCGCCAATGCCTACAAGAACGTCCTGGCCATTGCTGTGGAGTCGGAGACCGATTATACCTTCCCTCAGGCTGAGCAAGTGAAGGAGTACTTGAAGGTTTGTTTCGACGCCTTCTGAAACCATGCCGCGATTGGATGGTGTTTCATTTTGTTTTTGTCTGGTTTTGGTTGTTGATGAGTGTTGAATGTTGATCTTGTGCAGGATCCTAGCAAGTTTGCTGTTGCTGCTGCTCCTGCTGTAGCTAGTGTTGGTGGTGGTGCACCTGCTGCTGCCAAGGAAGAGGAGAAGAAACCAGAGCCGGAAGAAGAGTCCGACGATGATATGGATTTCAGTCTGTTCGACGATTAAGTTTTTTTGTTGTCTGGTTGAGACCATCGGATTTGGTTTACAGTTTTAGTTTAGCTGCAAATGTAGTTTTTCTTTCCTGTGGAGACGTTTGTTTTATAGTAATTAACCGGATGCTGTTTTATTTTACTTGATCGATCTTTTCGTTGTTCTTTTGATGCATGGTCAAAGCGATGACTTGTGCCGTAGTCTCAAGTCTCAACTGCCAGTGCCAACTACAAATCTTGGTTTAAGGCGCTGACACATTCATTTTTTTTAATATAGAAATCCCTGGGTATTTTATTAATGAATCAATCGTTGGGTTACAACAATCTACTCTCAATTGGGAGGTTAGTAAAACCGGTGGTCTTTCTCTTTCCTCCCAAATCTCATCGACATCCCAATCAATATAAAGAAAATCGCGTTTTAAAATTTAGAAACTTACAATTTTGCGCTTCTAGATCATCAAAACGTTTATGTTTCCATATAAAATATGTAGTGTATAAAATCGTACTAAATTGCGTTTTAAAATTTAAAAGTTTACAGTTTTACGCTTCTAATTCACCAAAACGCTTTACACTTTTACGCTTCTAGTTTACTAAATGGATATTCTTTCCATGAAATCCACCAATAATATATAGTACACTTTTGTGTACTTTTCTCTATTTCAAATTTCTTGCTCTCTTCTTAATTTTAGGTAGGGATGTAGTGGTAATTAAGAAAGTTAATAATTAAAAAACTATTAATATTAAAAATATCTTTAAACGTGGGGAAGTTACCCACCAAACTTTCAATTTTTTGGATAGCATTATTTATTTATTATAATAAAAATTAATCTTTATTTTTTAGTATTCTTAATCTTTCAATCATCTTTTTCATAGTGTGAACACATTTTACTCTATATTTTTACTTTTTCTTTAATTCTTCGGTTATAATTATCGGTTTGTATTATACTAATTCCGAATTCAAATATTTTTTTTGTGATAAAATCTTGTTTTTTGTTATGTACACAATATATTAATTTTGATATGTTTTAAAATAAAATATTTTATTCTCCTGAACATGTGGTCATCAAACCCCAAGGGTTGACCTAATGATAATGTGGGGATGAGATTATACCAGCATAGTATTAGTTGTGAACGATCATAGTATAAATTTATATAATGAAGGCATTTGCATAACATCAATTTACATGATAGTTTTAGGTGCCTAAAGTAACAATTGATGTCGTAATGAGTTTTATTTTAAAGTATGCAAAAGTTTATTTCAGTGTGTGATTACAACTACGTCGAATTTATTGGATTACATGGATTGGAATTAATCAACTAGGTTAGTGTTCAGACTTCAGAGCCACAAACTTTGAGATAGAGATATTGAAGAAGTTTGTGTAGCTAGATGTCAAGGTATAAACTGGCATCCTTAATTACTATTGATTTGTTTTGAAGGTCACTTTATGCAAGGAAGATTTTTTTGGTTTTAGGTTTATTAAGATGTAAGTAAATGTATGGTTGACAAAATTAGCTTTATTAATTACTTGAAAGGATATTAATCCCACTTTAGTTCCTAGGAAATCACCACAATCATACATTTATTAAGTTGAATCTAAAAATTATGTGAATTATTGCATATTCGCATATTTTGGGCTATGATGTTGTACGGTGAATTTTAGTGTTAAGAATTAGGGAATTAATAGTTTAGACTGTATATTTTCAGTGTATTGACTTGAGGATATATGGTTAATCGTATAGGCTGAAAGAGAATATGTAAAAGCTCAAAGAGACATGTTTACTTGGATTCAAATTTGAGGTTTCGATTTATGATGAACCATTTTTTGAACCATTTTCCTATTTAGTATTTAGAGTTTTCAAAATTTTGGGCTTTGAGCTTAATATATTATATGTAGGCAATTGGTGGCTAATGCCTACATAACCTAAAAACTAATGTGTTATTTCGAAAAGATTGAGTTGAGAGTTAAGGATTAATGGTGGAATATTTAATTTGTTTGAGGGTTTTGTTTATGATGTGATTGTATGATTGAATTGTTTGATAAGACTATTTATTTTTATTGTCAAATACTAATTTAACTTTCATAATCTAAGTTAACTTCGAAAATGATTACTGAAATTAAAATTTATATACTATATACTATAGTAAAAATTATATGAGAACCATTTTATTATTGCATTTACAACCCGAAAGTGCAATTTACGAAAAATTAAAATTATAAAAGTTCCGACCAACTGGCCGGATTAACAGCTAGTTATTTATAAAAAGTAAATTTTAACGGTAAATCACCAACAATATGATATATTTGAAATTAAAAGATACAAACCAGGTACTTGGATGCATTCTCATCTTCAATAGAGTAATCTAATTCACCAAGAGACCCTTCCCAAATTCATTAGCATAGAGGGGACGGTGGTTTATTGTTAAGATCTATGTTTATGAACTTATTGTTAAGATGCTATGAATTGCTCTACTTTAGACATGAATTGCATGTATTATTAACTTATCTAAATTATGTGCACTCATATTTTACATAGTATATGTCGTACCTAACAAAAAAAAATTTAGCTATTTTACAGTATGCGTAAAAACCTTCAGGCTAAAACATTGTTTGATTATCATACAAAATTAGTCATAGTATGGGAAGAACGTAAGAATTACCAGCCCATACCTAACTGTGCTTGTGCTCCCAATAGTCATCGTGATTGCGTAGCTATCAACACAGTTAAGTTCTACCATGATACTAATTTGATTGTTCATTTCCTTCGTGGATTAAATGAGAACTATGCTATTTCTCGATCTCAAGTCCTCTTTAGTGATCCTCTGCCTACAATGGATCAAGTCTTCCATAAAATGGTTCAGTATGAAAGACAATGTTATGGTAGTCAACTAGATAAGGGTTGTGTTGTTGAATCTATATCTCTAGCAATGTAGTCCATGGGTATACGTTTTCCAATCAACATCAGGCTAGACCAGAATGGAACAATTCTGTTGGAGGTTCTCGAGGTAGAGGCAGAGATAAGGGTCGTGTTGTTGAATCTATAGCTCTAGCACTGTAGTCCATGGGTATACGTTTCCCGATCAACAGCAGGCTAGACCATAATGGAATACTTCTGCTGGAGGTTCTCGAGGTAGATGCAGAGGTCGAGGAAGGTTTGGTGGCCCACGACCCTACTGCACTTTTTGTAAAATGCAGGGCCACACTGAAGAGACATGCTATCACAAGCATGGATGGCCTTCTGGAATGTCCCCTAGAGATGGTCGAGGTATACTTTCTTCGGTTCCAAGGCAAGCAAACTCAGTTGCTACTCAGAACAACAATAATTGAATCACCCTCAGCAAGGAGCAGTATGAAGGCCTCATGAATCTTCTCAAGAACAACCTTGGTTCTTCATCAGGGAATTCTGGTAACAACACTCCAGCTTCACCTCATGCAGCTGCTGCCTTCGTAAGTAGGAATCTGGAAAACAAAGGCAAGTATACCCGATCATCTATTCCAACTCATGCTATATCACACAAAGACCTTTAGATACTGGATACAGGGGCAACATATCACATCATCTGTGATAAGAATTTGTTTCACAATTGCAATGCTGTGACCAAGGTTAATATCAACTTGCCTGCTACGCAATCAATCAAGGCCACTCACATGGGGACTGTGATCTTCTCATCTGATCTTGTCCTCATAGATGTTCTCTTTATTCCAGATTTCACTTTTAATCTGATTTCAGTGAGCAGACTTACTTAACAGAATCACCTATATCTCACATTTTCTTCAGGTTTTTACTGTATTCAGGACACTATGAAAATGCAAGTGATTGGTTTTGCTGAGCTCCTACATGGTCTATACAGAATGAACATAAGCCATGTCAATAGTCCTTCTCAAGTTGCTGCCTCAAGCACAACTTCTCCCTTTGATCTCTGGCATTATGGGTTAGGCCATGTTTCCTATTCTAAACTTCCATACCTAAAGCAATTGAACTATAGTATTGATATAAGTCATGTTCCTGGTTGTGATGTATGCCATTTTGCATGGCAAAAACGGTTACCTTTTCATCCCAGCAACTCTGTTTCTACTCGAGCTTTTGACCTTATCCATATGGACATCTGAGGTCCTAATGCAAGTCCTTTCCATGATGGTTTTCGTTATTTTTAACCATCGTTGACGATTTCAGTAGAATGACTTGGGTTCTATTAATAAAACAAAAGTGTGACACCAGACCTCATTTGATCTCCTTTTACAATCTTGTGGTGAAACTCAATTTTCAACTCGAATTAAAATTATTCGCAGTGATCAGGGAAATGAATTCAAAATGACAGATTTCTTTGCTAGTGAAGGCATCATACATGAAAAATCTTGTGTTGAAACCCCTGAACAAAATTCGAAAGTTGAACGAAAGCACCAACATATCCTATCTGTTGCTCGTGCTTTGAAATTCCAAGCTAATCTCCCTATTGAACTCTGGTCAGACTGTGTTCTACATACTGTTTTTCTCATAAATCGAATCCCTTCCCAAGTCTTTCCTGACAAATAAGCTTTTGAACTTTTACACCAAAAACCACCTGATATATCCTTCCTTAGAGTGTTTGGATGTCTTACCTTTGCTTCCACCACTCCCAGCACCAGAAACAAGTTATCCTCTCGTGAAAGAAAATGCATTAACATTGGTTTTACCCCTGGTATAAAAGGTTATCGCCTTTACGATTTAGACACTCATCAGATTTTCACTTCCCGAGATGTCCTCTTTCATGAATTTGTTTTTCCCTTTGCTGTCACAACCAGTTCATCCTCTTCTTCTCTTCCAGTCCCTTCCATTGCCATCTCTGTCCAAGAGGATGATGATCCTCCTTATCTCCCTCCTATTTTTCTTCTTCTTCCCTCCCTTCCTCCTCTTCTAATGACCCTGACTCTGATGGTGCAGCTCCACTTGACACACCTCCCTTTCCTGTCTTTTCCCATAGTCCCATTGATTCCACTTCCTCCTATACTTCTTTTACTTCACCTTCTTCAGCTCCACCCTTGCCTCCTCGTCTAATTCGTTCCCCTGCTCGTTTTCATGACTTGGTCAACTGCAGGTCCTAATTACTTGCATCCAAGTGGTGTCCAGCAACTTCCAGTACCAGGTATCCTATTGACTCTTATATTTCTTAGGATCAGCTCACTCCATCTCATCGGCACTTTGTTCTCACTAGTTCTGCTCACAAAGAGCCCTCTTCTTATCATGAGGCTGCTCAATCCAGTGATTGGAAATTAGGTATGCAGCATGAAGTAACTGCCTTGGAACGAAACAAGATCTGGGATATTGTGTCTCTTCCTCCAGGAACTATTGCTATTGGCAACAAATGGATCTATAAGATCAAATATTTGTCCAGTGGTTCCATTGAAAGGAACAGGGCACGTCTTGTGGCCAAATGCTACATACAACGTGAAGGGATCGACTACATGGGCACCTTTGCTCCAGTTGTTAAAATGATCATTGTTCGTTTATTCTTGGCTGTTGCAGCAGTGCGCAACTGGAATTTTAAAAATGTTGTTTCTTGTAGTATCAAATATTCATCTTATTTTCGAACTGCACTACAGCCTGACCATATACTTCAATAGGTGGAGAATTAATAATAGTTTTGACTACTATTATTGGTCATTGTGTCGTGCAATATCCATTAGATATTGGATATTGGTATGCAGATTATTGTTAATAACCATTAAATATTGGGATGCAAACTATAAATTATCAATTGTATCAAAATCACAAATTATTGATACAACCTTATTAATTTGCTATGAACTTATTATAAATATTAGTCAACTTTCTTAATGACTAATTGGAGAATTGCTTTTGCGGGTTGACCCGCGATCCAACCGCACTCATTCGCCACCCACCCAACCCAACCCAGCAAAAGTATGTGGGTTGATTGCGGGTCACAATTTTTCTAATCCGCTAATAAACGAGTGGGTAAATTTGTGACCAAAACCCACCCAACCCGCCCGTTGCTCACCCCTACTTATTACTCACTTTTTTCCCCCTCAATACGTGATCGTGTCTCCAAAATCATGTCATTTCACATCGTGCATGAAAGGAACACAAACCAATAATAACTAATATTAAAAAAAATCCATTTGGTATTATAATTTTCAATTTTGGACAACTACAACTAGGTTTGGAAATCGCTCAATTTACAATAACTAAATAACATATCCAAAGGTGTCGTTTACGAGATTTTTATAATCTGTCTGACTCCCTATAAAATGGGCGAATTGATGTGGTAAAAAGTTTAAAATTATTTAAATGAAATATGACTAGTTTGATACTTTGATTCTAACCCTTTCTTCGGGAATGAGTTACGGTCACTTCCCCTAAGAGTGATGTGAGATTCACATCCAAGGGGCAATTTGGATATGAAAAAAATAGAATTTATTATTTATTTAATTTTATAATAATTACAGATAGGAAATTAAAAACCCAGATTAAATAAATTTTTTACTTTAAATTCTACCATTAATGCACTTATATATATCTCTCTATCTCTCTCTTCCTTTTCCAGCAACCTCTTTGCTCCGACCGCAAAACTTTCTCCGGTCGGCGACTTTTTTCCGGTGCATTCCTCCAATCAGACTCGCTCCGGCCATCTGCAAAAAAACCACTCCGTCAGTGCGCTAGTGGTACTGATTTTCATATATTGGTACTCTACTAGTGGTAGTGGTACGCTACAAATACCACTGGTACTACTACAAGTGAGTAGTGGTACTGTGGTACGCTACCACTATCACTGGTACCGCTACCAGTACCACTGGTAGCGTACCACTAGACAGAAATCAGTACCACTACTAGAGAATAACATAAAAAACAAGATATGGAATCTGGAAAATCCTAGATCTGGAAAAATATTAAGGGATGAGGAAAGGAAAAGGAAGGGGAGAGGTCGTGACCTCTCGGCTGCAGCAGAGGAGGACGGCGGGAGAGAGATGGCAGTAACAGGAGTTGGAGGGAGGCGAGAGGGCTGCGACGGGGAGAGCGTTATGGCGCGATAGTGGTGGGAGGCGGAGGACGCGGCGGCTGTGGCGGGAGGGATTGATAGTGGCGGCGGGAGGGAGAGACGGAGGCGGCGACGGCGGCGACGGGAGGAAGTGACAGAGAGCGGTTAGGGTTCTCGGGAGAGGGAAGAGAGAGGGGAGAATGGGGAGAGAGGAAGGGATTTTTTTTAGGAAATCATATTATATAGAAAATGAGAAAGGACCATGTGTGGTAAGTTTTTCTCTTCCAAAACATGATCTGCTGTACCTGGTCTGATATAGGAGTTTTCCAGTTCTGTCTTTTCCAGTGACTCTGCTTTTTCAAAGCTTGGTCTTTTTGTGACAGACAACCTGAATCAAAAGCAAGGTTAGAAAGCCCTGAGCATCCTGTTGGTGTTCTTTGAGAAATGGTGCATATGTTGCCATCATCTCTTTCGTCCGTGCTGAGGTAATCTCCTCTCCTTCTTTGATGTATCTAGAGTGCCATAGTTGCTCCGCTGATCCCTGCCACTGTTCTCTTTCAAGTCCTTCTCTGGGCTTTCTCTTGGGTTTTTCTTTAGCTAGCTCATTAACAGTTTTCTGGATGAGTAGTCTTTGCTCTATCTCATCAATACTGTCATTGTTCTTTCTTTTTCTGTATTCTGCCTCTTCTAGTTGCACCCTTGATGTTACTGCTTCTCGATCAAATTTAGCTCGTAAAGACTGCCAAAGTTCTCCTGATTCTCCTCTTTCCAAACGACTCTGTCAGGTTTTGGTTTTGGACAAGTTCACTCTCAGTTCTGGACCTACAACATCTTGTCCTTCTGGAGATGGGTTTGGACAATTTAGTTTTGGATGCCCAACCAATCCATACGAATAGTAGTACATGGGCAGTTTCTCATACTTCACTTCATAGGTCTGTAGGGTCCCTTTTAGGTTGAGCTTCAGCTCCTTTTGAGCGGGGTTTTGATATCCTTCCCTACACTTATTCTCAGAACATTGTTCCAGACGCATTCCTATTGACTATCAACCCAAATAAGAGTGCCAAACTTTGCTCCTATTTTATGTATCATCTCATTGATACGTAGTGCCAGAGGGAGATTTTAGATTTGCATCCATATTTCCATCACATTATGATCTTCCGCCTTGGCCGTCTCAAACGCATCAGTTGGTTTTTATATGATCAGGCTGTTGTCAAAATGCCAGGGGCCTCCAAAGAGGACTTTATCTCTATCACTCCTGTTCATGAACCGGAAACCATACAAGTGCTCATCTTTTTTTGATATCTCAAAATATTGTTATAAATTCCATGCTTTTGACAGAGCTATCTCCATGGATTTCAGTTTCGGTTTCTTGGCCGCCACGACTCTTCCCGTCAACCCTAACAGGCTGATCACATGAACCAAAGCTGAGTCAATATCGTCGTACTCCACAACCAGCGCATCATCATCCACCAGCTTGATCTCTTCTATCAGTTTTTGAAGAAGCGTGGCAATAACTTCCTGGTTACCTTCATCTTGTTTCTTTCCCGGGGATGAGTCATCTTGTTCTTCCTTCTCATTGGTAGCTTTGTCCTTGTCCATCGTGATTGCACTGCTTAGATTTCAAGTCAAAACTGCGGGGAAAAATATCACTCCCTCACCCTAACCGCTTGAGGCAGGTTAGGGTTTCACAACCAAACGAGACCCCAAGAGCTACAATCAAAGCTCTCCGAAAACTCTCACTCAAGATCCTTGACTGCAGGAGGCAAGAGAAGGATCTAACAACGGAAGTAATCTCACTGTGTAACGAAAAAATGTCTAGAGAACCAACGATCAGAATCGAAGATACTAAAGCACAGCTGCCAATCCCAAAAGATTGGAAAACCTAACACAAAAGCGGCGGAACCCTAGTTCCGAGACTCCCGCTAAACGAGAGAAAAAAAATCCTCCCATGTGGATGCATTTTTCCTTCCTTAAAAACAATGGAAAATGCATAGTGAAGTGAGCTTTCCTTCTCACTTTTCCCTTCCACTTCCTTTCCCTCCTTTTCCTCCCTACAGAAACAAGGGGTTATATAGTTTGTAAAGAAGACCTCATATGAAAACAAGTATTCTCTTCGTGTGGTCCATTCAGTTTATGGGCTTAATTTTTATTATTTTAGACACATAATTAAAAGTCCAATATATTAATTTTTTATTATTTGGGTAATCCAGACCTATAAAACCTCGCTTATACCAACCTGATACGATTGTGACTTGATCGTATCAGAGTGGTATGATTTCACATCATGATGATATGATTGGTGTTTTGTAATGTAAGCATGGTGTTTTGTACCCATCTATTTTCCTTTTTTTTTATTGTTTTAAAGTTATAATTTATACTAATACTTCATAATAGTAATTAGCCCTTTACATACCGGATATCCTGCAGGGTGCGGCGACCCCATAATTTGGAAGCCCTATGCCAGGGGACGTCCCGCACACCCTTAGGGTCGGTCCTGCTTTTTTCCGTCATTACGAGTGAAGCCCGTCAAAGACTGCAAATTTCAGCTCTAAGAACCTATGATGCTAACTGGATGAACTGGTAGCTCATTAATGTTGGGTTTTTTTCCAGAAACACCACTATTTAAAAAAATTACAAAAATACTACCCAACCTAGAAAAATTCTAAAAATACTACCATTTTTCGAAAACCGCCACTTGGGGAGGCGGTTTGTGGGAGAATCGCATGTTAAGGTGGCGGTTGAAATTATTTGCAGTAACCGTTGCATGGAGAGGCTGTTTAGTGGCTGACCTAGAACAAATCGCCTATTGATGGAGCGGTTCTACGTCGACAATAGAAATCGCTCCTTCAACAGGCGGTTTATCTTACCATTATAAAAAAAAACAGGCGGTTTATCTTGCCGACACACAGACCCCCCCCCCCCCACCCACCCGACCAGCGGTTTGTGTGTCGTCCCCATTCCCTCGACATCCGGCATGTCGGCATGCAGGGGGTTGCAGGCGTGGGGCTGCATGCCAGATTAAAACCGCACCCTCCCCCAACGGTTTTCAGTTGTAATTTTGCCTATAAAACGCAGTCCCCGAAACCCCAGCTCTTCACCCCTCTCCTTATTCTTCTTCAATTTTCTGTTGTGCACTCTACTTTTTTTTAGTTTGTGCGATTAACGTTACCCCGTAAGTTTTTTTTGTATTACTGGTTATTGTGATTTTTTTATTTATTTTTAGGGTGTTAAATGAATTACGGTTTTATTGCAGTTGACATTCTAAAAGTACACGGTAGGGTTACGGTGGAATGGTTACACGGAAGATACCGTAAAGGGGATACATAACGTTGGTGGTAATTTTCATAAAATGGTCGCTACGAGACCGATGCTTGAAGAGCTCCTTCAAATGTGTACTGAGGTTACTTGCATAGATGGCATGAGAAGAGTTGATCGTATGGTGTATCGATATCAAAACAAACAAGGCGGGTCGTTGTGGCATGAACGGGATTGTTGCGGCATGAACGAGACCTCTTTTGTAATGAACGATATCAGGTCGGATGTCAGTTTTGCTAAAAACTCGATCGATTTCCATAGGATCTGCACCTAAAAACAAAATAATCACCCGGTCAAAGTGGGCTCAATTCGATGTTGATGAGTTTTGGTTCGGGAACGAGTTTTACCCGCTTTTGTAATTAACAGGTTGGGTCGGATGTGGATTTTTCTAAAAACTTGGCCAACTTAATAAAAAATTTAGTGCCATTTAAACTTTCATCATATTATCATTTATGACAATTGAACCCAAATTCATGGTTATTCAACCTAATTCGATTAGGTCACAGTGAGTTGAATACAATGTTGACGAGTTTTAGGTCGGAGCGAGTTTTACCTGCTTTTGTAATTGACAGGTTGGGTTGGGTGTGGATTTTGTTAAAAATTCAGTCTCATTGATCAAAATTTTAGTGTCACTTAAACTTTAATGTCATTGTATTTTATTTTATGATAATTGAGCTCAAACCCATGGGTAATTCAACCTAATTCAACCCGGTCAAAGCGAGGAGACCTGGTGTTTACGAGTTTTGGGTTGAGAGTAGGGGTGGCCATTCGGTCGGTTTGGTTTCGACCGAACGGAAATTATCAATATCGGGTCCCCAAATTCTCCCAAACCTCAAACCAAATCCGAACCGAATTATAATTCGGTTTGGTCGGTTTAAATCGAATTATAATTTGGTTCGGTTTGGTTTTGCACACAAAACCGAATTTGAGAGACTGCTTGTATCTTCTCACCTTTAAATTATTTTTCACCCTTAATATAAACAATAAATATGCAATTATATGCCTCATCAATGATAAAATCGAATTTTTCAACACATAAGTCCTTAAACATTTCACATATTTAAGTCTAAAAACAACTACAAACATAAAAATCCACCATTTGGAGCTTGCAATTATAGTATTTCGGTTTTTTGGTCGAAATTTCGGAATTTCTGTTCGGTTGAAAGAATCATGATTTCCGAAATATCTCTATTTTCCTTTCGAATTTCGAACCAAATAGCATTAGTTCGGTTTTGTTTCGGTTTAATTTGGTTTCGGTTCAGTTCGTTTTGGGTTTACCGAATCGGTTTCCCACTCCTAGTTGAGAGCACTTAAAAAATTTGATTGGGTCGGGTGTTAATTTTGTCAATAACTTGGTTTTCCTTCAATCTTACTTGCACTTAAAAAATGAAAATTTTGACCTGGTCAAAGCCGGTGTTGACAAGTTTTTGTTCATGATCGAGTTTTACCCTCTTTTGTAATTGACGGCTTAGGACGAGTGTGGACTTTATTAAAAATTCAGCCCCGTTTACATCTGACTCATACCAAAAAATATAACAATCATCCTGTCAAAGCGGGTTGAACCTGAACTTGGTGTTGACAGATTTTGGGTCGGGAGTGAGTTTTACCTGGTTTTTAATTGACGGGTTGGGTCGGTTGTGGATTTTGTTAATCCTTCATCTGCTTTCTATCTGACCCGCACCTAAAAAATAAAACAATCGGCCCGGTGAAAGCGCTTTGAATATGATATTGACGAGTTTTGGGTCGGGACCTAATTTTTTTTCCCCTTTTTAGTTGGACAGAGAATCGACGGGTTTTGAAGGAAAAACCAAAGAAATGTTTTCTGATGGCAGTTCGGACTTAGCCGCAACCAACATACCACTATTTCCTGGGTTTTTGGGAGGAGATGGGGATGGATAGAGAGATAATCTTAGAGAGAGAAGAATGAGTTTTGGTGTGAAAAAATGGAGCGGGGGAGGGGTTTTATATAGGATTCGGAAAACCGCCCCCTTGACCTGCTGTTTTTGATTCCTGACGCGAATCGATGACATGGCGCGCGGTCTGCCGTTGAATCGCTTTCTAATCCAACGGTTTGCATGACCGCCGCTTCACTAGGCGGTTCCATGGATGCCCTAGTAGAAACCTTTCCTTCCCCAGGTGGTTCCTCTGTAAACCGCACCTTCAGAGTGCAGTTTTTGACGAATGGTTGTATTTTTGAAAATTTTCTAGGGTGGGTAGTATTTTTGTATTTTTTTAAATAGTAGTATTTCTGAGAAAAATCCATCCTACCCAATAATATATGGAGGTTCTGTGCCAGCACCTCCTTAATTCAAATTTTGCAGGCCTGTCCGCATAGTTAGGAAGGATTACTTTGTCTTTGTACATCTCATATACTTTGCGGTTTGTAAATTTCCCGATTTAATTAGGTGTTGTGGGCTTGGCCCATAAGAAGCAAAATCATTACTAACGCTACTAGGGTTATTAATCCTAAGCAGTAGGTGATTTCGTTCCCTCAAATTATTTAAAAATGAATATATTTTCAGTTTGAAAATTTTATGTTGGAAGGACTCATAAACTTACAGGACAAACATATGAGATAATAAAGTTGTTTTTACTGAGGAAACAATCTTAATTTAGGAAATTGTACCATGTACATAATGTTGCTAAATAAATAAAAATAAAATGCACACTACATTGCTAAAAGATCGATTCAAATCAAATGATACATTGCTAAAAGATCGATTCAAAGCAAAGGATGTATTGTAGGTTGCTAGTTTTACAGCTTAAAACCACTTTGACAATTTTCATAGTATTTGTTCGGTATATAAACATGGTCTACAATATGTGGTTTTTATGATTCAATTGGACGGTATGTCATGATAAGATTATCCACTAAAGCAATCGTGCATGAAATCGACGAGACACGTAATATTCGTCTTAATAAATTTGGCTATGAATCGCTTGGTTTTTATGATTCAAGGACACAGGACGAACACATTATCAATTTTCAACATTATCGGTTGTGGGTTGGGTCGCTTCATGAAGAAGAAGACTAAAAATAAGACGGGGTACTTGGCGGCTAAGACAGATATTGCTAAGTCATACGATAGGCTGGAGTGGTGGTTCCTGGAAGGCGTAATGCAACGCTTGGGTTTCGCAAAAGGATGGATCCGACTAATTATGATGTGCGTTAAATCAGTAACTTATGTTGTTCTGGTTAACGGACATAGATCGCAGACGTTTGTTCCGAGCAGGGGATTACGGCAGGGAGATCCCTTGTCGCCTTATCTTTTTTTACTGGTAGCAGAGGGAGTATCGAGCTACATGTCCCTGGCCGTCACTCAGAAAAAGCTCCATGGACTTTCGGTGGCCAGGGGCGCCCCGGTGATTTCACACCTTTTTTCCGCTGACGATTCTATCTTTTTTGTTAGAGAAACAGAAAAGGAGAGCCGAGAATTAAGAAGGGTGCTTGCAGATTATCAAAAAGAATCGGGTCAGCTTGTTAGCCTGGAGAAGTCGGAGATGATGTCTGGCTCTAATGTGAAACCACATAAATGTTTAGTGGCAAGCTTTAATTTGGGTATGAAGGAGGTGGACAAACATGATAAGTACTTGGGCCTTGTGACTGAGGTAGGCCGATCGAAAAAGGATCTTTTTATCTACCTGAAGGACCGTGTTCGTAAGAAGCTGGCGGGGTGGAAAGAGAAGTCAATGTCTGCTGCAGCGCCGGAAGTCCTAATTAAGTCAGTGGCTCAAGCTCAACTGACGTACACTATGTCGATCTTTAAGGTTCCCGATGGGATTCTTGATGAAATACATGGGTTAATTACCCGGTTTTGGTGGGGTCAGAAAGGTGAAGAGAGGAAGACTCCCTGGGTGGTGAGGGAAGCGCCGATCTGTACGAAGGAGCAGGGAGGTATGGGGTTTCAACCAAGCCTTACTAGCGAGGCAACTGTGGCATCTGTACCAACGACCAGAATCTCTAGTAGCTCGGATCAGGAAGGCGAAATATCACAAGAATGATAGTGTGCCAGAATCTCTAGTAGCTTAATGAGTGCTCAGGATTTCTTGGTGGAAGGTCTAAGGTGACAAATCGGGAATGGGTTGGCTGTTCGTATCTGGGGGGGATTGATGGCTGCCCTCAACATCCGAATAACTTTATTCAGTCCCCACCAATGGGTCTCCCGGTAGACTCGGTTGCTAATTGATGACGAGGAGGAGAAGTGGGATGAGACTATTTTGGAAAGTTGGTTCCCAACTGATATGGTGGAAGCTATTAAGCAAATTCCATTACGACATTCGGAAGAACAAGATAAGCTGATATGGACGGATTGTGTCGATGGCCATTATACGGCTAAGAGTGGGTACAGGGTGTGGTTGAGTAAATTTCAAGAACAACGTGAGCCTCGAAGTGTTGGGAACCCGGATAAAGGGTACACAAACGAAATCCGCAACGCATTGGTACCTGCCCTTTCTGCGATCAATTCGAAACACAGATACATGCATTCAACGAGTGCTCATGGGAGAGCAGGTTGTGGCGAACATCGATGGTGGCACATGGTTTTGAGCTTTGAGAGGATCGCAATTGCATGGATTGGGTTCGAAAGGTTATAAAAACCGTCCAAGTGAGGGAGCTTAAAGAGTGGATTGTCCTCTTATGGTCACTTTGGAGGGAACGCAATGCACACCTTTTCAATGGGAAGAAGATGGAAGAGAATGATATTGTTCCAAGAGGGTCTCTCTACGTGGAGGAGTATCGCCACCAGCAACAGCACCAGGACAATACACAAATCCCAGTTGCTTGCCAGTCCTGGACGAGGCCTCCAATAGGGAGAATAAAACTCAACACGGATGCATGACTGGATGAGGAAGGTGTCGGGCTGGGCGTGGTAGCCAGAGACCATAATGGTGGGTTCATTTTGGCGGCAATCAAGAGGATTAAAGGAATCCTTGACCCTACGACGGGAGAAGCTCTAGCAGTGGAATTTGGCTTACAATTGACACGCCAACATCAGGTAGTCTCACCCATTGTGGAAACCGACTGTCAAGTAGTGGTGAACAAGCTGAAAGTGTCGGAGAAGGTACAAACGGAGCTAGGAGCGGTTCTCAAGAACATAACCAAGCTGGTGTCTGAGGTTAGTGAAGGGCAAGTGCAGTATGCTAGTAGGAATGTCAATGAGGCGGCACATATTATGGCTCACACCAGAGCGAGATGGAATATAGCGGATGTATGGTTAGAAAGACCACCGCTGAATCTGTTGGATCAACTTGTAAGTGATGATGTAACGCCGTTGTCGTCATAATAAAGCTGAAGCTCAGGTTCCTATAAACAAAATACCTTAGGCCTTATACACGTAGTTTTTGCCCGAGGTTGTTAGTTCGAGTTCCCCAACAAAGATTAAAAATATTTGTTAATGTTTATTTACCTTAGGTCTAATCTTACTCAATCACACTTTATGCTTAGTTCTAGACTAATGTGAACATGTTTTAGCCAAATTGTTAAAATACATAATCTTTCACTAAAATTTCTTTCATCAAACCTACTCAACTGATTCATAAAAAATGAAACCCTACTCAACTGATGATCTAAACTAACAAATTCCCCATCCTTACCGGGCTAGCCTTAGTCCCAGTAGCTGAGCCACTTGGAGAGGAGGGGGTGCACCCCCCTTGGGTTTGGAGAAAAAATTCCCGAGTAGGGGTATATAAAAATTTGAATCAGTGACCATTCAGTTGCAAGAAGAATTTGATACCATCTCAACTGGGTGAATTTTGTTATGCAATGCACTTTCGTTTTTATTTAAAGTAATAAATTGTTGTGTTTTGTTTAAACTCGCTCATTTCTTTTGTAGCTCTACAATAGAGAAATTTCTTGTCTTTTGTTTAAACAAAGCTGAAAGTGAAGAAGTACCAATTGAAGTTCACTTGTTTGTTTCACAAAATCAATTCCAAGGTACTTCTGAGTTCTAATTTGTAATATTTGATGAATGGAAGTCTTGACTTGTATGTACTGAACTTATTTGTTTGACGTTGTAATCAGTGTACGTAAAACTATTTTAATGTAATTGTATGAATTTAGAGTATTGCATTGTTGACTTTTTGTTTCATTTAAAGTTGACTTTTCTATTGTATAGGTGATTTTTTGTGATATGATAAAGACACCCATTGGCCAATTTTCTGGCTCCGTCACTGCTTAGTCCTTGACCAAGGATTTTTATACATTGGTAGAGGCCATGCTAGATCATTTGCTAAGGTTTTCAAAGTGGAGTCACTCAACCCTCAAACAATAATGTTGATGATTAATAATGTGTTCCACCTTTCTCCTAAACCATAACCAAGTGATTCATGCCTTAGTGCAACCAAAGCTATATATACGCTGGCAGAGGCCATTCTAGGCCATTTGCTTACTTTCTCAACTAAGACACTTAACTGTAACTTATTCTCCTCAAACTTTTAATTATTCCCGTAGCTTAGAACATTAAGGTAAGACATGGTTATGATGGTATTTTGATGGTGAGAATCCCTAGCCAATAAGGCATAACATTTAAATTTTATTACTATTTTTTGCTCGCGTCTTTTTATCTTTATTTTGTGAAGCTAAAAATATCTTGTTCGATTTATTTTAATAGTTTTCAATTTCATATGTCGAAAAAATAGTAAAGCACATGTGAACCAATATTCATATGTCGAAAAACAATGAAAACTGGATATGAATATATGCGTCACATAAAATAAAAAATCATTTGTTCAAAAAGGTAATGAACATTTTTATATGAATATTTATGAAGAGATATTCATTTAACTTCTTTGAAAGTGTAAGGACAAGTCGCACGAAACATACTGACGGAGGATAGACTGATTGTAGAATAAATGTTAATAATCATGAATAGGGATCCATTTGTCTAATGCTTATGCTTAGAGAAAACAAAAATTGAGATTGTTTAAATATTCAAACGCAACATAATTTGGCCAACGGCCGGGTACCAAGCTAGTTAATGTTATGTACATTTCCTTATAGTATGCTACTTCGCTATATGTATTGAATTTCTATATGGTTTGGAATAAGATTGGAAAAGAGCTAGCTATATCCTTGCTCGATTTCTGTATTGAATTTCTACTTGCTGTTGTCATCTTGTTCCCGCCTTCTGCAAGTAAAGACAGAAAACAAAGCTCCATGCCACACTTCACGAAATGCAGATGCAATCCTTGCTTAGCAGTCTCAACACTTGACTGCAGTTTAAGTTCGTTCAAGCGAATGTACCTCAGAGAAAATGTGTAACATAGGCACGCACCTCTTTTTACCATCTCATGTTCAGTTGCAACCTGAATTTGGACAATCTTGGCTGGCTAATCAGAGCATTAGCATCCGTTCCTGCAAAACGAAACACAAAACTCGACCGCAGAGCTGCTTCAACAGGACAGACAGCTTAGCATCATGATTGAATGAATGCCCTTGTCAATAAACAGGAGCTGAAGAGAGAGGAAACCATCTACAAAATGGAACACTTGAAGCTCTATACAGAGTTTGTTTACCCCCCAAAAACTCGAGTCATTCATAGCTTTCAAAAATAACAAGCACGAGGCTCTCGATAAAAGTAAAAACAACAAACACTAGCCACGATCTTGCAGCAATGAACATAGTCAGTCAGGTGAGACTATCTGCCTCCACTGCCTCCAAACCGACCATCATATCCTTTTTCTTGTACAGGCTTTGGTCACTCAGGACAAAGTCAGCAAACTCAGGAACAAAACATGTATTAAAAGCCAATGTCCTCAAAACCAGAAGGTAACAAAACATGTAGTAAAACGAATAGGCAAGGAAAACAAATTCTTACAGATGAGATAAGTCCCCACAGTTTGCGGTTGATGATGCGGTAGCAGCACAACATTGACAGGAGGAGGAACAGGTGGAAGAACCTGAAAATGTGAGGGCAAACGTCAAGGACGCCCACATTGTTGATTACAATTTCATTACTGAGTTAGTTTGCTTGTGGGATTTGAGTGTTGTATTTGGCACCCAAATACCAAGTATTATGTATTTGGTGAAAAAACATTGTTTGTTGAGGTATACAAATCCGTGGGGCCCACGGATTTGGATATTTTTTTAAGTTCCAAATCCATGGACCCTACGTATTTGCAAATACCACACTATGAAAGGCAAATTTTTTAGGCCCAAATATCAAATGAACTCAATTCATGATAAAAATTCAACTAAACAAACAATATTATCTTTCAAATACAAAATGCAATAAATCCATCATAAATCCAAAGGTTTTCAAAACTCAAAAGCTCATTTTTCAAATCCAACAAGCAAATGAGCATATTTGGAATAGAAAGAGGAAGAATACTGACGACGAGCAGCTTGGCGGCTGGTCTGTTGGACACAACAGGCGCAGCAGCAGCTTCCGTCGTATGCAGCTCGGAGTTTTTCGTAGTTTGGAATTGGGGTAGGCCAGCAGGATATCCTAGGCTGGAACAGCAGCCAGGGATGTGAAAATTCATCATCAAAGACGCCTTCCTCCCCCGTCCTCACATCGTGATACAATATAACGTCGAAGTCATTATACAAGAAGACAATTTCCGGGTCGTCTGGATGCAAGCAGGCAAAGTAGCAACGTTTACGACTGTAATTACATGATTTTGACGGCTCTTTCAACGACACTTGATATACTTCACTCCAAGATATATGTTGGTGGTCGTCGTCCTCTTCCTGTCTCCAAACAGTCAACAAGGGAGGTGCAGCTGCAGAGTTGTCAACAAGTCGAGCTATGTGCAAAACGCCTTGCGAGATTGAGATATCAAAAGGTTCCCATGAAAACCCAGGATGATTATCCACACGGTATGGAGGTCTATCGAGGCGGAAAGGATCAATGCCAAGAATTGGAGGAATTGCAGCAGATTCCGAGGCATAGCAAAAGAACCTGCCGTTGCACGAAACTACTTGATCAATATAGGTACTATATTTACCGTCAAGGACAAGAGCCCCCTCGGTCCAGGCTCCAGACTCTGAACAAAACACGTCTAGTTTTGTAGAGCCATCCCCTCCCCCACCCTCTCTATACATACACACCACCCGAAACCGATACTCGGAATGAACAAATACTTGGCCATCTCCAAGATCAAGCTCGGGATTAGAACGAGGTTCACAAACTAACCTCGCAACCATTCCAGCACGTTCCTCCCGCGACCGTTTAGGCATTAAAGGAAGGGCAACCCATTGCTTGGTAAACGGATTGCAGACAAACCAAGACCTGCCCATTCCGGGATCACAGACCCACATCCCGCATAGAACCAAGTCCTTGAAGCAATCGAAAACACGGAAAGCCCCTTTGTAAAAACAACGAGGCAAGGGGAGGAAGCTCAGGATAACGGATTCGCGATCCCTTGAGCGAATAAGCAGCGATGGGTATCCTTCGCTCATCCTCTGGTGATGGGAGACGAAACGGCGGTTGAAATAGGGATCTGAGATCAGAGAGTTCCACCGCTTGCAGACCAGTTTGCAGCGGAAGGCGGACCTCGGGTCCGGAACGCGAATTACAACTTCTAAGAGGAGATCGCCTCCCAGCTTGCTGTTGATGCTGGAAGGAGACGGGGACGGAGACGGAGACGGAGGGTTTGGGACTCTAATTCTATGCAGTTCCCCTGCCGAGGAGGAGCAACGGAGAAGACGCAGATCCCGGGGCGCCATAGTTTGGATTGATTAACGCCGCTGGAACTGGAACTGAAACGGCTTGTTTTCTTTCTGTCCCATCCCTCTATTTATTTGTAAAATTTTGAAGAAATTTCCTAGTCCTTTGGGGACACGGCCGGCGGCCGGCTACTATATATTTAGCATCGTCGGATTAGGATTCCAGTCCCCAGCTTTTCATTTTTCAGCATTTTGAAACTAGAGCTCTCAGAGTGATTTCCGGATGGGCTGTGTTGTAAATTGTAATAACACAACTCATCAGAATAAATGTTGCTGTGCGTTTTGGTTTACACAGCCCAGTTCTCGGTGGCTTACATGGGCCAGAAGAAATAGATTTTTGACATCATTTGGGCCTGATATTGGTGCTCTCATTTGTAAACCCAATCCCACGATCTTTGTGGTTGCCCACCATGAGACAGAGTGATTCCGCTTCCCATAGGTTCTAATTACCACCAAAGTTTAAATTCCTTTATCTTTCAAATAACTTTCTAAACTGGCTGTTGCACTATGTTTATAGGTTGTCATAAATTAATCAAATTCTATATTTAAATAGATAAATAAGTTCCAAATAATAATATGCTTCAACCTAAAAATTTGAAGTAGTATCAATTTAAGGTGTTGCGTGGTGTGATTACACTTCTTTGCACGTAATCGTATTCTCGAATTCAAAACTTTAGTTCGCATACCAGATTACGATTTTACCCTTAAGGTTAGGCCCAGGCCAAATAATGTTCGGTCCACTACAAGTTAAGGTCAATGGTGGCCCCAAAAAAGAACAAGCGGCCCGATTCCGGGAGACAGTTGTTTCAATATCCATTATCCTACCTAACGTAGTTTGGAGTTTACTATAATAAAAAAAAATCGGACAGCAAAATCAATATCATGCTCATACCCCTATCGGTACTCGAGTATCAATGGTTTAATTTATCTTCATAACTCCAACCGACATGCTAACATTCACACTTATGCTAAAATTACATTAGTGAAACAGACGGTGATAAATCATTCAAATGCAAACAAAGATAATTTTTTGATAAGGGTGACATAAATTGATTTTTTTATAATTAGGTACTACTATATGGATTCAAACCTGATTGAGTTTTTATAATTAGATGCACAAAATTAGAATGCATAAAATTAGTTAAAAAAATAAATTTCACGAAAATATTATATATGTTTTATAAATATCAAATATGATGAGAGCAACAATGATAATTGTAAGATAAAATACATAAGCCTGTAAGATGATAAGTAAAAATAACTTTTCTCTCACTTATAATATGTCCTTCCATCCCTTATTTTCTTTTACAATTGTTCATATTTCCCTTATTTTCTTAACATTTTTTAAATCCCGATAAAAAACAAGCATTAATTATACTTAAAAATAATTAAACTCTTTTTAATATATATGCTTATATATTGACCATAAATGTGGCAATACAAAAAATGCATATATTAGTATAAGTAATGAAATTTTTATTTCTAAACAAATACCAAACATAAATAAATTTTAGAAAACGAAGGTTCTACAAGTTGTAAAATTATACATTAACGCACCATATTAAGATCAAAATCCGTATGTGGGTATCTTGGATTGAGATTCTAAAACAATATATAAACAACGACAATGAGTCTCAGTTAGTCCAAATTAAATTTCAGAAATTAGCAATTGATCTTACAGTAAACTTCATGAACATTCAAAGTGTCAACTTTAAATTGGGATGAAGAAATTTATCCAATAATGAAGTATATATACAAAGAAACTCTCCGTAAGATGTCCTCATCTGAACAACATGGATTCATATAAGATAGAAAACAATATACATGGACGTGGTATACCTTTGTGACATGGTTTGTGATTAGAGAATTCAAACAGTATAAGTGAATGTGCTAAGTATTGAGAATTTTCAATATATAGACACACCACATACGTACTCACTTATCAATACAAAATATAATAAATTTAGAAGGTCTAAAATAGTTTAAATATATAGATAAATTGAATTAATGTCAATGATAAAATGAAACTCTCCGGCCAACGGGCCGGGTAAAAAGCTAGTTGCATAAGAAAGCCTTTCTAATGAATAGTGAAAATTCTGGAGATTGGGAGGTCCAACGTGCACTCTGGAAATGAAAATTAAAGATTAGAGAGGCAATTAGTTAGACTACCTTTGAAATTGAATAAAAAGACTTTTATCTTTTAGTTAAGTAGTTCTCGTTTAGCTTTTTGCATAATATTTTGGAACATGTGGGTTTTAAGAATTGTGGAGTATTTAAATTGGGATAAGTTGATTCCTTCTTTTTATGTAGTTACATTTTTTAATTCTTGTATTGTCTTTTCAGAGTGATTTTATTCGAATGAAAGATTAGTCGGTCCAATGGGATGATCCAGACCGAATCGAGCTATATATGGTTTGATCCAGACCGAATGGAAGTAATAACGATTCGACTTTGGTCCTTGATTTAGAATAAATTTTGGTCCGGTCCGAGGATAGTTTGGTCCGGTCTTGGACCGAATCGATCGATGCCCACCCTTAATTGTTGTCATCGGATAAAAAAAGGAGAATGAAAAAAATGAGAAATGTTGAATCTACAAATTTTTGTAATGAAAATGGAGAGGGAAACGCAGAACAATGCAACGGAATATTGCATTCCAATAAAAATACCTATGAATTAATTAAACATAATATCACCAATAACTAGTACCAAATATATTACGTACAAATCATGCAAAGACTACATAAATATATCATATTGTTTAAAATATAAATATCGATAAATATAAATAATACAAAATAAAATGTTCCACTGACTGTATTCTTTTTTTCTGAAATCATAATTCATTTAAGAAACTTTGATTTTCACAATATGTGATTGTATGTTTGAGCCATGTAGTATTTCATTTAATCAAAAGCCTAAAAGATGTTTAGAAGAATTGAGATTTGATAATTGTAATATCCTTAAACTATCAACATATGTTAATGCCAGCTCTTAACAACTCCAACTTTTTTTAAGATATATATTAGTTACTAATTAATTAGTATTTTACAGTTTATGTGTTCTTAATTGTTATTCTTTTATATCATTGTTGACCATAAAATTTGAACACATTAGATGTTGGATTTTATGATTCCATATTTGCAATAGGATAATCGCTTGAAGTTTCTAATTACTATTTTGATGCATAATTGTCTTATTTTCGCTTGGATTTAATAGAGAAATATAATACCAGTAGATATACAAAATAAATGAATACCCCAAACCACTATGAATGATAAAGAATCCGAATTAAGTGATCAGAAGTTATTCCAATGGTTCAATAGCACCCAATTTATGGGCAACTGGATTCCATTTCATGTAACTAGTGGCAATCAACTTAGACTAAATTCTCCATTGCTTTTTCAAAGAATCCCAATGGTTCTTGAACTGGACCTTGTTTAACATGACACCAGACCTTGTGTATAATGAATCATTAAGGTGTATCCATCCCTCCTTTGGACAAATGAGATCCACGTTTATTACCAACTAAAACTTGCTCCAAACACAGATCAGATTAAGGAAGTTTGCGGGATTCTTCAGAAGAAGTCCAGGAGAAGTGTGGCTTTCTTACAAGGTTTACGATTACGAAATTGTATTGAAGGTTATACCGGAAAAGTTAGTGGTAATATATTTTGCACTAAAACTGTGGTTTAACGGTAATTAACCCGTTTCCTACCACAGAAACCGTTTATCATTTTGAGTCCGATATCCGGTATTTCCGATCCAGGCAGCCGATAAGATAGGGTTTCCTAAACCTTGCTTTCTAAATCTAACTGTCCTACAGTAGACATTCAACGGAGAAGCGCTCACTAACAGCAACCAACTACTAATTAACATACCCTCAAAATAGTTGCTCCAATTAATGTGCATCAGTACTTGTCCCAAACGACGCAGTTTCAGGGGTTCCATTCCATCATGCTAGTGGTAGCTACAGTCAATTAACGTTCAGGGGCTACGGTCAACGTGCTTGGTCTTCGACTTCTAATTCTATGCTACTGGGGAGTCGGAATTCAGAAGAAAGAAATGAATTAATGGGGAACCAAATCCACTCGTCAATCATTAGTATTCATCATTACAAAACTGTGTTTACAGAAGGGAGTTCCTCATTTCGATTCCATCTATACAACAATGAACAGCTCAATTGAAATTGGAATCAAGCCAACAATTAAGCCACTATACCCAGATCAATTCACGTCACAGCGGAAGATGGCCAAAATACCAAAGTGTAAGAAGGGCGGCCACAGCAATCAGGCAAATGGTTTGTAGTGGTCTGGGTTTGATTGCTACGACCTTTTCTAAAACCATCAGAAAAACGACTGTCATAAGAAGAAACATCAACGCGAAAGAGAGGATCACATTGAAAGCCGCCGGCGACGATTCCACGCGAAAGTGAGGGAAGAAGATGGTTACTAGGGTGAAGAGCCCCAAAAAGTGCTGGGCCAGAAAAAGCCAGATTATAGCAGTGAGCATTGTGGCCAAACTGAACAGCACTCTATGTTTTCTGACTTTGGCGGCTACCTGACGCGCCAGACCGTATAGCATGCCGGCGAGTATCACCGGAGGAAAAGTGACGTTGTCGAACAGAGATGCCTTCCGGAGGGGGACGAGCAGAGTAAAGACTATCACTAATAGGAAGGTGAAGGTGAAGGTGCTACATGCGCTGGAAGCAGATGAGGAATGAGTATCGTGCGGGTAAATTAGGCCCCAGTTGTCCTCCTCCGGATCGCCTTCAACCAACTTGTAGATGTAGTCCTCTGCCAGCCCTTCTCTTCCCAGCGGCGTTCCATGGGCGAGGATCAAGTGTGCGACCAACGACTTCAAGTACCACTCAGCGTACTTCCCGGGATTAGCGCCGGAATAGGCGGCGATGTCTGCGTCGGAGATCGGCCAGCCCGTCTCGCCGACGACCCAGGGAATGTTTCCGCGGCCGGGTGCCGCCGATAACGTAGGGACAGCATCCATGTGCTGGACTCCGGTGGCGAAGTCGTCGCCGTTTGCCCCTTTCAGGAACAGAGCCCATCCGAGCCTGAACTTGTTGTTCAGATCAAGAATCTCCAACAATGTGGAATTTGTTTCCTCTAAGAACTGCAGCAACAGTGGACGGATGAGCTCCTCGCCGATCGGCTCCTCGAACGCGGCAGGGGAAGGAGGGAACGCCGCCGTGGAGACTGTGATCAACCGGATTCCGATGCCTCTGAGTGCGATTAGGATGTTGCGGAAAGCGGGAATCGGGAGCGGGAGCTGGGAGACCCGGTCGCTTTCGCCGACGGAGATGGAGATTATGGCGATCTTGCAGCGTGGAAAGAAAGGGAGGACGTGGGGGCGGAGCCAGAGAACGGCCAGAGTGCGATTGGAAGCCAGGGGAGCGAGGAGCCCGTTTGGGATCGAAAGAAGCAGGGAGGCAGTGGTGAAGGAGACGGCTCTGATGACATTGGGGTTGGGATGCGGAAGGCCGGCGGAGGCGACGATGGCAGAAGGGTTGCCGCCGGTGGAGGAGGATGGCGGCGAGGTGAGAGTACAAGTGTATGCGGCACCGATGGCGGCGGTGGAGGAGTTGGTTGCTCCGGTGGAGGAAAGAGAGAGTAGGAGTAGGAGAGAAATCTGAGTAATCATTGCTTCTTGCGTCAATTTCTTTGATTTGCGTCAATTTCTTTGCTTCTCGGGAGCCAGATTCTGTTACAAAAACGCCGGCGGCGGATGATGCTGGCTGGCGAGGGATTGGGCGGGAGCGGGAAAGAGAGAGAGAGTGAGAGGAGGTGAGCGGGCCGGGTGAGTTGGGCCTCTACTCGGCTCTGCATCTCAATTCTCAGCCCATCAAATTTAGCATTCATTTCTTGGCATCATTAATAATACACTAGCTTTTACCCGACCCGTTGGTCGGATTAATTTCATTTAATTTGCTATAATTTATGTTAATCAATTGATTCATATATTTAAATGATTCACTCTTTTAAATAACTTATATATAATTTGAAAGTAATTTTTGTGATGATTATTGTTTGAGACATTTCATATAATTAGTTTATAAATACTTTTTTGTACATAAGATCATCATAACATACAAATTTATATATACTGTTCATATTTAAGAAGAGAATTTTTCCACTTTTTATTATCCACATAAATAATTTAAGAATGATAATTTGATGAAATTCAGTATTATTAACATATTAAACTTACCTGGCAAGCACAAAAAATAGGCAGCAAACGCTGAAAACCTATGGAACATGCCAAATTTCTAGCTACTGAAAGCAAGTTTTGGATTATTGTTTGCAACTTTCAAGTTCTTTGACCATTTAACCTTGTTAATTGTTCATAAGGAGAAGTTGTAACACACTTTGGTTGAAATCATAACTAACCAAGACCAAACTTATATATAACAGGATGGTAAAAAAGAATATGGGAAATTCCAAAGAATTAAGCACCCTGCTAAGTCTGACTGCCTAAGAGATTGATAGAGTAGGAAGTGCTAGAAGCACTTTTAATTTTCTGAAATGGTGACATTTATTCAATCTAATATGTTGAAGGCTTTAATTACAAACTAAAGACACCCTTTAAGTTGGGGCCAAAACAGTAGAGCTCGATGGAAATAAGAAAGATTATGATTATATGATTATACATACTGCAAGCTCCCTTCTTTATGGACCAAAATAGTTGCTGTTTTCAGACATTTAAATGAAGCACCTGCAGAAAATTCTCTTGCTCAATCATCTGTATACAACCTTGTTTCTATACGGCTTTCATGGAAAAATCTGTTGACATAATACATGTATATGCCTGTAATCAGTACCATGCTTATCCAGATGGTTAAAGCTTCATTTCGGTTTCCAATCCACCTGAGTCCGTGTTACATCTCTGGTTCTTATTCCCAAGTGATGCAGCACCTTAGTTGTTTGCTGTTGGTCTGCACGATCTCTAATTCACCATGATATCAGAATCCTCATGTAAGCATTGAAAGTCTCCTTCATACTGCTGTAAGCAGGGCGCATCAATGACAGACCTTCCGCTTCGAGTTTGACGAACCCACCGACTGATCAACCACATAAATTCATAGGGACCATGGCATAACATCTTACAACAAATCGATAGTCGTCTACAAACACTGTAATCCAAAAACTCACAATGGACAAAATGAAACTATATGCAATTAAACAAAAGAGAACAAATCAAATTTAATACCCTAACTCTATAAGAATATAGAGCAACCCAGTAGGTAGAGGTCAAATTTCCATATGAAGAAAAAAGCTTTTGAACAATAAAAGTGAGATCGTGTGAAATAATGAAACCAGAATACGCAACATATAATAACTTCCTCAAACTCAATTGTTTGCGTTAGCCAGGTAACTTGTGAGAACTATGTTTTGCTACCAAACAAACACATTCCCCATGGTTCCAAAACAGACCAAATGTTCTAGAAAAATATCATCGAAAAAAAGAACTCAGTTTATTATTTGTTCTATATTCCATTCAAGTACCAAGAAGGACAAAGAGAAAAGATATTAAAGCGTAAACCAGGTTACCTAACAAACTTGTCCCTTTGACCAAGCAGGTACCAGGTCTTTACCCAATCTTACATCTTGGGAGCTGTATACATCACATGCAAGTTAGTAAGAAATAGATTTCGATTAACTCATGACCCAAAATTGTGGATTCTATCCTCCTTTCTTATCCCAATTTCACATCCAAACTTTAAAGTGGTTGATACTATCATGTCTAGTGCCGGCGCAAAGCATATAACCAACAACTTCACTATAAAGCCAAGCACACATTACTTGAGAAAATTTGAGCTGAAAACAAAGCTATTCAGCAAACATATCTACATGACATAAATAACTAACTGCAGGTTTTATCTAAACACAATCCGCCCTAGATAAGTTTGACTCCTATGATCGTGTTTTTGGGATTCCTTACCAAAATGTGCTCGCACTACCATTTCTTCAAAACACCACAGCGAATCGCAGCACTACCAGTCATGCATATTCTCTTTCTAATTTCGACTTCAGTACATGTTTAGAGCAAAATTTTAGTATCAAGGATTCTCCTGTTGGAATAATTAACACCGAAAGGCTTGTAATTGCATATTCCTAACTAAGTCTTTGAAAATAATTACGTGGACAATGAACGAAGGTGAAAGAACCAAAATCAAAACTTGTGCAGGGAGGAACAAATACCCGGGAATTGGTGGGTACGCATCCAGTCTAAGCGTTCAGCCTCAATTAACGCAAATGCATTCACCATATATTGTTGAAACAATTTACCAGATAATAACAGAGAATTCGACTCCTGGAGACGGGTTTGAAGACGATATGCATAGAAATCACACTGGGTTATCATTTTATCTCCTACACTGATATTACAGCTACTGTGACTATAGCTAATGCATGGATGCCACCCATCCTCGCCATATGGGAATAAAATTGGATATTGTAATGCCATCAGACTTGGATGGTATACGCTAATCCTTTCCATTTCTGAACCCTTCTATTGAACAATAATATCTGGAGAAAATGATTGCTCTCCTGTTTCATCTACAATCAATGCTGCAATCTCATTCGCAGAGGGCAAATCATATTCTCTACTATTAATTTCACGCTTAGCCAATAGTTTCAGTTGAAGCTCCTGGACACCAGAGTTTTGTATCCTATCTCGCGCAGAACGAAATGTACGTACCAGGATATTATTGTCATCAAACATATGCTGGAGGCCTTCAACAATACACTGGCGCAACGGATTCTTGGCAGGATCAGTGGAGTAAAAGTCCATACGATTCTGCACCTCGTTATCTGAATCGTGAATGTAAAGCTGTGCAAATTTCGGACTATCCCCATCACCAGGAACCAAACATCCTATTCGATGATAAATCTGACCACCGATTGAATATACATAAACTCCACGACCATCATTAATAGAGTGATTGACTTTACCTCCGAGAGAAATAAAGCAAAAAACCCCATTATAGGCTCTGATGTTAGTACGAAAGTGACGCGCTAATGGTGTATCCCCTTCAAGTAGAGTTTTAAGAAATTCGGGCACATCTCTGCGGGGAGGCAATTTCACTTTACCATGTTTGCAACATAAAGGAAATGCAGGCAACACATCATTCCGTGTAGATAAAGTACTCTCGAACCGCCACATAACTGCTCCACAATGTTGACACGTACATGAAGGTGGACCAATATCAAAAAATTCAACCAACGGAAGACATAGTGAAATAGATAAGTAATATTAATAAATTTTTGTCACAGTAATTCATAAATTGAATGAGTTTGAGAAACTGTGAAGCCGATTTAGGCGCGCTACAGTAAACACAATTATTAAAATAAATGTTCTCAAGGCAAGATAGATTGGTATACCGCTCATTTTAAGTAAGAATAAGTCAAATTTCAGGAAACACCAAAGTTTGTTCATAACACACAAATTTGCCGTTGACACATCAACATCTAAAAACAATCCACTATTTGCATAAGGTGACATGAAGCGTACATCACTAAATTATATGCATGGCATAAATGGGTACATTATATGTTCTAAAACCAAAATAGGAAACAAAATATGTTGACCAGAACACAAAAACATATATCCAATGTACAAAAACTAAACCAAAATAGAGATGAACCATTTCATGTATAATAGTGGCCATTAGAATCCACATACTTTGATTGACTTCTGTAGGAAAGAAACTTCGGCCACGTCTCTTTCTATGCAGATGAATACGTCGAAGTAATCGACTTTGCTTTTGTAATAGAAATCTAAACTCCGGCTCCAAAACTATGAACAACACCAAAACACATACGATATTAAAGAAATAAATAAAGATTCAACAATCTAGAATAGCCTAATTTGTAAGACTTGCTACAAAATTTAGCAAACAACAACCTTGGTGTTCAAAAGGCAAGCCCCTCCTATGAACCTTCTGTTTCAAAATATGATGTCTTCTCTTACGGGCGACTTGGGATAGTATTCGCCGAAGTTGAGAGAGTTGGAATTGTAAGGCAGCTTCTTCTGCAGAATTTAAATATAAAACCATGTATTACTCATTGAATAGATGAACTAATTAGAAAAATTAAAACACAGATAACACACCTCTCTCAAATGCTTCTTCCTCTTCAGCAGATAAAACACAGCGTTGGTACTGATCTCCAGGATGAATAAACACTGCTCGACGTTTACCTAAACAAATGAGATTCAAGGGAAAATATTAATGTCAGTTTGCATTGAAGCAGTTGCGTGCTAAACCATGACACTCACATGGTACAGACGATCGATAAATCTGTGGTTGGGCAGATGGGATGACATTTGCACTATCCATATTAAATTCTCCAATAACCTGATGCAATCTGAAATAGAGGTCGTGGTAAATGATGCACCCGTTCCAGTAAATTTTGCAGATGCCATTCATATAAATTAATTAATTGTTACAACAGAAGTTGAACTCCTCACCAATTATAAGTTTGTGCGAGTTAATGACACATACAACACATCACACAAACATAACAGTCGAAAAAAAATATAACTATATAAGGCATAATTTAAATTGATGAACAAAACACATATAACAGAATGGCTTCCAAGCTTGGGGATGCAAAGGAAGAGCGAGAAGGACAACAATGTAATGGCCAACACAAATATATGTTTATTTCACTGATTTTGAGCTGAGTGATCAAACTTGCAATTACTAAAACTCTTTAAAGCCTTCCCCTGTTCCCATTAGAGCGATCAGCCGAACTTGCAGACCTTATTTTTTGGCCACTCGTCTCTATCAAGACTCAAAAAAGTGTTCGCATTTCCCCTTTTCCAAGCCGATTCTCTTGGCACCACAATGTCCGATCACCTTCCCCAAGATCTCGTCACCAAAATTCTCGTCCGCCTGCCACCGCCGAACGTCTCTTTCTTTCCTCTTCTTTCTCTGCGGCCCGGAAAAACTCAGCTCAAAATCGGCAGTCGGCTGCTCTCTGGAAGACAGTCTAAGCGAAGTGGAATTTAAAGTAAGCAGCTTTGTTACTTTCAAGAGAAAGGGAAAAATCAAAAATCCCCTTTTGATCTCTAGAGAATCCAATCAACAGAATGAAGCAAGGAAGGTAAGAGAGAATAAAGATAACGGAATGAAGGGAAAGAGTGGAAGGAAGGGAAATCGGAAATAAAAAATACAAATTAATACAAATTAAATGAGAACGTGGGCGTGGAAGGAGAAAAAAGTGGGTAGTGAAGAGTTTTTTGGTTCTGAAATCAGGCAAAAAAAAATGAGAACGTGGGCGTGGAAGGAGAAAAAAGTGGGTAGTGGAGAGTTTTTTGGTTCTGAAATCAGGCGGGACTCCTTTTTTTTCCCGCTTAACACTCTGCCACATCAGCTTCCTAAAATCACTCTACGGGCAGGAAATTTTGAATGGGGGGTGCAGTTTTACTTTTCAGCTATAAATTATACTGTTGATTATTAAAAGTACTTGGTAATCTATCTTTTATACACGCATTTGTCTTCCCTTCAAGTCTCCAAAACGGGGTAGAACTATTGTTGCTACAGTCCTACTTAACTGATACTTAAGTGCTTGATTATTAAATGAGAGTTGAACATTCTTAATTTCTTTCGGTTGCTGTAGTCTCATCGTTAAGCATTATCCTCTTTTCTTTGGAACAGGAGATCAGAAGAGCTTCTACAGCAAAGTTGTATACAAATGCAGTTTTGGCAGCAGCTGCTACAGACTCTGCCAAACTTGCTAGTTGTTACTGGATTTTATTTACACCAAATATAAGCAGAAAAATCACTAACCAGAGAAGGAAGCAGCAGACACAAAATAGGCTCGGTCAAAATCGGTGGACCTTAAAATCGTTTAAAATCGGGATTAAAATCGTTAAAATCGTAAAATCGTATCAAAATCGGGATTAAAATCGTATAAGTACAAAATAGGCTGTTTGAGCGAATTTTAAAAAAGCGGAACTGCTTTGGCAGAAAAGGCAATGATGGGGGATCTTCTCAAATATTTTTCCTATTAAAAAACATTTGAAAAGCAAAAAATAACCAAATTATGGCTCGGTCATTCTCTTTCCCTTCACCCTATTGAACTCATCGATAAAATAGTTTTCCTAATATTGTACGTGCGGAAGAATTAATATCATTAATAACTAATTAATTGATTAATGAATATATTTTTACCAAGCCACTAGCATTAATTATTCGATTGGAGTTCATATATTTTTAAATCATGAGCTCTATCATTTCCCGGTGAATTATTTGAGTTGTGCATTAAATAACAATTAAAATGATGATCTTGGAACATTAATCTTGAGAATTATCGTTTTAAATATTATGTGTCTTTGTGTTAGTAATGGTTTATCTTATTAATATGATTATATGTTAGTTTCTATATGGAACTTAAACTTCTACGATCTTACGATTCCGATTTTACCCCAGTTTTCGATTTTACGTAAAATCTCGATTTTGATTGCTTTGCATGTAATGTGATATTCAAGTTGAATGTCGAAATTAATAAGATGAATTCTTCAGTTTACATGGTGTGTGATTTGAATGTTTGGCATGCTCGCCTTTGTCATGTGTACACACGAATTGTGAAGAATTTAAGCAAGCTAGGACATATCCCTAAACTCTCAATGAATGAATTTGATAAATGTGATTTTTGTAGCCAAGCTAAAATAACGAAAACGCCCCATAAATCTGTGAGTAGAAAATCAGAACCCTTAGATCTGATTCATTCTGATATTTGTGAACTAGATGGGGCGTTAACTAGGTCTGGCAAGAGATACTTTATCACTTTCATAGATGATTGCTCTGATTATTGCTTTGTTTATTTGATGAAAAACAAAAGTGAAGCCCTTGATATGTTCAAGGTATTTGTGGTTGAATTTGAAAATCAGTGCAATCGAAAGATAAAAATACTTAGGAGTGATAGAGGATCATAGTATGACTCTAATCCCTTCAAGGAATTCTATAGCTCACATGGTATCATTCATGAAACCATGGTAAAGCTGAGTGGAAAAATAGGACGTTTACAGAATTAGTTGTGGCTATTTTGCTCAATTTTGAGCTGCTTCTTCTTGGTGGGGTGATATTTTGTTAACAGTTTGCTATGTTCTAAACCGTCTTCCAAAAACAAATAGAAAAGAATCACCCTATGAGATCTTGAAGAATAAGCCACCTAATCTGTCCTATTTAAGAACGTGGGGCTGTTTGGCCTACGTAAGAATTCCGGATCCTAAGAGGATTAAGTTGGCTAGTCGAGCATATGAATGTGTCTTCGTTGGCTATGCGGCCAATAGTAAGGCATATAGGTTCTATGATTTGAATGCTCGTACTATAATAGAATCCATTGATGCTGATTTCTTTGAGACACGATTTCCATCTAAACGAGACATAGTGGGGGTAATGTACTACCCGCTATTAGAGATAACGGAACTAGTGGGGGTGTTCGATCTGAGGACGAACTCAGAAGAAGTAAAAGATCTAGAATCTCTAAAAAATTTGGTGATGATTTTACTACAGTATACACCCTCGAGGATCCAAAAAGTCTGCAGGAAGCATTAACTTCCATAGATGCAGACTTTTGGAATGAGGCCGTTATAGATGAAATGGAATCGTTAGAGGCTAATAAGACTTGGCATCTAACAGGTTCTAAAAACAAAACGGAAACCTGATGGTGCAATCGAAAGGTTCCGAGCTCGCCTAGTAGTTAAGGGCTACAGGCAGAGAGAGAATATAGATTTCTTCGATACCTATTCACCCGTATCTAGAATAACATCCATTCGTGTCATGATTGCTCTTGCTGCCGTGAACAATCTCGTGGTACACCAAATGGATGTTAAGACTGCTTTTTTGAACGGTGATCTAGATGAAGAAATCTATATGGAACAACCAGAAGGGTTTGTTATCCCCGAATATGCCTCGAAAGTCTGTAAGTTAGACAAATCATTATATGGCTTGAAATAGGCTCCAAAACAGTGGCATGAGAAGTTTGACATTCTCGTTCTCTCACATGGCTTTAAGGTGAATAAAAGTGACAAGTGTATTTACTGCAAGTCAGAGAATAACACTTGTACTATCATATGTTTGTATGTAGATGACATGTTAATATTTGGTACAAATATTCGCGTGGTCAATGAAGCGAAAGCCATGTTAAAAGAGAGCTTTGAGGTGAAAGATATGGGAGAAGCGAAGTTTATGCTTGGAATCCAGATAACTAGAATAGCAAATGGTTATTCTCTAGATCAATCTAGCTACATAGAGAAGATCTTGAAGAAATATAACTATTTCGACTGTAAACCTGCGTGTACTCCGTATGATGCTAGTGTAAAGCTATTTAAGAACACTGGAGACAGTGTAAGACAATCAGAATATGCTAGCATCATTGGCAGTCTCCATTATGCAACGGATTACACTCGACCAGACATTGCATATGTCGTGGGATTGCTTGGCAGGTTTAAAAGTTGTCCTAGTAGATGACTCCAAGGCCACCAGCAGATATGTTTTTAACATCGCTGGTGGAGCTGTGTCTTGGAAGTCAAAGAAACAAACAATCCTAGCTCAATCAACTATGGAATCAGAGATGATAGCACTAGCAATGGCTAGTGAAGAAGCAAGTTGGTTGAGAGGATTGTTGTCATAGATTCCCCTATGGGAAAGGCCGGTCCCTCCGGTATTGATACATTGTGATAGTACCGCAGCTATCGCTAAAGTTGAGAACCGGTTCTATAACGGAAAGAAACGACAGATTCGTCGTAAGCACAGTACTGTAAGAGAACTCTTAACGATAGGAGCAGTGAGGGTAGATCATATAAGATCCGAACAGAATCTAGCTTATCTTTTGACGAAAGGATTACCTAGAGAGAAAGTCCAGAATACCGCCAAGGGTATGACACTTATGCCATCGAACCACGGACTACAAGTGATGGTAACCCGACCCAATAGACTGGAGATCCCAAGAAATGGGTTCAATGGGTAATAACAAGTCATGAGTAGTATGCGAAGAGTTCATGCATAGTGAAGCATGAATCCCAAAGCAATGGAGGTTGAGTTAATAACTCTTAATGAGATCTATACCCTATGTGGAGTGGAGTACTTTACTTTGGGGGTACTCCTGATAGACTCACCTATGTGAATGTGGGAGTGGGGCCGCTCCCTATGGAACTTTGGAGGCACAAAGTTGCTAGAGCGTTCACTAAACCAGGATAATATGCATGGCCATAAACGCACGGGCTAAGAAGAGAACACAAGTCAATGAAAAGATCCGGTGTGCTACACTGTCTGAGATAGGGTTCGGAACTACGAGTCACCCTTATGAAATCGGAAGTGTAACCACTACACTAAGGTTCAAATCCTCGCGATACCTTAGCTTATGCCCGATCTTATGGAACTGTTGATGCTCAGAGATAGGGCTGGTAAGTGGTTAGCCAGTTAATGGTTTAACCGGTAACCATACCAATAACCGGCGGTTACTGGTTAACCGTTAACCGGAGGTATCGGTATAAGGCAGGAGAAATTCAGCTGTCGGTATACCGACCTATACTCGGTAAGTAACCGCCGGTTACTTGGTATAACCGAGTATACCGATAGAAGGCAATACCCCTCTCCCCTTTTTCAATCAGTTCCTTCACTCCACCTGCTCTCTCCCTCTTCATCTCCCTCAAATTCTCTCTTCCTTCCACAAACAGAACCTTCACCGTGAGAGATTCTGTGAAACCCCCTCCTCTCTTTCTCGATTTCTTGATCCAGACCATGGCCGTCGATTCGTCATCGTCAAAGGGATGCGTCATCGCGGAGAGAGGGCAAAGAGCGATGGGTTTGCTCGCCCAACCACCAACTCTTTCCACTCCTCTGCCGCCGTCGTTGGAAGAACCCAGAACCGAGTCTGGCGCATCGCTCTCCCTCTCGAACACAGCATCCAATTTGGCGACTCCCTCTCCCTCAAGATTCCAGATCCGGCTCCATGCAAATCCCTTGTGCGGCGGCTCTCTCTTCCTCTCGACGTCAGATTCGGCGAGATGCAGTCTCCCACCCGCAACGGTTCTCATTCAGTCTAGATTCAAGATCCGGAGCGTCGCCCACGACTCGCTCTTCCTCCCTATTCTAGATCCCGGCGCCATACAAACTCCCTTGCGCGGCGACGCTCTTCCTCTCAAGAACAGATCCGGCGCCATGTTGTCTCTCTCGAGCGGCGGTTCTCAGTCCCTCTCGATGGTGCCCACACACCGCCAGAAAATCGGATTCAAGCTTCATTTTCCACTTCTCCAATCTCTCCTTACCCTATTTACCGGGTAACCGGGTTGGTAACCGGTAACCGGCTATTCGGTAACCGGTAAACCGAATATTTTCCGGTATCGGCAATCAACAGTGCTTTGTTATGATTCGGTGTACCGATAACCGGTTAATCGGTTACCGGTTAACCGGTAACCGACCAATTACCAGCCCTACTCAGAGATAGTTTCAAAACTATTCAAGTGGGGGATTGTTGGAAATGTATATATGAATAGCTTTGAAAGCTATAGAGTCTCAAGTGGAAAAACTATCACATTGGTAGTTTTACTTGGTGAAATATGTATAAAGATAGGAGCCTCTCTCCTAAGGGCATGCCCCTTGGGGTGACCCACTTTTGTGGGAGAGGGAGGACATAACGGACCACCACACACACGTGTGCGCGCCGTCCTTCCGTCCGACCGACCGGTCTCTCGATTGGTTGGTTGGTTCACTTGAGACTACATATATATTTTTTAGAGAAATTCCGAACGAAATTAATTATGTGATAATTAATTATTAATCGGTTATTCTGAGGAATATTCTAAGAATAATCGATTAAAAAGAAATATTCGAAGGATAATCCCGCAGGATTTATCTTAACCGACGGTTTTAATTAAGGAAGTAATTATCTTCCTTAATTAATCTGACTTATTCCCCAAGCAAGAGGGTATATTCCTAGGGGTTCGGCTCCTATAAATAGCCGCCTCCCCAGCCCCCTCTTAACTCATCACAATGAGCATAAACACAATAGAGAGAGTGATCAGAGAGCTCCGGTTTTCGCACAAAACCGCGAGTATTGAGAGGAGTTGTTTTATCCTGGAGACGACCGGTTGATAGTCTGTCGTGCGCATCGAGGGCAGTGCCGCGAACGTCTTAAAGAGAGCGACCTAATCCGCGACTCAGCTCCAGATTCGGTAACCTCGTTCTTGTTGTTGTTCCGTTCCTAACAGTATCTTCCACCTCACCGCAAATACGAAGAGGAACCTTGGCAGAAACTGGGGCGGGTTTGGAGATCTTGGTCTTGGGAAGCCAAGTGATGGCCGTCTGAAATGGATGGCCGATTTCCACTGTGGCGGATTCGAGCTTTTTGGTGGCAACGATCGGATCTATGGCTGCGCGCATCACCTAGGTTGCCTCTTCCTTAGCCGGCGTATCGCGTGTGACAACAGCTAGCATTGAAGTCGGCTTCTCCGCGGCCTGACAGGAGATGGCATCTCCATCGAAACTCTTCTCGGCACCCTCTGTATTGGTGTCCATAGAAAGTCCGCAAGTATTGAGGAGCCCCAATCGGCGGCGTAGTGGATGGACTCCTAGCCGTCGGAGCCTCCCGGTCGGCCCTTGCCTTCAGCTCTTTGGTTGTGCGCTCTGGTGCGACTTCATCCACCTCCGCGCCACTCTCGGCCTTCTACGAACTGTAAGAACTTCTGGAACGCAACCTCCATCAAGAACTATGAAGAGTTCAATGGGGCTCTGGTACCAATTTGTTGTAGGCGTGGATCTTGTCACCGTGATTAACGTAGCAAGATCGAGGTTAGAAAGAGATTTAGACTGATTGAGAGGAGAATTGGACAGAATTGGTAGATTTAAAGTTCCGGGCTAGAATTCTTTAGAGAGAAGAGGGATAATTTTGACGAAACTTTGATTAGGTTTTTCCTTGATATCCCTAACGATAGAGCTAAAGTACATTATATAGATACGAACTCGAAACCCTAATCGGCTAAACCTAATAAAATACTAAACTACCCTTACACCCCTAACCGTACCCTCAACAAAATACCATTACATAAGAAGCCAATTAAGGGTTGACTCGGACAAACGAATTCCAGTGCTGGCAACAATACAGTAACACTTGGAAAGGAAATCAACAAATTTAAATTATCTAACTTGGGTTGGGGTACTGTTGTGTCCGATAGAGAAGCTGAAAACCTGAGTTCGTGTTCTTATATAGCTGCTGTTACAAGTAGTGTAGCTAGAAAGTAGGAACAAACGTAACAGAATATGAGAAATATATGATGCACGTTTAACAGAAAGAGAGTGTGGCTAGCAATGCCATTACTACTTATCACGCCCCCGCAAGTGAAGCCTCGAAGAGGTGAAATTCGGAACTGAAAAGATGGAACGGGAGCTGATGAGTAATGAACTTGAAGGTGCTTCTTGGCGATCAGCTGCCTCTTGGAAATTGACTTGTAGACAAACTGCTTCCCGGTGGAATTCTCGATGCAGAGGGAAAGAACCCCGAATTGGCCCCAACCCAATTCTTTCCTGATGGTGTAGTGGAGCTTGACGTCCTCGTAGGCCTGCCCGAGGTTGGTGTCTGGTCTTCCGGCCGACTTGGGGCTCGGGGGAGCGAGGATTTGGGATGGCCCGCCCTTGCTTATGCAGTTACCAAGTTAATATCCAGCTGTTGCATATAACTTATCAAAATTCTGGATCAGCCCGTGGAAGAAGAAGAGGAGGAGAAGAATTATGCCGCCAGTGGTTGAATTGAAGTGGGGAAGGCTGGGGTTTGATGAGAAGAAAGATTCAGAGATGAGGAGGCAAGAGGAACAACGGGAAGGAAACCAAGGAAACAAGAAATTCCAGAATACATATATATGATTAAAAATGTCGAAGAAGGTAAGGAGAGGAGCATGAAAACTAAATTTTATTGTAGAGAGAAGAGATTTGAGTGATTGTGCGGGAGACAAGCAGAAGGAAAGCAACGTAGGAGTTTGAGTTTGTTTCGAAGAAAAGAAAGAAGGAAGAGGAGAGCGACGGAAAGGGAGAGGAGAGCGAGTATGACTAAGTGTATGCCGGTGCCGACGGCGGTGGTGGTGCTGCTGGGAGGGAGAAGTAGAGAAGCGGAGACTAAATGGGAATAAGGTTCTCTCTGGAGCTTTGAACAGAAAAGGCAACTTATATGAGTGTGGAGGTGAGAAAGACGCGAAATTGGAAGAAACCAGTTGGGGGAAACCGAGTCAGTGGAGATGAAGAAGGTGGAGGAGATGGCTAAAGAAGAAATTTCCATCGGAATTGCACTCGAGGAAGGGATTGGGAGAGGGATTCAGACATGATTTCAATAGTAAGAAGAAGGAGAAGTGGAAGCAGAGGAAGAAGAAGAAGACAAGGAGAAAGACTTGGAACAAAGTAGCGGCTGAACCGCCTCGGTTGACCTCCAAAGAGGCTGGCTCAAATGAAGAGTCTAGCTATAGCGATCAGCGACAAGAAGCATTCAAGGTGGACAACAAATGGGTAAGGAACGGCTACTGATTGGGCAATCTATTATCTCTTTTGTGGAGGAAAAGGAAACCTATCAATCTAAAACAAATAAAGGAAGAACAATGGAATTGTTTAGGAAAAGCATAGAAGCGTGATTGTGACGGATCGGTGAAGGCTTGTCAGCCTGGAGAGTGGGCGCACATGGCAGCGACGGGAAGAGAATAATGTGTTTAGGGTTACTGGATTGGTAGGTTCTTAAGCAAAAAGTTTTGATACCATATCATAAACCAGTTGGTCCCAATAACTCGAATTGTTGATTGATTGTTCTTATATAGCTGCTGTTACAAGTAGTGTAGCTAGAAAGTAGGAAGAAACGTAACAGTATATGAAAAATATATGATGCACCTTTAACAGAAAGAGAGTGTGGCTAGCAATGCCATTACTCCTTATCAGTGTCTAGGGGAAAATGTTTTTAACACTCGTACAAAGTAAAAGGATATTTCAAGTAAATTACAAATAAAAGAAAGAAAAAAGATGATGAATTGATTTTTTTCTAAATTAAGAAAAAGAATGACAATATGTTTTTTACTAGATGTCAAAACAGAATCCGATCCGAATAACCCGCCCGATCAACCTTACCTGTAACTCAACCCGCAACCCGAATTGACTAAAAGTCAAAAGCCCGCAACCTGGCCAACCCGCAACCCGATTAACCCATAATCCAACTAACCCGCAACCCGATTAAACCCATAACCCGATTGACCCGAACCTGACTAACCCGTGACCCGCCCGATTGACCTGGATAATTACTGTATTATAAAATTAAAGCATTTCAACAAATTTATCAATTAAATATAAATAGAGTAAAATTTTGTATTTGATAAGTCTAAATTCTTTTTTTTTTGGTGAAAGATAAGTCTAAATTCTACTAACTATGAAATACAATATCATAACCAAACCTTTCAAACTAATATAATAATTACCCAAAATAAAGTTTAATCAATTTGATTAATTGGTTACAGATTAACCAAATTTCGCGGGCTGCTCCTTTTCCTGAAATTTTATCCAATAAAATAGGTCTTCTATGAACATGAAAATACTGGGTACAGAAATTGCGGAAGAAGAGAACAAAAAATGTGGATTATGGAGCCAAAAGTTAGGAACGAAAAATGAGGATTGAGGGAGGCGGGAATAAATAAGAGGTGGGAAAGCTGTTGGAGCGAAAACTAAAAAGAGCGTCCATGTTAAGCGGGAGGTGGACCTAAGGCAAGGGAGGGTGTGTCGTCCGACACACCCTCGCTCGAGAATTTTGTGAAAGACCTACATATTTTTGGTACAAATTTTTTTATTTCGAGATAGCCGACACACCTTCAATAATTATAGCCGACACACCTTCATTATACTCGAAAAATTTATTATCCGAATAAATCAATCTTAATCATAATCCTTTTTAATTTTGTTTAAAATAACTCATAAATCATAATCCTATCAATTCCTATTTAAAAAAAAAAAAACTCTCAGCCCATACAATATACATGTGTGATGTGTGTTAGGCTTCGGCCTATAATTAAAAGAGAAAAAAACCCATAGGCCTAATAGCCAATAGCCCAGGCGGCCACTAACTCCCCATCATTACCTGTTGCAACGACAAGCTGCGAAAGAACATTTTTGCTATGAAGATAATCAAGAATGATCTTCGAAATCGGTTGAGTGTCCCATTTATGAATGATTGTTTAGTTGTGTATATTGAAAAAGATTTTCTTTGCAGTATAAGTGATTAAATGTATTTTAGAGACATTTCAGCAGATGAAAAGTCATCGTGATTCGTTGTAAACATGACATTGTGAACTTTATGAATTAATTTTTTTTACTTTCTACTTAATTAATTAATTATTTTATTTCATTTAATTATTATTTTATTTTATTGCGACACACCTCTCCGACAATCCTGGGTCCGCCACTACGGGAGTCAAAATATTTGGGAGCAAAAATTTTGGACAGGCAAAACCTTCTGGCGGGGACTTTTAATCCGTGTCCCAAATATCAATTGAAAATAAAGTGTGACTTGTGTGGCCTTTTAGACTTCCTATTAGAGAATTCTAAAAAAACTTCCTATTGGAGACAATAATTCATGTGCCTAACTATTAATTTTTGTGATAAAAAAAAAGAAGTAAGTGCATCTTTATTTTCATCTAAATTTTAGAAAGATAATTGCCACATTGAACATAGAATTAACTGTGAGTAACAAGTAGTCATTGGAATGGGAGATATAAAATAGCTAAATCAAGGGCTTAATCAAACACATAACAAGGATTGTTGTTTCTTTCTCTTTTTTATTCTATGGATCATTATAGACAAACACATAAATAAAGATTATTGTTTGCCCATGCGCATCAAGAGTTTAATCAAACACTGATATTTTTGTGAGTTAACGAAAGTCATTAACAAATTTTACCATTGTCCAACAAGGCAATTCATATACTGAATCTTAAAAGCCTAAATATTAGTAAGTAAGTAACTCGTATTTGATTAGTGATATCTATGTGATATGTGTGTTTAGCATGTATAAATTTAAGATATGATACACAAGTCATATATACAATAAAATATTAGCCATATATACAAAATCTCAAACCAAATTAAATCCTAAAATATGTCGTATAACTAACCTACGGGTTACATAAACAATAAGTCAGTAAGTTTAATCTAACCAACCTACAAGATATATGACTAATAGTAGGCCAGTTTAGGAGCTAGATAATGAGCAACTAATCAAATTGGTTTGCAAACATACAATTAAGTTGTCTTATTAGCTTAAATTGAATTAAGTTTTGAGCCATGCACATATTGAAGTTGTATCTATCTTACACCATTTTGTTTCATCACATGAATGTTCGTGTAGTTAGTTATTCTAAGCTTTTGTTTTAAACTAAATATGAGTTTTGAATTGTTTGTGTTATGTACGCCTTTTAATTTGTGGTTGTAATACAACTATTAAATGGAAATGTTGATCTTACCATAACTATTAACTAATGTACTCTACCAATTCAGATTAATTATATAGTAAGTTTACAAGTCATACGATTGCCATAATTCAATAATTTAAAAGACTACAAATCTAATTCATAAGTAATATACAAGTTGAGAAAAATTGTCTAAGAATTAAGAAAAAATATTTGAAATAAGTGCAATAAATAATGTGTAAGTTGTAACAAATAAAAAGTAAGTAACACAATGCGGTAACCCGAACAACCGGCAACCCGATCCGTCTGCAACCCGCCTAACCCGTTAATACGCCCCTGGGGGGTGTATGTTATCAAAGTAACGCAACTAACGATTAAATCGAGGGATTGATTGAACTCGAATCAAGAACGAAGCATTCTTAATACGAACTTGGATAAAACGGAACCAAAAGGACGATTCCACACCCTTGGGAACACTCGATTGTATTAAAAGGTAGTTGTTCGACCACGATTGCATGGACTATTCAATCGATACACTCGATTGTATTAACGCACCTTTCGTTCGAGACATTCCAAATCTCCAATCTTTCAACCAATTCCTTCCCTTGGTAGAAAAACATACATATTTTCATGTTATGGAAGCCTTTGGATTTGAATCACATCCATGCTCCTCGAATTGAGCTCCAAAGTAGGCTTCCCAAACTCGTTTCCCGACAGCCAAATTCTGGCAGTTTTTAGCTTTCTAGATAGCAACTTTGGACGTGTGGAAAATGATCTTCTAAACTTTTCTCGATCCACCAAGCATACCATCGTGTAGATAAAGTTCTTATCTTCAGAACAAGCTATCAAACTCGAATTTTCATCGAGCCAATTGTGAGAACCAAGCCTCTAAAGTAGGTACCTAGACACTGTCCCAACACTTTACCAAAAATCAGAATTCTTCATGTGAGGTGAGATGACTTCTTTGACAAGTAATTGTGACTTATAGATTGATCCAATTGGGATCATATCACTCGTAAACTGACTAACCTGCATCCCGACTAACCCGTAACTCGATAAACCGGCAGCCCGAACGACTCGTAACCCGATTAATTCACAGGCCGACTAACCAGTAACCTTACTAACCCGAACACGACTGACCCGTGACCCGATGAACCTGTAACTAGACTACCCGTAACCCAATTGAACCCAACCCAAACCCGCCTGAACCCGCCCGATTGACACCTATCGGGAACAAAAACCAATTGTTGCACCAGCAAAGACATTGACATACTAGTCTAACTCAATAGATAAACCCCGATGAAATTTTACTATCAGAACTAGATTTGAACCCGACACGTTGACCAGATGCATTTTATAAATTGTATAAACAAAAATATCAATTTGTTCAAAACAATGAGTAGCAAAAGTCAAGCCGTTTTCATTTGTATTTGGTAGCATAACTGAATCCAAATTGTTTAGTTACTTGTAACATTCAAAAGGATTACCATCATAGTTTTTTGTTCTGACACCCTAACATATTCATCACCTAAAATTCTTAACATAAAAGACAAACCTCCAACCAAGGAGCCAACTCCTAAACTTGTTCAAATTACACTTCTATTTACTCCTCTTTGATAGAAATTACAACATATTTTCTTGGCTTTGTTTGGTTACCTCTTCCATGAGTAGATCATCATCTCCATCAATAAAAACGCCTTCATCTCCATTAGTGATACCACTATATCAATCATCAATGGTCTCTTTCTTATTCTATTGTATTCCAATGATCTCTTTTCTCTTCTTATATTTGATCGAACTAAACATATTAATTGTAAAATATTCTCGAATATAAAGCACCATTTTTCTAAAGTAGAAATTACATCATACACATAATGAATATTTTTCAATATTTGCATCTTCCGTTATCACTGGTATCATATGAGCTTGAAATCAGAACAATATATATCTTTTTAAAGGGCCAATGAATCGGTTATCAAGTGAGACGATACTTACCATAAATGACTAGTTGTTTTCTCGATGGTGATACCTTGGACAACCATTGTCATTAATAGTTGTATGTTGATCTCCCTATGAAAACATTTAGAACATATACTATTAGATGCACATGGAGCTTTACGTTATCGAATGCCAAATAGACCATGAAACATAAAATTTGTAATGCTTCATCAAATCCCCTTCCGTCCGTCCCAATCGACGCCTGCGGCGTGCTGGCAATCGTGGGAATGGGTTGGTCCTTGGAGAGCAGCGGAGTCAGTCCCGCAAAAATGACTTGGTGACCAATGAAGTAGTTATGGATGCCAGGGAGATCCCCAAAAAGGGTAAGAAGCAGCCAAGCAAATGGGCGTGCAAGGAAACTAATCCAAAGATGGAAAAGGTGGTGCGACCAGGCAAGGAGGGCCCTTCCCACCGTCGAAGGCTGCTGTTAGATGACTCGCAGGATGATTTGCTAGATATGGATACGCAACCACCTGTTGAGCCCAGAAGTGATGATGTGCATCGCATGGCTCGGAAGGGCGGTACCCGTCTGCGCGACCCAGCGCAGGTTCAGGAAATTTTACCACTATCACCTCTTGCTATCTTGCGTCCTAGGACGAACCGCCAACGGCAAACTTGGCGGTGTGGTGATCGAGCTGCGAAGGAAGAGGCTTGTGAGGCAGCTGTCAAACTAAAAACTGATCGAAAGGGGAAAGGGAAACTGCTGGTGCAAGACTCAGATTTTGAGGAATGGGAGCCGGTTTTGACTAATGAGCTGTCTAACAGTCTCTCTCCCACTTCCCCAGTTGCACGTTTGTGGGAGGAAAAGCAGGTGTATGTCCAAGTGATGGCCGAATCAGATGTCACACTATCGGATGGGGAGTTGAACTCAAGAGCCGAGCACCAATTTCGGGGTCGGGTAGTTCCCGCCAGGTAGTGACCGGTTCATTGCCCTGGGATTCTGGTCGTGTTCAGCAAGTTGTCCTTGCATACGAAGCCCGAAAGGGTTCTGCTAATGTGGTGACGGGGCAGATGGCGAACCAAGATGGGAATGAGTCGGGTCTCGTGCTTGATTAGTATGGGACCAATGCTACTGTCCGCGGAATTGGTGTGCGGAAAGATCATTGTAGGAACTGAGTGGAGATCTAGAGGATAAACCCATAGCCAAAAAGCAATTTGTGGAAGAGAATGATGATCAGGAGCATAATCAGGTGGAGGAAGCCAACCGAAAATTGCCCCAGGCCGATAAATGAGGCTACTGGCCTGGAATGTGAGAGGAATTGGACCATCCCTCACATTCCAAACTGCTTTAGGTTTAATCCACTCGAATAAATCGGAACTTGTTTTCTTTTCGGAAACAAGGTCGTGCCGGCGTGTCATTTCCCGTCGTATGGGGGGGTTTAGGTTTTTCTTCTTCGGATTGTTGCTTTGTAGATGTTGTTAATGCATCTGGTGGTCTAATAGTAGCTTGGTCCCCTGGAGTGGATGCTTCGTCCCATTCGAACTTTTTCATTTGTGTTCAGATTAATGAAGAGAATTTTTCTTATATTGTGGTATGTGTTTACATTAGTTGTAATGAGTCGATAAGAGCCGCCCAACTGACTCAGTTGCAAGGCATTTGCATGGATTTTGACTTGCCTTTTGTCGTTATTGATGATTTTAATACGACGTTACATGTTGGAGAAAAGGATGGCGGTAACCCCTGGAATATGGGTCAAGCGCTGGCCCTTGCTAATTTTGTACATGACTTAGGTCTCTAGGATCCGGGTTATCAGGGGGATCAATTCACCTGGACGAATAAAAGGATGGGCTCAGCTTGTATTCTTGAACGGCTGGACCGTGCCCTCTGTTCTCAGGCATGGATTGATAGATTCCCGGATACTCTTGTCAAACATTTCACTGATCAAGGCTCTGACCATATAGCTATTCTCTTGGCAGATAAGGCTTATGCCCGTAATAGCCGACCCCTCTTGCGCTTCGATGCGCTCTGGGCTGATAATCCGGAGGTCCGTGCTATGGTGCATTATGTTTGGCAGGAAGAGATTCATGGATCCCCTATGTACCGTCTCTGGAGCCGACTGATTGAGATGAGGTCCGGAAGGCAATTTCTGAGGGCAAATTGGAAGGGGTTAAGGTCGCTCCCTGGGCACCGAGGATTTCTCACTTGTTTTTTGCGGAAGACTCGTACCTCTTTCTCAGAGGGAATTTGCAAGAGTGTGAGAATCTAATTGTTGTGCTGAATGAATATGAAGAGCTCAGTGGCCAGCGTGTCAATCTGGTTAAATCGACGGTTGTTTTAGTAAGAATATCTGGGGCTCCCTACACTCATTGCCCAATCTAATTTGGCCACATTCCGGTTTGTGGAGGAGAAGTTGGCGGTTCGTCTGCAAGGGTGGGCACAAAAGACGCTCTCGTGGGCTGCTAAGGAGACCCTGATTAAATCTATTGCCTTGGCCCTCGGCATTACCACTGCATGTTATGTCCTGCTTTAAGCTCCCTCTCACCCTATGTAGAATTTTGGACGGGCTTGTGGCTAGATTTTGGTGGGGAGTGGAGGATGAGCATTCGCGTATCAGGTGGATGTCTTGGAGAAAAATGTATCATAGTAAACACGAGGGGTTATGGGATTCCAACGTTTTGAGCACTTTAATCATGCAATTTTGGCGAAGTTTGGGTGGCGTATCCTATCGGATCCACAGTCTCTTCTGGCTCAAGTATACAAGGGCAAATATTATCCACGTACAGCGGCACCGGAGGAGAGCACAAAACCCCAAAATCAGCAAGACGTTGAATCCAAAAATCTCTGAACTGACATCCGACATTGCGCGGTACTCAGCCTCTGTGGAGGACTTCGACACCTTATCTTGCTTTTTGCACCGCCATGAGACATAGGCCTCCCCCAATTTCACACACCAGCCAGTAGTGGAGCGACGTGTATCAATGCAGCCTGCATAGTCAGAATCAGAAAACCCAGACAAACTGAACATACCAGTGGAGGGAAAGAATAGTCCAAGCTCTCGAGTGTGTTGTAAGTAACGCAATATCCGATGAACAGCAGCCAAATGGGCATCACTGGGCCTAGCCATAACTGACTAACGATCTGCACCGCATAAGAGATGCGGGTATGCGTCAAGTACAAGAGACTTCTTACTATGGAGCGATACTGCGACCCATCAGCAAGAGGAGTGCAGTGTCCCGGCCGAGCTTCAGGTTCAGTTCCATAGGAGTTGAAATAGGTTTACACGTATCGAAATGAGTGTCATGTAGGAGATCATTAATGTGCTTATGCTGACTCAACAAAATACCCTCATAAGAACGAGTCACTTCGAGTCCCAGGAAATAAGATAAGGAGCCAAGTTCCTTCAAATTGAACGCAACATGAAGACCATCAGTTAGCATCTGGATACCAGCCGCATCATCCCCAGTAACTACCATGTCGTCAACATAGAGAAGAAGCGCTACCAATCCTGACGGCGAGGACAAAGAAAGAGAGATGGATCAATAAAGCTCTGCTGAAAACCCTGGTCAATGGTAGTGTGCTGAAATTTCTCAAACCAGGCACGGGGTGCCTGTTTGAGCCCATAAAGAGAACGATGGAGAAGACAAACTTCATCCTTAGTACCCGAAGAGTAACCCGACTGACGTTCCATATACACAACCTCCTTAAGATCCCCATGTAGAAACACATTCTTAACATCCAACTGCAATAACTACCACTAGTTCATAGCAGCTACCGCAATAAGAGTACGAACAATCTGCATCTTCGCCATCGGGGCAAAAGTCTCTGTATAATCAATCTCGTACTCTTGAGTGAACCCCTGAGCAATAACACGTGCTTTATGCCTCTAAATAGAACCATCCGGGAGCATCTTGAGGGCCTAAACCCATTTACTGCCAATAACCGGAATCTCTGGAGGGGCCCGAGGCATTATGGACCACATGTTGTTTGCATGAAGCGCATCAATTTCTACATCCATCACCTTGTTCCAATTGGGATCAAGAGTCTTCTGCTTGTACCTGGTAGGAACCACAACAGAATCAACATGAAAAGTTACAAAATCACGCATATGCAGCGGAGGTTGGCCTCGCGTAATGCGATTCGAGCGACGAGGAACCACGGGAGATGGAGGAGAGTCCAGCAAAGATGGATCTGACGAGGATGAGGTAGAAGGAGAGCTGGCAATAGGCAAAGTAGACATCTCGGAGTCGGAGTGGTCCGACGAGGAAGACGGCGAGATGAGAGATGGCGGGGGAGTCGAGGAGGAGCTCATCAGGTGTCGACAAAAACCCAGGAAGACACAAGGTGGAAACAAAAGACTCAGACTCAGAGGTGGGAGAGAAGAAAGGAAGGTGTTCAAAGAAGGTGACTTTACAAGAGATACAAATGCGATCGAGAACCGGGGCAAAACACGAATAACCCTTGTGAACATCACTATACCCAAGAAAGGTGCACCGAGCTATTTTAGACGACAGCTTCTCATGTTCACGACAAGGAAGAAGAACAAAGGTAGTACAATCAAAGACTCAAAGACGATTATACTAAGGATGGACAGAATGAAGAGCGAAGTAGGGACTATGATCCCCAAGTAGCGGAGTAACCTGATAATTCATCAACCGCAGAACAGTAGCAATAGCCTCCGGCCAAAAATGAGGGGGAACCCCGGACTCAAGAAGGAGAGCTCGAGTTACCTCAATGACATGGCGATTCTTCTGTTCCACGATGCCATTTTGTTGCGATACGCCAGGACACGACTTCTGAAAGAGCATACCGAGGGACCTGTATAGATTCAGTAGATCAAACGAACCATATTCCCCTCCTTCATCAGACCGAATAATCTTAACATACCGATTAAATTGGGTCTTAACCATTGCCAAAAACTTAGTAGCCACCGAAAGAAGATCAGACTTCAGCCGAAGAAAGTACACCCATACATACCGAGTGGCATGATCCAAAAAAAAAAGAGCAAAAAACCTATATCCATGCCGTGATACCACCGAGGAAGGGCCCCTCAAATATGAATGGATGATGTGAAAAGGATCGAAGATGACTGTCACACTAGAAGGAAAGGAGATACAAGTGGACTTCGCCTCTACACAACTAGTACAAGCAAGTTTGGAGGAGCGATCAATCACATTATTATTATAAAAAGTTGGAGTTTAAACATTGAAAGCAACCGACCCATACCGGGATGACCAAGACGGGAGTGCCAAAGGCTCAAATTTTGATCACTCAAGCTAGAAAAAAACCGAACAAGAAGGAAAGAAAGGGGTAGACAAAGACTCCCTAGACACCGACGGAGACGCTGAACCAACAGATTGACCCGAGAGCTCCTCCAGCTCAAAAATACGCCCACGTTTACTCCCACGCTCGACTGGCCTCCCCGTCTTCGTGTCCTGCACAACACAACCAGAGGAGCCAAAAACCACACGATATCCTTGCTCAGTTAGCTGACCAACAGAGACAAGATTGGGTGATGACTGTGGAACATGAAAAGTATGGGGGAGAACAATGGATGACTGACTAGCTAGAAACTACACCACAATTAAACCCCAATTAGAGCCCAAGTTTTTAAACTCTAATCGGGTGCAGTATAGGGCAAGTATTTATATATCGACCCGGGCCGATCTTCCTACCCCTACTTCGGTTGTTGAAATCATTATCTAGCGATAAAACTTTGGTTTAAAGGTTTGCCAATTGAAATGAAAGAAAGCAAAGGTAATTTGGTTTGAAAAATCTTTTGTGGGAAAGTCACTTGGGTTTCACTTCCCCCTAACCGCTACCATGCTATGTGGGTTGGAACGATTGCCTTGGGCACGTTAATCATGAACCGCAGAGGAAAGCATAAGTGGTTGGAGACCACAATCCCAATTGCTAAACCGAGGTGAGGATGAAAGGTCGTGTCACTCGACCCTCTCAGTTTAGACAATCGGTAATCGACTTACTCCGTCACTCAACTCTAAGGTCGGACGGTTTAACCACAATTAATCGACTTGTTCAATTCAAGGTTGAGGGTTTCCCTAACTCAACCTAGTTTAGGTGGCTTGGAAAGCGGAAGGAAAACCAACTCGATTGAGTCTCCCTTAAAAAGGGGGATTTTCCTCTCTAAACTAGGATAAGTTGGCAAATTAGATTACTAGCACCTAAATGCACAAAGTTAGGGGTGATAAGAACAATTATGCACAATCCCTAGGATGCTAAGCACAAAATATACACAACCCCTAAGTTGCTAAGCACAAGCATGCAAAATCATGGTGAATAATGCCTCAAACATTAAATTGAACAATACCCAATATCAATCATCCAAACCACATACAAGAAAACTACATGGTAGAGTTAGGGTTTCACTACATCCAAGTGAAAGGAGGACTATTCCATGGAAGAAGTGGGAAGAACAAAAAGGAAAAAGGTGGAAACCATCTTTTGGGGATGCCTCCTCTCTTCTTCTACCTTGAGCTGGGATTTCCTTGGGGAAATTTTTCCAAAATCTCCTTTGAAGCCAAGCCCTAACCTCTTCTTCTCTTTTGGTTCTGTTTCTCTCACTAGAATGCTGAAGAAGGTGTTTCTCTCACAAAATGGCTCTCCCCTCTCTCCTCCTTGCAGCTCAACTTTTAAACCCGAGAAGAGCTGAGTTCACGACTTGAGTTCATGGCCGTGAACCATCAAACTGCTTGTGTTCACGGCAAGTTCACGCTCCCATCACTCACGTCAGTTCACGGGAAACTGCTTGTGTTCACGGTCTTAGTGACTGTGAACTTGCCTTGCGTCAGTAACCTTCGACTTGGTTGTGGACACATTGCGCTTCACGGTCAACTCCCCCTCTTCGCGGTCTTGCACGCCCGTGAACTCCTGCCTTTAGCCGTGAACTTGCTCTTTTCCCCCTCTTCTCCCGGTTTTTATCCTTTTCGCCAATCCTTCGACTCCGTGGCTGGTTCCACCTGTTAAATCCTGAAAAGCACTCAAACACGAAGAACCTCGCGTAAAACCAACCTTTAATGAGTGAATTTGGCACAAACATCTAAGCAAAACGGGGTCAAAATATGTGCAATTAGGCCCGAATCAATGACCGATCCATACAACCAACGCCAACAACATTTAGGTGGTCACCACTAGCCACTTGGAGAGAGATATGCTCAACAGGTTTCACATCATGCAATAACGTAGGATCACTAGTCATGTGATTGAAACAACCGGAATCCAAAATCCATGGTTTGAGATTACCTAAAACCTGAAGAGATGCAAATGTCGTGCTCAAGGCCGTGGGAAGCGAGCTCTGCAAAGCTTGATTAACCAAGCTTTCAATGGCCTCCACATTGATTGGAGACGTAGCGGGAGCAGATGGAAGAACTGGGACGCTAGGATTGGATTGGGCAGCGAACGCATCTAGAGTGGGAGAAGTCCAGCTTCTGGACGAGAACCTTGTGGTTGTTGTGGGCGACGATTACGAAATACGGGCAATCAAGAATGATGTGACATTGCTTCTTACATTAGTTACAGAAGTTGCACTGACATCAATGCTTCTGAAAATGCCCCATAGCATGACAATGATGACACTGGACAATAGAAACATTACGCCAAAATTGGGCTTTACCCACAGCAAAAGCTTGATCAGACGGCTGGGAGGACGGACCAGATGCGGAGAAGACTGCCTCACCTTCATCGGGACGGATTGACAGTTGCGATTGAGTCTTGAAGCGGGTTTTCTTCTCGGATAAGCTTTCACAGCACCCCTTCCATCGTAAGACCTTCATGTTTAATCAAAGTGGAACGGCCCGCCTCGAACTAAGGCCGTAGACTCAGCAAGAACGACATGACACGCGTGTGGCGGCGTTCATCCATAACTTCAGTAGAGGCTTCCTTCGTGCGGAGGGAAGCAGTGAGCAGGTCCTGCTCCGTCCACAGCTCCTGCCCCTTGTTGAAGTAACTTGTGACATCAAGGTCGCCCTGTTCGAGACGAGCCTGTTCAAACTGAATATCGAATTGGCGAGCAGCATTGTTAGCCAAATACGTAGACGCTAAATGAGACCACATGGCGTGAGCATCAAGAAGAAGACGAAGCTCGAGCACAATGGTTGGCTCAACCGACCCTAAAATCCATGACTTGACTAGAGCATTATTCTGATTCCAACGAGCAGTCTCTTGCTCCGTGGCCCCAGTAGTAGCAGTAGGCTTCTTAGACGTACCATTGAGAATTCTGAGAAGGCCACGACCTTCAACAAAGATGAGAAACTGAAACTCCCATAGTGCGTAGTTCTTGGAGTTAAGACGAACGGTGAGACGATCCAAATCAGCAGACGAAAGCTCTGATACCATGTTAACTAATCGAGCTTAGAGCAAAACGTAGATTGAAAGAGTACACAACACGTGATATACGTGGTATCCCCGAGATTCGGAACTAGTCCACGGGAGAGTATGATATTCTTCGCCTGCTATCTTATTACTGTATTCGATGATCCCAGCAGCAACCTTACAAGAGGTATAAATAGTAGGGCAAAAACCCTACTCGGCCACACAACACATAACCGGGCCGCATAAATAAAAGAAAGAACCAGCTACTGAAGTCCACTACGTATACACATAGAAATACAAGAGTTGGGCTCAGCCCAAAGATGCTAATACGTCAACAGTTGGTACAGGTAGCTCATCCATATCAAGTTTCCAAGCGTTGAATGAGTCTTTGGTTTGGGGGTAAAATCACTAAGAATGCAGTGCATTAAGTTGCTTACTGATGGTGAAGCATGTATGGACTTTGATGATGAGATGCCTTCTTTAGAAGGGGAATTTGATTATGGACAAGATCCAAGCTATGACTCTGGCAGTTTGTAAGGATTGGACATGACCAATTATGATAGGCTTCTGCATACTGGAGTAGAGGTTGAAAATATGGTTAGCTATGCCAATATTGTATTAGTTATTATGTAAATATTGATATATGGATAACCAATGACCTACTACATTAGATGCTCACTTCGGAGTTACATGTAACCCCTATTGCTCCATTATTATTTCTCATTCATATGCATTGATATAAGGATGTAGTGGTTACCAAAATGTGCCTATAAATAGAGCATATTATTGTATCAAAAGTGAAGAATGAATTAAGAAGAACTCTTCCCCTCCCTTCTCTTGTGTCTTTCCCTCTCTAATCTTCTCTTGTAGTTGTTTATATTTTCCATTAGTTTTATAACATGTTATCAGCACGAAGCTCTGCTAGCATCATGGTTCGTCATTGTCTCTCTACACAATCTAGTATATTGGAGTAACATCACAATATGATCAAGGTATGCAAATCTTCATCTTCTTTCATATCTTATTGTTTTATTTGTGTTGAGATTATCTCGTTCCAATATATTAAGATGGATGCTACTCTTTTCTCGTAGTATACCATCCATTGATATTTTATCACGTACATATATTTAGATTAAAATTTTGGGTTGTGTAATTTGATTTATATTATTATGTGTTTTACAATACATACATCGATTCCTTAAAATTAAATTTTTACTTTGACATTATCTCAAATTAAAATTTGCCTATGTAGTAGCAATAACAAGAAAAGTAATATAAGCGATGAGTTAATTTCTCAGTTCTCTGTGTTATCCTATTCTTATCAATCATACATTGATATGTAGAAAATGAAAGTTTCAAGAGGCCAGATATTCCCCAGAAGTGGAAATTGAAGAATCCAAGGGCAAAGAAAAAAGTGAACATGGTAACAAGAATATTGGTTATGTATGTTACCATTGTAATGGAAAAATGCGTTTGTCTCGTAGCCGTTGTAAGCAAAAGACTTTATTCAACAAAGAATCAAAGGGAAAAGCAAATTCATATATGCTCCCTCAATATTAATATTATGGAATTTTTGTAGTATAAGTTGCTATATTCTCCATTAAAGATGAAAATGATATTGCAATTGAGAAATTTTCATTCCCAAAAGTGAATGAAACAATATATTCCCCGAAGTGAATAGAGTTATAAACGTAATTATATATATGTAAAATGTATTGTTTGGATCTTTTCACCAGGAGTGAGAAAAGAGGAAGAAAATGAGAATTATAAATAAGTATGACACAACAATTATATTATCAAAGTCATGATAACAAAATGTATCTTTGTACATTGAAATGTATAATGAAAGGCATATATCATTATTTTTATCAATGTTGAAGGCATATATAAATTCAAAATTACCTAGTTAGCGATGGTATTGTTCCAAATAAAGCTTATTTAATTTTTATAATTGTAATATTATGATTCTTATTTTCTCTTATGTTTTATTGTGCCATTAATTTTTATGCATAATTTAATTTGATAAATTTTAAGTAGAACAATTAACTTGATAAATTCATCATTTTTGTCTTAAGTATGAAATATTCTCATTTATTATTTTAGCATGTTTTTGTAAAGTATGATTGTTAGAAAAATTCCATATAAACTATATGGTAGACAGGTAGAGTACATAAATAAGAAAAAACTTCCGAAGAGCTTATGTTTGGTTACTTGAAGTAACTAAATTATGTACACGTGATAATAATTTGTGATGATATTCGCTATGAATATGTGTTTACTAAGAATGCATCAAATCATAAATCCCCGGAAGGGCGAAATATGGTACAAAATATGGTAAAGCTCTAAAAGAGCTAATGTTTTGTGGCTTGAAGGACCCAAACTACCTAATGATGATGCATTACCCAATTAAAAGGATATTCACAAAATGAATATCTTATCAAGAAAATAGTGAAACTAATATTTGCATCACAAACATGTACTACATGTATATTAGTACTATCAATACACATAAAAGTATAAATCGGAAGTTTACAAGATTTGATAACTTGATAATTTGGTTGGTCCGGTTAGACCATCCCGGATCTTGATGTGGAAAAAATTCTTTGAGAATTCATGAAAACATCATAGGAGAATTCAAAGAATTCTTCAAGAGTTATTATGGCATGCTTGTTCTCAAGGAAAATAGAACAATTGATCATCGCTTGTAAAAGAGTTGGCAAATCTCTTGAGATTTTATGGACGTGTATGCAGAACAATACATAAGTCATGTGGATCATTTGTGAATTTTATGGGTTGCTGCATCAAATGGATGATCACATGTATTTTATCTAATCGCAACCCGATGTTTGCGAGATTGGTTGTCTCACTATGGATACATTTTGATTGTTATCCAATCAAATATCATTTTGCTTAAGAGAACAAGCTAAGCCTTCTCGTCTCTTGTCGAAGACATGCTAGCTGACAAGTGATAGTATTGGTTCGTATCTAACCAACAAGTTATCATAAGTTTCCTCCTTTTTACAAATGGTTTTGGTCAGAATCCTAACATTCCCCATATGAGAATATAAGAGTGTGCTGCATACATCCCAATTGCTCCACCACAGTATCTTAAGTTGATTCTCATTATAGATTAAGAATTTGTGTTGGGTTTGAATCCCAAATGGGAAATTTGTTTGCGAAATCATTGTTTTGATGGATTACTTTTTCAACATAAAGGGGGAGAGATAAATCAGCTATGCAAAGAGATGAGTTGGAATGAGTTACCATTGTCTAGTTTTGATCCTCAAAGTAAGAAACATGAACCTGAAGTTCATAAGATGAATTATTATTACCAACTGATAGGGTATCATAGTGACTAAGGAATTAATACCATGGCTAATGACATGGAGAAGGGAAGAAGACAAGAGGAAAAAGACAAGGCTGGAGAGCAGGGGACAAGCCCAGGCACCTGACGTCAGCAAGGACAAGGGGCAGGGGGACACCCTCTGCCAAAAGGACTATGAACAGTGTCAGAGAGTCTGAGGCGCCCGACCAGAGCATTTATGGCTTGGCAGGCGCCCAGACCACTACCTAACCCTCAATTGTGTATAAATAGGAGTTCTCTCCTCATAAATAAGATCATCTACTCTTTACTCTAATTTCTCTCTACTTTCCCTCTCTACATACTTCTTTTCTTCTGCTTCGGACGAGGAGGGGCGCCTACCCTTTCAAGGTCATGGCTGACACCCCAAACCCCTTGGACCCGAGCGACCCCCAGTCGATCGGGCTCAAACAATTGGCGCCCACCGTGGGGCCAAGCATGACTTTGAAAGACGCTTCCAACTCAAAGAAGGGGGAGGAAAGGAGCCCGGCGCCTACAAAGACGCCACTCAAGCAAGTTGTTGGTCGTGAAGCAATCAACCCTCAGCCACTCACCATTCAAGGCTTGGAAGCATCCGACGACGAAGATCCATCGGGAAACGGAGAAGGCGCGGGGCGCATGGAGGACCAACTGGCAAAACTCCGGGAAAAGCAAGCACTTCAAATGGCGAGCATGCAAGGCCAACTAGACCAAGTCATGACCGCATTGACGGCACTCACCAAAGGTAATGACCAGGCGCCTCCCAACTCACAAGAAGCCATGGAAGAGAGGAGGCGCCTCCGAGGAAAAATGCTGGAAGCAGAGGCGCCTCCCATGAACTCCCCAAGGGAGGGTGTAGGCGCCTCGCCAAATGAGGATGCAATGGAAGCAGACGACGATGTCTACCTGGAAAAGTACGCCCGACTCAACTATGGCGCCTTGGAGGAAAGAAGTTCTCAAATCATTAGGCAACCATTGTCAAAAGGAGTGCTCGAGACACCAATCCCACCAAATTTCGCAAGCATCGGCCTACCATCATATGAAGGAAAGTCTGATCCAGAGGATCACTTGAGTGCGTTCTGCCGTAAAATGCAACTTCTCAACGCGTCCGACGCCGCCTTGTGCAAGGCATTCCCCTCAACCTTCACCGGAGCGTGCAGTAGTTGGTACTCGTCGCTTCCGGAGGGCATCATTCAGAGCTTCGCTCAATTCGCATTGCTATTCACAACAAAGTATGCAAGCCAGAAGAGGCAGACGCTGACGGTCCGGGCACTTGTCAACCTTAAGCAAAGAAAGGGAGAGAGCCTCAGGCACTTCATGGGGCGCTGGTGGGAGGTTGCGTCCGATGTTAAAGACCTAACCCCTCCACTCATGCGCACCAACCTAATGGATGCCAGCACTAACGAAGAGCTAAGGCGCTCTCTGGCCAAAAGAGAGATAAGACAGGTGGCCGAGCTGGAGGAAAAAATTCAAAAGGCAATTCTCATGGAGGAGGCGCTAGGGTCAAAGGAGGAAGAGCAAGGAGGTAGCTCTAGGCGCCCAGCTCAGAGTGGGAGGGGCGAGGCGCCTAGGACCAGAAGGCGGAGTCCTGATCGACGGGATGATACCCGACGTCCCAATGTCTGGGTAAGAAGAGACGTTCTCGCAAATTCACAAGAGCCTCGCCGCGACCGCACCAATCGCGAGAACGTGAACCAATCTCGTGGGCAGGCAAACATGTACTGTGAGTACCACAACTCGCGCACTCACAACACCGTCGACTGCCACTACTTCAAAAAGGCGCTCAAGATAATCTCCGATCGAGGAGGGGTAAGGGAGATGATCCAAAAGGCAGATCAGGGAAACCAATCCCCGCGGGAACGCAGTCGCTCCCCAGTCGCCAGGCCACCAGTACAGGAGCGCCTAGGCCCCAACCCGAACGTCAAGGAGATAAGAACCATCGCGGGAGGGGAGCCTAGCCGAAAGAAGAAGCGCAAGGGGCAAGCAAGCGACACATGGTGTATGAAGATCGCAAAACAGGATGGTCCCGACCTGTCGTTTACATCACAAGACTATCCTCCAGAGGGCCCATCTGAAAGCCCTCTCGTCATCAACATACAAGTAGAAGGTTTCAAGGTGTTCAGAGTGCTGGTGGATAGTGGGAGTTCCGCTGACATACTCTTCTATTCTTGTTGGCGCCAAATGCAGACACCCCCTGAGGTGATGCAAGCTTCAGAGGCCCAACTTGTCGGCTTCTCCGGAGCGAAAGTAAAGGTGTTAGGAGCGGCGCGCCTACAAGTCAAGGTAGGAGATGAGGAGCCAAGTGCTACACATCCAGTGGACTTCCACATTGCCGATTGCCCGTCCGCATATAATGCCATTCTGGGAAGGCCTTTCCTAGCTAAGTTTGGAGCTGTAGCCTCAACCTGTCATCAAGCAATGAAATTCCAAACACCCCAAGGAATGGGAATAGCCAGAGGAGATGTGAAGACAGCGAAGGCGTGCTATGCAGCAACCCTACACAAGCCAAAAATACACACGATTGATGCCAGGCCAACAGAAGTGCCGCGACCAGGAGCGGTAGATTCAGAAATTGAGCTGCCACTAGACCCCGATGACCCAAGCCGAGTCGTCCGACTCTCAGCCCATTTACCGGAGCACATGCGTCTCCCAATGATCAACTTGTTACGGGAATACTCAGACTTGTTTGCTTGGAGTCCCGAAGACATGCCAGGAGTTTCTAGAGACCTTATGGAACATAAGCTCTCCGTGAAACCAGAAAGTGTGCCAGTACAGCAAAAAAGAAGGGGAGCATCGTTGGCAAGGAGGGTGGCCATGATGGAAGAGGTACAAAAGTTACTTAAGGCAGGATTCATCCGAGAGGTGCAGTACCCGAAGTGGTTGGCAAACACAGTGTTAGTCAAGAAACACAACGGGACATGGAGAATGTGTATTGACTTCACCTCGCTAAACAAAGCATGCCCGAAGGACCCGTACCCCTTACCAAGAATTGACCAGCTGGTCGATGCCACCTCCAACCACGAAATGTTAAGCTTTCTCGACATGTTTTCAGGGTACCACCAAATCCCTCTCAGCGAAGAAGATCAAGAGAAAACGGCTTTCATGACCCCGTACGGGAACTACTGCTATGTAGTGATGCCGTTTGGTCTGAAAAACGCGGGTGCCACCTATCAGAGGATGGTAGACAAAGTATTTGGAGAGCAGATAGGACGAAATGTGGAGGCGTACGTAGACGATGTGTTAATCAAGAGCAAGAAAGAGGGTGACCATCTGAGCGACCTCAGGGAGACGTTCGAGAACCTGAGGCGTCACAATCTGAAGCTTAACCCCCTCAAGTGTGTATTCGGAGCAGGTGCGGGTCAATTCTTAGGCTTCATGATCACTCGCCGTGGTATTGAGGCTAATCCGAAGCAGATAAAAGCGATTTCCGAACTCAAGTCACCAAGAACAGTAAAAGAGGTTCAAGCGTTGGCAGGTAAACTCGCCGCTCTTAACAGGTTCATTCCAAGGTCAGCGGATAGGTGCGCCCCACTTTTCAATTCTCTAAAGAAGAAATCCAAATTCAAGTGGACAGAAGAATGTGAGAAGGCGTTCGAAGAGATGAAGACTCTGCTAGTGAATCCCCCCATCCTCGTAGCTCCAAAGGAGGGAGAACGTTTGTTCCTTTACATAGCCATATCAGACGTGGCTATCAGTGCGGTGCTTGTTAGGCGTCACCTTGAAAATCTTGCAGATCAGCCGGTATACTATATTAGTAAGACGCTTCTCCCAACTGAAAGAAGGTACCCAGCCATCGAGAAGGCAGCCCTGGCATTGGTAACTGCCGCCCAGAAACTGAGGCCCTATTTCCAGGGACACACGGTCGCGGTACTAACTAACCTGCCAATGAAAAGAATTCTTCACAGCACAAGTGCTTCGGGACGTCTAACCAAATGGGCAGTCGAGCTAAGTGAGTTCGATATCCAGTATGCTCCTCGACCTTCAATTAAGGCTCAGGTCCTAGCAGATTTTGTGGCAGAAGGAACGATCGAGCCTACAGGGATCGATGAAGGAAGGTGGAAGCTGTTTGTCGATGGTGCGGCAAGCAAGACAGGTGCAGGCGCGGGCATAGTCTTGGAAACGCCAGGGGGAGTCACGCACGAAGTGGCCTTACGATTCTCAACACTTAAAACCAACAATGCGGCAGAATACGAGGCACTTATCAACGGAATGCGCATCGCAGAGGAGCTAGGGGCAAGGCGCCTAGACGTCTTCTCCGACTCCGCATTGGTGGTTCGGCAGGTGCTGGGGGAGTTTGAAGTCAAGGAAGATTGTTTGCTGCGTTACGTGGAAGAAGCAAAGAAGAGGGCTCAAGGTTTCGAGGATTGGAAACTCTCTCATATAGCGCGAGGTGACAACGCGCACGCGGATGCGCTTTCCAAATTAGCCACAGCCGTCGACTTTGAAGAGGAACGACATGTAATTGTCGAAAAGGAAAGCCCGAACACTCCGGAGATGGGAGTAAACAGTGTTAACGTCAATCAAGAGGAGCAAGATTGGAGGGTGCCGATCGTTGAGTACCTCATGAATGGTACCATTCCGACAGATTCAAAAGAGGCCACAGGAGTAAGAAGGCGGGCGGCACGTTGCACCATCATTGGCTCGGAGTTACACCGGCGGTCGTTCGAGGGAGTATATCTCAGGTGCCTAGGAAAAGCTGAAGCAAAGTGGGCACTCCGCGAAATTCATGAGGGTGTGTGTGGGAGACATGGGGGGCCGAGAAGTTTGGAAAGAACACTCAAGTTGCAAGGGTACTATTGGCCAACCATGAGAAATGATGCAAAACAATTTGCTGCGGCATGTCACGCATGCCAAACCCATGCCCAGGAGCACCACCTTCCAGCCACCGCAATGCAAGGGAACGTCAGTCCTTGGCCCTTTGCCCAGTGGGGAATGGATCTGGTGGGTCCTTTCCCCAAAGCATCGGGAAAACGGAAATACCTTATAGTAGCAGTGGACTACTTCACAAAGTGGATCGAGGCTGAGCCGCTGGCCACCATTACAGCAAAGCAAGTCGAGAAATTTGTCTTCAACAACATACTTGCACGGTTTGGCATCCCAAACTCTATTGTCACTGATCATGGCAAACAGTTCGACTGTAACTCCTTCGCAGATTTCTGTCAAAGTTACAATATCCAGCTCAAGCTCTCATCAGTAGCATACCCAGAAGCAAATGGACAGGCAGAGGCGGCAAACAAAACCATACTTCAAGGACTGAAAAAGCGTCTTCATGAGCAGAAAGGAAATTGGGTAGACGAGCTCCCCCACGTACTGTGGGCACTACGCACCACCCCCAAAGGCTCCACAGGTGAGACCCCATTCGCCCTGACCTTCGGTGCGGAAGCAGTAACCCCCACGGAAGTTGCGTTGCCCACCTTACGTGTCCAATGTTTCGGCGAGGAAAACAACGCAAGCATGGCTCATGAACTAGACATGCTAGACGAGAGAAGAGTTCAGGCACTTAAGAAGTTGGTGGAGGATAAGGAGCAGTTGGCAAAATACTACAACTCAAAGCTGAGGCCACATCACATCGAAGAGGGAGATCTTGTCCTGAGGAAGGTGTTCCGCCCTGACCCGAATCATGGGAAGTTGGCTGCTAAATGGGAAGGACCCTTTGTCGTAAGGGAGGTAATAGGACCAAGCACTTTCAAGCTCGCCACCATGAAGGCAGAACGTGTGAGCAAGACTTGGAATGCAAAGCATCTGAGGAAGTACATGTGCGACCAGGAGGCACGAGAGTAGTCGGAAGATGGACATTTTGTAGGGAAGAGGGGCGTCCTTGGAGAGACGTAGCCCGAAGACACCCTAAGAAAAATCGGAGTGTGTTCAGTTTTCTTTACTTTTCTTTACTTCAAAGTACTCCAAAAGATAGGCATTTTTGTAGGGGGGAGGGACGCCTTCAAAGAGGTGTAACCCAAAGATACCCTAAGAAAGGTAGCAGCATAGGAGTCATTTCTCAGATTGGCATTGATAGAAGTTTATGGGAAAGGGGACGCACCCTGGCGATACCCCATGTAACCCTTTATTTTGCTCAAGGAATGGAGACTCATTACTCGGCAAAGCAAAACTATCCCTGTTTTAACAGATGGAGTCTCTCCCGACTCGCTTCCTCCGTCGAGGAGAAGCCTAAGCGTGTTTCCTCTTGTTCAAGAGCACACGTAAGAAAAGCTAAGTTTTTGTCTAGGATAAGCATCCTAGCGGAACATTTTTCCCGCGAACCGGCGGAAGAGCCCTAGCGCTTACACTTGGTTTTCATCCAAGTATCGGGCGCTCGTTGTGCGAGTCCCCATGAGAGGCGATAAAATTGATATCCCTCGTAAAAATTCCTGCCTCGGCAGAAGGGGTCACCCAAACCCGCTTCCTCCGTCGAGGAGAAGCCTAGACGCGTTATTTCTTTTTCAAGAATACGCATGGGAATCCTAAAACTTGCTTCCTTCGTTGAGAAGAAGCCTAGACACGTTACTTCTTCATCAAGAATACGTGTGAAGAAATCTAAAGCTTGCTTCCTTCGTCAAGAAGAAGCCTAGGCACGTTACTTCTTCTTCAAGAATACGTGTGAGGAAACCTAAAACTTGCTTCCTCCGTCAAGGAGAAGCCTAGACACGCCACTTCTTTTTCAAGAATACGCATGGGCGGCCCAAAAAGAAAGAGCCTGGGCGCGTTACTACTTCCTATCAAATATATGACAGAAATGAAACAACATTCACAATAGGTCCAAGAAAACGGAAAACTTGCTGATAACGCTGTTCCAAAATAACAGCCCGAAGGCTAAAACATCCACAGACATGCAAAGGAGAAATGAGCAGAAGATAACATAAAAAGTGACTAAGTCCAAACGAACAAGGAAAAGAAAAAACGTCCCAACTCTACTAGTCTGACTTGCTCGAATGATTGTCGGACGAGCTAGAGTCACCATCGGTACCACCATCCGAGGCGCCACCCTGACCATCAACAACAACCACGTCCCCACCACCTTCCCCGGCACCAGCATTGGCATCAACGTTGTCACCTACTCCCTCTTCCCCAACCTTCTCAACGTCAACCTCCACATCATCGGCAGAAGAGTCACCCTCATCCAAGGGGTACGGGTCCGAGTCAGAAGGCTCGTTATCTGTACCAAGGGAGAGGAAGTAGTCATCCATAGCCTGCCAGACCTCCGGAGTATCCCACTTCATGTCAGGATTATCGGAGCGGACCTTCTTGCGAATGCCGATGAAAGCCCTCTTCTTCACTCCGAGCAGCAGGTTCTGCTGCCACTCACGGAATTCCGCTGATGACAAGTGGGCGTCTACGGCATCCTCACGCTCCTTGATCAGTCTCTTCTTAAATTCCTCCTAAAAAAAAAAAAAAAAAAAAAAGAGGGTGTGGTTATGCGCCTAGCTCAAATGAAGGGAGAGCGAGAAAGACACAAGAGAACTCACCTTCTGGTGACCCCTAGCGGCAGACATCGCCAACAGCTCCTTCTCCAAGGTATCAATCCGCTTCGCCTGGAATGCTATCTCCTTCTCTTTCTCTTCACGAGCAGAAACACTCTCAGCAGCCAAGGCATCTGAAAGCTGTCGCTTCACCGATGCCAACTCATCCTCCAGACGAGAGTTAACACCTTGGAGGGTGATCTTGTCAGTTTTCAACTGAGAAGCCTGCAGAAAGTTCTGGTGGGCACGATCCCGATTCTCCGCACTCTTGTCAAAAAGAGTAATCACATCAAGCATCGCCTAAACAAGAGACAACAACAATTAGTAATGAAGCATGATCTACTAATAATAAAAGTGTGTGGGAGCATACCTGGAACAAGTGCTGACACGCCGAGCCTGCAGGAGAGGTACCCTCGTCAAGGGGAACCTTAAGGAACTTCTTCAACTCCAAGGCCGAAGTAAAAGCGCTTGGAGCATTAAGAGCAGCGGACGGAGAGATTGGAACAGGCTCCTTCGGCTTTACGGCACGTCGCGAGCGAGGAGGTGCCAAAATCTCATCAATGCTCCCAAGGCTCGGCTTGTTCTTCTTCTTCGGAACCACAATGGGAGAGTCGGCCGAGGCATGGCGCTTGCCTAAGGTCTTCTCTGGGAGAGGGTCGCGCGACCCCAAGGAAGGAAACAATCGAGGAGACGCCTCCTCGACGTCATCAAACGCCTTGCCAGATGAACGGGGCGTTCGCTCGGCAGGGATGCTAGGCGCCTTCTGTGCCCTAGCTCTGGAAGTCCCAGGAATCGTCTTAGTCATCTTCGCTAGGCTCGAGTAGTCAGAATCTGCAAAAAAAAGAGTTACGCAAATACCATAAGTTGGGACACAGAATAAAATCATTCGAAAGGAATATACCATGGTCGTAAAGTTCTCCCAGGGCGCGCGCTCTCTCCCCTTTTCTCCCAAAATCCACAGGGGGCGCACGAAGAATGTGGTGCTTCTGTTCCCGCTCAGGCTTCGCAAGGGTAAAAGCCTTAGCCCAAGTTTCTTCCGAACCCTCACCCCACAGAGTCGAGAGAGGCGCCGAAGTTGGCGCATGCCAAGTGCCGGGGGTCGGCCTAATAAAGAAGTAAGAGCAATACCATTTGCTAGGGAGCTTAGGTGATCCCTTGCAAACCCGCCCCTGGTACTTACTATCGCGCTTCACCGCCGACCAGCCATGCTTACCCCGCTCCAATGCATATATGCTACGAAAGATAGAGAATGAAGGGGTGTAACCTAGGCGCTTACAGATGAGTCGGAAGGCGCAAGTGTGAAAGATAAGCGAGGGGGACAGGAAGCTAGGAGGGCATCCAACCATCTCCAAAATACCCGATAAAATAGGATCCAAGGGGAACTTCAAACCACACTTCAGATACTCCGAGTAAACCGCAAACCAACCCTCGGGACAACTCCCGATACGAGCATTACGATCCGGAATCGCATATCCCCAGTCCGTAGGGTAACCGAGGCCGCGGATATAAGATATGACGCGATGAAGTTGAATGCTGGGTCGCTTGTCAGGACCCAGTAGGCGCGCCGAGGAGGGAGGCACCTCACCACCCCACATCCCCCGCCATGGCAAAATCGTATAACCTGAATCGGTAACCATCTGAGAAGGCGGACGAGGGCCGGAGTCCGCACTTGACGCATCATCTTCAGTAAGCACCTCCTGACGAGTATATGATTGATCATCCTCGATGTCACTAGCAATCTCGGCGAGTCTCCATTTGGATCGTCTATACACTGTTTGATCCGCTAAGATTCCCAAACAACAAATATATGATACTAAAATCAACAAGATAGAGAGTGTAACTTACCCATCTTCCTAACTTTACTTGAGGACGCCTTCTCCTTTCCTTTCTTGGAGGCAGGGGCGCCACCCACAGACGCAGAAGGTTGAGAATTGTTGGAAGCCATGAGTGAGTGGTAAGCAGCGAAGTTAACCTTGGAGGAGAAGCGTGTACAACGCCTAAGTCGATAACGTGCGGGTAGAAAACCGTTGCCTCCCGTGACTGCGCTGTGATAGGCGCCTCTAACGCCTTGAAATTAAAACCTGCGAGCAAGCAGTGGGTTATGACACCCCAAAAATCGTCATAGGCGCCTAGCAAAGAGCACAACAAGTCCCGGTGACAAACAAAAGAAGGCGCCACCTTAGCAAGGTGCGGCAAACAACACGAAAGGAGAGGCGTCTCCCCAGAAATTATCATAGGCGCCTAGCAAAGATCCATTACAACAGACTCGACAAAATCAATAAAGCAGCGAGCATCATCACCATAGGCAAAAATCATCATAGTCATAATCATCATCATCACAGACAGCAAGTATCTTAGCCTACTTACAATCCCTAATCAGGTGAAATGGTCGAAGGCGCCTATCTAAGAAGTGGCGCCTACAAACCCTAAATTGGATGCAATAATCAAAGGCGCCTACGTAAGAAACCCTAATCGAATTAAATCGAATTGCCAAAAGAAGTAATCAAGGGCGCCTCATCGGCGCGATATAGGAAACACGTACCTAGAGAATGAGGCGGCGACCCACAGCAAATCAAGGCATCGTCGGAAGGGAGGAGGCGCCTTCACTGAGTATCGACAAGGAAGGGGAGAGGCGCCGATGCGCCGAAGACGGATGGACGGGGAAGTGTCGCGAGGCGCCAAGGAGAAGGGAAGAGAGGCGCCGATGCGAGGGAGAGGCGCCGAGGAGGACGAACTGGCGGAGAGTCGTCGCGAGGCGCCGGGAGGAGGCGGAGTAAAGCGCCGAGGAGAAAGGGAAAATGTAAGGGGCGCGGAAGGCGCCGAAGAGAAAAAGAAAATGGAAGGGGCGCGGAAGGCGCCGAGGAGAAAGGGAAAACGGAAGGGGCGCGGCGGGCGCCTTCGCTAGTACGTCGGCCGAGGCGCCAAGGGGGAGGCGGAGTAAGGCGCCGAGGAGAAAGGGAAAGGAAAGGGGCGGCCGAATTTTGGGTGGAGAAAAAGTGAAGAAGGAAGGGGATGAAGGGTTTAAATAGGAAGGAGGTAGGGGAGCGCACAGTTCTCGAAGCGGGCCTCCCTAAAAGCCCAGCCTCCCACTACCTCAATTAAACCCCCCCCTCCTCCAAATTTGAGTGGGCTTGGTCCAAAACTGCTGCTAGCAGCATACAGGGGGTAGCGCCTTCGCTATCACCCCATGCCTTGCCCACAGATTGATCTTTACCAATATTCTAATTATTTCGTTTATTTACTCTTTTATAATTTTTTCTGTTGTCCTTCTTTACTCTTATTTGAGCTATCTATGTATTTTATTTTCGTTTTTACTCATCTTTTTATTTTTATTTTTATTTTTATTTTTATTTTTACTTTTTCATTCCAGTTTTATCTTTTAGACTCTTTTTTAGAGTATACTTGTTTGCCGATGCCACACTATTTGTGCCATCGCCAAAAGGGGCAATTGATAGGGTATCATAGTGACTAAGGAATTAATACCATGGCTAATGACATGGAGAAGGGAAGAAGACAAGAGGAAAAAGACAAGGCTGGAGAGCAGGGGACAAGCCCAGGCACCTGACGTCAGCAAGGACAAGGGGCAGGGGGACACCCTCTGCCAAAAGGACTATGAACAGTGTCAGAGAGTCTGAGGCGCCCGACCAGAGCATTTATGGCTTGGCAGGCGCCCAGACCACTACCTAACCCTCAATTGTGTATAAATAGGAGTTCTCTCCTCATAAATAAGATCATCTACTCTTTACTCTAATTTCTCTCTACTTTCCCTCTCTACATACTTCTTTTCTTCTGCTTCGGACGAGGAGGGGCGCCTACCCTTTCAAGGTCATGGCTGACACCCCAAACCCCTTGGACCCGAGCGACCCCAGTCGATCGGGCTCAAACACCAACTATCAAATGCCTTTACTGTCCATACGAAGTGACCAAGTCACATATACTAGATGTGAATACTCCAACTAAATTTGATATCCTTGTTGGATACTCTAATATATAAAAATGTGTATGAAAGAGCACATGAAGCGTGATAGACCATTCAGTTCCAATGATTAACATCCTCGAGAAAGAAAAGGAGCTATAATTAGAATGGTCAACTCGAGGACATGAAAACTCAAGAAGAGTAACCAAGAATAAAGTAAGATTTTAGTTCCAGAAGAACACATGTGTATGAAAGTTGTGAAAGTTAAGAGATCTCAAAAACATATTGGACTACAATACCGGAACAGTAAATGAAGTCATTGTCGACAAAATTTGTTGTACTTCAGTACTGAATATGATATATACAAGTGAGGATCAAGAGTAAAACTCTATTGCTTCATGCAAATGATGATGTTATTGGCCAGTATAGAAAGAAATCATGAAACTTGCTCAAGGAGCATAATGTTTAAGGACCAGAAGTCCTTACACCTGAAAAGGGTAAAACTAGCGGGATACAAACAAATTCTTGTGCTATTAGAAAATATGAAATTGTGTTAGATATAACATAATGTTTTGCAATGGGTTTCTCGAATAGACCTATCATTGTTTGAGAGGAGTTATGCTCCCCTGTGGTGGATGCAACTACTTTTTCAAATCAATGTTTGAAAATTTTTGTGATAGCCTATTTGTTTGAATTCCCTGAAGATGTTATATATATTTGAAACTCCCAAAAGGATTAATTACTCCCAGAAGGATTAATTTACTTGAAGTAAACAAGTAAAGTTCTCAAGAACATATATCTATAGACTAAGAAAATCCCTTGTATGGGTTGAGATAATATAGACGAATGTGAAATACTCGTCTAAGTGAACACCTACAACAGTAGGGTGAATGGACCTTAAAAGGTTAAATCCGGATAGAGTCATTAGAGCATTTGCATTGTGCATATATAGTTGTGTTGTCTGTATGTGCTTCAAGAATTTTAAATTCTTGATTTATGAGTTGTGATTTACTTTAAAGTATGAGTTGTGTTTTATGACTGTGCTTTGTCTAGTTCATATGTTTCTATGATGTGTGTTTTGTTAATATCTTTCGTGATATGAAAGAAATGCTTGCTTCAATTTGTTTTAGTTAAAGTTTTTTTTGTGACGATCTCATATTATGTTGATGATATGACTATTATTGGAGCTCCTGAAGAGTTTCCTAAAGAAGTTGATTTCTTAGAAACATAAGTTAAATTGAAGGATTTAAGATCATTTTTATGAGCAAGGAAGGTAATGTTGAAAAAGTGGAAAAATAATTTTGCATGAACAAATTGTGTTCATCAAATAACATTAGGATACTAAGATCACTAGAAGTGACCAAAGATCCATTTAGGCATCAAGAAAGAAGTGAAACATTAGGTCCTGAAGTACTATATGCTAATGTAGTAGGTCCTGAAGTGCCATATGTTGATGCATCAGAGCACCAATGCACATTGCTAGCCAAACACCATATAAACTATCATTTTGGTGTTGATAATATTAGCAAGATACAATGTTTCCCTCCATGGAACGTTGGGAAATACTTTGTTACCTTTAGGAACAATATATGCGATTATTCTATTATGGTATTATCAAAGAGATATTTGGTGAACTATATATCCAAACCTATATACCATTTGATCCTCATATTGGTTGATCGAAGACGAGCTATCTCTTACATATGATGATATAAGTGTTTCATAGAGAAACAAAATAAGCTATAGTAGGCAAGTCCTGAATGTATTTTGTTACACTTTGTGATTCATCATACCTAAAGGACTTGTGGTTGTGAACTATTTCCAAAGGAAATGATCTTGACGATCATGTATGAAGAAAATCTAAAGATCATGCATCATATTGACAATCTAGAAGATTGTTCACTAACTAACTCCCGACAACAATCTTTCTAAAAATTGTTCGTGAAATTTGAGTTCAACGACTCAAAGATTTGAAATGATGTGGTCATGAGGGGGGAGCATATACGCACTACACTCTTTTTCCCTTCACCATGGTTTTTCCCACTGGGTTTTCCTGGTAAGGTTTTTAACGAGACAGTATGAGATAGCGTAATGTAATCTAGTGGTCATCCAATGGGGATTATTATGTAAATATTGATATATGGATGACCAATGACCTACCACGTTAGATGCTCACTTGGGAGTTACATGTAACCCCTATTCCTATATCATTATTTCTCATTCATATCCATTGATATAAGGATGTAGTGGTTACCAAAGTGTGCCTATAAATAGAGCACACTATTGTACCAAAAGAGAAGAATGAATAAGAAGAACTCTTCCCATCTCTTCTTTTGTGTCTTTCCTCTCTAATCTTCTCTTGTTGTTTATATTTTCCATTAGTTTCATAACAATAAAATTATAATTAATTATTAGCTAATAAAGTGTACAAATAATTTATAGTTATTGATGATTGCAATGAAGCCCCTAACTGTTCACGGGAAAAACATCAAATCACCAAGTTGTTTTTTTCGTAAATTCCGACACTACTACATCGACAACAATTTCGAAAAATATTACTAGTAATACTTATACAATTGATAAAATTTCAAAAATACTACCAGTATCCCTTCTATCATTTTGAAAACACTGCCAGTACCCACTACTACTACATTGACTAAAATACTACCACTACTTAGCTGTCAAAAATACTATCAGTTCCACTACTATTATTTCTAAAACACTACCGGTATCCACTACAAGTCCACAATGACAACCATTTTGGAAGTACTACCAATACCACTACTACATTGCCCAAAGTAATATCACAATCTGGTTGCCGAAAATTACTACTACAAGCCTTGTTTAATTGGAAAACATGAAAAGACTAACACATTTGTGTGAGCACTATTATTAGAATAAACAAAGTTTCTTATGCACAACCACTACATATAACTGGGAGTAAACCACTACAACTTAGAAAACTCTTTTCCCTCAATAATTCACTATTTTTTTGTGTGTTTGAGAAGTGATTTTGTGATGGTGTGATAGTCCTGGTGGAGCAGTTTGCATTCCGGAGCCGATCTCCTAGTGGTCTATATAACAGATGTAGGTATGGTTATGTTCTAGTTTAGTAATGATTCTTTGTTCAATAAACATTACTACATCGACAACAATTTCGAAAAATATCACTAGTAATACTTATACAATTGATAAAATTTCAAAAATACTACAAGTATCCCTTCTATCATTTTGAAAACACTACCAGTACCCACTACTACTACATTGACTAAAATGCTACCACTACTTAGCTGTCAAAAATACTACCAGTTCCACTACTATTATTTCGAAAACACTGCTAGTATCCACTACAAGTCCACAACGACAAACCATTTTGGAATTACTACCAATACCACTACTACATTGCCCAAAGTAATATCACAATCTGGTTGCCGAAAATTACTACTACAAGCCTTGTTCAATTGGAAAACATGAAAAGACTAACACATTTGTGTGAGCACTATTATTAGAATAAACAAAGTTTCTTATGCAAAACCACTACAAATAATTGGGAGTAAACCGCTACAACTTAGAAAACTCTTTTCCCTCAATAATGACTTCAAAGCCTAGTCTTCCACCACCTCTCGTTCCTGGGAAATTCAAAATGGGGACCTTCCGTAATGACTTAACTCTTTATGTAACGTCATGTTAATACTCATTACGTAAAGGGACCTTCCATTACGTAAGGCTTTCGTAATGACTATTTACAACTGTTACGTAAAATACACATACATTACGTAAAGGTTACGGAATGATAGTTATTTCTTACGTAACAACTAAATCGAAAGTGTTATGTAAGGCTTCCATAATGACTTAGATCTTTACGTAACGCAATGTCAATACTCATTACGTAAAGGCAGGCCCAGCCCAGGCCCTATGCTGGCCTGATCCATAGCACAGGGCCTCAAAATATTTGGGGCACTTGGCCCATACAATAAATATATATTAAAAAAATTAGCTGTGCAAACACGAATCGGCAGAGAGTAGGGGTGGGCATTGGTGCGGTCCAAACCGCTCCGCCCGCTCCAAATTGCTTATGCGGTCAATCCAAACCGCACCATTAAGATTGCGGTTTCAATTGCGGTATAATTCTTAAACGGTTTGCGGTTTTGCGGTACGAGTTGATTGAAACCGCCCGGTTGCGGTCCAAAACCGCAAACCGCTTCTCACAACACGAGATAATCTTCCCGCCGCCAAACACCGAACCAGTACGGTCCCTCTTGCAATCCATTCCCGCCGCCGTCCCCATCTTCCCCCTTCCCCTCGCTATCCATTCTCGCCGCCTTCCCCAACTTCTCATCCCTCTCGACTTACAAACCTGTGAAGTGCTCAATGGAATGCAACTGTGATCCCAACAATGGTTTATGCATCTACGAGATTCAGTAACAGTATGCCGAGATTTCAGTGGTTGCGTCCTTGGCTGGGTCATTATCGAATTTGACAACGATCTTGCCATCTTGATTGATAAATAAATTTCATACATGATCATCGTGTGGATTAGATATAGAGGATATAATTTGTTGATTTGACTAATTCTATTCTCTCTGTATAAGATCTTTCTAAAAGAACACTTAGCCAAGCCAAAGCAAATTGGCTCTTTGACACTAAGTTAAACACTCAACAAACTTCCCAATCCTTAATTCACCCAGTTCAAACACTGTGAATTAAGGAGCTAAATCACACACTCAGGAAAGGACCCACGATAGAAAGAAAAATACACCCAAGACTCTTTCTGTCGACTGCCAAGTTCTACAGCTAGGTCAGATTACATAATTTATAGAGAGTGAAGAATAGAACCGTTTCTCGGCAGATGACCGTTTCCTAAGTGTGATGATTAAGATAGTAATCATCATAGCTTCTTTGTAGAGGCGGTGACTATCTTGATACAAATCGAGGAAAGCAGCCTTCGAGAAAGTTGTCTCCATGGGGCTGAAGATGAAGAGCTGGAGAACACTGATCGAGAAGGCTGTATCGAGACTTTGAAGGACGATTCCTTGCAACAACGTCGTTAAGTGGTAGCGTGAGAGGAAGTCAAAACGGCACCATTATTTTGTATGGTTGTGCGGTTTCTGAGACAGCGTCGTTTATGAGTAGTGATGTTTGGAGCTGCACATTCAACAATTTCCCCCTTCGTCCGAGAAGTCCCGAGGTTTTCCTAAAACAGAACACAGACACACTCAGCACAAACAGTCGCCGAAAAACAAACCATTTCATTGCAGAAATAAGGAGGGGTACAACAAAAGGCGCTTGTCCACAAGGGACAGCGATGTCTGACCAACCAGACAGTACAAATACAAATTGAAAAACATATTCCCCCTCAACTTAAGCTCTGTCTGACCAACCAGACAGTACAAAGTGTAAAACAGATTCCCCCTTAACTTAAGCTCTGTCTGACCAACCAGACAGTATCACAAAATACTAAAGACATGGCCCCCATGACTAACTAGAACACCTAGACATAATTCCCTGGACTACAGAAGCATTAAGATGTAGGAGCAGAGGCAGCAGATTCATTTGAGGAGGAGTTTCCCTCAGAAACAGTAAAAACCAGATCACCGGTTTTACTGGGCTCTCCAGTAGATTTGGCCTTTTTGGCTGCAGAAATTTTTGGACGAGGTCTAAGGAGCGAAGCAGAGGGGAGAGGAGGAGGTGGAAAGTCTGTAGGCAAATCGAGGACCATGAGCACATTTAATGCACTCACATTCATAGTTGAGGACACACTACGCTGATCAGATAAATCAACACCAAGTTTGATAAGCAGCCTGGTAATGATGGAGCCAAAAGGCAGTAGCCCCTGGTAGTGCTCATCTCCTACTGGAAGCAAGTTAGAGAACAAGAGAGAGGAAAAGTTGAGCTTCCTTCCAGCAGTAGCACTGAAGATTATCCAAAGGTCCATTGGCAGAACCCTATCAAGATTGAAAGACCGAGGGAAAAATACATGAGTGAGGAAGTGGTGAAACACTTATAGCCTAGGAGGCAGCCAGCTGACAGGGATTGAGACATCTGAACCACCAGTTGGTTCAGTTGAGAAATTCCCATATTTAGTGGCTAGCTTGAATTCTTGCTTCCAGAATTCAGAAGGGTGAGCGATGTCAAGCCCTTGAGAAGGAAAGCTCAATATTCCATTGAGAGCTTCAACTGGAATGGTCAGAAGATGACCATACACCACCGTCGTGAAAATCCTAGTGCTGACACCTTGACACCTCAAGTTTGAATAGAAGTACTTGACAGCACCGGGACAAGCAGGATGAAGGGGTTGCCTTAGCAAAAACTCCCAACCCAGCCCTTCAATGAGAGACACAATATCATACTTGTAGAGGTTGAATTCGTAAGGGTCAAGTTGAGTGATATGATGGAGTCTCCTGTTTTCAAAGTTTTGAAGGTGGCGGTGGTGATTGATTACCACTGGCTCATGAAACATGTATCCAGGGTAGGTGTGGACAAGGCCATCGAAACGGAAGGGACGGGGGAGAGAGTCACTCATGGTTTTTTTTTTAGAGTAGGAGGGAATATCTATGGTAAGGTGGTTTGATTCTCTTACTGCAAGTGAGGAAGAGAGGAGGAAGAGCGCTGCTTAAATATAGGAAAACTACAGAAGGGCTGGAGGAATACTAACAGTCTCCTACGTAAACATCGAGTGTAATTATTTCCATAGCATGCAAAGAACACTTAAAAAGCAGCAAGCATGAGCCGTAAAAGTAAATGTTTGTGTCACCCAAGGCAAGCAAAACATCTAGAGTAACTGTTTCCCAATGCTTGTCTTAGCTTTTTAGCTTTTTAATTTTTTCAAAAGATTTTAGCCCTATTTCTGTACACAGATATAGAAAGCGTTCACTGGGCAAGGATTTTGTAAAGAGGTCTGCTAATTGAAAGTCGGTCGATACAAACTGAAGATTTACTAGTCCAGCTTGAACCAATTCTCTTATAAAGTGATACTTAATTTCTATGTACTTGGTTCTTGAATGTTGTACTGGGTTCTTTGTCATGCAAATTGTGCTAGTGTTATCACAACAAACTGGGATATTATTTATTTTAAACCCATAATCAGACAATTGTGCTTTCATCCACATTAGCTGAGTACAGCAGCTTCCAGCTGCCATGTACTCTGCCTCAGCAGTAGATAATGCAACAACACCTTGTTTTTTGCTAAACCAAGATACAAGAGCTGGCCCTAAAAATTGAACACTTCCTGATGTACTTTTTCTATCTATGAGGCTCCCTCCAAAGTCTGAATCACTATATCCAACTAAGTAAAAGGAATCTGTGAAAGGGTACCAAAGACCTACTTGAGAAGTTCCTTTAAGATATCTGAAAATTCATTTTACAGCCTTGAATTGACTTTCTTTAGGATTTTCTTGAAATCTTGCACATAATCCAACACTATATTGAATATCAGGACGACTAGCAGTTAAATAAAGAAGAGATCCTATCATCCCTCTATACTTTTTTTCACAGAAGGGAGTGCCACTTTCATCCTTATCTAACCTAAGATTTGTGGCCATAGGAGTTGAACATGCATTCACAGATACCATATCAAACTTTTTAATCATGGAATCAATGTAATTTGTTTGACTAATAAACATACCTGATTTGGTCTGCTTAATTTGTAGACCAAGGAAATGTGACAACTCACCCATCATACTCATTTCAAACTCTGACTTCATTGATTCACGAAACTCAGAGCACATAAGGGGATTAGTAGATCCAAAAACAATGTCATCAACATATACTTGTAGAATTAAAGTATCAGTTTTGTCTTTCTTAACGAAAAGTGTTTTATCCACACTTCTTTGTGAGAAACCTTCAGTTTTTAAGAAAGCAGATAGTTTTTCAAACCAAGCTCTAGGAGCTTGTTTTAAACCATATAAAGCTTTTGACAACTTGAAAACATGGTCTGGAAATTCACTATCAACAAAACCTGGGGGTTGACTAACATATACTTCCTCTTTGATTTCTCCATTTAAAAAGGCACTCTTTACATCCATTTGAAATAAATGTATCTTCATATAGCATGCATATGCACACAGAAGCCTAATAGATTCTATTCTAGCAACTAGAGCAAAGGATTCATCAAAATCTATACCCTCTTCTTGTGAGTATCCTTGAACAACAAGTCTTGCTTTGTTCTTAGTTACAGTCCCATTTTCATCTGTCTTGTTTCTGAATACCCATCTTGTTCCTATAATTAGTTTGTTTATTGGTCTAAGGACTAGTTCCCAAACATGTAATCGAGCAAATTGTAATAATTCTTCTTGCATAGCACATACCCATTCATCATCAGTTAAGGCTTCTTTATAATTTTTGGGTTCTAGCAAAGAAACAAAGGCCTACTGACCTGGTTGATACTTATCATGTGTGTGCAGCCCATCTTCAAGGTTTTCAATGATTTGTGATGGAGGATGCCGCTTAAGAATGTGTGCAGGGGCATTTTTTAGACATCTCTGTCTTCTTTTGGCTCTGTTGATGCTTCATCAATTTCTTCACCATGATCTTCAATGGGAAATAGAAATTTCAGGCTTTCTGCACTAACTTTCTCAACAGAAGCAGTTTCGTCAAACTTAACAAACACAGACTCCTCGACTCTCTTGGTTTTCAAATTGTACACCCTGTATGCTTGCCCTTTTAAGGAGTATCCAAGAAAGATAGCTCTTTCAGCCTAAGCATCAAATTTGTGTAGATGGTCTTTTGTATTTAGTATAAAGCATTTGCATCCAAATGGATAAAATATCCAAGATTAGGAGTTTTCTCTTTAAGTATCTCATATGGTGTTTTGTTTAACTTCTTTCTAATTAGAACACGATTGATTGTGTAAACTGCTGTCATGACAGCTTCCCCCCACAGAAATTTTGGTGTCCCATATTCTAGAAGCATAGTTCTAGTTGTTTCAATTATAGTCCTATTCTTTCTTTCTACCACTCCATTCTGTTGGGGTGTTCTTTGTGCAGAAAAAGTGTGATTAATTCCTTCATCATTGCACAAATCACTGAACTGATCTGATATAAATTCTCCTCCATTATCACTACGTATAGATTTGATACCAGATTTAGATTCATTTAACACTTTTGACACAAATATTCTGAATTTTTCGAATGCTTCATCTTTATTTAAAATGATACAATTTATCTATATAGTTCGATTGGTTAATGTTCTTGTCATTATTGAAAATGACCACGGTTTGAATTCTAGTATGTGGTTCTTTCTTTTAGGAATAAAATAACCGTCTATTACGTAAGGCTCCGTAATTAGGAATGGCAATGGGGCAGGTCCGGGGCGGGTTTCTTGGTACCCAGACCCGCCCCGTTGCAGGTCGGGTCCAGGTCGGGTAATTTATCACGGGTCACGGGTCGGGGCAGGTCGACCCAATGGGTAAACAATTTATATGAAATATATAAGAAATGTTCGTTATTTTTATTATAAGACCATGAAAACAAACAATATTATGATAAATATAGTTAAATTATTGGAGAAATTGAGGTTTTCACTAATTTACAACTTTATTGCAGCTAAAATTTGATTTAGTAAAAGGAAAATCCTAAGTAATTTGACTAAAATTAAGTGTAATTTAGGCAAGAACGGGTCGAGAATGGGGCGGGTCAGGGCAGGTCGGGTCTATGAGAGTACCCATGCCCGCCCCGCCCCACCTACGGGGCGGGTCGGACCCGCCCCAAAACAGGTCAAACAGGTCGGGTAAAACGGGTCAGGTCGAAATTGTCATCCCTATCCGTAATGATGCTTCACGACTATTACATAAGGTTACCATACGTTACGTAACTATTACGTAATACCTATTGTTTTTACGTAATGCAACCTATGAAACTTGCTATAGCATGTAAAAAAATTCAAATTACCTTACTTCAAATTACCGTAGGCAATCCCAAGATTATAAAGTGGTTTGCAAAACTTAATCTCACGATGGGGCTTTGGTAGGAACTGGGAAGAAGATTATCCATGGAAGATCGTCCCTTTTCATACGCTGGCAGGTATAAGTCTGTTTTATAGGCCCATAATAAGCAGCCCACCCTGCCCAGTGCCCACAAGCCCAAGTTTGATTATTAGTTAATTCAACCCGAGTTCATTTTTTTCTGTTGGACCATCTATGTAAAACACTTAAACTGTAACACCTTATGCAAATCCCACATCGACAAAGCACGGGAGAGATCCATGGTTCATAAGTAGGAAACCGACCTTAACTGATAAGACGCGTTTTCGGTTAAAATGGAGGAGTTCTCGTGAGAACTCCAAAGTTAAACGTGCTCAGTGTGGAGTACAACAAGGATGGGTGACCTTATGGAAGTCAGCATAAATTGCACCCCAAGTCGAAATCCGTGCGGATGTAGAGGCCCAAAGCGGACATTATCTTATCGAGTAAAAGTTCGGGATGTTACAGAAATATGGTTCCTCGAAAAAAAAAACACTAAAACTAGAGCAAAGTCCGGCTCGTTTGCCAATTGTAATTCTTAGGGTAAAATAGTATTAGGGAAACTAATTAATTTTTACACCATCGATTAGGGAAGGTGCTTATCCTACACACTTATTAAACTCCTAATGATTGTTGGATCCAATCATGTCAGAATAGGAAGAGGTTTCAAATTTGACGGTTAGTCGAACTAAAATTTTTAAAGAACCAGTATCATATAGTTTGCACAAAGATATGAATACGATTGTGTCATAGTAGGTCTAAAAATTAATACTAATTTAAGAATTATACATCACTTTTACATATTCAATACCGCAATTCGATATGGAATATTCGAACCAATGATATTTGGCCCGCAATTTTAAAGGTATCCTCTATTTATAAGATATATAATAATTTAATTAAGTATTAAACAATAATTAAAATGAGGAATTTGGCCTCTGTTAGTCACACAAAGTTTCAACTCAAATGCATGTTTCTCTAATATTTTTTACTTCTTATTTGTATGAGATGAGGTCGACTGCCTCTATAACTGTGCAACTTGAGAAAAATGAAATTTACTTTTGCAGGATTATGGTGGTTTTTGAGATGGTTGGGTCTAGTATTGTAGGCTCTCGAATCTAAAGCAAGAAGAAGAGACGATGAGATAGTCGAACATGGTCTGTGATGTTTCATGTTGTAGGGTTCTGTGAAAAGTAAAAGAATGATATGACAACGTAGCTACGTATATAAATTGCTGAAAACAATATCATTTTGAAGTGACCCCGATCCTCGAATCAGTTGGTTATATTGGTCGGATTTTCCGCTGAGATAGACAAACTTGACTTCGACCGAGTAGACAACCAACTGGGCCTTCGCCACCCGCTGAGATACTCAGGTTTAGGTAGAATTGGTTCAACCAGCAGAGTCATACTCGAATTGACAATAATGGTTATGACTCTTGTCTGTGTTTGAAGATACATTAGTTCAAATCTCAATATTTGTCTATTTTTTATACAAAATAAAGATAAATAATGGCAAAGACAAAAAATTTATTCATACTTTTGCTCTCGTTGTAGGAAATAAGAAATGCGACGACAATATTATAATGTCAGTAGTATATATTGTGAAGAGTGTATATGTAGATAGGTGACAAACGGTAAGTCGGTAAACGATTTACCATTTTACCGAATCGGTAAACGGTAAACCGTTTACCGGCGGTATCGGCAGCCGAGGGTCAAATGGGGAAGCTCGGTTTACCGGCCCCAGTATCAGTAAATACCGACGGTAATTTGGTAATACCGATACCGAACCAGTTACGGCATTAACTAATAACATATACTTCATTGTTCACAAATATTACATACATGAATGGAAGTAAGTAAGTATAGGCCTCAAAAATATTATAAATAAGAGTTAATAATAATTTATTAATTACGAAAATAAAGAAAAAACTCAGAAAAATCAAAATATTGCAACATCACCCCATTGCCCAGAAATTCGGTTCGGTAATTTTCCAGTAAAATGAACCGAAAAACCGTTCGCAACTACTCCTTACGGTAAGTCGGTAAAACCGATTTGTAACTGTTTACCGGTAATTCGGTAACCGGTAAACCGGTTACAAACCGGTATCCGTAATCGATTCCCACTTACCCACACTCGGCATACCGAAAACCGGTAAGTCGGTAACCGATTTACCGATTACCGACCGAATACCACCCCTATATGTAGACATGTCCTTGCTCTACAAATTCATTTAAATACATAAAAAAAGATGAAACAAACAAACATATTAAACTCAACCTCGTCTAATGATTGTTGGATCCTATCATGCTTGTCGAATTAGGAAGATTTAAAACTTAACGATTAGCCGAGCTAAAACGTTCAAAAAAACCCGTCCTATATAGTTTGCAGAAAGATATGAATATGATTGTCTCAGAGTTTCGATAAACTAATACTAATGTAAGAGTTCAACATCGCTTCTACATATTCGATATTGCAATTCGATAAGTAATATTGAACCAATGATATTTGGTTTATGATAATTAATATGAAAATTGAAGTATCAAAATACCAATAAGTACCAAGCGAAAATTTAGTGACCTTAGCTAACCGTTGAAAAGTTCGGTGATTTTTTAATTTTAGCTTCATGTATGTTTTTTTATTTAAAATGATACAATTTATCTATATAGTTCGATTGGTTAATGTTCTTGTCATTATTGAAAATGACCACGGTTTGAATTCTAGTATGTGGTTCTTTCTTTTAAGAATAAATGAGAAACAAATAGATCATTGTGAAGACACAAATACCCTTCCTACTTTCACACTCGTTGTAGGAAAATCTGAATGAGGGTAGAAGTTACAAAATCTTCTTTTAGTAGGAGACTAGGAGTCTTCCAATATGAAAACTCTAACTAGATTGGGTGATCTTTCTTTGGGTACAACACCTTCGAGTTTTTTTTTATAAAGGTGATATAGATTTTTTTTTGTGATTAAGGTACTACTTAAGGGATGGTATTACCAATAGACCAAGCCCTTATTTGTACTCAACACCTTCGAGTTGGCGCATGAAAGATTACAGGTATTCAATTGCAGGGAAAACAAAGTGAATATGATAGTGGACCCAAATCCTTTGGGGATTAAGATATTAATTATTATTATTATATAAGCAACATGAATATGATTTTGGCTGGTTGAATCTAGTTCAATAAGTATCGGTCATGAACACTACCGTTATGTCCCGAACGATCAATTTACAATTCTCTAAGCATAATGCTGTAGTTTTAGTGATTTTAATTAATAAAAAATAAATTTATAATTTATTTTATGAGTTAAAAAAGTTAATTGTTGATGTTATTTGTTGGATTCAAATATAAATGTTTAGGTATTCTTGCCGTTAAATGTTGTATATTTGTTACTTTATATGAAATATCGCATGTTATTTAAATATGAATTGTAAGTAAATTTTCTTTAGATATGATTTATATATGGTTAGATTCAATTGATGTAAATGGAATTTCATATTTCTACATATTTAGTTAAATCGACATAAACCGACGCATAAACTGATCTCACAACCAGTCGAAACATTCCACATGTTATACCGGGGTCCAATGATATAAACCGGTTCGAATATCACCCTTTCTTTTAGTTAACCTAATTCAGTTTGGAAACCGTTCCGAGAAAGAAAGGGACAATGACTCTTCAATTCCGAAAAGAAAAGGACAAAACGCTACTTGGATGATATTTTCTATATATAATATAGTAGAAAGAAGCGTCTGTATGCATATTCGTCCCAATACTGCTCCTACAATGAAGATATTGATGGCGATGATTTGGATCACCGTTCGTTCTCTAATCCCCCAGGCCGTCATCGGCATCGCCGACAGAGTCATCAATAACGAGCTCCCCGACGAGTCGCACCCGTACTACTACTTGGCAAGATACCTCTCCCTCGGCTGCTATTCGATATGCCTTCCGGCCAGCACGTGTTGGCGGAACATTATGATAATCCGAGAGATCGCCAGAAAAACGGACGAACTCAAGGATCCAGCTATCGAACGCAGAATCCATGAGCTGAAGGCATCCTCCTCCTCCTCCTCCGAGCTTACTCTTACCGTAGACGACTCGGTTGTGTCGTGGAAGATGTGGACCATCGCTCTGTTCATCCCCTTGCTTCCCTGCCTGATCGGCATCGCGTTCTTGCCCGCCGAAGGTGCTGACAAGTTGGAGGCCGCAGAATGGGTGAGTGGACGGTATATCTGGGGATGCTTTTTCATCTCGCTGGTTATGCAGATTTATCCAATCATTCGCTTCACGTGGACGGGGAAGCTTGATGAACTCATCCGCTTACACAGAGATCCAGTCATCAAAAAAAGAATTCTCGAGCTGAAGAAGACCTCCTCCTCCTCCTCCATTTCGATCGAGCCTACTGATGGGTCAAACCACCAGGATTAAGCTAGTTGTCAAACCCTAGCCAGCCAGCTTGGATTAGTCTAATTTGTTGATTTGCTTTCGACGTTATTGTTATCGTTGTTGCTTGTTATTCGTCTTGTTGATTGAGTTGGGAAGGTATCTCGCCGCATGTTTTTTACTAGATCTGGTGCTGCTAGATAGGACTGGCTATTTAGTACGGGTTTTTCAGTTTAATCGAAAAACGAACCGTTTAAGACCGGAACCGGGAGTAAAACAATCAAATTCCGTCACTGGTGTCTCTGGGTTGGATGGGTGATGACGGAGGGTAACGATAAACAATCAGTGCTCCAAAACTCTACGCCGAGTAATATGAAATCAACCATAGTCTTCTTTCGAACGAATTGCTCTCATCCAACAGCCCAAATCTGTCCTTAATTGTCTGTAGTCTCGCAAAATTCTTCCCACCAATCACACTACTGCTGACCTTAGAAGCATGCACCAGGTCATTCAGAAGACTAATTACTTTTACACACGTTGTCTTTTACACGTTAGGGAAACTAATTACTTTTACCCCACCCATAAGGGAAGCTGCTTATCTGCACACGAATATTGATAAGGAACTTAATAATAAAAGTTGTCAAGGCATCCGGTTGGAACAGGCCCGACGGAATCCATACTGAAAAAGGTCCCAAAAATTCAGGTTGCCTCCAAACTGATAGCCGATCAAAATCGCAAAAATCACTGGTTTAATCAGATTGTTTGGTTTCCGGCCGGCTCCTACACAGAATGTTGCCGTTTTGGCCCTGCCTCAAACCCTATTCTGGAAAAAATGAAGCCTATATGTGGAGCTTTTAGGGTTTGATGATATATTTATTGTTAAATCATTGTATGAAACCTATCGAATTACATTCGGATTATTTTAATCTTAAATTATTACAATATAATATGCAAATATTTTTATAATACGGAGAAAATGGTTTAAATTGGTTGGAACACTCATTGAGTTTAAAACCATTTGTTTGATCGGCTCAACGGCTTATATGAGAGAATGTATGAGTTCCCCTATCATTGCGAAAGGCTGGGCATCGATGAAAACTTTGATATAATGCTTCTAATTAATAGTATGACTCTTCCTATATTACGACTCTAATTAGATCGAATGATTCTTTTTGTACCCATTTAACACCATCATTTCTTGCAATACCTTCTGTAGACACCACTTTTTGTCCGGATTAAAACACAATTTAATTAAATAAACTTGATTACATAAGTCTGACAATCTCGAATTTTAAACATCAAAAGTGATACTCAAAGTGGTTAGGGCAAACATATTTTTCGTGGACCATCGAGATTAGCAATAGCAAATCTTAGATGTCAATATTGATTTGGTTGAACTGGTCAAACGAATTAGGCAATTGCTTAATCTCGCTGACATTGAGTTGATTATGATCGACAAAGGACTTTTGGGAATTTGGGCCTCGGTTTTGGAATGGCAAACAAAGAAAAAAATACAATAACCTTCTATTAACTTCATTATTAGTTACAGTTAATTATAATCAGCAATGGTACAAAGTAAAAGGGCACAAGTCAAAGGCCAAACTCAAGTCAACAAATTTCAACTAAGGTTAAACTTAGTCAACAAAGTCAAGCCCAATCAATTCTGACCCAGGCCCAGGTTAAGAGAAGTCAACAAGTCAAAGCCCACCCAAATTCGGACCATGCCCAATCTAGGCCTAACCAAACCGGTTCGACCAGACCAAGCCCAGCCCAATTATCAATCACAAAAATACAACTAACCTATATCCCTACTAGTCAATCAAAATTCTCCACAAAATTGCCCAACAGTGAATTCTTCTCCTATAAAACATGAGCTTCTTCTTCCTTCTCGAGGACTGCTCCTCCCTCCGGACGAGCTGTAGAAAAAAAACAGAAGGGAGCTTTCTTTTCTTCCTCCTCTTCTCCGCACTTCCCTTCCCCAAAAAGGAGGGAGTTCTGCTTCTTCTTCCCCACACCTCTACTCTCTCAAAAACAAACTTTCTTTCTGCTTTTCTTCTTAGGCTCCTCCACCTCAAAGAAAAAACTCTGCAAAAAAAAGAAAAAGAAGCTTCAATAGTCTCTACTCTATCTTCTTGGTCACTGGTACAAAGAAACACAACAAAAAAACCACTTCCGCTTTTCTCAAATACAAGAGACAGAATCCAAGAAGACCTCTTCCATCTTTTTTTTTTCTTCTTTAACCCACCATCACAACGATAAACACACAGCCATACACAAAAAAATGTTCTACTCCCGCTTTCCTTCCTCTTAACCACGAAAACACTAAAAAACACCACAATGAAACAGAGGGAAAACTCTGGCCATAACCTTACGCTTCCCTTCTCTTATACACATAATACACAGTAGAAAAATAAAGAGCAAGATTACAACTGCAAGGGAAAGGTTGATAACCATCCAGCCAATCATCATTATCAATCTTCATCACTAATAACCACCATCATCTTTCTGTTTGGGTAAGATTTGTATCTCAATCGAGCCAAGCAAATTTCAATATGACAACTTTACCATAATAATGAAATTTCAAAAAAGGAAACGAAAGTAGGATCTCGAGTTTCTCCGCTTACTTTCATCAGTCATGTCATCTAAAATGCTTTCATCTCAATAATGAAAAAACATACTTTGCTTGTTTTCCTTATGCTGCCTTGTATTTAAGTTCTATTGGTTTTGTTATCTTATATATAGACTCCCCCTAAAATCCTAGCAATCAAACCATAAATTTGGCAAAGCAAATAGCAAAAACATGTTCGATCAAGTACCATGAAAGAAATAAGATTCAAACTCAGGGAGCTATTATGAAATACCCCTTCTGTTTTAAGGGCTCCCATCCATATCTAAACCCATCGCTTTCCTTTTCAAAGACCATGATCTATGCACTTCTCAAAATACTGCTATGTCAATCCATTTTAAAACCACTTTAAACCGAAATCACAGATTCTAAACCCCTTAAAACCCATAAGCCGTCATACAAGTACAACCTTTCAGGGGTTACACATCACGAACAGAAATATCCAGAATTGTAAACCACCATAATCACCCACAAATTACCTAAACTCATCTCAAACCCGGCTAAAAATGAAGAAAGGAATGCAAGGCAGAGCCCTGGTTCCCGGTGAGTAAGAGGTCGTCCACGTAAAGGATGACATAAAGGCGAAGAGCTCCGCGACTAAGGATGAACAGAGAGGGATCGGTTTTTGATCCTCTGAACCCATAGGACTCCAAAACTTGGTGTAAACAGTTAAACTATGCCTGGGCGCTTGTTTGATGTCGCAGAGCGACTTGCGAAGTTGGCAAACATGCTGGGGACGAGGAAGATCGACAAAACCCGGAGGTTGTTGCATATAAACAGCTTCAGAGAGGTCGCCATGGAGGAAGGCATTGGCGATGTCTAATTGGCGGACTGGCCAATTCTGGGCGACGGTGAGGGAAAAGAGGAGACGAAGAGTCGTCGGCTTGAGGACCGGGTTGTACGTCTCACCGAAGTCGATGCCGGGGGTTTTTGGAAGTCGCGAGCTACAAGTCTGGCTTTGTAGTTTTCAATGGAACCGTCGGGGCAAGTCTTTATGCGAAAAATCCATTTGCAGGAGATGAGATTGCGATCAGTGGATGGTGGAACAAGGAGCCAGGTTTGATTGCGGAGCAGGGCTATGTACTCTTCGACCATGGCAGCCCGCCAATTGGGATCTTGTAGAGCTTGGCGGCCATATTTGGGAATTGGAGGGAGAGGGGAAGTGGTGGAGAGAAAGGTCTTTGGTTTTAGGTGACCGTTTTTGTAGCGGGTGGTCATATGGTTGGACGGTGGAGGGTGGGTCATTGTGCGAGGCGCAAGACGACGTGGTGGGGGATTGGCAGAGGGAGAAGGGCGAGAGGTAGATGGCGAAGTGGTCGATGGAGTTGGACGAGGAAGTTTAGTTCGTGGTTTGGTGAGGGTGGGTAATGGTACAATTGGCCGGGCTGGAGAGGTATGGGGCGGAGCTAAGGTAGTGGCGTTGGTGGGCTGGGGAGATGGAATAGTGGGAGTGGGCTGAGGGAATAGTTAGGACGATACAAATATGGTTGGATAGTAGTTGGGAAACGAGAGGGTATGGGGGATTGGGGAAGGAGGGTAGGAGATCAAAAGGAAGGGGTAGTGTAGTTGGCCCAGACGAGGTGGAGATCGGCGGAGGTGGGGAGAGCTGCTGAAATTTGGAGTTGGAGAAGGGAAAACAATGTCATCGAACAGAACGTGGCGGGGAGAAGTGTACTTTTTTGGTTGAGAGATTGTAACATCAATAACCTTTGCGAGTAGAGTTGTTGCCGAGAAAGACGCAAGGTGTGGAACTGGGTTGGAGTTTGTGACGAGTAGTAGGGCGAAGCCAAGGATAACAAAGAGTGCCAAAAATTCGAAGGCTTGAATAATCCGGTGTTTGAGAGTAGAGTATTTCGAGGGGAGTGTGATGATTTAAAAAAGAGTGGAGTGGAACGCACGAGGAGCCACATGAGAGAGAATGGAGAGTGGCACCGAGTAGAGCCCATCTTTACTGCGTCCCTGATGGAGGATTTGCTGGGATCGCGAGTCCTTAATGATGAATGAATCATTAACAAAATGAATAGACAAGGGATTAGTACGAGTGAGAGAGTTTATGGACAACAGATTATGAGAGGCAGAAGGAACATGGAGAATATTTGTGAGACGACAAGGATGATTACGAAGTTAGACAATGGAGGAACCAGAGTGAGAGATGAGAAGTGAATTACCATTACCAAAGGACACCTCGTCGGGCCATGATATTCGAAGTGGAGAGCAAGGTTGTTGAGATCGGAGGTGATATGATAGTTGGTGCCCGAATCCATGATCCAGTCTTGAGGTGGTGTGGAGGAGGAGACATAGTTGGTGGACGGGTGGGAAGCGGGACGCAAGAGTGGGGTTGGGACAGTGTTTGGCGAGATGACCATAGTCGTGGCAAGTGTAGCATTGAAGCTGACTACTTGTGGGGGTGGGAGCTCGTTGGTTAGGCCTGGGCCCAAGAAGACCATGATCGCCGTTGGGGTGACCGCCACCGCATCCGCCATACCGGCTGTAGTTCACCTGAGCCGCGCCACCGTCATGAAGAGGGCCTAGGCGCCAGAGGCGATGTTCCTCGTTGAGAAGAAGGCCGTTGAAATCATCGAAGGAGATGGGCTCTAGCTTGGCTTCAAGAGTGTGAATAAAGGGAAGAAACTCGTCGCCAAGGCTGCGAAGACAACGATCAACCAATTCATCGTTGGAGATTGGGTTATTCAGAGCCGCAAGACGATCAGAGAGTTCTTGAGCTCGGGCTAGGTATTTGGAACAAGAGTCATTACTGCGGGAGAGCTCGCCAAGCTGGGTGCATAGGCCGCGGAAAGTCTGGCGATTACCGGAGCATTAGGTGGAGGCGAGCCGCGTCCAGGCGTCAAGAGCAGTAGAGTAGCCGACTAGTCGGGAGAGGACGGAGTCGGTAAGAGAGCCAGCAATCCAGGAGAAAAAGAGTTGGTATTGGTGACGCCAAGCAACATAATCAGAATTGGATTGGCCGTCAGGAAGAGAACGCGACGGGGCTGGGAAGCTTCCATCAACGAACTTTGAAAGATCAAAGCTTGTAAGGAGGGGTAGGATTTGCATTTGCCAAAGAAGATAGTTTGTAGATGTGAGTTTGGTGGAGATATGGGGTGCAGGGGGAGGGTTGAAGGGAGAAAGAGATGGCTCGGAGTTGGGGAGAAGACCAGTAGCATCAGAGGAGGAAGAGAGGGATGTCGACATGATGGAGAAGAAGGAGAGGAGAAACAGGGGAAGAAGTTGGGATGGGGGAAAAAGTCAATTTGTTGTCAGGCTTATGGACTCTGATACCATGTAGAGCTATAATTCTCTGATATTCTCATTAATGAAGTAGGTAGCTAATTTATACATGAGATTTACAAAGCAAACGAAGAGAAGGGGAGAAGAAATAGTCTTGTTTGATTATTTAGGTTTGCAGTAGTTTAGGGAAGAAGAAAAGAGGTTACATTTTTTAGTCTCCATTGATGGAGAAGAGGAAACTAGATAGAATGAGATAATAGACGAGATGAGAGTAGAGAATAAAATAGAAGGAGAGAGGGGCGGCCGATTGATGAGGTGGCTAGGGTTTCGCGTTGTTAGGATATAGAAATATGAAAATGCCCCTTCTTTATCCAAAACTTACCCGATACCACTTTCCCCTTTAATTTTAGTTAAGCTTAATACGCAAACCCATATAAACTACACATGCTTACACTTTTAGTTTTACTTAACTACAATTATTCTAAGCATTTTAAAATAGGGCTAATACCACTAGAAAACCCGAACTATTAACTTTGTGTCATTTGTGTCCTAAAGTATTCGATACGACAATTGTGTCCTAAACTATTTCTCCGTTAGAGTTGACCGGCGTTGACCGTTAGTTTTTAATAGAAAATCCAGTAAGCGCTGATGTGGCATCTGAAGTGGAATTTATAATATTAATTTATAATTATTTTTCATATAAAAAAAATTACAAAATTACAACCCATCTCCATCTCAATTAGTTAATATTGTTTCTGAAAATTAAATTAAAATATAAAATAAGTAAAGGGAAGTGAGGAGCTCTTTCCAGCCATCGTCTCTTCAGCTACTCCCTCTGCTCCTCAGCTTCTCCCCGGCCGATCCTGCTTCCTCCAATTACAAACCCAAATCACAAAATACCAACCATCACAAACATCAAGTTTTGGACCTCGTTCCGTCGCTTCCTCTCCCACACTCGCCATGTCCTTCTGTTCCCAGCCATCGTCGCCGCCTTCAAATCCCTTCCGCCAATCAACATGTATGGCAACGATATCTCGTCGGCGCCTTCCCCACGACAAGCTGCCCTTTCAGAGCGACCTCGCTTCCTCAACCCTCTCCATCCGGAAGCTATCAAGAGATCTTGAATCCGAATCGATGACGTTGAAGGAGAAGGCGGCGATGGCAGTGGAAGGAATCACCGCCGATTTGGACAACGGCTGGGCTATTTCTGTCTATGGCGGTGTTGATTGAGGCATGCCGATCAACAGATCTGGCTACGCAACCACTCCCGTCGTTCGTCTTCCCTTGACTCCGAAATCGAAGCTCAGCGTCACCGCCAGATTCCCGAAGCTCACAGTCACCATCGTCCACAATCGCTAGCTTTTGTATTGGGGATGAGCGGAGGAGACGCTCATGTCTCAAGGAAAGAGGGACAGAGACGAGAAAATCAAGGAAAGTGAAGCTAGGAGCCACCTCGAGGAAGAAAGACGATGCTTGTAGGTGGCGGCGACATCGACGGCGTAGGAGGAGGCGGAAGCAGCGGTGGCTATGGAGAGAATGAAGGGAGAGGTAATCGGGGGAGGGGAGGGGAGGTGAAGAGACGAAGGAAAATGTTCGACTGCAAAGGGAGGGTTAATTGAGTTTACATTTTTTTAATTTTTATAAGAATATATTATTTATTATTTAATTTTTAATTAAAAATATGAGGTGTCATTGACGTGGCATCTACGTGGCTGCCACATCAACAAAAGTCAATGTTAATGTTGACTTCCGTTTGGTCAACCGTTATCTATAACGGTCAACGAAATCGTCAGGACATAAATGGCACACAATTATCATACGTTGTGACATAAATGTCATATCGAATACTTTAGGACACAAATGACACAAAGTTAATAGTTCGGGTTTTCCGGTGGTATTAGCCCTTTAAAATATTAATGCGTTTTTGTTATTATCCTCATTTTGTTCATCCATATTCATACACAAATATGTTTTATTGAATTGCTAAACACCGCCCTAGGTTTGCTATTATCGCCCTAAAATAGAATACACAATTACAAAATTATCCTTCATTAATCAAACCAAAAACAAAACAAAAACCGCCCTACAAGCCCTTACCGGCTGAACACTGCCGACCTCCTCTCCAAAATACCGTCCACCCCCGGTTCTCCGCCGCCGTCCTCTGTACTTTTCCCCTGCCGACGGCCCTACACACCCATACGTCGTTCCTTCTTCCCGCCGGCCGCCGCCGCCTACTCCTCTCCCGCAGTGCGTGTGTCTGCGACTCTATAATTATCCGTACACACCCGCCAGCGTTCGTTTCGTTTTCATTCTATATGAAATCACAATTAAGTTGTTTTGTCTTCTTCTTTCTTGTTTAACACACTTGAAAAAGTTAGTTTTCTACAAGATACATAAAGGCAAAACATGTGTTGGAATTCTCCCATTTCAAATTTTGTGGTTTGAGAGTGATTCTAGGAAGGTCATTTTTGTCATTGCACCCACTTTATCTTTATATATTAAAAATGTTATTATTGGAGTTTGAACCAGGGTCAATTAAACGAAGAAAGAGCATTATAACCAACTAGGCTACATTTTATTTATTGTTATTTCTTTGATAAAACTCTAGGAATATGTTTGGTGATGATGCTTCTATATCTTTAAGTTATTTATATTTTATAGAATGAGATTAGTTCTGAAATCAAAACTCAAATAGTATTGATTCAAACATTAGTATTAAATGGTATGTGTAGTTTAGTTTAGTTTAGACAAAATACGAAAGTGTAACCAAAACATAGACCTTTGTAACGAGTATAACCATTTTTTGTGACAAATCTATACATAATATAATGATAAAATTGGAAAATGAGAGTCTTCTTTTAAATTTCGTGGCCTGAGAGTGATTCTACGAACCTCTTTTTTTGTCATATTGCCAAATTTATCTTTATATTATGTGTATATTTGTCACAAAAAGTTACTATATATGTCACGAAGACCCATGTTTTGGCTACACACATGTATTTTATCTAAACTGTACCACACATACAATTTAATATTTAATGTTTGAATCAATGTTACTTGAGTTCCAATTTCACAATTAATCACTTCTATAAGATATAATAATTTCAGGTAAAATGTCTTTCTTACCTGGTTGAAGAAGCTCTTTCTATAAGATATATTCAATGTTTTAAGATTTTTCATTTCCAATTTCATGAAACGAGAGTGAAATTAGGAAGAGTATTTTTTCATCGCAATTATTTATCTACTTCCTATAAAAAAGTATTAACATCTAGATTTGAACCATGGTCTCTTAAAAAAAACAACAATCACAACCAATTACACTAAACAAATTTGTTTTATCTTCTTGAATTGTAAGCATACACTTAACGAAGATTTGAAAAGCATAGGAACTTTCCATCACGGTTAGCTAGCCTATTAAATATTCTAAAAAGTAAAGTTTAATACGTGATTTATAATTTTTTATATATTGCATATCGAATGCTTAAAATTGCAACACAAATTTCAATGCTTGAAATATTGTATATTGTTGAATTCTTTAATTAATATAAATTTTCAGAACTACTATGAAGCAATAATATTTTGTACAAAGTATAGGTGACTGGTTCTCTAAAATTTTAGCCTGTTTAATTGCTAAATATTAAATCTCTTGCTAATCTGGCAAGAATGGATCCGACAATAATGAGACGATATTAGGTTTAATGTGATGTTCATTTTGCCATTTTTGGGTGTGTTGGTCAATTTAAGTGCATTAACATATAAATGAATTTTAATTAACTTCATTATACAATTTTTACTCTTTATAATAATTAATTTAATCTTAATATTTGTGATGTTTGAAATATTTTTGTATGATTTAGAGATATACTTATTATTTGTGGCATCAGTGATAGTTGGTTCAAATGTAATATTTTATCATGTAGTCAAAATCAAATACTGGGTGCATTTCTGATTGTTTTTTATCTTGGTGTTGCGAATAGGTAAAAACTTAATTATTAGAATGCATGTAACTATACGCAGGCACATGATCGAGCTAGCATGACACAGTCAGAGCATACCATGAAGACAATGTATATGGATCGGCCCTATACAAGTATGAATGCTTCATGGGTCGTACCTGACTTAAACTTCAAGAGCTCGCGCACAAGTGCGAGCACCACATAGTCTATATTGGTGCACTCATGTTTTATGGAGAAAGGCGTCATTTGATAGGAATAAGCGGTCATTCGTTCGTCAGGTTTCAGGTCCTCTGATTCACACTATCGATTGTGAATGGAGAAGAAGCATTTCGAACGCAAAATTGGATAAGTAATTGGGATGTTTCTAGGTTTTTCTCAATTCCAGGCGGTGGGAAGAAAGAGGAAGGAAAGGGGGAGAGTGGTGATATACAAGCTCAGAGAGAGAGAGATGGAAAAACAAAGTGGATTATTGAGGACCCGTTGGGCAAGTGTAGTCATCACTGTCTCATCCAGCCTAATCCACACCTCTGTTGATATGACCTCGAGGATCTAAGCCCTTGAGAATGATTAACTTAGCGGTGGAAGGGTAATACCTGCAGGAATCTCAAAGCAAACCCGTCTTTCGCCGTTGGAGCTTCGCCGACTAGAGAAGGAGTTCGCCGGATCGATCTTCTCTCCCTCTACTAGAGGAAGAAGATGCGGATTGTAGCAGCTTCGTTCGATGGGGAGGTCGAGTTTGGAGGAGGCTGGGAGAAGAACGATGGGAGCTGGGGTTAGCAAAATGACGTCGTTGGTCTAAGTGAACAAAAGGAGAAAAAAATGTGGCCGAGGGATTCGAACGCTGGGCTCATTAAAAGAAATCCGTCTCTCATTTTCCAGCAAAGGATGTTTTATTGTTTCCGCCCAATTGCCTCTTTTATTCCCCATGAGTTTTTCCAACGATAATGAAATTGCAAGTGAACACATTTCTTACAATTTTTTATTTATTTTTGTTGTCACACCAGAAAACAGAAAACAAAATGGCAAGTGAACGAGGCATAAGAGAGAGTGAGAGGACATATTTAAACGAGGGGGAAATGAGGTAGTATGAAATAATTGCCCTTCTGCTTTGCTTAGTGGGTATTCTTGGCTCTGTTGAGTTTTTATTTATTCAAGGAGATGACATTATATTTGATAGATTTTTTCCATTTCAATTAAAGGGTCGTTTGAAAGTTGCGATTGTTTTGTTGAGATTGTTACTATACATGTATTGTTTAGAATGCATCATTTTTTATATTTTTTAGTAGAACCAATACATGGATTACATCTGTGATGTGACCGAAACTATCAATCAAAATGACTAAATGAGTGATTGTTATATCTCAACTTTTAGTTGTTATTGTTGAGATAGTTGAGTTGGGATTGTTTTGTCTCAACTTTTAGTTTATGTGAATACACAATGCATCATATATAATATTATACATGCATTCACAACAAAATATCTATTTAACAATCGCAACTTCCAAATGACCCCATAAAATCCTAAATATGATTTTTTGCCTTAATATGATTATGGTAATTTATGAGATTTAAGGGTATTTGATCATGTCAATATTTTAGTGGTTTTTTATTTAAAGTTTGAATTGAAAGATCGTGCATACTGGCAGTTCAACCATAAAATTTCACACCATAGGCTAAATCGATAGGTGATATTTAGCAATATGAAACGGTTGAACGATAGTTAAATTATGATTTCAGTATAAAATACTCTGCTACTTAATTTTTTGATACTGTTGTAATCATTTGGTTCAAACAATTCTTTTACACTGGTGGAAACAAAAGGTTTAAGGCACATTTTGAACTATCTATTGCAAAAAAGCATAAGTCAGTTAGCGATAATGAGAATATGCGATCTCATTCAACCTAAAAGACACTTTGCAACTTCTATATATTTAAAATAAATGTATGTTACTTATACCCTTGCTCATTCATCAACTTAATGAGTACTATATATTTCATGTAATATGATTTTCGTAGGTTTTTATTTATTGAATTATTTCATGAAAAAATATTTGTTGCATGAAAAAAAAACTACATTGTTGTTAGACATGTCTGCGATCTGAGAATAATTTTGGAAATCCATACACAACACAATGTCCAAGCAACTATTAGCGACAATTTAGCATAATGTCCTATACATTTCAAATCAAGCAACTTCAGATTCATTACCAATGGTGTGGTAAAAAAGAATGCTCTCTATTGGTAAAAACTTAAAGGTCATACTAAACTCTATGAGAGACATTTTCTTTCATCTTGAAGGTTGATTATGTATGTATTATGAGAAACAAATCTAATATTCAACTATATGGTTTAATTAAGTATTGGATGACAATTAGTTATATTTATTTCTTTTTTCATTCAATAATTATAAGTAATGCTTATATTATATTTTTCTCTTTTCATGGTCTAAACACATTATGCATAGTTGGATCACTTTCAAAAATGTTATGTGCATAACTAAGTTAGAAAACAATCATTTTGTGCATTTCAAATCCTCTATTATATATCCATTATTATATATCATATTTCTCGACAAAATTCTTCAGGCCAACGGGTCGGGACCTGTGCTAGTGTTAAATGAAGATAAAACTCCAGGAAAGTATAAGGGTTTGTTGGAATAAAATATTTAATTAAATAAACTCGACAAAACTGTAAGTTTAATTTTAAAATTAGGGCGATTAGGGCGACATTTAGCAATCTCCATGTTTTAATAGAAATTTCCTAATACAGGATCATCGTCAATAGACCATGATAATCTCTTAAATTGAAATTACTTTAAAAATTGTGAATCACTCCATCACAATTAAATAATCAAAATAGATTTTCTCATGAAAGCTCCATCGTAACCCTTCAACACGATCAATAGAACGTGTGAGGTTTCCTCTTTTAAAATCCTTCAACTCAAACGAACTACGTGGACTTTGATTCCGACTATTCGGGTACGTAGGCAACCAATAGGTTCGAGTCCAACTAATTTAAAAACTCTTTCTTTATGTTCGAGATTTACGTCAATAGACGTATGATCGAATTGTAATACTAAACACCTAATTAACTTAATCATAAAATTAAATACATCAATAAAGCCGCAAATAATAATACACTCAACCCTTTAAAAACTTATCGATTTAAGTAGTACCAATTTTGGGCGTTATGGTGTGTGAATACACTTTCCCACACGTAATCATACTCCCGAACCCAAATTTCTAAAATTTCGCAGACCAAATCCTGGTTTCGAACCTAAAGTCGAGACCGGGCCAAATGAGTGTTCGATCCACTCCAAGTAAGATCGATGGCGACTCCAAGCATTTCGCGATGTTGCCCCGATTTCGAGGTGCGGTTGCGACACCTTCCAAGAGGCAATAGTGTCCATCGATCATCTTCTCACCTTTCTTCTTTGGCTTTGTGGGCTGAAATACATTCAAGCTAGCCGTATGAAGATTTGGATTGATTCCTAATTTGGCAGGAGCTCACTACTATATATTACTAGCTGGAGATGTCGCGTCTTGTCGCGGGGTGGAGATGGCTTATAGGCATGTATTATGTTGCTCGTTATGGTGTTTTGTTAGTATTATTAGTCTAAAATTAATTTTTGTTAGCAGTTTTGCTAGTAATATTAACTTGACAATATAATATTAAATGAGAAGATATATGGCGGTCAATATCCAATTTAATTTTTTATTTGGAAATTTTGGCTAGTATATTTACCTAAACCCAAGTAGACCCATTGATTATGGATAGGGTATGGATGACGTATATTTGAGTTTATAAGTTTGTATTCCTTTTGCTTCTCTCTAGAGTTTTTCTTTTTCTCCCGGGCTAGAATTTTCAACAAATATACATGGAATGTTTACCTAGATATCTACATGTACATATAAAATCCCATAGTGGAAAATGAAGACTTTCTAATAAGTAATATCATATATATTTATTTTTAATTGAGCTCGATATTGAGCTGAAAAAAGTTAGTGGTTCGTAGTCAAATTATTAGTTCTCAACACTGTTGGTGAGTCGTGTATTCATACTTGTGGTTAGAATAGATAAAAATAGTATACTAATTAGGGTTAGACGAAGAAGGCAAAGAAAGAAATAAAGAAAGGGTTATGGAAGGCGTGTGAAAAATAAAATGAAAGGGAAGTAGATGATGGAAAGGTTTTGAACAATTCTTTTTAGTTGGCTGTCAATAAAACAATCAACCCTTTTCGCCGTAGCAATTTATTGACACTTGCTTATGTAGATGTCGCATATTTTGTTACATGTATTTAGTAGAAGTTTGTTTAGCACCCCATAAATGTTCTAATTGAGTTTATAAATTCGCTCTTGCAATATTTTAGAGTCGTATGTCTTTTACCATTTATTTAATATTTCACGTAATGAGCAAATATAAAATGGCCAAATCTTCTCCTACAGTTGAGTGATATTGAGTGATATAACACATTGTACAAACTTAATTTATACTTTTATGTTATGATGGATTGGATTCATAGATTGGTTCAAAATGATTGGTGGATTGGATTCATGGATTCAAGTGAAATCTAAACATAGGACCAATATGTAAATTTTAAAAATTGCAAGTACGAAAATTTCATAAATTTTAGATACCAAAAGATAATTGTTCAGTAATTTTATATTAAAATAAACTTAAGATATCAAAATTTATATTATAGTAACTAAATTGTGATTTAATTAAATTTAGAATATCAAAATGTAAAATGTTAGGCAAAACTTAACTTCAGTTTTATATATATTAACTATTGAGATGAGAGGACACAAAACGACTCGTTTCCATTTCTTTCCACTATAAAATGAATGGCCAAATGTCATTTCTCAACTTCCAGACATCAATGGCTCCTTTATCCAGTTCAAGTTTGGTTTTCCCTAACATTTTACATTTTCATACCCCAAATTTAATTAAATTACAATTTAATCATTATAATGTAAATTTTATATTTGATACCCCAAATTTAATTTTAATATAAAATCATAATTGAACTATGAACCACTAATTTTTTTCAGCTCAATGTCGAGTCCAATTAAAAATAAATATATATGGTATTACTTATTAGAAAGTCTTCATTTTCCACTATGGGATTTGATACATTTTGGTAACCCAAATTTAATTTTAATATAAAATCATAATTGAACTATGAACCACTAACTTTTTTCAGCTCAATGTCGAGCCCAATTAAAAATAAATATATATGGTATTACTTATTAGAAAGTCTTCATTTTCCACTATGGGATTTGATATGTGTTAATATCTAACTAAACATTCCATGTATATTTGTTGAAAATTCTAGCCCGAGTAAAAAAGAAAAACTCTAGAGAGAATCAAAAGAAATACAAACTTCCAAACTCATATATACGTCATCCATACTCTACCCATAATCAATGGGTCTACTTGGATTTAGGTAAATATCATTTACTAGCCAAAATTTTCAAAAAAAAAATTAATTGGATGTTGACCGCCATATATCTCTTCTTATTCAATATTATATTGTCAAGTCAATATTACTAACAAAACTGCTAACGAAAAATTGATTTTTAGACTAATAATACTAACAAAATATCATACCGGACCACATAATACATGCCTATATACCATCTCCGTCCTGCGACGAGATGCGGCATCTCCACCTAGTGTAACGTTAAAGCAGCAAAAAAAAAAGAATCGATAGCATACGAAAATAACAGTAGCAAATCTGCATAGCAGAGCACCTAGATTCAGGGGCGGACCCAAGTGGGTGAAAGAGTTGTCAATTGACAAACTTTGGATCCAATTTGGGAAACCAAAACCACTGTAAAATTTTGTTTTAGTGATTATAGCATTCAAATTTAAGATTATTTGACAACCCTTAATGATTTTGATATATGGTTAAATACCCTTGATTACAGTGGCGGACCTAAGGCTAGTAAGGGTGTGTCGTCCGACACACCCTCGCTCGAGAATTTTGCGAAGAACCTATATATTTTTGGTACAAAATTTTTTATTCCAGAATTGCCGACACACCTTCAATAATTATAGCCGACACACCTTCATTATAGTCGAAGAATTTATTATCCAAATGAATCCATCTTAATCATATCCATTTTTCTAAAAAAAAAAATCATAATCCATTTTAATTTTGTTTAAAATAACTCATAAATCATAATCCTATCACTTCCTATTAAAAAAAAGACTCTAAATCTCTAAAATCTCTCATTGAAAAACCTGAGAAATTTAAATGAGTTATTTGAACAAATTACTTGTTTGTTTAGCTAAGTGGAATTTGAACCCAATTTGTGAAATGACAAATTTGCCATCATCTTCTTGCTCCTACCCTCCTCCAACGCTATTGAATCTGAAATCAATCTCACCTCGCCGACAAACCAAAATGTATCATCCATCCATTACCCTGTTCTCGTATCTCTCTGTGTGGCAAACTTAGCTTGCCTTCCACCTATTCCATCAATTCTTTTTGTAACCTATTCCATCAATTTTGTCCACCTGACATTAACAACAACAAAAAGTTCATTCCTTTCCCAACCATCAAATTCCTGCCTCCTGCAATCATATCAGTCTGCAAATGGCGAAGGAAGAAGGCCCGTAAACCCAGAAATTGACGATGAAACCCAAAATCGTCAATATGTCTCCCTTCCCCTCCTCCCACCTTCTCTTTCTCAAGAAAACCAAAACTAAAAAAAACACCCACAGAGATCGGCAAGAAATCCAGAAATTGTCCTCAATATTGGAGATGGGAATAGAGACCACCACCGACGAAGGAAGCAGAGGAACGGAGACCAGAACGCAGACCTGGATTTTCAGATCTGGATCGAGCTCGATCCGACGTTGGTGCCAGCACAGTGGAAAAGTACGGAAATCGACGCATTTGTTCGGCGATTCAATCTCAGATTCGACCTCGTCTCCTTTCTTCCTCCGCCTATCTCCCGTTGGCGACCCAGAACTCAACAATTGTTTTCTGGGTAATGAAGGAGGAACGCCAGAATCCGTCCGACGAGTTCGGCGTTTCTTGCTTCTAGGATTTGATCTGGCGTCGGAGGAAGGGACAGATATGAGACCTGGAGGAGGAGAGATTGGGGAAGAGATGGTAATCGGGGAGGAGAGGCACCGGCCGTTTTCTTCGGCGGAAGTGCAGTGCGAGAGAAGAGGGCAAAGTTGGGGAAAAAAATCCAAGAACGAGGGATTTTAAAATAGCTGCCCCTAATCAGTTATTTTGAAATTCCTAATTAGCAGGTTTTCAAAATTCCTAATAGCCAGAATCTCTAACTACTTGAAGCCTTCCCAAACGCAGAATTTTAATGAAATCCGGGAAGGGCCGGAATTGGGACAAAATCCTTCATTCAAATTCCCAATCCAAACGACCCCTTAGTTTACTTGCTGTTGAAATTGGTGTTGACTTTACCTGTTGCAACTACAAGCTGTGAAAGAGCATTTTCAGCTATGAAGATAATCAAGAACGATCTTCGAAATCGGTTGAGTGACCAATTTATGAATGATTGTTTAAGTGTGTATATTGAAAAAGATTTGCTTTGCAACATAAGTGATGAATGTATTTTAGAGACATTTCAAACTTTATGAATTAATTTATTTTAATTTCTACTTAATTTTTTTATTTAATTTAATTTAATTATTATTGAATTTTATCGGCGACACACCTCTCTGACAATTCTGAGTCCGCCACTCTTGATTACATTTCTGGCTCCGCCACTACCTAGATTGTAGACCAAACTGCAGAAGCACACCATCGAGGAAATCTCTTAAGCCAATTACTTCATGAATCATGACTACCACGTCACAATCTTAACCAATCATTTGAATTGAAATCCTACTTGTCCAATTCCACATGATATTTTCTGCAAGTTGTACATGGATTCCTTCATAAAGTGTGAACGTTTCTTTGCCAAGATTACATATAATAAAGACCATGTGAAGGTAGAAAGTAATAAACCAAGAACTCAAGTTTGGGGATTGTGGAAAATCTCATGTAACACAGTGCGCGAGATTAAATAAAAGCAAGCAAAGAGAAAGCAAAAAAATTGCTGTTGAAAAGTCTTTAATTTTGACTGGTATTAAAATAAGAGGATACCTATGATATAAAAAGCGTATCACATGTCATATTTAGTCACTCTCTCGTTAGTTTCCGTCCAACTCCATTACCGTTAGTTTCCGTCCAACTGCATTAATGAAGTTGGACGAAAACTAACGGGAGAGTGACTAAATGTGACTTGTTTCAATAATTCGAGTGACCAAAATTGATATTAAATTTTTCTGGTGACTAAACATAACACGATTTAGTAATCTCAGTGATCAAATATAGCATTTACCCTGGTTGAATATATTGTAGTAGAAGTATATTAACTGTCATTTATAATTTTTAATATTGTGTACCACAAGATACCACCCCGTACCAGGGTGGCACTGTATGGTATTTTTTGATCCTGTATTTTGTTCACCCAGAAATTTGTAGATATAATAGATCATGAGGAACTCATTCCTTGTGTGCAAAAATTTTCAAAAACGACTTAAAAACGAAGAAGATACCATATGGTATGCAGCTGGTATCGAGAGGCAAGAAATTTTCTTTTCTAAAAAAATATTGAAAATGGATCTCATTTTGTATAGCACAACGAACTCGTTCCATCTATGAAAAAATTGAAATCCGAGTTAAAACGAAGAAGATATGAGCCGATTAAGAAAACAAGGAAAAATAAAAATGCATGTAATTCTCCACCCGTAAATCTAGAATTCAGAATTAAGGGTCCAGATTTAGTTAGTAATGGGTAAAAACGGGCTGCCAGCTCTTGTCTCCTTAACTTAATTCTATCTTTAAGCCGCTAGATATAGTCTTTGCTCGCTTTCCCATTAGTTAGTTAATTAATTATTTGCATACATTAAAGCCAATACTGATCCATGCCAATCAATATGTTTGGTCCGGCTATTAGAAATGCTTTTCGGCTTCAAAAGATGAAGCAGGGCCAAACGCCTCTAAAAGCTCGGCTTTTGAAAAGGCGAAAAGCGCTTTTGTATAACATAAAAGCAGAAGCCCCGATTTGGAACTTCTGCAAAAAACTGTTTCGAAAATACAAGATAATCCTTACCATATTTTAATTTTATTTCAAAAAATATAATATTAGTTCATTTATATCATTTTAAAAAATAAAATAAATTGTAAATTCATGTTATTTAATATAAAAGAAATCTAACAAAATTCATTTTGACTACTTTTTATTGTTTAGAATTTTTATTCATAGTTTATATTATAAGTCTTTTATAGTCATTTTACACAACCTCTCATATTAAAAACACTTTTAATAGTTTTACAGCCAAATACTTAACTGCTTTTTTTGAAAATTACTTTTCTAGAAGCTCCAACCAGAAGTTGTTTATTTAAAAGCTACCGCAAGGCCAAACTAGCCCAATATCTCCCGTTGCATGTTTCTCGTTTTCACCGCATGTACTTCTAGCTAGCTAGAACTAACTAATGTTTGATGATTAAGAAGGATATAATCACACTCACCCCGTTTCAAACCGTACAAAAGGCTCATGTTACAATTAACATGCATGTACAGATTTTGTATATAATAATATGTGCTTAAATCAACAGTTAATATTAGATATCGTCATCATTTGAACATGAGACTTGTAGATCGAAGACACACTAATACCAGGTTAATGTCAAACATTAATTTTTTCTGATAACTCAAACACACTATATTATTCCACATACACTTACTCATATTGTACATAATTTTTGCTTAAATCATACATCAGATGTAGAGTAAATATTACCATATATATGTAATATATATGTTTAATATATACACACGAGGCATATGCATAGCAGGGTTTTGATATTAGGTAAAGAATTGTATCGATCGAGTAGTCGGAGGCACGAAATCTCAGCGCACCGCATCGAATTGAACCCCTTCACCTGTCCATTATATCTATCATTCTTTTTTGTTCATCAGTTGCCCTTTCCACATACTGAATTGAATTTTCTTTCTCCTTTACATCTGGCTTGAGATAGAAGAAACACAGCTGGATAGTGATTTACAGATGGAAGAAACGGATTGGAAACAACTTTGTGAACGTGGAGAATGGTCCCACAAACTGCCCAATAATGGGGGCATAAAAACATGCTTCATCTTCCTTCATCTCCAAAATTGACATGCTTCAAAGTCAACTAATACATAGAGAACTAAATGTCTGAAGCCGATTGGATCAAGTCCATCCAATCACCTAACACAATGAGAAAATGGAGTAGCTAGCTAGATGTAGGAAGATGAAGCAATAAGATAAAGGTAGATGTATGAGTATGACTATGCTTACTTACCAAGGGTTGGTATTTTCTTTTGATATGGACGTAGCAGTTTGAGGCAACAAGCATTACAGCCGAATGGGGAGGAAGAAAATTACTTAAAACTTAAAAAGGAAAGGACAGTAAACTGTACTGAAGGTTATATCAGAATAGTTAGCGATTGAGTATTCTATGTTGAAATTGTGGTTTAATTGTAGGTTAACCATTTTGTACAGCTAAAAATTGTCTTTAGTCCTTAGAAGGTGATTTTTTTCCCGATCGGGTCGCCGATACAGTACAATACTCCACAAACGCTGCTTAAAATTAGATAAATTGATAACGGAAATTGCAGTTTGATTCTTGAAATTGTGTGTGTGCCTTTAGTCTCGTGTATTATTAGAGGAGTCAATTTGTTATCATGCTAATACGTACTATCAATTGACTATCGATTACGAGTTTGGTGAATTCAACTCTCTTTATGTATGGTCACAGTCTGTAACCTTTAACTTGGGCTATATGAACCATCAAATACGGAGTTGGTTTTTAGTTAAACAAATTGATTGAAATTGATGGATGCCTTTTGAGGGTTATGCTTAGTGTGGTTGGTTTTGAGGTTAAAACATTTATTTCCAAGACATGGGATTCTTTTTTGGGTTTGCTTTGAAGATATGTCACACTTATTGGATCATAACGTGCAACATTACAACCGTGAACAGCCACTTCCCCTACCACTCCAGTCTTTTTTTCAAAGGGAGTCGAAACCCCAACTGCGAATGGCCACGTGGCCGCCGGGGCAAGCCTACCGCCCCATGCTTGGCACCGTCCGAGTTCCGACGGCGACCCCCACCAAAATTCCACCTTTGCCCACGCCATGTAGATAGATACATGGAGACGGAATGGATATAGTTGCACAAGCACGTGACACCTACGCCACGTGTCGGTCCCTGAAAGGCCCAAATCACGTGCTTTCCCCCTCCGCGTCATTAGTTGGCAAATGGGGAAAACGGTGCCGACTCGGATGCCACTAGTACGCAGTACTACTTCCTCGCACGTCTTTTCTGGATCCATCGGCAATGGCCACGCGGCATCGATTAAGTCGCCGCAATCAATCAACTCGGCCAATCCCTCGTGGCCCATGCCGGGTCGGATATTTTTGTATGGAAACTTAACCGTTTCTAGCCGGCGGTAAAAGCTTGTCGGCCAAGATCCTGCCATGATAGCGGATATTAACAACTAGCGTGGCCCCGGCCAGTTGGCCGGAGGAAGGTGAGGTATGAAATTTGATAATGTAATGAGGTGTATCGTTTATTGTTGTATAGTTTTTTCTGAGAAACACGTGATAAAAATAGTGAATTTTAGCAGGAAAGAGACATAAATGATGCAACGAATCAAAAATCGGCCTTATGAACCAAAATCAAGTACATGTTACCTTGTGAAACAATATTGTTTCTGGTAATATGATGAGGTGGAGTAAGTTTTATAGAAACCAAATTCCAGAAAATCGAATAAAAAATCGCATATCCCGTCGGTTTTCGGTAAATGAGCATCTCACAATCGTTGCTAGCTTTTACTCGTCCCGTTGGCCGATTAATTTGCTTTATAAGACTTTCATCTTGTCGTCATTGTGCTTTCCAGTTTTTGTCAGGCCATGATACAATCTAAGAAAATCAAGAACGAACAACACGATTTGGGATAGGAACCGCCGTTGTTGTATCCCTAGAAAATGGTGGTAAACACGGACTCGCCTGCCAAACTGGTTTGGATTGAGATTTTTATCGGGTATCAGGGAACCTTGTGATTATAAATTAGACTTGATCAAAACGGGCCAAAACTTGAAATTCAGCCTGTTTGACCGACCCATGCCAAATTCTAATTATTCTTTACTTTTAAACTTTCTATTTGAAAATAAAAAATAGTGAAAGAAAAGAGATGACTGCAATTTGCCATTTGCACATCACTTATTCGGGAATAAAACATAGAAATTCAAAAGGAACTGAAAATGTTTAAGATCGTTTTAATGTTTAAAATAACCAAATAGATCTTTTGTTTAGTTTTTTACTTACAAATACCAAACGATTCCCTATAAAATACACTATAATTTGATCATTATGATATCAAATAATTATATAATATATATTTGAAATGATAAAAATTGGACTAATTGGGTTGGTCGAGGTTGAACCATTGAATAACTTTAAAATATATTATATTTTAGCCACTAAAATATAAAATAATAGCATGATATATATTATGCCGGAGAAAATATCTTGTTTTAGAATGGCAAACCAATGATGTTTATTTGTTTTACTTGATGGCCAAATCCCGTGTAGGTCAGGCCCATTCAACTCTTTTATTAACAATAGCATGGTTGTCAAGCCGGCCGGCATGCGGCATCACACCACCAGTATGATCGGCATGATCGATATACGAATCTCCAAGTAAAATGATCTTATCTTAGTGAATTTAATTGATAAAAAGTAATTTATTATTTGTTTTATGCGTTAAAAAATTAAATGTTGATGTTATTTGTTGGATTCAAGTACAAATATTTAGGTATTTACGTTAAATGTCGTGTTTAAATATGAGTATTTGTAAATTATTTGTAATATTAACCGGTATGAACCGACACAAATCAGTATGTACCACCGGTCGAATCATTCCACTTGCTAAATCGGCACACTGGCATAAACCGGTTTGACAACCTTGAACAATAGTAAACACTAAAAAGGAATTGTGATTTTGTGATCATAAAAAAGTAATAAAAGAATAATAGTAAAAAAACTGTAACAATATCAGGTTAGTCGGTTAGCGGTTACATTAATAAAGTAACCGATAATCGAAGGTTAAATTGAAAGCATCATTGACTTTGTTATTGAAATATAGTTATCGACATTGGATCGTTAAGATCACATGACTTATATTGGAGGTCACTTATTATACCATTATGGTCAACTGACTAATATAGAAACAATGCGATTAACAATAAGCAAAAAATTACGTAACGCGCTTAACCAATAATTAAATAAATGATTACGATTATAACCGAACTGAATCAACTAGCTAGCAGCCATATTGACGCCCATCCCATTTGTAGTCTTTAGCCTTGGTGATTGATATGCACTTAAGCCCCCCAAACAAGAATTGGACTTCTATGTGCTATTATATGGGATTTTTTTTTTTTTGTTTTGAGGTAGGGGTTGGCATTCGGTTGGTTCAGTTTCGACCGAACTGAAATTGTGCATACCGGATCCCCGAATTCCACCAAAATTTAAACCGAATTTGAACCAAATTATAATTCGGTTCAGTCGATTTAAACTGAATTATAATTTGGTTCGGCTCGGAATTTCACACAAAACTGAATTTATGAGAATACTTGTATCTTCTTCATTTTAAATTATTTTTCACCCCTAATTTAATAATAAATATACAATTATATGCATTATCAATCATAAAATCAAACATTTCAACACATAAGTCATAAAATACTAAGGGTGTGTTTGGATAGATGTATTTCAAATGTATGGTATTTGAAATACTAGCATTTGAAATGCATGTATTTGAAATTGAATACTAATTGGTAATTTATTTGTATTTTAAATTTTATAATTTTGGATTATAATTTTTAATTTTCTACTCACTCGCTACAAATTTTGGTAAATTGCAGTTTGGTACCCAAAATTATTTTTTCTTATCACTTAGTACCGAAATTATTTTTTCTTACCACTTAGTACCTAAACTTCAAAAAAATTACAAAAAGCTCCACAAAATTTTGATTGTAAGATTACATTTTGGTACCTCTATATGTTTTGCCTCACATTTGGAAATCACCTCATGAATTTGACACAAATCCAAATACTAAATATAATTAACATCCAAATACATGATTTGATAGTCTTTGACAAAAAAAATACATGATTTGACATTTAGAAATCCCAATCACAAATACCAAATCCAAATCATTTTATCGAAACACACACATGTTTTAAATATTTAAATATCAAAACAAGAACATGTTAGAGAGTGGTATAAGATCAAGTATAATCTTCTCCCAACAACTCGAGTATTGAGACAAACTGGTTTATGACATGGTATCAGAGCTGGTTTGGCCAAGTGGTCATGTGTTCGAATCTCCACGACTCCCAATATTAGCAGTTGATTAAAGCACATGGTATGGTGGGCCTGTGCAAACTTCAAGCCCATGGGTTGGCTTTCGTTTGAGGTGTCGTGTTAGAGAGTGGTATAAGATTCAGTATAACATTCTCCCAACAACTCGAGTTATTAGGACCAACTGGTTTATGACAGTACAAACATAAAAATCCATCGTTTTGGAGCTTAAAATTACAGTAAACAAATGGATGAGAATTAAATGGATGAGAATTGAGATGTGGCTGAACATAGAAAACAAATGGATGTGTTGTATGAAAAGTACGTACTAATTAGTTTGGGTGTGAAACCTAGCTTTAATTCAATGTACACAAAAAGAGGTGGGATGGATTGTCATGTGTCGGGGACAGGTGTTAGGCTGATGAACTAATCAAATGAAAATTGGTGGGTAAAGGTTCGATCCATTACGGGTACACTACACATCCTCACATTTATAGGTGGCCAATTATACGGAAACCAAACCAAAAAGATCGATCCAAAAGGAAATGTTGTTCTTTTTAAATTTGTCACTTATAAATATTGTACCGTAGCTTGTTTTAGGTAGGAGGTGGCTTTGTTTGGTTACTTCACCTGATACAGTGGCAGTAGTTGAGCTATACTTAATATGCCATATTCGGATTGTATAATCATAGTATCGATAGTTATACCGAAAGAGTTAATATTAAAGTATTTTGTGCCGAAATCGTTGTTCAATCATTTATTGCCGCTAAAACTATCTATAAGTTTAGATTCCAATAAAAATTCATTTCGATTAAACTGTCGGTACAATACGATTTTACAAACCGTACTGGGTGTGGTAAACAAATGTTAAAATACGATAGTAGCATGCATGGCAAGTAGCTAAAAATGTTACTGATTTAACCCTTTTCATGATATTGAAAATAGATATCCACAACAGATGAGATAAGGACAGTTTGAAACATGGACAACCCATTTCCGGAAATTTTGGATGTTAATAAACCAAACAGAACGTGGAGAGGCAGAGTAACCGAAAAAATGGGACCAAGTAAGTCTCATGCATGAATTAGGCAGACAGATTGGATTTTCAAGGAACTGAGAAGCCGCAAATCTATTGTTTCAAAGATTGAAAATCGGCGGAGGACTCTTTGTTCTACTTGTGATCTCATGCATTCCCCCACGCCATACTTCACAGCCGCTCAGCCGCCGCTTCAATTTACTATGCACCGGCTAAAGAGAAGAGAGAGCCGCTCCTCCTCCTTCGTGATGATCACATTTCTTGCTAGCTAGTAATTAATATAAGCATATAACATTGTAGACATTGGGTGAATTTTTTTTTTAATTCTTAAAATTCAAGTTGTAGTAGAGGCATTTATAAATAATTTGTTGCATTCTTTATATATACAGGAGAGATACACACAATCGTGTGTTAAAAAAAAAAATCTTGAAACCTGTGAATTGTGACTGGGCTACATGTATCTCGACAACGGTGATTTTTTCTACTATTATGTGAGAGCTAGAACGAGAATCAAAAATTGTGTTGAAACTCATTCACGCATCTAAGATGAAGAAGTAGTTAATAAGTACCATAAGTATGAATCTCTTTCAACAACTATAGAGTTATTGAGACATGTTGGTTTAATGTTTATGTTACGTTATCAGAGCTGGTTTGTCATTTAAGATCAAGCGTGCAAGTCCACATGACCCCTAATATTGATCATTGTCCACGTGATAATAACGGGTCTGTACAAATTTCAACCTCATAAACTGGCTGACTTTCATTTAAAGAGACGATGCAAATAAGTAATTTGGTACCATACGATATGAATCTCTCCCAACACTTGGAATTTATTGGAATCACTTGTGTTGGACTGTTAGAGTATCCACATCAATGGTATTTGCTCAATTGCAAATCCAACTTTGCCGTCAATATACAATTTGCAATGGGAATACATCAATGTAGTGGGTAATTGCAAATATGCAAGCTTGCATTAAATGAAATTTAATATACAAGCCACATAGAAAAAATATAAAAATATAAAAAATTTATTTGTCTTGATTTATTTATTTTATAATTATAAAGTCATTTAAACTCTCATATATGCAATTGCAAATAAATTACATTGATGTAGGAGCAATAAAATAAAAGTGAGTTGGATTACATAAAAATCAAAATAAAAATTTGAAATAAAAATAATATGAAATTAGTTTTGCAAATTCATTGATACAGATGCTTTTAGTCACCTTTTAATTGATGGATGAGACCTAAAATCACGGCCCAAGTGAATAAATGTCCAATGGCGTGGGTTGACGATGATGGGGCTGAGATTGGGATTTGTGGAATTACCGACACAGCTGGTAGACTGGAAACTTTGGAACTGCTTCTGCTATCTTGTTGTGGATGAGGATCGACCACTACCTAATATAATATTCCATAATAAATAAATGAAGAAACCTTGTGAATAATAATAATAATTTGATAATAATAGTAATGTTACAAGTTACAACAATAAACTCACACGGCTCCCCCAGCTTTCGATTCGTTGGACATAGCTGCATCGAACAGAATTCACAATTTAGCAGTTGGACCATGAGCCAGCCCAGCCCTCAAAAGGCAGCTAGCTAGCTGGAATGGAATGGAGTTGTCCGTTGGGGGCCAAGACCACGGAGTCAGCGGTCAACATAAGACGGAGAAAGAATGTAAGATAATTAACATGGGATTCGTTTTTTCTGGATTTGATGTTTACTTTAGCAGATAGAGATTAGATTTAGATGGATGTCGTCCGAATTCGGGGCATTGAATAATGGGGTGTGATTTTGGCAGTTGGATTAAGTCAGTCAATTTCTCCCCCACTTGTTATTAGCCTCATGTTCATACCAGTTGCTCAATTTTGTATCATCAAACCGATAAGGGATGAAGAACTATTCAATTTCAATCCCTTCCTTCCTTCCTTGTAGTTTGTATGTTTCACGATAAGCATACAACCTACAGTTGGTTTGCGTATACGGGTAGTCTATATGCTGTTCCATGAATTTATTGGCTGTTTTTTTTTTTTAATAATGACTTGATATTTGGATTTATTCCTCAAAGCTGAAAATGGAATTTTCATGAGATCATCGTCAAAATTAATCCTCAAATTTAAACTATTTTGGGTGCAATTTAAACTATCATAATCGAATACAACTTGAAAGATATTAAAGACATATTAACTACTCATAAGCGAAAAAGAAGATGCTAGATCGAACAATAACACAAATAACACGAAAAATAAGACCAAGAGAAGGTAGAAAAATCAAAGCTCACTTGTTACTCTTTCCCTCTAAATGGATCAATCTGCTTATTTGTAAATTTCCAGCATTTTAAAAAATTAAACTCAGAAAGAACTGGTTTATGAATTCCATTAAAATAAAAGAATTGGTTTATGAATTGATCTAGTACGAATTAAATGTCAATATATGGTACTGTGTGAATTGAATTGTCCCGTGACTTTATACTCTTAATTCCAAAGATTGTGAAATCATACCCGAGGTTATACAAAAAAAAAACAGTGATAGATTATTTTATATTTAAATCATGATTTAACCATTTCTCATAGCTAAAACCGTCTATCAATTTGAGATTTACCCAAAATTCATGACCAATACGAATCAATTTTTAAAACATGGCATAATTCCCAACGAAATTCCAATTATACATGAATTATAAAAGATAGCTAACTTAACTAACTCGGATTTAACTTCTCCATAATTCAGTTGAACGGTCGAAACGAAAGATGGAAGGAAAGGCAAGGATGAAGAACAAACGACCACAGTCCAACTTGGAATACTACTCCCTCCAGATTTTCCAAATCCTCTCAAATTAATTAAAAAAGATTTTTGTCCTACCAAAAATAGGGATGGCAATGGGGCGGGTTTGGGGCGGATTTGTCTAAACCATCCCCATCCCCGCTTTCAAATATCCAAACCCATACCCGCCCCATACCCATGCGGGGGAAGATTTTGCAAATCCATCCCCATACCCGTGGGTTTCGGGTACCCATGGGTAATACCCGCCCCGTACATCCAACATTATAATACATAAAATTTTACATGTAAATTTTCAATTATAACATTAAAGGCACCTATTATATCATGAAGTCGAGAAAGTGACAATAATTCTTAATATGGTTCAAAGCATTTTATCCTAAATCCATAAAATAGAGTACTACAATGTAATCCAAATCATTATTTATCTGACTCTAATACATATACTAAGCAATAATGAACTAATATAATCTTGCTAACATGAGGGAAAAGTGAAAGAGTGAAGAGAGAGTTGAGAAAAATGAATTAGGTTTTGATTTGGGTGACCACTCAATTACATTTCTACTAATTATTTTTTTTTATTTACCCTCACTATCATTGATAGATTACTATTTCATCCATGTATTTTTTATATGTGAACAAATATTCTTGGTGGGGCGGGTATGGGTATGGGTATGGGGCGGGGGAGGCTAAAACCATACCCGCCCCATACCCATCAAACATTTTGCGGGTTTTACCCATACCCGCCCCATACCCAGTCAAAGCGGGGATTCCCCGCGTTGACTGGGTCGGGGGCGGTCGGATACCCGTGGGCATGGGTTTGATTGCCATCCCTAACCAAAAAAGGAAGAAGATTTTCAATAGGTTCTCACATCACGCGCCCCGTTTCCTTCCACGTTAGGTTTATTCCATCCGGATAAGCTTCAAAAGTTCCCCTGCCCACCTCCTCTATCCATTTCTACGCGCCTGTTCCTTTTCCACCCACCAAAATCCAATTTATAAATTAAAATTTATATTTAACGCCGCACACATTTTCCCATTTTAATTAAAAAAACAATTTTCCACCCGCATTATTATTTATTTTTCTCACCCTATTTCCCACGACTTGCAATTTCAAATTCCACGAGCCTTCCATTCCACGCGCCTTTCCTCCACGTATAAATACCCTCCCCCACCCCATTTCTCTCTGTCAGAAAACCCAAAAAGCCTATTCTTCTCCACATAAAAAAAACGACGATTGCCGGTCACCGTTTCAACCTCCGACGATACCCGAACTTTTAGAATCAGACAATGGTTGATCTACACTGGAAAGCCAAGATGGTCTCCTCCAATCTCCCCAACTCCCTCCAAGTACAGATCCCGGCGCCGGCGGCTCCGGCCTTCCGCGGCGTCACCAGTGTTTCACCGGTGTCGGCTTCCGACTCCGCCTGCTCAGCCTACGAGTCGTACCTCCGCCTCCCGGAGCTGAGGCAGCTCTGGTCCGACCGGGACTTCCCCGAGTGGAGTAATGAACCGGTACTCAAACCGGCTCTCCACGCGCTGGAAATCACTTTCCGGTTCGTCTCCACGGTTTTATCCGACCCGAGACCGTACGCGAACAAGAGGCAGTGGAAGCGGCGGCTGGAGTCGCTGGCCACGGCTCAGATCCAGCTCATCTCCGCCCTGTGCGAGGACGACGACGGCGGCGTTGCGCCGGTCGTCGGACTCAGCTCCGGGAGCGGGGTTTTGGCGAGGGAGAGCAGCTACGCGGAGGTGTGGACGATCCCCGGCGGCGGCGAGGAAGATTCTTCCTCCGCCTCCGCCGTGGCGGTTAGCCGAGCCAGCGAGGCGAGCCTCCTCCCTCCGCTGTCCACGTGGCAGACGTCCGAGGACGTCGCGCAGAAGATCATGTACTCGATCGAGTGCGAGATGAGGCGGTGTCCCTACACGCTAGGGCTCGGCGAGCCGAATCTCGCCGGGAAGCCGAACCTCGACTACGACGCCGTATGCAAGCCGGCCGAGCTCCACTCCTCTTCCCTCAAGCGGAATCCGTACGACCAGCAAATCGAGAACCAAGAGAACCAGACTCTCTACACGGCGCACCAGATCCTCGAATCCTGGATCCAGGTCGCCAAACAGGTGATTACTCGGCTCACGGAGAGAATCGCGGCGGAGGAATTCGAGGCGGCAGCGAACGATTGCTACTTTTTAGAACAGATCTGGAAGCTTCTCGCGGAGATCGAAGATCTCCACCTCCTAATGGACCCGGACGATTTCCTCAAACTGAAGAACCAGCTCTCGATCCGGTCGGCGGCGGCGGAGACGGAGCCGTTCTGCTTCCGGTCGCGGTCGTTGGTGGAGATCACTAAATCCTGCAGAGAGCTGAGGCATAAGGTGCCGGGGATTCTCGCGGTGGAGGTGGATCCAAAGGGCGGGCCGAGGATTCAGGAGGCGGCGATGAGGCTGTACAGGGAGAAATCCGATTCCGAGAGGATTCACCTGCTGCAGGCCTTGCAGGCAGTGGAGGCGGCGCTGAAGAAATTCTTCTACGCGTACAAGCAGGTCCTCGTGGCGGTGATGGGGAGCCTGGAGGCGAAGGGGAACTCCGCCGGGGCGGCGGTGGTCGTCGCGAGCTCCGACTCGTTGACTCGGTTGTTTCTGGAGCCGACTTATTTCCCCAGCTTGGACGCTGCCAAGACGTTTCTTGGGAAGTTCCACGAAAGGAGGAATACGAGGCAGTAAAAAGCGACGGTAAAAAAAAAAGGTAATCGGATAATTTAATTTCCACCGAAGTCAATTTTCCCTCGCACTGAAGCGTTTCGAAACGTTAGCGGCATTCCGTTGTATTGTGGAAAATTCTTTTTTGTTGGCCGGTTTATATGTAAACAATATATTTAATTATTGTGTAATTGTAATTGCATACGCTTTTGCGAAATCGATCCATCCGACCACGATTGTTTTCCTCGAGAGTCGAGACAACAAAAGAACAAATAGGTTGGGAATTTAAATTAATTATTAATATAAACAGAGATTAAGAACACCATTAGGAACAGTTAATCATCATTAATCAATAGTATTGAGGAGCCCAAACATTAAACGGCAGCGCTTCGTGAAGGGGAGACACGTTTGGATACATTCCAAAAACACGGCCGCTGCAATTCTGAAATTGAATTCCCTGACTATCAGTAAACAACGGCGGCGGCAGAGTGTCGTAGAGCATCATCGATTTCCCACCGTCGGCGAATCTTCCACCGGATTGCCACACCGGGATAGAATTACAATGCTCACCACCGTCGCCACCACCAAGGGGATGCGGATGGCTCTGTACAGGATCGGCAAGGCCGCCATTATCATTCCAAGACACAGCAACCGGCTGGTGGGTTGCAGACGGCGGTGAAGCTTGCTCCGACGAGATCCGCCTCTCAATTTCCTCCTCGTTACTCTCTCCGTAGCCGCCGTCGTCGTCACTTGATTCATCACCACTCTCTGTTTCCCCCTTTTGCTCCTTCCCCTGCAATCTCAATTTCTCCTCCAATTCAGCAATCTTGGACCCCAACAAGCCTGCCGCGTTCGCCAGAGCGTCCCTTTCCGACGACATCCCGTCGATCCAGTCGGAAAGCGGGTCCGCCAGGCTCCGAATTCGGGCCCTCCTCCTATTCTTCTCGCCGACCCTCTTCCTCCGCTCCAGGCAGCCCAGAACCGTCATCTCGCCCTTTTTCTCTTTGTCGGCCCTCCTGTAAGCTTCGATCGCCTCCCGGGCTTGCTTGGGGTCCTCCGGCCACAGGAATTTCACCCTGCCGTCGACTCCGCTGGAGGCCACGCAGACAGAGACGCCGGACAGTGTTTGGAGCTGGTAGGCTTTGGTTTTCAGGGTCGGCAGCCGCTTCTGGAGGCTCGTTCTTCTGGTGAGCTCGTTCCCTTCCATAATCTTCCGAATGAATTTTGCTTTCCTGGCTTCCTTTTTACGGACCATGCCGCCGCCGCCGACGAATTGCTGCATTGTATCCATTCTGGTACTTCTTCTTTTGCGTTTGTCTTCTCAATACCGATCGAGGTTCAAATTCTCGGACATAATATGATCAAAATACGCAGCAATGAGAACGAACGAAGAGAAAGCAACAAGCGCGAATGTGATGTGATGTAACCTACGATTGAGGTAATGATCTAGCTGATAACATAAATCGCCCTTCTGTAACGAACCAAAACTCTTGAGAAGCTTTGGAAGAGATTAAGGCGGAGTGTCTCTATTTGTAGAGGCGCAACATAGCCATGAATCTAACCTTAGGAAATAAGGAAAACCAACTTCTATATTTAAGAAGGAAACTTAATGCTAATATGAAAAGGAAAACAAGACTTGGAACATCTTCCTTCGCGCAATCCGTATCCCTCTAGGATTCAGCATCCGATAGTGGCCCAACTAATAGAACTCTTTTTCCTTCCTGGATGCCATCCATGTTTGTTGCAGCCCATCAGTCCATCGTTACCACAATGGTGGGCTGACAAGTCTAGCCCAATTGACAGACTGGTCGGGAAAGACCAGCCTTTGTTGCTTTCGGAATGACAAATTCGTCCATTATGATCAAATGTGTTGGAAGACTCAAATAAGTGTAGATTATGCATCCAACGGGAGTGTAGTATAGGGCGACCCGACTTCTGTGTTTTTCGAAACCTGAAGGTGAGGACCGAGTAGTAGAAGAACCTCGCCATCAGGAGAGCGAATGCCGGCAAAACCATCAACGAGAAGGACCACCGAATGGTACTCGAAGAACAAGCCTAGCAGTGCTGAGATGGTGTGCTAACTGCTAAGGATGGTCTCATGAGCTGAGGTGCCTAAGCTTATTTTGGACAACCAATGAGGTGTGATCAATAGGCCATACTTCCTTGTTGCCTAAGAAACTAAGCAACCCCCACGAAGAGGAAGGAATAGAACTAGAATTCTAGAAACGCTATGCAAGCAGCGTAATTGGCACCGGTCAATTTGACAAGGATTCGTGAAGAAGGGAACAAAAAATTTGCTACTCGCTAAAAGAAACTGACAGTCGAGGAGCTCTGGCATTAGAACTAGGCTTGAGATTGATGAAGCAACTAGGGATGGCAATTATGCCCATACCCATGGGTATTTTACTATCCAACCCAATTGGGTTGGGTATGAAATCCAAATATATGGATATCCGTAAAGTTTGATGGGTTTGTACCCATACCCATTTACTTTGGGTTGGGTTGGGTTTATAACAAATGGATTTGGGTTTGTACCCATGCCCAAATACAAATTACAGTTTGGTACCTAAACTTAATAGATATGCATATTTAGTACCTAAAATTATTTTTTTTGCATATAAGTCCTCAAAATATCGATGGAAAATTACGTTTTGGTACCTAAATTTTTTTGGTCTTACATTTTGGTACCTAAATTTTTCAAGTTTTACAAATAAGTCCAATTTTTGCATGTGTAGTTAAGACACCCTCAAGTAAATGGATATCCATATCCAACCCATACCCATTTAGATAATATCCATATCTAACCCAAACCCATATACAAAACCCAAACCCATACACACATCACCCAAACCCTACCCATAATAGATGGGTCTATTTGGGTTTGGGCAAAATTACCCATGGGTGGGTAAATTGCCATCCCTAGAAGCAACCAAGAAAACACTTTCCAAGTTATCCTAGCAAAGATATTAACAGTAACCTATCTCACGGCCAACTCCTTAATAATCATGGTCAGTAATTTCAAACCTACTGCCACTGCGAGAACATTCTGATCTCTCCATATGTTTCTTGTTCCTTGAACGTTATATTCCGGTCTTGGTAACTGCTTCTCTCTTATTGGCTTTGGGTGTTAGCAGAACAGAGGCCATCAAGAAGCAGGGAGGCAGAGGCAAGTTTATTCCATTTTGCTGCGAATTGATTAGGTTTGTATGTTATCGTAGTTTCTACAAGGATGTGTCGATTGAGCGGGCGGAGAAGTCCCTCTCAGCAACAGGGTACATGAATGAGAAGGCTAGTAGATAAGTCCCAGACCAGAAACTAACCTGTGGGATTGTCTTAGGTTCAGCAATCAGCTCCATCCCTTGGATCAACTGGTCAGTCCATTCAGTTCTGGACGCGATCTCCCAATGTCACAGAACTCCACAACCGAGTTGAAGCTCCCAGCCTGAGTAAAGGTTAGCAATAAACAATACAGTGAAAAGCCTGTTCAGATATAAGTTACGAAAATTCAATTCTTACCATGTTGACAGCCAAACAGATGAGAGTAAGAACCATTTGTTGCTGTCTGTTCCCAACTGCTGTAAATGTAAGACCAAAATATGGACATTCAAAAGGGACAGGTTTTCTGTTTTCAGTAGAGGTGGCAATTAAGATCCAAATCCATGAATCCAATCCAATTCATCCACCAAATTATCCACCTAATCCAATCCATTTAAATCCAATCCATTTGATCCAAATCCAATTGGATTGGTGGATTCATGGATCAATCCATGGATCCAAATGGCAAATTACGATTTGGTACCTATATTTTTTACATTTTACATTTTGGTACCTAAAATTTATATTTTTATACGAAAAATATCATTGGAAAATTACATTTTGGTACCTAAAATTTTTCATTATGACATTTTAGTACCAAAACTTTTCAAAATTTACATTTTGGTCCAAGCCTTGAATGTCATTTGGATTCATGGATCAATCCACCAATCCATTTGATCCAATCCATTGATCCACCAATCCATTGGATCCAATCCATTTGATCCATGGATCCACCAATCCAATCCACGAATCCACGAATCCGATCCAATTGCCACCTCTAATTTTCAGAAAGTAGCTTCACGTATATGATTCCAAGACTAAATCTATCAGAGAGTGGCAAACTGCCGTTGAAGTTGGTTGGTAATGGTACAAACAATCTGTCCAAGCAGATTGCTAAACATGTATTCTATCTGAACAAAGAAATGAACGGTAAAAGAAACGAGGAAACTACACTATTATACAGCTCGAGGGATGTGAAAGTTAACTAGGAAGAATGAATCAGAGACACTCAAATGATTACCGAAGAGGTGAACTTTTCTACCAAATTGAAACAATAGATTGCGTGGTGATGTGAGACCTAGCTAGCATCACCAGAACCAGCTACTGCGGCTATCAATTGCCTTGACTGTTGTGGATACCAAGGGCATTCGTCCAAATTCGGCAACAAATCTGTTGATACACAGACTTCTTCTATCCTTATGACCACCCAAGCTACTGATCCCAGTCGAGCCGATCTCAAATATTTTGCCTACAATAAACACAAACCCAAGAGTGTGAGGAATAACAAACAAATATTCATCCAACATGTTTAGATTAGAAGCTGCTTCAATTGTCTGCATGATCCAAATTGCAGGAAGTCATTACGTACCCCAAAAGCTTAATCTAAGACTTGTGTGAAGCCTATTATCCGCTTTCAGGCAATTACAGCTTTGTTATTTATTACCCAAAAAAAAAGTCATCACCCCTCCAAAAGTATCAGGCTGAATTAGTTCCGATTCATTCAATCGGGTGGAATTTTATTGGAGAAGTAGTCAACTTGTGCAAGTAGTAGAATAACAGAGCAAATAGTAAAAATGAAAGTGTGCGTGAAACAACCGTAATAAGATCATGAGTGTGAAATGCTTAAGTGGTTCAAATTTCTATTTTAACTGTTGAAATTGGAAATTGGAAAGATGTATTTAATACAGAAGCTGGTTATTAGATAAATTGGAGGCACCAACCTATTGCATCAATTAGGAGTTGATCTAAGGTTCTCAAACAACAAAATCAAATTCAAGAACATTAAGAAAAGGGATAGCATATAAGTTCATCAATGTCAGACAAATGACATACCCTTCACCCATACAGGTGGTGCATCAGTTGCATTTGCAACTAGGAACGACATAGCGATATCTTCACAATTCCTGTCAAATTCCATTTCATGATAAGTGGGGAACACTTTTAGCAAAATGCATAGAGAAAAGTCATCACACAAACTAATTGGGAAGCACCTGTTCTTGGTTATATAGTCCTTCAGTGATGCTGGCATCTCATTTGTGTACAACCTGAGATACTTTTTGTGGAAAAATGCAGCCTTTGAGAGAACCATGCTATAAGTACCCGTCCACCAAACAGACCACCATCCACCGTAGCTATAGTATTTATTATTGTCGCGCTGCATCAAGATCAGAGATTTACAGAGCTTTAGAATGATTACATCTACTACCAGATTTTATATGTGCAAGAGAAATAACCAAACAGCAAAATCCCCACCCCACATTTAAGCTATTTTCATACTTCATACATAATGCATTACAGCCCCATCACACTTGAAGATACTTTTTATGGAAAATTGTTGGTTCATATTCTAGATGGAAGAATGTACGACAACATCAAGGCACCATGCAATATGCATATTAGTCAAGTACAACATTGAAGAAAAATATTAAGGATGTGGGATGCCCAACTAGTTCCTCTGGAGAAATTGTTGGGAGTTTGACCAATTTTCTAGCTTAAACCAAGCAACTCTTTCCATGCAGGTGAAAAATACACATTTGACTCCCACAAGAATATTAATCAAGCAAGTTAAGCATCACTCATTGACTTCAGCCGGAAATGTCATACCGATTGCTCCAGCCAATGGGCACGTGGCACAAAGCCCACCAAGTTATCTGGAGCACTTTGCCATACATGGAAAGCAAACTCCACGGATGAGCATGGAAATACGACATCATCATCAATTGAGAAGACAGCATCTGTCTTCAAATCTTTGATCTCTTTGAATCTATTGTTCAAACTGTCTTCCTTATTGATGTCAAATTTCAGTTCAACTTGCCTCGGGCCTCTCGACTTTGACTGAAGGATGCGGTTTAGATGTGCAACAAGAGGATCAGAAGGAGGATCAGGTTCACTCCATACAATGTGTATTGAATCGAGTTCGGAACATGATGCATAGTGAGCAATTGATTGCTTCAACAGATCATATCTTTTCCAAGTATTCATTACAATGGCATAACCTTTCCTGCATACAAAATGGAAACCAATATTTTAATTATTAAAAGCCAGCTAAGCTAAAACTCAGAGCAAGGTGATAAAAACTCTAACAATTTCATAGATATGTTAATATTCTGTTGATCTACAAATGTTTTATGTGCTCCCACAGCTCAAGGCATCATAATTACCAGATGAAGAACACAGTTAAACTATAGCCTAATCAAACCGTTCAAAAGTATTTTAGATTCCTAAGCACCATAAGAACAAAAAGGACATTTCCTCCGGCAAAAATCCCAAAGTAACCAACAAACAGTTCTATCCAAGAAACACAACAAACAAACTAGCAACACCATAGCAGCGAATGATTTCCCCTTCTTTTTTGAAAAAATCCGCACCAATTATTTCAAATGTGCCTCGGGTATCGGAAAACCATGATTTTTCTCTTGCTTCATCCTTTGTTTATGGAGAACAATTCAAAGTAGACCAAACATACTGATCAAATGAGCTTGTTTCACTAAAATAGTAAAAACAGCACAAAGGATGAAATAAGATACTCAAAGCCAGGTCTCCATACCAGGGTTTCGTACATTCAACTAGAAAGGTAGGCAAAGGATCCTCCTAAACTACTCTGTGAAACCAACAAACCTAACCAAACTCAACCAGCAGGCAGCATGCCATCGTACAATCATTTGTCAGCACTAATCTTTTGGCCTCAGCATTACCACACAAAGGGCAGACTTTTTCTCTGGCAGAATGAAAGTAAGAAGCAAACACTTCATCCGAGCAAATCGATTAATCCAAAAGCAACAAACTTCCAGAACAAAACAAAAAAAAAACAAAAAAAAAAAGAGTTCCATTATAAATCCCATGCCGATTATTTCAAAAATGTGTTTCTGGTAACCAGTAACAAGGATACCTGTCATTTCCCATTTCCTTTGTTTATTTGCTCTTGTCTAAAATGTAGCAAAAATAAGACACCCAAGGCAAAATCTCTATACGAAATTGCTCACATATTCACCTCAAAACGTTGAGGAAGCAAACATTCACCCAGATTTTTCATAAAGGATTCCATTTCTACTCAATCAAACTAGTCAAAAGTTCAACAAGCTCGACCACTTGGCACTATGCTTCCATTCAATCCAAACTACTACTGCCATTCCACTAAAAATCTTTAACTCAGCTCATAGAACTGGTGGAACCCCGACAGGAAAGGACTCCCTTTTCAATCCACTAACAGCAAAACTTAAGACGAACTAGCAAGACACTTTCCTGCTAATTAAAAAGCAAACAAGTACCTAATTTCCCTTTTTGAACGATTTACAACAAGTCTTTCCTAATTCAAGCAATAATTGTCCCTAAACTCGGATATTAAAATCGAGCTAATGGATTAGTTCACCAAACCTGGAGCGAGTGGAGTCGATAACTTCCAAAATTAGCGTTAAACAAACTTTCTAAAGATGAAAGAAAGAACCATAAGAAACCAGGCAACTAATCGCGCACTCACCCTTGAGCTTGGAGCCGATCATCGGGAGCAGAGAGATTGCTCCATCCCATAAACTTGGACGCCCAGCCTGGGAGCGCCAGCAGCGTGAAAGCGATGCAGCAGAAGAGCAGAATCTTGATCTTCGCCGATCCGGTGGCTGTAACGGCCAGTTGCCGGAATCTCTGTACTCCGCGACGGTTCATCAGCAAGCTGCCTCTCGTCGACGCCAGCGTTTATCGGCTTCAAATCTCGCCAAATTCGCACAATTATCCCCGTCCAGATCCAAGAAAGGACACCGAAAGTCAATGACTCGCCGCGCGGCCGATCCGGACCGAGCCACCGCGCGACAGATTCGTCCGTTTCGAGTTGAAACGGGAGGAGAGAGCTCCTCGCCGCCGGCAGAGGAGTGGGAAACCCGATGAGAATGCGGCGGAAACTGGAGCGGCCACGTGGCTCGATTCACTGTCCGAACGACCGCGCGCGGAAATTGTGAAACTGTATTGCTGTTGTTCTTCTTCTCCTCTTCCTTCAGCTCGTCTCCTATTCTCTTACTAGTTCTACTTCACCTCGATTTGCTTATTCTCTCACAGGCTAAATTGCAAGTTTGGTCACTAGAATTACTTAAAATTTTTACGTTTGCCACTAAAATTGATTTATTCCATCTATAGTCACTTAAATTAGGTTAACAGTTCAAGTTTGGTCACTGGCCGTTAGTCTCCGTTAAGTTTTGCTGATGTGGCGGTCAACTCTTATAGTTGACCGTTAAATAAGTGACGTGGCAATTAATAAAATAATAAAATAATTTTTTTATTTTTTACCTAATTATTATAAATTAAAAAAGGAAAATCTAATTCCTTTAATTATTATTTCCACCGCCAGACCGTCGCCGTTCCTCTCCACAGAATCGTCCCCGCCGTCATCAGCCCGCTCACCAAAAACGGTCTTCGTCGCAACAAGAACACGCACGGAATCAAGCAGAACACACACAACAGCGACAGCCTCATCGGGATCCTGTACGGTATCTGCAGCTCCGGCATCTTGTGCCTCAGCCACAAGAAGGCCGCGAACTCCAGCAACATGCTCAAGCTGTAGATGAAATTTGTAGGAGATGATGTCCGTGAACTGCAGAAACGACACCCCGAGCGTCAGCGTCGTGGGGACGGCGATCCCGATCTATGGCGTGTGGAACCACTTCGATCTCGCCGCGAAGAATTTGTGGAGGGGCCCCAAGATATGATACGCACAGCTGCTCAATTGGGCCTCGTAAAGTCCGATTGCCGACAATCCCGCACCGATTCCGAGCAAGATCTTAAGCAATTTCCTGGCGATCATTTCCGCCATGGTGGCGTGGAACCCAGATCCCCACTCCAATTGGGGCACATCGACGGCCCCGATGACGGCAAAGAGAGGGATTAGGTACGATAAACACGTTAGCGCCACGACGACAAGCAGAGCAACCGGGAAAGTCTTCCCCGGCTTGTTGACTTCTCCGGCGAGCGCGCTGATGTTGTCCCAAAAATTCAAGTTCCATAAGAGAATGTCGAGGAAGAGATTCCAATCTATTTTCACTCCTGGGCCCTGGCTAGTCCATTGAGAGCCACGATGAGGACGAGGGAAGGATCCATGCGACGGTGGAGAGGAACGGCGGGCGGTGGAAAATAATAATTGCAGAAATCAGGATTTTCTTTTTTTAATTTATAACAATCAGTAAAAAATAAAATATAACTATTTTTTATTTTTTAATTGCCACGTCACTCATTTAACGGTCAACTATAAGAGTTGACCGCCACATCAGCAAAACTTAAGGGAGACTAACGGCCAGTGACCAAACTTGATCGGTTAACCTAATTTAAGTGACTACGGATGGAATAAATCAATTTTAGTGGCAAACGTGAAATTTTGTAGCAATTCGAGTGACCAAACTTGCAATTAAGCCTTCTCTCACATTAATTAAAACATATTTTACCACTCACTCATCAAATAAAACTCTAGATATGAATTTAAATATCCTAAATTTTGATTGGATTAGGAAGATAACTTGGGGACTAAAGGTAAGATAGCTCACTTGATTGGCCGGTGTTCGGTTTGTGATGACAGGGTCACGAGTTCGAGCCATCGTTTGGCCTTTCGGGTGTTCCTGGAGGTAGACCGTTTCGGCTTCGGGTGTGTAAATAGGTAGGCGGCCACGTGGTTTAGCGCGACTCCGACATCACTCAAGTGGTGATAGGGAAGGGGTTTCACGTCACAAAAAAAAAGGGATCCTTTAATAGGAATGATAATTTCGATCTATTTCATTTCACCGGATGTGTTTTACTTATTTCGGTGGGGGTAGAGGTAGTAGGCAAAGTGGGGCGGGGTTGAGTATTCTCCTCGACCTGACAAGCTCAATTCTTGGCCCATTTTTGCATAATTACATGTAATTTTACATAGGATTTTGTTTTTATTACCTCATATTTTAGCTATAATGATAATTGTGGTCAATCGAATCCCCTAAGGTGGTTACTCTAATTTTGTACAAATGACCAACAACAGAGAAGTGGTCGACCTGAAATATTATTAGGTTGACCTTAAAGACGTAAGTTGTCACTACCAGAACCAATTAGGTCGAACTTTGCTCTTCCTAGGTCGACCTATCTAGCAGAATAATACCAATTTACCAACAAAAATATGTGTAATACTATCACGAACAATTGATAGGTCAACCAGACACATTGACCGGCCGACCTTTTAAGCACACCATAGTCTTACAAACAAAGCCAAAGTCGACATTCTAGATAAACAAGCAAAACAAACAGAAACGGTCGACCATGATAAGAATTAGGTCGACCTATTCGGTTTGATCTTCCTTACCTCACAAGTACAGAAGTCCGAGTGTTGTGTACTAAATTCAATTTCTCGCAATTGTCAAACAAAGGCCGACCTGATTGAAATAAGGGTCGACCGAATGGTCTTCTGCACGCAACAAAACATCAAATTAAACGGTGCAAATTATGAATTAGACAAGATGACGGCGATAGCTAAAATAGGTCGATCTCACCTTTCACGTGGTCGACATCTTGAAACACGTACAACATCAATTGTAAAGGATCTTCTTCATCACAAAATCTCTAACCGTATAAAAAACCAAATTCAGAGTTTCAGTGGCGGTGAATGTGGCATATATTCCTGTTTATAGATATTTAGGACGAGATTGGGTCGACTTAAGTGGTAGACAAGTTAGGGTTACCTTTCTGGTGTTGGAATCCTTATCCAATACGGATACAGTGTGCACACGGTCGACCTCGTACTTGTCAGGTCGACCGTTTATATTATTTTCCTAAATAATCCCGACTTTGGTGATGATCAGTTAATGAACAGAGAACAGAGGTCGATATTTTAAAAGCAAAATGGTCGGCCTTTGAGATATTTGGGTCGACGTTTTATACTGTTCGCTTCTCAAAGAGGTCGACCATTTGCAGTAAAAGGTCAACCGCGTCGTTGAGCATCACAAAACTATAACAACAGATTAGGTCGACCTAATCCTATCTGAGGTCGACCGAAAAGTGCAAGTTACAGTGACTTGCAAGTCACCGTAGCAAAGTCCTAATTTTTTTAATAATATAATCACATTTATCATATTATAGTTTGTTTTTGTGTTTCGGATATAACAAATGAATACTTATAATGTTTTTCTTTTAATTTGCATACTCATGAATCATATAATTCGACATATCTCAATCCACACATCGTAATAAATTATTCAAACTGGACCCGACCTGTTACGAAACAGGTATGGCTATCAAAATACCGACCCCACCATGCCACTCCTACCTCTTAGTCACTTGATCTATTGATAGGGGGTTAGCAGTGGGTGGTTTTATGCGGATTTGGGTGGGTTTGGAACCACCCACTACGTGAAGGAGAAAATGACCCACCCAAGCATTATATGTGGATGGGGTGGATTGGGTGATTGCAGATAATGGGTGGTTGGGTGGATTCGGTGAGTTTACAACATATATTCCATATGATCACATAATTTTAATTAGGGATGAAAATTTCAACCTGACCCGTTTTACTAGACCTGTTTGACCTGTTTTGGGGCGGGGCGGGCATGGGTACCTCTCATTGACCGGACTTGCCCCATTCTCGACCCGTTCTTGCCTAAATTGCATGTAATCTTAGTCAAATTACTTAGGATTTTCCTTTTATTACAACATATTTTTGCTATACTAAAGTTGTAAGTAAGTGGAAAACTCAATTTCTCCAATAATTTAACTACATTTTATCATATTATGGTTTGTTTCTTGGTACTTTAATGAAAATAACAAACATTTCTAATGTTTTTCATATAAATTATATACCCATTAGGTCGACCTGCCCTGACCCACGTCCCATGACAAATTACCCGACTTGGACCCAACCTGCCACGGGGCGGGTATGGGTATCGAGATACCCGCCCCGGACCTGCCCCATTACCATTCCTAATTTTAATAGTTTTAAACTTAAAATGAAAGAAATTTTCAAACTAAATAACGTTTAGTCCATAAATCAGGTGAATCATTTATTTTACAATATTGGTATTTGTAATTGTCCACAAATTACAAAATATTCAATTGATAAACATGGTCTAAGCCTGATAATAACGAAGTTTCAAGAAGGCACCAGGCATAACACAAATGTTTTGGTCTTGCCTAGCGCCTTATTGCCTAGGCGTTGTGAGTGTAAATAGCTTTTTCACCTATAGTCGGAAATTACAATTCCAAATTGATGGAAGGAATCAAGGACGAATCGATGGAAGTTTGAGATTATGTCATTTTGGTGAAGACAGCTATCTTTTTTACTGCCATTTGTCTACTAGTTATGCTTAAGCGTACCTGTAATTGCCTAAGCACACCTCAAAACACAATCATTTGATCGAAATTGAGATGTACTTTTGTGATTTTAAGGGTTTCATTTTTCGGTAAAAATGTGTGTTAGAGCTTCAATGGTTTGAGGCTAAAAAGTTGGGTGGGTCGTTGGTCAACCACAATCCACCCACACCTACCCAATCTTTTGTGGGTCACCTATTTTATAATCCACACCCACCCATAGAAACCACCCACGTGATGATGGGTGGGTCGATCGCAAATACATTTGTTGGTTCAACCACCCAATGCTCATCTCCTAGTTGATCACATGATTCACATCCGAGTCGGAGGAGATGTGTGGTTGCGACTTGTGAATCTAGACTGGGCCCTTGCTAGCACAAGCAATATTGCAGTCAGTTGTCAGATGCCCGAGTCCAACACTTCTTTTCCAAAGTCAGGCCCAGATAAACGGCTGCCACAATAGAGTTCAATATCATGTGTTCTTTAGATTTCTGCAACTTTCTTTTCTTGCTCTGTCCTCCACACCAATACTCTGTTTTCCAAGGACACTGGTCCAAGGAAGAAGACAGACTGAAGTGTTCTTCCATTTTGGCTTTCTCGGTTGGGCTTAACAGTCCTAAGCCCATCTCCATTTTAGTTTTCTATTCTTAGAATTCGTGTGAGCTTTGTGAAGCTACGGGCTCATACTGAGGGGGGGAAAACAAACGAAAAACACAGAAGGACTTCTCCTTCATTTCGTTCTTCTCCTTTCTTCTCCCTCCCCATTCTTCCCGAATTTCCAATCCCTAGAGTCGCCTCTTCAATTACAATTGGTATAAGAGCCAATCCATTGATTGAGATACATTTTTCCAAGGGGATCATGGGGTAGTCTGTCTTTGGTCATGCATCATACAATCACCCTCCTTTGTTCACAGTAACCAATTATACATCCTGGAAGCAACAAATGGAAACCTTCCTCTGGGGAGTCAATGAAGCTCTCTGGACAGTGGTCAGTGATGGTCCTCTCAAAATGGATTTTGCCCAGCGATCCACCTCGAATGATGCCCAGAAAAAGAGTGCCCAACTTAACCAAAGAGCGATGCACATCCTCCACTCTGCCATGGCGGAGACCGAGGTGGACAAGATCGAGCACTGCGACACTGCTTAAGAGATCTAGATTGCGCTTGAGAAGACGTACGAAGGAACCTCGAACATCAAGGAGACACAGATCGATCTCCTTATGCACGAATACAAAACATTCGTCATAAACCCAGGTGAGGACATTCAGTCCATGTATTCTCGCTTTACTATCATCTTAAATAAATTAAAGGGTTTAGGAAAACCTTTCGTGAGTAAGGATATATGACTCGCCCCGAATACCATAATGATTTCCCGCCTAAGGTCCGAGTATAAACCTTATTCGAGTGCAGTACAAGATAAGTATGTTTAAATATCAACCCGGACCAGTCCGTCTACCCCTACTTCAGTCATTTGAATCATTATCTAGCAATAAATTTTTGGTCAAAAAGTTTGCTATTAAAGTAAAACAAGACAAAGGTGAATGGTTTTGAAAGCTCTTTTGTGGAATGATCACTCTGGTGTCGCTTCCCCCTAACTACTACCATGGTATGTGAACCGAAATGATTGCTATGGGAAAGGTGATTGCTAACCGCTAGGGGACGCAAATATGGTCGTAGACCACGCTCATGATTGCTATACTGAGGCATGCATTATAGGCTGTCACTAGGCCCTCTCGGTTTAGGCAATCAATGGTTGACTTACTCTCTCACTCAACCCAAAGGTTGGACGACTTAATCGCGCTTAACCAAACTGCTTAATCCAATATTGAGGTTTGCATTAAATTAACCTAGTTAGAAGACTTAAAAAGCCCTAGGGATACCAACTCAATTGAGACTCCCTTGGAAGGGGGGTTTCCCTCTCTAGACTAGGTTAAGTGGCTAATTAGATTGCTAAGCATAGACATGCACAATCCTTAGGTTGCTAAGCACCAATCATGCACAAACCTAAGTATGCTAATAAGCACAAACATGCACAATCAAGATGAATAATACCTCAAACATTTGAATTCAATAATACCCAATGAAAATCATTCAAGTCACATAAAAGAAAACTACATGGTAGAGTTAGGGTTTCACAACACCCAAGTGAAAAGAAATCTACTCCATGCTAGAAATGGGAGAAGCACAAGGGGAAGGGGTAAAAACCATCTTGGAGGTGGCTTCCAATCTTCTTGGCCCTAGTGTTGAACTTTCTTTGGAGGAAATCTTCCCAAAATCCACCTTGGAACAAAACCCTAGCCTCCTTCTTCTTTTGGTTCGTGTTTCTCTCTCTAGAAATCAGAATAAGGCTTTCTCACTCAAAATAGGCTCTCCCCCTCTCTTCCTTTCAGCTCAGCATTTAAACAGGGAACGAACTGTGTTCACGCCTCCAGTTCACGACCGTGAACACTGAAACGCGTCCGTGAACACTGAAACGCGTTCGTGAGCTCCAATTAGGCACTGAAACGCACCGCTTCGCTTGTGTTCACGGTCCATAGCTCCTGTTCACGGCCTTAGCGACTGTGAACACAATTGGCGTCAGTAAATTGCATTTTGGCTCTAGACGCCTCAAAGTTCACGACCAATGGCTCTTCTTCACGGTCATGTAAGACCGTGAACATCCCAAGAAACCATGATCTCGCCCTTTTCCATCTCTTCTCCCGGTTTTCGATCCTTTTCGTCCAACTTTCGACTCTGAGGCTGGTTTCACCTGTTAAATCCCGAAACACACTAAAACACGAGAAATCTAGCGTAAAACCAACCTTTTAGGAGCAAAGTTGCCACAAACAACTAAAGAAAACGGGGGCAAAACATGTACATTTAGACCTGAATCACTATAAATCGAAAGATCCTTAGTTCCTTGCCTAAGGAATGGTTGCCTAAAAGAACTACAGTAGAAGAGGCTCAAAATCTAAATATCTTACCAGTAGATGAATTAATTGGTTCATTGTTAAGCCATGAGCACGTCGTCAGGCAAGTTCATGGTGAAGATAAGAGGCAGAAGAATCTAGCATTTCGCACTAGAGTCTACCAAGATGAATATGAAGATGATTCACCTCTTGATCTTGATAGAAAAATTGCTTTTCTTAGTAAGCGTCTTCAACAAATAATTAAACATTAGAATGAGCAATAACGGTTTGGAAACACTCCTGAAAAATCCAACAATAATGATAGAACTCACTCTAGTTTCAAAGATAGGCTGCCCTATAGGCAGACTAGAGATGTGGATGCAGGTACTTCGAATAAGGAACCTCAAGGCTGCTATAAGTGTGGTCAACCAGGGCACATTCGTGCTCACTGTCCTCTCACCCTCAAAGCCAAAGAAAAATCCATGATGGCTTCTTGGAGTGACTAAGAATCTGACTCATATGATGATCAGTTAGACGAGGAAGCATTTATGGCCTATGCCATGAATGTAGAAAGTAATTCTACTAACTCTACTGCTGAACTTGCCTTCAAAACAACCACATTTGATTCAGACATGAATGACGAGCACCACTGATATATGGATAATGGTTGCTCACATCACATGACTGGACATAACATTTATTCACCTCACTCACTCTCTGAATGGTGGTAAGGTCATCTTTGGTGATGATAGCTCTGGATCATTGTTGGTAGTGGTATTATAGGGCAAGAACATTTTCCCGTCATTCGAAATGTTTTGCTGGTCGAGGGTCTTAAACATAACATTCTCTCCATAAGTCAACTTTGTAGCAACAGTTATAAAGTAGTTTTCGAAGCTTCTCGTTGTGTAGTTGAAAGCTCACAATATCACAAAATTCTCTTTGTCGGCAAACGTCAAAACAATATGTATGTTATAAATTTCCATACATTAGATCAGTCTAGTGAAATATGCTTCGTAGTTGCATCACAATTGAAACTCCTATGGCATAGAAAGTTAGGGCATGTTATTCTATCTATTATGTCCCGATTGTCTAAATCTGAGTTGGTTCGTGGCATTCCTTCCCTAAATGACAAGTCTGATTTTTTCTGCCATATCTGTGTTCGAGGAAAACATTCTAAACTATCTTTCAAACCTAGGTCTGGCATTAGTACATCCTCAGTCTTCGAACGGATTCATATGGATCTCTTTGGTCCATGCAATGTTTCCAGTCTAAGAGGCAAGAATTATGCATTTGTACTAGTTGATGACTTTTCTCGATACACTTGGGTGTTTTTTCTTGCGCATAAGAGTGAAGCCTTTTTGAAATTCCAAACATTTACTCTTACTTTCGATAAGAAAATCCTTACTATTAAGAGTGACAATGGTGGCGAATTCATCTCTGACGAGTTTGAGAAGTTATGTGATTCCTTAGAAATCAATCATACTTTCTCTGTCCCTCGTACACCCCAACAAAATGGGGTTGTGGAAAGAAAAAATAGGACCTTGATTGAGTGTGCTAGGACTATGCTACTTGAGTATAGTCTCCCTAAGTATTTTTGGGCCGAGGCCGTTAGCACTGCTTGCTATATTGGTAATCGAGTTTTGATTCGAAAACATCTAAACAAGACACCCTATGAAATCTTTAAAGGAAGGAAACCTAGTATTTCCTATTTTCATTCTTTTGGGTATAAATGTTACTGCCTTAATATCAAGGACCAATTAGGCAAATTTGATGCCAAGTCCGATGAAGGTATTTTCCTAGGATACTCTATCAAAGGCCAAGCCTTCAGGGTCTTTAACAAAAGAACCCAACGAGTTGAGGAAACCGTGCACGTAGTATTTAATAACACTAACTCAGCTCTCCAGCCTGGTGAACCAGATGTAGAGTTTTTTTATTTTGCAGAGATGACAAACCTTCCCCGCGAAACAACCATCACTCCAGCCTCTGATGAAAACTCTCAACTGGAGCCTCCTTTAACTATTCCAACACATGCAGTCGAAACAAATCAGGAGACTACTGCCCAACTCTCCACTCCTGCCGTTCTTCCTGAATCTGAAACTCTCCTGAAGAAGACTCAAGTGGACCAGAATCCGAGACTGAGATCATAGATCCAGCAGCCACTCGGACAGCTCCAACACACATTCAGAAGCGTCATCCTTCTACTCAAATCATTGTACATTAATGATGGACTTCGTACTCGAGGTAAGTATATCCCTGGCCAATTTGCTTTTGTGTCCAAATTTGACCCTAAAAACTTTAAAGAAGCTATTCAAGATGAAGCATGGTCTTTCTCTATGGTTGAGGAACTAGCTCAGTTTGAACATTTTCATGTGTGGGATCTAGTTCCTATGCCTATTGACCATCCTGTCATCGGAATCAAATGAGTTTATCATAACAAATCAAATGAAGAGGGGTTTATAAGCCGTAACAAATCTAGACTAGTAGCTAAAGGATATTCACAAGAAGAGGGCATTGACTATGATGAAACGTTTGGTCCTTTTGCTAGGATAGAATCTATTCGCTTGCTTTGTGCCTTTGCTTGCTATATAAATTTTCCTCTCTATTTCTTGAACGACATTATTCAAGAAGATGTTTATGTAGAGAAACCCCCAGGATTCATTGATCCCGAATTCCCTGATAATGTTTTAAACTTCGAAAAGCTCTTTATGGTCTCAAACAAGCTCCTCAGGCTTGGTATGATCATCTTACATTTTTTCTACGAGATCAAAAGTTAAATCAGGGCTTGGTTGATAAAACTCTCTTTATAAAAAGAACTTCAAGTGATCTAATTCTAGTTCAAATATATGTCAATGATATTGTTTTTGGCTCTATTAATCCGTCAATGTGCACCGAATTCTGTGACAACGAAAAATGTTTTCGAAATGAGCATGATGGGGGAACTAAAATTCTTTCTTGGTCTTCAAATCCAACAAACTAAACATGGGACATTTATTTATTAATCCAAATATATCTCCAACATGCTCACAAATTTAATATGACAAACCTAAATACTTGTGCCACTCCCATGGCTACAAATCTTAAGCTTGAGAAAGATGAATCCGGTGTGGCAGTAGATGAATCAAAATATAGAAGTATGATAGGGTCTCTTCTATATCTTACTGCTAGTCGCCCTGATATACAATATAGTGTGTGTCTCTGCGCTAGATTTCAATCTCAACTTAAGGAAAGTCATATGGCAGTCGTTAAACGCATTTCTCGCTATCTAAAAGGTACTATTGATGTAGGACTATGGTATTCTAAGAAAAATCACTTTGATCTTCTAGGGTATAGAGATTTTGACTTTGATGGAAGTCTCACCGATAGGAAAAGCACAACTGGAAGTTGCTAATTTGTTGGTACTTCTCTTGTCTCCTGGTTTTGTAAAAAACAAGGAGCTGTAGCCTTATCAACTGTCGAGGCTGAGTATATAGCTGCCGGCAACACATGTACTCAGCTTCTTTGGCTTAAAAGTCAGCTCCTAGACTATGGTCAGCAAATCTCAACTATTCAAATGTTTTGTGACAATACTAGTGCCATATGTATGACGAAAAATCCTGTTCTACATTCTCGTACAAAACATATAAAAATTAAGTATCACTTTATACGAGAATTAGTTCAAGATGGCATAGTTGATATTCAACATATCCCCCAGACCCCCACCGAATTTCAATTAGCTGATTTGTTTACTAAACCTCTTTCAGTTAATCGATTTACCTTCTTTAGTTATGAGATTGGGCTCCGGTCAATCTCAATCTTGGGAGACTAATTGATCTCTTTTCCTCTTCGATGTGTTGTATGTACTGCTTTTCAATTATTTCTTTATGTTTTGGGTTTTCTTTTGAGTGTTCTTTCCTTAGTTTTTAAATCTCCCTTCTACCTTCCTTTTTCCCGCCAGCCCTTACCATAATCTCTCGTATCCTCTCCTAGTATAAGATCTCATGTCCTCGTTCCCTCCATCTTCACTCCCATCGCCTTTTCCCCTCCAGCCAACCTCACCATGTCAGACTCCCTCATCATAACCCAAACAAGCACTTTCTTTGTCGAGCCAATCCTCCCAAATCAACACTGCCATGCTGTCTATTTTCAAGATCGCGAGGTCGCTCCTTTTGCAATTCTGCCTTTGGATGATTGGAGACACGCCATAAGTGACTACATCACCAATCTTGGCTGGGACTATCTCATGCTCAATGAAAACCAAACTCATGTGTTGTCAAAAGATGCTCAGGTTTTCCTACTCCAAACTTCGAAATTCAGGTACTCAATCTCGTCGTTTTACCTCCTTAGTCTTTGGCACCATGTTTACCTACCATGTCAATGATTTTGGTCGAGTTCTGGAATTTCCAACACATGGCCCAACAGCTTGTGATGAAGCAGAACTTCTGTCACTCGGATTTTCAGTCGATAATGAAATCGGGCGTCTTACAGGTCAAACTCCCATCCTTCCCATATTCGATCATGTTCTGCATCTTCCTCCTCTCATGCGCATCTTTCACCACATTCTCACCCATTGCTTCCTTCCATGAGATACTGATATGGATCGCATTCTGCCTCTCGATGCCTAGATCATTGGTCACGTTGTCGATGGTATGCCCCTGAGCTTTCCACATCTTTTATTTGGTGCCTTCCACCCATACAGCGATCCTAATCTTCAGGGGGCTCTGCCATTCGGCAACATCATCTTCCGCTTTCTTGAACACCTTGGGATTCGCCTCTCTTCTCTTGTCACGATTGAGTCAATAACATCTATCCTTGTTGCTGATGTCATTCCCGAGATGGTTCTTATTGATAATGTGATATGTTCCTGCACTTTAGGCTTATTGTTACCTTCTTGTTAGTTGTTACTTTGTGGAACGTTGTACTCCATTATCTCCTCCTCCTTTCACTCTTTCTGTTGCTTTTCCTCCACTGTACACTCTGCTTCTTTGTACTATATAAACAGAGAAGTCAATAATAGCAAACTCAAGCTTTTGAGCTCATTCATGGTATCAGAGCTTAGTTGCTCGTGGCTATGAACAGATTCCGGGTCTGGATTTTCAGCAGACTTACAGCCCTGTTCTCAAACCCGCTACCCTTCGACTGATTCTCGGGCTTGCAGTTACACAGGAATGGCCTCTCCATCAAATTGATATTGCTAATGCTTTTCTTCATGGTGAGTTACAGGAAACAGTGTATATGCAGCAACCGGCTGGTTTCATTGATCCCGACAAGCCCGATCATGTCTGCCGCCTTCGAAAATCCATCTATGTCCTCCGTCAAGCACCAAGAACTTGGTTTAGCTGCCTTGCTGGGGCTCTTACTCGATTCGGCTTTGTTGTTTCCAGGACTGATCCTTCTCTGTTCATCTACAAAACTGGTCCTACAAGAGTTTATATGCTTGTCTATGTTGACGATATCGTCATCACGGGTAATGACTCGTCCTTTATTCAGCGGCTCTTTGTCTTTCTCCGTGATAATTTCGCTCTTCGCGAGTTGGGCTCCCTGTCCTATTTCCTGGGCATTGAGGTGTGTCGCACAACTACTGGGATTCTTCTTCGCCAACGCAAGTTTATCCAGGACTTACTTGAACGTGCACATATGTCCGAGGCCAACGCGATCTCCACACCCTGCACAACCGACATTGTTCAGCAATCAGCCCTGTCTTCCTCGCCTTTATTCTCGGACCCCGCCATGTATCGCAGTCTGGTTGGAGGTTTACAATACCTTAGCTTTACCCGACCAGACATTGCCTTTGTTGTGAATCATGTCTCCCAATTCCAGCACTCTCCAACAGACAATCACTGGTCGGCCGTCAAGCGGATCCTCCGCTATTTGAAGGGAACTCTTGATCGTGGGCTGGTAATTTCTAAACCTTCTTCTCTTCATGTTCACGGCTACTCGGATGCCTCGTGGGCATCGTGTCCTCAAGATCGCAAGTCCGTCACTGGGTTCGCTGTCTTCTGCGGTTCCAATCTGGTTTCTTGGTCTGCTCGGAAACAAAAGTCTGTTGCCCGTTCATCCACAGAATGTGAATATCGTGTTCTGGCTACGCTCGCTTTGGAGGTCCTCTGGTTACAGTCATTACTCGCCGAATTGGGCCAGCAGCTACCCTCCGCCCCGGTTCTTTGGTGTGACAATCTTGGTGCTACATTCCTTGCTCATAATCCGGTGTTTCACAACCGGTCGAAGCACATGGAAATTGAATTCCACTTCGTGCGGGACCAAGTCAGCAAAGGGCAGCTCCGCGTTCATTATCTACCGGCTCCGGATCAAATTGCGGATGTGCTCACCAAACCATTGTCCCGGCAGCCGTTCATCAAGTTCTGCTCCAAGTTTCGACTCTCCGAGCCTCAACTTGCGGGGGGTGATAATGTGATCTGTTCCTGCACTTTAGGCTTATTGTTACCTTCTTGTTAGTTGTTACTTTGTGGAACGTTGTACTCCATTATCTCCTCCTCCTTTCACTCTTTCTGTTGCTTTTCCTCCACTGTACACTCTGCTTCTTTGTACTATATAAACAGAGAAGTCAATAATAGCAAACTCAAGCCTTTGAGCTCATTCACTTATGATTGAGGGGGGATAGCTTTTGAAACTGCATATCTATCTGACTCTGATGATGACGAGGAATCATCTGTTGGCAATGCGGTTGAAGGGAAAGGCAACGCTGTCACTCGAGCAGACCTAGGGGGAAACAATATCTAGGATCAGTTTGAAAAACAATCTTTTCGTTTACAGCTGTTGAACTCTTTGGATTCTGCCTTTTTGCACTTTATGTTTCGAACTTTTTCTGGATGTGAACCGATTATTTGTGTTGGATGAAACCGTTAGTTGATTTCATTAAGCTGCTTGATTGTTTGGATGAAACTGTTGGTTAATTTCTTTAAGCTATTTCTATAATGGGATTACGCTTGCTTGTGTGTTTGTGTCGCAAGTGTTGATATGCAGGTATACAGTCAAATCACAATATAGAATTTAGGGGGAGATTGATGGAGGAAAATAAATAATTCGCCATTATATCAAGAGTGATTCTCCACTCATATTGGGATTAAGTCAAGTGATTCAATAACGATAATAGTTGTTTAGTACTACAAGTATCATAAAAATAACTATAAGAAGGTTTCCCTTTATGATTCAAATCGTACCCAGGGCCTAGAAAGTTTGAAAATTGGCTGGGACGGCAGGAAACGAAAACCTACGGGTCGTGCCAAGCACGGCAAAAGAGAAACATGCACGTGTCGTGCCGGCCAAGCACGACCCAATACACTGGAGGCAAATCGAAGTATACTCTGGAGGCAAATCGACTAATGGAATGATATCATTGTTTATAAACTTTCAATTAGGTTTTCCAAACATCCATATAATACATATCTCTCATCAAACCTTAACAAGACTACAAGAGCATATTCAGATAGTCGTCATTGTCGAGACTTGAGTTGATACGTTCTTGGAATTTCTTGTTCATAAAGTAATTGTAATATATGATTGTTTACGTAACAGCCTATATGTTAACCAATTTATCTTAATTACTATCTCTAATCGCTGTATAGGTTCAAACATTAATTTTTGTACTAGTCAATTTCGTATACATCTTTTACACAAGCCCATACATTATGTTTTGTATTTAAATGATTTTCAATATTAGTTAATTTATTCTATTCCTATATCAATAACCAATTTGGCTCCATTATTTAGTGATTGAGAGTGTTGTTTTGATGTAAAGTACCATTATCTTAATCATCACTAAACAACGAGAAAAATAATAATTATTAACAACCTAATACACGTCCAAAACAAGTTAAGCAGAAAATTCGAATGGCCATAAGCGAATAGGCGGTTCTCTAACGCAGTATTATTGACTTTTCCCCTTTTATTAATTTGATAATACTTAATTTGATAATACATAAGCCCTATATGCTCATAGATAATGAGTTTAGTATTTTATGTATCCATGGCTCCAAGATTGCCAAGTGTCTCTACACTCCCAACCTTTTGAGTAGGGGTGGCAGTGCGGTTACCGGTTATCGGTTAACTGGCCGGTTAAACCGATAACCGATCGGTTATCCACTAACTGGTAACCGAAGTAACCGAACTTCGGTCGGTTATTGGAGGCTGGACGAAATGGTTTTTGGTCTTAAAAGTGGTTCGATTAACCGATAACCGAGATAATCGGAAAATAAGCCTATTTCGGGCGATTTTCGGTAGGGAGAGTGGTAATTTCGATCAACCGATAACCGGCCGATCGGTTACCAATTATAACCAAAATAACCGAATTGTCACCCCTACTTTTGATATGTACATCAAATTCGTCAGGGATTTAGCACAAGCTTAAAGTACTAATGTAGGATAATGAAGACGAGTTCAAATCAGGAGTTGCTGTAGTACACATGGTTGTCATGCCGGTGGCATGCCACCTGGTTCAACCTGTGCCGGTCATGAAACCGGCATGACACCACCGGTATGACCGGTATGATCGACTTACGCATTCTAAGTTTAATGACATCATGTTAATGAATTTAATGAATAAAAAAATTAATTTATTATTCATTTTATGAATGTAATAGTTAAAAGTTGATGATATTTGTTGGATTGTAACTAAATTGTCCACAAATATGTTTTATATGTGATTAAATACATTGGATATTAATTGTTTTCACATTTTTTAAACTGGCATGAACCGGCACAAACTGGTTATACCACCGGTCGTACCATTCCACTTGCCAAACCGGCACAACGGTATAAACCGGATTGACAACCTTGGTAGTACATAAAGGACAAGAAAAGTGGTGACAAAGTAAGCAATAATGTTAGTAAATGGTATATGATCTACGATCGAACCTTTCCTAACAACTCGAGTTATTGGGATTAATTGGTTCTTGACATGGTATTAGAGCCTTCTGTGACTGAGAGGTATTCTGTTCGAATACCGGTGACCCCCATTTGTTTATGTTAAGCACATGGTGTTTGATGCTTGTGTAAACTTCAAGCCCATATATGGTGGCTTTCGTTTGAAGGGGTGTGTTAATAAATGGTATATGATCTACGATCAAACCTAGCTCTCACAACAACTCGAGTTATTGGGATCAACTGATTCTTGACAAATAGATCCACACTTAGCGAGGCGGTGAGTGGAGGATGAGGAACCGGACATTGTGTAATAGTTGAGCCATGAGAGTTGATCGGCATGGCGAGGTTAACGATGAAGGTTTTGGTGGTGGTAGAGGGTTTAATGCAAGGATTGAAATTTTGTACTGGAGGTCATGCCGAAAAAGTGAGTTGTATGGTACTTTAAGCTGAAATCGTGGTTTAACCATTTCATATCGCTAAATACCGCATATCAATTTTCTTTCGGTAGGAGGTTTTTCTGGTCGAACCACGGGTATGGTACGATTTTTCAATCATTGGTTTAACGTGGAGGTGGGTTAGGATTTTTAATTGGTGGAACAATTTTTAGAAAGCGGTAGGATTAGTGCTTTAAGTTCAGCTTGTTGTTCATGTTGGGACAGTGAGAAGAAAGTGAAGAGATGAAGGAAAAGAGCAATGAGTTTGAACTGGATGAGAGAAGCTATTGATGAAAAAATTGATGTGTGATCTATATAGTCTTTTTCATTGGGCAGAAGTCATATGATTTTCCCAATTCAATATTGATGTCTATATTTCAATCGCAGAGTCCGCGGTGCTCTTTGTCTCTTTTCATTTTAGGGTTCAGTGCAGGAGGAAATTTTGGGAAAGACAAAGAGGATCGGGGTGGCAAGAGTTTGTTTGTTTTAAATTCGAGAATTTATTTGAAAGAAACGTAATCGTTTTGGAGAGATAAACATATGTATTTACACTCGTTTAATTGTTGGTTTAATTGTTAATTGATTATTCGGATTATCGGTTATACCCAAACCCATTTTACTCCACCAATAACCATACCACTTGACTCATAAACATGGATTACCATTTAGGTTAATGATTTAAATATCACTCCTACATACCTGAAACCCAGCGGATGAATGAATGTAGAGAGTGCTTATTATTATCCAGACTAGGCGAGGAGCTGGTTTAAAAGATTCTCGCACAACCGCAAAAGACGTGGCATAATATTTTCTATATTATCTCCCCAAGTCACTCCAGCTATACACATAATACGAACTCTAACGTTATATAATCACCACAAGGGCTTTACCTAATCCGATAATAAAGTGACATAATTAAGATTATCCCGGATAATAATAATCATATTAATTTTTGAACCTCTCCGTTTCTAGCTTAATCAATCCAATCTTTCCAAACCACCAGCTGGGCAAGGTCGATTATAATAATTGTATGCTCTTAATTTGCTCATGATCACGTGGATAAGGGCTGACCATATAAATCACAACGTTACCATATGAAACAATAATTGTATGCTCTTAATTTCGATCAGCTGCTTAGAATCAACTCCGTTTTTTTTAATTGTAGTTTAAAGATACAGAAAGCTATTGTAACACTTTAGGCGAATCCCACATCGACAAAGCACGGGAGAGATTCATGGTTCATAAGTAAGAAACCGGCATTAACTGACAAGATGCATTTTGAGATGAAATGGAAGATTTCTCAAGTTAAACGTACTAAGTGTGGAGTACAACAAGGATGAGTGACCTCATGGGAAGTCACATTGAATTGCACCCCGAGTTGAAAACCGTGAGGGTCGAGGCCCAAAGCGGACAATATCTTGCTCAAGAAAAAGTTCGGGATGTTACAATCAACTTAAACGTGATTGAAAATATTATATTAAACAGTCGCGTTGATCGTCTGCACTATAGAATGCGATCTACATTTGACGAGAAGATGGAAACTGAGATAATCCATCATTCGTTTGTCTATGGATATTACTGAAGGAAGAGTTAGAGAGCTGACGCCACAAAATCGACATTATATCATACGAGAGAGGAAATACATACTACATTGAGATAATGCGCGAAACACAACAGGAAATGTGACTCACTCAACCATAACAACGTACATATTGAGAACAAGCATTAACGTCTATATTGAAAATCGTTACCCGGCTTTCACGATCGGTATAGTCGACTGAGAGGAGGACTTGCGAAGTTTGAGCAGTCAAAAAAGGGCTGCAGAAAGAGAGGGACAGAACAGAACAGAAGTGATTACTACAAGATACGGTGAACCATTCATTGTCAGAGTACCGCTGTAGACTGTGGTTAAAGAAGATCCTTACGGACGTGGCATCAAGTTTATGGCTCATGTAGCACATCCCCACTACTCTACCGCCACGTGTCGTGAAAGTGGCACGAGGTGCACATGTGCGTAATAAGGCCCGACAGCGGAGGAAGGGGGCGGCCCGGTCAGCTGTTGCATTCCGCGCAAAGATGTCAAAGTTATTCAATGCCCTTGTCTATTCACTTCACTTGATCCAGGCTAGCTACCATTCTATTAGGGCTGGGAAACGGTGCGGTCTGGTCCAGACCAGACCATATATACGGTCTACGGTCCAGACCGAGAGGTTAAAGTATAGACCACAGACCAGACCACAGACTATACGGTCTGGTCCAGACCACGCCTGTGCGGTCTGGTTCGGTCTGGTCTGGTCCAGGTAGACCACACTCAATGAAAAATGAATAATTTATTTAATTAACCACACAAAAAATTGAACCAATAACCAAGAAAAATAATTGTTATTTGCCTTAAAACATTAATCCTAACATGCATGAATAATTTTGATACTCTAAATCTTAGTACATAACAAAGATACAAAGTAAAAGCATCCCAGCTTGCACCATAATGTCATAAACATTAACATAATGTCATATGGAGACACGATTATCTCTACTTTGTGGTTAAATGTGGTTGTGAATGAAGGAGGGAAGAGATTCACAAAAGTAAGGTTGAGACTTGGGTGTCGTTGTGGGAGTTTGGAGAGTGGTCGAATGGGCTGTTAACACGTATTGATAAGTCAGTTGGGTCTACGGTTTGGTCCGGTAAACCGCGGTCTAGACCAGACCAGACCAAGAGATCAAATCATAAAATAATACAGACCATGGACCAGACCAGACCATACTTCACGGTCTACGGTCCAGACCAAACTGTGCGGTACGGTTTGGACCACGGTTTTTTTAACGGTCTGGTCTATTTTCCCAGCCCTACATTCTATTACCGGCTTTGCATTATGTACGTAGCACCGTAATTGTAATAACAACAGTGGAACAGTTTACTTATTCCACATTGATTTACCTTTTCTCTCCGTTCGATTCTCGTTAAAATGAGATCGATGTAGAAGATATTAAGAGAGTAAAATGGTATAAAGACGTGATCTTTTTCAGCTTTGTTAGATGATGAACTTTTGAATTTGTCAAATTTACTTAATTATTATCGTTATTTAGTATTGTACAATTATATAATTTTGTCAAGTGATGTATCTTCGATCAACATCATTCTTGTAATAATTGTAACCTGATTAACATTCAGACACGTAACCGGTAGCTACAAATTATGAAAATCACATTCAGCATTCATACATTAGGAAATGAGCGCTAGTCCAATAATTAAACCCTAGCTAGTCCATGTAAAATTCCATAGCCAAGCCAAATTCTTCTTCACTCCACTCCAACAGTGGCCGCCGAGGCTTCCATTATTCTAACATGGGCGGTGGGTTTTTGCGAGCCATCATCATCATTATCATTTTATGGCCAAGTTTTTGTGACAACTATGAAAAGCACTCATCCACAATGGCGTTTCCCATCCAAAAAACGACAACACATCTTCACCTAACGAAAAAACAAAACCCCCATTTTCCTCCCATTTTCTTTTCCCGCCCTCCCCACAAAAATGATCCATGATTGGTAATGGTCGGTCGTAGTATAGCTCGAAATAATGTTATATAGGTGGTATAGGCATAGCATATGTTATTGAATCTCTTTTAACAATTTAAGTTATAGGAAGTAACTGATTATTTATATAATATTAGAGTTTTCATGATTAAGATGTTTTTATATTTGAGTGATGATGATTGATGAACTCAAATTATAGATATTCTTACCTGTATCATTTAAAATTCGGTTTTAACTTCTATCGGTATTTTCAAGAGGATCAACACTATCCATTGATTTATTTAGCCTACTTTGTATTCTAATCCGAAAATTGAACAGCGAATAGATCAACCTTTTTTCGTAGAGTTTTCCCTATTTATTAAACACGTAAAATTTATAATTTGTAAAAATTTCAAATCTATATAAATGATTTTCATTTGAGACGTGCTAATATATCGTATAAAATTCATTATTAAATCTCACTCAACATCATGGTTTTCAAACTGGTTTCATGCCGGCCGGTTGAACCAGGTACAACCGGCACTGGTCAGCAAACCGGCTGGAAAGGGGCGGTATTTAACTGTGGTCAAATCAGGAAATTCTGGCCGGTTAGACCAGAAACCAGAATTTAATGTTACACACATTATATCCAAAAATAAACATCCTCCATAGGATTTGAACCAAGTATCTCATGTTCATTTTAGTTTAACTTATACACCAATAGACTACAAGCAACTTTGCTGTTTATATTAACCTTATATGTTATATATCTAATACTAAATTTTACACAAATCATTATAAACATTAATAAAATTCATTTTATATAATTTTATTTTGAAGGATCTAATTATTTAGTATTAGTTACTAATTTTTAGCTATAAATTATTTTGTGTGGAAAAAAAATTCTAATTGCTTTTTCGGGACTAATTTATTTGAAATTGAAGATTTCCATTTTCCTCATGTAATTTATTAAAACCGGTACAATCGACATGAATACTGGTTGTACCACGATTAAATCATTCCACTTACAAAACCGGCACACCGACATAAACCGATTTGACAACCTTGCTCAACATAGTTTAGTCAATAAACCCTCACACTCCTCCACCACACGATCCCCCATCCTATAAAACCCACCTCATCACACTCCTTCACCTCCTCATCCAAACCAGCAACAGCCTCCCCACCAACAAAAAAAAAAAACACAGAGCTTTTCCGGCAGATTCACAGAGAGAGAGAGATGGAGGGAAAGGAAGAAGATGTCAGACTGGGAGCCAACAAGTTCAACGAGCGGCAGCCGATCGGAACGGCGGCTCAAACCCACGACGACAAGGACTACAGGGAGCCGCCGCCGGCTCCCCTGTTCGAGCCAGGGGAGCTCACCTCCTGGTCCTTCTACCGGGCCGGAATCGCCGAGTTCATCGCCACTTTCCTCTTCCTCTACATCAGCGTCCTCACCGTCATGGGCGTCGTCAAGAGCCCCTCAAAATGCTCCACCGTCGGCATCCAGGGCATCGCCTGGGCCTTCGGAGGAATGATCTTCGCCCTCGTTTACTGCACCGCCGGAATCTCAGGTCCCCCCAATTCAAATTCAAATGGAGCTTAAAAATCAGTTTCAGGAATTCAATTTGACTGACCTTTTTTTTAACAGGAGGACACATAAACCCGGCGGTGACGTTCGGGCTGTTCCTGGCGAGGAAGCTGTCGCTGACGAGGGCGGTGTTCTACATGGTGATGCAGTGCCTCGGCGCGATCTGCGGTGCCGGAGTTGTGAAAGGGTTCGAAGGGAAGCAGCAGTTTCAGCTTCTGGGCGGCGGTGCTAACTCCGTCGCCGGCGGCTACACGAAAGGAGACGGCCTGGGTGCTGAAATCGTCGGCACTTTCGTCCTCGTCTACACCGTCTTCTCCGCCACCGACGCCAAGCGCAGCGCCAGAGACTCCCACGTCCCGGTAATTAACTAACTATTTCGCTCAATCGCATGTGCTCTGTTTTTCTTTTGGATTGAAATTAATGGTCTTTTTGAATTGATTCGCCAGATTTTGGCGCCACTGCCAATTGGGTTCGCGGTGTTCTTGGTCCACTTGGCAACGATTCCGATCACCGGCACCGGAATCAACCCGGCTCGGAGCCTTGGTGCCGCCATCGTCTTCAACCAGGACAAGGGCTGGGATGATCACGTTAGTTTCCAATACTTATTATTTCTTTTAACCATGGCTAATAAAACAATTATTCCGGTCAGTCAAAATGATTTAACTTTTAATGCAATTGCAGTGGATCTTCTGGGTGGGCCCATTCATCGGAGCAGCGCTGGCAGCTCTGTACCACACGGTCGTGATCAGGGCCATTCCTTTCAAGAAGTGAGGATGGAAGATCGACGGCCACGATTTGCAGCGTTTTTCTCTTTGCTCTGTTCTGAGCTGTGTCATGTAATATTTAATAAAAAATCTCCCTTTTGTTTTGTTTTTTTTAATCTGCGAGTGAAGTGAGCATTTTATTTTCCCCCTTGTGTATTTTTATTTTCAGCTGTGAGGGGGGAATAACATGTTCTGAGTGGTGGGGGTGATGGATGGTGGGCCCACAGCTTAAGTGGAAAGGTGGGCCCCCTGTGTATGTAACTGTTATGTGGGCTGGGCTATGGTTATTATTATGAGATAATTGAAATGTCGTTTTCTGTCTTTGCCGACCAGCGAAAACCTACTACGCTATTGTCTAATGAGACGACGTCGATTATTTGACTTTTGTTAATTGCTGTTTGTCTTTGTTCTGTGCTTTGCTGGGATTAGGTTTCATGATGGATAATTGGGGATTAGGTGGCCGGCTTGTTACCGTTGATGATCATGATAATTTGGGTTGTGATAATTACATCCTATCAAAGGCCCATCATTTAAGTTGATTATTATCGTCTTTAATGAAAAAGAGCATAATGAAGAATTGTATGGACAATCCCAATTTTGTTAAATCCTAATAATCTGAATTTCTTATGTGAAGTATTGGGAAGGAATTTTAGAGAATTCGCTTTTATGTCTTTTTTTCTCTTCCACTTTTTTGCCTATAACTACATATTGATTCATCAAACGATATGTTTGCATCTACATAACACATAATAACATGTAACCTGCTGTGTGGCTGGGTTTTAGTCTTAGTGCGATGCTTTCTATTTTTCTCCGTTTTTGTGCTTGGGGCCTGTTTATCCCCTCTGTTTTAGAGAGTGTTTGGCGCGGGTCCTCCTTTCCTTTCCTGTTCTGTATTTCTCTGCTTTTGCTTTGTTTTGAAAAGTAATAATATGTTTCACCATTATAAAAAAAAACATGTAAAATAAACAACATTCGAGTAAAACCTAATAACATATACTTATAAATACACTAGTACACAAATTTTTATTGTTGAATGTATCTCGAAGTTATGTATCATCGATAACAATGATCAATTTCGTATGTATATTACAAATTCATAAACAAACTAAGCAAACCAAAGAATGGTAGATTCTTAAACCGAAGAGAAAAACTAAACAACGAGCCCACATGCAAAGATAGAGCCAGAGAAACAGAGGACACATAATTTCCGGAAAGAAAAAAAAAGAACTGAGGATCAAAAGGTAAACAAAAATAAAAATTCGGGATCATAACTCATCAGTAGCCGGCGGGGGATTTGGACACTTGTTGCTGCCGTGCACTAAGTTGATGCTGCTGACCATACTTGGAGGAGTAAAAGAACGGGCCGAGAGGGTAAAGCTTGACCCGCTTGTCGTGGAGGATTCTGTACGAAGAAAGTTTGGCCCCGTTGATGCCCTTGTTCACATCCGTCGGCACACTGCACTTCTCCGATGGAGATTTCTCCAGGAAGGCCCTGCACAGCTCTGGCTTTAGTTTACCATAGTACGGCAGCTTCTTGAAGAAATAGCCCCTCGCGTCCGTTGAGCACCGCGACTCTTCTTCCTCTCCCGAGCAAGTTATTCTCACCACAGCTCCTGCAAAAATTGCAACAGCATTTTTGAGAACTCTAGATTATCTATGCAATTCCCGCAACATTTCTCCCCCTAGAGATGTTCCTTAACAACTAATTTTCGGTTGATTAAAATCGATTAAATAAAGAATTCTGATATGTGGTGGATGATATCATCCATTTCCACTCTGTTTGTGAATAGTAGTTCGGGTTTTGGTTACCGTGAAGAGGGTAGTAGTCGGATCCCGATTTGCAAGCTACGACGCCTTCCACACCATTGGCAAACACGTCTTCCGGTTTTGAACCATACGCTCTGTAGGTCGATTTCTTCCCGAAGCGAACCTCTGGCCTCTCTGCTTCCGGGGCCAATGCCTTGATGTCGTCGCTGGTAATTCGCGGCTGATCATGAGGATGCACAAGCTCCGATTTCGAACGGTACCCTTTTCCTGATTTCGGTAGATGTTCGACTTCTCGCTGTTCGTATTGGTGCATCCTCGAGTTCAGCTGCTTCTTCGACTCTGTCGTCGAAAAATAACTGTTGTAATTAGCGGGTTCGCGATCATGATCAGGCTTGACTACTGAAGAAGTAGTGGTGGAAGTAGCAGGGTTGTAGTTTTCCGCAGAGGCAATGACTACTAATAACAGGGCCAACGCAAGGGCAAATGATCCTTTTGAGAAATGGGTTGCGGCAGCCATTGGGAATGGAGCAACTAGCAAGGTGCTTCTGGGGTAGAAGAAAGGCAAAACAATGGGGAAGTTTGGAATGGTGATATCGTTATGGTCACCAGTAGGGTTCTTTTTCTTCTTTTATAGCGAGGAAAAGAGTTTGTTTAATTTGGACTGGTTAACTAGGGACTAATGTGTTTAGAGGGAAGCAAGTCATGTGAGACGTGTAGAGCAACTCATATATATATGTGACATTAAATAGTGCCCAATTGTATAATGGCATAACGGATATAGGACAGTTTTGGGAAGCGGTGGCCAGCATGTTATTAGAGGCTAATTGGGAGCTTGAGACCACTAATCCTAATCGTTTTAATTGAAATAAACTTAAATCTCTTTATTTTATTTTATTTTATTAGATTTTGTAGGAAATCTGTCATATGTGGATTTTACCGATTTAGCAGTTAAGATGGAGGAAGGAGCTTAGTATCCTTGTTTATGATCACTATTTTACAAGCCCACACAAACTTATGACTTGTTTACAAACATATATTATAGAATAATTGAGTTTCAACGAATTTTTAATTCGGAAAATAAGACGGTAAGAATTCATCTAACGTTAAATTTAATTTTTGATAATTTCTTTTCACAAATAATTTTTTATTTATGTAATTTGTCGTAGTGATTGGATGATTTTTCGAAATTTGCAACTCTAACCTTTTCTTCGTAGAATATACGTGGTCGTATATTGTGACATTATATAAGGTAAAAACTGTGCCATGTTTGTACAACTATTAGGGAAAAGAACAATATATGAATGTAAAAGATCATGTATTATGAAAATGAACTAAATAGAAAATATTGTTAGAGTTATGAGATGCTGTAGAAGGCTGGAATCTGAGCAGCACCTAGGATTGAGGTTTGGCGCTAGGAAGATTCAATTGGTTTGGCGCCAGGAAGAGTCAAATAAAGGTTGCGGTGTCGTTTTGGTTTATTGGTTGTGTCTTGTGTCTGTTGAGTCTGTGTTATACGCAACCGTTTGGATTAGTTCTGTTTAGGTACTTGTGTCTTGTTCTGTTGCATTTGAGTCCTTGAGTCGTGTGTTGACTCTTGAGAGCTTTTAGCTCAGATTGTTAGATAGGTTAGTCATGGACCCTGAAATCCATGGTAGAATGGGGTAAAGGAGTTTCTGGTTGTCGAGTTTGGTGATAAAAAAAGTGTACTTAAACCTCATTTCATTCAATCAATAAGATATGTAAGTTTTCAATAGATTGTGAGGTTTATAAATATGAATAGTTATTTGTCGCCCGTGTATTTACTATTTGCCGCCCATAATTTAAGAAAAAATGTCTATTTTGCCCTTCAACAAATTAAAACCTAATTGAAACTACCTATTCTTTTGCTGCCTCCGGCCTTACCTTCCTCTTTTTTTCCCCGCAATTCCCGTCGATGATTCATCTTCCTCATTTTTCTATGCGGTGATTCCTCCACCATCTTCATCCGCTTTTCGGCTCTCGATCTCCTCATTTTTTTTGTAGCGGCTACGACGAGGGATACACCGTGAGAGCAAGACCTGGCCGGATTGGACGGAGATGGATGGTCCGATGCCTGCAATCGAACGGGGTCCGCCCACCGGTGACGGACGGGGTCCGCTCTCTCGCGACGGACGGGGTTTGCTTTCTCGCGTCGGACGAGGTCCGCTCGCTTACTTCGGACGGGGTCTGCCCACCCGCGTCGGACGGGGTCCTCCCGCCGGCGTCAGATCTGTCGCCAGTGACTTTTGCTTTCGCAAAAATCGGTTATGGATTCATAATTATTATTAAGTTTTTAAATATTGTATTAAATTATTATTAAATACCAAAATTCTCTAATTAACCCACATATATATCGGTTTCCCTAATTAACAACCATCGATAATAATGGAAATAATAAAATGAGAAATATGGAAATATAGGGTATGCCTACTATGACATGCATGTCACCGTGACATGGACTTTTCGGTCGACCTATTCCTGAAGGCGGTCGACCGAATTGACTAATTTGGGCAGCACGAGAAAGCATTGCGGTCGACCTCAACGACCACCTGGTCGACCGCACTTAGTTTAAGTTGTTATTTTTGGTCAACCAGAATAAAACCTCGGTCGGCCATTTCGTTGGCGTCAGAAACAACATGGTCGACCATAAGGTATATAGGTCGACCACTTGATGGCAGTCATTAACAAAATGGTCGACCGGATAAGGAAAGAGGTCGACCAGATAGAAGATAAGTGATCTATCAATCTGTCCAATAATTTGACGTAAAATGAAGATCAAGTGTTGGTTTCGAGGTCGACCTAATCCGGTACGAGGTCGACCGAATACAAGAAAGTCAACCTATGCCCCGTGTCTTTTTTGCTTATGTATGTCGATTTGTGTGGTTCCTTTGCTCGTATAAATTATGTAACAGAATAACAATCAACAATCGTTTTGACCACTTAACAATAAAAACACATAATCTAAAATCTCCGCGCTCCTACTCATCTCCCCTCTCTCCCTCATCCACATTTTCTTCATTGGTGGTGCTAGCATGATGGTGGTCGGATGTGGTGGGATGCATGTATCTTCCGCTGAAAGATCGCCACTCATCTCGCATCTCATTCACGGTCACCTGCATTGTGCTCATCTGGGCGGTCATTTGCCTCATGTATTCGTACATGCCAGTCATCTGGGTGGACATCTGGCCCATGTACTCGTACATGCCATCCATGCGCTCCCACACACGCTCTAAGGTGATCGGTGGAGTTGAACTTTGTGCCTCCGCCATTGGCTCGTCTCCGGCTCCTTCATCACCAACATCATCATCACTACCACCATGGGCACCATGAGCATTGTTTATTCTGACATACTCACCATTATGCAGCTCAAAGCTCATCTTTTTCAGAGATGAAACAGTATAGAACTCCTGTCTTGTGATTCTTAACCCCACCTCTTCACTTAAATTCACATTAAAATGCTCAAATAGCATAGTGAGGATCACCCCCTAGGGAAGATTCCTGTTTGAACTCTCTGCAACAGTAAGCATGTGGTTAAAGATCAAGTATGGCAAGTTCACCTTCTCGTTTAACAGTAGGTTGGTGAGGAGCTCCATGTCGAAGTAGGTGACTGTCTCCCGATGTCCACCCTTTGGCAGAATGTTGTAGGAAAGCAAGTGGTGAAGAACTCTGGCTTGAACTGTCAGGTGGTTACTCGTTGGCCTATTGCGACCCTGAGCATCTTCCTCTTCATCAAGACCACATAGCGTCTGGATTTGCTTGGCTCTCGTGAAATGCGTTTCATTCCAAGCACCGTAAGAATGGATTCTCTTCCCCTTGTTTGGAGCCTCTAGTACTTGCGCCAACACATTCTTGCTGATGCGCATCACCACCCCATTCACATAGGATTTGAATGCGTGAATGGATCCATTTGCATTGCGCTCGTAGACGATGGTGCATTGCGATCGATGAAGGTTCCCAGAAACCCGTAATTCTCGAAATGAGAATACGCATCCGTCGTCAATGGCCTTCCCGGAGCCACCCTACGGTTGTGCATTCTCTTCTCTTCATAGTTGTCACTTTGCTCCTTGGTCTGGAACAGATTGGGATTGAACTCTTCCCATTCCGAACTTGAGGCAGCAGCTTTTTGTGACTTTCTTTTCTTTTTGCCGCCAAACATCCTGCGATCAAACAAGCAAGAATACACGTTAGTAACATTTTCGAAATGAACAAAATGCGGTCGACCACTCCATAAAGCGGCCGACCTCAGTTAATTTAAAACGAGAATGGGTCGACTCAAACCCGTAACAATTGAAGTACAAAATTGCCTTCATAGGTCGACCTCAGAAGAAGCATAGGTCGACCTCAGTTAATTTAAAACGAGAATGGGTCGACATAAACCCGTAACAATTCAAGTACAAAATTGCTTTCATAGGTCGACCTTAGAAGAAGCATAGGTCGACCTCGGAAAATTTAAATTGATTGAAGCCATATGTGACTTTCAGCAGGAGTGCAGTGCAGGACATTAGACCACCTTGGAATGCACTCGAAGACACAAACGTCTGCTGCCTTCACCGAGTTCTCCTTTGCAACCCTATGCCGGTCACCGGCAAGCAAACAACAACAATATAACAAAGAAGATCCTAAAACCTAAACTCTCTTACATCCATAAGAACGGGACATGCGGGACGGTGCCATTCTTATGGATGTAAGAGAGTTTAGGTTTTAGGGTCTTCTTTGTTATATTGTTGTTGTTTGCTTGTCGGTGGCCAACATAGGGTTGCAAAGGAGAACTCGGTGAAGGCAGCAAACGTTTGTGTCTTCGAGTGCATTCCAAGGTGGCCTAATGTCCTGCACTGCACTCCTGCTGAAAGTCACATATGGCTTTCAATCGATTTAAATGGCCCGAGGTCGATCTCAATATCATCACAGGTCGACCTCAATAAGTTTAGCACAAATAACTCGAACTTTTGCCTACATAGGTCGACCTCAGAAGCATCATAGGTCGAACTCGGCTAAATTGAAACGAGTCTGAAATGGCCCAAATGCTTTTGCTATTGAGTGTAAAACAGATCCGGTCGACCTCATAATTAGAAGAGGTCGACCAGAGTTAGTTTCGCACAAATAATTCGTAAGAGAATGACACAACTCGAACTTTTGCCTTCATAGGTCGACCTCAGAAGCATCATAGGTCGACCTCGGCTAAATTGAAATGAGTCTGAAATGGCCCAAATGCTTTTGCTATTGAGTGTAAAACAGATCCGGTCTACCTCATAATTAGAAGAGGTCGACCAGAGTTAGTTTCGCACAAATAATTCGTAAGACAATGGCACAACTCGAACTTTTGCTTTCATAGGTCAACCTCAGAAGCATCATAGGTCGACCTCGGCTAAATTGAAACGAGTCTGAAATGGCCCAAATGCTTTGGCTATTGAGTGTAAAACAGATCCGGTCGACTTCATAATTAGAAGAGGTCGACCAGAGTTAGTTTCGCACAAATAATTTGTAAGACAATGGCACAACTCGGACTTTTGCCTTCATAGGTCGACCTCAGAAGCATCATAGGTCGACCTCGGCTACAATGAAACGAGTCTGAAATGTCCCAAATGCTTTTCATATTGAGTGTAAAACAGATCCGGTCGACCTCATAATTAGAAGAGGTCAACCAGAGTTAGTTTCACACAAATAATTCATAAGACAATGGCACAACTCGAACTTTTGCCTTCATAGGTCGACCTCAGAAGCATCATAGGTGGACCTCGGCTAAATTGAAACGAGTCTGAAATGGCCCAAATGCTTTTACTATTGAGTGTAAAACAGATCCGGTCGACCTCATAATTAGAAGAGGTCGACCAGAGTTAGTTTCGCACAAATACTTCCTAAGATAATGGCACAAATCGAACTTTTGCCTTCATAGGTCGACCTCAGAAGCATCATAGGTCGACCTCGGCTAAATTGAAACGAGTCTGAAATGGCCCAAATGCTTTTCAAGCTATAGATATAAATAAAAACGTCACAGGTCGACCTCAATATCATCACAGGTCGACCTCAGTCCATAGAAAAGAAGAACAAAACGATTGAAAGCCAGATGCGGTCGACCACGAAGATGAACAGGTCGACCGCATCTGACGAACAGAAGGGAAAATCCCTCTTTTCCATCTTTAGATCTATATAAAAACTCAAAAACTGGTAGGAAAACATCATAGGTTGACCTCAATATCATCACAGGTCGACCTCAGTCCATAGAAAAGAAGAATAAAACGATTGAAAGCCAGATGCGGTCGACCACAAAGATAAACAGGTCGACCGCATCTGACGAACAGAAGGGAAATCCCTCTTTTCCATTAAATAATCTAATCTACCAAAGAAGAAGACAAAAATCGAATCAAATGAAAAGAATATTGAAAGTTATACCTTGTTCTTCTTCTAAGTGATGAGGATGAAATGAAATGGAGGTTCCTTTGAGTTTTTGGAAAATGGAGATTTTGGAAATTGGAGAAGAAGATGAAGAAGGGAAAGGAGAGGAAGAATGAATGGATGTGGTGGGATAGGGTTCTGATTGTGGTGTAGAATGAGTGGGGGAGGGTTTCTTAAATAGAGGATTTGGGGGAGGTTTGGGTGGATGTTGCAAACAAACCGGTATGGTCGACCGAATTAAATACGCGGTCGACCTCAGTAACTTGTTCGGCCGACCATTTATGGTCAGGTCGACCGTTATTTGTATGAGGTCGACCGTTTTATTGCTATTGTTTATTTCAACCAACAATCAATTAACTCATAAATTATTAAGATAATTCGAAAAAAATACAATGCAATCACAGTTATAAAAAAATAAATAAACTCCTAAAAAACAATAGAAGAAATTTAAGATCCATTTTTGGGACTTTGTTTCGGGCACTTAGGGCGAAAATGACCATATTTCCCACATTTCGAACACTTACTTAAACTTTTGCCCAATGCAGTTCGTGCTGACTTGAATGTCCCCTTGGTCTTCCCAATTTTTGGATCTTTCACACTTCGAAGGGGTACTGGAGGGTTTTCCGGTGTGGTGTTGTCCGTTCTCTCCCTCGCGAACTCAATTGCCCATTGAGTAAGGTCGTCCAACGTCTTAGAGACATGATTAAAAGCAGCTTCACTACCACACGCGATGTCACACAAACGCTTACACTTTAGAGCCAATCCTCCATGTCTTATCAGTCGACCAACTTTCTCTCCCACATCACCTCCAACTCCAAGATGACGATTTAGTGTCTTCGTATTTTGGGTCCATCGAAGCTTGAACCACGAGGAGGGTAGTGCGGTGCATCCCATATTTTTTATTACTGTAAGCATATGTCTGCCTGGAAACCCCTTAGATTCAAATAATGCACACTCGCATTTTAGATCTTGATTGGATGTAGTAAATGTTAACCGCCTTATCCGATCTGGGTTCATGTAGTTCTTCAGAATGAATGTCTCTGTCCCATCTGATTCATTTCTTTTCTCCGCTAATACATAAGAAGCTTCATTCTCTAGTTCAGACTTGAAGATAGCAAATGTACGATGTGTGTAGATACTTTCAGCTTGCATTTTCCAAGTGCGAAGGGCATGCTTGCAGACCAACCTCGTGTGCCTAGAAGTACAATCATCCTGCACCTCCGTGAAACGCATCCCCTCCAGTGCTTCATCAATGCCCTGAACAAAACGTTGCAAGTTGTATTGAGTTCCCACATACCCATTTATCCAATGGTTACATGAGTCACATCGCGAGGTTGATTGGAGTCCACCGAAATAAATATCCTTCAAGTATGCCTCTGCCCATAGTAATTTGCTCAGCGTACAAATCCTGCAACCACTTATTTGCAGACAAACCATGCTCACTAATCAAATGCTCCCAACGCCTCTCAAACTCCTCAATCGATATACGTGCTTTCGCCAAGTAAGTGAATGCGCTAACGAACTCCTTATTATGAACGACCGTTGTCGCATTTGTCTCAATATGCCAAATACACAGACGGTGAGGCACTCCAACCAGAACAATAGCAATGGCACCACGCATAGACTTGTCTCCGTCTGTGATCACTGAAGTTGGCATCTTAGAGTTCATACACTCCAGAAAAGTATTCAACAACCAAACATAGTTGGGGATTGTCTCGTTATCCAACTGGGCAAAACCATATATGATGTTATGGTGGTGGTGATTTACACCAACCATCATAACAAATGGTCGATTGTACTTGTTGCGCTTGTAGCATGCATCGAACGCCAAGACATCCCCAAAAAAATGGTAATCTGCTCTAGATGTGGAGTCCGACCAGAAGAGATTGCCTAATTCACCTTCATCGTTGGTTGTGTACTTGAAGAAGCTGCCCGCATCAGAGGTATGTTTCCTTTGCAAGTAACCCAATGTTCGGTTAACGTCTCCTATTAGATCGTCGTCAACTGTTCGGGATTGCTGAACAGCATTGTCCAAAGCCTTTGGAGTGTACCCCAGATTCTCATATCCTCCAACTTTATTCTTCATGAACTGAACAATGTTGCGTTGTTTTATTTCTGACTGTCGCATCCCCATCGCCAGAGCCTTGTCTCCTTCACTCATATTTCGATGAGACCGGAGGAATTGAGTTTCTTCTTCATTGCAGCAACGATGTGAGTGCTTCCTCTCAAACTTAGAAACAACCCACATTTTCTTATTAAGATCAAAGCGTACAGTATACGATGCCTTGCAAGAATGTCTTATCATCTTACGATGTTGTCGAGTCCGACCTTCTTTATCTATATGCATATTCTCTCTAGTCCCCTCTCTCGAACATACCATTGTCCTCCCAATTGCTACTCCTCGACGACTCCTCCGAAGATCTCTACGTCGAACGCTAAATCCTTTCGCTTTAGCATAGGAATCGTAAAATTTCTCTGCATCTTCTAAGGTTTGGAACTCCATGGAAGGAATTTTTTGTTCATATTCAGTAGCTTCTTCATCATCCATAAATTCTTCTTCAGCACCCTCGGTTTCATTGTCATTCCCAACCACTTCATCATTCGTATTATCTGTATCATCTGAATTATCCATAGCTCCTTCAAGAGCATCCTTAGGTTCCTCATCAAAGTTAACCTCATCATCATCTCTATCATCTGTATCATCTCTGTTATCCATCCTGCAACGATCGGAATATGAATTTAATGTAAAAAACATACAAAATTAGCTCTCGTCAGGTCGACCTGAATGAATTGTACGGTCGGCCTTATTACTAAATAACAAAGATGAGGTCGACCTGAATTTACTGTAAGGTCGACCTAATCATATAATTACACAAATACGGTCGACCGGATGGTGGGGGTGGTCGACCTAATTAGGGAAAAATTTAACCACATACAACCATTAACAAGAACATACGAGACATACCTTAGCAAAGAGGTCGACCACTTATTGTTACAGTCTACCGGAATAAAAATAAACCGCAACCAACACACGATCACAATAAGAGCGATGAGATTACAACTTCACTCCAACAAATTGCATAAATCGAAGTACGAATAAAGTCTTAAGACTCCCATCTATTTATAGATAATGTAGACGAATTCCTTATCCAATTGGTGAAAGATATATAAAATCATAATTCGACAAGGACAAGTACACAAAATCCTAATTGTACAAGGACATGAATCATTACGGTCGACCGCTTTGCACAAATGGTCGATCGTCTTGGGTAAATGTGAAACAGGTCGACCTCTTTACACAAATGGTCGACCGTTGTTTATAAATGTGAAACAGGTCGACCTCTTGACACAAATGGTCGACCGTATTTTATTAAGGCCAAACAGACGAGATTTCATCCTTATTCCACATGGTTTTTGACTTTGCTACGGTATCATAGGTCGACCTTAAGCGTCACGAGGTCGACCTGTGCTCTGCTTACGGGTTTTCCCGCTTTGAGTATGTGGTCGACCACTTGTTCTAGACGATTGAAATCGTAAATTCAGTCACATCCAAAATTGTATAACAAATCTAATAAATGATAAACATTCAAAATCCAAAATGAAACAATCTCGCAAATACAAATTCAATGTATTGTCCAAATAATGCAACATTGTAACTTAACGACTTCATTTCTTTGCTTTTTTGTTTGAACTCTGTCTCTCTTTGCCTCGTTCCATGCATTCATCTACTACATGCTTGTGTACGGTTTTCAAAATGTGTAGCCAGATACCATAGAATCTCCTTTCGAGCCGGTAATTTGTGTTCTTCTCCTATCTGCATTATGCCATGTAAGACTTCGTTACAACTAAAAAAAGTGTAAATTAAACAAGTTATATGTTTGACGATATACTCACCACTCTATCCAGATCCTTGGATCCATAGCGCATCCACTGCATGACGTTCACACCACACTCAGTACTATTCCTTTGCCGTTGAACTCGTAGCTCATCAAAATTGAAATCTACAAAATTTGGTACTACTACATTGCTCATGCACTCCGATTTGAAAATATCATCCAAATTGGACAACTACACACAAATAACGAATATTTTAAGCTTCTAGCATAATATGTGACGCTTAGTAGTCAGAAAATTATAGGAAACACTTACTAATTTCTTGCATAGTGCTGATTTACGCCTACGATTTGTCTCACTAGCTGAAGGTAGACTGTCAAGCAAAAATGCAGTTTTTTGCTGGACATTGACGAGATACAGAAACCAATGACGTGCTTCATCGTCAAGAACTGGCATAAATATCTAGCAACGAAACACTCACTATATGTTATAAACAGCGAATACAAACAAATGCACTTTCGAAATTTAATGATATAGGGACATTGACTAGACTAACCTTCTGGCATGCACTAACATTCGACATAAACACCACGCCATCATTCATCAACTTGTTACGAATTTGTCTGGTCTTCATGTTAGCGCGTACCATTTTCTGCACCATGTTTTAATTGAGATGAATTGACATGGTACAATATAAATAACTAGGTTATGACAAATAATTTGACATTATGGCTCTTACCGAAAACATATTTGGCAAATACCACACATTTGGCTCTTTCACATCATGTTTTTCAGACATCGTTAGTGCCCTTGCACGCAAATCCACTACCTACCATCCAACAATCAAACACAAAATCATCGTAAATCGTAACATAAATAGTGCACAATTCATACGAAAGTCGTAGTAGTATAGTACTTACTGATGAGCAAACCCAACTATTCTCGCTAATGACCGAACTCAAATAATGTCTTTGCACGTTTTCAGAAAAAAGTCCACAACGGTCAAACTGCAAAATTCAAAATAACAGAAATGTCAATTGTGATTTGCAACGTACAGGTCGACCTATTCACAGTCACGGTCGACCTTATTGGACAAACGGTTGACCTCATGACCTAAACGGTCGACCACACGTACTAAAAAACGTCTTACTTGTCCCAATTCGTGTCCCCAACCTTCTCTTTAGTAACAACATAATACAAGTCTTCAACTGGATTTTGAAGATTTTTGGTGAATCCTTCTAGACCCTCCACTTTCATGACCTACAAATCATAGTTAAAATTAAAGTAACATATGAACACAAACACACATTATAGATGAATATGTAACGTAAACTTACCCCGTGCTTTTCGAAAGGACTCTTAGATTCATCTTCATCGCTATCAGCACTAAATAATCCTTTTCTTACAAATTGATCCTTCTGTGGAGTGGTGTAGGAGTCACTTTCATATCGCGGTCTCTTGTACTTAGGAGAGGAACCCTTGCTGCCATTCGTTGTTTCACTCTGTCAAACATATAAAAAAAACAAATTAGCACTAATGATAGTAATACTAATATCTTCAATCACATATGAATATACTTGGATACCTTTAAAATGTACTCTTTCAATAAATCGTCTATGCTCAGGTAGCAATTTTCAGAGTCATCATGGTCTTCCTCCTCTTTACCAAAGTCAAAAATTTCTTTTCTTTACCATCTCTTCCGCCATTCTCCATTCGTTCTGCACTTATATCTTTGATAGCACCTTCTAGCCTCTCAAACCCGTCATGCATCATCCCAGTCATATCTGTCAGTCGAACTGACAATTGCTCCACTCTATCACGCATGGACTTCTGAAAGTCATTGACTTTTGTTTGACACACCACCAGCTTCTCTTGTGTGGCTTTCAACAATTTCTTGATTTCACCCAAATCTTGATGCAGTCTCTCATCATGCATCATCGTCTAAACAATTTAAAGAAAAATTCAAATCATAATTCAACTACAAATTTCTACAATTGACCAAAAAACAAAGACGTGGTCGACCTGACAAAGTATTAGGTCAACCTGGAAGACAAATAGTGACTACCACAACCATTAAGGTCGACCTCTGTTCTTCCTAGGTCGACCTATCCAGCAGGAAAATAACAATTAACAACAAAAAGTAAGTTCAAAATTAAAACGAAAAAAGGATAGGTCGACCAGATATCTGGCGCGGTCGACCTTTTCAAGCACAACATAGTCATACAAACAAAGACAAAGTCGACATTCAGGTTGAATAACCAAAACAAACAGAAACGGTCGACCTTGAAACACATTAGGTCGACCACTTGGGTTGATCTTCGTTACCTCGCAAGTATAGAAGTCCAAGTGTTGTGCCCTAAATTCAAATACGAAGAATTGTCTCGTCAGATCGACCTAGTTGATGTCACGGTCGACCGAATGAAATTCTGCACGCAACAATATATCAAATTAGACGGTGGAGGGGACTTATATTCCTATTTATTGAGATTTAGGACGTGAATGGGTCGACCCAATTCGTTTCCTTGTCCAATTGTGGAACCTTTCTGGTGTTGGAATCCATATCCAATACGGATATGGTGTGAAGGTGGTCGACCTCTTCATAATGTGGTCGACCTGTTAGGTGCACAATGGTCGCCCTATGAGGTATTTGGGTCGACCTTTCATTCTGTTAATCCACCAAAGAGGTCGACCGCGTCTCGGAACCTAACATACATGAATTAGTCAGTCCGGTCGACCGCATGTTGGATTAGGTCGTCCGAAAAGTCCATGTCATAGTGACATGCATGTCCCCGTAGCAAAATCCGGAAATATATTATGTAAATATTGAGATATGGATGACCATTGTCATTACCACATTAGATGCTCATTTGAGAGTTACATATAACCCCTATTCCTACATTTGATAGCTCATTTATGTTTCATTATCTCTCATTGATTTAAGGATGTAGTGGTTACAAAAGTGTGCCTATAAATACAGCACACCATTTTTATCTAAAAGAGAGAATGAATAAGAAGAACTATTTCCCTCTCTTCTCTCGTGTCTTTCCCTCTCTAATATTCTCTTGTAGTTGTTTAGATTTTCCATTAGTTTCATAACACGTTATCAGCACGAAACTCTGCTAGCATCATGATTGGTCATTGTCTCTCTACACAATCTAGTATATTGGAGTAAGATCACAATATGATCAAGGTATGCAAATCTTCATCTTCTTTCGTATCTTATTGTCTTATTTGTGTTGAGATTATCTCGTTCGAATACATTAAGATGGATGCTACTCTTTTCTCGTAGTGGACCATCCATTGATATTTCATCACGTACATCTAGTAGATTAAAATTTTGGGTCATGTGATTTGATTTATATTATTCTGTGTTTTACAATACATATATCGATTCCTTGAAATTAAATTTGTGTTTTGATATTATCTCAAATTAAAATTTGCTCATGTAGTAGCAATAACAAGAAAAGTAACATAAGTGATGAGTTAATTTCTCAGTTCTCTTTGTTATCTTATTCTTATCAATCCTACATTGATATGTAGAAAATGCAAGTTCCAGGAGCCCATATACTCCCCAGAAGTGGAAACTGAAGAATCCAAGGGCAAAGAAACAAGTGGACATGGTAACAAGAATATTTGTTATGTATGTTACCATTGTAATGAAAAATGCGTTTGTCTCGTACCCGTTGTATGCAGAAGACCTTATTCTATAGAAAATCAAAGGGAAAAACTAATTCATATACGCTTATGCAATATCAATATTATGGAAAATAAATTTGTGTATTATAAACAGATATATTCTCCATTAAAGATGAAAATGATATTGCATTTGAGAAATTTTTATTCCCAGAAGTGAATGAAACAATCTATTCCCCAAAGTGAATGGAGCTATAAACATAATTATATATATGTTAAATGTATTATTTGGATCTTTTCACCAGAAGTGAGAAAAAGGAGAATTATAAATAAGGACGAGACAACCATTGCATTATGAAAGTCATGATAACATAATGTACCCGTTGTACATTGAAATGCATATATAAATTTAAAAGTACCTAGTTAGTGATGGTATTGTTCCAAATAAAGCTTATTTAACTTTCACAATTGTAGTATTATGATTCTTATTTTCTGTTATGTTTTATTGTGCCATTACTTTTCATGCATAATTTAATTTGATAACTTTTATCTAGAACAATTAATTGGATAAGTTCATCATTTTTGTCTTAAGTTTGAAATATTTTTATTTATTATTTTAGTATATTTTTGTAAAGTATGAGTGTTAGAAAAATTTCATGTAAACTATATGGTTAGAGTACATAAATAAGAAAAATCTTCCGAAGAGCTTATGTTTGGTCACTTGAAGTAACTATGTACTTGTGAATCATGATAACAATTTGTGATGATATTCACTATGAATATGTGTTTACTAGGAATGCATCAAATCATAAGTCCCTAGAAGGGCAAAATATGGTAAAGCTCTAAAAGAGTTAATGTTTTGTGGCCTGAAGGAACCAAACTACCTAGTGATGATGCATTACACAATTAAAAGGATATTCGCAAAAATGAATATCTTATCAAGAAAATAGTGAAACTAATATTTGCATCACAAATATGTACTACATGTATATTAGTACTATCAGCCCACATAAAAGTATAAACCAGAAGCTTACAAGATTTAATAACTTGATAATTTGGTTGGTTCGGTTAGACCATCCCGGATCATGATGTGGAAAAAAATCTTCGAGAATTCATGAGAACATCATATGAGAAGTCAAAGAACTCTTCAACTAAAAGAGTTATTATGACATGTTTGTTCTCAAGGAGAATATAACAATTGATCATCGCTTGTAAAAGAGTTGGCAAATCTCTTCAGAATTTATGGATGTGTATGCAGAACAATACATCAGTCATGTGGATCATTTGTTAATTTTATGGGTTACTGCATCAAATGGATGATCACATGTATTTTATCTAATCGCAACCCGATGTTTGCAATATTGGTTGCCTCACTATGGATACATTTTGATGGTTATCCAGTCAAACATCACCTTGCTTATGAGAACAAGTTGAGCCTTCCGTTCTCTTGTCGAGGACATGCTAGTTTGCAAGTGATAGTATTGGTTCGCATCTAACCAACAAGTTATCACAAGTTTCCCCCTTTTTACAAATGGTTTTGGTTAGAAACCTAACATTTTCCATATGAGAATATAACGGTGTGCCGCATACATCCCAATTGCTCCACCACAGTATCTTAAGTTGATTCTCATTGGAGATTGAGAATTTGTGTTGGGTTTGAATCCCAAAGGGGAAATTTGTTTGCGAAATTATTGTTTTGATTGATTACTACTTTTCCAACATTAAGGGGGAGAGATAAAACAGCTAGGCAAAAAGATGAGTTGGAATGAGTTATCATTGTCTAGTTTTGATCCTCAAAGTAAGAAACATGAACCTGAAGTTCATAAAATGAATTATCGTTGCCAACTATCAAATGCCTTTACTAGCCATACGAAGTGACCAAGTCACATATACTAGCTGTGAATGCTCAAACTAAATTTGATATCCTTGTTGGATAATCTAATATAAAAAATGTGTATGAAAGAGCGCATGAAGCGTGATAGACCAATCGGTTTCAATGATAAACATCATCGAGAAAGAAAAGGAGCTATAATTAGAATGCTCAACTCAAGGACATGAAAACTCAAGAAGAGTACCCAAGAATAAAGTAAGATTTTAGTTCCAGAAGAACACATGTCTCTGAAAGTTGTGAAAGCGAAGTGATCTCAAAAGTATATTAGACTACAATATTGAAACAGTAATGAAGTCATTGTCGACAAAATTTATTTGTTGTATTTCAGTACTGAATATGATATATACAAGTGAGGATGAAGGGTAAAACTCTATTGATACATGCAAATGATGATGTTATTGGCCAATATAGAAAGAAATCATGAAACTTGCTCAAGGAGCATAAAGTTTAAGGACCATAAGTCCTCACACCTGAAAAAGGTAAAAATAGCGGGATACAAACAAACTTTTGTGCTATTGGAAAGTATGAAATTGTGAGAGATATAGCACAATATTTTGCATTGGGTTTCTCGAAGAGACCTATCATTGTTTGAGAGGATTTGTGCTCCCCTGTGGTGGATGCAACTACTTTTTCGAATCAACGTTTAAATATATGTTTGAAATTTGTTGTGATAGCCTATTTGTTTGAATTCCCTGAAGATGTTTATTTATTTGAAACTCCTAGAAGGATTAATTACTCACAGAAGGATTCATTTACCCGAAGTAAACAAGTAAAGTTCTCAAGAACATATATCGATAGACTAAGAAAATCCCTTGTATGGATTGAGAGAATATAGACGAATCTGAAATGGACCTTCAAAGGTTAAGTCCGGATAGAGTGCATTAGAGCATTTGCATTGTGCATATATAGTTGTGTTGTCTGTATGTCCTTCAAGGATTTTAAATTCTTGGTTTATGTGTTGTGTTTTACTTTAAAGCATGATTTGTGTTTTATGAGTGTATTTTGTCGAGTTCATGTTGTTTCTATGATGTGAGTTCTGTTATTATCTTTCGTGATATGAAAGAATTTCTTGCATCAATTCTTTGTGACGATCTGATATTATGTTTATGATATGACTATTATTGGAGCTCTTGAAGAGCTTACTAAAGGAGCTGATTGTTTAGAGAAATAAGTTAAATTGAAGGATTTAAGATCCTTTTATGGGCAAGGAAGGTAATGTTGGAAAAGTGGAAATATAATTTTGCATGAACAAATTATGTTCATCAAATAAAATTAGGATCCTAAGATCACTAGAAGTGATCAAAGATCCATTTAGGCATCAAGAAAGAAGTAAATCATTAAGTCCTGAAGTACTATATGCTTATGTACTAGGTCCTGAAGTACCATATGTTGATGTATCAGAGCACCAATGCACCTTGCTAGCAAAACACAATACAAAATATCATTTTGGTGTTGATAATATTAGCAAAATACAATGTTTCCCTCCAAGGAATGTTGAAAAATACTTTGTTACCTTTAGGAACAATATATGCGATTGTTCTATTATGGTATTATCAAAGAGAGATTTGATGAACTATATATCCAAATTCTATATATTATTTGATCCTCATATTGGTTTATCGGAGACGAGCCATCTCTTACATATGGTGATGTGACTGTTCCATACAAATCCAAAACAAACTATAGTAGGCAAGTCCTGAATGTATTTCATTACACTTTGTGATTCACCATATCTAAAAGACTTGTGGTTGTGAACTATTTCCAAAGGAAATGTTCCTCACGATCATGTATGAAGAAAATCTTAAGATCATGCATCAAATTGACAATCTAGAAGATTGTTCACTAACTCACTCCCAACAACAATCTTTCAAAAAGTTGTTCGTGAAATAGATCACACCATTTGTATCTAAAGGAGAGTATGAATAAGAAGAACTCTTTCCCTCTCTTCTCTTGTGTCTTTCCCTCTCTAATATTCTCTTGTAGTTGTTTAGATTTTTCATTAGTTTCATAAAAAAATAGTATTAATTAGCAATCATCCCTAATTAACAACCACGTCACTTCTCTTCTTCATTTGAATGAATACATAATCATACAAAATTTTATACATAATAGTGCTAAAATTGATAGAATTAGGTAGATCAGTGATAAAATAACATGTCTAAATTCCATTTCCCTAATTGATAACCGTATAAAATTTCCTTAATTAACACGTATAATTCCATAACCCATATCTAATTTCATTTTCTTAATTGACATCCGAAAACAATTTCCTTAATTAACATGTCTAATTGCATTCCTCTAGTTAATAATAGGAAAAAATTCCCTTAATTAACACTACCAAGCACATAAAATGGAGATGTTGTAGTATTAAAGACAATCCAAACATGTTCCTCAATTAAACCATACGTGGGTATTGGTTCAAATAATTATAAATGTAAATAATTATTTAGGTATCTGTATGACAGTAACTTGGGTATAATTTTAAGTTAGGTAACTTATATAGATCTAAACTATTAAAATTGACCAAACTTATTTTAAACCATTGATTAAATAAATAAAAAAATAAGTAAAAAAATAAATGGTAACATGGATTGCCGGTCACCACATTCCCAAGTTACTTTTTTATTTTATTTTTTTCTTTCCTTTTTCACATTTAGTTGTCTTTCCATATTTTAACCTTTCCTTTTTTTTAATTCTTTATTGAATTAGAAGCGTTACGTAAGACTTCCGTAATAACTTAGCTCTTTACGCAACACGACGTTAAAACTCATTACGTAAAGAGACCTTCTATTACGTAAGGCTTCTGTAATGATATTTTACAATTGTTACGTAAAATACTATTTCACTACGTAAAGGTTGCGGAATGATAGTTATTTCTTACGTAACAGTTAAATCGGAAGCGTTACGTAAGGCTTCCGTAATGACTTAGCACTTTACGTAACACAAGGTTAATACTCATTACGTAAAAAGACCTTCCATTACGTAAAGGTTACGGAACGACAATTATTTCTTACGTAACAGTTAAATCAGTAACGTTACGTAAGGCTTCCGTAAGGACTTAGTATTTTATGTAACGCGAGGTTAATACTCATTACGTAAAGACACATTCTATTACGTAAGACTTCCGTAATGATCTTTTACAACTGTTACGTAAGATTATCATATGTTACGTAACCATTACGTAATGCCTATTGTATTTTACGTAATATGACCTGTGAAACCTGCAATAGCAGGTAAAAAATTCAAGTTACCTTACTTCAAGTTACCGTAGGAAATCCCTAATTATTTATTGATTAGTATAATATAATATTTGTAATTATTCATAATTTATTTATATAATTAGGGTTTGATTTTTACCAATGAGCGTTTCAGGAGATTAGGGTTTAACTTTGACCAATTAAGATTTAGGGATACCAGGGTTTGATTTTGACCGATTAGGTTTTAGAAAGATTAGAGTTTGACTTTGACAAATTAGGATTTGATTTTAACCAATTAGGGAGGGGTCTAATCACAATTGAATCATTCTAACTCAACATGACAAGTAGTGAAAAGAAATAAAGCATCTCTTTCCCATTTTACACCTTCTACCCCTCCCTAACCCTACACCCTTATCCCAACCAAATAATTACCTTAAAGCTCGATCCATCCAATCCTACTACAACATTTGGAGGCATAATCTTCTCTGGCTCCACTAACAATAATCGTCCGCACCGTCGAAATATGCATGGTAGGCCCAAAAAATGCTCGTTTGATTTTTTCCCCGACGTCCAATCGAGAGACGACTAATTCCACCATGTTCATATCCACATTTTAGTGGAACGACGAGAGTTTCAATAAATTTTCACGTCACTACCAACCTCTATCCTAATTAAATGATAATATATATTGATAAATTAATAATACCAATAATCCCCCAATCCATCTCACTTAAAGGAACAATCCTAATTCCTAAACCATTGTCATTTAATATAATAATAAACAATAATATTAATCACTTCTCTCTCCAATTAACCTCCCACAAATTTCGCTTCCGTCGATTACCCTCTCTCCCTCCTCTCCTTCTCCATCTCGACTTTCAAACGTGTTCCGCTGCCACAGATCATACGTGGTCCGACGCCGGAGATCGGACCGCGCTTCTTCATCCGAACTCTGACGCCGAACCGCTGATCTCCGATGGACGATGAGGAGACGAGGATGCCGGGAATTGTTGTCTTCACGGGATGGAGGAAGCGTTGGGAGGGGAAACATAGGCTTGGAGGAAAGAGAGAGGAGGTAAGGGTTGGCATTGGGAGGAGGAAGAAGGCAATTGTGTCGGGTGGCAATTTACCAGCCGAGGAGGGAAGCCGACGGTGGTTTGTGGGAGGTTTTCAGAGAATAAGGGTTAAATTGTCATTTACTTCAAAATTGTGGGCGACAAATAGTAATTTATCGAACGAAAAATAACAAGTCTCTTATTAGGGATGACAAAAATATCCGTAATCGTGGATATCTGCCTGAATCCGATCTTGTCGGGTAGGGTAAACCCGAACCCGAAAGACTTTTAGTGGGTACGGATTGATATCTGCTTGAATTCGATCTTGTCGGGTAGGGTAAACCCGAACCCGAAAGACTTTTAGTGGGTACGGATAAAATCCGAACCCGAATATTGCGGGTAATGGGTGGACATAGTTTTCTCACTATCCAACCCGAACCCGACTGATTATACACATGCATATGTATTTTTTATAGAAATAAATCATTATTTTCTCTAACATTTTTTGTATTAAGCATATAAATATAGTATTTTCATGAGATTATGTTGTTTTAATTAATTTTCTTCATTCTAGTGAATTATTGTCATACTTTTCCTCTAATGTAATGTGAAAATATGTATTAATGTTAGTATATTGGTTGAAGTTATAAAGAGAAATTATTACCCATGGATAACCATGAATACCCGAAATCCGAACGGGTAGGAGCATAGTTTTGATTTTCTACCCGTTTCTTATGTGGGTATGGATAAAACCCGAACTACTTTAAATAGGGTAACGGTTATACCCGACCCGACCCGACCCGACCCGACCCGACCCGACCCATTGCCATCCCTATCTCTTACAAATACATGGTTGTCAAACCTCCCAAGGTGCAAGGAAAACTGAAGGACTCGGAGCTTGGGCTAGAATAAAAGCCCAGAACAGTAATTGGTTGGACGTGAGTAAAACTCTAAGCCCAAATAACTACGTTTGGGTTTTCATATTTCGTTAGACCTTAGCCCTTGGGCAAGCTCAGTAACGCAGCAACTGCAAACTGTGCTCAGCGCCAAAAACCCTAACTAATCGCTCGCTCTTCCGCTTTCCTTCTACTGTCTGCCCCTCTCTGCGTCATTCGAGATCGGAAAAATGGCGACGAGCGAGCAAACAGTACTCCAGTTCGCGCCGACGGCGTCTTCGGTTACTTTGTCGGCGAAGGTTCACCCGCTGGTCGTCTTCAATATATGTGATTGCTACGTGAGGCGGCCGGACCAAGCCGAGCGGGTCATTGGCACGTTGCTGGGGTCCGTATTGCCCGACGGCACTGTTGATATCCGTAACTCTTACGCCGTTCCTCACAATGAGTCGTCCGATCAGGTTATCACAGCTTCCTTCAAACTTTTCGAAACTAATGACGGCTGGTAACCGGTGCAGGATTTAGGTCAATTGAATTTGATTTTCTGAGAGTAGTGGATTTGGCAGACCTTGGGATGTAACACACGGTCAATAGTCGGCGATGAATGTTTGGATATGGTGGAATTATAGATTGGCACGAGAAATGATTGTTTTGAGACTTAAGTGTAGTGTTGTTGGATAGAGGAATTTCTGGAGATTAATTGGGCGAAGAATTTGTTTGGCTTAATGTACTGTCTTATTAGAGGAATTTATGGTAGCTATATTGTGATAGCTATACTTTCCTATCGGTGTGGATCGGAGGTGTTGCGTTGGCATTTCGAGGGGCTGTTTCGAATGGACTATACCTTAGGGGGTGGAAGAAGGCTTCACAAGAGTGCATTTGTTTTTTTGGTTTTGTTGCAAGATGGAAAATGTTTGTCATCAGAAATTGCGATTGATATATTAGGTTTCTTGGTTTGGTTTGCCAGTTGTGATGCGTTTCTGATTCTAGCTCTATGATTCTATGGATGATTTTCTGAGATTTCATTTCAATATGCAGGTTGCATTGGATATTGATTACCATCATAACATGCTGTTATCCCATCAAAAAGTTAATCCAAAGGAAGTCATTGTTGGCTGGTAAAATCTTATTTTTATATTTCCTCTATATTTTGTTAATACTCATTGCTTATTGATATGGGGCGCAATAGAGTCCGTATATGAGCATTAGTGGTTATTTAATTGACATGTGTTTCCAGAACTTCGAAGAATTTACCCTTGGAAATCTTTTCCTGTTGATATCATTGCTCTCTTTCTTTTCCTATATGAAACCTGGGCCTCATAGTGACATGTTTTTGCACTTTATATAGAATGAGGTACAAGTACGTTAATGTTTTGCTCCTCAATTCTTGCACTTATATCTAAATCTAATTATTATTGTGGTAGGTATTCAACCGGTCTGGGAGTCAGTGGTGGGAGTGCACTCATCCATGAGTTCTACGCTAGAGAAGTTCCCAACCCTGTTCATCTAACTGTTGACACTGGATTCAGAATGGGGGAGCCTGCAATTAAAGCTTATGTCTCATTCAATTTGTCCCTTGGAGACATTCAGCTAGCTGCACAATTTCAAGAAATCCCGCTCGACCTTCGCATGATTGAAGCAGAACGGATTGGATGTATGTATTTCCCCAAGTATACTTGGTCTCAATGATGATCCGAATCCCATCTTGTCTTTGAGTAAATGAAATAAACAGAGTTGATTTTTGGTTTCTTGGCACTACCAGCTAATCTTGATTTGTTTTTTCCCCTTCTCTCCCATATGATGTTATGCAGTTGACATCCTGAAGACAACAATGGTGGACAAGCTACCGAGTGATTTGGAGGGAATGGAAGCCTCAATGCAGCGGCTACTTGCACTGATTGATGATGTCTACAAATATGTTGACAGTGTGGTGGTGAGTTGAGTTAGTTCCATTCATTTATCTATTTCTTTCATCATCTGGTTTCAGCCTCCTGATGGAATCCTACTATCTGCTTTCTTCATTCCTCTCAGCAAGGCGAGACTGCTCCAGATAACAGCGTAGGAAGATTTATATCTGAAGTTGTTGCCTCACTTCCCAAACTGTCTCCCGCTGTATTGGATAAGTTAGTCAATGACAACATGCAGGTAAATCCCCTTCATTCGATAATAACTTGTGTGTCAACTCTTAAATCATGTAGTGGTTCTTGTTCCTGAATCCTGACCTCGGTTCCCCTTCTTCACAGGACCATTTGCTCTTGCTGTATTTGTCGAGCATAACAAGGACACAGCTCAGTATAGCGGAGAAACTGAACACAGCTGCCCAGATTATCTGAAGTGCTATTCTTAGGGGTTTTAATTACTGGGGTTTCTGTGGACGACAGCATTGTCAGAGTTGAGAATCCAAATATATGAAGCCGTAGCAATTTTGATTGCTGTTATTATCTCTCGTCGTTTTAAGTTTTATCTCAATGATCTTGGTTCAACAGCTCTATTCTTGCCTGAAATAGATTTATGTAAACTGTATCACGGTATGGTGGAAGCGTAGATCGTTGCATTGGTGTCGAGATTGTTGGTGTGTATTCGTCCCTGGCTGGTCTTGATTTCTTGGTTCCTCGAGTCCTAATTTTCACTTCTTTGAACAGCCCGAGAGTCCTAAACTTGGTAATAGTTCATATATTCAACGTTCTTCTAACAAAAGATCATATAGGTTGTTTTAGGAGCTATTAAAGAGATTCGGATTTGTTACTTCCAAGTTCAATACTGGTAGTATTATCATTAGGGGAATAATGGTAGAACTAGTTGTGGGATTAATTGTATTTGTTGGTCACTGATATTTAAAAAAAAGTTCATTTTTGGTCATTCGAAATATTTAATTCCATTCGTGGTCATTAAAATTAGTATATTTCGAATTCCATTCGTGGTCATTAAAATTAGTTAAAAAGTTCAAGTTTGGTCACTCTCTGTTCATCTTCGTTAACTTTTGCTTATGTGACAGTCAACCCTTACAATTGACCGTGTGCCACGTGGCAATTAAAAAATTAATAAAAAATCATTTTTAAATTTTCCAACTCATTTTTCCAACTTCAAAAAAATAAAAATTACAAAATACCTAATTTCTTTTCTTCCAATCCCGATGCTCGGCCGAACCTCAACCCTCCATCTGCCGCTTCACTCACGCCGGCCACCTCTCCCAAGAGATCCCCATCAATAGAAATTCTCAAAATCAAAGACAACCCAAAACCACCCCCAAAATCTCATCCAACTCCCGTCGGCCACCTCCCATGAGATCCCATCAACATAAACCCCCCCCCCCTCCCCTCCCCCCTTGCCTTCTTCGTCCTACTTGTGCCGTCGTCGCTCAGTTCAGAACAATTGCAGTGGAATTTAGTCAGCTGATTCCAGAAGTTCATCACCAAAAATGGCTTCAGGCGATTCAAAGTCGCAAGGTGGAGACGACAGATATACAATGTCGCTGGCCGAAATACAATCACCTTATCCTTCGTTCTCCGAGAATTGGAAGGAGCGTATTTTAATTTCCAAGTTCTGGCAGGTTGTCTTTTATTGTATTTTTCTCACCATCACCTTCTACTCTTTTGGTCACCTCTTTGTCCGAAATTGATGTAATTGAAGGGTCCTTCAGTGTTGATTGGCCAAAGAGGTCGAGAATGGGGTCACCTGTTCGATTTCCGGGATATGAAGTAGATGCCGATAATGGCGCGTGAGGTGATAAGGAGTCGTACATAAACTCCACCACCAACCGCCGATCCATCCGTCGCCAATCTCTCTGCGATAATTAGAGGTGTCAATCGGGCGGGTTCGGGCTGGGTTCATTCGGGTTGCGGGTTGATCGGGTTCGGGTTGACCGGGTTACGGGCCAATCAGGTTACGGGTCAATCGGGTGCGGGTTAATCGGGCTGCGGGTCGGGCGGTTCGGGTTGCGGGTTTTACGGATCAGAACATCGCGTTAGTTTTTAGTGATTACTAGTAAGTCGTAAATCGTAACTATATGAAGCTAGCACAATACTTGTAAAAAAAAAGGAATCACTACTCAAAGTTATAAGATTAGTGTCAATAAAACAAATATCAACACAATTGAAAATAATCTTTCTTGTAGTATGAACACTAGCCAAATTGAAATCATCTAGAATTATCCAAATTATCATGCTGATACAAGATTTCTAAACTAGCTTAAATACCAATAAACTCTCAAATCTTCAAGACCAATCAAATCATCATGCTGAGTTGAGGATAGGTACAGGGAAGGGAGAAAGAGAGAGAGAAAGAGCGAGTGTGTGTTTGGAATTGGAGGCTTGAGGGCCAAAATTTTTGAGAGCTAAGGTTTTTCCTTTTTTGCGCTTTGTGGCCAATTTTTTTGAAAAGAGGCAGCTACTTTGCCGCTGGAGCAAATAAAAACTTGGAGCCAATTCTACCAAAAATGAAAATTTTGGAGCCAAATACCAAAGAATATTTGGAACCAAAGTCTCTTTTGCGCTTGGCGGCCCAAATTTTAGAAAAGAGGCGGTTACGTTGCCGCTGGAGCAAATGAAAAGTTGGAGCCAATTCTACCAAAAATGAAAATTTTGGAACCAAAATACATCTTAAGCAAAAAGAATTTATCCCTCATTGAATTGAAAGAAATAATTTATAAAGAAATTCTTAAAAGTTCACATGAATTACCGTGACTAAGTATTAATCACGGGAAATGAAGACTAAAAAACTGATAAATAATTCCCCGTGATTAGAAACATACAACTAAATACATGAAATTTTTCCGTGGTTATTAATGTACTTTATAATACGGGAAAAATTACCGTGAATAAGATACCGTGTTTAGAAACATGTTTTCCTGTAGTGCAATATCTATCTATCTATCTATACATAATATTATGACAATTCAAAAGTAATTTGTTGCCACATAAGCATTTGGAGAATTTACAAGGTGCCATAGTGGACACTTTTTTTACAAACAAAAAAGTTGGTTAATAATCAATTAATGTAGCTATATCTATCTTATTTTAATGATCATTTATGTAGCTATCTCTATCTTCTTTTAATGTTTTCTTTTTTTACTTAATAATTTGTTTTGCAATATATATGTGTAGCAACAGTCTACTAATGTTTGGAGAGTGACATATATCGTAATTTTTTGAAAATATATTTGATTAAATCTGTTCAAATAATTTTTCTTTTTATTAAAACTTAATAGTAAGTTATATTCCGATAGAAAATAAATTAAACACACATATAAGTAATAATATTTTTATAAAGAAAATATAATGAAGGATGTTTAGAAGATCAACATTTAATAATCAATTGAATTTGAAAAAAATAATAATATAATTTTATGTTTTGTTTATCAAACACTATCTTTTTTCTAATGTTTGTATCTATCAACTAAAACAAGTATTATATAGCAAAATGTCTCAAAAGTTTTTTTTTCATTTTTTATAAAAGTTTGACAAAGCCATAATATAGTACCTAACTGTACAAATGAAGACGATAAAGAAGAAAAATCTTTCTTCTCTCTTATAATGCATCCTTCCATACCCCATTTTCGCTTGCATTTATTCATATTATCCCTTATTTTTCTTAATAGTTTACATATTTTGGTCAAACAAAGGTGTTAATTACACTTTAAAGTACATTAAAATCTTTATATAAATGGCAAAGACTAGCGTACGTCCGGGTGTACGTTAGCCTACCGTACGCCCATTGAGTTTTTCTATTTAGACAATGAATTAACTGGATTTTGTGGCATGATACTATACCCTAACCCCTAATGCATGAATCCCAGTCCCCAATTCACTAACCAAAAGCATGAGATTCGTTTAATTTTGAAATGAAAATCAACGATTCTGATTCGTCAAAATTATCAAAGATTTTCATTTTAAGATTAAATGAATCTCATGGTATGGGTTAGAAAATTAGGGACTGCGGTTCACCCATTATAGGTTAGGGTATAGTATTATGCCCCAAACTCTGATTAATTCATTATCTAAATAGCAAAACTCAATGGGGCGTATGGTAGATTAGGCGTACGGTAGCCTGAACCAAAATCTATATCTTAAATTTATAAATCTCTTATCCTAAGATCAATTTAATTATAAACAAAAATCAACAGTCATGATTCGTCAAAACATGCAACAAATTACATGCACAATCTAAGGGGTAGGCTCTACGATTTAGATAACTAAAACCTAGGGTTCACTCATTAAGGGTTGGGGTATACTATCACGCGCCACAAATCCGGTTAATTCGTGGTCTAGATAGCGTTTTATTACTTAGAGTATAGTATCATGCTTATATATTGACAATAGATGTGGCAATACACCAATAAAATGAAGATATTAGTATAAGTAATGGAATTTTATCCCAAAACAACACCAAAGATAAATAATTTTTAGCAAATCCATATTTTACAAGTTAGAAGATTATACACCTACGGACCATTTTAAGATTAGAACCCTCGACAGAGTGTGAGTATCTTGGACTGAGACTCTAAACCAACATCTGAACAACGACCATGAGTTGAGGGTGAGTCTAAATTAAACTTAAGGAATTAACAATTGATATATATTGTATAAGATACTAAATTGAGTGTCTTGCTCGGCAAATATGATCTTACACTAAGACTTCATGAACAGTAAACTTTTAGTTGGGATGACAAAATTTATCCAATATTGAAATACCTTTATAAAAAAATTCAAACTAAGTTGTTGTCATCTGAGCAACATCATTGGTTAAGAGTTCGTCTAAACTAGAGATTCATTGATTGGTATATATTGTATGAGATAAAAAAATGAGTATCATGGTTGACACAGCTTAACATAAGATTCTATATGGGACGTGATATATCTTTGTGACATGATTTATGGTTAGAGAATCGAAGCATCATAAGTTAATGTGCTAAGTATTGAGAAGTTTTTATTTGTAGACACACCGCTACTCACGTATGAATACAAATGTAAAAAATTTAGAAGATAAAAAATAATTTAAACATATATCAACCTTATAAAAAAAATAGTTTAAACATATAGATAATTCATTAATGTAAATGATAAAATGAAACTCACCGGCCAACGGCCCGGGTAAAAAGCTAGTGAACTATTATGAGTCATGTATTCTTGTTATGATCAGACTTTTGTGAACTATTATTAGTCTTTTTTATGACAGGACCATGATATTTGGATTTTAAATCTTATAATTATCTTATTATGCTAAATTAATATTTTATAATGTTATGTGCACTATTAGGTTGATGATGTATCTAAATAAATATTTGATGATATTATATGCGTTAATAGGTTGATGATGTATATTATTATACTAAGTCAATAATTGATGATGAAATGATCAGACTTTAGTGAACTAGAATTTCAAATGTTAACTTTTGGTTTATCTTCATCGAATTCCTTCTATTATAGTCGGGCCGCGGGTTTGATATGTTTTGCAGTTGTTTTAGTTGCTGGTTTGGTAATTTTGGCTGCTAGTAGTTTGGTAGCTGATTTTGTCAACTTTGCAACTGACATTGCATCTTGTTTTGACATGATAAAGGTCAACAACACTAAGATCATGATTGATAAATGCAAAACTGAAGAAAGACTGGAAGTGAATTCTAAGTATGAGCAATTGACTATGACCTTGTCATATTTAAAGGACACTCTTGATTGTAGCATCATTTACAAATGTACTCAAGAAATATGTTTGGAGGGCTACACTAATAATCACTATTCTGCGAGTATGAAGAATTGGGGAGGCAGAAATGGCCTTGTATTTCAAGGAGCATGAGGAGTTTTGCTCAAGATTTCCAATAAGCATATGATGGTTAATGTTCTCATCACAAGAGTAGCATTTGTAGCAGTTGGGTATTGTACTTTTTAATAATGAGACTTTGTGAAGGGAAGAATGGTAACACTGGAGCAATTTGGGACTAATTATCAGATAGCTAATATAAAGACCAAGGTTGTGAACCTTGATGGGTTTGACAGGTTTTAAAGGCTGTGTGGTGGACTTGAGTGCTCTGCTGCTGAAGGTTCTGCAAACTAAAGAACCTGATAATGGATTGAAGAAGTTGTTGTTGGTGTTGCTGAAGAAAGGTTGTTGATGCATTGCAAGCAAATGGTTGTTTTCTGGTTGAAGAATAAACTGAAGGCTTCAGTTTAGGGGAGACTATGTTGGATCAGAACTACACTAGTTGCTATTGTTGGGCTGTTTGTTGAGTCGGGCTAGGCCTCGGTCTTGGCCGAGTCATTAAATTAGTTGGTCTACATCTAAGTCTATTTGAGTCGTGTGTATATTGTGGGTGAGTTTGTTTAAGTAAAAGAGAACAGAAAGAGTTAGGGTTTTTCCATGGACATGGGGTTAGTAACTGATAGTGTGAGCGTGATTGAGGGGTTGCAGCTATGTATTTATTGTTTCTTTTTCTTATTGAATGAATTGGTAAGTTTGCTTTCAACGAGAGGCAACACTTCCAACCATTGAATCCCCAGTATGACATCCAATCTCGGGATAGCAATACGTTAACCATATAGAGTAACAGAAACCTCCAATCCTTGAATATCAATCATCACCGCCGTCTATCGAGTTCGAATCAGTAGCTCGCCGGTCGCCGTACTAACTCTAACCTCGATTATATGTTAACGATTCGGTTATCGGTAGGTTGAAATAATATCCGGCCCGAATGATTGGTTAACGGTTAACCGACAACTATTAGAATCTAAATATCTATGTTTTTCTCCCCTAAAATGACAATGTTCATCTAAAAAAACTCTCGAACTTAGAAAAAATAACCTCCTCCCCTCCATTGATCCTCTTCTTCTTTCCCCAATTTCCTCCCAGTATGAACTCTAAAATTGAAAGAGGCAAAGATCACCGTAACTTTTGCGATTGCGATGTAGGCATCAAGATTGGATTGGAAAAATCAGTTGACTTATGCTAGAGGAACGATATCAAAGACCTCGCCTCAACCTTTTTCATCAATGATCTCCCTCACTCATTTCGCATCATCACTTTTCTCCTTCTCTTAGCTTTCTTCTCTATGTCATATAGGAACAATAAATCAAACCCAAATCAATGATAAAAATATTTTTTAAAAAACATATACACATGTTAAAAAACTTCTAGTCGTCGCCGATCTTATAACGAGATACATTAAGATTATTCTGGACCTTAGAAAAAATCTTCAAGAAGACCATAAAAATCATGTTCTTAGTTCACTTGCCTGAGTGAAATTCATTGAACACATAGTAAAAAATTTGTTGAATCATCAAACACACATGATACTTTAAAAAAATTAAACACATGATGATTTTACCAGTAAGTTAGTTGTGAAGAAGTATATTTCTTTTATTTTCATTTTTAATTATATATTGAAGTTCGTTGAGTCTACTATTTTAACATGGTTTGTAGAATAGAGCAAATTCCAAAAGGTTTATTTGAGCTATGTTCGTAAAGCTTGTATTTGATTTATTCATTCTGCACTTATTTCACTTGCCTTCGCCATAACCATTAAAGAAATATCAAAGAAATGTGTTTGATTTATTCATTTTTATTTTCTCTTGCCTTGCGCCAGGTTCATTAAAGGAATATTAAAAAACTCTATTTTTTTTAAAGAATAGTATTTGATTTATTCATCATGCTCTTAGTTTTTATGAAATGGTAGAGCGTTTGCATGAGCTTAATTTTTGGCCTGAGATACGAGAATCTTGATTATAGATCTCCATCTTGAATTTATTAAGAATATCAAAGTTGTTGCTTTGGTTGGGGGATTTAATGATGTAGCTAATATTCAAGGAAAAAGTATAATAGATGGTTCAGATCTTAAAGGTCTTCATCTTGAATTTATAAAGAATATCAAAGTTGTTTCTTTGGTTGGGGATCTAATGATGTAGAAAGGTATTCTGATGGTCCGGTCTTAAAGGTCCCACAATATGAATATAGAGATAGTAGTAAGTAGCATAATTAGAGGGACTAGTTTGGATATTTTGAAAAGCTACATTTTGTTGTACTGTAGAAATTATCGAATAACAAAAACTGAATTCTAACTCTCCTACCCATGTTCTCTCTTTCTTCTTCTCCTTCCCAGGTTCTTCTCTCTTCTCAAAACCGTCAATTATTTTCTCCAATCCCAAATTGAGACTCATAACTCACCAAGAATCGATTCATGTCAATCTCGTTTGCAACTTGGTATCAGAGCTTTCTCTCAGCATCTATGTCGCTAGAATATGACATTCAGCTATTTAAACTTACCACCATACCATCCACAGAGATGTGGTTGTCAGGGTTACCTCAAGGATGGTACGTATATTGCTAAAGGTACGAGGAAGTTCAAACGCTTTTAAGTTGATCCAAAGTTACGAGCCATTGTTCCCGACGAATGCTCAAGCACTTCTGTGTCTAGCGATGATGAAGCAACATCTTCAGGGAAAGCTAATGTAAATACCGAGGTAAATCTGAAGCTCGACTGCTCAGCCACGTCTTCACATTCAACACAAATTCACTTCTGAACTTCGCAACACAAAGCTAAGATTCATTAGTCTTCCTACTCCAAAATCGTTGGCGGGAAAATTAATTGATCCATCTTCTTCCCTACCACTCTCATACACCTCCTCTGCAATTCTCCCGTCCCCAAATCAAGAACCAGTAGTTTCCACTTTCCATGCGCCTCTTCCTCCTTCAAACTAGTGTTCGACCGATCTTATGGGATGGAAGGAGAAAAGGAATATGCCTGCAAAATTTACATTTTGTTGTACTAGAGATCCTCGAATAACGAAAATCGATTTCTACCTCTTCTTCTTCTTCTTCTTCTTCTCCTATTCGTCTCTTTTCTCAAAACCGTAAATTCTTCTCTCCAATCCCAGCTTGAGACTCATTACTCGCTAAGAATCGATTTAGGTCAATCCCAATCATGACAACTGTTGGAACTTTTTGGAACGAGGGTGCACGTACGATAGCCCAAAACCGGGTGAGTAGGATTATGATAGAGTCGTGAACTACGTTCACTTTCCATGAAGAATATTTCCACCCTCTAGAAAGGCTTGGGTTACAGGAAATTTCTTTGTAGGATAAAACTATCACCACTCTAGGTTCTAGGCTCAAGAACACTAAAGTATACTTAGAAGTTTTAGTAGGAAGAAGAATCACTTTTGGTGTCTCTTTGGTTTAACATAAACCACTTAGAAAAAACTATCACCACTTTAGGTTGTAATTTGGCCAATTTGGTCCGGTATGGATTTGAACTAATCGGACCAAAACCGAAGACAAAGTCAACCTACCCAACTAGATGAACATAGTTCATTTTGTGGAAAGGTGTAATGTCATGGAAATCCATCTCATCCATTAATTCGGTTCTGAGTTGTGTGATGCCACATGCCTTGCATCAATAAATTGCATGGAATTTGAATTGGTAAATAATCAATCTTTACGTGGCAATGATGGTTTTGATGGATGGCATAGAGGGATGGTAGTTTTGCACGAAACGAAGTGTTGCATGACTAAACAATGCAACCTTTGACAAAGTGCAGTTACCAATCATACCGTTCACAAGTTGGAAATACACACAAGCCAACTTTTCATGAAGAGGTGTTACCTTTCATGGTGGAACCTTCCATCTTTCAAGCTCTATAAATTTAGCAGGTCAGATGTTGAATGAGAGACCCCAAAAGTGATTCTTTTTCCTACTAAAACTTCTAAGTATACCATATTCAGAAGGTAACTTGAAAGAGGGATGATTCGAAGATGAGGAAGAAGAATGATGCTTAGTAAAATGAAGAAATAAGAGACTGACAATACCTTTGTGTAGGTTTCATACTCAATGGTGTAATTTGTCTGATTCTCTATTTCTACATTTACTAAGTCTTAGACAAATTTTGATTTGTCTAAGTGGTTTGATGGTGTGATTTTTCTAGTGGTTTATGTTATTTTAAACCAAGGAGACAAAATGTATACACAATTTATGATAATTCTGGTAATGGAGTCATCATACATTTGTATGTATATGACATGCTTATCTTTGGTTCCAATAAAAGATAAGCAAACTTTGATAAAAATTTGTTATTTAAATTCTCCATGTAGGATACGGGGAGGAAATTGTGATTGTGTATCATGTCAAGCAGAACGAAAAATAAGATTCCTTCTCTCAATTTTTCAACATCGAGAAAGTACTTGCAAAATTTTCATAGTAGGAATTGTTGTGAGTCAAAAACCCCAATGGATCAAGTATGGAATTTATGGTTAATACAGGAAACTAGTTTTGCAACTGGAGTATTTCATGTTAAATTGGGTGCTTGATGTATGCATGACTTGCATGTGTACATGGGCACCGGGTCGGGCGGCCCACGGGCTAGCACCGGGTCGGGGCGCCCACAGGCTAGCACGGCACAAACACGAAATAAATGGGCCAGCCCAGCACGAGTGGTTCGGGCTCAAATGTACACATTTTACCCCTTACTTATTATTCTTTTAGCTTAGTATTTCATCGATCCTCGACATATTTCACGCTAGGTTGTGCTTGTTTTGATACATTTCAGGTCCTAGCACGTGTGGAAGGGTCGAGGACGAGTTTTGGAATATTTGGAGGTCAAAAAGTGCAAAAACCGAAGAAAAGTCCGAAGTCCGTGACAATTGCCCCGTAGTAGTGAATTGAAGGCGTCCAAGAAACAACTGCAGTTCACGGCCAGACGTGGCAGTTCACGGTCTCCTAAGACCGTGAACATGGACCACAAACCGTGAACATCGAGCAGTCTAGCGAGGTTCGTGAAGTTACTGACGACAAGGCAATTCACGGTCTCTAAGACCGTGAACTGGGGCCATTGACCGTGAACCCAAGCGAGTGAACCGGCGCGTTTTGGACGATGCTGAGTTCACGGACGCGTTTAGGTGTTCACGGCCGTGAACTGGCCAACGCGTCCATGAACTGATCGCTTTCGAGCAAATATGAAGACAACAGCGGGGGGAGAGAGAGAGGGGGAGATGCTTTTGGAGAAGAAACACTTTTTTTCTCTAGGGTTTCAACCTAAAACACCAAAGGGTAGTTATAGTGAGAGAGAGAGAGAGAGTGCTATAGTGATCTTGGAGCATCATTGGAGGTTTGGATGGAATATTCAAGCCTAGAAGAAGAAGATCCTGAGCTCAAAATTGTAATCCCTCTCTCTAGAAACTCACTCTTTTCTCTTGGGTGTTGAAGATCCCTAACTAATACTTTGTAATTAATTGTTTAGATTGAATGATTAAGCGTGGGTTTGCATCAATTTGAGTATTAGAGGTGTTTTGATGGTGATTGTGCAAGCTCGTGCTTAGCAATCTAAGGGTTGTGCATGTTTTGTGCTTAGCGCCCTTAGGTTTGTGCATGTTGGTGCTAGCAATCTAATTAACCACCTTAGCCTAGCTTAGAGAGGAAAATCCCCCTTCCAAGGGAGACTCAATCGAGTTGGTTTTCCTTCTGCTTTCTAAGCCACCTAAACTAGGTTAAGTTAGGGCAACCCTCAATATTGAGTTAAGCAAGTCGGTTAATCACGATTAAGACGTTGACACGCTAGAACACAACACCAAACTGCGACCAAGTGTAATCGCAGTCCGGAAATGCAGTAACAGGCAAGCTCTAATTGTCAACCCGGGGTCTAGATCTACTGCCTACTCCGTGTATATCTGTTATCTAGCAAACTAAGTTGAGTGATTTGTGTTTTTAACTAAAAGCAGTAAGAAAGCAGGAAATGGTTTGGTTTTCTGAAGCAAAGGAAGAGTCACTCGGGAATGAGTCCCCCTAGCTCCTTAGTTAGGTCTCAGTTGTAATTACCCTAGGTTGATTTACTGTTGATTAAACTGCGGAAGATCCAACAGTAGCTTGGAATCTCTTAAGCTGACCAAGCCCTCTCAGGCAGGCTAACCGGCAGGCGACTAACCTTCATCGGGATAGACTGCTGAGGCAATAAGCACAAAACTCCACTACTGGAATTGGATTCCAGTACAAAGCAATAGATTGACTAACTCTCGTATAACCAATCTACCACTACCGAATGATGAAGCTCTAACAACCTAATCAGATTCTATCTATCTCAAGTTGCAGCAGAAATCAAGAAAAGATGATCAGACTTCAATTGATTCAATGAATCATGCATCATTCGATTAAAACCAAACAGTATAACAATCCCAAGTCATTACAATCAAGATCCTTAACACATGGAACTAGGGTTCTTCATACCAAGTGAGAGAAAGTTCTACTCCATAGAGAGAGAGAGAGAGAGAGAGGGAAACAGAATACAAAGCAGTCATACTCATAACAATGGGAAGAATCTACTCTGGGATGTCAATCTTCACTCCTGTGATGATCTCCAAGCTCGATTGAAGAAACCCAGCTCCAAAATCACCTCTAGGATGTGTTCTTCGCACTTTCTCTCTCTAGGGCTCTGTTTTTGCTCCAAAAAGTCGATTCTCCCACTTTTGCCCGAAATTGGGTTAAAACCCTGAAATTCCCGACCACACGGCCAGGCCACACGACCGTGTGACTTTCCCAGCTGCCCGTGTGAGTGTTCAAAATGCGGCGTTTTGATTAAGTGGCTTCGGGTTCGCTACACGGCAAAAACCACCCGGCCGTGTGGATTTCCAGGCTTCCCGTGTGAGCTCCTTGGAATTTCCACACGGCCACAAAGGGTCTCCTACACGGCCAGTGTGGCTTGCCCGTGCAATTTGGTGCCACACGGCCAGGTCACACGACCGTGTGGGGTTTTAGGCGTGCCCGTGTGGCTTGCTCAGCCTCTTGCCAAACGTCCAATCTTCGTCCAATCGACCCCGAACTCGTTCCCAAACCTTCATTCACGTACTAGGACCTGAAATATCACCAACAAGAACAACCTAGCGTGAAATCGGCCTAAAACAAGAGAAATAAGACTCAAACGGTATAAGAATGGTGGACAAAAACATGTGTATATATCAAGTTATTAAATTCCCCCACACTTAACCGTTTGCTTGTCCCCAAGCAAACCAACTCAGATACAAGGTAAGCTCACATATTTTAATCATACCAACATTGGGGATAAATCATAGAGGCACAGAACATGCGAATCCTACTGGCTTTCAAACATCATCACATGAACAACTTCAACCGCAACCTGGACAACCACAACAGAGGACATTCGAGTGCAGTAAAATTGGGTAAAGGAAGAGTCTCCCTTCTGTTCATCAACCAACATAGACTTGACTCAACCACTTACTCAAGATGGTCACCTCATGCACAAAACTCAAGATATCAGAATTGAGACCGAGCAATCTAGGTCTTCACCGGGTTAAAGAGTATAGATAATATGAGAAAATGAATCGCTCACTCTCGACCAGTGGGGTCAGGACAATTTGATGCGAAAAATGCGCATGCTTATTCTCTCAATCCCTAACGTCTCTTCACCATGAAGGCAACCTCTAAATGTCAGAGTTCACATATGGGGTGTCACCACTAACTAATCCGGAGGTCTTAGACACAGGTTCAGATGACTGGCTAGGGTCTTGGACACTGGGAAAAGGCCTTTTAGGTGATGGAAATATTCATAGCACAAGGTTCCATATTTCCCAACCCAACACAATCACAGTCAATCAAACCACTTACTTTCTTTCTACCATTCTGCATTACTCACATTCTTTAGAACACAAGAGCGAAGGAGGTCATATAAATGTTAGCATTTCCAAGCCAGACGGCTAAGAAACACTACTTAATGGGCACTATTCAGATTTTTGGTGGTGGCTCTCTTTTGCTTTCAGTCATTTTTTTTTTCTTTTTCATTTCTTGATAGAACCACCACCTATGAACACTTGTCAAACACATGCCCAACTTTTTAAGAACTACCTCCAACCCTCACATCTTATTCAGCAGAAACAGCAGAGAACATGTAAAAACCACTCTGTGGAACCTTCTAAGAGATGCAAAAGGGTGATTTCCATTGTAGACCGAAAGAAAGGATAACACACGGCTCAAAGGGCTGACTAGGGGATATGACACATCAGGACAGTCAATTTGGTTGTGGGCTATTCCTATGCCTCCATCATCTTAGCTAATGACAACGTGAATGCTACACATCATGGAAGAGGGAATTATCGCACAAGAAAGAAACGAGCAGGCTCAAGTCTCTCATGGCTACCTATATGCTCTATCTCTCATTCTGATTCCCTGAGCTAGATGCATAAACGACTGTCAAGAACAAGTGATCAATCCAAGTCACAGTTGGTAAGCAAACAGTTGAAAAACTGAACCCCTACACAATTCTACTGCACATCTCAGTCATCATCATAGGTTGTCCTAGTTACAGTCAAGCTGTCATGCAATAATCCAAAAACCATTCGATTCACCAATCAAATCACAGTGCCAATACGATCAAGCAAACAACATTACTTGGAGCCCTCAAATCTCGAGATTTGGACAGCGGAATAGGCTCCAAGCACACATATATAGATTCCAACTGATACAAAGCACCCCCCACACTTAAGCACGACATTGCCCTCAATGGAGCATAGGGAGAGAGAAGGGGAACGATGTTATCGGATTGAAATACTGTCGGGGGACTGGAAGTGGACCAGTCAGCGGGAAACATAGGGAACGACGGAACAGTTCTGCACGAATGGAACATAAAGAACACACTAGCCCACTGTGCGTTAGGGATCAGAGTTGGCCTAGATGGCCACACAAAAGACAATCCACAAAAGAAAGAAAAAAGAACAAAAACAAACGACAGACTCAGTTCAAGCTCCGCACACACATGGAGCAAACACGAAAAGTCTTAAACAAAACACACTCGGAGGGGCGATGAGTACAGACTACTCGTCGAAGGTTGTCCAAATCGATGTCGTTCATGAAGGCATCATCATCATCATCAGCTGGCCGGGGTGGAAGTGGAGAGTCCTCCCAGGGAGTCCTCCAGACTGGCTGCTCACCCGGTAGCAGCTGGAGTAGGTGCTGCTGGACCTCCTGCATGTGCCGAGATCGGGCCTTCTCCCGCTCGATGTGAGCCAGGGTCACCCCCTGCTGGGTCTCCATACGGTCTAGGCGCTCATCATAGGCAGCCATCCGAGTCTGGTACTTGGCCTGGTGAGCCGAGTACTGCTGCTGGAACTGGAGATGATGGTCGAGGAGTTGCTGATTCTGGAGGCTCAGCTGCTGGAACTAGTGCATGAAGTAGTCCTGGGATGGGAAGGTGGAACTGCTACCCCCGTACTCGAAGGTGGTCGGGCGGGGGGCGTTAGCATCGTCCACATCCTCGGGGTGGACATCCTCAGCAGCCTCATCCTCAGGAACATCCGGCTGGTCCTCCGCTGGGATTTGAGGTTCAGGAAACCCCGCGATCCACTTGATGTCGCGCTCGACTCACAGCAGGTGCAGATTCTTGATAGTGTCTTCGCCAAAGACACTAGTGCCTCCCTGCTCTGTGCAATCCTGCAGTGGGATCTGGAAGTAGGTGGCCAGGCGGGTGATGAGGGGGGTGCAGTGGAGGGTCCCCAGTTGTGTAGCACTCTTTTCCAGAGTCATGGCCACCACATAACCCAAGTGGAGAGGATGGTTCGCCTGGCGGATGGACTGGATGAAGTACATGGATCACTTGGTGAGAGTGCTGGCACTGTCCCCAGCTGGAGTGTAGGACTTCGCCAGCATGTGGTGGAGAATGTGGTTATCGAGCTGTAGGGTGCTGGCCTTCGTCCGCCCTGCAACGAAGGGACGCTGGCCAGGCTGAGCTAGGTGGGTGTACAGCGTCTTGAAGTTAACACCCACTGGATCGTGGAGCTCGGTGACGTAGTCCTTATCATCATTCAGGCCGAGGTCGAGAGCGGTCGCCAAATCGTGGTAGCTCATGGAGCGGGGCGCACCGCCAAGCCTGAACTTGATGGCTTCACCGTCTGCCCAGTCCTCTGTATCTTCGTGCTTGAAGGTCGTATAGAACTCGAGCACCAGCTCGTGGTAGACCTTCTCCTGACAGCAGACGGCGCCAGGGGCCGTTGGTGGCAATGGCGAGGAAGTGGTCGTAGCAATGCAGCTTCTCAAACTCCCTCCTGGACCAGTAGTGATGCTTCGCAGACGAGCAGGCCAGGACGCGCTTAAAGCGATCCTGGTGGGGGCCCCTCTTCAAATCCCGGATGAACGGGTGCTTGAGGTCGGGTTTCGTCATGGTCCTGCAAAAGAACAACCCAAAGTGGAGCCAAAAGAGCCATAGAAAAGGTTAATCACACCCCCACACTTGATAGCAGAAAACAGCCGAACCATAGTTTCATCCATAGTTCGAGGGTCAATAACTCAATCAAACAAGCACAATCTGTGTGGGGGTGCACATCCATGATGAAGTAGGCAACTTAAGGTTCACATCCATAGCAATTATGGCCGTGTGTAAATCACCGAGCCTTCACACGGCCAAAGGCCATTTCTACACGGTCGTGTGAGGGACCCCCACTGCCCGTGTGGAATTTCCAGGGGCTCCACACGGCCAAAGGCCAATTCCACACGGCCGTGTGGGAGTTAGGCCTGGCCGTGTGGAATTCCAGAGCACCGAATTTGACTTGTTTTCGCGCAAAATCGACATTCGACTCTTGGACAACACCTCAAGACTCAAAAACACAAAAAATCAAAAGGAAAAAGGAAAGGAAATGCAAACCTAGGTGGGGTTGCCTCCGCACAAGCGCTTCTTTACCATCTTTTAGCTGGACGCCAGTAGAGGAACTAAGGGTCCTCGCCCAAGTACAACTTTAGGAGGTGGCCATTCACCTTGAATGGCTCAGTTTGAGCATTGCTGATCTCCACTGCACCGTGCGGGAAAACTTGGGTGACCGTGAAGGGTTCCGACGACCTCGAACGTAACTTGCTCGGGAAGAGTTTCAGGCGTGCATTGAAGAGCAGAACACGATCACCTACCTGAAACTCCTTCGGGCCCCTTAACCGAGGGTCGTCGAGACGCTTGGTTCGCTCTTTGTAGAGCAGGGTGTTCTCGTAGGCGTGGTAACGCTATTCCTCCAACTCCAGCAGCTGCAACTTCGTTCAGTACCTGCAACACTCAAATCCAAGTTTAGCAGCTTAAGGGCCCAGAAGGCCTTGTGCTCTAGCTCTACTGGCAAATGACACGCCTTCCCATAGACAAGCCTATAGGGAGAAGTGCCAATCGGGTTTTTATAGGCCATCATATATGCCCAAAGAGCATCATCGAGCTTGGTGGACCAATCCTTGCGGGACTGATACACCGTCTTTTCAATTATTCGTTTAAGCTCCTGGTTCGTCAGCTCGGCTTGCCCATTTGACTGGGGATGGTAAGACACCGACACCTGATGCTTAACACCATAGCGAGAGAGGAGTTTAGTGAATTGCCCTTGAAAATGGGTTCCTCTATCACTAATGATGGCGCGAGGTGTCCTGAATCGGGAGAACAGTTGCTTCAAAAATGAGCAGACCCCTCTTGCATCATTGGTGGGCATGGCTTGAGCTTCTGCCCACCTCGAGACGTAGTCCACTGCAACCAGTATGTACAAATTGCCAAAAGATGGGGGGAATGGGCCCATGAAATCGATGCCCCAAACATAAAAAATTTCACAAATGATAGAAATATGTTGGGGCATCTCATCCCGGGAAGAAATGTTACATGAACTATGGCAGCGGTCGCACTGTCGTGCGAAGGTGTCTGCATCCTTGAAGAGCGAGGGCCAATAGAAGCCCGACTGTAGCACCTTCCGCGCCGTGCGGTTTCCTCCATGGTGACCTCCAGTAGGCCCCTCGTGGCATTGGGACAGGATGTCTCCCATCTCGTGCTCCATGACACAGCGCCGGATCACGCCATCTGCTCCGATCCTGAAGAGGTAAAGATCCTCCCAGAAGTAATGCTTCAGGTCGGAGAAGAACTTGCGCTTTGCATGAGTGGCCATCCCCTTTGGTAGCTGCTTGCCCACCAGATAATTGACAAAGTCAGAATACCAAGGGGCCACGCTGTCCACCAGTGTCATCGCCAGCAATCTCTCACCCGGGAAGGAGTCATCGATCTCTTCCACGAAGTTGTCCAGCGGAGGGCTTCCGATCGTGAAAGATGATCTGCAGCCACATTCTCGGCGCCCTTCTTGTCCCGGATCTATATATCGAATTCCTGCAGAAGCAGGATCCAGCGGATGATCCTAGGCTTTGCATCCGCCTTGCTCATCAGATAGCGAATGGTCGAGTGATATGTGTAGACCACCACATGGGAGAGCACCAGATATGGTCGAAACTTATCAAATGCATACACCACAGCGAGGAGCTCCTTCTCAGTGGTGGTGTAATTCTCTTTTGCGTCCTTCAAGGTCTTCGACGCGTAATAGATGGGTTGGAAGTGCTTCTCGCGTCTCTGACCCAGAACGGCTCCGACTGCATAGCCACTCGCATCGCACATCAGCTCAAAAGGAAGAGACCAGTCAGGAGTCACCATGATAGGTGCATGGGTAAGCTTCTCCTTCAGTGTCTCGAATCCAGCTGCGCACTCAGGAGTGAACTGGAATGATGCATCCTTCTCCAGCAACTTGGTCAGAGGCAGGGCAATCTTTGAGAAATCTTTAATGAAGCGCCGGTAGAAGCCTGCATGACCCAGAAAGCTGCAAATCCCCTTCACAGAAATGAGATGAGGTAGCTTACTGATCGTCTCAATCCCCTGCTTGGAGATCTTGTGCCCGAGCACAATCCCCTCACGGACCATAAAATGGCACTTCTCCCAGCTGAGTGCCAGATTAGTCTCTTCGCACCTCTTCAGAACGAGTTCCAGGTTATGGAGACAATGAGTGAAGGAGTCTCCATAAACCGAGAAGTCATCCATGAAGACTTCCATGATCTCTCCAACCATTCGGTCGAAGATCGCCAGCATGCATCTCTGGAAGGTCGCCGGTGCATTACACAACCCAAATGGAATCCTCCGGTAAGAAAATGTACCAAAGGGGCAAGTGAATGTGGTCTTCGCCTGATCCTCCGGTGCGATAGGAATCTGGAAATAACCAGACATGACATCCAGGAAGCAATAGAACTCATGGCCAGCCAACCTCTCCAGCATCTGAACAATGAAAGGTTGGGGAAAATGGTCTTTCCTGGTGGCATCGTTCAGGCGCCGGTAATCGATGCAGACTCTCCAGCCAGTCACGGTCCTCATCGGGATCAACTCTTTCTTCTCATTTGGGACCACAGTCATCCCGCCTTTCTTCGGGACCACCTGAGTGGGGTTGACCCACTTGATATCAGATATAGCAAAGATGATCCCTGCATCCATGAGCTTCACAATCTCTGCCCGGACCACTGCCTCTAAGTTGGGAGACAAACTCCGCTGTGGCTGCCTGACTGGCTTAACCTCATCCTCCATCAGAATTCTGTGGGAGCAGAAGGATGGGCTAATGCCTCTGATATCTGTGATCTTCCAAGCCATGGCCCGGGCATATTTCTGCAACAGCGTCACCAGCCTGCTCTTCTGCTCGGGTGTCAGATCCGAGCTAATAATGATTGGGAGCTTATTCCCCTCCCGGAGAAATGCATACTCCAGGTGAGAGGGGAGGGGCTTAAGCTCCAGCTCTCGCGGCTCCTCCAATGATGTAGCGATCCGGGGCGAGATAGGGATCAGGTTGAATGGTATCTCTCGCCCCTTGATCGCAGCCTCGTCTAGCTCCGCGAGCTGCTCCTCCAGCTGCACATCATGTGATGTCTGTTCCCCTAGCAAAAGACAACGCTCGAGAAAATCGTCAGTACCCGCACTCGTGATGGCGAGTGCGGTCTCAAAATCAGCAACAACATCACAGTAGTCTAGATCATCATGGAGCTGGGGGTGTTTCATATTATTAGAAACAGAGAAGGTGATTTGTTCACCCCCAGCTCGCAAAATCAATTTCCCATCATTCACATCAATGAGCGCCTTGGCGGTGGCGAGAAAATGTCTACCCAATATTAATGGCACATCCACATCCTCATTTATGTCCAAAATCACAAAATCAACAGGATATGAGAATGACCCTACTGCGACTATCAAGTTCTCTGCAATGCCCCTAGGATGCACAATGGATCTATCAGCAAGTTGAATACTCATCCTAGTATCACTGGGTTCACCTAGGCCTAGCTTTTTAAACAGTTTATATGGCATGACATTTATGCTAGCGCCTAAATCCGCCAAGGACTTCCCTATATGCAAACTACCAATCATGCAAGGGATAGTAAAACTCCCTGGGTCTTTTCGCTTCTCTAGTAGTTTGTTCTGCACGATGGCAAAACACTCCTCGTTGAGCATCACCGTTGACAGCTCCCCAAGCTTATGTTTACCTGCTTCAGCATTGCCATGAATTTGGCAAATTCAGTCTCAAGTCGGTCTTTGTGCAACCGAGTAGGAAAGGGAAGCTGCGGTACATACTCCTTCACCAATGATTGCGGTTTAGGAGCAGACACCTCAACCTTCTTCTCCATTTCCTCCTCATTAGCTGGAAGTGCTGAAGCAGGGGTCTCTCTCTCCTGTGCCCGCACAGGTGGATTAGCAGTCATCTTGCCACTCCTGGTAGTAATGGCCTTGCAGTGCTCATTTGGGTCCTGCGGATGAGGGATGGTTTGATCGGGTAGAGTACCAGGAGTCCTCTGAGCTACAGCCTGGGCAACACTCTCAAGCTGGGTCTGGATATCCCGCTGCACAGCCTGTGTGTTTCTCTGACCAGCTTCTAGTTCTAAGAACTTACCAGGAGCTTTCTCCATGAACTGCTCGATGTTATTGAACTTGTTTGCACTGGAGGTGGCTAGAGAACCCACCAGATATCGCAATTCCGCCATCGGGTCACTCCATACTGGGGCTGCAGGTGCTGCCCCTGTCTGATGAAATGGCCGCACCTGTGACTGAGGTGGGACTGGCCCCTGTCTGGGCGGGTAGAGAGGCTGCTGCGACTGCTGAAATTGCCCTTGTTTGGGCTAGTAAGGAGGCCTCTTGAAGCCTGGTGGTCCCTGGGGGACTGGTGGTCTAGAATTGGCCCCAACCTAGGAGAAGTTGGGATGCTGGCGCCACCCCTCATTATAGGTGTTGCTGTAGGGGGTCAAAGCGCCTGGCATTGCCGATGAAGTCCACCTGCTCCTGGGGAGTAGAAGACTCCCTCATTGCCTGACAGTCCTCCACGGTGTGATGGGAGCTCTCACACCACTAGCAGTGCATCGCCTACTGCTGTCCTGTACCTGCAATCATCCCAGATCGATCAATGGCTGAAACTAGGTTCGATACCACCTGCACCAAATCAGATGACTGGGTGGCTACAACATGCACACCCCGCCCTAGTGCTCGTCTCGATCTCCTAGCAGTTCCCCAATCATAGCCCTGCTTTGCCATATCCTCAAAAAGTTGATTCAGCTGTGGCGGTGTCTTGGTGAGAATATTCCCGCCACAGACCGAGTCAATCAGCTGCTTGTCTTCCGGGAAGAAGGCATGGTAGAAGGTGCCCACCTTGAAGGCGTCGGTAAAACCATGGTTGGGACACTTGAGGAAGAGACTGGTGTATCTCTCCCAAGCATCCCGGATCGTCTCATCTTTATCCTAAGCAAAGTGGGTAATTTGCTTCTGCAGGTCCGCCGTCTTGGACGGGGGATGGTAGCGAGTGAGGAACTTGTCTGCCAGGTTGGCGAACGTGGTGATCGAGCTTGGAGGTCGAGTGTCTAGCCACTTCTTGGCCTGCCCCTCCAGAGTAAATGGGAAGTACCTCAGCTGGATGGCATCGGTCTTGATTCCATCGATGAGCTCGTGGAATCGCCTTAGATGTGATCGGGGGCACTCCCCCTCTTTGCCACGGAATACTACCGAGCCGCGCAACATCGTGATGATCGACGTGCTCACCTCAAAGTTGTTGGCTGGTACATGAGGGTGCTGAATGGGCAACCTCATGTCCGCGGCTCTGGCGGTCCAGTAGTACCCCATGGTTTGCTCCTCGGGAAGGACCACATCATGGTCCTGTGGGTCAGCCATCTCTTCTTCGTCAGCGATTTGCAGCTGTGCTAGCGCCTCCTCCGCAGCCAGTCGCGCCTTTAGAGCCCGCTTGAAGTTCCTACAGGTCCGTTCAAGCTCCTGGTCTAATGGTAGTAATTCTCCCGACTGGCTACGGGTCATACACTACCTGCACACAATCAACAAAAGCAACCCGTGAAGGCACACAGGTGGAAGAGAGAAAATGCAGTAAAGGAAAAGCTAGAGTATTAAACTTTCACGTTTCCCCAATAACCTAGAGGGTCCCCGGCAACGGCGCCAAAAACTTGACACGCTAGAACACAACACCAAACTGCGACCAAGTGTAATCGCAGTCCGGAAATGCAGTAACAGGCAAGCTCTAATTGTCAACCCGGGGTCTAGATCTACTGCCTACCCCATGTGTATCTGTTATCTAGCAAACTAAGTTGAGTGATTTGTGTTTTTAACTAAAAGCAGTAAGAAAGCAGGAAATGGTTCGGTTTTCTGAATCAAAGGAAGAGTCACTCGGGAATGAGTCCCCCTAGCTTCTTAGTTAGGTCTCAGTTGTAATTACCCTGGGTTGATTTACTATTGATTAAACTGCGGAAGATCCGACAGTAGCTTGGAATCTCTTAAGCTAACCAAGCCCTCTCAAGCAGGCTAACCGGCAGGCGACTAACCTTCACCGGGATAGACTGCTGAGGCAATAAGCACAGAACTCCACTACTGGAATTGGATTCCAGTACAAAGCAATAGATTGACTAACTCTCGTATAACCAATCTACCACTACCGAATGATGAAGTTCTAACAACCTAATCAGATTCTATCTATCTCAGTTTGCAGCAGAAATCAAGAAAAGATTATCAGACTTCAATTGATTCAATATATCATGCATCATTTGATTAAAACCAAACAGTATAACAATCCCAAGTCATTACAATCAAGATCCCTAACACATGGAACTAGGGTTCTTCATACCCAAGTGAGAGAAAGTTCTACCCCATAGTGAGAGAGAGAGGGAAATAGAATACAAAGCAGTCATACTCATAACAATGGGAAGAATCTACTCTGGGATGTCAATCTTCACTCCTGTGATGATCTCCAAGCTCGATTGAAGAAACCCAGCTCCAAAATCACCTCTAGGATGTGTTCTTCGCACTTTCTCTCTCTAGGGCTCTGTTTTTGCTCCAAAAAGTCGATTCTCCCACTTTTGCCCGAAATTGGGTTAAAAACAAGAAATTCCCAACCACACGGCCAGGCCACACAGCCGTGTGACTTTCCCAGCTGCCCGTGTGAGTGTGCAAAACGCGGCGTTTCGATTAAGTGGCTGCGGGTTCGGTACACGCCCGTGTGGATTTCCAGGCTGCCCATGTGAGTTCCTGGACTTTCCACACGGCCACAAAGGGTCCCCTACACGGCCAGTGTGGCTTGCCCATGCAATTTGGTGCCACACGGCCAGGTCACACGGCCGTGTGGATTTTTAGGCGTGCCCGTGGGGCTTGCTCAGCCTCTTGCCAAACGTCCAATCTTCGTCCAATCGACCCCGAACTCGTTCCCAAACCTTCATTCACATACTAGGACCTGAAATGTCACAAACAAGAACAACCTAGCGTGAAATCGGCCTAAAACACGAGAAATAAGACTCAAACGGTATAAGAATGGTGGACAAAAACATGTGTATATATGAATTCATCAGACGTCCGACCTTAGAGTTGAGTGAGGAAGTAAGTCAACTACCGATTGTCTAAACCGAGAGGGTCGAGTGACACAGCCTTTCATGCTTACCTCGGGTTAGCAATTGAGATTGTGGTCTTCGACCATATATGCATCCTTCTGCAGTTCGCGGTTACCAGTTGCATCTAGGTTGGCTGTGATTAAGCTGCTCAAACTATGGTTTGAGGGAGAGACCTAGGCAACCACTAGAGCCTGAGTGAGAGAATCGATCCCGTGACAAATCGATCCCTAGCGAATCCATCCCGTGACAAATGTATCGCTAGTTGCTCCTCCTTGTGGTTCCCCTAGACTTGGTGAGTGGATCGATCTCGTGACAAATCGATTGCTAGTGAATTGATGTCGTGACAGATTGATCACTAGTTGCTCACCCCCCGAGGTTCACAACCACCTACGCCTCGTGACTTCATTCAATCCAACAAGTCATGGTAGCTAGTTAGGGGGAAGCAACTCCTGGGTGAAGCTCCCTTAGTTAGAGTTTTCCTCTATTTACTTTTCCTTGCTAATTTAGTTTGTAGTTTCATTAGCTATAAACCTAAAAGTTGCTTGCTAGATAACAACCTAAGCGATTGAAGTAGGGGTACATGGATCGGCCCGGGTTGACAATTTAAAAACTTGCTCTATACTACACCCAGCTAGAGTTTAAGAACTTGGACTCTAGTGGGGATTAATTTGTGGTGTAGTTTCTTGCGAGTTAACGAGTACGAATAATTTATGGGCCGTGTCGGGCCTAAACTTCATGGGCACGACACGGTATATAAGTGGGCCGTGTTGGGCCTAATATTTTTGAGATTTTATTGAGTATAAGAACGGACATGAAACAAAAATAACATTTATTTGATAGAAAACAGATATAGAAAGAATTCTAGATTCAAATATTACAAAATAATAAAAAATTAATTATTTGTTGTTAATAGAAGTGTCATAAAGATATATACGTAATTACTGCCACAAGTAAAAATGGACGAAGAATTAAACAAAGCCAAATCACACCTGCTATAGTTCCAATTTTCTTTTTCTCCTTATTTGTTATTTTTCTCAAACATTCTCGGTTAATACTATCTTTTTTCATCCAATTTTCACCTATTTTTAATTCTCTCTTTTATTTTTCTTCCTATTTATTAGACACAAATACGAGCATAACACGAGCACGAATAGGCACGACACGATTCCAACCGTGCTCGGGCCTAGGCCGGGCCTAGCAAAGTTAACGAATGGGCTTTCACGGCACGACACGAAAATTGAAGGGTCGTGCCAAGCACGACACGAAATAAATGGGCCTGAAGCGTGCCCGTGCCGTTCCAGCCCAAGCACGGGCCAACGCCCATGTACACTTGAATGATGCTAGATATCACATATGAGATATTACAATTAAGTAGGTACATGATGAATCCTAGTTCTCATCCTTTGAAATGAAATGAGGCGTGTACAAGGATATCTCAAAGGCACATTGTATTGACTTACAATGGCTTTTCCTCCATTTTGGAAGGATTTGTTTATGTTAGTTGGATTTCTCATGTTAAAGGTGACACTATAACATCGAGATGGGTCCTCTTGCTTGGGGGAGGGTGCATATCTTAGGTCTCTAGAAAGCAAACTTGCATCACTAGTCCACTATGGAGTCAAAGTTGGGACATTGATTTCTCTTAGAAAAGGCATTATTGTTGAGTGGCCAAAACCAATCTCATCCATTACTATTCTTAGTGATAGTAATGCTAATTTGGTTAAGGCATATAGCCAAGTGAAAATGACAAGTATGGTCATGTGGGAGTTAGGCACTGTCAAATATGTGAATTGATCATTCATGGAGTTGTGTCTATGTAATGTGACCGGGCTTGAAATAATTTACTTGATCATTTGACGAAATGATTAACTAGTGACTTGGTGGTCAAGTCCGTGAATGGGATGGATTAAAATTTCATATAATTTCTGATCATGGGATACCCAATTCCCCCTCTAATACAACGTTAGAGGATGAATTCAATGTGGAAAGCTCATAATCAGAAATTGAAGCACACAATTTATCATCCCAAAGGATGTGCTTGTTATCCTGCATGAGATAAGAGGATGAAGTTTAAAACTTCTTAATTAAATCTTTGACAAAGTGTATTATGCGGGTACACAAATACAAGATTCAACCTATGTAAGCATGAAGTGCAGCCGCTTCAAGAAACCCGAACTTTGGTTTCGTGTACGCTTACGAGAAGGATTGGACACATGACGGGTAATAGTGTCAAGGCGTTTAGAAGTTTTGAAAACTTGAGTGTATATTATCTTCGTACATCCATTTGAGTAGATGGGTTCAATCGTTATTGTCACCCTTATATTCGGATATCCGTCAAGTGTAATATACTAAGATGAAAATTCAATCGTCACGACACTTTCGTTTATGCTTAAATTTTGTTAGAAGACTGTTGTGATTTTAGTGGATTCTTGGAATACACTAAAATGGGGGAGGAATGTTGGAATTTGGTGGAGCTGGTATGGATTTGAACTAATCGGACCAGACCAATTTGGGTCAAAGCCAACCGACCCAACCAGATGAACATAGTTCATTTTGTGGAAAGGTGTGAAGTCATGAAAATCCATCTCATCCATTAATTCGGTTCTGAGCTGTGTGATGCCACATGCCTTTCATTAATAAATTGCATGGAATTTGGATTGGTAAATAATCCATCTTTACGTGGCAATGGTGGTTTTGATGGATGGCATAGAGGGATGGTGGGTTTGCACGAAACGAAGTGTTGCATGACTAAACAATGCAACCTTTGACAAAGTGCATATATCAATCATACCAATCACAAGTTGGAAACACACACAAGCCAACTTTTCACGAAGAGGTGTAACCTTTCATGGTGTAACCGTCCATCTTCCAAGCTCTATAAATTTAGCAGGTTAGATGTCGAATTAGAGACTCAAAAAGTGATTCTTCTTCCTACTAAAACTTCTAAATATAGTTTAGTGTTCTTAGCCTAGAACCTAAAGTGGTGATAGTTTTATCCTACGAATAAATTCCCTGTAATCCAAGGCTTTGTGGAGGGTGGAGATATTTTTTTACGAAAAGTGAACATAGTTCACGACTCCATCATAATCCTAGTCACCCAGTCTCGGGCTATCGTACGTGTACCCTCGTTCCAAAAAGTCTCAACAACAACTTGGTATCAGAGCTTTCTCTCAGCATCCATGCTGTTGGAATTTGACATTCATGCTATTTGAACTTACCACCATACAACTTCATCCGCATAGAAGTGGCTATCATGATTACCCTAATGATGGTACATCGTTTCTAAAGGCCTAAGGAATTTCAAACGCTTTTATGTTGATCCAAAGTCACGACCCGTTGTTCCCGACAGCTGCTCAAGCACTTCTGTGACTGGCGATGATGAAGCAATATCTTCAAAGTAGGCTAATGTAAAGACCAAGGTAGAGGCAAAGAGAATTTTTCCAAAAATACCATAAGAAAAAAATATTTTCAAAAATACCACCCATTTCCAAAAAATTGCAAAAATACCACCCTTTCCATAAACCGCCACCTCACCGCGTGGTTTTCGTTCCTGTCGCCAAAAAACTGCATAGGTCGCGGCGTTTGATAATTCAAACATCACAAACTTTTTTTCATTCTGCATAACTTTTTAAGGACCACCAGAAGAAATTTTCAAAACATGAATTATTTTTGGATATACGGGGTCTTGGGTAGGGCTGGGAAAATAGACCAAAACGTTAGAAAAACCATGGTCCAAACCGTACCGTACAGTTTGGTGCGGACCCTAGACCGTTAAGTATGGTCTGGTCTGGTCTGGTCAATGTCTGTATTATTTTATGTTTTGATCTCTTAGTCTGGTCTGGTCTAGATCGTGGTTTACCGAACCAAACCATGGACCCAACCGACTTGTCAATACGTGTTAACAACCCATTTGACCACTCTCCCAACTCCCACAACGCCATCCAAGTGTCAAAATTTTGTGAATCTCGTCTCTCCTTCATTCACAACCATATTTAACCAGAGAGTAGAGATAATCGTGTCTTAATATGACACTATGTTAATGTTTTATGACGTTATGGTGCAAGTTGGGATGCTTTTACTTTAAATCTTTGTTATGTACTAAGAATTAGGGTATCAAAATTATTCATGCATTTTTTTTGTGTGGTTGACTAAACAAATTGTTCATTTTTCATTGATTGTGATCTATCTGGACCAGACCGAATCAAACTGCACAGGCGTGATTTGGACCGGACCGTATAGTCTGTGGTCTGGTCTGTGGTCTATACTTCAGCCTCTCGGTCTGGACCATAGACCGTATATATGGTCAGGTCTGGACCAGACCGCACCATTTCCAAGCCCTAGTCTTGGGAATAACTTTACCTTTACTTTTCACAAATCCATGTACATTCCGAAATTATGGAAAATTTACGTTCGTTTGAAGTTTCGGCCTAGATTAGGCTTTGATCGAATTTTTTTTTGTTAAAACCGCGGGGAGGCAGACAGTTTTCACCTTAACCGCCGGTATCCCCCCCCCCCCCCCCACCCCTCCGCGATTTATTGGAACGAAGGAAAATCGCGGGAGTGGGGTGGCAGTTTTCGTCTTACCGCAGGGTGGGTGGCGATTTATGAGAAATTATGGTATTTTTGAAATTTTCGAAAACATGTGAAATTTTTGGAAATTTTTTTTTGTTTGGTATTTCTGAAAATTTTCCAGATGTGAAACTCGACTGCTCAACTACTTGTCTATCTACTCTATATATAATACGCTGAAGGGGAAAAGTGAATCCCCATTTCAAATTTGCTGCCTCCGGAGCGTTTCTCGGAGGGGTATTTTCGGACACGGGAAAAATACTTCCATTCTTATTGCGACGTTGAACGGGCCTGGCGAATTTTTTTTCTGTCAGTCCGATCAGCGCTCGCTCCGTTCATTGTCATCACCGGTTTGTTAAACTAAACCCACAACCGTCACTCCCGCAGCGGTTGTCCTTCCTTCCTCACAATAATAGGATCTCGCCATCTCGACTTCTCTCTCCCACATCTCCAGTTGGATCCATTTATTTGGTGTTGTTCTCCCTCTCAACTCGAGAACTTCGCTATATCCATCTTCCTTCCGTTCGATCAGTAACCTGCTAGAGCAACAGCCAATCCGTCAGCTCCGGCCTGTATGTTTCTATTCGACTGGTTCTATGGAATTCTGGCATCTCATGGGTTCTTCCATCTTCCTTCCTTCACATGTTGAAAGACGAGGTTTGCTTCTTTCTTCCCTTTGATTTCAGGTTTTTATTTTCTAGGTCCAATTGATTCAAAGGAATCTAGATTTAATATATGGTGGGCTTTTGGCGGGGGATCTGTTTGTTTATCGCTTGGTGCGTATCGCAGAGACTATCAGAAACCATCAGCTGTTCTTTGATGGTTTGTTCTATCTCTTCCTTCCTCACAATGTTGTGTTTGTTTCCTTTTTAGGCCGAGATAACACCGACGAGGTGCAGAAGTCGGATTCCAGCAAAAAGCAATTAAGACTAGGTGATTGAGTGTGAATGAAAATCTTAAAGTGCTGATTGTTTTGGGGTTTCATAAGTAGATAGTATGAGGATGAGGTTGGTGGAAGACGAGTTCGTTGAATCCAGTCTGAGGTTGATATGCTGCGATCCAAATCTCTGGTGGGCATGCACAGAAAATTGCCTATTAAGAAATTTGGTGTTCCAGTTACACGACCAGCCTCTGACTTTTGTTGATTCTTCTCTCTCTGGTCAATTATTTCTTTCATGTTTCTTTGTTGGGTTTGTTCCCTTTTCTCCAATCAAAAGGGTCTGCTTTGTCTCTTTTCCAGGGAAATAACTTCAATGGCAATGGCGGTACTAGGCAACAGAGTACCTTGAAAAGTGCTCAAGGACAATTATGGGGCACTAGAGCTTGCCCTGGAAATCAAGACGAGTTCGAACCAGAAAATGTTGCCAGCTGCAGGTTCTATTTGCTCTATAGACTATATACTCAATGATCCTTACAGAAATATTGATGATGGTTTGTTCAACTTGGATTCTCTCTTCTTTGGATGCCTCTTTTTTTTATATAAGATGATCTCATTATAATAATTGGATAGTGAATGAGATACAAAAGCAACAACACAAGGCAAAACATACCTCTTTATTTGCTTTGTTAAAATTCTTAGTCTTGCTGTGAATCTCATTGATGCATTCCTTACTGTCTATTCGTTTGTGGGGAAGAAACTCTAGCTGATTGGAGTTTATGTTATGTTGAACCGACCTGTAACCTTAAGTAGTAGATATATGTTATGTTTCATTTCTCACCTCACAATTTTTCAGTCAATTTAAATACTACATAATGAATGCAGGTTCTTTCCTCAGAATTTCGTTCCGGGTTCTTCCATCAGAAGTCCTTCAATACATCCCTCTTTACTACTTTTCTCTTTGAGGTAATAGTTGTTTCTGTAACTCTATTATGATGCCTTTGACAGCCCACAGTAGAACATCAATGCCTCCTTTTATGTTCTCCACTCACTATTTAGATTGAACTGAGTTTTCTCTAGAAAAGCAGTGTTAATATTTGTGTACATTAGACCTTTTTATTAAACATGATGAACTGTGTTTCATTTTTCTCGAGGGTTACTCTGCTACGATTGTTGGTTTTGGACTGGTGATTTTTGGCTGAGAATATCAGAGTAGGAATTTTCTTAATGGCATACATACACTTGATTTGAAACTCTGATTTGAGAATCAATGGAAACAATGTAAGCAATTTTTATTCTCTTAAAAATTTTGGTTGTCCTAAATTATGAATTAAACTCTTATGCTCTGCCTTCACATGAAGTTTTGGTTTTTTAACAGTTCCTTTGAACTCCTCTTAGTTTTGGGACTGATTTTGCCTTTTTTGTAACAATTTATGGTTAGTTACTCTAGCTTTTATGCTTTCTTACAGAGTTTTGTAGTTGTACTGCTTTTTTCTTCTTCATGGAATTAATGCTAAGCTGTAATTGTACAAAGGAGTTAGTTACCCTATAGCTTGCTGAACTGTTTCATTTGCTGTAATTGTTGTTGGGGATTTAGGGTGTCATTTGTTGTAATTGATCTTCTCCATTTGTAAGCTGTGATTTTACAATAAAGGGTTAATTACCATGTACCTAAACGTTTGGTTCATACTGGACATATGCAGGTCACTCTTGAAGTCCCCCTTTATTCTTCAATAAGGGGCTGGTAGGATAGATCAGGCTCTTATTATTATGGTTACAATGATTCCTTACTGCAGTTTTGATTAATGTGATTCAAGTTTCATAAAAAAAAAAAGATTCAGGTTTTTGTCGAGTTGTTGTAATCATTGATTTTCCTTTGTTTACCTTGAATCTAATTTGATTGGATATATGTTTTTCGTTGAACTTTCAGATATTTCCAGTTATTGAACTCTATTAAGTTACTGAAGCGAGTGGAAGTTATATGTTTCTGTTGCCCGTGTTTTGTAGAAGGTTGTTCAATTACAAATTGCTTGGTTCCTTAAACTGGATAACACTAATTCATTTGACAATGGAAAATTATGTGAATTTATAAAAATTTGGACCATTACTATAACTACCAGCTAATCTTTCTATTTTAGTACAAGGAAAATTGGAACATATAGTTTTACTTGAGTTACGAGCTTTTTAGGAGTGGACACCGTTGATGTTAGTTTCAATGGTCATTTAAAAGAATTTCATAAATTCCTAACCCGTGATTGTATTGGTGATAAAAAGAGTGATGGAGGTTTGTCTATATGCGTTGTATGGGTGCCAAATTTTAGCCATAGCCCAATGAGATCAAATCTTCTTTTGGTGGAGCTAAAATCATCAATCTAGCTCCAAATTTGGCATTTTAGCTCTTAGTATTAGAGAAGGTAAAAGAAGTTCAAGTCAAATTATCTTTTTCATTGAAACTCCTCGAATTCAAGGTATGCAATGGTCAATGGCCAAACTCACTTCCTGAAACGAGACAATTTCAATTTATGAGAAGATAAAAATGAGATCATTCATTAGAATTAATTACTATTACAATCAATTCCATTAGCTCAAGGCGATAGAAGGAACTCTCAACTTCAAAAGAAAAGCAACAAATACTTTAATAATAAGAACAATCCGGCCAACGGGCCGAGTAAAAGCTAGCAACGATTGTGAGATGCTCATTTCCTGGAAACCGACGGGATAGGCGATTTTTTATTCGATTTTCTGGAATTCGGTTCCTATAAAACTTACTCCACCTCATCATATTACCATAAACAATATTATTTCACAAGGTAACAGGTACTTGATTTTGGTTCATAAAGCCGATTTTTGATTCATTGCATCATTCATGTCTCTTTCCTGCTAAAATTCACTATTTTTATCACGTGTTTCCAAAAAAAACTATACAACAATAAGCTATACGCCCCATTACATTATCAAATTTCATACCTCACCTTCCTCCGGCCAACTGGCCGGGGCCACACTAGTATGTGTAGTGATAATGAAGCAACATCTTCAGAGAAGGCTAATGTAAAGGCTTTGGTAGAGATGAAGCTCGACTGCTCAAACCAATTGACTGATGCACTAACTCCAACATAATATGAACAGGGGAGTACTATCCAACCCAAACAAGTGTTAAAAACTTAAAATGAAAGCTACCTCAATCTGGATCGGGTCGTTTCTCCTTAGTACTTAGTAATAGCCCAGGCCTTGTCACTGAAAACCCACTACAGATTGGCCCACGGGCATCTGGCTTTAAAGCCCAATCGTCTTTATCCTTGTCTGATGTCTCCACCGCACTTGAGGTGTTTCCTGTTGAACAAGCAAGCCGAATTGTTATAAAATAAGAATTCAGAAAGGAAAATCAAACCAAACGGAAGAAAAATAAGGTCAATACTCAGCAACACCACCACCAGCACTCAAAATCGAAGCCGAAATCAGTCTCCGAAGAAATTAATCGGAGCTAAAGGAATCGTCGGCGGCGATGGACGTGATAAAGACCCAGCAAATCTCGGCGAGGCCGATCGAGAAGGTCGTCGTTCACCCGCTGGTTCTGCTCAGCATCGTCGACAACTACAACAGAGTTGCCAAGGACACTCGTAAACGCGTCGTCGGAGTCTTGCTCGGGAGTGCTTCTAAAGGAATCGTCGACGTCAGCAACAGCTACGCTGGTCAGTAATGTTCTTCCGCTGGCGCCGCTCACTGTTTCTCTGCTCTTTTCTCTTCGTCGTAGTATTGGTTCCCTTGTTTCTAGATCTGTTTCTAGCTTCCTTAGGTGCTTGTGTTCGTAGGATTCGAATTTGCATTAGCTTAGTTTCGTTCCTAAGAGCATTGAGCTGTAAAGGATCTTTTGCTCATCTGCTTAGTCGAATTTTGCTGAGAATCTAGGGATTATAGGTTGTACCTCTGTAACATTTTGGTACTGGGTAGCTATTCACAATTAGGGTTGTGGGGGAATGTGAGTAGAGGCACAAGGTTAGATATCGGCAATACCGATTAAGGGATGGTTAGGATAACTATGTGATGCGTAGGAAACTATAATTATTAAGCTCAAAGAAACGATTTTGATGCAAATAAGTCCGATATGGGGACTGGATCAGGTAAAATATGTTTTGTTCTTCGTTTGAACTTCAACTGTCTCCTGCTCGCTTCATTAGCCCGTGTTTCTGGAGGTTTTATGCCATTCTGATCGTTTGTACAAATATTTGAATTGTGACTTTTCAGTGCCATTTGAGGAAGATGAGAAGGATCCCAGCATCTGGTTTTTAGACCACAACTACCATGAATCGATGTTTTCCATGTTCAAGAGAATTAATGGTATCAGCTATTGCAATGTTGATTACTCTTTGTTGTTTTTTGGAGGGAACACAGTATTGAGAAACTCTTTTGTTACTTTTTCAGCAAAGGAGCATGTTGTTGGGTGGTATAGTACAGGTCCAAAATTGAAAGAAAATGATCTTGACATTCATGGCTTGTTCTCTGAGTAAGACTGCCAACTCCGACTTCCTAGTTTTTTTGCGTTGAAGTGTACATGTGCTACATTTTGTTTGTGTAAAGCAAGAATACATAGTGCTGAGTTTGTTGCAGTTTCTTCAGATCGAATCGTAGTTGTAGGTTTAACTCGAAGATTCCTCTTTGCTAAGAGGAATTTTTTCTTAGTATTCTCATTGTCATTTCTGTGATCTTGCAGCTACGTTCCAAATCCTGTCCTAGTCATAATTGATGTCCAGCCAGTAGAGCTTGGTATTCCCACCAAGGCTTACTATGCTGTGGAAGAAGTTAAAGAGGTAAGGGCAAAGTGCTAGATTAACTGATTAAGACTATGATTTGTCGGTTGCTCTTTTTTCTCCCCGGCTTTGAACTGTTTGTATGCTGCTATAAGGAATGAGTCGAAGATTGAGATGCTTAGCCAATGTTTGTTACTAATTGCAGAATGCGACACAGAAAAGTCAGAAGGTATTTGTGCATGTGCAATCCGAAATTGCAGCTCATGAGGTTGAGGAAATTGGTATGGCATTTCCAATCCAGAGTTTTATAATTCCTAGTCGAATCACTTTTACAGATTGCTTTGTGCTTGCAAACGTGGAACTTTTCTGTTGATACTGAACTTCCTTATCTTTTTTCTTTTTCTTTTGCCCTCTCCATCATAGGTGTGGAACACCTGCTTCGGGATGTCAAGGACACAACTATAAGCACTCTTGCAACCGAGGTAACTTATCTGGACAAAGCTCATATGTTTTTGTTTCTTTGAAATTTTCTGCTGAGCGGTGAGCACTTATCTCGATTGGCGTGTTCCACACAGGTCACCGGCAAACTTACTGCCTTGAAAGGGTTAGATGCAAGGCTCAAAGAAATAAGAGGTTATCTTGACCTTGTTATTGATGGGAAGCTTCCTTTGAATCATGAGATTCTGTACCATTTGCAGGTTTCACTCCTCTTTAGATCCTTCTTATTTATGCTAGTTATCTGGATGCGCATGAATGATAGTCTTATACTTCCATTATTATAATTGGCGGCTCATCTTAATTTGCTGGAGTTACTGAAGCTTGAATCTTAGGGAGGGATTTGTATTGCTTGTTTTCCATGTTTTAACTGATAATCTGACTTGTCTAGCTGAAACTTCTCTCCGTGAAATATTCACTGAGAATTGAATTCCTCTGATAGTGACTGATTTTTGTTGCATCTTTCCTGAATAGTTCCTTTCATGTGGAGGTTATAATGTGATTTCCCTGTCCTTGTATTCTTAGCTTGGTGTTAGTGTTGGTCGATATAATTTCGTGTGAAGCCATATGAATTCACCTCCCTTTTACTGATTATGTTTTTCTTGTCTTCCTATCAAAGGACGTATTCAACCTACTTCCAAACCTCAACGTTTCTGAGTTGATCAAGGCTTTTGCTGGTAAGATACGAACATAGCTCGGTTATGAAGTAAAGTTTCTGCTCTCTGTTCAGTGTTCACACTCTCGCAATTATGTTGGCAGTGAAAGCAAACGACATGATGTTGGTAATCTACCTCTCGTCCGTCATTCGAAGCGTCATAGCACTCCACAACTTGATCAATAACAAGGTCAGAATATTTAGATTATATGCTCTTACTACCCGCTGTTATAGTTGCGGTAATATCATTATTAGTCACTACAACTTAAAACACCTAACCCACGCATGTTATTGAATATCCAGTTGCTCAACAAAGAACATGAGAAAGCTGAAGACTCAAAACCAGTGACCGTACCAACTGCCACCGGAAGCTAGATACAGACGATCAAGTTTGCTGTTGAATTTCGACGTAATATTTGATCTTCATCCATTGTCTTTGTGATCGCCGGAGTAGAACATTGAACGTTTCGAAGCTTTTTGCGATGGTTGGATGATGGATTGCGTATGTCCATCAAGGGAGGGTCCTCAGAATTGATCAATCCACCACCGACTTTATGTCCCTGAGTTTCCTTTTTAAACAATTGTAGTAGGGTGTTTTGGCTTCTATTAACCATTTTAACGATCAAACTTACCGTTGGCAGAAAAAGATTATCAGGCTGAACCAAAACGGACTCTTAACCTCTTCCTACTACATGGTAGTACATTAGATTAGTACATTCAATCATCAATCAGTAGCGCTATCCGAATCTGGCTGAACCGACTGCTCGAATTCAGCATCCATGGTACTCCATCCATCACATGAACAACGATCTCCTATTCTCCTTCCTCCTGATATCCACTCTCTGAGCTGGAATCCAGTTCACGACCAGTGCTCCATCCGAATCCTTGGACACAAACAGTGTCAATCCGGACAATGAATCATACTTAAACCTCCTCTCCAGGAGCAAGTATTGTCGAATGTAGAGCTCGAGGTACTGCCGAGAACCCCCAGAATTCGACAAACCACAGCGTACGAATCATTCCTTGTCGAGTTGGTATCACCATCTGCAGCTTGTAGCCCGATGTCACGCTCGAATGCCCTTGCTGAAGGCATGAACACCGTGAAAGGAAGGTCTTCCGGCAGCATCCCCACCATCATCTCGCCGAACCTGCCGTGCTTCTCGTCGCTGGGAAACACTTCCTTCAGGTTGGTGAAGGTCTTGTGCCGACCCATCGTTACTAGCTTTCATGTGAGTTTAACAAGCTAACAATGAGGCCCATGGGGCTTAGGGCCTTTCGAGCCGAAGTTCTTGGTCCAGCCCAAATGGCGGATTGCAGCCTATTTTCTTTTGCGTGGGGACTGCAACATTGTCTTGGTAACTCCAGCCTCCAGGATTGCATTCTGAACAGGGTGTTGTTTCTCAGTGCAACAACAAATCAACAATCCATGAGCCTAGCACAGAAGCTCTCATAAAGAAAAGAGTTTGTAAGACTTTCAAATACCGATCTATTATTATGAAGATAGTTGGATGAACTAGTAATTTTTGCATGATTGTATCAAGACTACATTAAGACTACATTATCTGGGTAATTTTATCTTAAAAAATATTAATTTTACACGCTAAATTTTAAAACATATTAAGTTTAGTTTTTTTTTATTTATTTCTGAGTGATATCAATGAAATAAAATAGTTAAACTTACAATTCTACCAAGGATCCCTAACAGATTCTAAAGAAGCCACCCCAATAAATCAAAAGATTCTTGCTCTACACGAGACAAAAGCAGTGCTTTACGCGCCACTCTATGGGCAGCACTGTTGGCGGATCTAGGTACCTCCCTAAACTCTATACAAACAGACAAAGAGCTAAAGATCTGAAGACACTCTCGTAACACCGGACCACCGATCGAGTCTTCAATGACGCCTTGACGGACTTGGTTGACCACCACTTTGGAATCACCTTTGACTATTACGTGGGTCAAGGATCTTGTGGCTACGATGGAGATGACGTCTCTAAAAGGTAGAAGCTCTGCCAGATAAGGATTGACTATTCCTTGATGATGCAGCCCAAACGCCAAGTGGTGGCACAAACAGTTGCGTCGACGTTGATCTTCAAAAAGTCTTCTGGTGGAGGGACCCAAGTGGTGGCAGGATGATTTGGGATTAGAGATCTGCGGGGAGGAGGAGGAGGAAGAAGATAGGAGAATTCGAGGACCTGGATGTAGAACTGTCTGGCTAGGGAACGGACATGGGGTTGGATAAATTCGAATGTCACTTTATTTCTAGACTTCCAGATTCTCCAAAGTAAACAGACGCATTGGAGAATGTGGAATGGGGAGGTCTCGAAGACCATGACACGTCGCCACCATAGACTAAAGTTAACAATCTGGGCGGTCTCAATAAAGTTGCTCAATCCCACTAAAGTCCACAATCTGGTGGCTAGGGTGCATCTGAAGAATAAATGTTCAATGCTTTCTCGATGTCTCCAGCAGACAGGGCATCGGTTGAGACATTTGACTCCACGAGATTGAAGGGCCACTACTGTGGGAAGTATGACTTTGAGGCATTGCCATATGAAAAATTTGAGCTTAGGCGGGACTTGGATATTCCAAGTCTTTTTCCAAATAGGAGGGTCAATGATATGCACTATCGGTTTTCAGCTTAATGCCAATGTTATTTCCAGAGCTAAGTGATAGTCCGATTTGACTGTGTATTTCCCATCCTTGGGATAGTGCCACACTCTAATGTCTTGTTGTGGGTAGCGAGGAAGAGGAATTCTCCTGATGAGATCAACCGATTAAGGTTCAAAGAAATTCTGGAGTTTTGATACGTCCCATTCCCCTTGGCCTTCTTTTATGAAATAAGATACCATAGGTGATCCATATTGAATATGGGGTCGTGTACTGGGAATTAAGGGTTTATCCCCTGGAACCCAGTTATCTATGAAATAAGATACCATAGGTGATCCATTTTGATACGTCCTCTTCAAAACTTAGGTTAGAAGTATGTAATTAAGATAATCTCCATTAAACCAATTTGGAAGACCAAAAATCCACCCCACTTCAAAAGCCCATTTATATGTAAAAGATCAAAATTGTGTGTGTCCCATTGGTTAGTCAAACCCATTAACTGCCAATAAAGCACACATTGAAGGCCTATAATTACCATAAACGGAACCTGCCATTGTCGAGCAAAGCTCTATCCCCATTAGAGCCATTGTAGGGCACCTAATACCATCAAATAAATTAGATGCCGGTATCTTCCAATCAAAAGGTCAACAAAGAAAATAATTGAGCTCACCCACATGAGTAGGGAATTATTCCCCTAATAACATCAAATAAATGATTATTTAAAAGCTCAAAAAGAAGCTTAAGTAAGTCCGAAACGGACGAATACCTCCAATAAATGGAGTTTTAATTCTTAGCGGAGGGGCATCGAATGCACGATCGGTCGAGCAAAGCCAGTCGCCGGGCAACTCTCTGTTGCGCAACAACGACTCGAGCCTCTGCAGCTTCAGCTCATGCTTGAACCGGTTAATGAAGTCGTCCGCCTTGGAGTCAACCCCATGGTCATGATCTCTGATCGACAGTTCCTTCTGCAGTCTCACCGTCGCCGGCCGACGTCATTCCTGATTAGATTCCAGTGCGTGCGCGGTGGGAGTGGTGTAAAGAGATGACGATGTCGATGATGATCCGTCGTCATTGGTGAAGAGATAGATGGTAGTAGTCCTTTAATGTGAGCTTTGACAGTGTTTTGGTTTGGATTTCCCCTTACATTTCGCCTATCTTTATGGCTGATGCAGAGACCACGTATTGCTCTGTTTTTTGGAGCTTTAAATAGCTCTAACTCGTCATAAATTAGACAATTTGAAAGCCCAATTAAGGCTTTTCCGGCAAATACCGTTTTAGAGTTTATTACTCGGTAACCGTTAAACGGTAAGGTTGCATTATTTATGATAATTAATGTCTTGATTGTGGTTTGGAGTTGGCGGCGGTCATCGGAGATGAAGGGTGGATTCCGGCGACCTGGCGGTGATGTGGTGGAGTTGTTTGCATTATATTAAGTTTAGTTATTATAATGTAATTTCAGTATGAAACACAATTAATGGGACCGGAGGAGAAGGAGCTGTTACAACTTCTAATTAATAGTGACTATAATACAATTATAATTAGTGTCGATATTAACACCAAAGGGTGTTAGCACTCTAGCTATCTTGTCCCTGTTTTGTTAGTTTCATGCAGTTTCGAGTGAAATTAACCTTTTTTGGAAGATTAATGTACTATCTCACTTTTTTCTGAAAATATATTTTCTGCTTTAGATATGGACTCGAACAGTTTTGGTTTTTTGTGCATTATGGTGATTTTCAAGAGGTCATCATCCATCTATACACTGCTCCACATTAAGTACGTACTCCCTCATTTCATCGAAAATACATATTTTCAATTAAATTTGGATTGTTTGTAATGATTCATATATGCTCCACTAATTTGTTCATGCATGATTTATAATTTATATAATGTGTTACCGTTAATTAGTAGCATGACCGTACAAAAGCCTCAAAAATTGTTATTTAACCTCTAATTTTGTCCTTGATTTTAGCTGCAGTCGACAACAAGTACATGCTTCCGACTAGCATTTCCAGTCGGTTATCACTTCCGAAGAAAACATATATATAAGCTAGCAGTCCAGTCCCCTGCACCACTGAGCAAAGAGCAAAAGAACAAACAAAAAGTTGTATCATCCCACTTTGTTGGGTTGATTTCATCTGGTCCAACAAGGTTACTTTCTTCCCTCTTTGTTCTTTTTCTTGTTCCGTTTTATTTGATTTGTTCATTGTTCCAAAATCCACTCTTTACAGATATGAGCCAGATCTCGTGTCCTTATCAGAATCTAGATACCTCATTGTCGACACTGCTCCCCTTCGCGAGGAGTGGATGAACAATGACGCGTGCTAACTAAATTGTGTTATTATGGTGCTTGTTGCTGATACTGGATAGTAATTTTAAAATAATGTCCGTGTTGGAAGCTCGCGATAATTTAATTATAGAAACACGTGTTGAATATTTTTGTATCAGCACAATAAATTTATGGATTTTCGTAGTAAATTGTTACCACAAATTTATTAACGAGGTGAATAGCTCAAAACACGTTTTTTGCCATCATATGGTGGTGGTGTAATAAATTTAGGCATAGGTTGATTCCAAAAAATCATTTGATGTGTATTTTAAAAGCTCTCTACTTTTGAACGATTTCATGACTATTTATCTTCATAAATTTCAACTCGAATAGGATGATATATATAGTATCAGTAAGGATAAAAATGTATTTCCTCACTTTTTATTTAATTTTTTTGCCAAAAACTCTCTACTTTTGAACGATTTCATGACTATTTATCTTCATAAATTTCAAACTGGAATAGGATGATATATATAGTATCAGTAAGGATATAAATGTATTTTCTCACTTTTTTAAAAAAAAATTGCCACACCGATGACCACTTTGTTGAAATACTCGTCCAAGTTAGAGGAATTCATGTTTGGCTACAAAATTATTATGTGCTTTTTATTCCGCCGGACCCTAATCAACAGACAACAAGATTGATGAAATTACAGGAGATTGATGAAATTAGAGGATTTCAAGGATATAGTATATGAACAATGATGGGACACGTTAATAGTAATCACCGTGGTTACTAAGGGCAAACTGGGTATAACAAAAAATTTATTAATGATCTTTTTTAATAAATTACATTTTAGGAAATTACATAAATATATTAAATACAATTTTTCTCTCTCTCTTTCTCTCACTTCCACAATTTTTCAGCCAGATCTCTCTTCCTTCTTTTTCTCAATCTTTCCTTGATTTCGTTCATCCAAACTAATACCGCTGCAACAACAAAACAATAAATCAACACCAATCCATTAAAAAAATACTACCATTGTACAAAACATCAATACCATTCGAGAAATAAAAACACTACCATTTCACAAAACATCAATACCATTGCAGATTTAATCACTACCAATGCGACAAAATCAATACCAATGTAACAAAATCAATACCAATGCGACAAAATCAATACCAATGCGACAAAAATGACTACCATTTAAAAAAAATCACTACGAAAAAAATGACTATCATTAAAAAAAACAATCCGTTGAGCTTTCCTGGAGTAGGCCATTCAGCTCCATTATTATTTCCCAGAGGCCAAGCAGCAGCAGTGGCTTCTCCGTTGCTGGTTCCTTCTCAGGTCTCCCGGAGTTTGTCCATACCACATGGTGGTCAGAGAGTTGTAGCATTGGATCCCCTACGGGGAGCGACTCAAAAAGCCGAGACAGTTGAAGAAGATTTTTTCTCCCCGTCTCTGACGCCGATCTCTCTTTTGAATGGTCAACCAGTGGCTACCGGAGAAAGAGGCGCGGAAGGAGTCGTCGGACAAGCAGCCAACGACGGATGAAGAAGCGGAGCTGGCGACGAAGGAAGGTGGCGGCGTCGATCTCCTCTCTAAACTCAGGTCGCCGTCGAGGAAGAAGCTGGCGGACAGGGAGGCGAGAGAGGGCGGCGGCCCTCAGCCTCTCGCAAACCCTAAGCCATCGTCGGGGAGGGTGAGAGATTGCGGCTACGGCGGGTTTGACTGTAGAAGTAGGGTTAGGGGAAAATATATAGAATAATCAAGTGTGGTTTTTTTTTTCTCTTCCAAAATTATCCTAAGGCAATCTTAACCGTAAGATTAAAAAAAAAGAGAAGAAAATAAATGGTGGATACTGATGTAGCCACGGTGGCTACTAGAAATCTAGTTACCACCCTAACGCATTCCGAACAATGATTACCATCATAATATAGTGGAATTCAAGATTTCCAACTGTCTGGAGGATATATAGTGGCCACTGAATTTATACATAAATTTATAGGCTTAAGCACCTGAACCCAAGCCCATAATCTTGTAGTACTATATGTTTCAATCGTTTTCCATTAATAGCATATGCCCATATTCCCCAAACTTTTGAGTTATCCATAAATGGAATTTTTTTAATTCTTTTTCACTTGGCTTAATGGGATTTGTAGAATCAACCAATTAAGGTGGGGAATATGATTATGTCTCCGTCAGGTGTACTCTAGTGAGTAATCATTCATTTTTTGGAATTTCACAACAATGCAATGATTATTTCTGGTTGAAAGAAGGAAGGACAAACTAGCTAGCTAGAGCCATTTAATTAGTCTAGGATTTCGATTCTTTTGGCCCTTTCATGGACTATAAAATGAAAGGCCAATGCTATAGTGCTGCTGCTAAAATTGTGGCACCTGTGAGTATGTGACGCTATTTTTAATTGGTCCACATAGATTGTGTTGTGGCATGAGCCGAGTCCATTAAATGCCAATCCAACCTCGATGGCTTGTTAGAAGTGGTCCAAACCCTCTGATCATTGGCGACGAGGTAGGGGTTGTTTATAATGGAAAAGGAGAGGCGCACAACCTTAGATCATTGGCGACGGTGATGCATCGATTGACTTCGGCTTTGTTGATGGTATAATTAAGTCCCCGAATGATGGAGTTTAGATTGGTGATTGTGGAGTTCGCCATAGCAGTTCACTTTTCTAGAATCAGACGAGTGAGAGATAGAGGCAGACATTTTTTGTTCAATTTTTTTCACGGGTTAAATGTTAAACAATTTTAAAATTGACTAATGGAAAAAGAAAATAAATCAAGCGGCCTTGGGAAGACAGACTGCATTGTTAGTTTGAAGTTGGGTTTTGCTACTTCTAATGGCCCCCCGAGTTTGGACAGATTTAATCAAATTAAACCAGCATCACATCAGTTCCACGTGGTCCAAATTTATTCTGCTTCACCGGTGCAGTACTTTTTATAGCGGCACCATAATATTGGCTGAATTTCCCCTTATTCAGTCCAAATTTCCCCGTTTCCACGTTCCCGGTTCAAAGCTACATGTCGTGGGTTTCACATAACAAAACACGAGTCGACGAGCTCCTCCAATTGGAGAAGAACAAGAGGAAGTACTACCTACTGCTCGATCGTAGTGAACAATTTTGCCAAGGAAACATATAACGACTACCAAGTGTTGAGAAATGTGAATAGTTTGTAAAAACTAAAGGAAAGTCCTTGGAAAAGGTAAGTGAAGTTAATTCGGATTAATTCTACGTATTGAAGGAAACGTTTCTTCAATCAGAATTAATTGACCGAATTAACGGAAAGTTCAATCAATTGGATTGATTTTCCATATTGAAGAAATCTTTCATGATCAGATCAATTGTCCATACTAACCAGCGGCGGATCCAGGAAATAGTAGAGCACTAGGCCGGGTTTCATTAAAAAATTAGATACCATAAAAGAAAAATAACTCTAATTTTTCTATAATGTCAATTTTACACGACTGTATTTTAATATAGCAAATTCATCAATAATATAGAGTCTACATCCATACCAATAGTATATACTCTCTTTCAAATGAAATAGTTAAGCAATCACCGAGAAATTCATCGCTCATTTTGTTGGGCAAATAAGTTTTCACATGTTTCATTGTTGAAAAGGTTCTCTCCGTAGTAGTTGCTGAAACGAACAACGTCAACACTGTACAAATCAATTGACTAATCAATTTGTATTGAGTGTCCAACCCTATTTTCACCAGCTGCTCTAGTAATTTTTAGAGGGAACAAACCTCATATTTTTATTTCTCTTTTACGTTTTAGACTTTAAGAAATTTAGGTTCATTGATATTCTTTAGAAGAAAATCATTGAGCCTAGAATTTCTAGGCTGAATTAAGAGTTGTGGTATGAATATGTTCATCTGAATCATTTTTCAAATTAAACACAATCTTATTATAAATTAACACTAGTCCGAATATCTTAAAACGAAAAATTTATAAGTACTATACTAACTTTAGATCCAGCGGAGGGCTGGGCCGGGGCCTGGGGTGGCCACCCCCTGGATCCGCCACTGATACTAACGGAAAGTTTCAATCAATCGGATTGATTTCTGGTATTAAAGGAAACTTTTATCAATTGGGTTAATTGTCTGCATTAAAGAAAGGTCTAATCAGGAGTTATTACTCTTGATTTCCTTCCTTAAGAAGATTCTCAAATCCTCCACCAAGAGGGGAAGGCTAAAGGTCTCATCCAATATAAATAGATGAGTTGCCTAACCCTAAAAGACATAACAACGAGCATAAACACAATAGAGAGAGTGTTCAGAGAACTCGGGTTTTCGCACAAAACCGCGAGTATTGAGAGGAGCTGTTTTATCTTGGAGACGACCGATTGATAGTCTGTCGTGCGCATCGAGGGCAGTGCCGCGAACGTCTTAAAGAGAGCAACCTAGTCCGCGACTCAGCTCCAGATTCGGTAACCTTGTTCCTTGTTGTTGTTCTGTTCTTAACAATTTTAAGACGTTCGGTTGCTGCTATGTCGACTGAACAAAACAACATGGCCGGATCTGGTGCTGTCGATATAAATCGACCCTTTCGCTTCGTTGGAGTCAACTTCCGTCGCTGGAGACAAAAGATGGAGTTCTACCTGACGACCAAGAAGTTGGCACACTGTCCACCAGCATGCCCGTCGAGCTGTATGAAGAAGCGACCGATGAGGAGATGGTAGCTTCTGCCAAGGAAAGGGAGCATGACTTCCTGTGCAAGAACTACATCCTCAACGGCCTGGCAGACGATCTCTATGACTACTATGCGGATAACAAGAACACCGCCATGATGATCTGGGATGCGCTCCAAAAAAATACGACACGGAGGAGGCTGGAGCTAAGAAATATGTTGTCAGCCGCTACCTGCGCTACCAGATGGTGGATGACAAGTCTGTCGAAGTTCGGTCCCACGAACTTCAGAAAATAGCTCATGAGATCGTCTCTGAAGGTATGCCTCTGGACGATCAATTTCAAGTTGCTTGCATTATTGATAAGCTGCCCCCTTCGTGGAAAGATTTTAAGAATATGCTTAGACATAAAACCAAAGAATTTTCGCTGGAAAGCTTGATTACTCGCCTAAGGATTGAGGAAGAGTCCCGCAAGCAGGATATGAAAGAAGAGGCGATGGTCGTCACTGCTAAACGACCCACCCCTAGAGCTCTTAAACCTAACAAAAAAGGGTTTAAGAGTAAGAACCAGCAGGTCCGTCCCCATCAGAATGGTCCTCTCGAGGTAACCAAAGGGTCATGGCCCAAACCTCTAAGAATGACCCACCGTTTATCTGCTATAACTGCGGTAAACCGGGTCATATGGCAAAAAAGTGCAGGAACAAGCATAACCCTACTGTTGCGGCCAGGGTTAACTTGACAGAAGAGGATTTGGTAGCCATGATCACGGATATGATCGCTGAAGTCATCCTCACCGGTGACTCAGAAGGATGGTGGCTGGATACAGGTGCGTCGAAGTATGTATGCAACAATCGTGCTATGTTTAAAACATACACAGAAGCGCCTGCTGACAAGAAAGTGCTGCTGGGGACTACTCACACCACTATGGTTGCTGGTTCTGGTGATGTGGAGCTGAACTTCACCTCTGGGAAGAAGGTGGTGCTCAAGGATGTGTTGCACACTCCAGAGATAAGAAAGAATCTAGTTTCGAGATATCTTCTTAATAAGGCTGGGTTTAATCAATCTATTGGGGCATACTTATATACCCTTACTAAGAATGGGAGTTTTGTGGGAAAGGGATATGCATGTAATGTGATGTTCAAGTTAAATGTCGAAATTAATAAGATGAATTCTTCAGTTTACATGGTGTGTGATTTGAATGTCTAGCATGCTCGTCTTTGTCATGTGAACACACGAATTGTAAAGAATTTAAGCAAGTTAGGAGATATCCCTAAACTCTCAATGAATGAATTTGAATTATGTGATTTCTGTAGCCAAGCTAAGATAACGAAAATGCCCCATAAATCTATGAGTAGGGAATCAGAACCCTTATATCTGATTCATTCTGATATTTGTGAATTAGATCGGACGTTAACTAGGTCTGGCAAGAGATACTTCATAGATGATTGCTCTGATTATTGCTTTGTTTATTTGATGAAAAACAAAAGTGATGCCCTTGATGTGTTTAAGGTATTTGTGATTGAATTCGAAAATCAGTGCAATCGAAAGATAAAAAGATTTAGGAGTGATAGAGGATCATAGTATGACTCTAATCCCTTCAAGGAATTCTATAGCTCACATGGTATCATTCATGAAACCACGGCACCATATTCACCAATGAATGGTAAAGCTGAGCGGAAAAATAGGACGTTTATAGAATTAGTTGTGGCTATTATGCTCAATTCTGGAGCTGCTTCTTCTTGGTGGGGTGATATTTTGTTGACGGTTTGCTATGTGCTAAATCGTCTTCCAAAGACAAATAGAAAAGAATCACCCTATGAGATCTTGAAGAATAACCCACCTAATCTGTCCTATTTAAGAACGTGGGGCTGTTTGGTCTACGTAAGAATTCCGGATCATAAGAGGATTAAGTTGGCTAGTCGAGCATATGAATGTGTCTTCGTTGGCTATGCGGCCAATAGTAAGGCATATAGATGCTATGATTTGAATGCTCGTACTATAGTAGAATCCATTGATGCTGATTTCTTTGAGACACGATTTCCATTTAAAACGAGAAATAGTGGGGGTAATGTACTACCCGCTATTAGAGATAACGGAACTAGTGGGGGTGTTGGTTCTGAGGATGAACTCAGAAGAAGTAAAAGAGCTAGAATCTCAAAAGATTTTGGTGATGAATTTACTACAGTATACACCCTCGAAGATCCAAAAAGTTTGCAGGAAGCATTAACTTCCATAGATGCAGATTTTTGGAATGAGGCCGTTATAGATGAAATGTAATCGTTAGAAGCTAATAAGACTTGGCATCTAACAGACTTACCTCTTGGCTGCAAAGTCTTAGGTAATAAATGGGTTCTAAAAACGAAACGGAAACCTGATGGTGCAATCAAAAGGTTCCGAGCTCGCCTAGTTGTTAAGGGCTACAGGAAGAGAGAGAATATAGATTCCTTCGATACTTATTCACCAGTATCAAGAATAACATTCATTCGTGTTATGATTGCTCTTGCTACCTTGAACAATCTCGTGGTACACCAAATGGATGTTAAGACCGCTTTTTTGAACGGTGATCTGGATGAAGAAATCTATATGGAACAACCAAAAGGGTTTGTTATCCCCGAACATGCCTCGAAAGTCTGTAAGTTAGACAAATCATTATATGGTTTGAAACAGGCCCCAAAACAGTGGCATGAGAAGTTTGACACTCTCGTTCTCTCACATGGCTTTAAGGTGAATGAAAGTGACAAGTGTATTTACTGCAAGTCAGAAAATAACACTTGCACTATCATATGTTTGTATGTAGATGACATATTGATATTTGGTACAAATATTCACGTGGTCAATGAAGCAAAAGCCATGTTGAAAGAGAGCTTTGAGGTGAAAGATCTGGGAGAAGCAAAGTTTATACTTGGAATCCAGATAACCAGAACATCAAATGGTTATTCTCTAGATCAATCTAGCTACATAGAGAAGATTTTGAAGAAATATAACTATTTCGACTGTAAACCTGTGTGTACTCCGTATGATGCTAGTGTAAAGCTGTTTAAGAACACTAGAGATAGTGTAAGACAATCAGAATATGCTAGCATCATTGGCAGTCTCCGTTATGCTGCGGATTACACTCGACCAGACATTGCATATGTCGTGGGATTGCTTGGCAGGTTTAACAGCTGTCCTAGTAGAGAGCATTGGAATGCTATAGAGAGGGTCATGAGATACCTCAAGAGAACAGCAAACCTTGGTATACACTATCAAAGGTTTCCTGCTGTACTAGAAGGGTATAGTGATGCGGATTGGAATACCCTATCACATGACTCCAAGGCAACTAGCGGGTATGGTTTTAACATCGCTGGTGGAGCTGTGTCTTGGAAGTCAAAGAAACAAACAATCATAGCTCAATCAACTATGGAATAAGAGATGATAGCACTAGCAACAGCTAGTGAAGAAGCAAGTTGGTTGAGAGGATTGTTGTCAGAGATTCCCCTATGGAAAAGGTCGGTCCCTCTGGTATTGATCCATTGTGATAGTACCGCAGCTATCGCTAAAGTTGAAAACCGGTTCTATAACAGAAAGAAACGACAGATTCGTCGTAAGCACAGTACTGTAAGAGAACTCCTAATGATAGGAGCAGTGAGGGTGGATCATATAAGATCCGAACAGAATCTAGCTGATCCTTTGACGAAAGGATTACATAGAGAGAAAGTCCAGAATACCGCCAAGGGTATGGGACTTATGCCTACCGAACCATGGACTACAAGTGATGGTAACCTGACCCAATAGACTGGAGATCCCAAGAAATGGGTTCAATGGGTAATAACAAGTCATGAGTAGTGTGCGAAAAGTTCATGCATAGTGAAGCATGAATCCCAAAGCAATGGAGGATGAGTTAATAACTCTTAATGAGATCTATACCCTATGTGGGGTGGAGTACTTTACTTTGGGGGTACTTCTGATAGACTCACCTATGTGAATGTGGGAGTGGGGCCGCTCCATATGGAACTTTGGAGGCACAAAGTTGCTAGAGCGTTCACTAAACCATGATAATGTGCATGGCCATAAACGCACGGCCTAAGAAGAGAACACAACTCAATGAAAAGATCCGTTGTGATACACTGTCTGAGATAGGGTTCAAGACTACGAGTCACCCTTATGAAATCGGAAGTGTAACAACTACGCTAAGGTTCAAATTTTCGCGATACCTTAGCTTATGCCCGATCATATGGAACTGTTAGTGCTCAGAGATAGTTTCAAAACTATTCAAGTGGGGGATTGTTGAGAAATGTGAATATTTTTTGAAAACTAAAGGAAAGTTCTTGGAAAAGGTAAGTGAAGTTAATTCGGATTAATTCTCCGTATTGAAGGAAACGTTTCTTCAATCAGAATCAATTGACCGAATTAACGGAAAGTTCAATCAATTGGATTGATTTTTCATATTAAAGGAATCTTTCATGATCATATCAATTACCCATACTAACGGAAAGTTTCAATCAATCAGATTGATTTCTGGTATTAAAGGAAACTTTTATCAATTGGGTTAATTGTCTGCATTAAAGAAAGGTCTAATCAGGAGTTATTACTCTTGATTTCCTTCCTTAAGAAGATTCTCAAATCCTCCACCAAGAGGGGAAGGTTAAAGGTCTCATCCAATATAAATAGATGAGTTGCCTAACCCTAAAAGACATAACAACGAGCATAAACACAATAGAGAGAGTGTTCAGAGAACTCGGGTTTTCACACAAAACCGCGAGTATTGAGAGGATCTGTTTTATCCTGGAGACTACCAGTTGATAGTCTGCCGTGGGCATCGAGGGCAGTGCCGCGAACGTCTTAAAGAGAGCGACCTAGTCCACGACTCAGCTCCAAATTCGATAACCTTGTTCCTTGTTGTTGTTCAGTTCTTAACAGCAAGTACTATAGTAAGATGGAAACGAGAAATGGGAAAAGAAGTTGTGATTTTTTGCTACGCCAATGTAAATTTTATGGAAGAATCAATGATCATGGGATGAGATGATTCTTGGGAACTATTCATTGGAGGAGTTTTCACCAACTTGGTTGCTGATCTCCATTCCGGACATCATAATATTGCATGTGCAATAGGTCATGTCGTGTGTGATATTAGACTCTGCTTGAGAAGAAGAAGAAGACGACGACGCAGCTAGCTTATGAGAAATTATAAATCCAAACCAAGTAGTGCACGTACGTAATTCTATATATTGGGCTCATACACTCAATAAGTCGTTTAATTTCACCTCTTTCCACAATTTCGGAATATGTATATACATAAATTAAAATCCCTATGGATCTTAATTTCGGACGAAGCACCTCATTTGATTCTCACTTTCTTTCTTAACTTTGTTCTCGAGTTGGTTGTTTTTCCATTGCTTAATTTTGTTTTGTTTTTTTCTTCCGTTGCTTGCTCTACTGCTAGTTGAGCTGATGGCTTTTTGTTTTTATCCTTTGAACTGTTTGTTTTCTGGATTGCTTAGTTTCTTATAAAATTCTCATCATCCATAAAAAAAACTATGTATCTTGGTCAGATTGCCCACCCTTTGACCAAGAAACCACCTTCAATAATAATAATAATGTCAGAGCTCGCTAGTAGTTATGCACGATCATCCAAGATGGCCTAGTGGCCCCGGTTTGTCATTTTGACACCAGCAGTTACGATCGAATGCCTCTAGTTGATCAACCCTTTCAACTTTGGTATATATATTAGGAATCCATACGTTGAATATGTTCACTTATCCAGCGTTATGATTAGCATCGTTACTAGGGTCTCGCCGTTCGACTTTGTGTTAACACGATTTGAGGGCAAACTGATAAAAAAATTATCGAACGAACGATTAGAACGCTAGATACGAAGGTTTTCCTGTAGTTTTGGTCTCAGCTAATCACTAGAGATGGGCAATGATCCGGTCCACACCGTACTAATCCTATCGGGTTGAATATATTTCGTTTTGATTTTGAACTTATGAACTATTTTAAGTATGAAATTGGACCAAAATTGAATTTGGACCGTACTAAATCTAGCTAAATGAACCATATATGTTTTCTCCCATTAAACTAGGCCATTTTGTTGAGAGACACCAGAACAGAATTTTTGAGCAAGAATCCCAAGAGATTTATACAGGTTGAGCAAACGAGTCGAACTAAACTCACCACAAGGATCAGAGCGAACTACACGAATTGTTTTATCAAATTGAGTCTAGATCATTTTCAGAAATTCCGTGGCAACAAATAGAAGGTCAGATTTAAGTCGTAAGAAATACACCCAAGTATATCTAGTGGCATAATCAACAAAAAAGGGCAAAATATTTGTATCCATGGCGAGAAGTGACTGAACTCGGCTCCCATAGATCCGTATGAATCAAATGGAAAGTTTCAGTAATATATAACAATAAGACTAGACGGAAAAGAACTGTGTGTAGTCTTTGCCTCAACACAACTGGTGCACAAAAAATCACTAGGATGTGCCACCTTATTACCGAATAAATGTTGTTTAAACATGGTACTTAGCTGACTAGAGTTTGGGTGACCCGATCTGTAGTGCCACAACTGAAAGTTCTTATCACCAAGACTAAAAAAACTGGAAAAGATGGTGATACCCTAGACACCAAAGGATTAGACGCAGACGACGATGATGATGGCAAGTCTTCAAGCTCCTCGAGATAGAAAATATGTCACTGCTTGCTACCCCTGCCTATCTCCCGCCCCGTCGTCAGATCCTGCACAGAACACCACGAATGTGCAAACACAACACGACACAACCCTGGTCAGTCAATTGACCCACAGAAACCAATCTAGAAACAAGTTTCGGCACATATAACGTGTTAGGGAGATGCAGAGAATGATGATGGACCAATCCCGCACCCGTCACAGGTAAGATAGAACCATTTGCAACTTGAAGGGGAAGATTCTCAACTGAACGAACATCAGTCAATAGAGATTTCTTATTTGTCATGTGATTAAAGCAAGCTAAATCAAGAATCCAATTAGGAAGCTTACCAGATGCTTGAAGACTAGCAAAGGCAGAAGTTATTGCCTTGTTTACCAATAGCTCCAAAGTAGCGGGAGTGATCAAAATCCCTTCATGCCCCGTTGTTGGTTAGTTGCATAAGCGGGACGAGGTCTAGCACGTGAGTTAGGTATAAGATAATCACCACTAGATCCTCGGCATACGAATCACCATTGCCGCGTCGGTTCTGGAAGTCTCCTCCGCCACGCGATCGACCATCAGTCGCACGCTGCTTGATAGCTGGACAATCAGGAATAATATGGCCTTTAGTTTTACAATAAACACAAAAAATTACGACGACGATATTATTTCTTTGTGTCTCCTTTCTCGTGACAATGAAAGGTAGCTCCCCGATATGCTGCAAAAGTCGCATCATTGAAATCATCTTAGTTGTCGCTCCTAGCTGGATTTTGACTCATTCGGCCGCCAGATCCTCCGCTCGCCTTGCGCAGGCCCAGCTCCTATAGGCTGATTCCCTTTAACTGTAGCGGCAAAAATTGTACCATCACCATTCCCTAGGCGCGCATCAATAGCTGCTTGCGCCCACAGTCTCGTTTCCTCCCGAATGAGAGTGTTCTCCTGTGAGAAAACTTGCGTTGAAACGAATTGAATGCACCTTGACTTCTTTGGACAACGATCACTAAGACACGGTTCACACCTCTTCAAACACAGTTCGAACGAGGGTGTTTGATGTTTACACGACTCACGAGATAGAATCTAAATTAAATTACCCTACTCCTATGGAGGTTCAGTGAGAGCTCCAGATCTACGACTACGGCTAAAATTGCAGAGGAAAGGATAAAGAGATAAAATTAGACATTGTGTTGTCTGGTGTGAATTTGGCGACCTTCTCCTCTGTCGACTCCTCCTCCTATTTATAGCCCTTGAGATGATAACCGTCGTAGAAACTGTCTTAGAATAACTTCCAAAAGGAACTGCTCTCCTTCTTTCTCGGACGTGGCTGACGTGTCATTGCACGTGGGATACTCGGCAGTTTCTCCGTTAACCGCCTGCTCTTCATCCTGAAACTGTCGTCTTGTTACTTGCCTCTCCCACATGACTTGCCTTCTTACTTCCAACTTGTTAGCTCGGATCTTGGGCTTGGTCTCACGATGTGGCCTAGATCTCGCGACCGCGTAGAGCTCTAAGTTTGACGCCAACGTGGTCTAGATCTCATGACCGCGTAGAGCTCTAAATTTGACGCCAACGTGGTCTAGATCTCATGACCGCGTAGAGCTCTAAATTTGACGCCAACGTGGTCTAGATCTCATGACCACGTAGAGCTCTAAGTTTGAAGCCAACGTGGTCTAGATCTCATAACCACGTCGGGCTCAAAATTTGATGCCGACATGGTCTAGATCTCATGACCACGCCGGGCTCTAAATTTGATGGTCTAGATCTCGCGACCACGTCGAGCTCTAAATTTGATGCCGACATGGTCTAGATCTCATGACCACGCCGGGCTCTAAATTTGATGGTCTAGATCTCGCGACCACGTCGAGCTCTAAAGTTGATGCCGACGCAGTCTAGATTTCACGACCACGTCGGGCTCTAAGTTTGAAGCCAAAGTGGTCTAGATCTCATGACCACGTAGAGCTCTAGATTTGATGCCGACATGGTCTAGATCTCACGACCACGTCGGGCTCTAGATTTGATGCCAACGTGGTCTAGATCTCACGACCACGTCGGGCTACCCAACTCGCGATGAGACTAGCTCCTTCTTGGAGACTTAGTGATTTGGGCTTAAAAACTAGTATCATGAGGCCCAGTTCAAATAACACTAATTGTTATTAATGATCTGGCCTTATAAAGGCAGTTAGTGCATTGTAAGTAATCAATGTGGTACACTAGTATTTTTTAGGTGTAAACAAATGCCCCCCAACTACTTAGTGCATAAGAATTATGGACTAAGTAGTTGAACACCACCAAGCTAGCCAAGTAACGTGTTGGCTTATCAACACACCAATTTTACTTCGCCAAAATTTTGACTTTCAATAATTAGGCCAACACGTCCAGATGGAACACTGGTCATAACTTGTCCCATGCCTTAGGCAAATTTTGGTTTTTCGCGTCAAGCCAACATGGCGAGATGGAACTTGACGTAAAAACTTGTTCCATGCCTTAGCCAAATTTTGGCTTTTAATGATCATGCCAACATGGCCGGATAGAACTCGACGTCAAAACTTGTCTCATGCCTTAGCCAAATTTTGGCTTTTAATGGTCAAGCCACCTAATGCATTCAACGAGACACCAACCTCACTTTATCACCTACACCCTCATTGACATTTCGTACTTTGCCACATGGTTGAGAGAATAACTTAGAATTTTTCGCAGCTAGTTTGGCATAGATTGGCTCATCTCACCTCGTCACAAGGCTAGACAGCTTCCTCGCGACAAGTCAAGTCGTCTACTTTTTTGCCTTAGACAAACTAATGTTCATTTTTATGTTGGTAGAGACATTCTGGTCACCACTCCTCTACTACCACGTTTCAAGCCATCATGCCCCCCAGGCCGTGACTACTCGGGACAAGATAAGATGGCATGGCATGGCCTGATGTATGGCTCGTCATGTCAAGCCATTACAACGACTTGGTGGCAAGATCTTCATGTCGAAGTCTAACAACTCCAACTCAAGATTTTCACTTTGATATTTTCCTTCTATCTTTTCTTTTAGCCACGTTTGGCTACAATATTTTTTTATAACTAATATATAATAAGTACATTATATAAATTTATTTATTTTATATGGCAAGAAGTGACAAATGTCACTGCTCTCCATAGCCTTTGGCAACAATCAATGTACCGAAGGTGTAAACCCATTGCCAAGTCCATGGATCAAACCAGACATGCCATCCATAGACCACATGACTCTTTTCCTCCATGGGAGATAAATCTTCATACATTAACTTTGAATTTTCTAGCTTAGTAATGGGTGGTACATGGTCAGCATGTCTAGTCTTGGTGGCCTTGCATGAGGTCTCATGCTTCTTTGCTTGGGCCATTTTACTTGAGATGTCAAGGCTATCATAATTATTATTCTGCCTTGATTTCCTCCCACTTGATACATGCTTAATCTCCTCACAATGTTGGGGACCAAGTCTAGACTTGACAAGTCGACAACCACTCGTGTAGCTTCCTTGTCTTCGTCTTTCAACATCTAAACCTTGTTGGCCCCTACACTTAGCACTCAACCACCATTGATTCTTGGTGCAACCATGTTTGGCTTGTGTGTATGGTGACTTCTTATACATGCCCCCATGTCCACTCTTTGTGGTTGGTGTCGAGTACTTACTATTCATTGACATGGACTTGCCCCCCAATCCACCCTTATCCATAATCTCACGCTTACAAAATCCGTGTGGGGGTTTGACTTCTTGTGTCTTCTTGGAGATGCTCTCTACTCCATTCTTCATGGTAGGTGAAATGCTCCCTTGTCCAGACTTAGTCAAATTATCATGGTTATGGCAAACATGTGTGACTTGCACTTCATATGGCTTCTTGGACATGTCTTGTCCATACTTAGCCAAATTTTCAAATCTACAATAACTTTTTATGGCTTTCTCACGTCGTGACTTGTTAGATATGCTCCCATGTCTACTGCAAGTGGTTGGAGGCATGCCCCCCTTTCCAGACTTAGCCAAATTAATATGTTTAGCACAAGCATGTGTTGCTTGTGATTGATGTGACCTCTTAGACACCACATGCCCCCTAGATGGACATCTCGGCGTCAACTTGTGGGAAGTTAGACTTTCATGCCCCCCTTGCTGAGCTCTAAGTGTGTTGAGTCCATCAGAATCGCCTCTTTGTCCACTCAATAGGGGTGACTTTGGGGGTGGGCAAGCATGTGGTGGTACTTGTTCCACGTTTAATGGATCTTCACCATCTCGTCCATTGACAAGTGTCTCATCTGATCTTGTCTCGAGAACGAGTGGTTGAACATCACCTTGTACATGCAAGACCCCATGACTAGTGTTTAGAGTGGAGGTGGACCTCTCACCACAACTCTCACATTGAGGGAGTGGTTTGCTTGCCACTGGAGGTGACAAGCTCTTCTGCCATAGTTGGCCACTCTGGTCATTAGTAGAAGAGTTTGTACCATCTAGTGGCAAATCTCTTGATTGAACCACTTGTTTTATCAAAAGGTTTTTCAAATCATTGAAATCGTCATTATTTTTGTTAACCAACTCTATAAGTTGACTTACACGATTATCTAGATGAGAAGTGAGAGATTCTAGGCGGAGGCTTACTTGTTGGGTACCACGATCAAGGCTGACTAGGCATCCCTCCAAGGAATGACGATGTTCCTCCATGGCTCGGACGTTCTCCGCCCTCAACATGCGGTTCTCCTCCAAGGCTTGATGGTTCTCCATCATCATCTTGTAGTTTTCCTCCAAGGCTTGACGGTTCTCCGCCATCATCTTGCGGTCTTCCTCCATTATCTTGTGAAGTAACATGATGTTGGTGGTTATATCAACACTTGGTGCCGCCGGTGACGAAGTCTCCACCATGCCATTGTTTACGGCAACATCTTTCATCTCTTGGCCAAATTCAAATTTAGCCACGTGCTTCTTCACAAGCCCAGGTGAGAGATCACCTTCTTGTTGTCTCTGTCTTGGAGCCATCAAATCAAACACAAGTGTCCCACCGGGTGTGCCAAATTTGTTCTCCTGTGAGAAAACTTGCGTTGAAACGAATTGAATGCACCTTGACTTCTTTGGACAACGATCACTAAGACACGGTTCACACCTCTTCAAACACAGTTCGAACGAGGGTGTTTGATGTTTACACGACTCACGAGATAGAATCTAAATTAAATTACCCTACTCCTATGGAGGTTCAGTGAGAGCTCCAGATCTACGACTACGGCTAAAATTGCAGAGGAAAGGATAAAGAGATAAAATTAGACATTGTGTTGTCTGGTGTGAATTTGGCGACCTTCTCCTCTGTCGACTCCTCCTCCTATTTATAGCCCTTGAGATGATAACCGTCGTAGAAACTGTCTTAGAATAACTTCCAAAAGGAACTGCTCTCCTTCTTTCTCGGACGTGGCTGACGTGTCATTGCACGTGGGATACTCGGCAGTTTCTCCGTTAACCGCCTGCTCTTCATCCTGAAACTGTCGTCTTGTTACTTGCCTCTCCCACATGACTTGCCTTCTTACTTCCAACTTGTTAGCTCGGATCTTGGGCTTGGTCTCACGATGTGGCCTAGATCTCGCGACCGCGTAGAGCTCTAAGTTTGACGCCAACGTGGTCTAGATCTCATGACCGCGTAGAGCTCTAAATTTGACGCCAACGTGGTCTAGATCTCATGACCGCGTAGAGCTCTAAATTTGACGCCAACGTGGTCTAGATCTCATGACCACGTAGAGCTCTAAGTTTGAAGCCAACGTGGTCTAGATCTCATAACCACGTCGGGCTCAAAATTTGATGCCGACATGGTCTAGATCTCATGACCACGCCGGGCTCTAAATTTGATGGTCTAGATCTCGCGACCACGTCGAGCTCTAAATTTGATGCCGACATGGTCTAGATCTCATGACCACGCCGGGCTCTAAATTTGATGGTCTAGATCTCGCGACCACGTCGAGCTCTAAAGTTGATGCCGACGCAGTCTAGATTTCACGACCACGTCGGGCTCTAAGTTTGAAGCCAAAGTGGTCTAGATCTCATGACCACGTAGAGCTCTAGATTTGATGCCGACATGGTCTAGATCTCACGACCACGTCGGGCTCTAGATTTGATGCCAACGTGGTCTAGATCTCACGACCACGTCGGGCTACCCAACTCGCGATGAGACTAGCTCCTTCTTGGAGACTTAGTGATTTGGGCTTAAAAACTAGTATCATGAGGCCCAGTTCAAATAACACTAATTGTTATTAATGATCTGGCCTTATAAAGGCAGTTAGTGCATTGTAAGTAATCAATGTGGTACACTAGTATTTTTTAGGTGTAAACAGAGAGCACCAAAGACCTGCTCCAGTTGAAGATCTTCTCAATTGAGAAGAGTGGCACACACATTCTCAAAATCAGGTCGTAACCTGGCTAAAAAATTGCATTTGCCTTGTTCGGTTTCTCTATGCTTGAAGCTCGGCAGACTGCTGGGCGGACAATGCGGCGCCCAGAAGGTCTTGCTCCGTCCACAACAACCTAGCCGAATTAAAGTACGTTGTGACATCCTGATTGCCCTGATGAAGATTCCCGAGCTCGATCTCGAGCTCAAATTGCCTCGCCACACTTGTAGTAGCATACGTATCACACAACGACTTCCACATAACAGTGGCAATAGGAAGAAGATGAAGGCCCAGGACAATAGAGGGATCCACAGACTTCAAAATCCAAGACCGTAACTCAGCATCCAATTGCACCCACTTGGCCAACTCCTGATTGGATGTCGGTGGAACCGTTGGCTTCTTCGTCGACCCATCGAGATGACCAACGAAACCCTGGCCTTCAACAAACGTTCGGAACTGAAACTCCCATAAGTCCAGGCTCCATTAGTCCAGGCTCTGATACCATGATAATCGGCACAGAAGTTAATTGAAACGAAACAGAAGGTAATCAAAATGGGACACGCTTTACGTGATTTCCTTGTTCTTTATGAACAAGACTAGTCTGTGGGAAAGGGTTCTACTCGTCTTATTATTCCGCACAACTAACCCTACCCGAGTACCATTAATCACCCTAATTAACTTTGGGCCCTTAATCACTCATACATGGACATGGCCCATTCAGCATCGTCCCATGGATCGTGGAGGCCCTGTTCCAAAATCGAGATGTGGTTCAGATTGACTTTTAAGTATAATAAACTTAAAATAATTATAATATTATTATTTTAAATATAATTATATTTTTTAAAATAAAATAATCTATTATCTCTCTAATTTTCTTATTCTTCATGAGATCATTTTCGATTGTTATTATTGTTATTTTTTCAATTTTTTGTATTATTTTTTAATACAAAACAATCAATATAATGTCTAGTGTATATATAAATGAGAATATTAACCAATAATTAACACTAATATTAATTAATATAAATAAACTCATAACCATACTCATAATCAATTAATAATATACTAAAATACAACCTACAATATATTGACGGTTTAACTAACGAATATATATGGAGGCTCCTAATATTCGGAGGCCCTGGGCCCTGGGACACCCTAAAATTTGAAAACGATTATACTACTCTCGTTTGTAGTTTGCGTATGAGAATATAAGTAGTAGTTTGGGTAATTCAAACCCGGGACACTACTATTACTAATAGCAAAACCCTATTCTCTATCTTTAATTATTTTCAAAACCTAACAATTCATCTAATTACAAGCTACCCTTAATTTGTATTGATTTTATGGTTGTGCGACAAGTGTTGAAAGTGTTTTTTGCATCTTTGAGTTACATCATGAACAAATTTAGAAGTCAAATATGCGTCAGTTCGTGAACGATTGTCTAGTAGGATATACCGAGACAAATTTGTTGAGCAGTGTAGACACCAAGTATTTTTTATAATTTTTTTAGAATATGAAAATACATTATTGGCTTTTTTGGGATTTTTCCAGAAATAGCACCATGAAAAAAAATTACAAAAATAGCACCCATTCCGTAGAAATTACAAAAATAGCACCTTTTTTTTAAAACCGCACCCCCTGGTGCGTTTTGCATGTAAACCGCACCCCCTGGTGCGTTTTGTCTTTAAACCGCACCTTGGGGGTGCGTTTTTATCTTTCTGGGTGAAAACCGCATCTTGGCCATGCGGTTTGCGGTCTGACCTAACCAAACCGCATGGCCCAGATGCGTTCTAGGCCTGACCTAGCAAAACCGCACTTTGGGGATGCGGTTTTGCTTCTCCAAAATAAACTGCACCCTCAAAGTGCAGTTTTGGCAACACAAATCGCACCCCCCCCCCCAATGCGGTTTGTGTGACAATTATTTTCCGACACCAGACATGCAGCCATGCAGATTGACAGACGTGGGGATGAATGGCAGTTGAAGTGCGGTTTTCATTGATGATTTTGCCTATAAAAGGCAGCCCGGGAAATCTTCTTCTCTTCACACCTCTCATTCTCCCTTTTCAAATTTCTATTGTAGCTCCCTATTTCTCTAGTGTTTTTGCGGTTAACGTTAACTCGTAAGTTTATTTTGTATTACTTTTTATTGTGAATTGTGATTTGTAATTTTTATGATATTAGTTGAACTACTGTTTTTTTGCAGATGGCATTCCAAAAGTTCACGCTTGGGTTACGGTGGAATGGTTACACGAAAGAGAGCAGAAAGGGGGTCACCTACGTCGGTGGCAATTTTCAGAAAATAAAGGTCGCTACCAGACCGATGCTTGAAGACTTATATCAAATGTGTACTAACGTTACTTGCATGGATGGCACGAGAAGAGTTGATTGTATGGTGTACCGATATCCAAACAGAGAAGGCGGGTCATTGTGGCACGAGGAATATCTCATAACCACTCAGGATGAGGTAGATGCCTTGCTCGAATTCTTGAGGTCCAACAGTCTTTCCAAAGCCGAGATGTTCGTTTACACCGAGTCGGTCGTAGGCGTTGGAGGTCATTCTGGAGACGGTCAAACATCTAGTATCCATGGTGGAGGTGAATTATATGGAGATCATCCCATTCGACTCACACTTGTTGGAGTGACAATATCCTGAAGTTGTCGGTTCTCCCACACCGCGATCATTTCTGCCAACTTCGTGGGCCAATCGTGAGTACCTTGCCGACCATCTCGGTGGTGAAACGCCCTTTGACTCTCGGGGACTTCCAACGGAATGCACTGCTCCCGACCAAACTGACGAAGGCATCGATCCGGCAGGTGCCACTCCACGGTCCCTAAACAAATGAGAGGGACCCTCGTGCACCATTGCCCGATATTCTCGGGGAATTGCTTAAATGCCAATGAACGATGTTCGACGGGTATGGATCGAATTTGATCTACAAAAAAAATTAGTAACTTAAGTTAAATCTGATTGGAAAAATACATGTACTCCATGAAAAAAGTTATAGCACTTAAAAGTATTCTAGTTACCTCTCCTTCCTAAAGTCGCTCTAGCCTCCTCCGATACTCTACCAACTTGAGTTGGGCAAGGTTGTCGCATGTTGAGGCTCGAACCCACCTTATTAATAAGACGATAATAAAAATACACTCAATTAAAATAAGCTAAAACATAAGGAAAATTGTGTTATTAAAATCATGATGGGATATGAGAAATTTACCTACAACCATAAGCTTCGAGTCTTAGGGGATGATTGGGACCCCAATTCATGTCGGGACATTGGAGCGGTGCAATCCATGGCAGATGCTCCCAAGCCCAAAACTGGACGATGAACATTGCGCCGCCGACCTCCCTCACAGCTTTGAGAGATACGTTGCACAAATGGTGGTAGATATTAGCTAGGCAAGCGGATGCCCAGCTCAACTCCCCCATCGCATCCCACCTACCAAGGAGGATCCTAAGCCATCCACAGCTAATTAAATTGCTCATTTTTTGGAGAAGAACACTCCTCTTATCATGCCTATGAGATAGACACGAGCATATCTTTCCTTCTCCAGCTCCGGACTTTCCTCGGTTAGGGGAACCCCATCTTTTTCAGGATCGTGATGGTCCCTAAAATACTTCGTCAACCAAGTGATTGATACTTGGTCTTTCCTCAATGGTGGCAAGCGATCCGTCGCATCAACGCTCCCCTTGGTTGGTACTTTCACCCCCAAAGCACTGTGGATGAAATACTGCCAACCGGTCATACCGTCACGATCCTCGGGGGGATGATCACTCACATACACCGTTTTGCCGTCGATGGGCAGATGAGTTAGGATGGCGACGTCCTTGAGTGTGATGGTGCACTCTCCTTTGCGAAAGTTGGAACAATGTGTCTCCTTCCTCCATCTCTCCACCAATGCGGTGATGAGTTGGCGATCGACTTTTATGCCTACAAAATACCTAATCGACTCCAACTGTGCCCTTTTGAGATAGTGCAAGATAACTGGGTTCTATGGGAACACATTGGTCGTACCCCTGTAGCGGAGTATTTGTTGTGCATCCTAGCAAAACTTTCAACGTTATTTATGATATATTAGTAAAAGTTTTGTCTTATAACTAAATAAATTAAAATTAATGATTTAATTTCAACCATTATTAAAATTATTTATGATATATTAGTAATAGTTTAGTCTTATAACTAAATTAATTAAAATTAATGATTTAATTTCGACCATAATTCTATTATAATTATATTATTAACAATCAAATTTAAGTAATTTGCGGTTTTTTCCAATATATATACATATTAACATAAAACAAACATACTAGATTAGTTGACATAAATAACATTCTAAATGAATAATAATTTAAAGAGATACATACATATTCAAACATTTGAAATTAATAAAATTCATTTAAGTACACATAAACATAAATCGTATTGGTTGTTTGGTAAGTAATTTAATCGTATTGGTTGTTTTTAATAATTTAATCGAATACAATGCAACACTCGTTAGACTCTTAGAAGAGGTATACATCTTCTTAGAAACGCAGGCTTTTTGACAGAAAAAGGAGGGATCCGAGGATCTCTTAATACCTGATTTTCCCAGGAAATGGGAGGATCATGATAATCGCTTAAAACCCCATTTCCTTAGACGTGCATCTCTTTATAAAGAGTTGAAGTAAGTGGCGCTATGTATTCGATTAAATTATTGAAAACAACCAATACGATTAAATTATTTCAAATTTATTTTATATTCCACTAAGTACATTAGCAAAATAAAAAAGATAAATGATGAAGAATTGTATGTACCGAGTGATCGTTCCAAACATCCCTTGAACGATGGTTGGGTTGGTCATACAAGTCGGTCGGATCAATAGGCCCTTGATCCAAATAGTACCGTTGGTTGTATATATTCACGTCGTCCCCAACCTACGAGAGAATAACAACAAGGTTAGTACATAGATTAATTAAAAAGCTTATAACAAAAAAAAAAAATTGACCAACATAATGAGTACGTACCGCTTGAAATTCATCATAATAAACTCCCTCTCCTTGGAACCACTCGTCCATTTTTTCGCGAAAGTCGGACAGAAATTCGACGGGTTTTGAGGGAAACACCAAAGAAATGTTTTCTGATGGCAGATCGGACTTAGCCGAAACCAACAGACCACTATTTCCTAGACTTTTGGGAGGGGAGGGGTTAGAGAGATAATTCTAGAGAGAGAGTGGAGAATGGTTGTGTTTGGTGTGAAGAAATGAGAGGGGGAGGGGTATTTATACCCTTCAGACCGCACCCTCCAGGGGCGGTCTGGTAATTTCTCTCCCGGTCAAACCGCTCCCTTCCGATGCGGTCTTCAGTTCTCGAGGGCTGACCGCTTTTTTAACACTTTGTTCTGCGATCCACGGCGCGGATTGCTGACGTGGCGTGCGTTCTGCCCTCTAGATCGCCACCTGATCCTGCGGTCTCCAAGGCCGCTGCCCACCAAACATAGACCGCACCTTGGAGGTGCGGTTCCCAGTCTGACGTGGCGCAAAACGCACCTCCAATGTGCAATTTATACATTAAAACGCACTTTGGAGGTGCGGTTTGATAAAAATTGTGCTATTTTTGTAAATGTTGTGGGTTGGATGCTATTTTTGTAATTTTTTTAATAGGTGTTATTATTGGAAAAATTCCGAATTTTTTTAACTTGTACGAGTTGGGTATTTTCTTACTAAAGAATAATATTATTTTTATTAATTATTAATTATTTCATTTTTATTTTACTTTATTTTTTGAAAGAGGACACCCCTATGTAAACTGAATTTCTATTTAACGCCCTAAATTTTTAAAATTTTCTCCCTAAATTAACAAAACAGACGAATTTACCCCTACTCGCCCTAATCCCTAAAACAGACGAATTAACAAAATCAACTGAACTTCTCAACTGCCTGACGCTGCTCCGCTGCTGATATGACCCTAATTCGAAGAGACCCTCGAACTTGGACCAAAAATCAGAATTGCACAACGTCGAACTCTTTTTTTGGGTTTTCGCCTTTCTTGAATAGCACGAAAGTAAAGATACTTGCGGAATCGATCAAACAAATCCGAACTCGTGAGAAGGGCCAGAAGGTATATGAAACCTTCCAAACAATCTCGAACCCGTGGAAGAGGCCAATCGATATCGTCGATGCTCGCCACAACTAGACGCGTTCTCTAGTTGATAAGAGACCACTCAAACCTCCCGAATCCTCAAAGGAGCGAATAGGCAAAACGTTCACTTGAACTTGTAAACACTTGTATTTGATTGCTGAAACTTGAATGAAAAATACATTGGTTGGACTCCTATTTATAGACCCACGAATCTAAACACAAAACAACTAAGGAACACCAAATCCTACTTGAAAAAGGAAAACAAAAACCTTAATAAACAAGGAAAACAAAAACCTTAACAAACAAGGAAAAGACTTAGTCAAACTTCCTCCTAGAATCTAGCCTTGAATGGTGCCTTCCTCCTTGTGTTCACACCTTGATCCTTATCCATTGATGATTCCATTCACACCTTGTGTTCACACCATGATCTTTATCCATTGTTTATTCCATTCACACCTTGAGACTCTTTCTCCATGGCCGACCCTCCTTCCCTCCCTTTGAGCCCAATTTCGTGATCCACATAGCTCAATAGTGTGCTGGACTTTCCTTCTAGCAAATCCAAGCTTAAGCCCACCAACTCCTTAGCCAAATAACTTGCAATTTGATCCCGAAAAGCCTTAGCCCTAGCTCGAGTCATTGGCCCTTCAACTTGAGTCTGTTTGGCTTTGATGACCTCATCAGCTGCCCTGTCGACGCATTCGCCCTGGATTCTTCCCCCATCATCGGCGCCTACAACTGCCGTCCGCTCGAGAGTCATCGTCCTAACGCTGCTCCGCTGCCCTGTCGTCGCCCTGGATTCTTCCCCGATGCCGCTCTACTCGAGAGCCATCGTCGAGAGGAATCTTCCGCGGCGGAAGCTGTACTGACGACACTGTCAATCCCCCACACTGCCTTCCGCTGCTCGCGTTCGAGGAAGGAGGAGGAAGAATCCAGTGCCACGACTGATGTTCTCTCGTCCTCAATCGGCGCACCGAGCAGGCATGGCGGGAGGAATCCCTTCCAGGCGAACGTCGCCGATGATTTTTACGAAGACAACTTGATTTCTTTGCGGCTGACGGCTCTGCGAGGAATCACTTCCAGGGCGACGGCGATGATTATTATCGGGGGAGAGCAATGATTTCTAGGGCGACGGCGGGGATGATTCTTCTATTCTTCTCGGCGATGATTCTTGGGCTGACGGCTCCGCGAGCAATCCGTCCAGGGCGAACGGCGGTGGTCAATTCTAGGGTGTGGTCAATTTGATTAGAGATTGAGAATTTTTAGGGGGCAAAAACGTCCACTTATCTAAATTAGGGCGACAAATTTAAAAAGTTAGGGCGTTAATTAATACATCTAGTATGTAAAATTCGTGGGTCCGCCACTACCCATTACCCATTCAGTCCATGCACGTTACAATCTCTCAACACTTGCTCCGGTTTTGGTCCTCATTTTTCTTTTATTTTTTCTTTTGATACTGTTCTGTCGCGATTTAATCCGATTTTGCACCAAGTTGACCGATGCCCAGTACCCCTGCCAACCACTAAACCCTTAACCCTTCCGCATCTACATTTGACTATGGAGACTTTTACCAATTTGTTTTGTAGGTAAAAGATTTGGCTATTTTCTCGTATTCATTGATGCAGCTAGGCATAGGTTGTATTAGTGAACTACGTAACGAAACTCCATGTACAATCAGTGGTGCAGTCGTAGAGTGCACCACATAAGTCCATAAAGCCAACGGTGACGGCCGGTGGGCACCGCATTCAAGTGGTGGTGGTGGCCGGAAAGCTATAGCTAGCTCTCCTTAACATATATATATAAATGCATGCACTTTGCTAGAAGGGCTTTACAGCTTACAAGTTACATGCATGCATGCACGGTTTATCCTTCTGGTGATGAATCCAAATCTATCGACGCGACGTGACGCCTTCTTCCTTTCTGTAAAAGTCAAAGACCTCATTGTTAGCTTTGCTTTTGCTACTGTCGTCTACATTTTGAAATTTTCATTCCCTACCGCTCTTTTCCTTTTTTTCTCCTTTCATTTTACGGCCGAAATATTAATACAGTACTATTCTTTATTAAGCTTCTATTCTTGCAACCATCCAAACGAAATATGAATGAATGAAAAAGAGAAATACTTCGTGAGTCAGTGGTGGAGCCAGGATTCGAAAGTACCCGTGTCCTCTTTTCAAAATATAAAAATATTAAATATAATTAAAAATAATAATATCCAAATATATCATTCATAATAATAACGAAATAGTACCAGTGTCTCTGAAAGCTTCTAAACACACCTCCAAGCCTGCCATTCGAGTGCCCGTGCCTTGCATGTCGTCCTTCGAAGTCTGCACCTCTGTGCTGACTTGATCGAATTTCAACTCCATGTCCTCGAACATGGTCGTATGCTTGGCAATCTTCGTCTCCGCTCTCGTGAGCCTCTCCTCGATTGCCACCAAAGGCTCTCGAGTTGATCTATCACGATACTTCTTGTTGTTTGGATCCTTCTTCTCCTCACGACCGCGTTGTTGCTCATTGTTGAGAACTTTGCTTCCGGATCCAGCCATCTCTTCGAGGTTCTTTCTCACTTGCTGAGCTACGACCTTGGCTCTGATACCACTTGGATCACGGACCAACTCTTGGCCGTGCGGTACTTAGCACTCAAGTCTCGTTAGAGCGCTAAGTCAGCCTTGCTCGTAATCACTCAAACTCACAAGTATGGAGAAAAGCTATAGAGATGGAAACTCTCAAATTCTTGATGAATGACAAATGAGGGAGAGAGCTGCTTATATAGGCATCCTCTCTACTAAGTACAATGTATATGGCCATCATAAATGAACGAACCTAGAAGTCTCCCCATACATGAACTTGCCCCATACATGAATGTAATAAATAAGGTGCATGAATAAAGATAGATAAGGGGGATGCATGTACATTGGTGCATGAATCGTAAGATGCATGTACTTTCATCCTTCTAGAATGCTCTAGAATCTTCCGCGTAACAGTACCCATTGTAAAAGTGGCACCTCCGTTCCATATCCATATTCTCGGGGTAGGATACTATCAACTATGCCTACCCTTAAAGGGTTAGTTTTTTGACACCCCTTCTTAATTGGTCAATTTTTTCATTAATCATTGACAAGTATTAATGAATGTAGACATAATAAATGTTTTGTTATTAAATACAAAGTAAGTATTAAATACACCACATTAATTACTTGTTTTTTTTTAAAAAAATCTAAACATATACAAAATACAATTCTCTCTCAGTGGCGGAGGGAGAGGGTAACAGGGTGGGTCCCGTTTGGGAGGAAAATGATTAGATTAGGTATGATAATTAATTGATATTGAAAATTAGGTCACATTTAATTGATAATACTAGTTTTGTGTTTGAATCTAATACGGTATACATATTTGTGCAAAATTCAATTTTGTATAAGTTGATTTTCTTATGAGAGAGCATGCTAGTAAATGGTATCATATATATTATTGAATCTCTTCCAACAACTCGATTTGTTGATACTAAATGGTTTTTTTACAAAGAACATTATTCGAAAGCTAAATCATGAATTATTGATTGGTGTAAGATTTATTATTAAACCTCTATCAACAACTCGATTTATTGATACTAACGGTTCTTGACAAAGAACACCATTTAAAACAGTACTAGTGTATGACTAACTAAATCAATAATTGTTTTGTACGCAGAATGATATTCTTGATATTTTTTACTACTAATGCATTTTAATTTACCAAAAATTTCACTTTAAGATTATATTAACAAAAACTATTTTATCATGTGTATTTTTTTTCTAGGTGGACCCACTTTAAACGAAATCCTAGCTACGCCAGTGCTCTCTCTCATCTTTGATCTTTCTCACTCCTATCTCTGATTCTTCCTTTCCCAGCAGCCTCCGACCACCACACTTCGTCGGTAAAATCCTGCCGACAAACTCTCTCCGGTCACCTGCGAAAATATACCACTACACTGATATGTTGTACCACTGTACTGGTATTTGTACCACTGCACTGATACTCAAGATATGACATTGGTACCAGTGCACTGATATCGCTACCAGTGCAGTGGTATAGCTACCAGTGCAGTGGTACAACGTATAAGTGCAGTGGTATTTTTTTGCAGGTGGTCGGAGGGAGTCTGCCGATGGCATTTTCACTGGAGATATGTGGCGGTTGGAGGAAGCCTGGTGGTCGGAGGTTGCTGAAAAAGAAAAAAACAGATATATGGAGAGAGAATGTATTTAGTGTAAGTTTTAATTTGAAAAAAACAAATAATTAATATGGTACATTTAATTCCTAATGTGTATTTAATGTGTGTATTAAATTATATAATTGTATTTAATACTTCAGTGGGTGTCAGTTTTCCAACCCTCAAGGGGTTTAGCATGCTAACCGACCCCATATTCTCTCCTGATTAAGGGGAAGTTAGGCTAAAGTTGGTTCGTTTACCTCGTTTCTTATTTTATTGGCTTATATATGACTTCTAAACTTGAAGACTTGTAATACCCGTACACTAATCCTTTGCAAAGTACCCAAACTACCCTCCGCTTAAATTAAACACAAGGTAATTAGTCTTGTAAAAGAAAGCTACAGGTGAGGAATTTATTTGATGTATGGATGAATGGGAGGTGGAACAAGAGGAAAAGACCCCATTCTTCTCTTCTGTCAACCGACACCATTAATTCCTTCCCATCGCCCCTCTCTTATCTTCTGCAGGCAAATCATGTGATCCCATTTATTTTCCCTCTTCCTCCCTTCCATGAAGTTAAGAAACCATTTCCTCTCCCCAAATGTGCTCCATTACCACCGCCATCCATCTGCCTCTCGCATCCGGAAACCCCCCATTTCTCCTTGTTCAAATCAAACACCACCAGAAGCTAAAGCTCTTTTACCCCCATGCCAAATCATCATCGTTGCCACTGCTAGCAGGAGGAGGCTGAGGCCAACAATAACACGTACTCATCCATCTCGTCATCATCATCTCGCCACATCACCGGCCACACCACCGTTCATTGTCGTTACCAGAGAAGGATCACATAACGAGCGTTGGTTTCCTTCGTATCTTCCACTCTCTCGTGAGAACAGTAGGCAAGAGTGATAGATCCCAGACCCTTTCCAATATTAGAAGCTATAAATTAGCTAACCATGGTCGTTTTCCGTCGTAGCCTCGACGACAAAGGTACCGGGTTATCAAACGACTAATAAACCAAGAAACAACGACCCTCATGACTCAAATGAAGGTCTAGGCACGAATACGAGGTAAGGAAGCTGGATCCCTCGCCTAAGAATCGATACTTACTTGAGTTATATGAGTTTGTAGGATTCTGGGACTTAGTGACGAATTTTCAGGCTTTTAGCAACGGTTTCTGGCCGTCGCCGACAGTCTGTCCAATAGAAGCAGTGGCAGATTTCTTAGGACGGACTGTAAGGGCTTTAGCGACGGACTATCGGATGGTCACTAAACGAGCCGCAACTTTCACGTACTAATTTTTCTAAGTTAATAAGTGTTAATTATGTAATTCAAATGGAATTAATTTATAATTGGTTTAATAGGTACCCTATTCGTGTCTATGGATTAGGATGTTAATAACTAAGTGGTTAATAAAATGATTTAGTTGGATTAGTTTAGTATTTGATTCATAATGTGATGGATGATGTTGTTATAAGGGGGTTTCAAGTAAGTCCTTTCCACACATATAAGGAGATTCCGGCTCACAACCCACTCAATTTAGTTTTTCCTCACCTCTCCGCAATGCAAGGAAGGGTTTATGAGTCTTTCTACATATCAATTTCGGTTAATGAGCTATTGGCAGGTATGAATTGGCTTTTGGGTTCTTTTTCCGCAGCCCCACTAAAAAATTTACAATTAAACAAAATATAAAAGTTAATAAGTAATTATTTTAATTACTTAAAATGCATGTATTAAATGACTTCTATGTGTTTAATACGTGAAGTATCAATCAAATATAAAATAAAGAAAAAAGTCTATAATAGTATGCAAACGAGAGTACAAGATATTTAATACGTGCTTCATCCAAAAAATGAAGAAGTTTAATACGTGAAGTACCAATCAAATATAAAATAAAGAGAAAACTCTATAATAGTGGTTGATTTCGAAAAAATTGTTTATGAAGTTCAAATTATCTATCGATGTCCAACCAGTGGGAATACGAGTTTACATGTATAATTTTTTATTTTTAAATTGCATATTTTATCAGAATTCTAAGTTTCCCTTTGGGTTCAAGAGATGTGGGAATACCAGCTTAGAAATTTAATTTTTATTTTTAAATTGCATGTTTTATCAATTCTAAGTTTTACTTTGGGTGCAAGAGATATGTTGTGAAGATAAATTTACGAAGCAGAAGGGTTGATCAAATCAATAAGGTTCTTGCTAAGGCTATTAATGCTATGTTTATCTTTACCATTTCATGCCTTTTTACTTCTGAACATTAAGTTATGTAAACATTTCTTACTTTATTTGTGTAGTACTTAAGATGTTAATATTCATCTATGATCTATTGGTGGTTGTCCAACTTTACAGGTGAAAAGTTTTTCTCTTAAATTGAGGATACATTAGTGATACCTAATATTGATATTCCAGAAGCGATTGAATTTCGCTCAATGTACCACTCTTAAGACATTAAAAAAATCTTTCTTATTTTGTTGAAATTTAAAAATTCATCTTTAATTATTTTATTTTTATCATTTTTATGATAAACAATACTTTGTTCAGCTTGGTCATTTCATTCCTCTTTGTCTCTGAATATTAAGCTATGTAACATTGCTTACTTTATTAGTTTAGCATTTAAGATGGTAATGTTCATCTATTGGTGATTGGCCAACTATGTGAGTGAATTATTCTCTTAAATTGAAGCTATTTGGTACTACGTAATCTTGATATTCCCTAAGTGATTGAATTTCACACAAAGTAAAATTATTACGGCATTAAAATAATATTTCTTATAACTTAAAAATGCGTATTAAATATATTTATTTTGATTATTTCTATGATAAAATGAGATTTTAGTCAACATGGAACACTTTAACGGTTAGTTGATAATCACCTCTTTTCGTGAAATTTAGGAATCAACCTCAATAAAGCTTATATTGCTTCCTAAATAATGAATCTCAATTATCAACATTTTTAATATTATATATCAGACCCAACTTTAGTTGTGGATTCAACCAAATTATATATTAGTTTGTTTTTTTTTTTAACATGAGTTTGCTATCTCGAAAGTTGGATTTTTAGAGTTAATGTTGAAAAGCTATTAAAAATAGCGGAAGAATAATACATCCTCTCCTTATATCTTATTAAATGAAGAAATGGAGTATTTACAAAAAAAGGATTTGAGTTGAAGTTCCTCATCAAGTTTAGTGGTTACCAACAATGTAGTCAAAATAACATTTTAAATCTTAAAAGCTTACGCTTTTAGGTTATTAGAACGAATCTACACAGAATCACGCTTTTTGACTACATTTGTGCAATAATATATTCAAAATCGTGTTTGAAGGTTCAAAGTTTATGATTTTACGCTTCTAGATCACCAAAACGCTTCTATCTAGAATCACGCTTTGACTGTGTTGGTTAGAACACCCCAAATCCCAACAAAATTAAGATTTCCGAAGATAATCAATGATCTCCAACAACACAACAGTTGTGACTAGAATGAGGTGAATTCTTTTGTTATGAAAATTATTTTTCATATATGGTTAAGTTTAGTCTTTAAATTTGCTTCGCATAAAATATTAAAAAAGAAGCACCCGTTGATGATGAAGACGGTGGAGTTAATGATGAAGATTTTTTATGGTGATGAAATGTTATCAGTCATTTTGGAATACCTATAATACTGTGTCATTAAGTTTATTATGAGTTGATATTCCCTTCCATGAATCCTATCGTTTTAACTTCAACTAGAATCTGCATATATAGAAGACAATAATTACAATGTAATAATATGTATGATGGATGCTCATTTTCTATTTTCTCAATGGCCAAAACTAAAAACTATATTGGTATTTTTTTAAAATTGATAGAATTTTTTTTATAATCATAACACAAATATAAAAAAAATATCACTAGAATTTAAACTTTGAACATTTGTTATCGACGATTATCGATCATATTTTAACCGGCCAACGGGCCGGGTTACAATCTAGTTAATAGGTAAAGACCATTTAAGCTATGAGTTAGCAAATATTCGTTTCAACGGGTAGAATATTATGATGAGTTAATTACAGGATAATACGATAATTAATTGGGTAAGAGAGTTATTTTAATCTAAGTAATTGATGAGTAAGTTTATCAGTTTTTACCCATGAGAATAATATTAGAGATTAATCTATTGGTTAATAAGCTAAGTTAATTGATCGACTAATTTGTAGGAACGCAAGTTGAATTAAGAGACCCAATTATCATTAATTAATTTGATATTGTTCTAGCAAGCCCGTATACTTGTACATATTGCAAAGTAGTTCCAAATTGAGAAAGACATCGCTAAGTACCCGAAACCCAACCGATCTAACCTTCGTATTCGCCATAGGTTGACAAGGCGAATCATTTTCTCTTGAGCATTGATCCTTTGACTTGGGGCTAGATCAAGTTTAACTGCTCAACCAAATAAGGTGCGTGGTTTGAGGGGGCTAGTTAGTATTCCATTCTGAATTATGTATGATGCATGTTACTTGGATTAAATGATTTGCTCTTATGTGCTATCGATGTTTAAGTTTATGCATTTACTTGATTCATGTTCAAGTTATGATTTATGATTATTATGCACGTTCAGCATACAACATCATATTCATCAAAGATAAAGCTAAACCCAAGTTGCTAAGTTAAGCAAGTTAATAAGTTGGATCTTCCCATTGTGTGGGAGATCACCAAGTTCTTCAAGTATGTAAGCAAGTACGACTTAATTATATTTCTCCTTGGGTGAGAGATTAATTAAGGCAAGCATGTATAAGTCAACAAGTTAATAAGTAAGAACAAGTTAACCTCGCTTAGCTAGCCACTTTTCACAATGGATCACTACTAGACAGCGATACGTAACGCAGTAGTTGATCAGGCATGGAACTGAACGGCGATACGTAACGCAGTTTCCATTGCCCATGTTAGGTATGCAACCGGACGGCGATACGTAACGCAGTTGGCATACCTCAGTTTTGACACCGGACGGCGATACGTAACACGGTGGTCATAACTCATGTTTAGTAAGCAGGAAGTGGCGCCAGCTAAGTCGAGGTAGGGGCCCGTCACAAGATAAAAGATGAAAGATATCTAGAAGGTGAACAAGAATTATAAGTTCAATACCTCCTAATAATGTACCCCTAATAACGTACTAAGACACTGCATGTCATTTGCAATCATTATGTGTGTTGGTTCATTTTATATTATTGTCAAGAATGGAATATAGGATTAGGACTGACCCCAACGCCCGCATTCAGGAACTGCAAGCAAGTAGGAGTATTCGGGCCACCGGCTAACATAAAGTTGTTACTCGAGATGTCATCGTCACAAGGGTTAGTGATTGCGGAAGATTCCAAGTGAACCATTTTCACTTATGTAATTTTATTAGTAGACTTGAGACTAATGCTCATTTATGATTTTGTTAAGAGAAATTTCCTATGGCGACTTCAAATTATTTTATGATATATTAATTATTCCTTTTCGCTTTGAATAAATTTTGATTTCTCAAGGGCAATTTGGTAAAAGTAGTGCTCAGCCGGGCTAGGGTGTTACAAGACTTAAAGAAAGATTTTTTCAAGCATTTTGTCCCAAATTGGAGAGCAGTTAGCAATAAAGAAAGTCTAGTCAATTCGATGAGAGATAAATGAATGATTCGACGCTCTAAATTTCGAAATATTTAGTTGCAGATAAGTATTTGATTTCTCATTTGAGTCCACCTGTTTGAATCAAACAGGAGACCGAAAAGCATACCAGCACAACAATTCATGACACTTATTACACTTAAACAGTCTAAACCCTCAAATTAAGACTCTAAATAACAAACTACACATCGGATATCATCCATATATAACAGCTAAATCACTAGCAAAAGAGGCACTCCCCATGGCTACAAGAGTAGGGATGGCAATTTCGACTTAACCCGTTTTATCTGATTTGTTTGACCTGTTTTGGGGTGGGGCGGGCATGGGTACCTACCATCGACCTGACCTACCCCATTCTTGACTCGTTTTTGCCTAAATTACATTTAATCTTAGTCATATTATTTATGATTTTCCTTTTATTATCACATATTTTAGCTAAACTTATAAATAAGTAAAAACCTAAATTTCTTCAATAATTTAAATACATTTCATCATATTATGGTTTCTTTTTTTGGTCTTTTAATGAAAATAACGAATATTTTTAATTGTTTTCACATAAATTAGATACATGTTGGGTCGACCTGCCCCGATCCGTGCCATATGATAAATTATCCGACCTGGACCCGACCTGCCACGGGACGGATATGAATATCAAAATACCCGCTCGGACCTGCCCTATTGCCATTCCTATACAAGAGTAAGCTCTTGAACAAACACATCCCTCGTACGCTCCCAACTGCAACCTGTGCCCCTGAAAGTTCTCGAACATCATTGTCGTCGTATATTTCCAACCAACCATGTCGCCCATCCAAAATCGGGACAAAGATCCTAATGGTAGATTCACTTATTTCAAAAATAGAAAAACGATCATTCAAGTAATAGATAGTTTCTCGTTTACTCGAAATTCGAAACAAGGAATAGATGTTATGTTCCTTATTATGGTGGTTGCAACTTACAATAGTACAATACCACTGCACTGAATGATGACCTAGGGGTACGTTTTTAGACGGCCGATCCAAAAATTCATACAGTATTCAAAGAACGTCAATTAGTAGCTGACTTAGGAATCTAATTGAAATTGTCCCCTTTCGTTTCCATGCAGATGTACTACTCTTCCTTCCAAAGGTCAACAAGGGTGTTTTATTTTAGTTTTTTTATATAGCTGCCGCCTGCCAAGTAGAAGAAGATACATTGCATTCATAAAACACACGTCCTTTCTCCTCCATCTATTCCTCGATTGATTATTATTTAATGAAGAATTTGATAACGCGGAATTGAAACGTACACAGAACACAACGATTTTTACGTGGTATTCTCGATCGATTGATTGATCGAGACTAATCCATGGTGAGCTCGGAACGAGCTCACGACTGATGTTTTATTATACGACTACATCTTGACGGCTTGCTTACGACATGACCGTAGCTAAGCTTTTATAGATATAGACTTAGGGTTAAAACCCTAATGACAACCAAGTTTCCTTCTTTTACTCGAACAAGGAAAACTAGGGACTTGTAAGACAAGGAATTAATTACTTTTTGACTAAGTAATTAATATCCTCAACACTCCCCCTCAAGCGAAGACATGAATGACAAGAATGTCGAGCTTGAAAAAGGAAATGTGACGAACAAGCATGACAAGCTTGAACAACATAACTCGAGATGAATAACATCTCGGACGAGGTTGATTTGGAGACGACTGACTCTCTCCCTTGAACAACCTGACGAAGACGGTTGACTGCATCTTCTTGAACGTCGTGATGGAGACGGTTGACCGTGTCTCTTGAACGACCTGACGGAGACGGTTGACTGCGTCTCTTGAATGACTTGACGGAGACGGTTGACTACGTCTATCCGTATGATATGGTGGAGATGGTTGACTGCATCTCCTGAACGACTTGACTCCCTATTCTCCCCCTCAAGCTGACGCATGAACGACGTGAATGCCCAGTTTGAAAGTAAAAATAGTGGAGACTGAAAATTACCTGTTTCTGAACATCAAGGGGACGATCGCTTTTGTGATCGTGACTGCCTCGAATTAAACCACCGATTGTCTTCAACGCCATGGTATTGGTGAAGATTTGTTGTCTGCATGAACTTGATGAAGATGACCCAACCTTTTGACAAAACACAATGTCAACGGCTTCACAAAACCATACAGTCGCTAAAATGGAGTGGAATTTCGGGTGACTTGTTCTAGCTCTTGTACATGCTTCTGAAGACAAACTTTGCTGAACCATGATGCTATTTTCTTTAATTTCTTCTTCCCTAATGCTTATCCTTCCTTGCAACGTGGCCCACTTAACAAACACAACCTTGACAGTGGTGGACTGGCGAGGACGCTGTGCGAGCCCGACTTGCTGCTGGGTTGAAAAGTGTGCGCGCTGGAGAACGAGCGTTGCCATTCACCCGATCAACAACGAGCCTTGACTGGCGATGAGACGGAGGAAGATACAGATGCACTCTAGCTCTTGTACATGCTTCTTGTTGTCCCCTTTCGTTTCCATGCAGATGTACTACTCTTCCTTCCAAAGGTCAACAAGGGTGTTTTATTTTAGTTTTTTTATATAGCTGCCGCCTGCCAAGTAGAAGAAGATACATTGCATTCATAAAACACACGTCCTTTCTCCTCCATCTATTCCTCGATTGATTATTATTTAATCATCTCAAACTCTACCTCTCCTATCGTAACAACTACAGAGAGAAAATTATTATTCGGCTTATATAATATATACTCTTCAATCAATTCCTTTCTTCTGGGAACAAAATATTACTCAAATGAGCTCGCATACGAAAATATGCATTAGGTGACAAATTTTGTATGGCTAAATACACATAATTCCTTGAGGAATTTTTTTCCTGAATGGCTAAATGTCGCCCTTAAATAATTCAAATCGCCCTGCAATTAAAATGTAAATCATCAAATTACCCTCCTCTTTCCTCTAATCCACCGGCAGTGTAAAACCAACTATCATCGAACTCTGCAAATAAGCTACAACTTTGAATCCCCTTCATAATCTCTTCCGGCAAACTCTTCCTTTTGCTAGGATCCACCGCCATTATGATCAGTAATTCAATCCCCTGCAGCTTTTGTTCTTTCAATTGCTTGTAAGCCACAACAGTGGCTAGTAAAATAAATTGCAGACTTGGAGCATTAAGGGATTTCCACATTTTCGTAAGGTAAGGAATTCTGGCCAATTAGAACAAACAACTTTGCAGAGATAGCGAGATCTTCCATGGCATCCGCGGAAGAGTTTATTAGCTAATTAGGGTTCAAGTTCTCCGGGGTTGCCAACATATCCCTCCGGTTCAACGGGGGCATTCAAAATCGAACTCCTGTACTAGCGGTTAGCTTCTTCGCTCATCGGTTGACGGCACCGACGTGGGATTAATGACCGGCGGCGAAGAGGGGTAGGGCGCTTGTTTCCATGGAGAAGATGATCTTTGTTTGTTTTATATACATATCGCAGGTGTAAATAGTAAATAAGTAGAAGAATAAAAATGTAATTAAGTTAGGACGATAATTCAAAACTAGGACGGTATTTAGCAACCCTTTTTTTTTACAAAATAAATAACATATTGCACCGTCTTCACCGTATCCAAAGTCCTTATAGCAAATGGAAAAGTAAATGGGCCGGCCCTGGGTGTGTCAGGAGGTTCTCCGGCACTGGACGTCTAAATTACGGGGCCTCCGATTCAGTGACGAATTTCGGGACATCATGAAAATTTGGAAAAATTATTATTTAATTTTCGATAGTAGTTTGCGTATCCGTAGGAAAATATTTAAGTAGTAGCATGATCACATCTTTAATTTTTTTTTATATAATGGTGAAAACGCATTGCCAAGAAAATACACCAGAGGTGTATACAAAGTACAGAAACAAATACAACAAACAAACCGAAGGGAAAAGGATAAAAGGAGGGGACACCCCGCCAGTTGGCCAAAAGAAAGGAAAAACCAGGGGAATACAGAACAGGGGGGAAAACAAACTGGAAGCACAAAACAGAAGAAGCAAATCATAAATGATCAAGAAGAGGGACACGCCAGAGCCATCATACTCGACCACAATCTAGCCTTTTGCTCACTAATCATCCCCGCAGCCAATATCCAATGCCGAAGCGTGCATCCAATCCTTTGAAAAACAGCCTGCCGGGACTTGCTCCCGTCATTGAACATTCTGCCATTTCTTCTTTCCAAATCTCCCATACAAACGCATGAAGCAACAGCTATCGAAAACCAATCTGTCCAATCACAGGGATCATTGAAGCTCCAGCACCCAAACACTTGCTTCAAGGCATGCGGGAAGGGGCCCACGATGGACAGGACGCTCAAGAACCTCTCCCAAATCCTCAAGCTAAACTCGCAGCTTCTGAAAAGATGTGAAGTTGTCTCAGAATCAGATTCACACAACGCACATCTACTCACCACGTTCCAGCCGCGCTTCTTCAGATTGTATCACACCTTTAAAATTTTGTCTCGAAGTAGTTTGCGTATGTGCAAATATAAACATTTAAGTAGTATCCTATGTGATTTGAACTTGGATTAGTGATACTATTAATACATATATTTTTTCATTAGACTACAAACTCATTTGTTCTTTCATTTTAAATCCAAATATAATAGTAAAAAGCTATTCCTTATTGCAATTATGCTAAAGAAACAAATAGACCACATGAGACGAAGGCTCGTTTTCTTAGTATAATTTTTTCAACTCATATAACATAGTTCATTATTTGTCATGTATTTTCTAGAGAAAATAAGAGAGGAGGTAAGTTCATCATTCAATGTGTTGTGGAGATCTGGATAAAGTATCTCTCATAGATAGAGGAAGAGTAGGCGCGCTACGACTTAGGCAGTTGATCGAATCAGATAGCCTTTCGGGCAAGTAAGGTATTGTCGACAGTGGCGTAGCCAGGCTTTCATCTAAGGTGGGTCCACTTAGAAGAAAAATATACCTGGTAAAATAATTTTTGTTAACTTGGCGAATCATTCATGGCATAATCTATATTGGAAAATTTTGGTTAATTAAAATAGATTAGCAGTCGAAAGTATCAAGAATATTACTCTATATACCAAACAATTATTAATGATTTAGTTAGTCGTTCTGTTTCGTATGATGTTCTTTGTCAAGAACCATTAGTATCTATAACTCGAATTGTCAAGAGATATTTAATAATAAATCTTAAACCAAACACTAATTCATGATTTAGTTAGTCATTCTCTTACAAATGATGTTTTTTGTCAAGAATCTTTTTGAATCAATAAATTGAGTTGTTGGAAGGTGAACTGGTGATAAGGAAGGCAAAATGGTGACCGTCAGGTCCCAGGTTCGATCCTCACCGCCACCATGGTGTTCCCAGAGGCATCCCGCTATCACTCGGACCGCCGGCGGAGGTCCCGGGGTTTAACCCGACTACGACATCACAAAGGTGGTGACCGTGGAGGGTGTTCCTCGTTATAAAAAAAAATTGAGTTGTTGGAAGAGGTTCAATAATATATCTTATACTATTTACTAGCACGCTCCCTCATATAAGAAAGTCAACTTATAGAAAAATGAAGTTTGCACAAATCTGAATACCGTGTACTTAACAAATGAGGTCGTCAAGATTCGAACACAAAATCTTTCGATCAACTATTCTCAATTAAATACGCCCTAATTTTCTATATAAATTAACTATTGCACCTAATTGAACAATTTTCCTTCCGAGTCAGAGTGGGTCCCGGGACCCACCCTATTATACTCTCCCTCCGCCACTAGGGATGACAATGGGTCGGGTCGGGGCCGGATAGTGCATATTTGTTACCCTACCCAAAGTAGTTCGGGTTTTACCCATACCCACATTTGAAACGGGTAGAAAATCAAAACCATGCCCATACCCATACCCATTCGGGTTTCGGGTATCCACGGTTATCCATGAGTAATAATTTATTTTCATAACTCCAACCAATATGTTAAAATTCACATGTAATCTCACGTTACGTAAGAGGAAATGTACGAAAATAATTCACTAGAATGAAGAAAATTAATTAAAAACAACATCATTTCATGAAAAATATTTTATTATATACTAAATATAAAATATGTTAGAGAAAAATAATGATTATTTCTAGACAAAATACATACACATGTGTATAATCGGGCGGGTTCGGGTTGGATAGTGAGAAACCCATGCCCGCCCATTACCCTCAATATCCGGGTTCGGATTTTATCCCTACCCACTAAATGTCCTTCGGGTTCGGGTTTTACCCTATCCGATTAGGCCGGATTCGGGCGGATATCCACGATTACAGATATTTTTGCCATCCCTATTCGCTACGGATTGTCGATGCCTCATTATTAGGATTATTAAATTTGTTGTTCCAATTTTTTCCATTTTCAGCTTTCTAAACAGGAATAAGAATTCAATTTCTATGATTTATCTTATCTATGACAAAAAAAAAAGAATTCAATTTTATCAATTAGTCTGTTTGTACCAGTAAGACAACAATGCTAAACTAATTAAATCATGTTTAATGATTTTTTACATCTCTACACATAATATAATACGCCGAAGGGGAAAACGGGAGCCCCATTTCAAATTTCCTGCAACGAGAGTGAAAGTAGGAAGGACATTTTGGTCTTCACAATTACTTTTTTTTATTCATTAAAAAGACACGTACTGGAATTCGAACCATGACCATTTTAAAGAAAAGCAAGGATCATAACCAATCACACTAAGTACATTTGTTGTATCTTTTTAAATCTACACCTAATAAAATACGCCGAAGGAAAAAACGGGAGCCCCATTTCATATTTCCTGCAACGAGAGTGAAAGTAGGAAGGACATTTTGGTCTTCACAATTACTTTTTTTTATTCATTAAAAAGACACGAGTGAAATTAGGAAGGACATTTTGGTCTTCACAATTACTTTTTTTTATTCATTAAAAAGACACGTACTGGGATTTGAACCATGATCATTTTAAAGAAAAGCAACTATCATAACCAATCACACTAAGTACATTTGTTCTATCTTTTTAAATTAAAAACATATAATAGCTGGGAGGAAAAAACTCTTCCCCCATTTCAAATTCCCTGCTCCATGAGCGTTTGTCGGAAGGGTAGAATAGGAAGTGTCAATTTTTTTCTCTTTCCTCTGTGGAACGGGCCAACTTACCGTACACATGCGGATTTAAACGGGTCCAGGAGTGTCAATTTTTTTCTTTAAGCCCTTTTATTTCTCTGTGGTGATAAAATATATATGAAAAGACAAAAACAATACTCCTTTTTATTGCTAAAAATAAAAAATTTAACAATAAACTAATGCATGGTATCTAATGGGTTAACTGCTAACCATAAAATAAAAGAGTTGAATGGACCTGACATACATGGGATTTGGCATCAAGTAAAACAAATGAACATCATTGGTTTGTCATTCTAAAACAAGCTATTTTCTCTTGCATAATATATATTATGCTATTATTTTATATCTTAGTGGCTAAAATATAATGTATTTTAAAGTTAATCAATGGTTCAACCTCGACCAACCAAATTAGTCCAATTTTTATCATTTTAAATATATGTTATATAATTATTTGATATCATATTGATCAAATTATAATGTATTTTATAGGGAATCTTTTGGTATTTGTTAGTAAAAAACTAAGCAGAAAGATCTATTTGATTATTTTAAACATTAAAACGATCTTAAACATTTTCAGTTCTTTTTGAATTTCTATGGTTTTATTCCCGAATAAGTGATGTGCAAATGGCGAATTGAAGTCATCTCTTTTCTTTCACTATTTTTTATTTTCAAATAGAAAGTTTAAAAGTAAAGAATAATTAGAATTTGGCATGGGTCGGTCAAAAGGGTGAATTTCAAGTTTTGGCCCGTTTTGATCAAGTCTAATTTATAATCACATGGTTCCCTAATACCCGATAAAAATCTCAATCCAAACCAGTTTGGCAGGTGAATCTGTGTTTACCACCATTTTCTAGGGATACGACAACGTCGGTTCATATTCCAAATCGTGTTGTTCGTTCTTGATTTCCTTAGATTTTATCATGGCCTGACAAAAACCAGAAAGCACAATGACGACAAGATGAAAGTTTTATAAAGAAAATTAATTTGCCAACGGGCCGAGTAAAAGTTAGCAACAATTATGAGATGCTCATTTCCCGAAAACCGACGTGATGGGCGATTTTTTATTCGATTTTCTGAAATTCGGTTTCTATAAAACTTACTCCACCTCATCATATTACCAGAAACAATATTGTTTCACAAGGTAACAGGTACTTGATTTTGTTCATAAGGCCGATTTTTTATTCGTTGTATCATTCATGTCTATTTCCTGCTAAAATTCACTATTTTTATCACATGTTTCCCAAAAAAAACTAAACAACAATAAGCTATACACCCCATTACATTATCAAATTTCATACTTCACCTTCCTCCGGCCAATTGGCCGGGGCCACGCTAGTTGACCATTATAAGACAAAAGTCAATAACAGTAAAAAGGAGAAAAAACGAAGTAACTCAGTTGTAATTAGTTTGTATCGGACTTAAATTTAGTTTTAAAAATTATAAAATTCTCCTATTTAATATTTTTTCTCAAATATTTTTCATGCTCTTTGATTCATCTAACATTATTCTCCTCTTCTACTCATTAAGTTCTTATCACCTATTCAGTTGAGTCTAATTAATTGATTAATTGTCAATTTAGTATTTATTTGGATTCTAATCTTTTATTCATCTTTCTATTTGAACTATTAACACTCTTTATTTTAAATAATATTATTTTAAAATAATATTATAATTTTATTTTAGTAATTTATGTATAATTTATTATATTTTAAAGGAAAAATTGGGCCTCATTTTGTTTATAGAATAGGACCTATAAACAAGTTAGTAAATCGAGTGGTTGTCTCCAACAAGTGGTAATGTAATTAGCTTAGTAAGCCTAACTGGTTAGTTTCGATTGTCGGTTACGAACCTTACGAATAACTGTTAGCTGTCAATTTACATTGTTACAACTGTAATCAGATCTAATAACTTGTTCACTACTAGTTTACGTTATAACAGCAATCAGACCAATCATACCGATTATCAACCCTGCATATAAATACCCGGCCCAACTCTAACAAACTCCCTCTGCCAATGAATGAATTACTTTCATAATCCAGAAGAGTAGTTGTTATTGAACTGTCACACAAGTGGCAATTGTACATGTCAAGCGCAACCATATTAACTTATTTCTTTCTTCTTACAAGATTCTCGGTATTTTGGACGCAACCTCATTCCTTAGTTACGTACTTACGTTATCCCTTATTCTGCCTAATTCCCTTAATTCGACTTAACTCTTTTTTTCCCCTTCATATAAGTTTGTCTAAATTCCTAATGACATGGTGGGCTTTCACTTCAAGTTTATAATCAACGACATAACTTTGGTTAACCTTGTCATGCATATTCAATTTCTTAACACATTGCAGTAAACATATGGCATATCTATATATTTTTCATTAGATGGAGTTTTAAAATAGTACCTGACTTTTATGTTCCAATAATTAAACAATATTATTATGTACACTAAATATTCAACTTGTAATGTTGTATATAATTTCAACTGTATATTTCTCCATACATTCTTCTGATATTTTTTTTCTCTTCAAATATATCTTTTATCTTACTGTCAATTAGTCGAATTATCGGTCTGGCAATCCTCAGTGTCTTAGCTAGAGAGCAATGCAGGAATCAAGTCAACGTAATTAAGCAATAATATATACGTGCTTGTTGAAGAAAAATATGAAATAGAGTAGAGATCGAGCGATCCTCTTGGGCATTAAGGAATTGAATATTGTTTTCCAGGCGCCGACAAATCAGGAATGGCGGTTTGTAAGGATAACCGACCTTTTCCCCCCATAAATCTCAGACAGAAGAGCATGTTAATAATTAGCGAGCGAGTAGCCGTAATTAATCAATGGTTTTTGTAAGGGGTGAAGACAGTTCAGTATTAGCTAGCTAAAATTAAACACAGGGGTTTAAGTACGCTTGTAAGATTCTTGGGAACCGCCGACCTTTCTTGGGGATTGGCAAGAATGACAGCCAACAAACAGAAGGTTATTATTATTGTATTAGACATGCATGGAATCTTGTAGAATCTCACTTATGTACACATCTAAATGCATGTTTAAGGAATTCGTGATTGATGCATGAAGATGATGATGCATTATTAATTTTACTATAATTGTTTCTCAACATTTTGAATTTATTTATTAACTGCGAAGAATCAACTGTAGATAATGTGCATGAGACCCTATAAGATATTAGATTATTAATTGTTGCTACATCAATATTTTGGTAACGGTACCGGGGGCAGGCCATGGTAGATCAAAACCAGATCATATCGAAGGTTAGTCGGAGATGCACATGTTCGAGTAGTGGAGGGGCACGAATGGATCGGAGTGGAAATAACAAGAGATTGAGTTCAATTGAAGGAGAGGGTAATGTGTGTTTTGGGATTACTCCTCCCTCGTGATAGCTTTGATTCATACGCTAGAACAACTATAAAAAAAACATATTGTTGTAGTTACATGGTATGAGCGGGAGCGCCCTTCCTAAAAGTTTAGTTTGATCAACTCCGACGGATAAAGATATATGATTTAGTACACATTTTACTACTCCGGATGATTTGTATGACTTGAAGCTAGCTATGAGTTATTAGTTATAGTTGTTCGTTATAAAGTCCATGGGGATTGGGTATAATAAAAAAAGTCCATGGGGATTGGGTAGACACAAAATCTGGTGGTACCAAAATTTGGAGGGGGATGCAAATCTCGCGTATTAGGGCATTGTGTAATAGTTCAAGGTGGATTATAGTAGATCACCCACGACCAAGTTTGCTTTGATTTTCCAGAGATACGAAGGTAAGATATGGTAATAAGATTTCAGGATTAACTCAGATATGGCAATCAGATTGAATAAGATCTCTTTGCTTAAAGCCTAGTTAATTAATAATAATGCATCATAGAGGAATTTTACAATGCTATATAGTATTGGTGCTATAGGTTTTTGCCTTTATGGTACAACTTAAAGTTGTACCTTTAACGTTATGGTACAACTTCAAATTGTACCTATACTCTTTGTAGAAATTCTTTTATTATACAGCTTGAACTTGTACATTTATGTGATGGTACAACTTTAAGTTATAAAGTTGTACCATAATATAAGGGTACAGATTCATTTATGGTACAATCTAAACTTATACATTTAATGTTATGGTACAACTTAAAGTTATACATTAAAACACCAATACTTTATAGCATAGTAGAAGTGCGCTGCATCATAAGCTAGGTTACTATGGCACAGTATATATATTTTGGGTTTCTCAAAGGTCGTCTTCTTGCTTTATAGGCTGCATCTGATTTTATTTAATAACCACCATGGCTGCCCAATATATTTGGGATGGCATGGTGGAAATTTTCTAGAGAGAAATTCCAAGTTCGAACTCGAGGCTAACATCTTAGGATGACAAAGATAATGTTGTAATAAGAATGGAATATCAATTCCGATAATAAATTTGGTCTCCCAATTTCAAAATATAATTTTGACACGGAATTAGTATTCTCGAATACCAAATAATTACTTTTGCAACTAATAATTAAGCATATAAATAAAAAATGGTTAGAACACTCATAATCCAAAGATTATTATATGTTGTAGGCTAGCTTGTAGGTTAATTTTATGATTGAGAATTTTGGCGATGAGAAATCGAGTTGAAAAAAGTATAATAAAAACTAAATAATGTCCCCTTTTGAATGGATTTGGTCAAGTCTTATCGATTGGATTCGTTACAAGTTCTTATCTAGGCTAAAAAAACTAGGCAAATGATATTGAGTTCGCCTAGAGCGAAGGCATATGTAAGAAGGGAGGAAATGGTGATATTTTGATATTTTATCACTAATAATCTTTAATTTGATGAATTGAATGTTGAGAAACAACTAATGAGAGTGCGAGTTTTTTGTGTCCTGAAAATAATAAGTCGAGTGAGATATGAGAATGAGCTAGCTAGAAAAAGGAAAAGGGGAAAGGAAAACTGGGGTTTGATGGGGGGTTTGCGAGTTGTCAAAGAGTGAGGACATACTAAAGGTTGTTGGATATATTTATTAGTTGTAAATTTCTGTATTTCTTAATATTTTGATATAATACCAATCTCAACAAAATAACTCAGAATTCGGTAATATGTAAATAAATTTCATATAACATTTGTATATCCCAAACACTTATATCAAACTTTGAGCTCTGTTTACAAACATCACCATACAATGAGTTACCCGGAAAATACAGCTATACAGAACAATAAATGTGAAATCAATGTACATATGTGCAAATTCAGTTCGTCGGCACTTATAACACCTCGACTTGAAAAGAAGGCCATCACTTATTTGTTAGGGTTAATACCTTATTTTGGCCCCAATTATGATCATATAATCAACTTTGGTCCGTGGTTTGAGATATTTACATTCTGGCCCGAACTTTGCAGCATATAGACTCATTTGCCCGGGAGCGTGGTTTGACTGTGTGTGCAATGCACCTTTCCTGATAAGTCTTATGTACGAGTTACCAAAAATCCCCTAGAGCCTAGAATCATGATCCTTGAAATCGTATCGTATCGGCGACTCAACCACAAGATATTAATATCGGAGCCTAAATCGATAAGCGATATTTAATGATAATAACTGTTAAATTACAATTAAATCATGAATTAATACCTTACTGCCGACTTTTTCAATATGGTCTCCAATACGATTTCATCGACAATTCCAAGAAGGACAATCACTAGTTTCTTTTAAGCAAGTCGCCAGAAGAGAACCATTATAACAGTGGGAGTTTTTTTTATAAATAATATTGTTTGACCCGGATTAGTACCGGGGGATTAGTGTGGAACCTTGATCCGGACTCCCTCGTCTGATCTCCTCGAGAGTGGAAGAAACCTGTGGAGAGTCGGGGGCGGCCCCCGTGATCTACACTCCGACGCCCAAGTTAGAATAGGTATATGATAGAGTGTAGAGAGAAATGTAGAGAGAGCTAGGGTTTAGAGAGAGAACCATAAGTGGTAAAGTGAGGGGAGGGAGAGAAGTCCTTTGCTTGGAGGGTCTGGCCTCCTTATATAGGAGTCGGAGGCATCCATTGGACGCCTCCCGGTGGTGGACGCCTTCCGTCGATGGACGCCTCCCGGTGGTGGACGCCTTCCGGTGAATGGACGCCTCCCGGTGGACGCCTTCCGTCGATGGACGCCTTCCGGTGAATGGACGCCTCCCGGTGGTGGACGCCCCCGGGTAGGCTGGACGCCTCCCGGTGATGGACGCCCCCCGGTGTACTGGACCCTAGAATGGGCTTGGGCTCAAGGTGAGACGCTTTGTGGTGGGCTTGGGCCGTATTAGGCGGGTTAATACTAGACCCAACATTTGCCCCTTTGCTTCTTGTATTCTGTAAGAATGGAAGGAGTAAATTAATGCGTTAAGGTGTATTAACTTGCCTTACTTGCGAGTCCGCACGATGCGGTTTTGCCCCTTGTGCGGCTTTGCCCCTTGTGCGGCCATTGCTTGTTGATGGACGCCTCTCGATGGTTGAGACGCCTCTCGGTGATGGACGCCTCCGGTGATGGGCGCCCACGAGTGGACTGGACCCTTGCGGGTCCAAACGATGCGGTTTGCCCCTTGTGCGGCCATCGTCTTTGCTTCTTTGCTTAGCATTCGATGTCTTGAGTTAGAGCTCTCAAGTCGTTTGAGATTTCCCCACTAGCCCATTGCCGAGCGTGCTAATATGTAGGCCATAACTGTGAGCTGAATGCGTTAAGCTGTTGGACCGCGAGATGGGCATGAGCTTGTGTGCATGTTAAGCGTGAGTTGTTGGCTGAATATTAGGCGTTAGCTATGTGCTAGGGAGGGCGGCCCCCACGACTTGAGAGTTTTAACTCAAGGCGGCGTTTGTGTTTTGAAGATGCCACACCTGCTGGGAGGCGGGATCGTGTTAACTATACCGATGGCGCGCCTACTGGGAGGCGGTTTCGGGCTTCTACGTAGAGTGGAAGCATTGCTCAGGAAGCGGGATGCGGTTTTATATCTGCGAAAGATGTGAGTGACTAGTGCTCCATATTTTTAGAGCACAAACAAAAGTATAGCATGCGTGAAATATGTCATAGCATAGGATGTAGTGAGAAATATCATAGTATGATATTAGTGGCGGTCTTCATGGCATAGTATTTGAATATATTTTAGAAGGAAGTGCTTAGCTTGAGAATAAGTTGTAGAAGACAGCTGGGAAACGCTTTGGATAGGGGACGCTGCAAAGAAGAGAACATTGGCGCTCTGTAGCATACTGGTTGATAGCTTTGCCAATTAAAGGTAGGTCGCTGGTTCGAAGCCTGGCTGCGGCGGTTTGTTTCGTCTTTTTCTTTTTGTAATTGAATCCCGTGGGCTGGACTGACTCGATGCGGTTCAAGAAACGGGTGTGAAACGGCTCGACTCAAGTTCAGTGAAACGAGTTTGCTGTTGAAAGGCGGCCCAGAAGACGCGGGCTAGTCTGAAGTCGAGTTGTGATGAATTGTGGGCCTTTATGAAACGCGACCCATGTAGTGACCAAAAAGCGTCACGGGCTTCCGTGGCGGCAAGCATTGAATACTCGGTGTTGTAAAATAATTCCACAATGCGTCCTTGTAGCGAACTGGTGAGCGGCCTTGTGTGTTGGAGATTGAATGCAGGTTCGAATCACGTTCAAAGCATTTCTTGATTTCTTTTTGAGTTGGACTTATTCAGATTGATGAGGCGCTGGCATTCTGGGCTTAAATTGCAAGGCGGGCCGGCGGATCATGCTCTGAAGCGGGCCAAATGCAGGTGGGCTGAGAATTCGCCTTGATTTGGCGGCTAGGGCTTTCTTGGCGGTTCAAGCACGTAGAACCGTGCTGGGCAGGAATGGAAGGTGGGCCGCACGGGCCGGATGGGAGGCCCGAGTTGGAGGGCGATTGGGCCGTCGGAGGCGTGGGCTGGTCTGGACGTGTGCTTGGTGTACCGGAGCGGAGCGGACCGCATTACGGGCCGCGCGTATTGGGCTTCGGTGGCGTTTCCTCATGAAATACTGGGCCAAGTGTAGGCTCTATGTTCGAGGTGTTTGGAAAGCGGGCTGCCTTCCTTTTTCCCTTTTCTTCGCCTTCACTTGTCGGCTGTCGCTCATGGGAGGGAGAAAAAGCATGTCAGACACAGCTGTCTCTTCTTTCTTTTTGCAGGCCCCCACTGTAGCAGAGTTTTTTTTGTTTTTTTCTTCAGAAAAAGCTGTTTTTCCATAGAAAGCTTTCAGAGAGATGACGATGTGACAGGACCCCCTTTTTTTTTTTTTTTTTTTACCGTCGCTCTGTCGGTTTCCCCTTTTGTTGGCAGAGCTCCGGCGGCTCTCGCAATTTCGGTCGGCTACATCGCCGGAATCTGGAATTTTTTTTTTTTTTTCGCTGTAGATTGCAGATTGGGTTTGGGGATGGCGACGAGCGCTACTTGGAGCTTGTAGTTGGAGAAGTGAGACTGATTTCTTTCAATCCTCTGATGGGATTTTGCGGTCGGAGCCGTCAGTGGTAATTAGTAGAGAAAGAATCGATTTCCTCTCCTCCTTCAGATACCAAACCAGAAGAGTACCAAATCAGGCCCCACGGTGGGCGCCAAAATGTTTGACCCGGATTAGTACCGGGGGATTAGTGTGGAACCTTGATCCGGACTCCCTCGTCTGATCTCCTCGAGAGTGGAAGAAACCTGTGGAGAGTCGGGGGCGGCCCCCGTGATCTACACTCCGACGCCCAAGTTAGAATAGGTATATGATAGAGTGTAGAGAGAAATGTAGAGAGAGCTAGGGTTTAGAGAGAGAACCATAAGTGGTAAAGTGAGGGGAGGGAGAGAAGTCCTTTGCTTGGAGGGTCTGGCCTCCTTATATAGGAGTCGGAGGCATCCATTGGACGCCTCCCGGTGGTGGACGCCTTCCGTCGATGGACGCCTCCCGGTGGTGGACGCCTTCCGGTGAATGGACGCCTCCCGGTGGACGCCTTCCGTCGATGGACGCCTTCCGGTGAATGGACGCCTCCCGGTGGTGGACGCCCCCGGGTAGGCTGGACGCCTCCCGGTGATGGACGCCCCCCGGTGTACTGGACCCTAGAATGGGCTTGGGCTCAAGGTGAGACGCTTTGTGGTGGGCTTGGGCCGTATTAGGCGGGTTAATACTAGACCCAACAAATATCCACATAATATAAAAAAAGAAAACCCCAATTGTTGGAAATAACAAGTAATAATAATAATTGACAAAATAAATAAATAAAAAATCCTCACACGACTTCATCATCTCATTAAAGAAAGAACAGAAAACAACAAATTGCCACCTCAGCAAAGGTTCATGAATCCCAATTTCCCCACCCTATAAATACCCCTCTCCACTTGTCCCAATTTCCTCACCTCTCATCATCATCCTCACTTCTCTCTCTCTACTCTGCCCCAAAATTCCACACCGAGAGGGAGAAACAAACCCAAAAACAAAAACAATCCAATCCAATTCCACCATTATCCAAAAATGCCTGCCGCTCCACTCAATTCATCATCAACCTCACCCGTCACACTCCTCTCCAAACGTACCGTCGTCCCCGACCAGCCCTCCACCATCCCCGACCTCAAGCTCTCCGCCTCCGACCTCCCCATGCTCTCCTGCCACTACATCCAAAAGGGCGCCCTCTTCTCCCGTCCCTCTCCCTCCTCCTCCGCCTCCCTCCTCCTCCTCCTCCAATCCTCCCTCGCCCACACCCTCTCCCTCTTCCCTCCCCTCGCCGGCCGCCTCTCCACCGACCCCAAAACCGGCCACGTCTACATCACCTGCAACGACGCCGGCGCCGATTTCATCCACGCCTCCGCCCCCCGCATCTCCGCCACCCACATCCTCGGGTCGGGTCGGACGCCCGACTTCGTCAACGGGTTCTTCTCCCACGACCGCACCGTCAGCTACCACGGCCACACCCTCCCCCTCCTCGCCGTACAGGTCACCGAGCTCGCCGACGGCGCCGTCTTCATCGGCTGCTCCGTCAATCACGCCGTCTGCGACGGTACTTCCTTCTGGAATTTCTACAACGCATTCGCCCGGGTCGCCCGCGGAGTGAAGCGGATCCCCTGCTTACCCGACTTCACCCGCCACGGCGACAATCCTCTCATGTCCTCCGCCGTCCTCAAACTCCCTCGCGGCGGGCCGCGTGTCACCTTCGACGAAACTGCGCCGTTTAGCGAGCGGATTTTTAAATTCAGTCGTGAAGCGGTTCTTAAGCTGAAAGCGGTTGTCAACGAGAAGAAGGACAACGCCGGGTGGGTTGGGGTCGGGGTCGGGTACGGGTTCGACCCGGTGGAGATGATGGGGAAGCAGAGCAACGACCCGTTCTATTATTCAAATTCGAACCAGCAGAAGAAGCTGCTGTCGAACGGCGTCGTATTGGAGGAGAAGGAGATTTCTTCGTTTCAGTCCTTGTGCGCGCTGGTGTGGCGCGCGGTGACACGTGCGAGGAATTTGAGTCCGACCAAAACGACGACGTTTCGGATGGCGGTGAACTGCCGCCACAGGGTGGAGCCCAAGATGGACCCGATGTACTTCGGGAACGCGATCCAGAGCATCCCGAGCCACGCGACGGCGGGGGACGTGGCGTCGCGGGGGCTGCGGTGGCTGGCGGAGCGGCTGAACGAGAGCGTGAACGCGTACGACGACGCGAAGGTGAGGAGCGTGGTGAAGGATTGGGAGGCGAGCCCGCGGTGCTTCCCGCTGGGGAACCTGGACGGGGCGTCGATGACGATGGGGAGCTCGCCGCGGTTCCCGATGTACGACAATGATTTCGGGTGGGGCCGGCCGCTGGCGGTGAGGAGCGGGAAGGCGAACAAGTTCGACGGCAAGATGTCGGCTTTTCCCGGGAGGGAAGGCGGCGGGACCGTGGATCTGGAGATCGTTTTGGCGCCGGAGACGATGGCCGCGATTGAAGCGGACCGCGAGTTCATGCAATATGTTTCGAGATGATTAGTTATTTAGTTTGATTTCGTGTAGAGAGAGAGAGGAGACTGAGTTTCAGTGGGCTTGGGCTGGGAAAACTGGGCCGGGCGGGGGTGTTAACGTATATCTAATATGATGTTTTTACTTTTGTAACCTTCTATGTGACATATAGTTTTTCTTCTTTTGTTACTGATGATTTCGGAATTCTAAATGGTGAATTTTGGTTTCTCGTTACCAAGACAGACGTCCGTTATGCTCATGTTGAATTTGGGAAGAATTGGCCTCACGTAAGCACACAACTTGAGGGCTCTGTTTGGCAGAGTAAGTTGCAACTGTAATTACTAATTAAATATCACTAACCCTAATTAATTAATGGAGGGACGGCTATACAGCGAAACTAATCAGTAATCACAACCCGCCGCTTTTGTGGACAGTTGACTTATTTATTTATTTATTTATGGCAAAATACAATTGGATAGCCATAACTTTTACGTTTTTGACAAATATAGTCAAGTTTTGAAAAATACACATATATAGCCATATTTTGAAAAATAGTTTGACAAATTTAGCCATTTCCGTTAAATACTTTAACACCGTCAGTGACTCCGTTAGTAAGGTGAACTTTACACTGAGTGACATCCACGTCAGCTCACACGTCAGCTCGAGCAAGACACACCATTAGGAATGACAATGGCGCAGGTCCGGGGCGGGTATCGTGCTACCCATACCCGCCCCGTGGCAGGTCGGGTCCAGGTCGGGTAAACTATTATGGGTCGCGGGTCGGGGCAGGTCGACCCAATGGGTATGCTATTTATATGGAAAACATTAAAAATATTAGTTCATTTCATTATAAGACCAAGAAAAAAAACCATGTTATGATAAATGTAGTTATATTATTGGAAAAATTGAGGTTTTCACTAATTTACAACTTTGTTATAGCTAAAATGTGATGTAATAAAAGGAAAATCCTAAGTAATTTGACTAAAATTACATGTAATTTAGGTAAGAACGGGTCAAGAATGGGGCGGGTCAGGGCAGGTCGGGTCGATGAGAGTACCCATGCCCGCCCCGCCCCGCCTATGGGGCGGGTCGGACCTGCCCCAAGACAGACCAAACAGGTCGGGTAAAACGGGTCAGGTCGAAATTGCCATCCCTACACACCATGCCACCTAGACGCCACATCACATTTTCATTAAAAAATTCATTAATTTATTTTAATAAAAAAATGTTCATGAATAACTCCCTACCGCCGCCGGCAAAAGAATGACCCTTTGCCAAATAAATCCTAATTCTCCATAGAGCTTTTCAAGCCATGTTTCCCAATCTCATGATTCTCCAACAGCATCGGAAGAAAGACTAAAAACTAAAAATGAAGATGGCAAACTCGTCGGTGATCGAGCTCCAGATCGGAGTCTAACCCACCGCCCAAACCCTTCCCTCGTGGATATCGGCTCTAAGCACCGCGGAGCAATGGAGCTAGGCACCGGCTGCGGGGTCGCCGGGATGGCGCTCCACCTCCTCGGCCCACCGCCATCGATCCTTCGGGATCCACCGCTTCGCATTCAGTTCTCGACTGTAACAAATCCGAAGAAATCGAACGAATCTCAGAATCCCAATTAGATTCCCTAGACGATTTAGTACTCCTCAAGATGAACCGAGTGTCAAAAGGAGTGGTTTTGGGACATCATAACTTCAATTGGGGGTGGAGTTTGGCTGCTGCTGCCATTGGAGGTGGTTGGTTGGCTCCTCCTCCTCCGAGTTTATCGATGGCGGAGAGGAAGAAACCAGAAAGAGAAAACATGGGAAGGACAAGGAGGGGATTTCACGGGGAAGAGAGTGATGTTGTTTTGTTTTATTTATTTATTTGTTTTATCATTTAATTAAAATAAGAAAATAGTTATTCCCACCTAGTATTGTTTTGACAAAAAAATGCCACATCATCAAAAAAATGTCAGTCTAGTTAGCATCCATACTAATTCCGTTAAAGTTATGGACGGAATGACTATGTTAGTGTATTTCTCAAAAAATGGCTATTATTGTCACAAAGTGCAAAGTTATGGCTATGAAAGTGAATTTTGCCTTTAGTTATTAACTTATTATCCGCTCTTTTCTTCGTCATGGGAAAGAAAGAAGAATCAACCCATGACCAAGGGTCCTCCGCAGTTGACTCCCGTCCACGCCAGCGGCTGAGGGGAATCTCTCCAGTCTCCATCCCGTCGGAGTTGAAAAGACGGACGGAGCTTCTTCTGTTTCCGGTTGCCAGTATGTAAGGTCCAGGCTACTACAGAGTACAGAGGATTGCCAACTAAGCAGGAGACAGTTTGAGAATGTATAAATAGAAGAGTTGATTCCTCTTGTAACCATCTTTGACCAATTCTCATTCTGTTAGACTCTCTTAGACGATAGCAATAGATAGCCATTTCCCTGAAACTCCTTCTCCCCTTCTTTTGTTCTCTTCCATTTCGCCAGATTAATAAAGCAAGATCCTCACAAGTGGTATCAGAGCCCCAAATCTGGCCATGGCAACACAAAATTCTCGTCTCTCGGAGATGGAAGAACAGATGATGACCGTCCACCAGAAGATTGATTCATCTACTCAACGGATGGAGGATGACATCGCTGCTCTTTCGGCGTCTGTGCAAAAGCTCAGCCAATCTTCGCCGGTTCGTGCTTCTTCTTCAACGGACCCGGGCGAATCGTACCAGCGCAGGCAGACGATCGCCGATCGCTATCCCCGACTCGATTTCTCCTATTTCTCCGGCACCAATCCACATGTGTGGGTGACCAAATGCAGCAAGCTCTACTCCCTCTATTCCATTCCAGATGATCAGAAGGTCGAGCTCGTATCTTTCTTTTTGGAAGGTCGAGCTCACACCTGGTATGACGGTTGGTCTTATCGTCGTCATCCATTGGAGTGGGGAGCTTTTGTGGAGGAGCTCCTTCATCACTTCGGCGATCACGATCAGCTCAACGTCGTCGCCGCGTTCAATCATCTCCGTCAAACAGGATCTGTGGCTCGCTATCAGGAGGAGTTCGAGAACCTCAAATCGCGAATGCTCCGTCTCAATCCGGATCTTGGTGAACAATACTTCATCATGAGTTTCATTGGCGGTTTAGATGCCGAGATCCAACCCTTGGTCCAAGTGCTGCATCCTATCACTCTCGGCTTCGCCTTCTATCAGGCTCGTTTGCAAGAGGCTGCGATTGAAGCCAGGAAGAAGAAATCGCACCTTCCTTCGCGTTGGCCGGAGGCGGTTCCAGCGTCCACGAGCAAGAAGCCGGATTCTCAGTCCTCGTCCATAGTTGCCTTGGATCGATCTTCCGTGCCGCGGGGTCAAGGCCTCTGTTACAAATGCGGTGATAAGTACTTCTATGGTCATGTGTGTGCGAAAAGGAAACAACATCTTCAATTGATGGAAGCAGAGGTTGATTCCACTGGTAGCGACGATGAGGTTGTGGATCTCAACTCCACGGGTCCAGAGTTGGAGGTTTCGCTCCAATCAATCGGCAATGGTCGCGCAGGGAACTCTTTCCAAATGCAGGCGAGGGCTGGACAAGTTGATTTGTCGGTGTTGATCGATACTGGTAGCAGCCATACCTTCATCCGCTCCGCCAAGGCTGCTGAATCGAAGTGCAAGTTGACGGCGGCGCCGCCGATGCGAGTTAAAGGCGCAACGGGTGCTCCGATCATCAGCGATTCAGTTTGCGAGGGTTTCCGCTGGAAGATGTAGGGCAAGGAATTCGCCTTCGATGTACGGACTCTGGAATTAAGGGATCAAGACCTCATTTTGGGCTGGGATTGGCTGGAATCTGAGAGCCCAATCCAGCTGGACTTGAAGCAACGTCGTCTCTCTTTTGAGTGGCAAGGCCGAAATATTACTCTACAAGGTTTGACGGATGAAGCCCATTGTCGAGTGATGAAGGGCCGCTCCTTTAAGCAGCTGATGAAGAAGAAAGTTACGCAGCTCACCGGAATGCTCTTCTGCTTAGAACCAGCGTTGGATCCCTCTCCTTCTCCACCCTTTCTTCAACCCTTACTCGACAATTTCTCAGATGTCTTCTCCATTCCATCTTCTCTCCCTCCACCGAGAGCTCTAGACCATGCCATCCCTCTTAAACCAAATTCCAAACCCGTAAACATTCGTCCCTACAGATTCCCTCACCACCACAAAGAAATAGCCGAGAAGATGGTTGCTGAAATGTTGCAATCTGAGTTCATACAGGACAGCCATAGCCCATATGCTTCTCCTGTTTTATTGATTGGCAAGAAGGATGGTACGTGGAGGTTTTGTGTGGATTACAGGGAGTTAAACGAGACTACGGTGAAGGACAAGTTTCCCATACCCATTATTGAAGATTTGATCGACGAACTCCATGGGGCTCGTCGGTTCTCCAAGCTGGATTTGCGATCTGGTTATCATCAAATCCGTATGAAGCCAGAAGATCAGTATAAAACGGCATTCCGCACTCACCAAGGTCACTATGAATTTCGGGTGATGCCGTTTGGGTTGACGAACGCACCTGCGACGTTTCAAGCTCTGATGAACAAGGTGTTTGGTCCGTATCTCAGGAAGTTCATTCTCGTTTTTTTTTTTTTTACGATATTCTGGTCTATAGCGCCTCTCCAGAGCTCCATCTACAACATCTCTCCATTGCTCTGCAGCTGTTGCGAGACAACAGGTTATTTGCTAAACTCTCTAAATGTTCATTTGGGCAACCGCAAGTTGAATATCTGGGTCACACTATCGGGGAAGGAGGTGTGGCTACTGATAGGAGGAAGATTGCAGCTATGATAGATTGGCCGCGACCAAAGTCTGTCAAGTCTCTCCGTGGATTTCTGGGTCTTACAGGATATTACAGGAAATTTGTGCGTAATTACGAAACAATGTCGGCCGTTGACAGAGTTATTGAAGAAGAATGGTTTTGTCTGGTCCCAAGCTGCTGAAGAAGCTTTCATAGCATTAAAGAGGACATTGAGTTCAGCCCCAGTTCTAGCCTTACCCAATTTCGACTTGCCCTTTACCTTGGAGACTGATGCTTGTGGTACGGGAGTGGGTGCTGTGTTATCTCAGCAGGGCCATCCATTGGCATATTTTAGCAAAGCTTTGGGGATCAGAAATCAAGGGCGCAGTACGTACGAGCAGGATTATTTGGCGGTATTAATGGCTGTGGATCATTGGCGACACTACTTAGAAGGCATGCCATTTGAGATTATTACTGATCATGAGAGTTTAAAGTACATGCTTTGACAGAAGGTACATACGGCAATACAAAAGAAGGGTTTAATCAAACTCATGTGGCTGGAATTTCACATCAAATATCGTCGAGGGAAGTATAACGGGGCAGCAGATGCACTCTCTAGGGTGTTTGACGACCAGGTGGAATTGGGTGACTGCAATGCTCTTTCTACCGTTCTTCCTGAGTGGTTAGTTGATATTGAAGCAACTTATGAAGGTGACTTGGAGCTCTCTCATCACATTGTTGCTGCTGCTTCTCAGAATACAGGACCACAGTTATGGTCATATTCGCAGGGGGTTTTAAGGTTCAACGCAAGGTAGTTGTGGGAGCCAATGGTTTCATGCGCCAGAAATTGATGAGGTTGTTTCATTCATCACCAGTAGGGGGTCACTCCGGAGTGCAGGGGACTTACCAAAGTTGAGGTCATATTTTTTTTTGGAAGGGTATGAGGAATGACATTGCGGCATGGATTGGGAAGTGTGATGTGTTTCAAAGGTGCAAGGCAGAGACAGTGGCTTCTCCAGGATTCTTGCAGCCTCTGCCCATTCCCGATAGAGCTTAGAAGGATATCAGCTTAGATTTTGTTGAAGGGCTGCCGCAATCAAAAGAGAAGGATGTCCTGCTGTTGGTGGTTGACCGTTTTACTAAGTTCGCCCATTTCTTTCCTCTGCAACATCCTTATTCAGCTGCTGAAGTTGCTCAGACTTTCTTTGATGGTGTCTTCAAGCATCATGGTATGCCTGCCACCATTGTGTCGGACCGTGACTCTACCTTTACTGGGGGCTTTTGGACAGAATTCTTCAGGCTGCAGAATACTGATCTCCATTTCTCGACATACCATCCACAAACGGATGGACAAACGGAGCGGGTGAATCGTTGTCTTGAAGATTATCTTTGGTGTATGACCTTTCACAAGCCTCAAGATTGGATCTACTGGTTGACATTGGCAGAGTGGTGTTATAACACGCACTACTATGTGAGTATCCAACTCTCTCCTTTTGAGGCTCTCTATGGCTTCCCTCCGGATCACTTTGGTCTCTTCAGTTCTTCTTCTTCAGTCGGGGCGGTGGAAGAACGTCTTCAGGCCTATCATCATCAAGTTGCATTCTTAAAGCATACTCTGACCTTAGCACAGAATAGGCAGAAACAGTTTGCAGATAAACGCAGGTCGGAGCGTGTCTTCAAAGTGGGTGATTTTGTCTATCTACGCCTTCAACCATACAGACAAGGCTCCGTAGTGGGGAGGCAGGGCAGCAAGCTTGGACCTCGTTATTTTGGTCCTTATAAGGTTTTGGCTCGGCGGGGGGAAGTGGCTTATGAATTGGAGCTTCCGAGGTCATCCAAAATCCACCCGGTGTTTCACGTTTCTCAGCTGAAATGTTGCTTGCTCATCGTTCCACCTGCTGCGACTGAGCTGCCTGCAGTGGCTGATCATGGCACACCAAAGTTGGCACCAGAGACCATCCTTGCCCGCCGCTTTGTGGAGGAGCAGAACCGTGCCGTGACTCAGATTCTGGTACACTGGACGCATCAATCTCCTGCTAATGCCACTTGGGAAGACTTGCAGTCATTCAAGGCTCGTTTTCCTGCGTTTCCAGCTTGAGGACAAGCTGAATTTGAAGAGGGGGGATTTGTAAGGTCCAGGCTACTACAGAGTACAGAGGATTGCCAGCTAAGCAGGAGACAGTTTGATAATGTATAAATAGAAGAGTTGATTCCTCTTGTAACCATCTTTGACCAATTCTCATTCTGTTAGACTCTCTTAGACGATAGCAATAGATAGCCATTTCCCTGTAACTCCTTCTCCCCTTCTTCTGTTCTCTTCCATTTCGCCAGATTAATAAAGCAAGATCCTCACACAGTAGCGGGCCGCCGGTGCCCCCATAAGAGCGAGTGCGACTGCCCCACAATTCGAAAAGACCAGGAGACCAAGCTTATAAAAGAATTGAAAATGTTGAGATCGTGGAAGCACGTGTGGTGGAGAGGAGGCCTCTTGGGTCAATATTTGTTGATGAGTTGAGATTCAATCGATAAGGAAGTGGTTAAATATCGTATATGAGTCTCTCTAGATAATTTGAATTACTGGTTTGTATTTGAGGTTACATGTTCAACTCTTTATGAACCCCAATATAAATCGTTATCTTAAAAGCGCATTATATGGCTGGTCTATGCAAATTTCAAGCTCATGAATTGACATTTATTTGAGGAGCCTTGAGTCTAGTAATTGTGCATGTTTTTTTTTCAAACTTTGTATCTTGTGTGGTAATATATTTTCAATCTCGTGATTATTTTCGTTATCATGATTTTGCATATTATCCAAGATTTAAGAAGGCGCTAGGCATGTGTTGGGACTCTGCATAAAAGGCGCCTAGGCGTTTTAAGTAAAAATATCGATTTTAGTTGAAATATCAACTTTGTAAGATTTTTTAATTTAGTTAAATGTAAAATGATTAATAACTTAGCTAACACTCACCAACAAGCAAAATATGTTATGATTCCTATATTTAAGATGGTGAAGAGTATCGTAGAGGATGGGATCGACGGAGCTCGAGAATAACCTAAGAAGTCATTTCGGAAAGATTAAATACAAATTTTCTTAATCATTGGCCTGTCAGCGTGTTTTAGAGTATCTCACTTCGATTCACCACAACTCGTGCCAATAGGGTGGCAGTTCGGTTATGGATTACCGGTTAACCGGCCAGTTAAACCGATAACCGGCCGGATTATTCACTAACTGGTAACCGAAGTAACCTAACTTTGGTTGGTTATCGGAGGCTTGAAATGATTTGTGGACTTAAAAGTGGTTCGGTTAACCGATAACCGAGAGAACCGAGAAATCGAAACCTATTTCGATGAGTTTTCGGTAGGAGGGGTGGTTATTTCGGTTAATTGATAACCAGTCGATCGGTTATCGGTTATAACCGAACTGCCACCCCTACCTGCCAATTAATCGTGCCTAACTTCGTATGATAGTTGTATAGGCATTATGAATTACTAATTGTCTGCCTAAGATCTAGGTGAGACGTTTTGTCACCGCGTCTTCTTTAACCTTAATATTATCGATGTATCATACTATTGCCTATAAAACTGATCAATTTCTTGCAACAAATAATAGTGCAACATAGTAAATGTCTAGTAGCATAGTATACTCTATTTCCATTAACATGAATGGAGTGAATCCTGATTTCGTAATTAAACAATGAGGCACCAACCATGCTGGTGTTAAAAGTTACATGTTTCTTTGGGCATGAATAATCATGATACAAAACCTCATCCTCGAATTGTTTGTGATGAAGGAAAGTTGCCTTCTGGTTTCCATTCTCTTTTGGGCTGGGCTCATACAATAGTCTCCTTTTTAATGGGCTGCGGCCCCTGAGTTTATCTACGTAGGCTTGTATTCTTCATATGTGAGATTTTTTAGAAGTCCTAATTGGACTTTCTCAACGGCCAACACAGCCCAACATGGCAATATCCATAAATTAATTAATTAAAAAATAGATACGACAAATGCTCTCCTCGTCAACTACCTGCCTACCCAATTAGTAGGGGTGGGCATTGGGTGGGTTGGGTGGGTTTTGACCATAAAATGCACTCAACCGCGTTTAAACGGATTGATAATTTTTAACCCACCACCCACCCACATTTAGTCTCGGGTTGGGTCGGGCGGATGGTGGATGATTTGGGTGGGTTTGTGGGTTCACCCACATCACAATGTATATAATATAAAAGAGTCAACTTGACATGATAATAGGCGAAGAGAGTTATATGGGGAAACAAGAAGATGAAATAGGACGAAAAATGTCGAATTAGTTCTTAAAATGGATAGAAATTCTATGATGAAAGAGTTTTCTACAAATTGAGATGATTATCAGGTGCAAGGAACTAAGAAAAATAATTCCACAAAGGAAAGAGCAGTGATTTAGGCACAAGAATTAGAGGAAAAAATAAAGGGAAGAAGAGGGGATCGCTATTTGGAAGGTTGGCTTTGAGGTTTAAATTCCAGGAGCAGTCCTAGTTTATGTCTAACGTCTCCACTCTCCCCTCTCTAGCGCCGACGACTTTGATCTTTTTGCTGTTGGGTTGAGCGGGTCACCCGCGCACCCACCCACAACCCACCCACCACCCGGTGGATGGCTCCCAGCGCAACCCGTCACCCACCCATAAACCCACCCACTTAACGAAATTCGGGTCAAATGCGGGTGGGTCGACCCAAACCCGCGGATGATCCGCCCGCATGCCCAGCCCTACCAATTAGTACACCAAACCAAACGGAACGGAGGGGTAAACCGTAAAAGTGAAACACAGAGAGAGGAAGAAAATTTTCCGAAAGGAAAACAAAAATATCAGATTGAGAAAATGGCGAATCTGGCTAGCGGTACAAAGAATGCGCCCCCTTCCCTTCCGATCACTTCGGCATGTGTGATGTAGGTAAAGTCAGAGATTAGTCTCACTTCTATCCAGGACTCCATCCCTCTTCTCTCCTTCTTCCTTCCTTCCTTGCTCCCGCATCTCTGTCATTCTTCCGCTTTCCAGGGAAGAAGGGCCCCAAACGGGCAACAGCAATTATACAAAGGTTTCGGTTACAAAATCGAAAGAGTTGGGTTCAGCGAAATTCCGGCCATGTCTGACGCTCTCATCAATGGCCTCGCCGGGGCAGGCGGTGGAATCATCGCTCAGCTCATCACTTATCCTCTTCAAACCGTACGCCATCCTGATTACTCCTTTTCCTCCTCCGCCATCCATCCCTGTTCGGCCGGAATTGCCAGCTTAATCGGTTAATGGTAAAATGTCTCTTCTCCAGGTAAATACTCGGCAGCAAACGGAGCGGGGCGTGCAGAAGGAACAACAGAAGAAGACTGTCGGCACCATACAGCAAATGTGCCAGGTTGGAATTCCTTCTCAATTCTAAGCCATTTTTGTTAAGCCAATTCCTTTCCTTCTGATTTCCGGAGAATTTTAGGGTTTGGACTCGTTCGTGGTTTCTGTTTTCGTGTTGTGAATTTGGATCCGGCGTTGACTGGAATAGGAAGATAAAGTGGCCATGTATTGGTCTCTTTAGTCTTATTTTGGTCTGTTTGGAGGGTTATGTAGGTTGTGAGGCATGAAGGATGGGGGCGACTGTACGGAGGATTAACTCCATCAATTGTAGGAACTGCTGCATCCCAGGTGAGAATTCTGCTTTCCAGCTTACTAGTGATAGGGAGGCAATTCATTAGTTGTTCTGTTTTATGCCATTGTATTGTTTAGTTATGCAGATGAGTCGTTGATAAGGAGGTTGAAAGTTCCAGTGGAAATGATGCATGAGTTGTTGTGGTACAAATAGTTGATAAGTGTGAACTGATGTCGTGCTTTCTACATCGAAATTTTGGCTGGTGCTGTGAACAGTGCAATGAATGTGTTTGGAGTGGCCGATACTGATTACGTTTCATGATGCATGAGTTGTTGTGGTACAAGTAGTTGATAAGTGTGAACTGATGCCGTGCTTTCTGCATCGAATTTTATGCTGGTGCTGTCAACAGTACAATTGACAGTGTTTGGAGTGGCTGATGCTGATTATGTTTCATGATGCATGAGTTGTTGTGGTACAAGTAGTTGATAAGTGTGAACTGATGTCTCGCTTTCTACCTCAAAATTTATGCTGGTGCTGTCAACAGTGCAATTGACTGTGTTTGGAGTGGCTGATGCTGATCCCGTTTCATATTTGCCGTTAATATTGTTTCCAATGGCACTTGGTGTTCACTGTCGTCTATTATTGCAGAAGGTAGCATGCCCATGATGTCTTATTTTCATTGTAAAAATCTTAATGTAGACTGTCCTGGTGCATTTTGCTCAGTGGTTCCCAAGCCTAAAATGATCTTTTCTGATTCTTGCTTAGTTAGTGGTTTGAATCTTGGATAATTTTTGTTTCAATATAACTTGTTATTTAACCCATTAACTTGCTGTTGCTTCTTCAGTTGGGATTGCTTATATGCGTGTGTTTCATGCTTCAGGGTGTCTATTATTATTTCTATCAAATATTTAGGGACAGAGCTCAAGCTAAGGCACTTAAACGTCAGAGGAAAGGTTTTGGTGATGGATCCATTGGGATGTTTTCATCACTTGTGGTGGCTGCATTAGCTGGGTAATTTGCTTTTGTTTGTCGGTTCAACTGGCTTCAAGTCATTGTAATGTTTTTATGGACATTTCAGTTTTTATACCTTAAAAACAATATTCTTGTTGAGTTTTATTTTCTCACTATTATATGCAATTTAATCCTTTGGGTTTGATCATTATGTGCAGGTCCGTTAATGTGTTGATGACCAACCCTATCTGGGTGGTTGTTACACGAATGCAGGTAAACACAAGAGTTTCTAGTTTATCTATGAAATCAAATAGACTCTCTAGTCTTACATCTTAGCTTTATTTATCTTTTATAAAATGATGCAATGTTTCATTCAACTTCTCGAATTCTTACTTGACTTGTATTCTTATCTAACGTGTCCCGAGAAGCCATCCTGTTACACACAGATCCATGAATGCTTGTTTATTTTGCCCTATATTGAATTGTCGCCCGCCTAGTGATTATACTTTGTTACTCTTGTTACTTCTATAGTCTGAATCACTTCTGCTCTACAGACTCACAGAAAGGCTGCAAAGAAATCAGAACCTAGTAGCTCATCAGATGCTTCAGCTAAGCTTATAGTTCCAACTGATCCTCCTCCATTTGGAACTTTTAATGCGGTTTGTACATTTATTTTGCTCATCATCAGCCTTGTTGCTATTTGAATAAATAAAAAAATTGTACGTGCTGTGGTTCTTGTGTTCTTTGTGGCCTTTAGTAGTTTTTCTCATTCCTGCAGATTCAAGAAATCATTGATGAAGCTGGTATTCCAGGTTTCTGGAAAGGTGTATTACCAACACTAATCATGGTACGTTACTGTACACTCTTGAATCTGATCGGGATGGATTATCAATGATTATCCTATGTCTTGTTTATCAGGTGAGCAATCCTGCAATACAATTCATGATATATGAAACCCTGCTAAAGAAGTTGAAACAACGACGTGTGTTGCTTAACAAGGGTGGAAATGGAGTAACTGCTGCGGAGGTTTGCGTTGCATATATAGCTTGAGGCTTTGATCTCTTTCTCGGGTTGCTTTTCCCCTCACCCGCTTTGTATTGATTGCATGGACAGCACAGTAACAGTATCTCTGCTTCTGTCTGATTTTCATAGACATTTCTTTTCGGAGCATTGGCTAAACTGGGAGCTACTGTCGTAACCTATCCTCTTCTTGTTGTTAAGGTAAAAATGAAATGAGCTAACTCCGTGTATGCACATATCATCTGACACCAGTGTTTCTGTGTTTGAATATATTCTTTTTGGACAAGATCCATGGTTCGAAATATTAAGAAGTCAGGAAAGAACTATTTACTGGAGTATTAGGCAGCGAAGATCAAACCTCGTAATATGTTGCAACGGCATAATCCATTGTTGTATCGAGAAATATATATGTTTAATTTATATTCATCTTCGGACATCTTCTAAGTTGGGAATTGATTGTTTTTTGCAGTCACGTCTTCAAGCTAAACAAGTTACCACCGGAGATAAAAAGCATCACTATAAAGGTTTGAAGGATTCTGCATTGCTTGAGTTATATTCTTAAGTTTGCATGAGTCATATTGTTTTAGCAGTTGAAACCCTCTGCAAGCAAAGAACATTCCAACTTGATTGAATCTTTGTTCTGCCCTTCTCTCGCATTCAGGTACGGTAGATGCTATCCTGAAGATGATCCGCTATGAAGGTTTCCATGGTTTTTACAAAGGTATGAGCACGAAGATCTGTCAGAGCGTGTTAGCGGCTGCTGTGTTGTTCATGGTGAAGGAAGAACTCGTCAAGGGGGCCCGTTTCGTACTCACCGGAGGTGCTGCAAGTAAAGCACTGAAATCAAAGCATCCTTAACAGCTCCACTTTATTACATTCCCTCCTGCAATCTCTTCATGTTATGGTTTTCCTGAATCAAAATCCATACACCCAATTGTTAGGCTTTCGAAATTTGATAATAAAGATATACCTTGAGATTGTTTTATTTGTCATTACTGTTGACGCTCAAACAGCTTGGCTGCTATGGTTTAAAAGTGCTGTAATCTGCAAGCGGTTTGGTATTAATTAGGCCAAGTCCAATGCAAAACCTCCCAAATTTATTGATTGATCCCCATTTTTCCTTCTTTTGCTCCAATGCTTCAATTTTCATATTTGGGGATTTTCATTTTTCTAGTTTTTCCATTTACTTAAAAATGATAAATGTATTTATCGTAGCCTTAATATAATTTATTCATGTTAATTTTTGTATAGTTCGTCATCATTTTTAAATACAAATTTTTCGATAGAATTTTGTTAAATTCCGAGTCTGAATTCTTTTGAAAAAAAATTATGTTCCTAATTTGGGTTTACACACAACACTTGAAAATTATTGATCTAATTAAATTCCTAATTAAACCCCCAATTAACCCATAAAATCTTAAAAAGAAAAAAAAAAGCCACGTGGCGGGCTTTGGGGAGTCTCTATATTTGGGTATCCCCATCTCCAACCCCAAATTTGGGGTTCCATTTGCAGGATCCTCCATTTTTGAGACCCAATCCTCCCAATTGGACTATCTCCTCCTTCATTTTTACATATTCCTCCATAAATGGGGTGCCCATTGAAGTCAGCCTTAGAACTTGTGTATCTTTAATAATCCCAATTGAACTGAACTAGCAATTCACTAGTAAAACAGGCAAAATAGTTACAGTAGTTATTCTGTTCATTTGCAATGAATTCTTATTGACTAGGCACTATTTTAACCACACAAAAAAACTTGTTTTTCTTCCTCTTCTTCTTTACGTTGTTGGCTTTACGTTGCCTATTATCTATCGTCACCCAATACTAACTTGAATTTAATAACTTTTTATGATTTTTTTAATGAAATAGATTGAATCATTTTATGAGATGACACGAGCGATTCCATTACTTGTTAAGCACTGAACCATAAATAATTAATTTTTTTATTCCATGTCCAATCTATTTTGGAAAACAAAACAATAATTGAGTTTTCTAAAAAACACAAAATCTTCATTCTTGTTTACCGTTTACATGTTTGAGATCAAACGTTGATTCATTACATGATAGGTCTATTGAGTTGCTGAATCACTATTTGTCGCCCTAAAGTAAGTTTAATACGTGATTTATAATTTTTTTATAACCTATAAAATGACGGGTAATTTTAAAATTGCAACACAAATTTCAATGCTTGAACTATTTCATATAGAATTGCAGTATTGAATATGCAACATAGATGTAGAATTCTTTAATTAATATAAATTTTTAGAACTACTACGAAGCAATAATATTTTGTACAAACTATAGGTGACTGGTTCTCTAAAATTTTAGCCTGGTTAATTGCTAAACATTAAACCTCTTACTAATCTGGCGTGAATGGATTCGACAATAATGAGACGATATTGGGTTTAATGTGATGTTCATTTAGCCATTTTTGGATGTGTTGATCAATTTAAGGGCGTTAACATATAAATGAGTTATAATTAACCTCATTATACAATTTTTACTCTTTATAATAATTAATTTAATCTTAATATTTGTGACGTTTGAAATATTTTTATGTATGATTTAGAGATATACTTATTATTTGTGGCATCGGTGGTAGTTGGTTCAAATGTAGTATTTTATCATGTAGTCAAAATCAAATATTGGGTGCATTTATGATTGTTTTTTATCTTGGTGTTGCGAATAGGTAAAAACTTAATTATTAGAATGCATGTAACTATACGCAGGCACATGATCGAGCTAGCATGACACAGTTAGAGCACACCATGAAGACAATGTATATGGATCGGCCCTATACAAGTATGAATGCTTCATGGGTCGTACCTGGCTTAAACTTCAAGCGGTCGCGCGCAAGTGCGAGCACCACATAGTCTATATTGGTGCACTCATGTTTTATGGAGAAATGCGTCATTTGAGAGGAATAAGCGGTCATTTGTTCGCCAGGTTTCAAGTCCTCTGATTCACACAATCGATTGTGAATGGAGAAGAAGGATTTCGAACGCAAAATTGGATAAGTAATTGGGATGTTTCTAGGTTTTCTCAATTCCAGGCGGTGGGAAGAAAGAGGAAGGACAGGGGAGAGTGGTGAGAACAAAGCTTAGAGAGAGGGAGAGAGAGAGAGGGAGAGAGAGAGAGAGATGGAAGAACAAATGGGAAAACAAAGAGGATTATCGAGGACCCGCTGGGCAAGTGTAGCCATCACTGTCTCATCCAGCCTAATCCACACCTCTGTTGATATGACCTCAAGGATCTAAGCCCTTGAGAATGATTAACTTAGCGGTTGAAGGGTAATACATGCTGGCATTTCAAAGCAAACCCGTCCTTCGCCGACTAGAGAAGGAGTTCGCCGGATCGACCTTCTCTCCCTCCGCTAGAGGAAGAAGAGGCGAACTGTAGCAGCTTCATTCGATGGGGAGGTCGAGTTTGGGGGAGGCTGGGAGAAGAACGATGAGAGCTGGGGTTAGCAAAACGACGTTGTTGGTCTAAGTGAACAAAAGGAGGAAAAAAAAGTGGCCGAGAGATTCGAACGTTGGGTTCATTAAAAGGAATGGGGGCATAACCCAATGGGTAACTGGGGGAAATCTGTGTCTCATTTTCCAGCAAACGATGTTTTATTGTTTCCGCCAAACTGCCTCTTTTATTCCCCACGATTTTTTCCAACGATAATGAAATTGCAAGTGAACACATTTCTTACCATTTGTTTTTTTTTTGTCACACCAGAAAACAGAAAACAAAATAGCAAGTGAACGAGGCATAAAAGAGAGTGAGAGGACATATTTAAATTAAACGAGGGGGAAAATGAGGTAGTGTGAAATAATTGCACTTCTGCTTTGCTTAGTGGGTATTCTTGGCCTTGTTGAGTTTTGATTGATTTTAGGAGATGACATTATATTTGATAGCTTTTTTCCATTTCACTTAAGAGGTCGTTTGAAAGTCGCGATTGTTTTGTTGAGATTGTTACTATACATATATTGTTTAGAATGCATAATTTTTTATATTTTTTAGTAGAACCAATACATGGATTACATCTGTGATGTGACCGAAACTATCAATCAGAATAAGTGATTGTTAAATCTCAACTTTTAGTTGTGATCGTTGAGATAGTTGAGTTGAGATTGTTTTGTCTCAGCTTTTAGCTTATGTGACATACACAATGCATCTAATCCGACAATACATATATAATATTATACATGCATTCACAACAAAATATCTATTTAACAATCGCAACTTCCAAATGACCCCATAAAATCCTAAATCGCTATTATCATTTGGATGATTTTTTTTCTTAATACGATTATGGTAATTTATTAGATTTAAGGGTATTTGATCATGTCAATATTTTAGTGATTTTTTTTTATTTCAAGTTTGAATTGAAAGATCTTATGTACTGGCGGTTCGACCGTAAAACTTCACACCATAGGCTAAATCAATAGGTGATATTTAGCAATATGAAACGGTTGAACCACAGTTAAATTATGATTTCAGTATAAAATACTCTGCTACCAAATTTTTTTATACCATTGTAATAATTTGGTTCAAATAATTCTTTTACACTGGTGGGAACAAAAGTTTTAAGGCACATTTTGAACAATCTATTGCAAAACAGCATAAGTCAGTTAGTGATAATGAGAATATGCGATCTCATTCAACCCAAAAGATACTTTGCAACTTCTATATTTTAAAATAAATGTATGTTACTTATATCCTCGCTCATTCATCAACTTAATGAGTACTATATATTTCATGTAATATGATTTTCATAAGTTTTTTATTTATTGAATTATTTAATAAAAAAATATTTGCTGCATGAAAACTAGTACATTGTTGCTAGACATGTCTGCTATCAGAGAATAATTTTGAAAATCCATATACAACACATTGTCCAACCAACTATTAGCTACAATTTAGCATCATGTCTTATATATTTCAAATCAAATCAAGTAATAGATGACAATTAGTTATATTTTTTTCATTCAATAATTATAAGTAATGCTTATATTATATTTTCTCTTTTCATGGAGTTTTAAACACATTATGCATAGTTGGATCACTTTCAAAAATGTTATGTGCATAACTAAGTTATAAAACAATCATTTTGTGCATTTCAAATCCTCTATTATATATCTATTATTATATAGGGTTAATATTTTCGTATGGCCTGAACTTTGACCAAAATAAACATCCTGGCCAATCTTTTCGATCTATAACATCATGGCCCGAACTATACACCAAAATAAACAATTTGGCCAAATCCGACTTTTGACCGTTAACTTGGACGGTCAAACGCATTGACCGTTAGTCAACGCGCCACGTCACTGCCAACTCAGCAAGTTTAAATTAAAAAAAAAAATAATTTACACCTATTCCATTTTATTTCCTTTATCATTTTGACGGAAAAAAAAACAATTTTCTTGCACGACCCCCTGCCCTAAACCCCATTCTTCCCCTTCTTCGTCTCGTCTCCTCTCCTTTGTAGACAACACCATAAGCCCCTTTCCCCCAGGAAATTCCTTCACTAGCCGAGAACCCATTTGTGGCCTTCTCAAGCTCCACCGAGTGAAACCACTTCGCCCCGGAATTCGGCAGCACAACAGATTTCCAAATCTGGTGACGAATTCCTCATGGGAAGCCTCAGCGTGCTTCCTCTTCTTCCTTTTTCGACACAAAACCACAAACAACAACGCAGCAACGACAATACCAACAACACCACCGATTATCCCCAATACAAGAGCTGCAGCAGGTGAGGCCGGAGACGTCGGCCCTACAGGCGGAATCGAGCGGGGTGAGAGGGCCGACCCGCTGGATCCAATCGGCGGTGGTGATGACCCCGACGCAGCTGGAAGCGTTGGAGACGAACTGATTGGGGTCATTGAAGAAGAGAGGGACGAAAGAAGGGTCGATTGAGATGGCGGCGAGGTGGGTTCGGAAGTCGGCGAGGCAGGCGGTGGAGGCGTTGGCGGCGGGGAGCTGGAAGAGGGAGGTATCGCGGAGGTGTTGGGCGATTCCGATGCCGAAGAGGCTGAGTAAGGTCTGGCAGCAGTGGCGGCCGTCGGTTTGCTCGCAGAGAGATGTGTCTCATGGGATTGTGAGGACGTAGCTTAGATCGAACGAGCATCGTGGCGGGGAGGTGGGTCCGGAAGTCGGCGAGGCAGGCTGCGAAAGCGTTGAGAGGAGAGGAGACGAGACGAAGAAGGGGAAGAATGGGGTTTAGGGCAGGGGGTTGTGCGTTTTGGAGAAGAAAATTGTTTTTTTTTCCGTCAAAATGATAAAGGAAATAAAATGGAATAGGTGTAATTTTTTTTTTTAATTTAAACTTGCTGAGTTGCCAGTGACATGGCGCGTTGACTAACGGTCAACGCGTTTGACCGTCCAAGTTAACGGTCAAAAGTCGGATCTGGCCAAATTGTTTATTTTGGTGTATAGTTCGGGCCAAGATGTTATAGATCGAAAAGATTGGCCAGGATGTTTATTTTGGTCAAAGTTCAGGCCATACGAAAATATTAACCCTATTATATATCATATTTCTCGACAAAATTCTTTCGGTCAGTGGGTCGGGTCCTGTTCTAGTGTATTTGGAGACCAAATACAACATCCAAATCCTATTAGCAAACGAGACCTAAATGTGTCATGTTTCAGTAATTCGAGTGACCAAAATTGATATTAATTTTTTCTAGGGACTAAACATGACATGATCTGACAATCTCAGTGATCAAATGTGGCATTTACCCATGCTCTTTTTACATATATTTATCACACGGAACAATTTCGTAACTGATTTTCACGTTGACAAGGATCATCATTCCTTGATAGTCGAGATGCTTACTTTTATATGATTCAGATAGAATTTAGGATAAAAAAAACAAGGGCAATGCCTATTTTTTACCGAAACCTTTTCAAAATTCTTTTATTTTATCCAAACTTATTGAATTCCTAATAATTATCCAAACGTTAACTCTCCGTCAACTTTTCTGTTAATAATGTTGACTAAACATGACCATAATGAGTTGGCTACCCATGTTGCAGTCAGAATACTATCATTTACTATGTTTAATAAAAAATTATCAAAAAATTAATAAAAACAAAAAAGGATCCCACCCCTCACGTCTTCTCCCCTCCCCTCTCACTACTTCCCCCTCTGCCTCTCACTCCTACCCACTCCTCCAATCTCTTTCTTCGCAACCCTCTTCAGTTGCAGCGAACCCTCCACCCGCCCTCTTTCTCATCAATTTGGGCGTCGCCGTCGTTGCTGGGGCATATGGGGAAACCCCTCGTCGCCGTTGTCGGAATCGGAAGCCCAATCAGAGAAGGCTGCCGACTCCTCTTCATCTTCCTCCAATCCTCTTGCACCAGCACCAGTGTCAGCGTCAGTCCAAGCAATCCTCACGATCTCTGCTCCCTTCTGGCGCCCAACCCATCATCGAACTCGATTCCCCAAAACCCATCTTTTGATTTTTTGTTCTACCGATTCATAGATCTGGATTTCCAGTTTCGACGACGGGCTTGGGCGGCGACGTGTGGGGTTGGGCGTTGGGGTTAGTTTAATGGAAATAAGTTTTGTGGTGTGGAGGCTGATGCGGAGAATAGAGGAAGAATAAGCGATGGAGTTGCAGAGCTACTGGAGTTTTAAATTTCTAATTATTTTCTTTAGTGATATAAGAGATTTTTTTTCATTTCTGAGTGGACGCTGACATGGATGCATACGTGGAGTTCCGTTACGAAATAAATAACGATGACAGAACGAATGCCCAGACTTTGATCAATTATAATAAGTTTGGATAATAAATAGAATTTTGATAGGTTTGGGTAAAATAAAAGAATTTTGAAAAAATTTAAATAAAAAATAGATATTGTCAAGAAAAAACACTAAGGCCCTGTTCACTTCCATTTTCGTTTCCTGTTTTCTGTTTTCATGTCATAAATTTGGCAACCGAAACGAGAAAACTTGTTTACTTCTCATTCTGTTTTCTATTCGTTTCCAACTATGAAAACAGAAAGTGGCAACTTCCTGCTATTTTCGGAAACGACAAAATGTTGTTTTCACCTGTTTTCAACATCTGTTTTCTCAAAAACAGGAAACAGAAATGAAAGTAAACATGACCTATCAATTGCATTAGCTTGTTGTTTTTTACCGTTTAATTTTTTTCAGTGACGAGTATTGGCCAATGAGGTGATGCCACGTTGGCTGAACTAATTGCCGGCTATAATAGAAAAAGTTTTGCCCGCGGCAAACGACGTCGCTTCCGTTAGAACACCGGACAACAACAGCGGATTCCGGATGCCGGATCATTGACCACCATTTTACCATTCGACTAAGAGTAACAAAACAACAGCGCTGAGAAGGCTGCTCCCAAATCCTCCAAACGAAAAACCCTCAGTTAGAACTTAGAACAACCAGCGGCTATCATGGAGAAGAATTCAGAGCCGACGGCGAACAAGAACCAGAAGAAGGCCAATCTTCTAGATCACCACTCGATCAAGCACATTCTCGACGAATCCGTCTCCGAGGTGAGAAACAAAACCCTAATAATCCGCTCAGTTGGATTTCCATTGCTCCTGAATTCCTGACCCGATGTTAATCTTCCGTTCTCGTCCCCGTTGGGGGTGAATTCTGTAGATCGTTGCGAGTCGTGGATACGCTGAAGATGTCAGGATGAGCAATGTCAGGTTGTTGCTGGGGACTGTCATTATTGCCGTCGCTCTCGTGGCTCAGTTTTACAAGAAGAAGTTCCCCGAGAATAGAGACTTTTTGATCGGTTGCATCGTATTATATCCTTTTTTCGTTTGATCTAAAGATTCAGTAGCTGATTTCGCCTCAAAATTTTGTGTCGTCTGATTTTAATCGTAGAATTGTACTTCATGTGTCATTCCTGTGTATATGTTCCAACTCTCTTGAGTCTTGGGAATTGAATTCCTGGTTTGTTTTGGATGGCTAAGTTGTTGGATCCTTGACTAGGGCAAGTATATAGTCCTCAACGTGGTGTTGCAGCTGATCATATTCGTGAAGGAAAAGAACGCCATCTTGTTCACTTACCCTCCTCAGGTAAATCTTTCTTCTTTCTGGTATTAGAGATTGGTACTTGTGTTGAATTGTTTGCAATCAGAGCTTATGTTCCGAAGTATGGTTTGGTTGATTGCATTAGATGGCTTTGAAATGTTTAGCTGGCCTTTATGCTTCTGTATTTTGTTGTCTTCCATGTATTAGTAGATGCACACAACACTTTCAATTCTACATCTAGCTTTACTTCTCTGTGGAGCTATCCTTTAGCTCTTTCCCCATCTGCTGCGTTTCTGTGAACAGTTATTGTCTTTTTAGCTCTACTTTTTGTACTCCTTGAAGTACGTAGTCAACCTAGTTTCTCATTGCTTAATTGTCTTGTGTTACTTAGGATTCTATAGGGAGTTTGGTATCTTGTGCCCTTTTGTTGTACTTTTGTTATTGGCAGTTGGTCGAGACTGGTGATTGATTTCCCTGTGGTAGGATTCTGCGTCTTGCTGTTTGCCAAAGTGCTTATGGATCAATACAGTGTTGGATTAGATATATGATTCTTTGTGAAAAATTACGCCCGATGTGGACATCTTTCTTGGGTTTAGGCTATACATCCTTTAACCAATAGTTTTGCTTTAGTTCTGCACTTTACTAGGTGCAGTGAGTCCTTTGAAGCAGTAACTTGAATTAAACTTAATTTTAGTGTATTCATCTTTCAGACAATTAACTTCAAACTGCGTTGTTATAGAAAACTGCAGTCGTAGGTTGGCTAGACAAGATCGCTTAAACATTGTTGTTGTGGAAGAAACGTGCACATTGGACTGACAATGTATATTAGGTTGCTGATTTGAATGTTTGGAATGCAACCCGAAAGTGTAGTAATCTTAGACACTATATGATACGAAATTGAACTTAGATTGAAGCTGATGCTACTTCTCTTTGTGTAGGGATCTTACACAAGTACTGGTTTGATGATCACTTCGAAATTACCAAGATTCGCTGACGACTACACACTTACTATAGCAAGTGCTGATCCAAAGTCGATTTCTGCTGGGAAGACAGTGGACTTGACTAAAAGTGTTACAAAATGGTACGTCTCTGCTCTCTCTCTCTCTCTCTCTCTCTCTCTCTCTCTCTAACCTTTGCACCTATGTACTCTGCCTCATAGGCCATAGCTTTGGATCTTCGGGAAGCACAGTGCACTGCACAATCATAATGTTGTATCTGACCCTCATTTTGCAGGTTCACAAAGGATGGAGTTCTGGTGGAAGGCCTATTCTGGAAGGATGTGAACTCCCTATTAGACCAGTACTCGGGGGAAGCAAAGAAGAGCAAGTGATGATCTTTTTAAAATCTGATTACTTTGATGACCTAAGTGAAAAAGCATACATTAGCTCCAGCGGTATCATGCTCTGCTTTAGAACTACAACTTTCAAGCCTAGAGGACGAAATAGACTTTGAATTATCTGTTTGGACCATCCATTGTTACTCTCAGCTGAAGCAGTTCTGTCTTGAGAATCGTTTTCTCGCGCCATCTCGAATGAATGCCCTCTTTAGTGCTGCATGATCCAAATTGGTAGTCGTTTTGGTTGCTTGCAGTTGCAGCCTTGTAGGTGAAAACTCTGCTCCTAACATTTGAGTTCAATTATCGGAGGTCTTTTGTGTTGGGCTTGGGCCTTCAACTTATATAAGTGATGTGGATTCTTTTATGTTTTTATATTATGAGCTAGCCCAACTTCTCAGTACTGTGTCATGACTCAGGACTCATGAGTGACGACAGGTGTAATCCAACTACAAGAAGTCAGCGCCATGATATCGAGTCGTTGTGGAAAGGGCCCACATGAAGGAAGATATTTGTGTCGCTGAATTGGCGGGCCCAATGCTGGGCCCGTCTGTCCCTATCGGTCCCGTTAAGCACTCCCGGGCCTCACTGTCGCCGTCTCACAGAGTGACCATCTCCTCGCACCAATAATTCTATTCACTTGCAGTGCCCACTCTACACCCAATTCCAGCGCCTGTCGCTCTCGCTTACTATATATGGTCAGAAATTCATTCCTGCCGGTGGAGTGGCATGATTAATGAAGAGACGTAAAGGACTTTGTTGCCTATATATGGTAAACATAGTCTAACCGTCAATTATGGAAATTCGAGTGGTAAAAACAATGATGTGTACCGGAAAAGTTAGTCGCTGGGTGTTCTACCCTGATTCGCTGCTTAATTCTAATTCAACTATTTTGTACTATCTGCATATCAATTGAATTTTTTTTCGGTCTGATTGTCGATACGATACAATTTTATCAACAATGTTTAAAAACAAGAATCAATCCTGCCCATATAAGAGGGAGCTTTCAACAATGCTATGTGTGACCTCATCAAATCTGCCAAATGTAACGAACCCTAGAAATGGTACCGCTCTATAATTGCTCCATACGGTACGGATGCTTTTTACCTACCTTTTCTTTACCCACTTCAGTTCATGGTGCACCCTCAGCGTACGTTAGCACATCCTGCCCAACTGGGGCCGGCGTTCGGTCCACGGCCCAATCCGGAGGAAAAGTCGGCTCTTCCCGTGACGTGGTGATGGGGCCCACCACCAGCTTGCCCCGTTGACGTGGAATATGCAAGCAAATTGGTGCCTCCGGACTCGAAACCATTTTTAGACGAAAGCTTTAAATTCATAATCGCCTTCGCGTCCATCAGGACTACTATATAAACAGATTTCGCATCCTATCGTCTCTTGTTTCATTTCATTTTTTTGAAAGGCATCTGCGTATCCCTCCGTTTGCAGATTTGCGCTCATCGTCGTCGTCTCCGGCCGCTGTCAAATCGATCCTCCGCCTTCCCATCTGAAACTGCTACTTCTTTTGGATTTATAGCCCCTGGGACCGAGAATTGTGTTCGATTCCTAGGGTTTCGGTTTCGAATTCCGTCTTCGATTGGTTCGATTGTAACAAATCCACTCCACGAGATGTCTAATTCGAGGAGTCGAGAATGCGATGATGAACTTTCCGCCGGAGACGAGTTCGACGAGTCATCAAACTCGTCTTCGTCCATTTCCAGTGGCGTCGAGGCATCTGCAGCTGGATCTGATGCGGTTTCGCGGGGGAGAAGCGAGGTTGGCCTGACGGAGCGGTTGACGGAGATTCTTGTGGACGAAGGGGACGGGGATTTGCTGCTTCAACGAAGTGATCGTGAGGATGGGGTACTGCGGTGGCTACAGGCGCTCGATATGCAGGTTGTGGGCGCTTGTCGCGCTGATGAGAGGTTGAAGCCGCTGTTGAAATCGAATGCTTCGAGTGGCGTTGCCGAGGATAGGCTTCTGGCGCATCTGAGTCAGGTAGTATTGATTGGAATTTGACAGCAGCGGAAGGATGTCATTTCGTGGTTTCGTTGTGTTGGAATTGGGAATTGACGATTTGATTTTACCTACGTGACAGCACTTTGACGCCATGGAGGTCAGCATGCTTGCGAGGTGCTTTTGCATACCCCTTGTTTCGATCAGGGTTGGGAAGATTGACAAGCAAGGGAACCTATTCTACCCTACAGCTGCAAGGTAATTTTATTCCCATGGATGTCTGCTTGCTTGCTTGATGCTAAATGTGGATGTGGTGTCTGCATATGGGATATTATTTGAAGGTTAGGGTTCTAGAGAGGCTGTGATTATAAGCTGAAGCTGTTCTTTCGGCACCTCTGTCTGGGACGACGATCCGTTCCAATTTGGTTGTGTTTACCGTGTCCATTGCCATTATGGTTATATAATGAAGCAGTTTAGGTCTAAGGCCAAGTTTGGCGGTGCTTCCTTATTAACTCTGATTATGTAGTCTGTTATCAGGTTAATCGTCCAATTATTAATTCTATACTTTGGATTCTTTTCATATGTTAATTGAGCTATATTGATGTGTTCCCATCTGTGAATTACTGATAGAGTAGGGATTCATTGCACTCTTCTCTATCAAATTGTTTGTTAGTGTATCATATATTATGAAGTGCATTACTTGTATTGATTTACATCAAACGTGCCTTCAATATTCATCTGCAGGCCGCCAATTTAGACCATTCGGTATACTATTGTTCTGATCTTAAGGAGAATATCAATTTTCTTAACAGTTAACCTGTAAGTTCATATGTATATATGCATTTCTTGACGTACAAACATATAACAGGGATATGTTTTTTCATACTGCATTTCTTAGTAGTTCCAACTTCCGATGCAGGTCATTAATTGAAACCTGGCCTTTGTATTTGCACTTCATAAGTTTGTGATGCTTGGCAGTCATGAGGTTCATTACTTGTGTGATGGGCTGAGTGATTGGATCCTGCTATGACTAGATTTTATTCTTATAAATCAGTGCATCTTCTAGTTGTTTATTGTTTGTAGATAAGAGATACTGCCTTAGTCACTTGATACCCTAGCATGGCTTATTGTGTCTCATTTGTAAATGTGATTTCAAGTGTTGATGGCTTATCTAGAATTTTCACTTATGGTTTTGATATTTGATAAAGATGCCTAGAAATTTTCTGTCAGCGCATGCCTCCCATTGCCTTACTGTGCTGTTTTTCTATAGAATTGCGATTGCGTTATTTCCTCTATCCTATCTGTCGATATTTTTTCTTTAACAGACGCTTTGCAGAAGTGATGTGAGGATTTCCTTTTGTTTGCCTTAACTTGATGTTACTGTTGGAAGTAGTGTGAAATTTATGCATTCTAACTCATATCAACTGTAGCAATTTCAGGACTGTCTGTTTAATGTTATATGTGGTGAAATTGTTCATGCTTCCAAGTAAAATATCTTTTCACTTGTAGGTAAAGTGGGCGTGTTAATGATCTCTGAATAATGAGGAAGTAAAGGTAGTTTCATCTCCTATGTTAAATAATTATATGGCCTTTCCTGCCTTACTGATTGTTAACAAAACAATATGAGTGAATTGAATGTGAATTTGAAATTCATTATTTTCATAGAGAACTGTTCCTGATGGTTGGTTGTTTTCTTTTCTTGGTGTGTTCTGCTGTGATTTGATTTAGTGTAATTTCTGTTTGTTGATTAACATGTTTTAGTCTGTGCAAGAATTCAGTGGATAGTCTCAAGTGCAATCCGTACATTTATACGTTCTTCGTAATGCAATCTTTTTTTCGTTCTTTCCAAAACAATGCAAAATTACTTTGCGGAAACAAAAATGGAATTTTATGGCTTTGGCTCTCTTCCAGGATTGTTGGTGAGCTTATTAATTTATATGTGCATCCTGCCGGATGTTGAAATTTTAAAACTTCATCTTGGAGATCATAATCTCCGGCTTCTATACAGTCGTGCATGTGAATCATGGATTTGAGCCTAGACCACAAAATAGTGTTCTGATTTGGGAATGTTTTTCTCCATAAAAGCTTTCTTCTACCGGCAATTCACTATTTCATCTGTTCTTTTTTTGGTGAGAGTAAAAGAGGAAAAAGGCTGGATTTGCTTTTCTTAAGGTATCTTGGCGTTTCATGTGTACCATAATGGTGCACACCACTCTCTTATAGTCCGTTAGGTCCAAGACGGCTGTCTTCTGTGTGTTCTAGGAGTGGCCTTGCTCCTGTTACTCTTGCTGTATTTATTTTTCGCTTGTAATTTCACTGTTTGATACATTCTTCTATTTCCCCCCTCATTTCCAGAGGGAATTTGAGTCTTGCAGTCTTGCCAACGTCTTATTTGCGACTCTCGTTCATTGGGGATGATGGTAGCACTGAAAGAATATTTACCCTAAGTGGTGAATCACATGCTTCAGCTATCTTGGTTGAAGAAATCCCAGCAGACAGTTCAGGCCGGTCTTTCCAAATAAAAGTTGCTGGCGGTACAGATTTTTACTATTGGTGTGCTGAAAAATCAAAACTGTTGGGAGTCGAATTAATTGCCAAGGTATGCAGATGGATGTACCAATTCTCAGCTGAATGACTCCTATTAATGAACAATCTTGCCTTAAGCTTGTAGAGTTTTAGTCAAGAGATGTTAGTATAGATTTCAGACTCGATATATCAACATTGTTGGTAAACTTGTAAATACTGCTGTTGTTTTGTTATGATGCTAGTTGCTAACAACAAATTTTGTGTTTGCTTTTCTGATTAACAGATGAAAGATATTCTGAAGAGGAAGCCTTCCATAGCAGAATTAACTGGAATTAGCAACTGGCGCCTCGATTGCTTCGCAAACCACATTCGGTCATATCTCATGGGACATAGCAGCAAAGAATGTACGGCTGCTGCCCCGTTCACCTGCACTATGGATGACTCATCTTCAGTTTCTACAAGTTCCCAGTCATTGAAGCCCCAGCAGCGTTCCAGACACCTTGGTAGTGGGCAGCCGCCAAAGTCCAGCAACAGCCATTATCAAGGAAGCCTCAGTCCACGGTCAGGTTCCTTCAAGGATGGTCCAAGCAGAAGCTGCTTGTCTTCTTCTTTGAGACGGGAGAAGCTAAGACGCCATGTAGATAGCAGCTTGTCAGCACTCGACAATCTGGTAGTACGATTGCCATCGTCCATTGACTCCGCAAATTCAAAACCTGAAAATGGCAAGTCACCTGCCGAAATTGAAACTCCTCCTGTGGGGCCTTCAAGTCTTGCTGCATCACTTCAAAGCTCAACACTGCCACTACCTTCTCTAAACTCACCCGCCCTCTCACCATACTATTGCTGGCGTCCCCTAAGTGGATCCCAATACCCTTCAACAGAGTCTCGAGAAGTACCCTTCTCATCAATACAGACACCTTTGCTTCCACCTCTTTCTTCCTTGTTATCTGCCTCCTCCAGCTTGTTATCACCACTCCCGCATCTTGGCTTACCGGATGCTCCATCACTTGATTTCCCATCCTTGTTCCCTGAGCCATTTGTTCGGCTTCCTATTCCTGCTTCTCAGCATATCCCTACCTTCACCCCTTTGATATGCGACCCAATTGTTCACATTCCAGCCATGGACATTTGTTCCTCTGGTCCGGCCTACCTTGTGAGTGCTGGTCCTACCACCATCTCAGCATTTGCGAACCCAAGAATGACTTCGCGTGAAACAGAGGCAGCTCTGGAAACTGGGGCGAGGGAGACGCTTCGCTTGCTCATTAGTGGCTCGACCAGCACTAATCAGCAGCTAATGAATGTGTTGCCTGATCTGTACACCACCAGTGCTGATGATGGCAAGAAACCTGGAATACTTGTGGTTGGCAGCCGAGGACTCTACTCCGGGGCCAGGGACATTGATGCAATCGCTAGTAATATGGCCACCCTGGGCTTCATCTCCTTGTCACAGAGCGCAATGGGAGATGGCGTGGCAAGTGAACCGGATGATGCATGCGAGAACATCGATGTTTTGCAGAGAGAGTCGAATGGTATGGACGAATCATCATGTTCATGATACATTACGCGTTTGTTCAGTCCCTCTTTTGTTGTTGTGGTTTTGTAGTTGAGCTTATGCTTCTGGAAAAATGAAAAGTTATAGATGCATGTATATGGTATATGTGTGCAGCTGCGTTGGCGTATCCCAAGTGTAATTAGCTCCTCCTGAGCTTTTGGTTTGCCATTGTCGATTGTTGCAGTTTTTTTGTTGTTAGTAATGGACATTTCTGGAAGGTTTATATTATTCCATTTCATAGTATACGTATGCCAGTGTAGTCTAGCTTCTGGTTTGAACTTTGAAGGTGGATCTTTGATGGATGATTTCTAGCACGAGAGATCTTCCGAATCCAGTAGGAAGCTCCATTTACAGAGAAATTCAACGATATGCAAATTGCAAGCTTGTATTTGGTTGTTTTGTGAATATGTAATGACTGAGATTGAGGGGTGAGTGTTGTCCTAAACGCCGAGGCACCCGCTCCGTCTATCAGCGGTACTAGTGTTTGTGAGTTGTGACCGTATCAACGCTCTGCAGGAAAATCCTCGCTGGTTTTTAGCGGTATGCCATGCAATAGTTGAACTTCGATTGAATCATGATTTCAGTTCAAAATATTTTACTACGAACTTTTGGTATAATTTCTATTACGAAGAATTTATAGCCAGAGACAAGGAGACACCTGGTTGCTAGGGCCTGGGTCCGAGTTGGGTTTGTGGTTTGTGTATTTGTAAATATCTTGGCGACAAAATAAAAAAAACAAACTGCCAGTTTGTGCCCTAGCTCCTCTCGTGCCTTCCAACTGACGAGTCGGTTTCACTAAGCTGGACAACATATACTGATATTAAGTATTAACCCCACCACCAAAAAAAAAAAAAAAAAAAAAATGAAAGATTTCTCCGGCACACACCAGTTTTGTTTTTTCCTCACAACACAATCTATAGGAAGGTGTTCACTAGCTCGTCGGTTCGAGTGCACGATCAACGCAACTGAACGCACTTGTGAATTGGTTCTTTCAAGCACCATGTGTGCGCGACATCATTAGTCTGGTTGACTGCACTTGTAATGGTAGAATACACTATTTTATAAAGGGATCTATGTAATTTTACGAGTGAGATGGACGGAATTTGTATGATGGCAAAAATACGATATTTGGTAAGCAATCAGGTTTGCCAAAAAGTCATGCATTCAAACACAACTTGCACCTCGGAGTGTCAAGTAACTTTGTTTATAAGCTAACCATAATTTATCACCATGGTGTTTAATGAATCATATGAATATGTGGCTGAGCGGGACCAAACATGGAGGTTCAACTGCTTTAGCTCTTTGGGCCCTCCACGAGGATCTCCATTAAATGCCTCTGGGAACACTATAACGAGTCTCGGCGAGTGTCGAACACGGGATCTACCACTTCGCAAAAGTGAGTGCCAACTAAAGGTTTCACCGTTAGACTATGTGACCTTTGACCTTTACTTTTGCTTGAATTTACACAAATATAAACCTTGTATGGGCGTTTGGAAAAAAATCGAGCAATTTCGGCAAATATATTGTCTCTTTAATTATTCAACCTAAAATCTTGTAATAAGACAATTTATCCCACGAGGAACACGAAATACTCTAAACAATGTCACCTATACTAGAATCTTGGCTGTATTGGTTATGGTGGCTCGTCAACATAAGCACAACCTTCCATCTATCATTTATTTTTTCTTTTAAGAAACAAATAAGTAGTTGATTTAGTCGTAGGTTATGTAATTGTCTTCTATCAAGTATCAATAGAGTTTGTCCTTTTTTACCATAGCTTGTACAAGTCTATGATAAATTCGAGCAAAAAAGAAAAATAGGTTATTCACCATTCAAGTATGCGGGCTTTTACCAATGGGTCGACTAATTGTGTTATTTGACACACTTAATTCATATGCACACTTAATTATTTCGAGTTTGATACAAGTTTCGATTTGTTTCAATTTGGGCGAACTAGGTAAGCAAATGGATCTATTTGATTACAAATGATTGTATGCACAGAAATATTATATCGACTATCTAATCAAATGTTTCAACTCAATTCACACATTCAATGTTTGTGTTTCCACATTTCTTATTGTTTCTTAATAAAAACAATTACACAAGAATCGGATACCCAATATCATGGATCTTATTTCTACCCAAAAATAATATTACCTAATTTAATTTGGTCCATAATAAATTGAACTTTGAACAATACCCAAATTTTGGGTCGTGTTTGCCATCCTTAGCATAGTCTTTGAGCTTTCAATTCTAACTAAAATAACCGCATATGAGATAAAGTTGAATTAACATACATTTTTAAAGCTATTTTGAAAACATATCAATGAACTTCAATATTTAATAATTTGAATTAATAATAAACAAGAGAAAGATAACGAGATAAACTCTTGACTTATACGAAAGAAGAGATCGAACAAACGCTCCATCTTTTTTTGTGTTTGTGACACATATTTTCACTGGATAATTGATGGAGCAAATAAGTTTAATTAGGATCTTTGAAGTCCCTACTTTAAAAGACGTCATCATCATATTATATGTTGTTGCAAGTTGTAACACACCCTATGCTACCCTTATACTATGTTCCGGTCCAATTAACAAATACCTTACGCAGCCTCTCGTTCTAATTTCTGATAGCCAAAAACAATATTTAAATGAAAAAATGCTAATTATAACAGAGTGAAAAGTTCACATAATGACGACTTTAAGCCTACAGCTGGAGGATAATACTGCAATCTGCCCTCTAATCCTTTTCTAGGTTGTACTACGTGTCTATAATTCTTTAATCTCAATGCTAGAATCCTAGAGATAAATTGATATCCAGGTATGTATTTATTTATTTATTTATTTATTCCATTGGTATCTGTTTGTGCCTAGATACCCCCGAGCACCTCCGAGTCTTCACTTCACCCGGCGTCTGCCTACACACACACGCAACGAGGAGGGCACCTGGGCCCGTTAATCCTCCGACGCCCAAATTAGTTCTTTAGAGAGGGAAAGGTCTGAGAATAGGAATTTTTAGTAAGAGAGTCCAACCTGCGTAAATGCTACCAACTGCCCCTATTTATACTCACCGAACTCGAGGTTGATCTCCTCCACGTCACTGCCCCAATTTAATGCTCTGTGTCCTCTTTGTGAGACATCCAACCGCCTTGTCAGGCTTCTGACACGCGACAGGCGCCTGCAGGCAGTGGATCACCTGACAGCTGGTCTTCTCTTGGCTTTTAGTGTTTTGTCCTTTTGGGCCCTTCCTCTTGCTTGGGCCTAGTGGTCTTTATTGGAACCATTTTTTGGGCCTTGCCCCCCAATCCTACTTTTTGGGGGCCCAGACCATTAACTGTTGGGTAGTACCCCCAACAATTGCCCCCCAGTCAGGTGCTCATGGTTTAGCCCTTGAGCGCCTGGCTGGTTCTCTTGTCGCGGCCTTGAATCCTCTTCCTTCATAGACGCCTACTCTCTATTGGTGCCCCCTTTGTATTCTTATGCTTCTCGTGGTTTGTGGGCGCCCTTGCTGACCACTCCTAGCTTGTGGACGCCCAGCCTTTGTTGATGCTCCCTGTTTTGCGCGCTTCCTCTTTGTGATCCATGGGCGCCCCCTCATGGAGTTCATCGTGATGAATGTCCCTAACCCCACGTTTTGCTTGCCGGGGAAATTGAAATTTCGAATTAAAAGAAAATTCGAAATTGGGATTCTGGAAATTTCCAAAAAAGGAAAGGGTGGGGGAAGCTCAAAAGTCCGCCCGAGATATTGGCACGTGTGTTCGAAATTTGAATTTCGGGATTTTTTTTTTGGGGAAATGTGGGGGAAGCTGAAGAGCCCGCCCGTGGTGTTGACACGTGGTGCGCGGCGCGAGATTTGACTGGGATCTTTCTTCCCTTTAAATACCCCTCCCCCCTCTAGTTTCTGTCACTTTCTTCCATTTGACTTCTCTCTAAGATTTCGCTCTGACCTCTCTCTAGATTCTGCTCTGCCCTCTCTCTTGTCAGACTTTGCTTTTGTCATATTTCTTCCTTGCGTCCGTCCAAAATGTCGTCCCCACAACAAGACAAAGCTACTGGACAAGGCGCCCCGGGCGCAGGCGCATCTGGTGCGGGCGCTTCAGGCGCAGGCGCCTCTGGCGCAGGTGGTGAGGTAAGGCGTCCGACCCAAGGCGGTAAGGAGTCCTTTTTCGTTCGTTGGTTTTGTTGAGTTTATTCTAGTTACCTAGGGTAGGGCGTCACTTACCCCGCGTCCACGTTGCGTCGGTCGTTTGTTGGTTTAGAGGGGGCGCTTGCTTCGACATCTGCCGGACCATCAAGCTCCTCGGCACCCGGATTTCTGCCCGCGGACGGATCCTACAAGATCACCACATGGGAGAAGTGCTTTCCTCCGGACCATCTACCAGTGGAGACGGCCCATTTGCCCTTCGACGTGGCCGGGCCGAAGCATGGGTCGACGGTCACTCTGGCGCGCGTCCATGAGCTCGTCACCAGTCTGCAACTGCCGCGCGACTGGTGGTATGCGCCCCCTTCTCCTATCTCGCGAGTGGGCGTCCGCGGGCCCAAGTGGATCGAGGTGTACCAGGAGTACTTCCGATTCGGGCTGCGCTTCCCCCTCGACCATATTATGGAGGGGATTCTGACGACGTGCGGTTGTTCGTTAGGGCGCCTATCCCCCTCAGTCATTACCATAGTAATTCTATTCAAGTTGAGGTGTCGGGAGAACAATGTGGAGCCCACCTTTAACTTGTTTAGGTACTTTTTTAAGATGGCGCCCCTCGACAACTGTTTATCACTTCAGAAGCGGAAGAAGCGCCCGTACCACTTCGTGTCACGATGTCCCAAACTCAACCGTAAATGGTTCAACGGCTTCTTCTTTATGAAGGCGTATCGGGACTCGTTTTTTGAGAGTGGAGGCGCCTTCCTTAGGCAGTGGGAGTTGGGACATGTTGAGGAATTCAACTCGCCAGTGGTACTGTCCCAAGCAGAGAAAGAAGGCGCCCGCTTGATTTGTGCGGAGCGTGTGGACTTGCGTCCTGCGGAAAACCGCCCTCCCATTATTCAGGCGTATTATAATGATGGTCTGTAGGCGCCTGGGTGTTCTATATTCCTTTTGTTGTGCCTTCTTTGTACTTTAACTAGCTGTGTTCACCATTGTGCAGGATCGGATTACTCCAGCATCGCCAAGCTGATGAAAAGTCGGCTTGCTGCGATGGCGGCGGGATCGCCGCCTCCTGCTCGACAAGAGGCGCCCGAACGGCCGCCAACCAATCACAGGCGCCCACAGCTGCCCCGAAGAAGAAGAGGGCGGTGAAGGGAGGCGCCCTACGCGCGAAGACTGCCAGCGTTGCGTCTTCCGCCCAGGAGGAAGGTGAGGGGGCGCCTAACTCTGATCAAGCGGAGCAAGAAGGCAACTCCGCTGAAGAAGAGGAAGAGGAGCCTCTGCTCCGTCGGGGGAAGAGGGCTGGTTCCCCCTTAGCCTTTGCCAGCAAGAGAGCTGACAAAGGGAAGGGAAAAGTAGGCGCTGCTACCGCCGCCGGAGAGGAGGAGGAGGAGGAGGGCGCCCGATATCACCTTAACAAAGAGGGGCGCTATGTTGGCCCCGATGGGCGTCCTCCAATCTTTCAGCCGCGCCGGGCCGACGTTGGGCGCATTAACCTACCCTGTTCTCCGTTGGTGGCCGTCGACCGAGGCTGCGCAATGAGGTTGGCGATTGCGGCCGCCAAGTCATGGTAGGTTCCGTCCGAGGTGAACGGGGATCACCTCTTCTCTGAATTGGCCCAAGTGGGCGCCAAGGTATATGCTTTTCTACTTGCTTTTCTCGTGATTGTGGGAACGCTTTGTTACTTGTACAATTTGCTGATCTTTCTTATTTTGAGTGTGTAGATCCTTCTTTTTGCCAAAATAGTCGCCCGACACCTCAATGAGTCGAAACGAGAGGCGCTCGAGTCCTCTTCTGCTGCCCAGATGAAGCTTGATCTGGAAAACGCGACTGCACGCCGCGAGCAGTTTGCAAAGGAGTGCAAAGAGGCCCAGGTGAACGAGGCCATGGAGGTGTCGCGCCTTCAGGGCGCCCTTGAAGATGAGCGGAAGAAGTTGGCGGATCTCCAAGCGGAGAAGGATGCGTTGGCGCAGGAGGCTGGCGCCCAAGCCAGCGAAATAGACATCCTCAAGGAGGAGAAGAAGAGGCTGCAGGACGCCTGCAAGGAGACCAAGAAATCCTTGAAGGAGGCCCGAAAAGAAATTTCCGATTTGCGGCGCTCTTTGGACAACTTCGAGGAGTCGGAGGCTGGGAAGGGGATGTGCGCCAACGCTATTCTGACCGGCCTCGAAATTTTGAAGGTGAAACTGCAAAAGGATCACCCCGACCACACTTGGGATCTCACTGAGATGGCCGAGTACGTGATCGGCGAGTTGGAGACGCCCCGCGGAACAAGTGGGGCGCCCGAGCCTTCTACTCCGACATCACCTTCTCCGAGGGCGCCTTGTGCTGAAGATGCGAATTCTGGCGCGGAGTAGAGAGTGGGCGCATTGTTTCTATCTTTGTTGTTATGCTTCGTTTTTTATATATATATAAAGACGTTTCCTTCATTTGGCATCGCTTACTTGCTTTAAGTCATTCTTATGGGGGCGCAAAAAGTGGGGGCGCTTTGCGGGTATTGGGCGCAAAGTTGAGCACATTGGTGTTCCGTCTTAGGGCGCGATACTAGGGCGCTTTAACTGACTTCAACATTTGGGCGCGAGATTTGGGCGCTTTTGTGCGTAAGAAATGATAAGAACAAACACGAAGTCACTATTGAGGCGCTCGAAAATGGGCGCTTTGGACACAATACGGCGCTACCTTTTGGGCGCTTTAGTCACAACACAAACACACTTACATACTTGTCTTGACATAACCCAACACTTTCGACTACGTTAACCTTCTCCAGATATGGCGCCCGTAAAGTAAAGTCGCAGATTTTGAGCATTCCATGTCCTTTTCACCACTCGGCTATCAGTATGCTCTAACTTGAATGTGTTGGGTCCTACCACCTCCCTAACTCGATATGGGCCTTTCCATTTTGGTGCTAACTTCCCTTCGCGGGCATCCGGGCGAAAATCACGTTTGAGGACCAGGGCGCCTTCGGTGATCCCATGGGCACGCATCTTCTTTTTGTAGTACCGGGCCACCTGCCTCTTCATTTTTTCCAGGCGTATTGCCGCTACCTCCCTCACCTCGTCCACCAGGTCTAAGTCATTGGACCGTGCCTCGTCATTGCCATTTGGGTCGTACTGGGCAACGCGGTAACTTGGGGTATTGAGTTCCACGGGAATGACTGCATCGCTTCCGTAGGTGAGGGCGAAAGGTGTTTCTCCTGTGGCAGTTTTGTAGGTCGTGCGGTGCGCCCACAACACGCTTGGCAGTTCCTCCACCCATCTTCCCTTGGCGCCCGTCAACCGTGTGTGTAAGCCATGAAGAATGCTCTTGTTGGCTGCCTCCGCTTGACCTTTTGCCTGTGGGTAGGCCACCGAAGAGAAACGCAACACGACCTCGTTGTCATCACAGAACTCTACGAACTTCTTGCAGTCAAACTGTTTTCCATGATCTGTGACGATGGACTCAGTCAAGCCAAACCGAGTGAATATGTTCTTCCTGGTGAACTTGCGCACCTGGGCCTCTGTAACCGTGGCCAAGGGTTCCGCTTCTATCCACTTGGAAAATAGTCGACCGCCACTAATAAGTACTTCATTTGACCGGGCGCCTTGGGAAAAGGACCCAAGAGATCCATGCCCCACTGGGCAAATGGCCAGGCTCCTACGTTGCCTTGCATGGGCGCCGCCGGAATGTGGATGTCATTTGCATGGATTTGGCACTGGTGGCAGGCGCCCACGTGTGCCTTTGCATCTCGTCTCATTGTCGGCCAGTAAAATCCCTGTCGCAGCAATGTTTTCTCTAGACTTCGTGCACCCGCGTGCATGCCACAGGTTCCACCGTGTACCTCCTCGACAGCCCCCTGCTTTCCTCCTTGTCTAGACACCTTAAATAAGCCCCCGTATGGGATCTTTTATACAGTTTCCCTTTGATGATGGAGCATCGGGCCGCCTTCCGGCGGAGGCGCCAGGCTTCCTTCGGGTCGTCAGGCACCACGCCTTGGGTTAGGAATAGTACAATTGGTGCCATCCATCCGGAAGGGGCGCCCCCATTGGATAGGGTAGCGACCAGGTGTTCATTGGGTGCCTCTGAGGTGATTATGACCTTCCGTTCTTCCTCGAAGTCTACTGCCGTCGCTAGCTTAGATAAAGCGTATGCGTGGGCATTCTCTTCACGCGGGATGTGTATGAAAGAGATTTCTGCGAACCATACCCCCAGCTCTCGTACTCGTCGCACATACCCTTCCAGTGCTTCCTCCTTGACCTCGAAGACACCATTGAGTTGATTGACCACAAGGGCCGAGTCGGATCTGATCTGAACCTTGTGAGCGCCCAATTCCTTGACCATGTTCATGTCGGCGATCACCGCTTCGTATTCTGCGGCGTTGTTTGTTTTTAGCATTGCGAATCGCAGCGCCACTTCGTGCATCGCACCGCCTGGGCTTATCATTACGATGCCTGCCCCTGCGCCAGTGCGACTGGCAGCCCCATCCACTTGCACTTGCCAGCAGTCATTCGTGCCTTTCTCTGACTCTGCTATTCCCTCAGCGATGAAATCAGCCAAGACTTGTGCCTTTATCGCCGGGCGGGACGCATATCTGACGTCAAACTCACTTAGCTGAACCGCCCACTTGACGAGGCGCCCAACCACATCCTTTGACCCCAAAGTAGACTTCAGCGGCAAATTGGTGAGCACCAAAATGGTGTGCGCCTGAAAGTATGGCCTTAGCTTGGTCACCGCCATCACAACTGCCAAGGCAGCCTTCTCGATGGGTACATATCGCCTTTCATGAGTGACCATGGTGCGGCTGACGTAGTACACCGGCCTCTCCTCTCCAGAGTGGGCTTCCCTTGAGATGAGCACTACGCTTACTGAGACTTCCGATACGACGATATAAAGGTACAACGTCTCTCCTGCCTTGGGCGCCGTCATCACTGCAGGGGCGGCTAGGAGTTGCTTCAGCTCTTCAAATGCCGCATCGCACTCAGCAGTCCATTGAAAACGTACTGCCTTTTTGAGCGTCCGGAAGAAAGGGGCGGCCTTGTCCGCAGAACGGGGGATGAAGCGCCCCAGGGCCGCTAACCTTCCTGCCAAGCCTTGTACCTCCTTGGGCGTCTTTGGTGGGGCCAGTTGCAGGACGGCGTCCACTTGTTTTGGGTTGGCCTCGATGTCCCGTTCGGTGATCATGAATCCCAGGAACTTGCCTGCCTCAACGCCGAATACGCACTTAAGCGGGTTGAGGCGGAGCCTGTGCGCCCGCATAGCTTGGAACGTCTCCCGCAGGTTTTTCAGGTGATCTTCGCGTCTACGACTTTTGATTATCAAATCGTCCACGTAGGCTTCTACATTTCGACCAATTTGCTGACGGAAGACATTGTTGACCATCCTCTGGTACGTGGCGCCCGCGTTTTTGAGCCCAAACGCCATGACTCGATAGCAAAAGTTTCCGAAGGGCGTCATGAAGGCTGTCTTAGATCGGTCCTCCTCCACCATCGGAATCTGATGGTACCCCGAGAACATGTCTACAAAGCTCAACATTTCATGATATGCCGTAGAATCCACCAGTTGGTCTATTCGGGGCATCGGATAGGCGTCCGTTGGGCATGCCCTGTTGAGGCTCGTGTAGTCTACGCACATTCTCCAATCCCCTGATGGTTTCGGCATGAAGACCACATTCGATAGCCAAGTAACATAAGAGGTTTCCTCGACCAAGTTGGCGCCCATGAGCTTATCCACCTAGATCCTGAGTGCCGCCTCCTTTTCCGCCGATAAATTTCTCCGCTTCTGCTGCACGGGGCGTCTACCTTCTTCGACCGCCAGTCGATGCACGGCCGTTTCGGGGGTGACGCCCGACATTTCAAACGCACTCCAGGCAAAAAGCTCCGCGAACTCCTTTAGAAGGGTGATGATGCGTTCTTTCATTTTGTTGGGCGCTTCTGCCGATATTCTCACTTGCCTTTCCGGGCGACCCTCGTCTAGTGACACCATAAGCTACTTGTTGGCTGCCTCGGCTCGGGGCGCCTCTTCGGCCACGGTTTCCATCACGTTGACTGCCTCGGAACACCTCCGCTTCCGTCCTGCTTCTTTCACGTAACGCGGGGCGCCCCGCCCCCGGGCTACGCCTACACCTTGTGGAGCAATGAATTTCAAGGTTTGATGACAAGTAGAGGCCACACCATTGAATAAGGCCAGGAGAGGTCTTCCCAGGATCACATTGTATGGTGACGGGCAGTCCACTATTGATAGACCGTTAGTTACACATGTTTTTACCCCTGCTCTTACTCCGTTTGAGGTATTGATTCTCGTGTTTTAGGCCGATTTCACGCTAGGTTGTGCTTGTTTATGATATTTCAGGTCCTAGTACGTGAATGGAGGCTTGGGAGCGAGTTTGAGGTCGATTGGACAAGGATCGAACGCATGGCGAGGTTCTGAGGAAGTCGCACGGGCACACCCACAACCCGCACGGCCGTGCAAGTGACCAGTTTGGCCGTGCGGGATTGTGCGTGGGCACGCACGGGATTGTGCGTGGCCACGCACGGCCGTGCAAGTAACCAGTTTGGCCGTGCGGGATTGTGCGTGGGCACGCACGGGCAACCCATCACTATGCATGGCCGTGCAACATACAATCCTGGCCGTGCAAAGTGCAATCCTGGCCGTGCGAGATGGCTGAAGCTCGACTTAATGGTACGCCGCGTTTTGAGGTGCACGGCCAGAATGGTGATGTGCACGGCCGTGTACCCTGGCCGTGCGAGTCGGGAAAGTCTGGTTTTTAAGCGGATTCCGAGCCAAACAGAAGGGGATTCGAGTTTTTGAGAGACAGAGCGGTTCCTAGAGAGAGAAAGCGACGAACAAGAGCCTCCAAGTGCCCTAGATCGATCTTCAACACCATTGGAGCTTGGTCTGAGCTTGGAGAAGTGCCGATTCAACGTCCATGAGCAGAAATCCATCTTCACAGTATGATTTCCGCGTCTGATTCTGCTTTTGCTTCTCTCTCCATGGAGTAGTTCTCCCATTCATCTGGGTATGGGAAACCCTAGTTCTGTATGTTAGGTTTGATTGTATGAACCCAAGTATTGATTCTATGATATTGATTATATTCGATTGAGGTTTGAATGATTGAATGACATGAATCCTGATCAAATTCCTGTTGTTTCTGCTTTAACCTAGAATGATAATATCTGCCTAGGTTGATAGAGTATCCTTAATCGAAGGTAGTGAATTGGTGACTTTAGTCGAGGAGCCAATTCACTATTCTGTACCGGTTTTACTCCGGTAGTGGAGGTTTTGTACTTAGGGCCTCAATCTGTTTACTCCGGTGTAGGTTAGTTGCCAGCTAGAGACTCAGATTGAGAGGGTCTGAAGACCTTTAGTCGAGACTTCAGACTGTTTGAGAACCTTCCGCAGTATAACTTTCATAGAAATTGAACTTGGTATTTACAATTCGGCTTAACTGCAGTCTAGGGGGAACCATATCCGGGTGACCTCTCTTAACCTGAATACAACCGTTTAGTTGTTTTGTTTGCTTGTTAGTTTAGAACTTCACTAAAGTTTCATTGCTAGATAATACGAATTCACTGAGTAGTCATCACATCTAGGACCCGGGTTGACAATAAAACCCAAACCTGCTATACTACGCTTTAGGAAGTGGTTACACTTGGCCATTTTCTAGAGTGACAGTAACAGCGAGTCAAGTTTTTGGCGCCGTTGCCGGGGACGGCTAGGTTGTTGAAGAAAAGTGATTTCTGTTACTCTAGCTTTTCTTTTCGCTTTGTTTGCTTTGTCCCACTTGTGCCTTCACGGGTTTGCTTGCTTGAGTGTGTGCAGGTAGTGCATGACCCGTAGCCAGTCAGGAGGTTTACTGCCGTTGGATCCAGAGCTTGAACGCACTTGCCGCCAACTTAGGAGACAGCAGCGAGCTAGACTGGTTACGGGAGAGCGCATAGACGGCCACTTGAGCAGCGAATCCGAGGACGAGCGCGAGATGGAGGGCGAAGACATCCCACAACCGGGGAATGCCCGACAGGCTCCCCCGGTGAATCAGCATCCACCACCACCGCCGGGTCCCACCTTGGAGTACTACTACACTCCACGGATTGCTGACATCCGCCCGATCATCCTCTATCCACCCATCCCAGCAAACAACCTCGAGATCAAGCCATGCTGGATTCAACTCATCACATCATCTATCCAGTTCCATGGTTTGAATGATGAGGAAGCCCGGGCACACCTTTCCCGTTTTCTGCAGCTGACGAACGGGTTCAAGCTGAATGGTGTTCCGGATGATGCAATCCGCCTTCACCTCTTCCCCCATTCTCTGGCGGGGAATGCTAAGAGGTGGTTGGAGACCCAGCCCCCTTTGTCCATCACTTCTTGGGACGATCTGGCGGATAAGTTCGTGCACAGATATTATCCGGCATCGAAGACTACTGAGATTCAGCGGGAGATCACTCACTTCCGCCAAGAGCCAGATGAGTCCCTTCGTGATGCATGGGAGCGGTACATGGGATACTTCTGGCAGTGTCCCCATCATGGCTTCAGCGATGCTTTCACAGTGGGGAACTTCTACAGTGCCCTCACCCCAGACAGCCAGAGGGTGATCGAGTCTCTATGCCCAGGAGGGGATATTCTCACTAAGACTCCACCCGAGCTGAACCAGATGATCAGTACCTTGGCTGCCCGTGATCATTCCTGGGGGCAGAGCAGCAGAGGCAGACATTCCCGGGACCGTGGTGTGCATGCTATGGAGGCCAGCTCTGGGTTGGAGCAGCAGGTGGCTGAGTTGGTGCAGACATTGAAGCAGCCCAACAGTCTCCTACCGGGCCGAGGTGTAGCTCCGCCTCCAGTCGCTCAGTGTCAGTGGTGTGAGAGTCCGAACCATCTGGTGGAGGACTGCCAGGCTATGCGGGAGTCCTCTACTCCCCAAGAACAGTTGGCCTTCATCGCCAATGCTCGGCGCCTCGATCCATACAGTAACACCTACAATGAGGGATGGCGCCAGCATCCCAACTTCGCCTGGAGCAACAACACCAATAAACCACCTGGTTTCCCAGCACCAGCAGGTAGTTTTCCGCAGAGGCAGCCCTTCCAGGCTAGGCCGGGGTCACCACCACAGAAGCAGCCCCAGCGCCAATTTGCTCCGCCTCCGGCAGCCGAAGCTCCAGATAATCAGATGGCTGAGCTGAAGAACATTTTGGCAGCATTCATGACCACCAGCCAGGCAAGTATCACGAGGATGGATCAGACCATAGCTTCACTGGAGGCAGGCCAGAGAACCCTGGAGGCAGGCCAGAGAAACCAGGGTGCCATTCTGCAAGATTTGCAGAACCAGGTTGGCGCCATAGCTCGCCAGATTACTACTCGGGCCCCGGGGACTCTACCTGCCACCACCATCCCTAATCCACGGGACCCGCACGAGCAGCTGGGTGTCGTTTTCACCAGGAGCGGCAGGCCTACATCAGCTGATCCTGCCCCGACCAGGCAGGAGGAACCACTACCTGCTTCAGCACTTCCAGCCGGTGATGCAGAAGTGCGGGTGGAGAAGGAAGCCCCTGCTCCCAAGCCACAACCAGTGGTGAAGGAGCACGTACCCCAGCTTCCCTTCCCCACTCGCCTTCACAAAGACAAGCTGGAGACTGAGTTTGCCAATTTTATGACAATGTTGAAGCAGCTCAACATCAGCGTACCATTTGTGGAGGCACTGTCGAAGATGCCCAAGTACGCTAAGTTCATGAAAGATCTCTGCACCAACAAGAAGAAACTTGGGGATCTCTCGACAGTGCTGCTGAGCGAGGAATGTTCTGTCATCCTGCAGAACAAGCTGCCCGAAAAGCGCAAGGATCCAGGGAGTTTTACTATCCCTCTTACTATTGGCAGCATGCATGTAGGAAAGTCCTTGGCGGACCTAGGAGCTAGCATTAATGTCATGCCATATAAATTGTTCAAAAAGCTAGACCTAGGTGAACTTAGCCCTACTAGGATGAGCATTCAGCTAGCTGATCGTTCTGTGGTGCATCCTAGGGGTATCATAGAAGATTTGCTTGTTAATGTGGGTACATTCACATATCCTATTGATTTTGTTATTCTGGATATAAATGATGATGTGGATGTGCCCTTTATTCTGGGTAGATCATTTCTTGCCACCGCCAAGGCACTGATTGATGTGCATGATGGTAAACTGATCTTGCGTGCTGGAAATGAACATGCTATTTTTCCTGTGACTGAGTTTGATCATTGTGCTATGATTTATGTATCGCCTGTGCATGCTATTTCTGATCAGGTACACGAGCCTGTCGTGTATCCTTCTGCACCTCTCATTTTGCAGGACCCGCCTATCATTCCTTCGCCGCCACTCCATCCAGTCTCGCCTCCGAACAAAAAGCTCAAGGAGGAGTGGCGGCCGAAGCCGCAGGTGGCTAAGCCTGCACGGAAGAAAGGTGGAGACCACTATGAGCTGGTCCCACCCCCTGCACCACGACCACCCTGGCCATCCGAGTACTCACTCGCCTGCATCTTGCCGGATGGCCAGGTCGAGCTGACCAATGCTGGTGGCTGCACCCGTCGGGTGCATGGCCACCACCTGAAGCTGTACCTCAAGAGCGATGTGGATCCGCTCTTGGAGGTACCTGTTCCTGCACCTTGCTGAGTATCCACCATGGGCGTCCAGCTAAAAGACGATAAAGAAGCACTTGTGGGGAGGCAACCCCACCACGGTTTGACTTTCTTTCTTATGTTTCGAGTCGGATTGCGATTTGGTTTGGTTTTGGTTTGTTTCCTTTGTTCTGGATGATGTCTTATTGGGCTGACATTGGACCTAACATATTCTGGTTGAGCTCTTCTGCTGTGCTGTGTTCCCGACTGGTCCATTTCCAGTCTTCTGCAGTCCGTGCACACCGGTAACTTCGTTCCCCTTTCCTTCCCTCTTCTCCATTGAGGGCAATGTCGATCTTAAGTGTGGGGGGGATGTTTATCTTTTGACTGCATTAGATCTGTTTGTGTGCTTGGAGCCTAGTCCACTGTCCAAATTTTTAAATTTGAGGGCTCCAAGTACGTGTTCCTTGCAATTGCCTGCTCAGTATGCTTTGAATTGACAGTCTCTGTAGTGGTTTGCAACCTAGGGAGGTAATGTGGCACTATGGAGGCTGTTGATGCATTTAAGAAGTCTCATTTCTTCTTCATAGTGTGTTGGTTGATTGAGTGAATTAGTGATCTTAGGACCCTTGAATTGTGTGGTGTTGTGGACTCTCTGCCTGTCATGGACTCTTGTATCATGTGTTGAAAATAACAGGTGCTCGAAAATGTGCTTTAAAATGACGTCTCCCGTGCGAATAGGGCGAAAGTGTGTAAGGGGAGACGGGAATCTGTTCCCAATTTCCACCTACTATCTCCAGCCCCCTTACATGTCTTTCCCCCGCACGAGGCTCGAGACAACTTCTCCTGGCATGGCCGGTAAGAGCCGGGCTCCCGCAAAACCTTTGCTAGGTGGGAGCCCTCGTTTTCAGCAAAAACAGGTTGGAACCCTTGAAAAAAAGGGAAAAACAGAAAAACAAGCAAAAAGAAGAAAGAAAAGGGGTTCCAACCATCTCCAAAAAGAAAATCGAGCACCTTGAAAAATGTGAGTCCATGATCTTTTGTTTTTGAGAGTCTCCTCATCCACGATTCATTTGTCCTCTGTTCACTATTTGCCATGATGCTGACTCGAGACTAGTGCTCTCGCCGAAGAAGCTATGAGATGACTTGTGCGACGGTTGACCTCGTAAGTTGCTAAATGATCTAGGAAGTCCTCTACCTACGATCGAGGTTGTTTGTTGCTACAGAGGTCTGGAGAGTTGCATTGGTTTGAGTTAGGTTTGCTTGGGGACAAACAAACGGTTAAGTGTGGGGGAGTTTGATAGACCGTTAGTTACACATGTTTTTACCCCTGCTCTTACTCCGTTTGAGGTATTTATTCTCGTGTTTTAGGCCGATTTCACGCTAGGTTGTGCTTGTTTATGATATTTCAGGTCCTAGTACGTGAATGGAGGCTTGGGAGCGAGTTTGAGGTCGATTGGACAAGGATCGAACGCATGGCGAGGTTCTGAGGAAGTCGCACGGGCACACCCACAACCCGCACGGCCGTGCAAGTGACCAGTTTGGCCGTGCGGGATTGTGCGTGGGCACGCACGGGATTGTGCGTGGCCACGCACGGCCGTGCAAGTAACCAGTTTGGCCGTGCGGGATTGTGCGTGGGCACGCACGGGCAACCCATCACTATGCATGGCCGTGCAACATACAATCCTGGTCGTGCGGGATTGTGCGTGGCCACGCACGGGCAAAAGTGAAATCCGCACGGCCGTGCAAAGTGCAATCCTGGCCGTGCGAGATGGCTGAAGCTCGACTTAATGGTACGCCGCGTTTTGAGGTGCACGGCCAGAATGGTGATGTGCACGGCCGTGCACCCTGGCCGTGCTAGTCGGGAAAGTCTGGTTTTTAAGCGGATTCCGAGCCAAACAGAAGGGGATTCGAGTTTTTGAGAGACAGAGCGGTTCCTAGAGAGAGAAAGCGACGAACAAGAGCCTCCAAGTGCCCTAGATCGATCTTCAACACCATTGGAGCTTGGTTTGAGCTTGGAGAAGTGCCGATTCAACGTCCAGGAGCAGAAATCCATCTTCACAGTATGATTTCCGCGTCTGATTCTGCTTTTGCTTCTCTCTCCATGGAGTAGTTCTCCCATTCATCTGGGTATGGGAAACCCTAGTTCTGTATGTTAGGTTTGATTGTATGAACCCAAGTATTGATTCTATGATATTGATTATATTCGATTGAGGTTTGAATGATTGAATGGCATGAATCCTGATCAAATTCCTGTTGTTTCTGCTTTAACCTAGAATGATAATATCTGCCTAGGTTGATAGAGTATCCTTAATCGAAGGTAGTGAATTGGTGACTTTAGTCGAGGAGCCAATTCACTATTCTGTACCGGTTTTACTCTGGTAGTGGAGGTTTTGTACTTAGGGCCTCAATCTGTTTACTCCGGTGTAGGTTAGTCGCCAGCTAGAGACTCAGATTGAGAGGGTCTGAAGACCTTTAGTCGAGACTTCAGACTGTTTGAGAACCTTCCGCAGTATAACTTTCATAGAAATTGAACTTGGTAATTACAATTCGGCTTAACTGCAGTCTAGGGGGAACCATATCCGGGTGACCTCTCATAACCTGAATACAACCGTTTAGTTGTTTTGTTTGCTTGTTAGTTTAGAACTTCACTAAAGTTTCATTGCTAGATAATACGAATTCACTGTGTAGTCATCACATCTAGGACCCGGGTTGACAATAAAACCCAAACCCGCTATACTACGCTTTAGGAAGTGGTTACACTTGGCCATTTTCTAGAGTGACAGTAACAGCGAGTCAACTATTCCGAAATCGATGGCACACGTCACCCTTTGATCCCCATCTCCCAAGGTGACCGGCAAGCGCACTCGCCCTATCACTCTAGCCGGCGCCCCTGAAAAGCCAACCAACACCGACTCGGATGGTCTGATGAGCTCTGACGATAGTTGCATGCGAACCACTGTATCCTTGAACAACACATCCATCGAACTTCCGGTATCTACGAGCATTCTCCTCACTTGGCACCCCGCCACCACTCCTTGTATTTCTAGGGCGTCCATGGACGGGAGCATGCACGCTTCCTCTGGTGCCTTGTTGAAACTGATATCGATTGCCTCTTGCACGTCTGTCGATGCTGCTCTCAGGTGGCGGTTCGCTTCTATTTTCTCCCTCAAGTCCACCATCCCCGAAATTGCCTCAATGGTCAGGTGCACACGTTCGGGCGCGTTTGCCTGGTCGAGGTCATACGGTGGGGGCGGCAGCTCTTCCCTTGCTTTTTCCACGCCGGCCACGCAGGCCCAGTGCACTCTCTCCTCGGGCTTCTTGACAAAGTCATTAAGCATCCCCCTGTCGGCCAGGCCCTGCAACTAGGGATGGCAAAAATATCCATAACCGTGGATATCCGCCCGAATCCGGCCTAATCGGGTAGGGTAAAATCCGAACCCGAAGGACATTTAGTGGGTACGGGTAAAACTCGAACCCGAATATTGCGGGTAATGGATGGGCATGAGTTTCTAACTATCCAACCCGAACCCGCCCGACTATACGCATGCATATGTATTTTGTCTAGAAGTAATTATTATTTTTCTCTAACATATTTTATATTTAGCATATAAATATAATATTTTCATGAAATTGTGTTGTTTTAATTAATTTTCTTCATTCTAGTGAACTATTGTCGTACCTTTTCTTTTACGTAATGTGAGAACACGTGTGAATGTTAACATATTGGTTGGAGTTATGAAGAGAAATTATTATCCATGGATAACCGTGGATACCCGAAACCCGAACGGGTATGGGCATGGTTTTAATTTTCTACTCGTTTCACATATGGGTATGGGTATGGGTAAAACCCGAACTACTTTGGGTAGGGTAACGGATATACACTATCCGTCCCCGACCCGACCCATTGCCATCCCTACCTGCAACTCAGTCTTCAACTGATAACAGTCGGCTGTATGGTGTCCCACCTCCCGGTGGAAGTCACAATATCGATCCAGGTTCCGCTCGTTGGGCTGTCCTCTCATGGGGCCCGGCCACCTGATATGATACTCCTTCTCCTTGACGTGTTGGAGTATGTTTTTCAGCGTATCAGTATACTCAGCAAAGGATCTCGATCCTCTGGGCGTCCGGCGTCCATCCTTCTGGGCGGGGGGGGGGGGGGGGGATTCGCGGGCGCGTACCCCGAACCGCTCGGAATGTGCGGCCTCCTTGCCATCTCTACCTCTTTCCCCTTCGTCTTCCGCCTGTCGGCCCTCCTGGCTGCCAACGTTTCTTCGAGCATGATGACCTTCTGTACCCTGTGGTCTAGATCTTCAGTGCACACAACGTCTCTTTTTGCCAGCGACCTGCACAATTCCTCGCTGGTGGTGCATTCGTTCAGGCATACTCCCAACACCGAAGGCTGCGCATCTTTCACTGCCAAGGCCACGGACAGCCACCTCTCATAGAACTCCCTCAAAACCTCTCCCTCTCTTTGCTTGATCTTGAACAGGGCGCCTATGGTCAGGGTGCGACGCTTCCTGCTGGCGAACTTCGCAAGGAACATCTATGCGAATTGCTCAAAGCACTCAATGCGCCCCTCCTCAATCTAGTAATACCAATCGAGAACTACGCGAAAGTTGACGGAAATACTTTGCATAGGGTGGCGTCTGTACTGTCGTATAGCTGCATTTTGGTGAAGTAACCATTGAGGTGGTCCTCTAGATCAGCAGTCCCATCATAAGTGGGGAGCGGGAGAATGTTGGTCCCCGCAGGCTCCATTAGTATATTACGTGCCAAAGGTTGTCTCACGGGACCGTGACGGGATAGGCGCCCCAAAATTCCTCCATTCCATCCCCCTACGTCCGGCCCTTCGCACTTTCGTGGGTGCCACTGACTGGGACGCCTCTGGTACCCCGACTCGCTTTCTGTCTCCGCCATCCTTTCTCTTTTCTTCGTCGGGCTGGGCGTCAACCCCCCGCCTCTTTTCAGTGCGTCGATCTCCCTTCGAAGCGCCTCAATCGCCCCGTCTTGGTCTTTAATGATTTTAAACAGTTCTTTCTTCGTCACCGAGGCGCCTTCCGACCCTCGGAACATGCCATCACTTTCCTCCCCTTCCTCCGTCTCGGGTGCCAATCCCCTCAATCGCTCCGACTGGTCTTCCGTAATCTCCTCTCCTTCTCTTTCACCATTCATTGACGTTTCCTCACTCATGATTCTCGGTTATATTCCCCTATATGGCGCGCCAATTGTTTGTGCCTAGATACCCCCGAGCACCTCCGAGTCTTCACTTCACCCGGCGCCTGCCTACACACACACGCAACGAGGAGGGCGCCTGGGCCCGTTAATCCTCCGACGCCCAAGTTAGTTCTTTAGAGAGGGAAAGGTCTGAGAATAGGAATTTTTAGTAAGAGAGTCCAACCTGCGTAAATGCTACCAACTGCCCCTATTTATACTCACCGAACTCGAGGTTGATCTCCTCCACGTCACTGCCCCAATTTAATGCTCTGTGTCCTCTTTGTGAGACATCCAACTGCCTTGTCAGGCTTCTGACACGCGACAGGCGCCTGCAGGCAGTGGACCACCTGACAGCTGATCTTCTCTTGACTTTTAGTGTTTTGTCCTTTTTGTCCTTTCCTAACAGCTGATCTTCTCTTGACTTTTAGTGTTTTGTCCTCTTTGTGAGACATCCAACCGCCTTGTCAGGCTTCTGACACGCGACAGGCGCCTGCAGGCAGTGGACCACCTGACAGCTGATCTTGTCTTGGCTTTTAGTGTTTTGTCCTTTTGGACCACCTGACACGCCTTGCTTGAGCCTAGTGGTCTTTATTGGAACCATTTTTTGGGCCTTGCCCCCAATCCTACTTTATGGGGGCCCAGACCATTAACTGTTGGGTAGTACCCCCAATAGTATCTATGTATATAGAGTACTGCTCAAGGGTTCAAAGACATCTACTTTAACAACCATCGATTAATTACTTAATTGGATCGTTTCTCATATACCACTAGGAATATATTTTTTACAAAAAGATTATTATTTTTTAATATAATAAGATAATTAGTTTTTGTGCACTTAGCTTTTATTCTTCAAAAATTGTATATTTTGAAAATAATTGAGCATGTAGAATCTCTGAAAAGAAATTACATTACACAACTCGTTAAATCACTGCATAGTTGTTTTATATGATTGACTACGAGGATGAAAAGAGTATCCTATTCAAAATTGGTACTAACTATTAAAAGTAACATGATTAATGGGTAAGGCCGAGCCGACTACAGTAAAATTGATCAAGAAAAATAATTGTTCACGCGACAACCCTATTTAATAAATAAGTGGGGGCGTATTAACTGTCCGCTCTCAGATTTGACAGTAAGGGGCAGAGTAGGACAATCACTCATTCTTAAAACCAATATGCGTAAGACCAAAGAGGGGCGGAAAAAGGTGGTGGGGGAAAGCTCTTCATTATAATTAGTTAGAATGAGATTCCAACTCAAAAGAGTTACTCTTTGGAGAGAACAGTACGAACGATGAAAGTTGTAAGCTGTGTTCCGTGGGGGGGGGGGGGGGGGGGTGGTATTGTCTTTCTCTAAGGTAGTATCAGTCGGGCCCCCAATTAGCAGTGTCCATGAAACCGTACCGTACCGGCGGTTCAACCACGAAATACCAGTATCGGAGGCTAAACCGGTAGGCGGTATTTACCGGCATAACGGTTGAACTACGGTTAAACCACGATTTTACCATAAAATACCCTACCGCTGACTTTCCCGGTACTATGTCCGGTACGGTTTCATGGACCATGCCAATTAGATAGCCACGAGGATAAGTTAGAATTATGATACAAGAGAGATGTTTCTCCATGACAACCCTGTTAACACGGTCTCATAGCTTGTTTGAACAAATAGTTAGGGAGGATGAAAAATCATAATGCCTCAATTACACACATCCCAAAAAATAAACCACACAATTCATCATCTGCACTTTACCAATATATCATATTGTATGGACACGAAGACTGAACCATACTAATACTAAAAGCGATAATAAGCCACGCCATCAAACACACTAAACCATCACTCCAATTTGATGTAATCAAAAGTCTTCATCCATCAATCTTAAGAATACATCAACTAAAAACAAAACAAAACATAGATATTATTATCAACGATATATAGGCTTGATTAGATGAGACTAGTCAAGTTTTGGAGCACATTAACTATTGATAAATATATTTGCAACTAATCTAGAAAACCCTTACATGTACGGTAATAAATAAAAATTATTTGTATTCTCTATTGTCTTCTCTCCTGATATTATTTTTCTGGGAGACAGAAAAATAAATAAATAAATAAATAAAATTACAAGTGGCTTACTTAACCGTTAGAGTGAAACTTACTGCGATCGATTAATAAGCATTCGCCAATTAAATCACGCCACGTAGGAACCTTATGTTATTCAAAGTTCAAACCCAGGGGCATCAAAGTCCATTTGTCGTCTTCCCTCCCTCTTTAATATTTTTTGTTGGTTGAAAATAACTTTTAATTTTAATTTTATTTTTCGAGGCACCTACTTCAGCTCTCTCTGCTACATTTCCCATTTGTTGCATAATAATTTTAGTTTATTGCCTTGAAATTTAGTTTCCTTCCTTGGCCATTGCCATAACTAGGGTCCCCGTCCCTTCCGCTTGTGCGGCTGACCTCGATCAATCCCTGCCTAGTTTCATCCACTATAAACTGTTACCCAACTGTCGCCGTCTGTTTTTTTTCTTCTTCTCCGCCGCAGCCGCAGCCGCAGCCGCATCCCCCGCCGTCTTCCTCCGACATCTCTCCGCTTTTCCCCATCACTTCACTCGGTTGACCCCAATTCATCGATCTGGATATGGGTTTCCTGCTGGTTTCAATTAATTGTTTCTCGCCGGCGAATAATCGATAAGGGTTCCCCTATTTCTCGCCTTCTCGATTGTTCCACCGGAGAAAGGGTGCCTTTCTTTTTCTTCTTTGGGGGTTGGTCTTCTTTTCTAAATCTTGTTTTGGTTTTGGTAGTTCTGAGCTCGTCCAGCTGTGGAAATTTGTGGGTTTCGGGAGATTCGGATTGGGTTCTTTCTCAATTTGCCCAATTTGATTGGGATTCGATGGAGCAGCTCAGGCTCGCTTTTATAGAAAGTTCGGATTTTGCTGGATTTCCATGTCTGTCTGTTTTCGAAAATATTCATTTCTCTTGAGTGACGAAGATTAAAATAAATAGGCATCCATCCCATTCACTACTCGCATCTGTGTCCAGAGACAGAGTATCGGTTTTGATCTTGCAGAGGAACTGTAAAAAAAAAAAAAAAACAGCCGATTTTTTTCTTCTCTTCTGAGATGGAGGATAATAGGAACGACGGGAAAGTCAACAGAGGGAGCAGCTGCAGCCCGAGCGGCGGCGGCGGTGGCGGCGTGTATATGGCCGACGCCGTTCTAGGCTGCGTGATGCCGTACATCCACGACGCGCGTGACAGGGACGCGGTGTCGCTGGTCTGCCGGCGGTGGTACGAGCTGGACGCTCAGACCCGTAAACACGTTACGATTGCCCTCTGCTACACGACGAGCCCAGATCGGCTCCGCCGGCGGTTCAAGCACCTCGAGTCCCTGAAGCTGAAGGGGAAGCCCCGGGCGGCCATGTTCAATTTGATACCGGAAAATTGGGGCGGGTATGTTACCCCATGGTTGAAAGAAATCGCAGAGTCGTTTACCTGCTTGAAATCGGTTCACTTCAGGCGGATGATTGTTAAGGATTCGGATCTGGAGCTTCTCGCCAGGTCTCGTGGGAAGGCCTTGCAGCACTTGAAGCTCGACAAGTGCTCTGATTTCTCTACCGATGGGCTTCTTCAGGTGACTCGATTGTGCAAGTAAGTGAGATTTTTTCCCTTTTCCATTTTCCGTTGGGTGTTTGGTACAGTTCATTGCAACACATAGGAATGTTTTTCGCTTTCATTTACGCTTTTTGGGAATGTAAGTTCTGCTGCTGTGCTTCATTTTTATGTGTGTATTCGTTTCTTTTCCTTAATGGGATATAAGTCTCCGTATGCATATTTATGGCTGGGAACGCTTATGTAAATGGAAACCTCTGCTTTGTTTTCTAGTTGTTTTGACCATTTAGAATCTGGGTTTATTCTTTGCTAGTTTGATGTCTTCTCTGCTTGTGGTTGGTGGCCTTTGGGGTTGGTAAGAAGCTCTCATGGATTTCATCAGCAAAATGAGCTATATTCTGTTGCAGAAAGAGATCTGCCTTTTGTGCCCTTGTTGGTTATGGTTGTTTCCCTAGATAGCAGTCAAAGCTTTGTACATTTGCCATGTTGCAGGGAAAGATTAGATTTACTTTTGAGAAAAAATGCAGTGGAACTGCCTTACATAATTGAACACCAGATTGCAGATTAATTCTGACGTGTTTTGGGTCTTATAGGGTCTCTCAGCTAGAAGTTTTAGGCTGTATTCTGACCTTTTGCCTTTAATTGGAAACTGAGCAATTGTAGTTTGGTTGTCAATGAATTAGCTAGTCTGTCTGTCACATCTTTAGTAAGATTTCTCTGTTTGATCGCAATGAGGTTGCTGGTTCTAACAGGAAATTCAGTTTAGTGATTCAGAATTTGTACGGTGATTGATCATTACTGTATTTTCTATAGAATCTTTCTTCTCCTTCAAATTCTTTTATGTGCCAATGGTGGCACACAAGTATGTGCTTAGTACGACAGTAAATTAGAGCATCTTGTTTCTGTTCTCATTTTAAACTGAAGCATATCGATTTTGACACTCTTATTTCTTGAGTTGCTCTACTTTCATGTTTTTGACACTGTGTATAGTATGTTAAGTGTCATATTCTCATTCATGGCGGTTCTCTGTCGCTTACAGGCAATTGAGGACTTTGTTTTTGGAAGAGAGTATTATCTTGGAGAAAGATGGTGACTGGCTACATGAGCTTGCTACACAAAATACTGTTCTTGAGACTCTTAACTTCTACATGATAGACCTCACCAAACTAAGGGTTGAAGACCTTGAACTCATAGCCAAAAACTGTAGATCCTTGATCTCTGTAAAGATGAATGATTGTGAGATCCTAGATCTCATTGGCTTCTTTCGAGCTGCAACTTCTTTGGAAGAATTTTGTGGTGGCTCCTTTTCTGATTTACCTGAAGATGATGTACCAGACAGGTACTCTGCTGTAACTTTCCCCCCTAAACTATGCCGGTTAGGTCTAACCTACATGGGAAAGAAAGAAATGGCCATAGTTTTTCCATTTGCTCCCATTCTCAAAAGGTTGGATCTCCTCTACGCATTGCTTGACACAGAGGATCACTGTCTTTTGATTCAAAAGTGCACCAATCTAGAAATCCTTGAGGTATGGCCACTCTTGTATATCCCTTAATTATTGCTAATGACTTTCATCATGTTTTTCTCATACCAGTGCATCTTGTGTTTGTGTTTGTTTCTTCAGACAGTTTTCTTAACCTTGTCTACTAGTTCAATTTGTTCCATATACTCTGTACTAGTGATTTGTCCTTTATTCTTTCTTGTCTCTGTTAATCTCACATGGACCAAAGGGCTTAGGTTATAGATGAGCAAAAACTTTTTAAATGCCAAGAAACATCAATTTCATTTCTCTTCTCCTGAGTAAATGCCTAGAAATCAGTGTGTCAAATTGTGTTCAGTTTTACCCATCAACTTACATACCTGTACAATGTGGTTTTATGACAGCTTGTTATACTTTTTATACGGTTTTGTTTTAAATCTGTAATATACTTTGAACCACTAGCCTCACTGATTTGATATCCAGTATGATTTCATAGTCCATGCTAGAAATAGAAATATTCTTGAATTAAAAATAAGGTTTTGGGATTTGGGTGCCAAAGAAGATGGCTCTTAATCAATGCAGCTGCTATTTGTATGTGCGCAGACAAGAAATGTGATTGGAGATAGAGGGTTGGAAGTTCTTGCAAGGAGTTGTAAGAAACTAAAGAGGCTCAGAATCGAGCGTGGTGCAGATGACCAAGGACCAGAGGATGAAGAAGGTGTGGTTTCACAAAGGGGACTGATTGCTCTCTCCCAGGGCTGCCTAGAACTCGAGTACTTGGCTGTGTATGTCTCTGACATCTCAAATGAAGCTCTCGAGTCACTTGGCACCTACTCAAAGAACCTCAATGACTTCCGCCTGGTCCTTCTGGATAGAGAGGAGAGAATAGCTGATTTGCCACTCGACAACGGAGTTCGGGCACTATTGAGAGGCTGTGACAAGCTAAGGAGATTCGGTCTATATCTCAGACAAGGTGGGTTGACCGATTTGGGGATGAGCTATGTTGGGCAGTACAGCACAAACGTGACGTGGATGCTTCTGGGTTACGTCGGGAATAGTGATGAGGGTCTTCTGGCTTTCTCCCGCGGATGCCCTAGCCTGCAGAAGCTTGAGATGAGGGGATGCTGCTTCAGTGAGGGTGCACTGGCTAGAGCTGTACTCCAACTGGGTTCCCTTAGGTACTTGTGGGTGCAGGGTTACCGAGCATCACAGACTGGAAGGGACCTTCTAGCAATGACTCGCCCTTTCTGGAACATCGAGCTGATTCCTCCGAGGAAAATAGTTGTCCCGAGTCAGGATGGAGAAACTGTGATCATGCATCCTGCACAAATACTTGCTTACTACTCTCTTGCGGGACCGAGATTGGATTTTCCTGATACCGTTATCCCCTTGGACCCAGGAAGCTAGCTTTGGTTTTCAAGTTGTTGTATATTAGAGATATGAGTCAGCATCCAGTGTCTATAGTTTCATCCCTGCTTTCCTGTTTCTATTTTGATCAGTTGTTTATCATCCTTTTTTCTTGTCTGTCTGGTTTTAGAACTTTAGCTGCTCTGGGTTTGTGGAGAGACACACCCTTCTGTCTGTACTAATAAGGCCTTGCTCTTTATGTGTTTATGGAGTTTGTGTGTAATTGTGGGAGTAAACGAGCACTTTAAATTGTATTTCATAGTTGTTACTGAGACAAAAGATCAGAATCTGGAGCTTGATGAAATTATATCAGATATGATGCCATGGGGCTTGCTTTTGGTTCCACTTGTTTTGTTTGTGCCGTATTTTGACAATGACATGAACTTTCATTTACAATACGTGATTTTGCCTGAACTTTCGAATAAGACTGTCAGTTCGAATACTGAATCAAATGAATAAATTTGGCTCGAATTTTGTGTTGATCGTTAGTATTGACCGTCAATTAATCGTTTCTCCCATGTGTAACTACGAATTGGTTTCCATGTCATTTATTGATTTTGAAAAATAATTGCAGAAAAATAAAAAACTAAAAAACAATTTTCCATACCACCCCTTATTCTTCTATTGCCGAGGGCCATTAACAACCAGAAAGGACACTACCCTTGAATATGTTCTACTTCTTCATTTTGAATCTCAATTTCATCCAATGGGGGGAAATGTCATATGCAATTGGGCTGGGCCTTCGATATAAAGCCCAAACTGAATTGGCAGCTGATTTTGGTAGAAAGTTGATTTTTATTATTGAACAGAGAAAGAAGGAACACCGAAACCCAAAAGGCCCAATCCGCGGGCCGCTTTTTGTTCTATCTATCGGAATCGGATGATTTTCTCTTTAATTTGGACGTAAGGTTTTGATTCCTTTTCTTTTGTGTTCATCTCTTTGCTTTTTTCCCTGCTTATTGAGGCCACCTTTACACAGTCGAGATTATCTTGTCTGGGCTGAAAACAGGAGCTACGATTGCGAAGGATCAACGAACAGATCGCCTTTTTTTGCAATTAACAAAAATATCATTAAGATCTTGTCCTTGCTATATCCATGTTCAATGTGTACTATTAAATGCTTTTTAATCTTGGGGTTTAATTTGTGGGTTCTTTTTCAACATGAGAAAAAAAGGAAATGGGGATGGGAATAAAACTATAAAAGGTGGAGGATAGATAGATAGGTACAAGGCATCATGCTCAAACAAACACGGTTTTATTGGGTGGTTAAGGCCAAAAAGAAGGAATCAAACGATGTGTTTTTTTTTATGTTGAATAGATTACTCCACGAATTGCCTCTTGTTCTCTACATTATAAGAGAACTTCATGCGTAATCATGGTCGTCATGTTATAATTAGTCACATCGTCTTTGTAGTTATTAACAAACGGACATCTTTCCAGTAATTGTATAAGTTGAATATGGGTTTATCATGTTACACATACTGCTAACGTGTGCAACTTGACTACACCGCAATATCGTAACGACTCCAAATTTAGATATGTCATGTTTGTACATGCATGTAACTCCCCCTGGTATCGTGCAATGTAGTGCAAACTTGTCACTACTTCAAAGTTCAAACACGTTTTGAGCTATTTTCAGTATTGATAAAGCAACGCACTATAAATTGGTAATTGTTCAGACACAATATTCGAAAACAAAAACGTTTATGGACGTGAAAGATATGGCAGAAAATAAAGTTTGGGTGACGTCAGTAATAATTATAATGCCCTTCTTTTCCCATTCTCCGTGACGTATGCCATGCAACTTGGAGTCCGGCTGGCGGCTGCTGCTCCTTTGCATACCAATAAGCAATATTATCATTAAATACCAAATAGATTTAACTCAAATAAAGCGAAAAAAGTTTGTTTAAATGTTAGCTGCTACTTAAGATTTTTTAAGTCGAGACCTTCAAATTGAATATCAGTGATAGTATCACTAAATTAAATCTTTGTTAAGAAATAAACTTGAGTTCAATAAGTTAGCTCTGCTTACGAACACTTACAAATACTTAGTTTTGATTAAAATTAAATAAATCTTCGGCTTTGATATATCAATATCTTCAAAAACGAATTTGTAAAGTATATATGGCTTGAAATTAAAGATGTGTCTTTTATACGGTTGATAAGTTAACATTCGAGGGAACTGTTGATTATTAACAAAGATTTTCATAAGTTTTTGTAAAAAGCAAAACAAAACATTATACATTTAGAAAATAAATGATGGACGTGAAATATTTTCAAAATTTTCCATTTCATTAAATATGATGAACATACGTGTAAAATAAAGAGTATGTAAAACTGCAAAAGGTTTAGAGAAATAAAGCATATCCGTGTTAGCATATTCTTAATAACTTTCCTTTTCACCAATCGGTAAAAAATATAGTTAAAAGAGAGACAAAGACTGACGCATCAATCAATCAAAGATTTGTTGGTTACTTGTGGACATATTCATTACGTATGTATATATATATGTATCGATCGATAAGTAACCAAAATTTTTATTTTGAATTTCTACGAAATTGAAGTAGTTTTAGACGTATGTGTAGCTTGTCGTTGTTATATGATAAAAGAACGATTTTCCAATAATAATACTGATGATGAATTGATGATGATGGTTTTATACTTTTATTAGCTAGGTAGCAAGAAATATTGGTGCATCAAGAAAGAAAGGAAGCCCACAAAGTGCCCAAAAGCAGTAGGGGTGTTCAAATAGTTTGGTTACCATGGTAACCATTTTAACCAGTACTATTTGGATAATTTGGTTTTATTTATTTGGATAATTGGTTTGGTTTTGTTAAAGTTTTTTGCTTGTTTGGTTTAGGTGGTTTGGTTTGGTTTCAGACACTCCTAACCAGTCAAACCAAATTAACCAGTTAAATAATTAGTCATATATCTAACATATATTATATACACATACTTAATACTTTGCATAACCACTCAAGAGTTAACGTTCATCCCTTTTAGACTCATAAAATATAAAGCTCAATATTGCTCATATTGTGTATATTTGTATATGTAAAATGTAGACCACAACATATGGACGCCTAATTTAGATAAATTTCATACATTATGATGGATGAAAATTTGAAAGGAAGGTCATTTCCAGCCTATGATAATTGCTAAGAGACTAAGTCAATTTACACGAACACAACAATTCATTTACCCATTTGCGTTGTCATAAATTTTTGTTAGGTGAATACTTCTATACTAATCGTAAGATAATTGTCTTAGTTGCATGTATTTTTGGTAAGGGTAAACTATAACTACGTGTTGATTTTTATGTTTTATTCATTATATAAATTGTGAATTGTTGCATTAACCGGAAATTTTTCATCGTCAATGATAATGTGATTTTATATTGGTTAATCTGGTTAACCAATTAACCAAACCGATTAAACTTTAGTTTGGTTAATTTGGTTGTTGTATTAGTTTGGACGGTTTGGTTATAATATTGTATTCCATGGTTAATAAAAATTTAGCCTTATTTGATTTGGTTATAACCATGGTAACCATTTGAACACCCCTAAAAAGCAGGTTACAAATTTTTTAAAAAAGTGACAAACTAGTGACGCTACACCATTATGTGCTGTTGTTTTTATCTCCTTTTTTTAATGAACTTCGTCGGCATTCTTGATAATCATTACCAGAATAAGAATGAACTCAAAATCAGAGCAGTGTGTGTTGCCGACCTCTCATGAATGAGGTGTTTCTCTACGAATCCATGTTAACATAATCAAGGTATTCATGGATTTAATTCATGGATTGATAATTTTATAAATTTATTAATTGGATTAAATGGATCTGGATTGTATTCTTAGAATCAAGTAGTAGCTAAACTTTGGGCCAATACAATTTTTTTTTAAAAGTTTAGATACTAAATCTAAAAAACAAATCACTATTTTTATCTCTATTTTATATCTTACCATTTGATATCTAATCTAAAAAATAAGATTTAGATATCAAATGGTAAGATATAAAATAGAGATAAAAATAGTGATTTTCCAATAATTTATGAATTCACCAATTCATTTAAATGTGAAGTAAATTGATTGAAATTTTTTATTGATGAATTGAATTAATCTATATCTATCTGTTTGAACCTAACTGAGTGTAGGAGTGAGGTTCGGGGAAGAATGTGGGTCAAGAAGAACACAAGAGGGGAAAATCCTTCAGAAAGATGGGAAAGTTGAGAACCAAAGAGTTGAAGTTTTGGAGAGAGAAGTTGATAGCATAGAGATAGAATGTGAAAAATGCGATCCCCTCACCCACCGGAGTAAATGTCATATTTATAGGCTACATGGTGGTGGGTGAGTGGGTGGCTTACAAGATGGTACAATGACATGACCACTGACATGTCAGGGATTTAGACCATCCCTCTACCTAGGACGTGTCAGGGGTTTGCCTATGACTGTGTCTAGGACCTTGATGTGACCTTCCATGACGCCTTCTGCGGCTCTTTGGTCCGGTCAGCGCCTGGTCTCTGCACTCGCGAGCGTAGCTTTGCACTTATCGCGCCCCAGGTCTTCGCGCTGGGGCGCCATCGGTGGTGTCGCGCCATGCTGTGTCCCTTGTGGCACGCGGTCCGAAGTGTCTCTTTGGCGCGGGGCTGGTCCGAGTCATGTGCCCAACAATTGCCCCCCAACAGGGGGTGTTTCTCGAATACCTCCTGTTGAGATTTTCGCTCGGTAGGCTCGGACCCATGTGTTTTGAAGTTGTTATGATCACGCGATCTTCACGGGATTCCTTACCCGGCATGCGCGCTACTTTGAGACGAGAGTGGGTTTCTGAGCTATTCCCTTGATTTCCGAGTTCCAGCGCGAACAACTTGGGGTTGCGCGATATCCGTGGATGGGATTTTTCGGATACCCCGCGAGGTTTCCCTGGATGGCGTCTGCGCGATCTGCGTTTGGTCTTTTTTCTCCTTCACTGGCGTGCTATCTGAGCTATTCCCTTGATTTCAGGATTCCCTGCGTGGCTATTTGTCTCCAGCGCGATCAACTTGGGGTTACCCGATATCCGTGGATGGGATTTTTTCGGATTCTCCGCGAGGTTTCCCTGGATGGCGTCTGCGCGATCTGCGCTTGGTCTTTTTTCTCCTTCACTGGTATGCTATGCCCCCCAGGCGTTGCGCGACACTGGTGGCGTCAACGGCTAGTGTCTATGTTTGTTATGATTGCCTGGATTTTGGGGTCGGCCACGTGTCATCGTGTGATTGGGCGGTTTTGGCGGCCGTTTCGATTTTCGAAAATCTCTGACAGTTATGACTCTCGATGTCCTTTAACCTTTCAAATTCTCACCAGCAACTATAAATGGGTGCCTGTTTTCGGGGATTTGCATTTTCGACGTTTTGCTCCCATTGAGTTTACCTTGCTCTTTCTTCCTCCTCTCCTTTGCTTCTTTTCTCCGAGATTCTTCTCCTACTTCTACAGCCTCGATTCTTCTTGGAGTGCAGCGATGTCTAGCACCAACGTCAACGAGACTGAGGCAGTGCAAGTCAAAGAAGGTAATCTTCATTCTTTCTCTCCTGTTTCTTCTGATCCCTCGTTGGATCTGGCCGACTCTGGCAACGGTGGCGGCGACGACGTTGGGGACGACGGCGGGTTCCGGCGACATCGTCACTTGACGTCGAGTCGGAAAGGAACGTCGGAGGTTCCGAGGACGATGTGGACGAGGATGGGGTCGCATCTGCCAGTGGGCGAGTTGGCGCGGGTGGTCGCGGAGTGCTGATCATCCGGCGAGGTGGTGAGAGGCCAAATGTGCAACCCGAGCCTCGTTATATTGCGCGGGTCACCGAAGCGGTGGCTCACTTGGGGTTCCGGGGTATCGGCGCGAGCTACACCATCCTGGACTGGGCGGAAATGTGGGGCGATGAACCGGCACCGAATAGTAACTTGCTGCGCGGGCCGGATCACGCCTCGGTATACACCCGCGAGGATGTCGAGGAGATTGTGCGCGGCCTGGGACTGCCCCCCAGCTGGGAGTACGCGGTTCCGTCAAGGCGCAGCATGATTGGAAACTGGCCCCCAGGTTGGTTCGGGGTGTACACGGAGTATTGGGTGATGGGGTTTAAATTCCCCATCGACCCACTACTCTGTGCGCTTTATCAGCGCCTTAACTGTTCGATCGGGAGGCTTTCTCCGTCAGTGGTGATGCACGCGAGCTGCCTCTGTCTCCCGTGCAAAAGGCTCAAGATCGCGCCCACTTACGGCCTCTTTCGTCAGATATACAAGATTAAGGAGCCCACTCGGAAGAGCGACTGTCTGTCGATCAAGCGCCGCGACAAGAGGTCCGACGGGTTTGTTTATGGGTCGCCCAAGTTGAAGAAGACGGGGTTTGAGCGCTTCTTCTACATTAAGCCTACTCCCGGGGAGTGGGCGAGTGAGTTTATGGATGAGCCCACAGTTTGGAAGAAGGGGGGGTATAAATGGGTATGAGTCGCATTTGGGGCGTTATGACGGAATCGACGTGGAGTACGACGCGGTTATGCTGCAGAAGTTCAACTTATACTTGGACGGTGTCCGCGAGTCGATTCTGGCGGAGCTTTATGCCGATGGTTAGTAGTGTTTCTTTCTTTTTTGCATTCTATCATATTAACCGCCTTCTTATGACCTTTTGGAGCAGGGATGGATTTCTCCAACTTGGCGAGCATGATGTCCGTTGATGACGTTGCGCGGGTGCCGCGAGGGAAGAAGAAGAAGAAGAGAGAAGGCGCGCAACCCAAAAGCGCGAAGAGAAAGGAAGTTGAGCGGCCGACAACGGTCGAGAGGCCGACAAAGGCGGCGCGTGTTGATGACCCTCCCGCACGGGCTCTGGTCATCTCGGAGGCCACTGTGCGCGGAGGTGAGGGCTCTCGTCCAGAGAGGCCCGCGGCTGGCAGTTCAACTGGGGCAACTGTCCAGCAAAAGCTGCCGCAGATGGCAGGATTCGCGGGAACTTCCGCCGCTGCTGCTGCTCCCGCCACCGGTGTCAACTACTACCGCGATGTGCGGTTTCATACAGGGGCGGCGTGTAACAGTGCCACGGCGAATGCCGCTCTCAAGGAGCTTGGGCCAATGATCAGTGTCCCGCCGCGCCTTGAGAAGTCGGATTCGCTTCAGGACCTGGCCCAGGTCCACTTCGCGGTAAGTCTTGGGTTGGGTTTTTGCTATTTATTTTGTACTTGGTCTTTGCTTCTCTCTCTTTTTTTTCCTAAGTGTCGGAGCGTTGTGCACGTAGGGTCTGATGTCTAAATTCCGCGCGCAACGAGAGCGGAGTCGGGATCGCGCGAGGATGAAGGATGACGAAGCCCGGATCGTACAGCTAGAGGGTAAGCTAGCTGGGGCTGAGGGGCGCGCCGAGCTCGCGACAAATAAGGCTAATGATGCCTTGACTAAGCTCGGCATCGTGCAGAGCAAACTGGCCGAGCAGGTAGAGGCCATGAGGGAGAGAGTCCGCGGGGAATTGCGGACCAAATTTGAGGAGGAGAAGAGGCGCCTGGCCGAGGAGCGGGAGGCAGAGAGGAAGCGGCTGGAGTCTGACCATGCCGAGAAGTTGGAGCAGGCGCGGGAAGAGTTCCAGAGGGAGAAGGAGGATCTGGTCCGCCTTCATGATGTTGCCAAGGCGGAAGCTGTGCGAGAAGTGCAGGTTGCCGCGGTCCGCCAATACAAGTCTTCTCTTGCGTTCGGGAAGATTATGGCGGACGCGATGACCAAGGCGGTAATCGCGGTTGGCAAGAAGGTGCGGCCCGAAACCCGGGGTATCCATGGGACACTCGTGCCATGGTTCAGCACGTGCAGAACTGGTTGCGTGAGAAGAAGCCGTTGGACTCAGACTCGGAGTCGGAGGAGGGGTCGGATGGGGAGGAAGATGAGGAAGGTGAGGGGCGCGCCGGGGATGCGGAGGAGGCCGCGGATTCCAGCGCACAAAGGGGAGGTGAGGCTGATGCTGAAGGCGCAGAGACTACTGCTGAAAACGTCGACCAAGTGTAGTCGCGCAAGTGTAGGCGTGCCGTAGTGTGCGTGTTTGTTTTTTGTTGGTTTTATTTTTATTTTTATTTTTATTTTTATCGCCGTGAGCTGTTATGTGTCATGCACTCTTTGCTCCTACTTTATGCAATCCAAAGGCACTTTGATTCCATGAGTTTCTTGTGATTTGCTGTCGATTTGCTTAAGATAAGCCATTGCGCAAACAGTGTTGAACTATCGCTAAGTTTTGTTCGACTTGAACTGAGTGGGCGCAAATAGTGCTGGACCATTGCTAATTTTTTGTTCGTTACGAACTAGGTAGGCGCGAATAGTGCTGGACTATTGCTAATTTTTTGTTCGTTATGAACTAGATAGGCGCGAATAGTGCTGGACTATTGCTAATTTTTTGTTCTTTATGAACTGAATGAGCGCGAATAGTGCTGGACTACTGCTATTTTTTGTTCTTGCGAACTGAGTACTTTGTATTTCTCTGCGACAATGCGCCATGGAGAGTAAGATACATATTAAGTTGCCTGGTGGTACTTTCGGAGGTTTTGCGCGTTCCACGTCCTTTGTATCTTGTTGCCCCCCAACTCGCTGAGTTTGAATGTGTTGGCGCCGACTACTTCACGAACTAGGTATGGGCCCTCCCACACTGAGGCGAGCTTCCCGTGCTTGGGGTCGGGACGAAAGTTCCGCCGTAGCACTTGGTCACCGAGGAGCAACTTATGTGGAACCAGCTTCGCGTTGTGGTACTTGGCTACCTGCTCTTTCATTGCGGTTAGCCTGATGGCTGCCAACTCGCGCCTTTCCTGTGACAGGTCTAATTCCAATAAGCGCGCTTCATCGTTCGCTTCTTCGCTGTATCCTATGATTCGGTAGGTCGGGGCTGTTGTCTCAATGGGGATTACCGCGTCGGTTCCGTATGTAAGAGCGAAGGGGGTTTCGTCAGTTGCTACTTTGTACGTGGTGCGGTGCGCGCATAGCACTGTGTTGAGCTCGTTCGCCCAATTGCCCTTGGCATCATTTAAGCGGGTGTGCAAGCCATGCAAGATCGCTTTGTTGGAGGATTCCGCTTGGCCGTTGGCTTGGGGGTAAGCCACCGATGCAAACCTTGCAATAGTTCCTACTTGGTCGCAGAAGTCCATCACTTCTACGCAGTCAAACTGCTTCCCGTGGTCGAAGACGAGCGCGTTCGGGACTCCGAAGCGCGACATGATGTTGTTTTTTAGGAAGCGCGTCACCTGCTGCGCCGTTATCGAGGCTAGTGCTTCAGTTTCGATCCATTTGGTGAAGTAATCCACCGCCACGATAATGTATTTGCACTTTCCTTTTGCCGTTGGGAAAGGTCCCAAGAGGTCAACTCCCCATTGCGCGAAGGGCCATGGGCTCAGGTTGCCTTGAAGCTCGGTGGACGGAATGTGGTGTTGGCGCGCATTGAGTTGGCATTTGTGACATTGGTCTGCCTAGCTCTTTGTGTCCTTTTTTATTCGCGGCCAGTAGTATCCATGCAACAGGATGGTGCGCTCCATGCTGCATGGCCCGGCGTGCATTGCACACAAGCCCTCATGTAGTTCGCGGACCAGGTCGCGCGCCTCTTCTTGCCCGATGCATTTGAGATAGACGCCCGAGTACGACCGTCGGTACAGTTCTCCTTCAATGAGTGTACAACGGGCCGCCTTTTGCCTTAGAGTCCATGCCTCCTTAGCGTCTTCTGGCACTGTGCCGTCTTGTAAGTATTTCAGGATGGTGTATCTCCAGTCTTCGTTGGATGTGAGCTGGGTCGTATTGATTGCTACCTCTGGGCGAGTTTCCTCCTCTTTTTGGATAGACACGAGGCGCGTGGATTCAAAGTTGGTAGCCGTTGCCAACTTGGATAAGGCGTCGGCGTGTGCATTCTCTTCCCTTGGTATTTGCGCATACGTTACCGCTTCGAAGGTGGTGGCCCGCATCTTAACACACTCCATGTAATGCGCCAGCGTATCTTCCTTTGCGTCGAATGTCCCGTTCAGCTGATTGACTGCCAGAGAGGAGTCGGAGAGTACCCGTATCGTTCTAGCGCCCAAGTCGTGGGCGGCCGTCATTCCCGCCAAGATGGCCTCGTATTCGGCGGCGTTGTTTGTCTTTAACGCCCTGAACCTGATTGCTATTTTGTGTACTACTTCAGTGGGTGTGCGCACCACCACCCCCGCGCCATGCTTGCTCGCCGCTCCATCAACGTAAACCTCCCATACGCCTTCTAGCGTTGTTTCGAGGGTGACCCATTCGGCGATGAAATCCGCTAGGATTTGGGCCTTTATTGCTGGTCTTGGCGCGTATTGAATATCGTACTCCGAAAGTTCGACCACCCATTTGACCATGCGCCCCGACACTTCCATCGAGGTCAGGATCTTTTTTAGAGGAAGGTTTGTCAGGACGGTAATTTGGTGCGCTTGGAAGTATGGGCGCAATTTTTGTGAGGCGCTTACCAGCGCCAAGGCAGCTTTCTCTATTGAGGAGTATCTTGTTTCCGCGTTGCCGAGGGTACGCGAAGTTTAATACACATGTTGCTCGGTTTTGCCATCCCTTCTGGATATCAGTACTGCGCTCACGGCCCTTGTCGACACAGCGAGGTACAAGAAGAGTTTTTCATTAAGCTTGGGAGCGGTTAATACAGGGGGGGATACAAGGTACGCCTTTAGTTCTTGGAATGTCGCTTCGCACTCCTTAGACCATGCGAAACATGCGCCATTTTTGAGTGTCTTGAAGAAGGGCGCACATTTGTCGGCAGACCTCGGTATGAACCTTCCTAGTGCCGCTATCTTACCATTCAGGGACTGAATTTCCAGTGCGTTCCAAGGCGCCCGAAGTTGTTGGACCGCGGTGATTTGTTTCGGGTCAACCTCTATGCCGCGCTTGGTTATCATGAACCCAAGGAACTTCCCTGCTTCTGCTCCGAAGACGCACTTGAGTGGGTTGAGGCGAAGGCTGTGCTTGCGGAGGGCTTCGAATGTCTCGCGCAGGTCTTCCAGATGTGAGGTGCCCGCTTTCGTTTTGACGATGAGGTCATCCACATATGCCTCGATGTTCCGCCCAATCTGTTGTGAGAACACCGAATCAATCATTCTTTGGTACGTCGCGCCTGCATTCTTCAACCCAAACGACATCCCGACGAAGCAAAAGTTTCCAAATGGCGTCATGAACGCCGTTTTTTCTTCATCTTCAATGGACATTGGGATTTGGTGGTATCCTGAGAACATGTAGAGGAAAGACAACATCTCATGATCAGCGGTCGCGTCGATCAGTTGGTCGATGCGCGGTAGGGGGTATGGGTCTCCCGGGCATACTTTGTTGATCGTGCTGTAGTCGACGCACATCCGCCAGGCCCCTGAAGATTTCTTAACCAGGACCACGTTTGCCAACCACTTTGGATACTTCACGGGGCGGATCAATCCTGCAGCTAGTAGGCGCGCCACCACTTCTTCTATGGCTTTCAGTTTGTCACCAGTGAACGTCCTTCGCCCTTGTTGCCTTGGTTCCGCGTTGATTGGAACCGCGAGGCAATGCTGAGCTATTTGCCTGGGCACTCCTGGCATGTCCTCTGTGCACCAAGCGAACAGCTCCTTGTACTCCTTCAGCAGCGCCACGAGTGGCTCGATCAAGTCACCGCTCACGTGAATGGAGATGCGTATTTTCTTAGTCGGCTCGGCGGGGTCCAGCGCGACTTTGAAATCGGAGTCCAAGGATTCTGGGCGGGGCTCCTCTGTTCTTGTGTCGACGATGTTTGTCTGGCGCACCTCACCGCGCTCTCCCCATGTCGTTCCTCTTGCCTCTCCGACTCCTGTTTGGGTGGGGAATTTGAGCTTCTGGTGGCACGTCGACGGGAGGGCCATGAATTTCGCAAGGAACGGTCGGCCAAGGATGCCATTGTGCGCCAATTTGCAATCGACGATTGTGAATTCCACTTGCTTGGAGACGCGCGGCTCTTGGTCTCCAATTACTACTGGGAGGGTGACCACTCCCATTACTGGAACTCTCGTCCCGGAGAACCCGACAAAGTTGCCTTGCGCGCGCTTAACTAGGCGCGGGTCGATGTCCATTTGGTCTATGGTGCTTTGGAAGAGGATGTCAGCCGCGCTACCTCCGTCTATCAGCAGACGATGGATTTTGAAGGCGGCAACTAGCGCGGTGACGATGAGCGGATCCTCTGATGGGACCCCTGGTGAGAACTCCGCATCGTCGAAGCTCAGATTGAACTTCGGCCGTGCGTCAACTGCCGCGCACTCTATTGCGCGCTCACGCTTGGTTTTATTCTTGGGGCGATCTCCCTCGACCGTTACCACCCCTATTTCTTTGCGCACTACATACTCGCCAGTGGCGTCATTGTAGTCGGCTTGTGGAGGTGGTGGCGGGTTTTGGGGGCCCTCAACTCGTTCTTCCTTCACATGAGTGAACTCGATCAGCAATCCTCGCCGTATGAGGCCCTCTATTTCGTAACGTAGTTCTCGGCAGTCTTCTGTCCAGTGACCCGTTGCTCTGTGGAAGTCGCAATGCTTCTTTTGATCGCGCATGTAGGGTAGGGACTTCAACGGAGTAGGCCAATTGAGCTTATAACCCTTCTCGCGGAGAACGTGGAACACATTCCTTACGGAATCGTTAAGAGGCGTGTAGGTGTTGGGCGCGCGCCTGTCTGGCGATCGCCCGCGCTGAACTTGCTCTTGTGGGGGAGGAGGGTGGCATTTCGGGCCACTGTGAAGCTGCGCCAATTGGTCTCGCGGGATCGGAAGCTGCCGACGCCCCTGTTCTTCTCGTGGCAATTTTGCTGGTTCGAAACGCCTGACAGATCCTGCCCCTAGGGTCTCTTCCAGCGTGATTGTCTTTTCAATCTTCATCTCCAATTCTGTTGATAGCGTTACGGGCCTTTTTGCTAGCGCCCGCTTGAGCTCCATGTTGTTGGTGGCTTCCATAAGATGATGGGCGGCGGTTTCGGGGGTGAGATCGCGCACGGCCATTGCCACCCTGGACCATCTAGCGTAGAAAGCCCGCAGGCTCTCTCCATCCTTTTGCTTGATGTCTATCAGCGCCTTGAGGTGCAGAGGCCGCCTCTTTTGGGACGCGAACTTCGTTGTGAACAGAAGTATGAATTCCTCGAACGAGCGGATGATTCCGTTCGGGAGCCTGTTATACCAATCGAGGCATATTTCAGAGAATGTTGATGGGAAGGTTCTGCACAGCGCTGCGTTGGACTTGGTTTGGAGTTGCATCCGCAGGCAGAAAGTGCTCACGTGGTCTTCGGGGTCGGTCGTGCCGTTGTATGTTGGGAGGGTGGGTGGCGCTCCGTTTAGGTGCTCCGCCATGATTTCCGCGCTCAACGGTTGGTGGAGGGCCTTTCTAGGTGGGTTGGGTCGGTATTGCGGAGACAAGTGTTGCTCCAAGAAACTGAGGTCCGCCCGCCCTGGTGGCTCGACTCCCAGCGTTTCGCACGCGGGGAATTCTGTTGGCGCGTGTTGTGGTGGGTGGGCGGTTCCCGACGCTTCTCCCAAGGCCTGTTGAGGCGTGACTGCCGTCGCGTCCACTGTTGCCGCGGCCTCCTTGCTCATCATGAGCGCTATGACTTGGCTCATTTGTTTTTGCATGTCAGCTATGACACTGTTTTGTTTCACCATCAGCTGCCTCAAATCTTTGGCTGTCAGCTCGGGCTCTTCCTCTTCGATAAGCACCGCGTTGAGGTTGCTGGCTTCTGCGAACGCCCTCGGGTCGGTCATTGCTTTGATGGGCGTTGCTTCGTCAGGTGAGTCGTGGTTGCGTTCCGCAATTGGTTGATTTTCTTTTGCGTTTCTTCTTGTCCCCACGGTGGGCGCCAATTGTTTGAACCTAACTGAGTGTAGGAGTGAGGTTCGGGGAAGAATGTGGGTCAAGAAGAACACAAGAGGGGAAAATCCTTCAGAAAGATGGGAAAGATGAGAACCAAAGAGTTGAAGTTTTAGAGAGAGAAGTTGATAGCATAGAGATAGAATGTGAAAAATGCGATCCCCTCACCCACCGGAGTAAATGCCATATTTATAGGCTACATGATGGTGGGTGAGTGGGTGGCTTACAAGATGGTACAATGACATGACCACTGACATGTCAGGGATTTAGACCATCCCTCTACCTAGGACGTGTCAGGGGTTTGCCTATGACTGTGTCTAGGACCTTGATGTGACCTTCCCTCGGGAAGCGTGATGACGCCTTCTGCGGCTCTTTGGTCCGGTCAGCGCCTGGTCTCTGCACTCGCGAGCGTAGCTTTGCACTTATCGCGCCCCAGGTCTTCGCGCTGGGGCGCCATCGGTGGTGTCGCGCCATGTTGTGTCCCTTGTGGCGCGCGGTCCGAAGTGTCTCTTTGGCGCGGGGCTGGTCCGAGTCATGTGCCCAACACTATCTATCTATATCTATATCTATCTATCTATCTATCTATCTATCTATCTATCTATCTATATCTATCTATATCTATCTATCTATCTATCTATACTATATATTATGGCAATTTAAAAGCAATCTCTTGCCACATAAGCACTTGAAGGATCCACAATTTGCCAAGTTGGACAACTTTTTTACAAACAAAAAAATTAGTTATCATTATATTTATGTAGCTACCTCTCTCTTCTTTAATATTTTCATTACTTTTATCCAATTATTCCTTTTCATTATCTATTTATTCTTTTTGGCTTTAATGATAAGTTACATGTTGATAAACTTAACCAAGCACACATAAATACTAATTTTTTTGTAAAGTAAAAAAAATATAAATAAGTAAACAGAGAGCAACATATATTACATTTGTTTAAATAAAAAAATATATGAAGTAAATTTTCTACTCATTTTTACTAAAGTTGAATGATAAGTTACATTTTGATGAAAAACAAACATACACATAAACAAATAATGTTTTTATCGATTAAACAAAATATATACAAAAATAGAGAAAATAAATATTTGACATTCAATTAGCTTTGAAAAATAAACTATATTACTTTATATTTTGTTGCAATGAAACACTCTTTTAATCGTAAAGTATTTGTCTATAAAATAAAACAAGTATTATTGAACCAAAATGTCAGAGTATAATCTTGATCGAGTAGTTACAGTTATTTATTTAAAAAAGACTTCTTATTCGTTTAGATCATGTTCGGCCTAAACTACTCAAATGAAGAGCAATCACATGTACAATAATTTTATAATGTGTCCTATGTTTACATTAATAATATTTGCTCTATATCAGGTTGATTGAACAAACTCTATTGAGGTCCTAAGTCGTATGCTAAGAAATTTTCTTTCAGACTTAGTTATCGTCGACAATTATAAATAAAAATGTTCAAAATGACTTAAGTATGATTGTTGACGAACTTTGACTTCAAACCCTAGGCTAAGACACAAGATTCCTTGAAAAATAAAACATATGTGAAAGTTAAAGAAATCTTTGTTGAGAATCTACGATAAACATCACGTTTTATCAACTACTAACCTAGACATTTACCAAATAAATATTGGCAGTTTTTAGTAAGATAGTCAATTGGGATAAACATATTTATCCAATAATCTCAACTTCTCACTAATCTTTACAACATTGGTAGAGAGTTTGTCCAAACTCGAGGATCATGAATGTGTATTGGATTTCCAAAGAACCTAAAATTCCAATCCCTTTCGGGTGCTAAATGCCTCTGATCACACCATAGGTGCCAAAGAAGAATGAAAAGAAGCCCGAAAATAGCAAAAAAGAACATAACCTCCGCTACGACGAACATAAGAAAACCATATCAAGCTATGATCCTGTCATCCATACCCTTTTATTCTCCATAAAGGGGGCGGCGGGAGAGGATAAGATATAGATAGCAGGATCTTAGGAGTTGCCTCTTTCTATATTACATATAGAATGATAGACAACCCCAACGGTTCTCTGATGTTATGTGGGTAAAAGCGAGATCTCTATCCCGGGGCTGGGGGTAGGCAAGTAGTACTTTTAATATGAGTATTAGGCGAGATAAGATAGGTCTGACGAAATATCTTAATAATTTTGAGTCTAACCCCCCCCCCCCCCCACACACACATATATATATAATATCAAGGTATGCTATACTTTTGATTTTCCGCTAGATACCATAGAAGATAAGTATGACGAAGTATGTGCATAAATTAGAGGTTAGAGAATTAGGGATTGGAGTTCACATATTAGAGGTTAGGGTATAGTATCATGCCCCAAAAAACTCAGGTTAATTCGAGGTTTAAATAGTAAAACTCAATGGTCGTATGGTAGTGTGAATGCAAGAGTATAGCGTACTCTTGGCCCACGCTCGCTTGAACTATATATATATATATATATATATACACGGTGCTTTCTACGGTACCCCGGATTTCATCCGGGGTACCACATACTTTGAGTATGAAAACGATATCTAAACTTCGAATTAGCAAAAATTTTGGGCATGATACTATACCCTAACCCTTAATGAGTGAACCCTAGGTCCTAATTATCTAAATCATAAACTATAAACCCTAAGATGGTGCATTGATTTTTTGCCTATATTTGGACGAATCATAACCGTCGATTATTGTTTCTAATTAAATTGATCTTGGGGTATAAGATTTAGAGAATTAAGACCTAGATTTTGATCTTAAGGGTTAGAGCATAGTATCATGTCCGAAAGATCAGTCAATTCAAGTTCTGGATAGCGTTTTCTTACTCAAGGTATGCGGTACCCCGGATTTCACCCTGGGTACCGTAGAACTCCACACACACACACACATATATATATATATATATACATATATATATGGTTCAGGCTAGCGTACGCCCCATTGAGTTTTGCTATATAGATCATGAATTAATCGGAGTTTGGGGCATGATAATATACCCTAACCTCTAATGGGTGAACCCCAGTCCCTAATTTTCTAACACAAACCATGAGGTTCGTTTAATCTTAAAATGAAAACCAATGAAAATTTCGACGAATCAGAATCGTTGATTTTCATTTTTAAGATTAAACGAATATCGTGCTTTGGGTTAGTGAATTGGGGACTGGGATTCACCCATTAGGGGTTAGGGTATAGTATCATGTCCCAAACTCCGATTAATTCTTTGTCTAAATAGCAAAACTCAATGGGGCGTACGGTAGGCTAGCGTACGCCCGGACGTACGGTAGCCTTTGCCATATATATATATATATATGTGTGTGTGTGTGTGTGTGTGTGTGGTGGTATATTCGGTGCACCCACTTTTTTGGGTGCATTCAATGTATTCGTCTCATAATCGTCATTCCGAGCATGTGATTCATGTCAAAATAGTATCAATCGTCGCTTATGGTATTATGAACAAGAAACACATGAATTTTCAAAAAACACATTCAAGATTGTCTTTAAATTGAAGGATTTAGGGATTTAGGGTTAGGTTTAGCGTTTATAATTTGGGATTTTGGGTTTGTGTTCAAATTTGAAGGTTTAGGGGTTAGGGTAATGGATTGATTAGTTGTGACCATATGTTATATCTTCATATCAGACTAATGTTACCAATTGAAATCCAAATTGATGTCTTCGGGCTACTCTTAGAGATGGAACGTGACAATGACATAATTTATTATTAGAAAACTAAAGCATCACAAGTGAGTGTGCTAAATATTGGAAATTTTCAATATAGACATACTACAAATTCTGTTATGAATCAAGAACACAAAATATTAGAAGATCCAAATTATTTAAACATATAAATTAATTAATATAAATTATAAAATAAATCTCTCCGGCCAACGATAAAAAGCTAGCACTACAAAAGAAATGAGTTTCTACGACCGGAATATAGTAGTGGGATTGCAATCCCATCGTTAGAAGTAAGGTTTTATAAAAGTAAATTATTCCCGTCGTTATTAGTATGAAAGAATAGTCTTTAATGGGGCCCTCAGTACTGTTAAGAAATTCCCCTCACTATTACTATATTAAGACAATAAAAAACCCTCGTTGTTTGTTGGGCAAAATTTTGGTTTGAAATATTTCAGAACCCGCCTACTTTTTGCTTTGGAATATTTCAGAATCCGCCAAAATTTCGAGTTAGCGGCAAACTCCTTTTCCCCCTCTATGGCTCTATTGAATAAAATAATTAAAACTCTTTACCTTCATTTACAGCCACAAATCATATAAATAATGTTTCTTCTTCTTCTTCTTCTTATCCAGACACTCGACTCTCTCCCTTACCCAACTTTACCCTTTGCCCCAATATCCAAATCAACAATCCCTCTCTGCATCTTATCCCCTTTAAGATCTACCCACACCCTTCAATGGTGAGCCAGGCCTAAGGCCTCTCCAGAACAACCAGTCTCTAAATCTTACAAAGACCCATCTATTGAAAACTCTATCTTTGTTCTAGATCCATCTAAATCTCCATATTTGTAAACCACAATTTTTTTCAACGTGATTTTTGGGCACGAGCTCCTCCAGATCCATCGAAAAATGCGACTTCCTTGGTTTCATGGCACTCATCGCACCCCCTGGTCACCCTCCTTTGCCAAGACACTGATGCTCCTCCGGTCTCTACCCCCTTTATCAATGGGCCTTCCTCTGCCTCCCTCTGCTCAACAGATTGAGAAGAAAGTTGTTGCTTGAAAGAAAATGGACAATGCCAAGAGGTCACTGAGAAAGGAGTAGGTAGATTGATTAATGGGAGCTTAGTGGAAGATACTTTGGAGTTTTAATCGTGAATACTATCTTGACCTCAATACTCGCTTCTAGGTCTATTGTGTGTGTTTTTTTCAGTGAACTATTTTGTTCATTTTTTTTTGCTTGAATGATGATTCATTTTTGTTTGTGATTGTATTTGTATGAATATAACATTTTTCATTGTAATCGTGTTCCCCCCTCATGAATGAGATTTGGAAGATTGGATACAATTTGTTTCAGTTTGCGTAATCGAGGCTAATCATGGTGATGATAATATCTTAATTACCTCAAAATTTGGATGGTTAATTTAACACTAATGATGGAGGCCCCAACAATATTCCGTTTTTAATTTTTATATATTGATTTGTTAACATCAACGAGAGGAGAGTATTCCCTCGTAGAAAGTATTGACGATGGGATGGAAAGTTCCCCTCGTTATTAGCTATTAACGGCAAAGCCAACAATGACAGGAGGTTTCCTATCGTTGATGAATTTTACCGAGGGTTATTGGGCTTTTAATGACAGTTTTCTCCCCTCGTTATAGCCACATTTTTTTGTAGTGTAGTAGATTGAATTCAAATTACCGTTTCTACTGATCCGAACAACCAGCTGCTTGCTATCACTATCAGGGTGTGTATATACCTATTCCCATGAAACAATTTGCAACAAAAATATGTTAGAATATTCCTTTCATGTATTGCCTCAAGTTGACACACAAGTTTCGGTGGAGATTCTTAAACATCTATGTTTCATTGATTTGTAATTTTGTTCGCACAAGCAGTAGTGTATCCATTCTTTTCCGGATCATCGAATTACTATGTTTTTATTGATTTGTAACTTTGTTCATCCTAGCAGTAGTATCCATTATTTATGAGCATCGAACTATTCGTGCGTTACAAAACAAGAAATATATACTTTATCATTGAGTATCGTATGAGCTGCTGCAATTCAATAAGACTCGATCCTTTGTTAATCGTCGCTTCAACAAAATTGCTAGTGGGGTTGCTAGGAATATGAGATCAAGTCCTTTAAACAAAAAAAAAAAAAACAAGACTCAATCTCCATCCAAACAACGTTGTTTCCAACAATGATGATAATTTTTTTTAGGGGAAACAATGATGATAATTTGAATGATCGTGATTTATGTAATTTTGAACCACACAATTTTTCAAAATAACATAAATTTAATTGCTTACCGCTACTTAAATCCTCACGTGTTTTCAACTCTAAACCTACACCACCACAATCTAGATTCCGTTGCAAATCCCACTACCAGAAAATATGCTTTCAGCAACCATCAAGAATGGTCGCCGAAATGAAAAAAATGGTTGGCGAAACACTTCACCGACGATAAAAAATGGTAGCCAAGATGGTCGGCAATGCTACGTCGGCATAGATCCTAGGCAACCATTATATTGCATGGTCGTCGAATGTAACATTAGGCGACCATATTGTATAGTCGGTGGAACACCAGTTAGGCAACGATATATCTATGGTTGGCTTTACATGTTTTCAGCAACGATATAAAATGGTTGGCGTAAGGCGTTTCAGGCGACAATCTCATTTGTGGTTGTCAAATGAGAGGTTTCTACAACCGTTTGCGATGGTCGCCAAACAATCTGTGGAGGTTGGTACTTACGCAACTCCTTATTATGGTCGCCAAAATGTATGTTTAAGTGACTATTTAGCTTATGGTAGTTGAATGAGAGTTGTGAACAGTTTCTAACCAACCATTAATTTATATGGTAGTTAAGTTCTAATTGCAAATTACACAACAAATCAAAACACTGAACAAATTAAAGCATACAATAGAGATGACCTCAAACATGATATCGAACTTATTATGAAAAGTGTTATGTCACTCATATAGCAAAACAGAATATTGTGTTCTATACTTCTATACATATCCAGAATACAATTATCATCCTCAATATTGAGAATATCTCAATGGTTAGCAAGCCTATACTAGTCTCTTCAAGCATTCTTCACATCGTATGAATAAATGATGCATCCACCTGTAATTTCAACAAAAAGAGAAGTACAAGTCATGTTGAGTTATCAACAACTGCTTATGTAATACATTAATTAACTTCATAGGTGCTACCTAAGTATTTTGGACAAAAAAAATATCTCACATGAACAATTTTAAGGAATACACATCTAGTTCAAGTTCTACCAAGATTAATAACAAGAAAACAAAAGAGGGCAGATGGAGTGTGAGAGAAGAGAAGAAGAAAAGAAGTACCTTCTATAAGCATACTAAACATGGAAGGCAAGTGCTGCATCATCAAATGATTCCTGAATTTAGTACAAGCAAGCCAAGGATTTAGGAACTTCCATCCATACTTGTCCATGGAGCATTTCCAACTCCTATGCACATATCTTCTTCGCCTACAAAAGTTCACATGTAAAAACAATCTCATATCAGACTGAAAAAGTAAGCAAGTTAGGCAATTCAACTCACTTCATTGAAGGTGAAATTAAAGTCCAATCTCAACTACTGTAACGAGAGATATCTGTCCAACTTAACGGGCAATTGACTGGTTGAACTCCACTAGCATACCATAAACAAGAACTTTAAAACTAAAAGCAAAATATCACTATTTTCCAAGTAAATAGAAGCTCCTTCAAGTCTATGGAATTCATTCACTCAAAACCCTAACTTTCAAACTTCAACACTGGCAAGAAATTAAGCACGAAATACCAGTAGCAAAAACCCGTCAATTCTGTCCTCGGGCGCTGCTCCTTCATATACGGCCTTCCTCCGCCCAGATCTCGCCACCCAGGTCTTCGCTGCTGCATGCAAAAAGCAGAAGGCAGTCCCCATGAGTTCTTTCCTCTGTTTAGGTCGGTAGTGTCGAGTGACTCCCATGTTGGAGGCGGTCAGTAGCTCGAAAAACAGGGGATGGATGCGGTCTCCGCCATCGCAGTCGGGTCTCGCCGAGGAACATGGGAGCGCTGAGGAATTTTCTCGAGGTCGGAAATTACTCTTCACCGCGCCATTGTGCCCTCGCCATCTCTCCGTCTCCCTGCTCTCCCGCACCTATCTATCACCAACAAAGGAAAGTCAGACGACGACAAGGGAAGGCCAGGACGCCTGTTTGGGATGGGGATTTGGGGTTTTTGTTTGTTTAGATTTGGGAATGGGTTTGTCAAGAAACCTTGTGCCCTAGCCCATTGGTGGTGGGTACCAGAGAGAATCAAGGCGGCGAAAGGCAGAAGAAGAAGGTGGGGTGGAGACTCATCGGTGATGTTAGAGAACAACGAGAAGAAGAGAGGAGCAGTGGAGGCGTTAGATGAGGGAATGGGGTTCGGCATACCGAGAAAGCAAAGAAGATAAGGTTTTATGTGTTTGTTTGAATAAACGGTGGAGATTCATTCAGATGAAGGGCTTTGATAAAGTCTTTATGGGTTAGGGTTGGAAGGGCTCTCCGTTTGGTATTTGTCTTATCTTAAATATTAATAAAAACATTTAAAATTTAACTCTCCCGTCCTCCACACCTCAGCCTTACCTGCTTCTTAGTAATTTTTTCCTAAAAATATTTTTTAATTCATTTGGCGGATCCTTAAGTAGTTTACCAAAAGTGTGATTCATTTATTTCCCAGACAATGTCTTTCTACCTCGATTATTTCTGTCACAAAGTAATTTAGAATGAATACATAATGCTTTATCACAATGAAAAAAATATTATTGATATAGTATCATTGAGTATCCCCAACTATTTTGACAATGGTTGATGAAGTATTTACTTTTCGGCAACCATCTTTCAAATCGTTGCTCAAACTTTGCTCAATCGGCAACCATTTCTGTAATAGTTGCTCAAACATCAAATACTAGCAACTATTTTGATAATGGTTGCTGAAGCATTGTTATTTCAGCAACCATCCTTTAAATAGTTGATCAAACTTTGCTCAATCGGCAACCATTTAAGTAATAGTTGCTCAAACACAGGTACTGACAACTATTTAGATAATGGTTGCTCAAGTAGTGACTTTTCGACAACCATTTTACAAGGTGTTCCTCAAACAACAGGTACCAACAACTATTTAGATAATGGTTGCTCAAGTAGTGACTTTTTGACAACCATTTTACAAGTCGTTGCTCAAACTTTGTTCAATCGGCAACCATTTAAATAATGGTAGCTCAAACATCAAGTATCATCAACCATTTTGATAATGGTTGGTAAAGTATTAATTTTTTGACAACTATTTACCAAATGGTTGTTGAAGAGTTAGGTATTAGCAACCATTTCACAAATGGTCGCAGAAGTTCTATCTTATTGCAACCATTTTATAATGGTTGCTCAAAAGTTGGACATCACCAACCATTTTGTGAATGGTAGCCAAAAACCAAGTTATCAGCAACCATTTTCTTATGGTCGCTAGTTGGACATCACCAAACATTCAAATTCTTATCTCCCATAGAGCCTAGCTAGGTCAAGAAAAAGGAATGATGAAAAGTTGTGTGTATGCAATCTCATGGTCCTCTTTTTTTCTTTTATTAAGCTCCCTTATTAATTAATAACAATATTCTGAAAGCTAGTAGCTATAAGATTTCTTTATTCCCGCAAATTAGTACTGAAAAAGAAAGGACAATAGGGGGAAATTGTCCATTGAAAAAACCCAAAGGGGAGAAAAAGAATCACTAAAAGGAGGCCAGCCCTTTGAAATGATGCCTTGACTCTCTTCCACAGTGAGGGGTTGCTGCTCATCAAACAGTTCGCCCACCATCCAGACACACTTGCATTTGTCTTGGCCGGTGCAAACACAAATATCCACCAATTTCACCCACATAGACACAAACTCTAAACACTTATGAGTTGTTTGGATGGATAAATTGTAAAACGAGACAGTTTGACCAATTGTTTCATTTTATAAAATGAGTCATTTAAAACGAGTCGATTCAGATTACCTGTCCTTACCACAGACAATTGTAATTGACTCAAAATGAGTCAATTCAGAATTCCCCAACCAAATTGCTCCATCCATTTTTTTTGCTTCCAAACGGATCAATCTGACACAATTGTCTCAAAACGAGACAATTGTGTCAGATTGATCCATTGGAATTCCGCATCCAAATGACCCCTTAACAAATCTTATATTGACAAAACCAGTGAAAAATTCAAGGTTCATAATTACGAAACCGACATTAACTAATTAGAGTTTTGGATGACACGAAGGGGGCTTTGTGAGAATTTCGAAATTAAACGTGCTGACTTTTGAGCACTACAATGATTAGTGATTTTATGGGAAGTCATCTTGATATGCATCCTAAGACAAAAAAAAATACGAGGATCCAGACCCAAAGCGACAATATCTTGTCGGGAAACAGTTTGGAATTTTATAAGTAGTATCAGAGCCTCTTCGCGTCCTTTTTAAACAATGGTGGGGAAACCTCAACGAGAACATTAATTGGTGGTGGGGGGGGGGGTTATATAACACCTTAGGCAAATGCCTTATCGACAAAACACGAGAGAGATCCATGGTTCATAAGTAAGAAACCGACCTTAACTGACAAAAAGCGTTTTGGGGTGAAATAGAGGAATTCTTGTGAGAACTCCGAAGTTAAACGTTTTAGTAAATGAAATAAGATCCATTATTGAACATCTCCCAACAACTCGAGTTATTGGGACAAACTGGTTTCTTGACAAAACGTGCTCACCGTGGAGCACTACAAGAATGTGTGATCTTATGGGAAGTCACCTTGATATGCACTCCAAGACAAGATCTATAATGGTCTACCCCCAAAGCAGACAGTATCTTGTTGTTACGTGAATTTCTCCGGTGGAAATTAGTTTGGGAAAGTGATCGTGTGTTTGAATCTTCAAGACGCCAACATTAACTGTTGATAAGATCACAAAGTACGGTCGGCCTGCAAACTTCAAGCTCGTGAATTTTATTTTCGTTTAAAAGAGTACATTAGAGAGTTGATATAAAATCCATAATTAACCTTCTCGGCAAAATTCGAATTATTATGACAAAATGTTTATCACACTTGATTAAAGTTTTGGAAGGATAATCATCCTTATAAAAACAACCAACTACATAAATTTGGATTGGCTAGAGGAAGGGGGAATAAAATAGTGAAAATAAAATATAGAAAGAATCGCATTTGGCATTCCTACGTGGATCGGTCGTTTCCATATTATGGGCTGAAGCTGAAGCTGAAGCAGCAGCATGTGATGCTCTCTCTCACGAGTGGAATGCAAACTCAGCTGCGACTAAGAAATGATGAATGATTAGTCATTTATATGGTCACCTTTCTTTCAAATGCCTTGTCTTTTCAATTCCTTTACGGGTCAACTTGCCCACCTAACCTTGCCTCCGACTCCATAATTATTCAACTCACAAGAACCCTAATCAACTTCACTACACACGTGTACAGAATATGTATTTTGATTTAGGGTAGTCTCTGGCTAGTCATCAACACTACTAGCTTATAGAGTACTGATGAAAAAAAAAATGTAATTACTAATTACTAATTAGATAAAGAGATTAGAGATATCTAATGAAAAGTTGCCATTGATGAGTGTGCTTTGCTTGCCCACATCACGCTTATGACGTGGCAGATTAAAAGCATGTAACCCCACATTTTCCACCCTAATACAATGATGATCATTTTTACCATAGTATGCAATTTTTTACATGGACAAAGTTATGTAGAGTGGGAGTGGCGGGCTATGGTGGAGACTGGAGAGCCCACGGCGAGGGTCACGACAGCGACAATGAAACGATTGTTGGGATCTACAGAGTAAAATAGATGATCACGGAAGGGTGATTTGTTATTGAAGGATTCCAATGAAGGGCCAAATCTAGAAACGAAATCAACTGAGAGCGCGAGACCATAATGGCAGATTGTTATGTCGAGGCAAAAATAATAAGAGTATTTGTAACTTTTTAGAAAGATGTGAAACCACAACGCGTTTCAATTTTGAAACTCGACTTTTATATACGAGTATCGATAATAGGAAAATTTGGATCTTCATGACCCAAATCTTGGGCCCTAATATCATGTTGACAAAGGAAGAAGAAGAAGGTATTACAATCCACCTCAGAGTTGATTACTACACAGAGCATCGATGATCATATCATGCCAATACAGAGCTAGAACATTCGTATCATATTTGACAGCTTGTTTGTTTCCCCACATCCTAATTAGTAACAAAACCAGAGACAGCGGAGGACAGTCCATTGAACCACTCCAGAGTCCTCCTTAGCTGCGGATTCTCCGAGCCGCCGAAAACTGGAACGCCGCCGCCGCAGTGTGGCGCGCGGCTGCCGCATAGAGACTCTGGTCGTACGGCGACGAACCCATCATGAACAAGTTGCCATTGGGATGGTGGTTCCAGTCCATCCAGGCCAGCTTGTGCGGCGGCGAAAGCAGGGCGGCGGTGAGCTGATGGTCGATGGGCGGCGATGATCTCTTGTTGTCGGCGGAGACGGAGGAGGAGAGGCTGACGGTGGTGATGTCGTGGATGCTCGGCCTCCTCTTGTCCTTCACGCCGGAGAGCTGCTGCCTGATGAAGTACTTTTGTGCATGACTCGCCACTTGGGTTGGCGTCTTCGACACCACGAAGTTGCGAGATATGTTCCTCCAATCCCCTTTCCCGTACTTCAGTAGCCCTTTCAAGAATCGCCTGCACGATACACACCCGAAATTCGATCGCGTACAATGAAATCGATGAACAAATATCGTGTTTTGAGTATCAGTCCACAATAGAAATCGACACTATAATATGTTCCTTTATGAATAAACCTAAACAATTTCAGCAATTGGCATGAAATAATCTACTAGATGTGAGTTTTATTGGCTACAAAGATATGAAAATTAGTCACACATGTAAGGACTAAGGACTATAGTTTGAATTTGAGAAATTTGTAAATTTGACTGAATAAATACACTTGGAAATAACAATTTAATGTTGAATATATTGAAATTGGGGAAGTGAAGAGGAACTAAAACCTGTGCTCGTCTTCGGTCCAAGGGACGCCCTTTTTGCGGCCCTGATCGGAGGTCTTGGTGGAGCCCATGGGCCGCTTTCGGTACGAATCGACGAAGTCGGGCCCGTCGATGAGGTCCAGGCTGAAAGCCGCGTCGTCGCCGTCGTCGGCGGCGAAGTAACCAGGAATTGGAACCCTTCCAGCTTCGATCTCGCACAGGTCTTCCTCCAGTTCCCGGTACTGTTTGATCACATCGGAGACGGATTTCCCGGGGATCATGGCGGCGACTTTAAGCCAGCGGTGGGGATCGTGCTCGCCGTAGATGGCCAAAGCGCTCTCGAAGGCCTTGTTCTCTTCTCTGGTCCACTCCGAGCTCTGGCAGCTGCTGCTGCTGCTGCTGTCGTTTTGTGGGTGGTGGCTCGACATGTAGAAATGCGGGTAAAGAGCTTCCATGGCTACTGATTCCGTTTTATAATTGTGTTTTGTTCTTCTTTTTGGGGTGGGTTCAGAGAAGGAACGAAGTCTTCATGGTGAAGTTTGAGAAGGGGGGAGGGAGATGGGGATTTTTATCAATTTCTGGGTCGGCAGAAAAACAGAGGAGGGCTACTGAAGAATCTGCTTTTTCTTCTTATATGGAGAATCTGGGGGGAAAAGGGGGGGAATCGAGAGTGGGGAATTTCAAAAGGAGAATACAAATCTCTATCTCTTCGTTTCAATTTCAACCTTAGGAAGGAACCCAGATGGGGAATTGAGGCGAGATTTTGTGGGGGAGGAAGAATCTGGGGAAAAAACAGAGTCTCTAATTTGGGCGGTTTTTCAGAGGAATCTTGAATAGGGGACTGAAGAATTGAGATGTGGGTTTTGGAGTTCTGCGTATGGGGGAGATGAGATCGAAGAGGGAAGGTCGGAAGGTTGGGAAGAAGGAAGGAGAAGAGAGGAGACTGGAGAGGAAAGGAAAGCAGAGGTTTTTGGCAAGTGGGAAAGGTGGCTGCTGGACATTGGAGCAAGCAGGGAGTGTTTTGCCACTATATAACCCCTCTGTTGAAAGCACTCGCTGTTCCCCTTTTGCTCTCTTTTTATTTTGTTGAGGAAGACGACAACTGAATTTTCCATTCTAGTGTTTGTTTATGAAGAATGGAGATCTCTTTCGATTGACGTGAATACTTCGGTAAACACTCGCAAAATACACAAGTTCATAGTTTATTGTGTAAGCCCATTACATAACATAGGAAACTTCAAGGTATACCTTGAGTCGATGTTATCAAGTTTTTTGTTGTGCTTGTCAAGATGAAGCTAGTTACAATTAGGGGTGGTAAACGGTTTATCATTTTATCGAACCGGTAATCGGCGGTAAACGGTAAATCGTTTATCGGCGGTATCGGCAGCCGAGCGGGAAGTTGGGGGAGCCGGTTTACCGGACACGATATTGGTAAATACCAACGGTAAATCGATAATACCGATACCGAAATCCCTCCTCCCTACTCCACTAACATATAACATATACATCATTATTCACAAATATAAAATATTACATACATGAATGTAAGTAAGTATAGGCCTCAAAAATATTGTAAATAAGAGTTAATAATAAATTATTAATTACAAAAATGATGAAAAAAACTCAAAATATCAAAATATTCGGTAAACCGACCGAAAAACCGCCCGAAATCGCTTCTCACGGTATTTCGATAATACCAGTTTGTAACTGTTTACCGGTAATTCGGTAATCGGTAAACCGGTTACAAACCGGTGTCGGTAATCGGTAACCAATTTGACCAACTTCGGTATACCGAAATCGGTAAATTCGGTAAACAATTTACCGTTTACCGACCGAATCCCACCCCTAGTTACAATAACTTGAACTTTTGAAAGAAATTCAATTATAAATCTTATATAATTTGTGAATATCTTCACTTAAGTGAAAATCAACTCATATGAGGTTGAAAAGTGTACATGTTCGAATATAATGTGCATAACTAACGATGGTTGTCAAGATTCAAGCAGAAGACATATCGATCGTAGAAGGCTCTGATAACATGTCAAGAACCAGCTGATCCTAACAATTCAAGTTATTGAGAGCAACTGATTTTGACATGGTACCAGAGCTTTCGATGATCGAGAGGTCTTGTGTTTGAATCTCCACGGTGCCCATTAGTTATGCACATGGTATTCGAACCTGTGCAATTTTCAAGCCTATATGAGTTGGCTTTAGTTTGAAGGGGACGTATTAATAAATAATATAAAATTCATAATTGAACATCTCTCAACAACCCAAGTCATTAGGGCAAATTGGTTCTTTACAGCAATATGGGTACATTGAAGAATACAAAATTGTAGATGATTTATTCTAATTCAATAGAGTTTCTATAGTACACATATAGCACCGCTTCATGAAGAATATGTCATACCTCTATCAGGAAATGTCGAAGATGTCCTGAGTTATAAAGCTGGATATATACTCTCTCATTATATATCTTTATTTAATATCATCACGATCCCTTACGAAATGAAATGAGAGATTTGTGTTCAGATATATTTGTTGATAGTTATTTTAATTAAGAAATCTGTCCAACACAAAAAGAGTATGTTACTTGATAGAAATTATAATTGTTCTTATACAGCATCTCTCAAAGAATTCCCCCCCTATACGGTCAAAGGAAGACAGAATCTAAGACCACACATGCCGGGCTTGGCTACTATGATTCGCCAAGGCGGCAGCTGAGTTGGGTTAAGTGAATGTTTTCTCTGTGGCATTGTGCAAATCTTGGTTCGTGACGTTTTGATTTTTCCTCTGTTTTGTTCCTTTCGATTTGGGGAGTTGTGGCCAGTCGACCTCTCAATGGAGAAGATGAAAGTGACTATCGATCTTGGGCGATCCCTGAGTTTGAAAGTTTCAATACTGCTGAGCTCCTTAGTTTTTGTTGCACCACAGGAACACATTTTGCATGAAGACAAAAAGGGTTCCCTCATTTTCACTTCATCGTTTTCTATTTTTGTTTAGGTGATGGGTCATTTCAACAAGGTTTTTACTCGGTTCGTGAATAGAAAGTTTTTAGTGGGTTAGGGTTGCTTTTCTTGTAACGGGAAGAAGACAACATCCAGAAGAGGTTGCTCCTACCTACAATGTCAAGTCATGTTTTTTCATGAGTTAAGTGTTTGTGCAAATTAGTGGTAAAGAGGTATTATCGTAGTTATCGTCGGAAACGTCATCTTTGTCATCACAATTGTTGTCGTCGCTCTATCATTTGCCTTTGCCTCTGCCTCCGAGATGAGTTCACTCTCTCTTTGCCAAATCTTCTAGCTCTCCTAGTCAATTTACCCAGTTAGAGTTTATGAAAATGCTCATCGAAAAATATTTGTGGTTGGCATGATAAGATGACTATATAACAGTGAAAGAGGATGAGCAAATAGTAAGGTGTCGAAGAAAAACTAACATTTCGAAGACAACAATGAAGAAAGTAACAATACAAGTTGAAACATAAAAGAAGGCGAGGAAGTTGACAACCAAACCAACAACCATCAACAAAGGGTAGCATTTCACTTTCTCTTTATGATACATATTGTCTTGTGACCTATGTGTGTGTATGCAGGTCAAAATACATACGACAATCTTGAACACGATCTCCCCCTTGATTGGCTTAGACCTTTTTACTCAAAAGTGTTTTCATGAATCCAAAGAACAATCGGAATTGAATGCTGGTAAAGGGGTTATGCTTGGAAGTTTGGTGCCTTCCCTTAGTCTTACACTAATATGAACTACTAAAACTCTAACGTGTTCAGTCCATACACATCTCCTTCAAGCCCATCTAGTGAGCTCTGCTATGCTTATTCGCACATTGAACTTATCATTCAAAATTCTATATAAACGAGTGATTCTAATAAATACGCTTTTGGTAAAGGCTATACAATTCAACTCTTGGTTAGATATGATCTATTTAATCTTTTCATTTCAATCTATCCCATATGCTTAAATTTGTTGTTAACCTTTTCCCCGTTCATACCTACCTTGCTTTGAATCTACTCTACTTTGTTATGATGCACATAAAACGGGCAGAACGACAAGGAGAAAAAGAAAACCAAAACCACAAAATGGATGGATTAATCTCCTCCTCAACCTTTTACTTTGTTGTGCAAATAAAATAGGGAAACGACAAAGAGAGGCACAAAAAAAAAAAAAAGCCTCCAAAATGGAGGGACCCATAAATGCAATTTACAAACAATTACAACCATTTTCCCATACACTTGCAAATTGGTGGATTCATTCATCCATCAATGTTTTACGGTACAAACACCTCCCAATTGCTGAAAGTGGCAAAACCCTAATTTTGGTGCAAACCCTTTTTATTTCACACTCTTTTTTGTCCAACTTTCCCCTTTGGTGGTAACAACTCCAAAAACAGAAAGCAGGGAAAGATTAGTGAAAGGCAAAAAGGGGGGAAAAACAAAAGGTTATTATTGGGCTTCTTTCCTTCTTTTTCTTTCCTTATGTCCAATCATTGTAAGCCCTCTCTTTTTTACCCATCTCACTCAAAACAAAAATCTCAACTCTTAAACATCTTAAAATATCTTAAAGCACTTTTAGAAAAGTGCCTCTGCCACGTACTCTTAAACATAACAATAGTACAATTATAATGAAAAATTAAAAATAAATATGGGTTTCTATTCTCACTTCTCACCCCTCTACTTACAAGGTACAACAAACCTCCCCTGTCTGTCTGTCTCTCTACAAACCCTACCCCAACTGTCTCGTGAGTGATTCCATGGATTCCTGAAATCCACCGTTCAACTTCTTTCCTTTTGAAGTCTTTTTAATTCTTTTTAGCATTGTGGGAGGTCAGGAGGAGGTGGCAGTATAGACTCATTAGGACCTTTCCCATTCTCCACCACGAATGCCATCTTCAATCCCCATGTCGTATGCACCTCCAAATGGCAGTGCAAAAACCATACCCCTAAACCCACATCACAAGAAACAAAACACGATTAACTCCTAAGTTCGTAAATTCTACTTGATACCAAGAAATTACACATTGATCATGAAATCCATACATTTCGATCGTATATTTCGAAGTGTGATTAATGAATGCCTACATTGTTTTACCTGGATTATCAGCTCGGAATCGGATCGCGGTCCATCCAGCGGTTGGGACACTCATTGTGTTCCTCTCCACCGGATCAACCAAATTGAAGCTGCTCGGATCTTTACCCTTGTCGAAATTCCCCAATCCTTTCCCCACCACGAAGAAATTGAATCCATGGAGATGAATTGGATGGCTCTCCGGCGCGATCAAGCTGGTCCCCTGAAGGACGACCTCCACGGTCTCGTTAAACCCTAGCCGGTACACCTTCGTCCCGTTAGTGGTCTGCAAATTCGCCGGCGGGTTCCCCGTGTAATTGTACGGCGACGGCGGGTTCGCCGGGAAATCGTCGGTGAAGATCCCCTGTAATTTGAAGTAATGGGCCTGGAGCAGAGCCACGGTGGGGAGGACGAAGGAGACGTTGTTGATGTCGGCGACGGTCTTGGTCCCGTTGACGCAGGTCGGGCAAGGGTTGACTCCGACGCCGATTGCGAAGAGGAGGGAGTGGTCGACGGTTTGGGGCACGGCGGCGGGGTAATTTGGGGAATTGAGGCTCCTGAGTCCGCTGGCGAAGGCGGCGGTGACGGCGGTGGCGTTGATTGGTGGAGTGGCGGTGAGGTGCGGTGGGGAAAAGGGTTGGATCCCCTTGTAGCGGAGGAATCCGACGGCGGTGACGTTGTCGACGGGGACGACCGTGTCCATGAAGGGGGAAACGGCGATTGTGTATTTTCCGGCGGTTTGGTCGGCGGTGAGGAGGGCGTTTGTGGTTTGCCCCGGCCCGAGAAAGATCGTGTCGGTGGTGAAGGGCTTTGTGTAGGCGGCGTCGGTTTCGACGACGGTGAGTTTGTGGCCGGCGATTTTGAGGAAGAGCTCGTCGTTGACCGCCGCGTTCACGATCCGGAGCAGGTAGGTTTTCCCACTTGCGACTTGGAGACTGTACCCTGCACGCGCCGTGAAGATCCTTTGGAAGGGAAATTACAGAAATGATACCCTAACTAAGAAATTACTAAAATTGCATCACTGACTTCATACTTTCCATTCAAACGGTCATCCAACTAAATAAAACAGTTACCAACACCTACTATTTCCCGTTCAAGCATCAAATCGTCGTATTTGAATTGAGAACGCTCAAATTGGTAGTGGGGATTCTGTTATCCATGATATATCTTTCTTAATGTTTCCACTATAGTTCATATGAAATTAAATGAGTCTATGTGAGTATGAGATTGAAATGAATCCATACCGGAAGAAGGGCAACCAGCGACAGGGCCAGGATGACCATTAATAGTATGAGAATCCGAAATGTTCGGTGGCAGCCCAGTCATTGTGGCCTGCTTCACTACACTTTCAACATCGGCTCTCCACCATTCCCCTGGTTCATTTCATGATTAGTTCTACACAATCAACTCAACAGTAAAAAAAAGAACACTCAAGCATATACATAACAAGGTAAAAGAAAACGCTCTCACCAAGTACAATGACCTTTTCACCATCAGGTTTTGGGAAAGGATAAGGAACACCTTTCTTAGGAAGTATGACAATGGCTCCATACACAGTTGCCCTTAGCCACGAAATATGTGCATGCCAAAGCAGTGTGCCTCTCTGCCCTGTGAGCGTGAAGTTGTACAAGAAGCTCTGTCCACTCTGGATTGGACATTGGGTCACATAAGCCGGCCCGTCGGACCATCCGGTGCGAAGCTGCCTGACCCCGTGCCTGCAAATTATCTCATCGACCAGATCATCTCAATAACTCGACACTCTTATTGCAAGTTACGGGGAAAGTGAAATTTGTTTCGTTACGATATTTACCAGTGAATGGTGATGTTGTTAGGGACATGGTTATGAACCCTAACAAGGACATTGTCACCTTCCCTAGCGTAAAGGGTCGGCCCTGGCACCTTCCCATTAATGGACACCACTGACTTGCTTGAACAAAGCCTCGTTGTGTTTGTCGACACCACCTGCATTATTAACCCACAGCATCTCAAATCCAGCCATAGATGGACTATCTATTCATGCAGAAACCAAACCAGTAAGTAAGTTGTACTTACGTTGAATGTGTACTTTCGAACCGCAGAATGGACCGATGCTGGAACAAGGACGACAATCACTAACAGCAGCATTGATCGAAACCTTGAATCACCCATCGTTTCGATCTCGTTGTTTTTCGCTCTGGCTCTTCCCCTGCAGGCTCCTCTGGAGTTTTCTACTGCAACGAAAAGGAAGTGTAAATGTTTCTGCCTGTTTAGGAGGAAGTGCAAGTGTGATTGACCACCTTATAATATGTATATATGGTTATGGGAATTGGGATGTGCTTTGATGGAATGTCTTTTCAACTTGTTAGGTGAATGACAGCAGCCCTCGGTTCTTATTGTAGGCGGTCCTCCCCATTTACAGTTCTGTCCTATAATAATGCTCTCTGTTAGGGTTTTCTTGCATACTACACAACATGTTCTATTTTTTTCTTCTTGTGTATGGATCAATTTGACTGAAACTTACAGCCCACCTGCAATTTCTTTTTGTTTTTTTCGTTCTTGTTCTTCATATTGTCTTCTGAGTGTGACTTAGTTGCTTGTAAAGTCATGGTGTATGTACATGTAGCTATCTGAGAGTTGATCATTTGCTGGATGGAATTTTTTTCTTTTCTGGGAAGAGTTCGAAGTTAACCGTAGTTCTTCAGAAGTTGATAATTGGGTTGCTTGGATTTCAAGTACTTGTTTGGTGCCTTCTATTCTCTTGACTAATAGATATTATTAACCCGAAATTTGAAGATATATATGATTTAGATTTCTATCTTCATTCATCTTATCTATCGTTGAAGGAACAAGTTAAATACGCATTGAGCTTTATTCATACCAATGAAATCTCGGTTATTGATGGACACATTTCTTCAAAACAGAACTCAAATGTCTATTTCATTCTTTTTTTTTTTTTTTTGTACACATATATGTATGTTTTCATTTGACTGAGTGCGAAATTCTAGAAAAGAAACCTACACTTCCAGAAGCATATGAATTGAGAGCAGACATTACATTAGATGGTGATTGAGGTGGCAAGTAATGATCCATATATGGGCAGTGAGGAAAAGAAAACAGAAAAAAGAAATTAAAAAAGGTACCAAAAATACAGATGTTGTGGTTAGGAAATGGCTTTCAGGATTCACTGCTTTTGGCTTATAAACTTTATACACTTCTCTGCACCTTCTAACACGTTTTCTCCTCCAGGGCTTTGCCTTTTTTTCCCAGGACATCCAACAAACACACAAGTTCATGAAACAACATGCACCTGTTGTCATGAGATATCAATGTTTATGGAAATTGTTGGACCAAATATTGAGGCACATGGGTCCCAAGCCCACAAAGTCACCAAAAGCCCATGAAAGGGAAAGCCCACCCGAACAGGGGCAAAAACACCATTCGAGGGAGGTCTTCACCGGCCCTCGGATGAAACCGCCCGACACCCGGGCCTGCCCAAGGTAGAAGACCGCCCGACAATCTGGTCTAACGGACTTCTGTCCTTTGGGTACGGAATCTGACAAGAGACATGACCAGAGCGAGCATTTAATGAAAGCAGAGGCGACCTCGAACGCCCGACAAGCTATTAAATGCGCGCAACACCATCAGAACTAGTATAAATACCCAATGATAGAGCTCATTTATGGTAACTTCAACCAACTCGATTCTCTCTCTTATTTACATCCTCCTCACTTCTCTCTCTAACTTAAGCATCGGAGGAGGTCCCAGGAACCCCCTGAGGACCTTTCTGCAGGGTTTCAAAGACCGCCCCCGACCATCGAAGCCGCCCAAGGCCTGTGGAGTCTCACAAACCGCTTGGTACATTCCAAGCACAAACATTTTGGCGCCCACCGTGGGTCTCCTACTACTTTGTGGCGAACGAGATGGGAGACGACTTCGAAACCCCCCTCAAGGGGATGACCGAAAACAATACCCTCCGAGGCTTATCACCAAGGGTCGAAGATGAACCCGAGTTGGAAGAAGTGGTCAAGAATCAAGGGATGCAAATCGCAAGCATGCAAGACAGCCTTTCCCAAATTCTTCAGCTCCTGAAGACCCGAGATGACCCCGCCGAGGGCTCGAAGGGAAAGGCGCGCGACGAAAGGCTGAAGGGCGCTCTTATCCTCGACAGCCCTGCTCGGACAGAAGGCGGAGGACCAGAGGCCGACGACCCGGACCTCAACTTTCTAGAGGAGCATCTGCGGTCAACCTTCGGGAAGCACAAGAGCCCGAACGTTCTACAGAACCCTCTTTCGAGAGAACTCTTCAAAACTCCGGTGCCCCCAAATTTCTCCTCTCTGGGACTACCAACCTACGGTGGGACATCCGATCCCGCCGATCATCTTTGCGCATTCATGTTAAACATGCAGCTCATCAACGCTACGGACTCGGATCTGTGTCGAGCGTTCCCGGTCACCTTCAGCGGTCAATGCCGAACTTGGTATACCTCCCTACCAGAAGGGATTATAGAAAACTTCGAGCAGTTTGCGATGCTCTTCTCCACCAAATTCGCGTCTCAACGGCGCCGCAAACTCACCGTCTCGGCGCTCATAGGTTGCCGACAGAGGAAGGAAGAGTCGCTTGCTGAATTCTACGACCGATGGAACGCGATAGCTTGCGAAATAGACGGTATCTCCCCCGTCGTGGCTGCCGGGAACCTCCGAATCTCGACAACTAGTCTCGAGCTAAAAAGAACGTTGACAAAGAAAGAGGCGACCCTGGCGGCCTGGTCTGACTTAGACCAATTGGTGCGACGAGCGATCTTATTGGAGGAAGCGCTAGCCAACGACGACCGAGGCCAACAAAGCCGCCCCCGAGGAGACGCCTCAGAGCGTGGAGACTCCCGGAGGGGAAAGCGGTCCCCAGACCGAAGGTCGTATCGGAACAAGTACCCCGATAGGGAAGGAAGAAGAGACGTCCTTTCCACCGACAGGGAAAGAGGACGAGATCGAAGGAAAGGCGGAAGGAAGCACGAGGCGTCTTCCGCCCAAGAACCGCAGGAAGGAAAAAAGTGGTGCGATTGGCATCAAATCACGACCCATGACACCACAGAGTGTAGAGAGTTCAGGGCCACGCTCCGACATCTGGCCCCAGGAGACCTGAGAAGCAAGCTAGAGACGAGGCGGTCCCACAGAGAGCACTCGACAGAAGAGCGGGAGGAGTCCCCGAGTCCTGAGCAGGACAAGACAAGACGCACGAGAAAGGAAAGGTCAAGATCTCGCTCTCGAAACAAGGTCACCTCCCCGCTGAGGCAGTCTCCTCCATACAGAGCACCCCGAGACAATGATGATGGGATGGAAGTCATAACGATCGCGGGAGGGCGGAAGCGCCCGAGAACAGAAGGAGACCGCATCGCTCAATGTCTCAACGTACAGCGGAGGGCACCGACAGAGGTCGCCTTCCTGCCCTCTGAGTTGGCCAGCGAAGACAACTCAGAAGACCCCTTGGTCATTTCCTTTCGAACCGCCAAGTTTAAAGTCACCAGAGCCCTTGTCGACAATGGAAGCTCGGAGGATATATTATTCTACTCAGCGCTCAAAGGAATGAAAAAGAGCGTCCAAGACCTCAGTCCTTCCAACACCATCTTGGTAGGATTCTCCGGCACCAAAGTCCGTGTCCTCGGCTCAATCACGCTCAAAGTCACCATAGGAGAAGGAGGAATCACAAAGACCAGACCCGTAGAGTTTCACGTGGCGGATTGTCCTTCAGCATATAACGCCATTCTCGGACGCGGTTTCCTAGCTTCGTTCGAGGCGGTCGCATCCACATGCCACCAAATGCTCAAGTTCCCAAGCGGAGGGCAAACCGGGCGTGTTCGGGGTAACCTAAAGGAGGCTAAAGAATGCTACCAAGCAACCATCGAACACCTCGAAGTTGATCTGGTCGACACAAGGGGTGACGTTCCGAGACCGGAAGCGGTTGAAGGAGACGTAGCGGTCGCCCTCGACGCAGAGCGGCCAGAGAGGACGGTGCGTATCTCTGCGCACCTTGCCCAAGAGGAAGCTCAGAAACTACTCTCGCTTCTCAAAGAGTTCCAGGACCTCTTCGCATGGGGACCGGAAGACATGCCCGGGGTCCCACGGAAGGTCTCCGAGCATCGCCTCTCAGTCAAAGCTAAAGCGCGTCCCATACAACAGCGAAGGAGGCACCTGTCGGTCGAAAAACAAATGGCACTGGAGGAGGAGGTGCGCCGCCTCCTCAAAGCCGGATTCATCAGAGAGGTCAAATACCCTACTTGGCTCTCAAATCCGGTCTTTGTACGCAAGGCTGGAGGCGCCTGGAGAATGTGCATCGACTTCACTAGCCTTAATGCGGCCTGTCCCAAGGACGCGTACCCTCTTCCCCGTATTGACCAGCTCATAGACGGGACCGCCAACCATGAGGCTCTCAGCTTTCTGGATATGTTCTCCGGATACCACCAGATCAGAATGGCGGACGAGGATCAAGAGCTCACTGCTTTCATGACACCCATGGGCAACTTCTGCTACGTAGTCATGCCCTTCGGGCTAAAGAACGCGGGGGCGACCTATCAGCGAATGGTGGATACGATCTTTAAGGAGCAAATGGGAAGGAACGTTGAGGCCTACGTTGACGACGTACTGGTCAAAAGTAAGAAAGCAAGCGACCACCTGTCCGACCTGAGGGAAACCTTCGAAACACTGAGAAAGAAGAATCTAAGGCTCAACCCGCTCAAGTGTGTCTTCGGCGCCGAGGCGGGAAAATTCCTAGGGTTCATGATCACAAAACGAGGGATAGAAGCCAACCCAAAGCAAATTGAGGCCATACGCGCCTTGAAGCCGCCAAAGACCATCAAACAAATCCAAGCGTTCAACGGAAAGATGGCCGCTCTCGGAAGATTCATCCCGCGGTCCGCCGACAAATGCTCTCCTTTCTTCCAAATGCTGAAGAAATCGGCATCAAGGCTCCAATGGGGTGCAGAGTGCGATAAAGCCTTTCGGCTGCTGACTGACCAGCTCAGCCAACCGCCGGTTTTGAGCGCCCCCATCAGTGGAGAGCGGCTCTACCTATACCTAGCGGTCTCCGAACAAGCTGTGAGTTCTGTCCTGGTGAGGAGAGCACCAGATGGCTCCGACCGACCCGTTTACTATGTGAGCAAGGCACTTCTTCCCGCCGAGTCAAGGTATTTGCCAGTCGAGAAGGCGGTCCTCGCAATCGCCTCAGCAGCAAGAAAGTTACGACCATACTTCCAAGAGCACCCGATCACGGTGCTATCCCACCTTCCGCTCAAGAGCATTATGTGAGGCATGGACGCATCGGGTCGGCTAACCAAGTGGGCAATCGAGCTAAGCGAATATGACATCGAGTATGCCCCTAGGCCTGCCATTAAGGGGCAAGTCCTGGCTGATTTCGTCGCTGAGGGTTTCTCTCTCGAAACCACGCCCTCCGAGGAGCACAATCGAATATGGCGTCTGTTCATAGACGGCGCTGCTGGGAAAACCGCCTCCGGGGCAGGGATCGTCATCGAGTCCCCCGAGGGGGTGGTACATGAAATCTCGCTGAGGTTCAAGGAGATCAAGACCAACAATGTCGCTGAATATGAGGCACTAATCAATGGGCTTCGGATATTGTCCACCCTAGGGGCGACGGACGTGCAAATATTCTCCGACTCCCTCCTGGTCGTCAAACAGGTTCTAGAGGCGTTCGAGATCAAAGATGAGACGCTAGCGGCATTAGCTATCAAAGTGCGAGACGCCCTGTCTCAGCTAAGTTCGTGGAAACTAGAGCATGTCCGGAGAGAAGACAATCAACATGCGGACGCGCTTTCCAAGCTCGCAACCTCTATGGATTTCGAAGGCGACCGGCATATCACCGTCACCAAAGAAAGTGAATCCACAGAAGAGGTCATGAGCATCGAAGAGGCCGCTGACTGGAGAGCCCCCATGATCCAATACCTGGAACATGACGTCACCCCACAAAACCCGGTGGAACGGAAGGCGCTCAAGCGAAAGGCGGCCAGGTATTCAATGGTGGACGGTCAGCTCTTCAAAAGATCATTCTCCGGCGCTTACTTAAAGTGCCTCGGGGCGGAAGAGGCCAAGTGGACCTTGAAGGCAATACACCAAGGAACGTGCGCCACACACGCCGGTCCAAGATCGCTTGAAAGAACCATTCTTCTGCAAGGTTACTACTGTCCTACCATCAAGAAAGACGCCTCAGACGTCGTCCTCAAATGCCATGCATGCCAAGTTCACGCTTCCAAGAACCACCAACCGAGCTCCGAGCTACAGAGCATGGTGGGACCGTGGCCGTTCGCTAGGTGGGGGCTTGACCTCCTGGGACCATTCCCCACGGCGCCCCTGGGAAGGAAGTACTTAGTAGTCGCCGTCGACTATTTTACCAAATGGATAGAAGCTGAGCCGCTGGAAACCATCACTAGCGCAAGGGTGCAGAAGTTCGTGTTCAACAACATCATGATCCGCTTTGGAGTTCCTCATTCAATCATCACCGATCATGGGACGCAGTTCGACTGTCGCCCGTTTGAAAATTTCTGTGCAAGAAACCGCATCATATGCACCATGGCTTCGGTAGCTTACCCGCAGACCAATGGTCAAGCAGAAGCCTCCAACAAGCTGATCCTCCAAGGGCTGAAAAGACGCCTCCGAGAGGCCAAAGGGGCATGGACCACCGAACTTCCCCATATTCTGTGGGCACACCGCACCACTCACAAAACAGCCACGGGCGAAACCCCCTTCGCCCTGACTTATGGCTCGGAGGCGGTTGCCCTAGAAGAATTGAACTTACCCTCCCTTCGCGTTCAAGCATATGACCGGGAACGCAATCATGAGAAGCTGCTCGAGCAGTTAGACATGGTTGAATCGAGGCGGGATGAGGCCATGGAACGCATCATGCACGAAAAGGCAAAAGTCGCAGCCTCATACAACAAGAACGTGAAGCTGCGCCCACTCGAGGAAGGGGACTTGGTACTCAAGCGTGACTTCCAAAAGAAAGATGAGCACGGAAAACTGGCCGCCACGTGGGAAGGGCCATTCCTCATCGGAGAAAAGACGGGTCCCAACACCTTTCGCCTGGCCACCATGGAAGGCACACCCGTGTCCAAGACGTGGAATGGAATGCACCTTCGGAAGTACCACACAGACGTAGTCTGAGGGAAAAGACCGCTCTCGCGGGAGCAAAGTTATTTTGAGTGGACCGAAACATTTCTCTTCCACATGTAATAGTGTAGTGGTTGCTACTAAGCATCCTCTTTTGCCCAAAGTAATGCACTTATTTCACTTCACGGCCTCGCCTCGATTTCTTTTTATGGAGCACTCTGCCTCCGATTCACGAAAATTGCAAGCGAATCGATAAGGATACATAAGGGTTCAAGCAACAAATTGCATGATCCGCTCCAACGCGGCCATGCCGAAATATCCAACAGACTAAGGAAAATCATGCAACGCGACCGCGTTAAGCAGGATCGCGTAAACGAGGCGAGCTCCCTTCTACAAGAGGGTTTCGGGCTGGAAAGAGCCTAACCAAGGAAGAGGGCGTTCCCCTCATTAACACAATGGATAGGGCGGTTCCCCGCCACTGGGGACCCTCATACGTACTATGACCGCCAACGGCCTAATGCACAAGTTATCCGCAAAATATTTCAGATATCATAAACCAGTTCAGAAGGCCTCCAAACATAAAACGAAATGCGTCCATGCCACGCACACTACGCCCAGTGCTCACTCGCACTAGAGCACACACGCTCACAAAAGTCATTGTTCACCACGAGCAATATGAAAATAAGAATAAAGGCATAAAGAGTCTAGAAAACACAATTTACACTAAAGGGGAAGCATCACCCCCTCCTCCATTTTCTTCCCCATTGCGAGGAACCGCATCACCATTCTCTGCCTCCTCCTCCTCAGACTCGTCCGCCTCCGAGTTAACATCCGCTGTCGACCAAAGACCAACCGCATCCCAGACACGGTCCGAGTCCCACTCGACGTCGGGGGCTTCTTCCCTGAACAAATGGCGGATGGCGGCCACCACGTTGCCAACCACGGTTTTGTACTTGGCCTTATCAAAAGCAATGAACTCAGCTGATTGTAGATAAGCAGGTCCCGCCTCAGCACGGGCCGCCGCAAGGTCACTTTCACGGCTCACGGTCAGAGCGGCCTTCTCACTCTTGAGGTTCGCCACCTCTTGACGAAGCGCCTCCTGCTCCTCCAACAAAGTTCTTTCCAACTCCTTAGATTTAAGGGCGCTCTCCTCAAGGCGACTTTTAGCCGCAAGCACCTCCCTTTCCTTCTCTGCCAACTTGTCGGAAAACTCACGTTCAATCTTGGGCCGCACCTCTGCAACAATGGCCTCCCGCTGGCTGCTCACGCTCTTCCGAAGATTGGCGATCTCGACCGCATTGTCCTCAACCGTCTTCGAAAGGCGGTCATTCAGAAGGATAATCTGAGAAAATCCAATCTGCGCCTGCATAGACATACCCAAAAAGAAATAAGTTAGGCCAAAAAGCAAAGAAACGGAGTGAAAAAGACACTCGACGATAAAGGAAACACTAACCGCAAAGAAGAACTGGGCAGCGGTCCCGGCAAGACGCCTGTTGTTATCCTCGGAAGTAGAGGTATACTCGGTCGGCATGGCCAGCCAGTCGCTAATGGTATGAAGACCGTGTTCAGCCGCCTCCGTATCTGTAGCGGCCAACTGGGACAAAGGGATCGTGCCCCCCTGTTCCACACGCTTCCCACTTCTCGCACCTTTATCAGCCGCCTTTGACCGAGGGGAGTTCGTCCTGGCTCGTTTCACCGCCGCCTCTGAGGCAGAGGCCTCCACCACTCTCTTTCCCCCTCGCCGATTCAGAGGGATGGAAGGCTCGACATCCGGACCCGCCAAGTCTATGATAGGCGGGTCCGCGGCCTGTGGGCGGTCTTGAGCAGCGGTTCCCGCCTCAGCCATCGGGGCAGAAGAACTGCCCGCCTTGGCGTACCTTCCCGCCTTCCTCTTCCTAGGACGGTTCGCGTCCGCCAACTCACGAAGTCCTGAAAAAAGGAAGCATAAGTAAAGCACATGAGAAAGAGAATTTCAACATTAGCCAAAAGCGACACTAACCATAAAATGCACGAACATGCTGATAAGCGCTCTTAGGACCGCTATGCTTCACACGAATCTGAACCCCGTTCACAAGGCGGGAGACATGATCCTTCACCGATTGGGGAAATTGTGAGGGCGCACACCAATCATCCTTCTGCCCTGCCGAATAACCCGTCCGCGGTTCCACGTCACCAGAATACCACTTCCAGGAGGGACGAGCGAAGAAGTACTCCTTATACCATGGGGAATCAAGCTTAGGCGCTCCCTTGACGAAACCAACGGCATTCTCCCGCCTCCCGATGGACCAACCGTTGGGCGAGTCGCGGATATTGTATATCATCCGGAACGCATCAAAAGAAGGAGTCTCCTTTAGGCGGTCACACGCCCACCGATACATAATCGAGTGGAAGATAATAGTGGGTGAGAGGCATCCAAGGGTGCAGTTGAGCCAGAGCAGGACCTTCGTCAGAATGGGGTCCAGCGGGAACCGCAAGCCAAGTTTTACGTGCTCGACATGGATGGGGATCCAACCGTTGGGGCAAGACCCGGAGCGGCTCCGCTCAGAAGGAGCCGCATATTGCCAGTCTGGAGGCATGCGGAGCGACTTCAGGCGGTACAATACCTGATCGGGCCTAAACACCGTTGCGTGTGATGGACCGCGGGCAAATACCTCCTCTGGCACCTCCCCACCATCCCACATCCCAACGTGCAAAAGCAAGGTATACACAGAGTCGGCAATGGCAAGAGGAAGCGGTCTTCCCTCCGCGTCCTCCACTACCTCCAAGGATGACGAAGTACTAGGAACCGCTTCCGAATGTACCCCATCACTTCCAGACTCATCCTCAATGTCCAAGGAATCGCTACCTAGCCCTACCCGATCCGATTCACCCAAGTTATCCCCAACCGCCGAAGAGGTGGCCACAACCCCAACTGGCACAGGGCGGGTATCAACATTAGAATTTTCTAAGTCTACAGAAATTACGACAAGGCAACTGTCCAGTTCAAACGCATTTCCTACATATAATTCTAAGACCGACAGGTCAAACACGCATTCAGACGCGCTGCGTGTTGGGGGAGAGTGAGTCATACCTTGGGACACAGACGCAGCTCCAAGGGCGGCCGCCTTAGCCTTCTTCTCGGCGGCATGAGGAGAGGGAACGGCCGCCGAATCCCGACGATCCTTCTCCGCCGTACCCCCCGAGGAAAGGTCAGGGGTCGAAACCGCAGGGTTCGCCGTCGTGATCGGAAGCGCAGCACCGTCGCCTGACATCTGCGCTTGGCAAGATTGGGGGGCGGAAAACGATTTCCGCGGCGGAGAAGAGATTGTCGACGATCGAAGAGAAAAGAAAGGAATAGTTAGCACAACTGAAAGAAGGCGCACACCGCGAAATACAAAGGGTAGAGCACTCACCGGAATGAAGGTTGCAATTTATACCCGTCGGAAGAAGCTCCAAGACTTGCACAGCAAAGGAAAAAGAAGAAGAAGACGAAGAGGTTTCCGAAAACAGAAATAAATGGCAGTAAAATCCCTCCACAAACCCTTCTTAAACTCAAAAAGAGAAGGGTTCAAAAATTGGGGGGTGCGCCGCGCGAAAATCAAGGCGGAAACCCCCCGAAGTGACGTCCGCCCTGCTGCCGTCAGAGCTCCTCGCCCGAGGTTCTGACACGTGGCGATAAAGCGAAGGGCCCAGCCCCCCAGGCGTTCGCACGCTACGCTTTCGCAGCCAGGGGCAAATAGGGGTCCTACGCCCAGCGGTTTCGAGACCGTGACATGGGCTGGCGACCCAGGCCGCTCAATAATAATAAGTGACCTCGTTTAGCCGCGAAAACCTACCACTTCTCACGCCTAAGGGGCAAATGTTGGACCAAATATTGAGGCACATGGGTCCCAAGCCCACAAAGTCACCAAAAGCCCATGAAAGGGAAAGCCCACCCGAACAGGGGCAAAAACACCATTCGAGGGAGGTCTTCACCGGCCCTCGGATGAAACCGCCCGACACCCGGGCCTGCCCAAGGTAGAAGACCGCCCGACAATCTGGTCTAACGGACTTCTGTCCTTTGGGTACGGAATCTGACAAGAGACATGACCAGAGCGAGCATTTACTGAAAGCAGAGGCGACCTCGAACGCCCGACAAGCTATTAAATGCGCGCAACACCATCAGAACTAGTATAAATACCCAATTATAGAGCTCATTTATGGTAACTTCAACCAACTCGATTCTCTCTCTTATTTACATCCTCCTCACTTCTCTCTCTAACTTAAGCATCGGAGGAGGTCCCAGGAACCCCCTGAGGACCTTTCTGCAGGGTTTCAAAGACCGCCCCCGACCATCGAAGCCGCCCAAGGCCTGTGGAGTCTCACAAACCGCTTGGTACATTCCAAGCACAAACAGAAATATATACAGAACATAATTCTCATTAATGTATTGTGCTCGACCTGTTTGAAACACGAGCCCAGAAGTCTGACATGTGTGCAGAGCGACTCGAATGATGAGTAAACCATTAAAAAGCACAAGGAAGATGTGATTTCTTGTTTGGCTATTGCTCAGACTATGTCTGCTCCAGATTGAATGGCATTACCAATCCTAGCATTGGAAGATTTGTAAACAAAGCCCAAGAAGTCTATAATATCATCTTGAGATACACCTTCCAGAGGATCTATCTCAAATGACCACACAACTAGTGTACTTGATCCATGGTCCCCATACTCAACAAGCTTGAGCTTGTTCACAGAACCATCCAATCCAACATTGCTGGCTTCCATCTTGTAAGCATAGCTGTGGGATGATGGATCAATGGAGATCAACTTCTCCTTGATCCATGACCTTTCACCATCTTCTTGAGGGAACATGAATCCGGACACTAACCGGACATAACCCACCTGACCTTCTTCCCCAGCAAGGTCTGTGCACCTTTCAACCATTGGCAGCCTCTTGGTCTGTGAAACCATGGCCCAAACTTTGTCTATAGTTGCATCCACGATTGCTCTCACATTTCCGTGCCATTTCAAGTGTCCGGATTCGAGTTCCTGTGATCAGGGAAATGGATAAGAAAAATTGTTTGCACTATCATTGGTTCATCATTAGTTTGTCAAGCAAAAAGAACATTACCATGGTTGTCTTGGTCCTTACCTGATACATAGCTTGCAACTTATTATCTCTGTGTTGGCCTGATTAATGTCCTGGACTTGGTAGGTAATCCTTATTGATGTTGGAAACTAGGTAGCTAGGAGACAGAAAAAAATATTGATATGCACAAGGAAATACATAGTTTATTCTGATAAAAGCAGCATATGGGTTGGTAAATGTCCAGAAAGACAAAAACACAAAAACGATGGGAAATGGTGGAAGATCCAAGGTAAAAACCCACTTTGGACATTTGCATGAATGGCTATGCGAACCCTGTATCAGAGAGTACCATTTGGATTTGTACATGAGTCATGCAGTATGATAATTACTTTCTTGCCTTGGAAACTAAGTTTCTGCTACTCCAAGAATCCAGCTTTGCATCATTCTATAACAAGACACACCACATACTTGCCTCCCTGGTCAGTTCTTAGTTAGTCAGCTGGGTATAAGGCTTGCCCTTTAACATATAATTCTGTATGTTTGAACCCAACAAAACATAACAGAAGGACAAAATACCAGATCTTTTGCATTAGACTTCCATTATATGCGAAACCATTACAGTTCCATTCGCGCGATATGTGATCTGGCTGATATGCTAGTTATTGAGGCAGGCTGTGTACATGATATTTTCCTGCTCAACAAAGCAGGAGTAGCTAGCAGTTATATTGGGATGTCTTAAGCAGCAGCACCAACAGGAACACCACCAGCCTCCTTGAGCCTTGACTTCCCATATAGAGTTTCTTCAAACCGAATGATCTCCTGTTTGGACCCATAAGCAACTTGAGTTCTGTCGTCCAGTCCAATGATCTCCTTGTCTAGAATAGATTGGTGGCCATCGCTGCTGTAACCTCCGGCATTCTCAATTAAGAGCCCTAGTGGAGCTACCTCGAACAGCAACCTCAGCTTCGCCTTGGTAGTTGGCGATATGACATTGGTGAAGACACCTTTCTCTTTCACAATGATCTGGTTCACATCCGGCACCATTCCTCCTGTGTATCTCAAGGTGTACTTCTCCTTGACATAGTAGTTGATCAGCTGCAATGTTCAAATGAGACAGAACAAAGTTTTTAGTGAAAGAGACAAATCAGAAATGCGACTTCGTGGATGTAGAGGCAAATGAGGAGAAACCTTGTCATAATCAGGATTGTCAAATGTTGCTCTCAAGTTTCCAGGTGAGAATAGTTTTCCTTCGCCGATTTCGGTGGTTTCCTTCACATGCTGCCATTTTCCTGTAACAGTGATTAAAAACTTTGAGAGAGTGGCCATTGATTTTGTGAATAAAAACATCGACAAGGAGGCCCAAAAAAGCAAACCTTCATCCAGAAGGAGGAACTCATGAGTGCCAGGGTAGCCCTTGATTGCAAGAACGTAAGTAGTCCGAGGACCATAAACCCCCATGGCAGCAGCCACTTGATCCCCACCTGTAACCCCAGTTAGCTTATCTCCTGGCCACACTCCAAAGATGGTGCCAACTGCAAAATTTGTGTCCACAATGCTCGATCCATCCAGTGGATCAAAGGCAACACTGAATCCACCTGATCGATACCCCACCGAAAATCGAATCAGTCTAGATTGTAGTTTAGAAGAAACCCTTATTAATGCAGAGGTTATATACCTTCAACAGGTCCTCCCATGTCTTGAAGCTCAGGTACTTCCTCAGAGCAAGCATATTTACAGAAGTGAGAGTGCTCCAAGGCCTATAGATAACTAATAATGAGAAGCAAAAGGGAAAGGTAGGAGCTTGGAAGTCTCAGCAGTTCAAAAATGATAAAACTTTTGTTCAGAAGAAGTAGTTACCTCAAAGAGCACCTTGTTAGCAAGCATATCAACAGCAAGCTGCTCATCTCCAAAGGAGTTGACACACGCAGTTCCTCCACAAGATGCTGTCCTTACTTTGAACCCGATTGTCCTCATTGCCTCTCCCATGCAAGTCAGCACCCTGATCAGTCCCTTGTCTGTGGTTGCCTTTTTCAAAAACTCTTCCTACTCACACAAACAACAGATGTTTTTCAGGTTCCTATAATTTAAAAAAGCAAGAAACTTTAACCCCAATTAGCTTCTCTTTTGGCTTACCAGACTGTCACCAATCTCACTTCTGGTGATGATAGCAGTGCTCTTTGCCTTGGAAACCTTAAATGACGATGAAGATCTTGGAACCAGCCTCAAAGCTTCTCCAAACAATGAGCTTGACTTCAGGCTCTGCATGAAAATTACAGCACAACCTGTTAAGACCCTGAAGTTGGCAACTAATGACTTCAAAAAGCAGCTAATGATGTTCCACACCATGAAAGAGCCTAGTTGATTAAAGGTAAGTAAAAAGTACCCTGGAGCTGAAGGAAGGAGAGATGGATGAAGGGGACACCAAAGATTTTGAATGCTGTGAAGGCATGAATGCCCCACGACCACAGTAAGCTATACCAGTCTCCATGATAGATAGCTAGATGACCTTCCCCAAAAACTGATGTCTAGATCCCAAAACCAGAACTAGAAGGAAACTTAATCTGTTGATGGCTGGCGTCTTCCAGTTGGTTTGTTGCGGGAGTGGGGAGATAGATAAGCAGTTAACAGTGTAATGACACGTGGATGATGGATGGGGGCTGCTGATATGAATGGATAGCGCGGGCTGCTTAGATTGCCATCGCTCAATGTATTTGTGGCTCTGCTTTTACCACTTTCCCATGGAGATAATGCAACCCAGTATTAACAACATTAACATAGCAGTAATGCTTCTATTTTCTACACTTGAGTGCAAATAAAGAATCAAAATTTAGTTTCAGCTCCCGAGTCTTCGCACTTGGCTCTGCACATAATTGGATCTGAATTGGCTGGATGAGCATCCTTTCCTTATAAACTTACCCTCTTAACCTATATCACCAAACTAACTCAATTCAATTGCACCAAACATCATGCAAGAGCAATGTCTTTGACAATTTTGGTTTCTTCATTTTCGGCGCAGAGATGCTGCATGAGCGATACAGGCGAATAAGAAGGAGAAGAGAGGAGGGAGGGAGGCATTCGAAGGGAAAACCAAACTTGGCTTTCGAAGTCGGGACCAGTTACTATAACAACACTCCTTGTGTTGTTATAGTAACAACACTAGTCTCCAACCAATAGGAAGCTAGGGTTGTGATGACTTTTTATTAGATGAGTTGACCTAGTGTAAAATCAAAGCAGGGGTATAATTGTCATTATGAAAAATATGTTTAAATAATAAAAAATAAAAAAAATAAAAAAAAATAATTTTTTTTATTTTTTCGGCCCAAAAATTTGGTCGCCGGAATTCTGTTACCGGTCGCCGGAAAATGGTCGCCGGTCACCGGAATATGCTTTTCGTCGCCGGAATATGCTATTTTGTCATCGGAATATGCTCACCGTCGCCGGAATATGCTTACCGGCGTCGGAATATGCTTACCGGCGTCGGAATCTAGTCATCGGAGCCGGAATATGCCTATCGGCGCCGGAATCTGGTAACTGACGGTCATCGGAGTTTGGTCAACGAACTTCGTTGACCGGTCAACGGTCTTCGTTGACCGGTCAACGGTCAATGACCACCGGATGTTATGGTATGCATTGTGAGATTTATGGTTTGGTTTCTCATATTTTTGTATGCCTTTTGTGGTTTGTTTTATCGTGTTTGTGGTTTGCATTAAGAAGTTTCTGGTTTGCTTTATCGTGTTTGTGGTTTGCATTGAGAAGTTTCTGGTTTGCTTTCAAAAACTTTGTGGTTTGCATTGAGGGGTTTGTGGTTTGTTTTAGGAGATTTGTGGTATGCATTAGAAGGTTTCTGGTTTGTTTTTGTGGTTTGCTTTAACGTGTTTGTGGTTTGCATTATGAGGTTTCTGGTGTGTTTTTGAAAATTCTGTGGTTTGCTTTGTGAGATTTTTGGTTTGTTTTAATATATTTTTGGTCTGCATTAGGACGTTTTTGGTTTGTTTCTGTGGTTTGCTTTACGGTGTTTATGGTTTGCGTTATGAGTTTTCTGATGTGTTTTTGAAAAATTTGTGGTTTGCTTTGTGAGGTTTCTGGTTTGTTTTAAGGGATTTGTGGCATGCATTGAGAGATTTCTGGTTTGTATTAGGAGGTTTCCGGTATGCTTTTTGGGGTTTGTATTAGGAGGTTTCTGATGTGCTTATAAAATATTTGTGGTTTGCTTTCTAACTTTTCTGGTTTGTTTTAGGTGATTTGTGGTCTGTATTGAGAAGTTTCTAACGTGCTTATGAAATGATAACTAACAAAAGAATGCAAAACTGTTACGAAGCTACAACCCCATTTAGAATCACAAACCACTAATTGTAACAAAGCTCTTCCACATTGAAGGACTCATAATTGAATAACTTACATCACAATCCAATCACAAGACTCCACCCAGCCATCTCACGAGCTTTACAACTTGGGATTATCTTTTTTGCAACATAAACAGACATCTCAAGTTCTCAACTTTGTTCTTGGAGATGACCACACAACCAAACTCATAACCAACTAAAGATCACCCAAAAAATATCACATGCAAGTCGACTACAAAATCAAACCATGCTCATGTCATATCTGATTCAGTTGACACGCCTGTACAAAGGGGCAATCCAACCTCTGTGGTCGAGTACACCAATTGAGGGGAGACTGGAAAGAATGACGTCGGGCTCGAGAATGCCGACGTGGAAGGAGAGGGAGAACAACAAGAGGAGAGAGCGGCGGAGGAGAGCGATCGCCGCCAAGATCTACTCCGGGCTCAGGATGTACGGGAACTACAAGCTCCCGAAGCACTGCGACAACAACGAAATCCTCAAAGCTCTCTGCAACGAAGCTGGATGGACCGTTGAAGAAGACGGAACCACTTACAGAAAGGTACGCTTAGTCGCTTACTAACTCTTCCGTATCTTCCTTCCTATCTCCCTCCTCCTAGCGCCAGCTCCTTCAATCATTAGCTTAATAATTCGGCTCCTCTAGTCAATTAATTTACTCCATTACTCATCCATCGATCCGCCGGCGACGGGAAAGGAAAGCTTTCGCCAGGAGATCGCCGGCCGGCTGTACGAATTGATGAGAAGACCGACGACGGAGGGGGTAGATCTGCGAATTATTTTATTTGTTAGACCGACGAGGAAGGAGATCGAGAGACGGTTGCAGGCTAAATATGGATTATTTTATTTGTTAGATATTGTGTTAATGGACCCTTTTACCCTTGTTGTTACTATAACAACAAAGGAGGTGTTGTTATAGTATCCGCTCCCTTCGAAGTCCGGGGGCTGACGGTGGAGCCAAGCCAACGATGAGAAATGGCTGCTGCCGTTGAGAACCCTAGAAGAAGCGCCGACCACCATTGACGGAAGATCGAAAAGAAAGGGATAGATAGCTCGAGTTCAAGATCAATAGTATATATACTGTAGAGAGCCTAGAACGATTTGTGTGCCACTTCTTTTTCCTTTTCCTCCCGGCGGCGCGGAGTCCGCTCTTCCGCTTGCGGCGACGCCGTCGTGCTAAAAAAACCTAACTTGTTTTCCCGTGGTGGTCCCACTCTGTTTAAAAGTATGGGCTACGATTGGGTAGTGGGCTGGGCTATCGACGTCGGTAGTTATGTCCAGTTCGTCTGATTTTTGCTGGAATTGGGCTTTTTCCTTAATCCCAAATGTTATCATCTCCCAGAGGCCAGAGGGTTAGGTGGATGTTATTAGTCTTTATCCAATGACCATCCTTGCCAATAATGTTTATCGGCTTAATCACCATCAGAAGATAATTTAAGTAAAATACTAAACCATGCCATACACCGAAAAGTCACCTCCCTGTGGAGCCACGTTCTTCCTCCATGAGAGAGTACAAGAAATCAACCTGTCTCTTTCTCCATAATCCACCCATGGTCATATGCTCGATCTCAGAGTCTCAGTGTCTCCCGGCATCTCTTTCATCTTCATAATTGCAATCCTAGTTCCATAAATTTAAGCAGCCATTTGCATCCCCAGCCCAGGCAGCAATTATTAACTCCACCTCTCTCTCTCCAGATATTTGCTTTCCTTGGTTTGGGCTGTTTTTTTGGCATCGCCTGCAACCCAGTTCTGCGATATTGCTGTTAGATTCACAGGTGGAGCGGATCATCATTGCATATGGTAGATCTTCCTTCCATGTGTTTTTAAGAGTAAAAAAGATTCAATCTTTGGGCTTTGTTTTACCGTCTTCCTCTTTTGCTGCTGGGGAACATGATTAAATCAGTGAGGAAACAACTAGACAGATGCAGGAGGGCCTTTTCCTGTAGCAGGTGGTGGCATCATGGCTGAATCATCATCTTCTTCTTCTGCTTGTAAGCTGCTCTGTTTCTTCTCACTTCTCATTCCCCTCCTTTTTCTGTGTTTGAAATGTTGTGTCGTGTTCTTATAGGATGCTTTTCAGTCCTCTGGAAGGATATTGAACGATCCTCTTGGTTATAGAAAAATGTCAGCATATGCCCACCAAATGGAGAGGGAGTTCTCTGCTGGTAGCCTATCTAGCGGAGAAGATTCTGGTAGAAAACCCTCCCTTCTTCAAAGTGACATGGAAATTGATCACCATTTTGTATCTGCAAACATTATACAGATTTATGAGTTTTCTTGTTGTTGGGTGTTCTTGATCCAGAAGAGATGAGAAGCCAATATGTGATGGAGTCGGGATTCTACATGACATCATTCGCTGCAACGATGTTCATTGCTCTCCTTGTCACAGCAGGAGTGTTGATGATCAGCTTGCTCATTCTGCTGACAGTAATGCTCCAATCCTGTGAGAACAGGAGCAAAGGAGTTATGGAAGAGACGACGCCACAACAAATTCACACTGCTGGTTTTCTGATGAGTTACCATCAATGCAAGAGCTTTGCAGAGCTCAACAACCTGAAAACACCAGACTTACTGCCTCCAATGTGCTGGGATCATATTGCTGATTACCACAATCAGGTGGCTGCAGGTGGTGAATACGAGAGAGACCTGGCCGCTAGTCTCTGGGTTGTCGAGGGATACTTCGATGGAGTCAAACCTTCTGATGATAATGGTCTAGATGCTGCAGTGTTGATTGACATAGACAACAGTATTATCTTCAACTCCAAGTAAAACCCATCCTGAGATCTGTCTTCAACCCTTGATTTAATATAAACAAGAAGTAGGTTTATCTTTGATCTCAGTTCATTCAATAAGGCGAAATGTATTTTCCTTGTTTTCCAGACAGTTTCAACAACAAGTGCTGCTTCTGAGAGTGTACAAGAAACTTCAAGCTAGTGGATGGTCGCTAGTTTTGATATCTAGAAATCAAGAGAAGGAAAGAAATGCCACTGTGCAGCAACTCGTTTCTGCAGGATACGGAGGCTGGTCCTCACTGGTTCTGAGGTACGCTGACTACAGAATGTGTTTTTATCTCTATCAAACAATGTTCAGCACTTGAAAAAAATGTCTTCCTAGAATTTGAATTCTGATACTTAGCATGCATGTAGGACACAAGAAATCCCAATTGGGATATTAGGGATTGAGAAGAGTAGAATTTAGGGATTTGGAAGAGGAAATTGGGAATTGAGGAGAAGAATGGCCGACGGCCTAGGGATAGGTGACGAATTTGAGAGAGATTAGGGTTTGAGATACGTTTCTGAATAATTGTTCTTGCTTCCTTCTGAATAAAACGCCAGTACATATTTATAACGAAAGATAAGAAAACCTAATACTAAACCTAATTCTACTAAAAGACTACTAACCATATTTAATAAAACCTAATAATAATGATAATATAGAAACTCGTTTTTCTTAGAAAACGTGTTTCTAACATCCCATCCCCCTTGAGACCAACCTTGCCCTCAAGGTTGATCAACTCGACCCACTCTTCTTTCTTCCTCACGCAATATGCACGCCGTTTGCTCCACCTCTTGCGCTTCCTTTTCTTCCGGTCAGGCTCAACTACTTGACTTGGCCTTCCTTCTTCAACATCGTGCTGCTGCACCCAAGTTGTGAATGTCATTGATGATGGCCTACTCTTCGCGTCCTCAAAGCATTGAAATGCCTCTTTCTCTGTTATCACCATCCAACAACTCAAGGAACCCAAGGGTTCGTTCTTGTTCAAGAATTCATCCTTAAGTACCAACTCATCCAAGCCTTCAAACATCTTCTTTGAAGCTAGCCCACAAACTTCTCTTGCTGCTTCTCCCAATACTTCTGGGCCATGCTCTTCCATAAGTCCAACTGCAAAATTAAGACAATTGCCTTCCCAAAGCAATGAGTGCACTCCGCACAAAAGAGATTTGACCAAAGTGCTCATTTGAAGCCCAAGCCTTTTACGGCGAAGCAGCCCTTCATGTTCTTTAAGCCATCTGGTCTTGTTTCTTTTCAACCCGGACCCAAGTCTTGGTTCCACAAGCTTCTCCAATTACCTGGGGTGGGGCAGGTAATTCGAATTGACTCATTTTAATTGCCTCGTTTATAAAACGAGACAATTGATCAAATTGACTCATTTCTAGATTGATCCATCCAAACGACCCCGTCTTTTAGCAATTTTCATATGCTGAAAAGAGCCTTGCTTTCAAGTTTTCATCCAACATAATATATGAGATTTATCTAAATTAGGCGGTCATATGTTGTGGTCTACACTCTACATATACAAATATACATTATAGGAACAATATCAAGCTTTATATTTTATGAGTCTAAAAGGATGAACATTTAACTCTTGAGTGGTTATTCAAAGTATTAAGTATGTATATATATTATATATATAACTAATTATTTATCTGGTTAATTTGGTTTGGCTGGTTAGGAGTGTCTGAAACCAAACCAAACTACCTAAATCAAACAAGCTAAAAACTTTAATCAAACCAAACCAATTATCCAAATTATCCAAATAGTACTGGTTAAAACGATTAGCATGGTAACCACAACGTTTTGATTAAACAATGTTCAGCACTTGAAAAAAATGTCTTCCTAGAATTTGAATTCTGATACTTAGCATGCACCTCTGGCTCGCGATCGGATGATGGATCATCCCTCATTTTTCCAGATCAGATGACGAAATGGAGCATTCTGCAATTGAATACTTTTCAAGAGAAAGAGTTTTGGTGGAGACGCGAGGCATTCGGGTAGCAGCAATAATCAGCAGCCAGATGGATGCTCTTACTACAGGTCCTCCAAGTTCAGGAACGCGTGTCTTCAAGCTACCAAACCCAGAATACTACTACTATGACTACTACTTTCAAGATTTCAGGATCTCAACAAATCTGCCCAAAGAGACCATTTCACACAGTGTCTGATTCCCTATTAACAGCTTCCTAGCTTCGTTACCAACGTGCATTGTAAATTGTTGTAGTTCCTAGCTTGAAAATTCTGTTGTAAATGAGAGAGATGCTGTATATATTTGATACGAAGAGAAGTTAATTGACAATGCAGTAACTGCTTGCTGTATAAACACACAGATTGAGTCTAATGGTTAAGAGAACCAGCTGATAGCATCAGCCTCTTCAACTATGCAATCCAAATACTAGGGTTTTTCAACTCGAGAAAGATTTCTCTGCACTCTTTCTTCATGAATATGTCCAATGCAAATAAATAGAGTTCACTTCCTAGCTCTACCCCTTTCATCCCATCGAGACGCTCAATGCAGTCTCCAACACTGTAACTTGGTCTAGCTTCTGCAGTCCAAGTGTATAACAAACCTATATCGTATTGCTGCATTATCAGTGAACTCCATGATTCACCAGCTTTTCTAGTTAGATCATCATGGTCGAGCCTTCTGCGCTGACTAACAGGTTTAGCATCATAGTGGTCAGCAACTGTTGTTCCCTATAAAAGTAGGTCTAATCTGTCAGCAAACTGGAGTCCCTTTAACCGAAATGGGGCAGCTTCTGGGAATTCCTAACAAGAGAGAGCTAGCAATGATGATATTATTATCAACCAGGGACATATGACAGAAGGATTGATGCTAGATTTGACCTACATGGATGTAGTTCTTCCATTCCCTTTTCAGTGGCTCCAAATTTATGGGCAACTGGATCCGATTTCATGTAACTAGTGGCAACCAACTTAGACCAAATCCTCCGCTTCTTCACAGAATCCCAAAGTTTCTTGAACTGGACCTCGTTTAACATGACACCAGTCCTTATGTGGAATGAATCAATAAGGTTTATCCATCCCTCCTCGGACAAATGAGATCCACATTTATTACCAATTGAAACTTGCTCCAAACACAGATCAATGAAAGTTTTGAGGGATGCCTCAGAAAAAGTCCACGAGAAGTGCGGCTTTCCTAATCTAACTGAGGTACTGCCACACATGCTCTGTTCACTTGCTACAGCTGCTCTTCCATCGTTATAGTGACAACCAATACCACTACCAGAAACTAATCAAAGAGGTTGTTGATTTCAAATCCTCTGAACATTCTAGAGGCAGACTTTCCCTTCCATCTTCCAGGCTCATAAAATCAAAAACGATTTCGAGCTTGTCCCACTGGCCACTGCTGAAGCATTTTGAACCGAAATATTACAGGTTCAGGGTGCTCCTACAGACATTCAACAGAGAAGTGCTTACTAACTCAAAACAGCAACCAGCTACTAAAAATAATACTGAACATACCCTCAAATAGTTGCTCCAATCTGCATCAGTTGCTCCAAACGACCCAGTTTCAGGGTTCCATTTCATCATTCTAGTGGTAGCTAACTTGAACCAGATTTTCCAATTCTCCTTTGTGATATCCCAGTGGTTTGTCAACTGCTTCTTGTCAATATGCAACCCATCTATTCCGTTCATTGCCTGTTAAGATATTGTCCCATCCATACTTGGTGAAACACGAAAAGGGTCTATTACCCTTCAAAGTCTGATCCAAACAAGCATCCACGAATACTTTATGGACTGCAGGACTACAGTGTGCTTTTGTTTCCCCCATCAACTTAGACGACATTTAGCTCCTCTTAATTCACCTTGGCTCACATCACCACCACCACTACTGAAAAAGTGATTCAATAGGTTAACAGACCTCCCGCGGCAAACCCAGGAAATGAAATTGAGATGAAACAACAGTAAGTGATTCACCCAAAGAAACTAGTTAAGACAGAATGCAAACTTGAGCAAATCCCAGTCAGTTTCGAGCCACAACAACCAACATTGAACGCTATATGGTAACTGATGACTTCGTAGAGGGTAATTGCAGAAAGCAGCCGTAGACCAACCTGCAAATACGATCCGGCGGAGCCCCATTTGAGAGAAGAACTCTGCTTTTGGCCACAGAGTTTTTAGTGTAATCTTTCGCAAAGCAAGGCGAAGTACAAGCGCTGAAATGGACCTCTGGGGCTTGGATGCGAACTGGGAAGAAGATCGTCCATTTTCTTACGCTGGCAAGTGGAAGATTGTTTTGAGGGCCCAAAACAAGCAGCCCACCTGCCCAGAAGCCCAATCCCCTCAAGGCGTATGAATCCACTAATCCAAACAGTTCTTATTCTTAATTAATTCAACTTGAGTTCATCATTATCATGATAATTTCTACTGTTCGGCCATTTTATGTAAGATCACCATCTTCCGTAAGCCAATTAATCTTGCAATTGTCACTAATTATCTGCTACTGAGAAATCGGAATTCAGGAAAAAGAAACGAATTCAGGGGAACAAATTCCAGTCGTCATTATTATTCCTCAGCACAAAACTGTAGTTACAGAAGGGAATTCCTCAATCTGATTCCATCTAAAAAACAATGAACAGTTCAATCGAAATTGGAATCAAGCTATGACAACCACTATTCCCAGATCAATTAACAAAAATGCACTCCAACGAAGATCACCAAATCAAGCCCCCAATTGAATTTTAGGGTAGTTCAGACGCCATTGCTAGATCTACAGGAACAACAAATAGGAGAGCGCAATGGAGAATAGAAGAAGCAATCTCCCTGAAGCAATGGTACCGTTCTTAGAGGCAGAGGACAGGTCAAAGTGGTACTTCTTGCTCATGTTAGGGTACAGAATACCCCAATTGTGCGCCCCCTGCTGCTGCAGCTGCTGCTTCGGATCGGCTTCTTCAACCAGCTCGTAGATGTAGGCCTGCGCCACCCCTTCCTTCCTCAGCGGCGTTCCCTTGCCGGAGTTCAAGTGCGCGACCAACGACTTCAGGTACAGCTCCGCGTACGCCGGATTAGCGTCGGACTCGGCGTTGCCGTCTGCGGCAGAGCTCGGCCAGCCAGTCTCGGCGACGACCAAGGGGATGCTCTCGTGGCCGGCGACCGCCAAGGAAGCGACGACGGAATCCACCATCATATCGAACAGATTGCGGTACCGGACTCCAGTCGCGAAATCGTCGCGGAAATTGAAATTACCTTCCTGAAACAGAGCCAATCCGAGCGGGATCTGGAAGTGGAGCCGGTACATGTTGTACGGATAGAGATTCACCAAGAAGGAAGAGTTGGTGTCTTCCAGGAACTGGAGCAGCGGCTTGATCACCGCCTCGCCGATCGGCTCCTTGAAAGTCGCCGCGGAAGGAGGGAACGCCGTCGTGACGATGTTGATGAAGGAAAACGTCGTGGAGACGGAGATCGACCTGATTCCGATGTCCCTGAGCGCGAGGTGGACGTTGCGGATGGCAGGCAGCAGGAACGGGAGCTCGGAGGCGGCGACGGCGTCCTCGCCGACGGAGATCGCGGCGATCTTGGAGCGCGGATAGAAAGGGAGGACGTGGACGTGCAGCCAGTGGACCGCCAGAGTGCGATTGGAGGCCAGGGGAGCGAGGAGCGAGTTTGGAATTGAGAGGAGCAGGGAGGTGTTGGTGAAGGTGAAGGCTCGGATGAGATTGGGATCCGGCTGCGGGAGGCGGACGGCGCCGAATCGGAGATCGCAGACGACGGCGGCGATGGCCTCCGGCCGCGCGCGCTGTGGCGGAGGAGGAGTCGGCAGCGAGGAGTTGCCGCCGGTTGAGGTCGGTGGCGGCGCGGTGAGAGGAGAGGTGTAAGTGACGCCGATGACGGCGGCGGCGGTGGCGATTGGAGCGGAGAGGATGGAGGAAAGAGAGAGCAGGAGGAGGACGGAAAGCTTCAATAGAGCTTCCATGGCGGTTCTTTGGTGAATCTGTGGAGAGAGAGGGAGCGGAAATCGAGAGGGAGAGAGTTTGTTGTGAGCGATGGGATTCTGTTATGCGCAGTCGAGAGCGTGATTTTGAGTGCTTTTAAGGCGGCGATGGGGGATGCTGACTCAGCGTCGCTGGCAGGGAATTGGGCGGGAAAAAGGAGAGGGGAGAGTGAGTTGATTAGGGCCGGGTCGAGGCGATGGATGGATCGGGTCGGATCAGTCATGCTGTGGGTTTGCGAGGCGCGTTGGCAATTCATTTTGCTGGCCCAATAATAAAGCCCAACTCGAATATGGTGCAGGTTGCCACTTCTGACTAGGGATGTCAATCCAACCCGTAACCATGGGTACCCTACCCGACCGTAACCGGTCAACGAGGGTAATTACCCGCTTTGACGGGTTAAGGGGCGGGTACGGGTAATACCCGGTTTCAAAATAAAGGGTAGGGTACGGGTATGGTAATCGATAATACCCGCCCCGTTATACCCGCCCCGCTAACCAAATGGTCAATTTCCCTTGAAAAATTTAGTTTAGCTTGAGAAATTGAGTTTAGCTACTATTATCGATCGTGATCCTACCTACTCTCAATTCTTTAAGCATAAACAAATCCCCTTTCATCTTAATTCATGGCCACAATTATACATGTATGCACACATCGTGAAATGCTTCTCCTCTTTGCTAACCCACGGTTCTTAGAGCCTTTTCATTTACTCAAAATCCTAGGAAGAACATATATTTGCATGCATTCACGCCAAGACATATAAATACACCCATGCATCGGTTTAAACATAAAATGAAACACCTTTGTGAACTAATGCAACCATAACAGTTTTTTTTTTTTTTTTTTTTTTTTGCTAAAATTATCCGCCCTCTACAATTAACACCAAAACCCCTAAATCCTCATTCCCTTGACCATTTCTTTTCCCATAAATAAATAATACACTTCTATAAAAACTTGTATAAGTTTTCACCCAACCAAAAGAAAACTCCTCCATTCCGAGCCTTGCCCAGCTCCTCATGCAAGATTGCCACCAACTCTTAAAAGGAGAAGTAAGAAGTATCTTGTATATATTTAGTGTCTCCTCTCTAATCTCCTTCGTCAATGTAGACAATTATTATGTTTGTGTGGATTGTAGAAGCAAGAACAATTATTATGTGTTTGCTATTTTTATTTGTGTGGATTGTTGAAGCTAGAACAGTTACAAGTATTGAGAATTTTTAATGGACAACAATATGTGTGTGCATATATGTATATAAGTTCATAGTTTAACATTCGTACCCATGGTTACCCGAATACCCGTGGTTACCCGGTGGGTAGGGTATGGTTATATAATTTTCATACCCGGTGGTTATTTGGCTGGGTATTTTAGAAGACTCTATCCGGCGGGTTAGGAGTTGGTATAGGGTAAACCCGCACCCGACCCTACCCATTGCCATCCCTACTTCTGACCCATAATGTTTTCTGGAGGTCGAGGATTTGTTTTCCCATCGTTCTTTTCTTTTCCATCTTCTGTGTTTAGAAAAAAACTTCAATAGTTCAATTAGTTAGGTAAAACTTGTTTTGCTTTTTGTTTACTCAAATTGAAAAACAAACTACTTTCACGATTGCAAATAGTATAAAACTCAATAGGAAAATATTTAAAGTAAGTAAGTAACATGTCAGGGAATTATCAAATTCAACTGATCATCTGATTTTACTTAAGAAGACATTAATTTAAGTAATCATAACCTTTAAAAGTAAGACCGATTGCGTAAACAAACAAATTTTAACTACAAAATATCATCGATTTAAATGGTAAAGATGTGATTTTGAATTCATAAGGTTTTGGGTTCAAACTTTGGCAGTTAACATTTTTTGCATTACTTCCTTTGTAACCACTCACATGACTGTATATCCAACTTAATTACTTCTAGTGATATTACAAGTATTTACAGAAATCGAGATTTGTCGTCTTTAATGGATTTCTCTCGTAACTAAAAAAAATATTACTCCTACAATTCAAAATTTTAAAATAAATTCATTTCCATCCCTATCTTAGTGTTAGGGGTGGGCAACAGGACGGGACATGATACCCGTCCCGTTAAACGGGTAGGCAGTCTCATTTGGAAAGCAATCTCTATCCCATGTATCAAATTCGTACGGGCTAACGGGTACTCATTACCCATACGAGACGAATAATGGGTACCCCATACCCATATTACCCGTAAATACCCGTCCAATTCGCCCAGCTTCCACCTTAGACCTCTTATTTAGCGCATATACAAGTTCCAATGTTGTAGCTCACAGAAAGAATTAGGACCCAGAAGGAACTTTCTCTTTGTTTTTCCCTCATGCTTTCTTGAATGTGATTATAAATGCTTGAATGTATCTCAGTGAATGTTGTCTAAAGTAAACGAGTCATCACTTTATGTTCATCATGTATATGCTCTCATCGTGTTTACGTCATAAATTTGTCTTGTACCACATTGATGACTTACAAGATAAGCAATGAGTTTATAAGGTCACATTAGTTATTAACATTGTTTAAGTTGAGTCTTATGGATATTGATTTTAAGCCCAAATCACTAAGTCATTAAGGAGCATGGGCATGATCCAACGAGGGACATGTGCCGCTCGTAAGACTGTCCACAGCAAGAAGGGAAAAAGAGGATAAAAGGGGAAAAAGGAGAAAAGGGCTCACAATAGGGGTGGGTATTATGGAAAAAAAGTATAAAAGGGAAAGAAGGGGAGGGTTTCTCCTGCGCTAGAGGTTAAAAGAAGGAGGGGAAGTGGGTCCAGGTGGGTGAGAGGAGGAAGGGAAGGGGGACCATGTGGGTGGGTTTTTTTTTGTTTTTTATTTTTAAAAATTGTTTTATGGTTTTCTTATTGGATTTTTATGGGTTATTGGATTTTAGTGATAAAATTTTTTATGTCCAAATTAAAAAAATTAGATCGAAATGTTCGTCTTAATTAATTAATACTACCTATATAAATATAATGAATAAATTATCAAAATAAAGTTACCATATCAACTCTAGATTGATTTTGAAAAAAAAAACCCTCCCCAATACCCTTTTTTTCCCTACCACCTATTGTGGCCATTATCCTTCCCCCATCCTTTTTTCCCACTTTTCCCATCCTCTTTTTCCTTTTTTCCCTTCCACCATTGTGGATAGTCTAAGAGAACATGCCGTGCCACGAGATTGCACAAAAATATTATAAGTCTAGAGAGGGGCGTGCCGCTTCAACGAGGAGGGCCATGCCCGTCTAGAATCTAGAGGCTTGTGTCGCTTCAACGAGAAGGGCCATGTCCATCTAGAAATCGAGAAGCACGTACCGCTTCACGAAGAGAGTCATGTCCGTGTCAGTGTAGAAGTACATGCCATCTTAACGAGAGAGATGGTGACATGGCTGACGAATGACTAAGTCTGAGAGGTCCATGCCGCTTCATGAGAAGGGGCATGGACGCGATACAAGAAGGCACTATTGAATTTTATTAAGTATGAGAAGACCATCTCGTGTCACGCGAAGGGTCACAAACATGACTAAGAAGTCCATGGTCGCGAATGAAGAGGTTATGCCGCCTCATGACCAAGACCGAATGATCCAAAATATTCTAAGTCTGGGAGGTCCATGCTGCTTCACGGGAAGGGTCATAGACGCGAGACAATAGGCTTAGGCATGACTGAAAAATATTATAAGTCTGAGAAGGCCATGCCGCCTCATGAGAGGGGCCATGTGCATGATCAAGAGGTGATAGACCGATAATTACACATGTTTTCACCCCTATTCTTGAGCTGTTTGAGATGTTGATTCTCGTGTTTTAAGCCGATTCACGCTAGGTTGTGCGTTTATGTCATGTTTCAGGGCCCGGCGTTGGAATCGAGGCAAAGGAACGAGATTTGGGTCGAAAGGAGCAAGTGAGGCTTGAAGTGTGCTGGAGAGCCAAAATACCCGGCCATGAGCAGAAATACCCGACCGGGTATTTTCTGGCCATGGTCGGGGATTTCTGTCTTTGGGCGTCCGTGAGAAACAGAATGGGCCCCGGGCAGAAGGCAAAAATCCCCGGTCGGGGATTATTGGAGCAGACCGGGGGTTTTCCCCTGGCATGAAACGCGCGTTTTGAATATACCCGGTCGACACCCATAATACCCGACCGGGTATTTCGACCGAGTATCGCGACAGGTAGCAGTTTTAAGGGAAAAGAAGGCTGAAAATCGAGGGTTACGAGTTTTAGAGAGACAGAGCGATTCCTAGAGAGAGAAAGCGACGAACAAGAGTTCCCAAGTGCCCTAGCTTGATCTTTATCACCATTGGAGCTTGGCTTGAGCTTGGAGGAGTGCCGATCAACGTCCAGGAGTAGAAATCCATCCTTCACAGTATGATTTCCGCGTCTGAATCTGCTTTTGCTTCTCTCTCCATGGAGTAGTTTCCCCATTCATCTGGGTATGGGGAACCCTAGATTTGTATGTTAGGTCTGATTGTATGAACCCAAGTACAGAGTTTGTGAATTGATTATATTCGATTGAGGTTTGAATGATTGAATGACTTGAATCCTGATCAAATTCCTGTTGTTTCTGCTTTAACCTAGAAAGAGAATATCTGCCTAGGTTGATAGAGCACCCTTAGTTGAAGGTAGTGAATTGGCGACTTTAATCGAGGAGCCAATTCATTATTTTGTACCGAATTTACTTCGGTAGTGGAGGTTTGGTTCGTTAGGGCCTCAATCTGTTTACTCCGGTGGAGGTTAGTCGCCCGCTGGAGACTTAGATTGAGAGGGTCTGGAGACCTTTAGTCGAGACTTCAGACTGTTTTAGAACCTTCCGCAATATAACTTTCATGAAAACTGAACTTGGTAATTGCTATCCGGCTTAACTGCAGTCTAGGGGGAACCATATCCGGGTGACCTCTCTCGACTTGAAAACAACCGTTTAACTTGCTTTGTTTGTTTGTTAATTTGGACTTGCACTAAAGTTTCACTGCTAGATAACAAGAATTCACCGAGTAGTCATCAAATCTAGGACCCGGGTTGACATTAAAACCCAAACCCGCTATACTACGCTTTAGGAAGTGGTTGCACTTGGCCATTTTCTAGGGTGACAGTAGGAGTGAGTCAAGAGGTCTCTGCCACCTCACGAGAGTGGCCATGGACACGAATGAGAAGGGAGTGGTGGTGGAGCATTATATCACTAGCGACTAAGTCCCAAGATGGTCATGTACATGAGTAAGAAGTCCATGGCCATGAGACAAGAGGCTCACGACCCCTTTGCGAGACACCACGTGCTCATCAAAAGACTAGCGTGTCACGAGATCTAGAACAATATCATACGAGGAAAGACACACTCCAAGACTCACGATAGTTCCAAGAGAGGCACCAAGGCGGTTGAGGGAGTAACCACCATGTCCGAGGAAGCAGAGAGCGGTTCTTTTTTGGAGTTATCTAAGAGGCGATTTCTACGACAGTTATCTCCCCATGGCTATAAATAGGAGGAAGGGTCGATAAAGATAGGGGTTCCACAACCAAACAATTGACGCTTACGTCAAACTTTATCATTTTTCTCTGCAAGTAGCCATAGTCCTAGTTTGGAGCTCTCACTGATCCTCCATAGGAGTAGAGTTAATTTAACGTAGATTTATTCCAAAAAAAATCCATCAATCAAACACCCACGTTCGAACTATGTTTGAAAAGTTTTGAACCGTATCTTAGTGATCGTTGTCCGAAGAAGTCAAAGGTGCAATCAATCTCAATTCAACGCAAGTTTTCTCGTCGGAAAACAAATTGGCACACCTGGTGGGATCTTGTGTTTGATCTGATGGCTCCAAGACAGAGGCAGCAAGAAGGTGATCTCTCACTTGGGTTTGTGAGGAAGCAAGTGACTAAGTTTGAATTTGGCCAAGACACAATGGCATGACGGAGACTTTGCCACCGGCAGGAACAGAAGACAGGAATTGAGTTTCGTCGGCAGGAACATGAGGGTTTATATCACATAATGAAATCTCCTCGACATGGGATTTGGCCGTTTGGGGAATCAAATGGGGCAGTAGGAGACGGGCTAGGGGTTGGAGTTGGTTTGAGTTTTGGGCTTTTTGGACTAATGGGTATAACGGGTACCCGTAATGCCCAAATGGGTATTAACGGGTAACCCGCGAGGTACCCAAAGTGATACTTGATCCCAAGTCTCATCCTGGAAAAAAAAATTACGAGTATTTGGATACTTATAACCCTCAAAATACGAGATGAATACGGATATGCCCAAATACCCGTTTATCGTTGCTAACCCCACTTAGTGCTGGCCATTGTAGAAATCATGTCCACCATCCATCCATAAACAAAAAGTAAACGATGTTTCTTTGGAATAGATTAGTTAGTTTGAGAATCCTTGGATGGAGATAAATCAGATCTCGCGTAGTTATAAAACAGAGTGGGCTATTTTTGATATTTTTTCTGTTAATCAACTGCATATAAATTAAGGAATGGGGGAAATGGAAAGGAAAAGGGAAACGGGAAACGGGAAAAGAGAAAGGGGGAAAACCAGAGAACGGAGTCGATAGTGGGGTGCCTCACCGCATTCCAGCGCAGAAGCAGATATTTCTTTCTTGTCTCTACCCTACTGTCTCTGTGCATCGTATTCGTATCATAATCATCTCTCTCTCACTATCCACTTCGCAGCATCCGCTCGCTGCAAAAAGCGCTCTTAAGAACCCCTCCTCCACTCCCTCTCTCCCTTTCCCCCTTTTCCCTCTGTTGACTCCCAGATCGCCAGGTTCTTCCTCCCGATCAAGGTATTGCGGATCTCCACTGATCTCTTATGATCGCTTAAAAAAGTTTCCTTTTTGTCGCGTGTTCAATGGAAGATATGATCTGGGTTTAGCTTAGATGATGGATTGGGCGGTTTGGGGTTATATATAGATGGATTCCAACGTTCGCGAGCTACAAAGCTAGTTTCTTTGTTTCGCATTTGAGCTGATGCATTGTGGTTGATGGATGGGTTGGCTTTAATTTGATCTGGGTTCGTTTGTCAATTTTTTGTAGTGCGGTGAAGAGAAGAACAATCAGATCTATACATAAAGAGAGTTAGCCATGTCGTTCATTGGCACTCAGGACAAATGCAAGGCCTGCGAGAAAACTGTGTACCCAATGGAGCTTGTCTCTGCCGATGGTGTTCCTTACCATAAATCTTGCTTCAAATGCTATCACTGCAAAGGCACATTGAAGGTAGGTGATGGGTACCCCTCACCTTTTCTTTTCCTTCCCCTTTTCTTACTTGTATTTGGTTTGATTGCCTGTTTCGAGTCTCAAATAACCCGTTGATGTGGCTTTAGATTAAGAGGGGTTGAACTTGCTTTTTGCACATCTTAGAAGATTTTTTGTTTCCTGGCTTAGGAGTTCACAGTTTATGGTTTGCTTCCTTGCATGATGAATGAATTTTGTACATACCCCGTCGAACGCAAGGTTCATGAAAGACCTTTTATAATGACTACATCTGTGAAACAAGGAAACATTTCATATATGTGGATTGCAGTTTATAGAAGTAGTAGAATATTAACCCGAAGGTTTTTGTTAGTTTGCTTCTCATGTAGTCTGATTTTCTTGTTTATGTTTCTTTTGCAGCTGGGGAATTACTCCTCTATGGAAGGGGTGCTCTATTGTAGGCCACACTTTGAGCAGCTCTTCAAGGAGAGTGGTAACTACAACAAGAACTTCCAATCACGTATGACTCTACTGACTCTCCTGTCTTTTTTACAGCATATCACCTTTTGGTTCAATTCTCCGTGCATCCTATTTGATTCAGCTGCTTAATTTTTAAAAATCTATATCTCCCTTCTTTTACAGCTGCAAAGGCTGCTGATAAGTTAAGCCCGCAACTGGTAACAATCCCTCTGGTGCTATCAGCTATGTGTTTTTACCTTTTGATCTAGCTTTCCCGCCCTAATCCTTATAATCTTACTTAATGGTTTCAGATGAAGTCCCCCAGCAAAGCTGCCGGCATGTTTTCAGGGACACAGGAAAAGTGTGCTACTTGTGGTAAAACTGCATATCCTCTCGAAAAGGTACATACTTTGATCCTTTTCTTAGGCAGTTGAGATATAGCTTTAGTGATCCTAATGTATGTAACCACAGTATTCGACCAAGTTTCATCTGTTGCCGGTTACTAATACTTCACATAGATCCCTTTCAAGCCAAATACTATAGTATGTGAGAAGTACATGAGTGGAAGTTGTTATTAGCATAAGGGGTTGGTTATTTAGATGTTTCACAACGCTGTGGATTGGAAAGACCCAAGTCTGTAGTAACATAAGGTGGAAAATGGGCAGGTAACAGTGGAGAGTCAGGCATATCACAAGTCATGTTTCAAGTGCTCTCACGGGGGATGCTCCATCTCGCCCTCAAACTATGCTGCGTTGGAGGGAGTACTGTACTGCAAGCATCATTTTTCCCAACTCTTCAAGGAGAAGGGCAGCTACAACCATGTCCTCAAATCCGGATCCATCAGGCGTTCAGCAGCTGCCGCCGCCGTCGCAGCAGCAGCTGCTACTGCTTCTGTGCCAGAGCCAGAGTCCTAAAAGGCTTTCTCTATATCTAATCGGTGTGGCATTCTTGTGTATTTTTCCCCTCCTCCCGGTGTGCTTTCCCATTTTCCTCACAAGGGAGCCGAGAAAAAAACTTGATTCGGTCCCTGCTTTTAACATGAGGGTTTCGTTCAGCTGACAGCTGCGTTGATCAATTTGTTTGTTGTGCATTGTGCTTTCGTGGGATGGGATGGGAATGCAGTGTGTGCGTATCAGAAGCATTGTTATCTTGGACCATTCTTTCCTGGCTATTGTAATCAAGTTAGCTGAGGAAGTGTGAATGATATTTGGTTCTCGAGACTACTTCCTGTTGAGTGATCTGTAATCTCTGTTGCGTTAATTTGGTCTCTCTTTTTTCACTCACATCAAGTTAAAAAACCGTAAATAACGACTTCATAAACACAAATGGTCGGCAATCAGAATCCCACATTCTGTTAGACTTGTTAGGATTAATTCCTAGAATACAACATAAATTAAACATAATTCCCGTAATACATAAGATTTATAAAATTTTCCCAAAATACCCAAGTTTCAAAGGGTTCGAGTCCCATAAACTCGAACAAGGAGCCAGTTCGACGATGAAGCACTCGATCTACTACCACATCGAGTTCTTAAAACTCGATCAACAGTTGATCGATTTTGGAACCATCGATCAAAGAAGATCGACGACAAGCCACTCGATGTATATATAGTTCGAGTTTGAACAACTCGATCTAGTAAGATCGATGCCAAAAAACTCGATCTTATACATCGACTTTAGAAGCCTCGATCCATTTCTGCACAAGATCGATGCCTTAAAACTCGAACTATGTAAATCGATTCCAATGGCCTCGAACCACTGCTCAATTATTCCCCCGACATGCTTCAGGATAGGGTTATAGGGATAAGATTTTTTTGTTGTAGTAGATCGAGTTTGAAGGACTCGAACTAGTGCAGATCGAGTTCTAAGGACTCGAACCACTGCTCAATCATTCTGTCCAGTCACTTTCGGCCCGACATGCTCCAAAATAGGGTGCAAGAGGAAAATTATTGTTTGCACTGGATCTAGTTTTTTAGGACTCGAACTACCATAATAAACATTTGTCATCGGAGGCTGGAAGTTTTGTTGCGGGGTTTGGAATTGAGGACCATACGAGGGAGCATAGTTGGCTCCTCCTCCCCCTCCTTGTGTAGATCCTGATGATCCCTCTCCAAATTCCCTTCTGACGGGGGGAATCCATACTCGTATGGGTGAGGAAGTGCCACATCTTCTCGTACTTGCACAGGAACAGTAACTGGCTCTTGTCGACGTTTACTCCTCCTTGGTGGCGATGGCGGGAGGGATTCAACTTCAATGGCATGGGAGGAAGGACGTGGCGGTGCAGGTGCAGGAGGATATGCAATGACATCCCTTCGGATTTCCCGCGAACATGACAAGAGATTCTTCAATGCAGTCAAAGGCGCGATTCTACCTAGAAATGGAAAATGGGTAAAATCGTAAAGCGTAGAATCAAAGCGTAAAAGCGTAAGTTTTTGACGCGTGCTGTAAAATAACTAAACAGTTGTTAAGTATGACATATACTATGTAAATATATGAGTACTAGGAATTTAGATAAGTTAATAAATACCTTCAATTTATGTCTAAAGTAGACCAACTTATAGCATCTTAAAAATAAGTTCATAAACATAAATAATCTTAATAATAAGCCACATTCCCCCTCTATACTAGAATTTGAGAATGACCTAGCTGGTGAATTAGATTATTGTATTGAAGATGAGAAGCCATCCATGTACCTGATATGTATCTTTTAATATCAAATGTATCATATTGTTGGTGATTACCTTTAAAATATACTTTTTGTAATTAATTTCTTGAAAAGAATACCCATTTAGTGAACCAAAAGCGTAAAAGCGTAAAACATTTTGGTGAACTAGAAGCGTAAAAGCGTAAGATTTTAAGCTTTAAAACGTAATTTTGTCCGATTTTATGCATTAACGATTTTATATAGAAACGGAAGCGTTTTAGTGACCTAAAAGCGTAAAACCGTAAGTTTTTAAGTTTTAAAACGAGATTTTGACTGCATTGGATTCTTGAATAGCTTCTTCAAGAATGAAATTTTCTCAGGTGCTGTATTTTGTTCTGGTTCACCCTCCAACGTCATTGATGCAAGTTCCAACCCATCAATCTAAATAATAAACATGTTAGTCAAACACTCTTTGTGTAGCTAAAGTGACTTATAGTAAATAGATATTGTGCTTACCAACGAACCGATCACGGCGCCACGTTTGGTTACCCATCTTTTTGTGAACTTGTGGTACCAAACCATATATTCATCTTGGTACCCCATTGGCCTCGTACTTGGGATGCCATCAATTGCATACGTATGACGAGACTCCCACATTTCAATCCATCTATGGTGCTTGGTTGGCCAATCACTGATTGTACCCCGCAGATCCTTGTTGTACTTGTGGAGTGACTTATGTACGTCCGGTGGTGGGAGAGGAATCAGTTGCGCCCAATTATATTGTTGGACACATCTATCCGGGAGGTGCCACTCGACAATGTTGTGGCAAATCACAGGCAACTTGCACGACCATAGTCGATGATCCTCAGGGTATCACAACTCGTACAAATCTTTTGCTCCGTTCGGATACGGATCCCACTCCACCTAAGTTTGAACACAACAAATAAATTAAAATCGAAGCAAATAATTTCAACAAATAAAAATAGGATTCGTAAACTAAATAATAATCATGGGCCTACAAATAATTTCAACAAATAAAATAAAATTCGTAATCATAAAAATATATCATGGCTAAGACAAATAATTTCAACAAATAAAATAGAATTCGTAATCATAAAAATAAATCATGGGCTAAGATAAATAATTTCAACATATAAAATAGAATTCGTAATCATAAAAATAAATCATGGGCTAAGACAAATAATTTCAACAAATAAATTAGCATTCATAATCATAAAAATAAATCATGGGCTAAGACAAATAATTTCAACAAATAAATTAGCATTCATAATAATAAGCTAGAATGTTACCTCGTTGCATTCTATACGGTCAAGATGTTGGCGGTACCCGTCTAGAGAGGTGAGTCTCGTGATAGCTCCAATCCATCTAGCACCATAAGACCATTGTCGTAGTGGCTCTTCGGGACCCCAACTGTTGGCAGGGCAGATCGGAGCGAAAGTAGGAAGGTGCTCCCAAACCCATAGTTGGAGGATGAACATGGGACCACTAGCTTGCTTTGCTTTCAGGTCCGTACACTTGCACAACTCCGAATATATCATAGCCAAACAAGCAGATCCCCAACTTTTTCTACTAATCTCGTCCCAATCTTCCAAAAGAACTCGAAGCCACATACAATGCATATTTCCACCAGACTTGTTCGGAAATAAAAATTCTCCAACCAAACAAATCAGGTAGATGCGAGCATACCTCTCTATCTGAGCATCTGTGGCATCCTCCGGTAATTCTCCAGCGGTCCTCACTAGCCAAGGTATGGATAGCATAGACTTGTGTAGAGGTGGTATACGACGACCTTCTGGTGCTTCCTCGGGGATGTTGATGCCTAAACGCTCGCTTATAAATTGGCCCCAACTATTCAATGGTTTCTGTGAACTTTCTATTATTGCATCACCATCGATTGGAAGCTCTGTCAGCATGACCATGTCCTTCAACGTAATCGTCATCTCTCTCTCCAGAAGGTGGAATGTGTGCGTTTCTTTTCTCCATCTTTCAACCATTGCCGTAAGAAGGTTGTTGTCCATCTCCACTCCCACAAACTTTCGCACCCTGAGCAATCGCGCTCTTTCAATGAAGGGCTGGATACGATCATCCCATTTAGGCAAGCGAGATAGTGACCGATGGGTGATTACGTCAAGTTGTTCCTATAGAAAAAAAAAACATTAATTATTATAAAAAAATTAGAAGAATACTATCACATTAAAAAAAAGTACACGAGGAATTGCTTATCGGATCTGCCGCCCAAACACTTTCAGACTGATGGTAAGGTTGCTCATCCAACAAATCGGTTTCTCGCGGTCCGCCTTGAATGTATAATCTAGGATCGTAAATACTCGGGTCCATCTCGACAATTTTGAGTGATAGGAGTACCAAACTAAAGAAAAAAAATTTGATGCGGAAGATCGGGCTTAGCCGCAACCACAGAGCGGATTTTTTTCTTCAAGGGTGGTGGGAGGACGAGAGGAAGAAGAATGAAGTGGTGTGAATTTTGGTGGAATGGAAGGGGGTATTTATAGGGGGCTTGCTATTTGCCGCCAAACAAATTGCTATTTGCCGCCAACTAAAAAAAAAAAAGTATATATGTACATCCTTGGTTAAGAAGTTTCACAATCTACAACATATTCAACTTTCAGAAAACGTATTGAATCAGAAAAAATCGATGCTCGCCGGAAAAGTCGTCGGAAAACCATCGGGAAAGCCCATCCTCGACGTAAACTGCGAACACGCATCCATGAATCATCACTAAGCAGGTGCGTCAATTTTTTTGTAGTTTCGAACAATTTTTCCGACGATTTGCAACGAACAGAGGGTGGGCCGAAAATTTCCGGCGGCCGGAACCTGGCCGGGCCGAAAGTTTCCGGCGGCAGGAACCTGGCCGGGCCGACGGAAAACGGTGGCCGGAGCCAGGCGGAGCCGAAAAATAATCTCGGCCCGGCCAGGTTCCGGCCACCGTTTCCCTTCGGCCCGGCCAGGTTCCGGCCGCCGGAAATTTTCGGCACACCCTGTTCGTTGCAAATCGTCGGAAAAATTCGATTTTAGGAGTTGAATTTAGCGTTTAGGAGTTGAATTTAGAGTTTAGGAGTTGAATTTAGCGGTTAAGAGTTGAAATTAGCGTTTAGGTTCACAAGAATATTGATGTGTTATATTGTAATTGTAGGAAAAATGTCAGAGTGGTTACCGGCCGATCATGATTACACAGCAGAATTTGAGAATGGGATCCATTATGCAAGTGTGAAGTTAGCTGAGTTAGCTGCAAGAGCAATCGCTCAGGAGAACGGGTTCTTTATTGTTAGAGGAGCATGGAAACCGAATACTGCTGGACTACATCCTGTTACTGCCCTCTGTATGTATTGCGACAGAAACAGTAGGATCGTTAAGTCTTATAAACCAGACCCTACGAAGGAGACGCGTGGGAATATTAGTTCGAAGGGTACTGGTTGCCAGTTTCAGATATGTATTAAGGAAGTGTGGCAAAAGGATGGTCCAAACACATGGGTCCTAGTGGGAGTGACAAGTCGTGAAACCGGAGCTAATAGAGGGTTTCACAACCATGAAAAGGTATTGTATCCAGAACATCACCGACACAACAAACAGTTTAGTGAGGCTGAAAAAGAGAGATTAAGATTAATGAGGAAGGCGGGGGTGAGACCAAATCAGCAGAAGACGACACTCAATACTGAAGGGGGTGTGAGTCATGATATCAAACAGATGTACAACATAAATTACAAGAACAGATTGGATGAGATGGGTGAAATGGATGCGATACAGTTTGCGCTTCATGGAGCTGAACAACGTGGGTACCATATCTGTTTGAGCCACGAAACTTCCTTCGCTTATCCAGGTGTCTACCACCGGCGGGCGTCGACCTGCACACACACCAAGAGGAGGGCGCCTTCGCCCGTTAATCCTCCGACGCCCAAGTTAGTCTCAGTGGGAGAGTAAAGTTCTCAAGTAGAGCTATGATCAGAGAGAGTCCCACCTGTGTAAATGCTACCAACTGCCCCTATTTATACTCACCGAACTCGAGGCTGATCTCGTCCCCGTCACTATCCTCATTTAATGCTCTGCGTCCCTTCTGCGAGACACCCAACCGCCTTGTCAGGCTCCTGACACACGACAGGCACCTGACACATGACAGGCGCCCACAGGCGGTGGTCCCCTAGACAGCTGGCCACCACTTGGCTTTTAGTGTTATATTCTTTGGGCCTTCCCCTCATTTGGGCCCAAGGGCTTCTGGTGGACCCTCTTTCTTTGGCCTTGCCCCCCAATTCCTTAATTCTGGGGGCCCAAGCTATTCCCCCAACAATTGCCCCCCCAGTTAGGTGCTCATGGTTCCACCTTTGAGCGCCTAGCTGACTCCCTTGCCGCAGTTTTGGTGTTTTTTATGTCGAGGGGCGCCCGTGTTGCATCTTGGTCCTCCTTTCCGGCTCGGAGGCGCTGTTGCCCGTTCCTTCCATTGGCGGGCGTCCCGCTTTCAATAATGCCCCTTGCTATGCGTATTTCTTCTTCGCGTTTTGTGGGCGCCTTTTGATCGCCTTCTCTGTTCGGGCGTCCCTTGCCCTTATGCCCCCCTCACGGGGAGAGTTTTGAAATGAACCCCACATTTCGCGTGGCGGGAAAATTCGAAATTTCAAATGTGGAGATTGGAAAAATTCGAAATGGGAAATTTCGAAAGTTCCAGGAAAGGGAAAGTGGGGGAAGCGCAAAAGTCGGCCCGTGACACTGACACGTGGCATGTTGGCGCGACCCTTGACCTGGGCTTAGCGTTCCCTATAAATACCTCCTCCTCCTTCCCCTTTTGTCACTTTCTTCAATTCGACTTCTCTCTAGATTTTGCTCTGACATCTCTCTACACCTCGCTCTGTCCTCTCTCCTGTCAGCTTTTGTTTGCGTCATCCTTTGACTTTCGTAGTTGCTCATCATGTCGTCTTCCTCAAAAGACAAAGCGGCCGATCAAGGCGCCCAGAATGCAGGTGCGTCTGGTGTAGCAGGAGCAGGCGCTTCTGGCATCAGTGGCGGGCCCAGACGTCCGACTCAAGGCGGTAAAAAATCCTTGGCCTCTCTTTGCTTTTGCTTAGTTAATTCTAGTTACTTAGGATAGGGCGCCACTTACCCCGCGTCCCCGTTGCGCCTGGATCGTTTGTTGGTTTAGAGGGGGCGCCTGCATCGACGTCGGCCGGACCATCCACCTCATCGGCGCCCGGATTTATGCCAGCGGATGGATCGTATAAAATTACAACCTGGGAGAAGTGCTTCCCCCCAGACCATCTGCCGACGGAGACGGCCCACTTGCCCTTCGCTGTGGCCGGGCCGAATCATCAATCATCGGTTACATTGGCGCGCGTCCACGAACTTGTTACAAGTCTGCAGCTGCCGAGGGACTGGTGGTATGCGCCTCCTTCACCTATCTCACGCGTAGGCGTCTGTGGGCCTAAATGGATCGGGGTGTACCAGGAGTACTTCCGGTTTGGGCTGCATTTCCCCCTCGACCACATAATGGAGGGAATTCTATCATGGTGTGGCTGTTCGTTGGGGCGCCTATCCCCCTCTGTGATTACGGTTGTGATCCTCTTCAGGTTGAGGTGTCGGGAAAATAATGTGGAGCCCACCTTCAACCTGTTCAGGTATTTCTTCAGAATGGCGCCCCTCGACAACTGCTTATCTCTTCAGAAGCGGAAGAAGCGCCCAATCCACTTCGTGCACCGATGCCCCAAACTCAACCGTAAATGGTTCAATGGCTTCTTTTTTGTGAAGGCGTATCAAGATTCGTTTTTTGAGAGTGGGGGCGCCTTTCTAAGGCAATGGGAGTTGGGCACTGTTGATCGATTCAACTCGCCCGTGACATTGTCTAGGGCTGAGAAAGATGGCGCCCGACTGATCTGTGCGGGGGTGAGGGTGGATCTTCGTCCTGCGGAAAATCGTCCGCCAATTATTCAGGCGTACTACAATGATTGTTTGTGGGCGCCTAGGGTTTACTTGCTTTGGATGCTGTGTCTCCCTTATATTCTAATTAACCGTGTTTTTTCAATTGTGTAGGGGCGGACTACTCAAGCATAGCAAAGCTGATGAAGGCCGCCGTTCAAGCGGAGGCGCCTACTGCTCCTCCAAAGAAGAAAAAGAAGAGGGCGGTGAAGGGAGGCACCGCTCGTGCGAAGACAGCCAGCGTGGCGTCTTCTGCACCGGAGGGGGGCGAGGAGGCGCCCAACGTCGATCATGCGGAGCCGGAAGTTAACTCCGCGGAAGAAGCGGAGGAGGAGCCTCTGCTCCGGCGAGGGAAGAGGCCCGGTTCACCCATAGCCTCTGCCAGTAAGAGGGCGGACAGGGGCAAGGGTAAAGTGGGCGCCGAGGAAGACGCCTATGACGAGGTGGAGGTGGAAGAAGAGGGAGGGGAGGACGCCCCCGTGCACCTTAATGAAGAAGGGCGTTATGTTGGCCCGGATGGGCGTCCTCCCATTTTTCGGCCACGGCGCACTGAAGTTGGGCGCGTCAACTTGAATTGCTCCCCCCTGGTTGCTGTCGACCGGGGGTGTGCCATGGGTTTGGCGATCGCGGCCGCCAAGTCCTGGCAGGTGCCATCTGAGCTGAATGGTGATCACCTCTTCGCCGAGTTGGCCCAAGTGGGCGCCAAGGTAAAATGTCGCCCCTCTCGTGTTTTCTCAAGATTGTGTGTTGTACGTTTTCATCACTTGTACAATTTTCTGACTCTTCATGTTTGAACTTTGTAGCTTCTCCTCTTTGCTGACAGGGGTGCTCGACGCCTCAATGAGACCAAGCGAGAGGCGCTCGAGGCTTCTTCCTCCGCTTCCCAGTTGCAACTGGATCTGGAGAATGCGACTGCACGCCGCGAGCAGCTTGCTAAGGAGTGTGAAGAGGCCCAGATGAATGCGGCCATGGAGGTGTCTCGGCTGCAAGGCGCCCTGGACGAGGAGCGCAAGAAGGTGGCTGACTTGCAAGCGGAGAAAGAGGCCCTGGCAAAGGAGGCAGGCGCCCAGGCCAGCGAGATCGACATCCTCAAAGAGGAGAAGAAGATGCTGAAGGACGCCCACCAGGAGACGAAAAAATCCTTGAAAGCAGCTCAGGCGGAGGTTTCCAAGTTGCGGCGTTCCTTGGACAACTTTGAGGAGTCCGAAATTGGCAAGGGCATGTGCGCCAATGCCATCCTAACTGGGCTGGAAATCCTGAAGGTAAAGCTGCAGCGGGATCACCCTGATCACACTTGGGATCTCACCGAGATGGCCGAGTACGTGATTGGTGGCATGGAGACCCCTCGTGGTGCGAGTGGGGCGCCCGAGACATCTGCGCCAGCCTCCCCCTCTCAGAAGGCGCCTGGTGCTGAAGATGCTACTTCCGGGGCGGATTAGGGTTTAGGCGCCTTGCTTTAACAGTTGTATTATTTGTACCCTGTCCTTGAACCTCCGCGTTTTGTGTTACTTTATTCTTATAAAGACTTCTGCACCTCTTTTGCCATCCTTTGTCTTTCCTTTTGCTATCGTTCGACTTAACTGCTTTTTGGGCGTATGACTTGAGACCACTGTGTGGTTTCGGGCGCAAAATTGGGCGCATTTATGTTTTTTAGGAGGGCGCAATGTGAGGGCGCTTAACGCAGTGTCGGCGCGAAATGCGGCGCTTTAATTAACTCAGTACTGCCGGGCACTTGCTATGCCACTCGCTATGCCAAACCATTAAACCGAACACAAAATCACTATTGGGGCGCTATAACTGGGCGCTTTAGTCACAATACGGCGCTGTTTTTCGGGCGCTTTGGTCACGATACAATCAGACGTACATACTTGTCTTAACACAAAACAAACAATTTCAGAACTTCATCTCAAACCGAGGCGTCATTTCCAGATGTGGCGCCTGCCGAGTACGATCGCAGGTTTTGGGCATTCCATGTTCTTTTCACCGCACGGCCATCAATATGTTCTAATTTGAACGTGCTGGGTCCTACCGTCTCTCGGACTCTATATGGGCCTTTCCATTTTGGTGCCAGCTTTCCTTCACGGGCGTCAGGTCGGAAATCTCGTTTTAAAACCATGGCGCCTTCCGTGATCCCATGGGCGCGCATCTTTTTGTTGTAGTACCGGGCCACCTGCCTCTTCATTTTTTCCAGGCGGATCGCCGCTATCTCCCTCACTTCGTCCACCATGTCCAAGTCATTTGAGCGCGCCTCGTCATTGCTATTTGGGTCGTACTGGGCCACGCGGTAACTCGGTGTGTTGAGTTCAACCGGAATGACTGCATCGCTTCCATAAGTGAGGGCAAAGGGTGTTTCTCCTGTGGCAGTTTTGTAGGTGGTGCGATGCGCCCACAACACACTTGGCAGCTCTTCCACCCATCTCCCTTTGGCGCCTGCGAGTCGTGTGTGTAAACCATGGAGAATGCTCTTGTTGGCCGCCTCTGCTTGACCATTCGCTTGTGGGTAGGCTACCGAAGAGAAACGCAACAACACTCCATTGTCGTCACAAAACTCAACGAATTTCTTGCAATCGAACTGTTTCCCGTGATCTGTGACAATGGATTCAGGCAAGCCAAATCGGGTGAAAATGTTCCTCCTGGTGAATTTGCGCACTTGGGCCTCTGTGACTGTCGCCAAAGGTTCCGCCTCTATCCATTTGGAGAAGTAGTCGACTGCCACTATTAAGTACTTCATTTGACCAGGGGCCTTTGGGAAAGGGCCCAAAAGGTCCATACCCCATTGGGCGAATGGCCAGGCTCCTACATTGCCTTGCATGGGTGCTGCTGGGATGTGGATGTCGTTTGCATGGATCTGGCATTGGTGGCAGGCGCCCACGTGTGCCTTTGTGTCGCGCCTCATCGTTGGCCAGTACAACCCTTGTCGCAGCAATGTTTTTTCCAAGCTTCGGGCGCCTGCGTGCATTCCACAGGTTCCACCATGCACCTCCTCGATTGCTTGTCTGCTCTCTTCTTCGTTGAGGCATCTCAAATAAGTTCCTGTGTGGGATCGCTTGTACAGTTGCCCCTCGATCATGGAGCATCTGGCGGCTTTGCGGCGTAGGCGCCAGGCTTCCTTCTGGTTGTCAGGTACCACACCCTGTGTGAGGAACAAGATGATGGGCGCCATCCATCCTGAATTGGCGCCCCTGCCGGATATGACAGCGATCAGGTGTTCACAGGGCGCCTCAGAGGTGACAATGACCTTTCGCTCCTCCTCGAAATCTATTGCCGTAGCTAGCTTGGACAAGGCGTCGGCATGGGCATTTTCTTCACGCGGGACGTGTATGAAGGATATTTCCCCAAACCAAGCCCCCAGCTCTCGCACCCTTCGCACGTACCCTTCTAGTGCTTCCTCCTTAACCTCAAAAACACCATTAAGTTGATTAATCACCAGGGCCGAATCGGATCTGACCTGCACTTTGCGGGCGCCTAACTCCTTGACCATGCTCATGCCAGCGATTACTGCTTCATATTCGGCGGCGTTGTTCGTTTTCAGCTTTGCGAATCGCAACGCGACTTCGTGCATTGTACCGGCTGGACTTATCATCACGATCCCTGCTCCTGCGCGCGTACGACTGGCGGCTCCATCCACTTGCACTTGCCAACATTCACTCGTGCCCCTTTCCGACTCCGCTACTCCTTCCGCGATGAAGTCGGCCAGGACTTGTGCTTTTATCGCCGGTCGGGGCGCGTATTTGATGTCAAACTCACTCAGCTGAACCGCCCACTTGACAAGGCGCCCGGCCACATCCATCGATCCCAACGTGTATTTCAACGGAAGATTGGTGAGTATCACGATGGTGTGCGCCTGGAAGTATGGCCTGAGTTTGGTCGCCGCCATCACAACTGCCAGTGCTGCCTTCTCGATGGGTGCGTATCGCCTTTCATGAGCCACCATGGTCCGACTGACATAGTACACCGGTTTTTCCTCTCCTGAGCGGGCTTCTCTTGAGACGAGTACTGCGCTTACCGATACTTCTGACACAGCGATATAAAGGTACAATGTCTCTCCCTCCTTGGGCGCCGTCATGACTGTTGGGGCGGCCAGGAGTCGCTTTAATTCTTCAAATGCTGCATCGCATTCCGCCGTCCATTGGAAACGTGTTCCCTTTTTTAGCGTCCGAAAAAACGGGGCCGCCTTGTCTGCTGACCGGGGAATGAAGCGCCCCAAGGCCGCTAATCTTCCTGCCAAACCTTGAACTTCCTTGGGCGCCTTTGGTGGTGCCAATTGGAGAACAGCATCCACTTGCTTCGGATTGGCCTCGATGCCCCGTTTGGTAATCATGAAACCCAGGAACTTGCCCGCTTCAGCGCCAAATACGCACTTTAATGGATTGAGGCGGAGATTGTGCGCCCGCATAGCTTGAAACGTTTCCCTCAAGTCCTCCAGGTGGTCCTCGCGTCTTCGGCTCTTGACTATCAAGTCATCTACGTAGGCTTCCACATTTCGGCCGATTTGCTTGCGGAAGACGTTGTTGACCATCCTCTGATAAGTGGCGCCCGCATTTTTGAGGCCAAACGCCATGACCCGATAGCAAAAGTTTCCGAAAGGTGTCATGAAAGCTGTCTTGGGACGGTCTTCTTCTGCCATCGGGATCTGATGGTATCCTGAGAACATGTCGACAAAACTCAACATCTCATGGTATGCCGTGGCGTCTACTAGGAGATCTATGCGAGGCATTGGATAGGCGTCCGTTGGGCATGCTCTGTTCAGGTTTGTGTAATCCACACACATTCTCCAATCCCCTGACGGCTTCGGTACAAAAACCACGTTTGATAGCCAAGTGACATAGGACGTTTCTTCCACCAAGTTGGCGCCCATGAGCTTATCTACCTCGATTCGGAGTGCCGCCTCCTTTTCCGCCGACAAGTTTCTTCGCTTCTGCTGCACAGGGCGCTTCCCTTCTTCTACCGCCAGTCGATGCACGGCCGTTTCGGGGGCGACGCCTGGCATTTCCAAAGCACTCCAGGCGAAAAGCTCAGCGAACTCCCTCAAAAGAGCAATGATGCGTTCTTTCACCTCTTCGGGCGCCTCCGCTGATATCCTTACTTGTCTGTCCGGGCGCTCTACGTCTAGCGCTACCAGAAGTTCTTTGTCGGCAGCTTCTGCCCGGGGTGCCTCTACCGCCGAGACTTCCACCATATTGACTGTTTCGTTACCCTTCCTTTTCCGTCCAGTCTCTTTTGCATAACGCGGGGCGCCTCTTCCTCTCGCCACACCCACACCTTGTGGCGCAATGAACTTCAACGTCTGATGGCATGTGGAGGCCACACCATTAAATAAGGCCAGGAGGGGCCTTCCCAGGATCGCGTTGTATGGTGACGGACAGTCCACTATTCCAAAATCGATGGCACGCGTCATCCTTTGCTCCCCATCCCCCAAGGTTACTGGCAGGCGCACCCGCCCTATCACCTTGGCGGGTGCCCCTGAAAAGCCAACTAATACTGATTCTGAGGGCCTGATCAGATCCGGCGATAGTTGCATGCGGACCACTGTGTCCTTAAATAGCACATCCATCGAACTCCCTGTGTCCACGAGCATTCTCCTCACCTGGCACCCTGCCACCACACCTTGTATCTCCAGGGCGTCCATGGATGGGAGCATGCAAGCTTCCTCGGGTGCCCTATTGAAACTGATGTCTATTGCCTCTTGGACTTCCGCCGACGCCGCCCTCAAGCGACGATTGGCCTCTATCTTCTCCCTCAAGTCCATCGTACCCGAAATAGCCTCTATTGTCAGGCGCACCCGTTCGGGTGCCTTTTCTTGGTCGAGGTCATACGGCGGTGGTGGTAGCTTTTCCGTTGTCATTTTTTCCACACCGGCCACGCAGGCCCGGTGCACTCTTTCTTCAGGCTTCTTGACGAAGTCATTGAGCATCCCCCTGTCAGCCAATCCTTGCAACTCGGTCTTCAATTGGTAGCAATCGGCTGTGTGGTGTCCCACCTCTCGGTGGAAGTCACAATATCGATCCAGGTTCCGCTCATTGGGCTGTCCTCTCATGGGGCCCGGCCACCTGATATGGTATCCCTTCTCCTTGACATGTTGGAGTATGTTATTCAGCGTGTCTGTATACTCAGCAAAGGGTCCCCTGGGCGCCGGACGCCCGGCGTCCACTCTCCTAGGAGGTGGGGGATTTGCGGGCGCATACCCCGTATTGCCTGCAAAGTGCGGCCTCCTTGTCGGCTCCACCTCTTCTCCTTTTTCCTTTCGTCGGTCGGCCCTTCTGGCTGCCAATGTTTCCTCGAGCATGATCACCTTTTGCACCCGGTGATCTAAGTCTTCAGTGCATGCCACATCTCTTTTCGCCAGCGATCTGCACAACTCCTCACTGGTGGTGCACTCGTTCAAACACACTCCCAACACCGAGGGCTGCACATCCTTCACCGCCAGAGCCACAGATAACCACCTCTCATAAAACTCCCTCAGCGCCTCTCCCTCTCTTTGCTTGATCTTGAACAGGGCGCCTATGGTTAGGGTGCGCCGTTTTCTGCTGGCGAATTTCGCGAGGAACATCTCCGCGAATTGCTCGAAGCACTCATTGCGCCCTTCTTCGATTTGGTAATACCAATCAAGCACCACTCCAGAGAAGGTCGACGGGAACACCTTGCACAGGGTGGCGTCCGTGCTGTTGTAAAGCTGCATCTTTGTGAAATAACCGTTGAGGTGGTCTTCTGGATCAGTGACCCCATCATAGGTGGGGAGTGGGGGGATTTTGGTCCCCGCGGGTTCCGCAAGTATGTTTCGCACTAACGGTTGTTTCACAGGTCCGTGGCGAGACAGGCGCCCCAAAATTCCTCCACCCCATCCTCCTGTATCTGGCCCTTCGTGCTCGCGCGGGCGCCACAAACTGGGGCGCCTCTGGTACCCCGATTCACTTTCCGTCTCCGCTACCCTCTCTCTTTTCTTCGTCGGACTAGGTGTCATTCCTCCACTTCTCTTCAGGGCATCGATCTCTTTTCGGAGCGCCTCGATTGCTCCGTCTTGGTCCTCAATGATTCTGAACAACTCTCTCTTCGACACTGAGGCGCCTTCCGACCCTCGAAACATGCTACCACTCTCCTCCCTCTCATCCATTTCGGGCGCCAGCCCCCCCAGTCGTTCTGACTGGTCCTCCGTGATCTCTTCCCTTTCCATCCTGTCACTCACCTCCATTTCCTCACTCATGACCTCAGGTTATACTCCCCTTCCTGGCGCGCCAATTGTTTGAGCCACGAAACTTCCTTCGCTTATCCAGGCGTCTACCACCGGCGGGCGTCGACCTGCACACACACCAAGAGGAGGGCGCCTTCGCCCGTTAATCCTCCGACGCCCAAGTTAGTCTCAGTGGGAGAGTAAAGTTCTCAAGTAGAGCTATGATCAGAGAGAGTCCCACCTGTGTAAATGCTACCAACTGGCCCTATTTATACTCACCGAACTCGAGGCTGATCTCGTCCCCGTCACTATCCTCATTTAATGCTCTGCGTCCCTTCTGCGAGACACCCAACCGCCTTGTCAGGCTCCTGACACACGACAGGCACCTGACACATGACAGGCGCCCACAGGCGGTGGTCCCCTGGACAGCTGGCCACCACTTGGCTTTTAGTGTTATATTCTTTGGGCCTTCCCCTCATTTGGGCCCAAGGGCTTCTGGTGGACCCTCTTTCTTTGGCCTTGCCCCCCAATTCCTTAATTCTGGGGGCCCAAGCTATTCCCCCAACAATATCTGTTTGCAAAAGGACTCTAATAATGTGCTCACTAATCTGTTTTTTGCGCACCCGACGTCCATTCATATGTTGCATGCATGGCCGTACGTCATCATCCTTGACTCGACCTACAAGACGAATAGGTATGCCTGGCCATGGGTTGAGATTATTGGGGTTACTCCAGTCAAGAAGAATTTCAACATTGCATGTGCAATTATTAAGTAGGAAACAAAGGAAACATATGAGTGGGTGCTGCGATGTATTAAAGGGTTGCTCGGTGATACGGTTCCGAATGTCATTGTGACAGACAAAGAAGGTGGTCTGCTTGCTTCTATGCCTGTGGTCTTCCCTCTCCCACATACTGTCCACCTACTATGTTTATGGCAGGTGGCTCAAAGTGAGATGGCCTGAAACCCGGAAAGTACTCGTAGATCCAACACTGCAGAAGTGTGAGACAACCAGCCACCCCCTGGCACCAGCACGAGACGCCTGACCAAGGCATCTGTACAACCAAGCAAGTGTACCGGACGCCCAACTGTACTGATCTATCTCCTCCAACTCGTCCAAAAATAGGTTCACCACCGGCCGAACCCTGTCTCTACTCTTGTCCACAAACAAAGTGGACCCCAACATCAACAACAAGTACGACTGCGCCTCTGTCACATGTGTCCCGTTCACCTGCAAGTATCTGGACGCCATCTCCGCAAGAAAACCACCCTTCTCGTACCACTTACCCTTACTACCAAATCCAGGGGCCTCCGAACGACCATTCAACTGCTCCGAGTTCATCCCAAGAAGCGCACACAAACCCACCTCCGGATGGTCAAGCTGCGCAGAAGTCCTACTCATCAGTCGTCCCTCAACAGGAATCTGCAGTAAGTACTGAACATCGTGGAGGAGGATCGTCATCTCTCCAAAAGGCAAGTGGAAAGTGTTCGTGTCTGGCTGCCACCTCTCCACAAAAGCAGAGATCAAAGCCTCGTCAATCGCTATCCTGCGGAACATAGAGTAGATCAGGTGCTGGAGACCTGACTGCTGAACCAGATCCTCCGCCTCAACATGACTAAACACGTAGCTCCCAAGATAGTCAACCGCCCCTGTACGGGTGTAGCAACTGATGACCCCTCGATCTCCAAGCCCCGTCCAAAGTGCGTAGGAAGCGTGGCCACGGAAGCTCCTAATGAGGCTAGGATCCGTAGGTCCACCAGGACACTCACCAACAAGCTCCCACGGTGGAGGACCACTCGAACGTCCTCCCCTACTCCGTCCAGTCCCCGAGCTCTCTGTCTCCTCACGAGCAGGTGGTACGAATCGCCCAGCTCGGTCCCTATACATAGCAGGACGTGATGTTGCCGTACGATCCTGCACTCGTCCATGTCCACGCGTAGGTGGAGGGACCTCGATATCCTCATCATTATTGTCCTCATCAAACTCAGCCGAGACCACTCTCGATTCAGCACCCTGGTTCCCCCCATGGGAACCAGACGCCCGTGATGACGAACGAGCAACTACAGTAGGAGCCTCTGACTGATGTCCAATATCTCGAGAGCACTTCTTCTCCTTATTCTTCTTAGGCACCTTCCTTCGTGTTGATGCATCAACAACCCTACCATCGAATATATGCAACTCACTCCCACCCGCATCATCCATATCTAATTATCTACAAATTTACACAATATCATACTTAGATGCGCACTAATTAATTAAATTTCTATTAACTAATGTACTATTAACATTAATTGTTAATTAATATCATACTTAGATGCGCACTAATTAATTAAATTTCTATTAAGTAATATACTATTAACATTAATTGTTAATTAATCACTAATTAATCAATATCATACTTAGATGCGCACTAATTAATTAAATTTCTATTAACTAATATACTATTAACATTAATTGTTAATTAATCAATATCATACTTAGATGCGCACTAATTAATTAAATTTTTATTAACTAATATACTATTAACATTAATTGTTAATTAATCACTAAATTTACTATTAACTAATGTACTATTAACATTAATTGTTAAACCAATTCTTAATTAATTAATTTTCTATTAACTAATCTAAGTAATTAAAGATTCATACGCCTACTACAAAAAAAAAACATTTATACACCAACTTAAAAAAATATTAACACTAATTTCTAATAACTAATTAAGTAATTTTTTATTGACTAATTAATTAACATATTAAATTAAATTAAATACAAAAACTGGTCGGGCTGAAAAAAAATTGCGGCCGGCGCGTCGCCGGGCCGAAAAAAATTTGCGCCAGGTGCGCCGCCGGGCCGAAAACAATTTGCGGCCGGTGCGCCGCCGGGCCGAAAAAATCTTGTGGCCGGTGCGCCGCTCGACCGAAACTTTTTTCCGGCCGGCGCGACGCCCGGTCGAAATATTTTTTCGGCCCGTCGTTGCCCCGGCCGCAAATTTTTTTCGGCCGGTCGCCGAGCGCGCCGCCGTGAATTTTTCCGGCGGCGCGTTCGGCGACCGGCCGAAAAAAAATTGTGGCCGGAACGCCGCTGGGCAGAAAGAATTTTTCGGCCCACCGTGTTTATCGCCGGAAAACTAAAAAAATTGCCGGAAAATTGAAAAACTTGCCGGAAAAAGTAAACTTGTTTTCCGACGATCGAGGACGACGGGAGGTTGGCCGGCGACGGAAGAACGGTGCCGGCGACGGAGGCACTGGGCTCATCGACAAAAGTGTTTTTGTTGGAATGAGTCAAATGTTATGGTATTCGAATTTATAGGAAGGGAAGGAAGGGAGAATTCAAAATTTGAATTCAACTTTTTTTTTTTTTGTTGGCGGCAAATAGCAATTTGGTTGGCGGCAAATAGCCGTTCACATTTATAGGTGTTGTGGGAGGAGGTGGATCGAGTGCAGGGGACTCGAACCACTGCATCGATTTTGATGCCTTCGATCCGCGTCAAAGGAGCTCGAGGGCGGGAAGATCGAACGGTGGAGATCGAGCCCGTGTAACAGGATCTAAGGCGGAGCGTGCCTGGCGTCATCGATCCGCGTCAAGGGGATCGATTTCGAAGCACTCGATCCACATGCATCGAGTTCCGGTCCCTCGATCCGCGTCACCACTTCATCGCGGATTAGGCCATCGAACGGTGGAGATCGATCCCTTGCACCTCGATCTAGGGTGCAGCGGTGCTTATGTCATCGATCCGTGTCAAGCAGGTCGAGTCCTCTATAATCGATCTACGTGCATCGACTTTAATAAACTCGATCCACGTCGTCCTGTGCCAGCCAATCGAGGCCGTTCGCTCGATGCACATGGATCGATTGCTTAGAACTCGATCTGGTACTATAGGAATTTTGGGAAAATTTTATAAATCATATGTATTATGGGAATTACTTTTAATTATTATTGTATTTAGGGAATTCTTCCGACTTGTTACGACATGACCGAGAAATGGGTTCAAGGATGAAGGAGGCGTGGAGATGATACAAGAAGAAATGCCCCACACCGTAGGACAAATCAAAAATTGGATTTGTAAGTAGGATTAGGTTGAAATACTAGTTTGACAGGTCACCGACGATCATATAGCAGCCAGTCTCGATTTTAATAAGATAACGAATGTTGCGCTAGATCTAGTAAAAACATGGAGCGACGAGATACTACTAGTTCAACTCAGGTAACGCCAACGAAAAATCCATTTAAAGAACAACAGAGCTGCAACTAAGTATGCTAAACTAAACCGAAAACCCCCATCGACGAAAGAAATAAACAAAGTAAGGGCCATGCCGGCCTAACGAAGTCTAACGAACTGGCAACTACAACAACAACGATAACAATAACTGAGGAAGGAAATCATCAACAATTTAAACTAATCCAAGCTGCCTGGCTGGCTGGCTGGCTAGGGTTGACGAGTAGCTAGCTAATTAATCCCGGTGCTCTGGCTGGATCGAAACGGAGGAGGAGGAGGAGGAGGTCGAGGTCTTCTTCAGCTCGAGTATTCTTGTTTTGATGACTGGATCTCTATGTAAGCGGGTAAGTTCCCAAAACTTGCCCGTCCACATGAAGCGAATGATTGGATCACTCTGCACAATCAGCGAGATGAAACAGCATCCCCAGATATACCGTCCACTCAGCCATTTCGCGGCCTCCCACTTGTCAACATTGTCGGGCAAGATCGCGATGCGGATCAAGCAGGCAACAAAGGGGATGAACAGAGCGGCGGTCCACGTCTTCCACGACACAACCGAGTCGTCGTCTACGGTAAGAGTAAGCTCGGAGGAGGAGGAGGAGGATGGCTTCAGCTCATGGATTCTGCGTTTGATAGCTGGATCCTCGAGTACGTCTATTTTCCTGGCGATCTCTCGGATTATCATAATCTGCCGCCAACACATGCTGGCCGGGACGCATACCGACCAGCAGCCGAGGGAGAGGTATCTTGCCAAGTAGTAGTACGGGTGCGACTCGTCGGGGAGCTCGTTTCGGATGATTCTGTCGGCGATGCAACTGACAGCCAAAGGGATTAGAGAACGGACGAAGATCCACGTGATCGCCATCAATATCTTCATTGTAGGAGCAGTACTGCGACGGAATATGCATAGAGACAGTAGAGACGTTGTTTCTCAACTATATATAGAATACCATCCAAGCAGAAGTAGCGTTTTGTCCCTTTCTTTTTCGGAATTGAGGAGTACTACGTACGTACACGTACTTCTCTCCTATCCAAATAAAAAAAGAGAATTCTTTTCATTGTCCCTTTCTTCTTCGGAACGGTTTCCAAACTGGATTACTTAGATCGCCGGCCTAGGTTAACTAAGAGAACGGGTGGGGTGATATCCAAACCGATTTATACCATTGCGCCCCGTATAGTAAGTGAAATGATTTGATCGGTGGTGCAATTGGTTTATATCAGATCATTAACATCAACGTAATTTTATCATTCATATATACTGCAAGAAATGAAGAACCTGGATGAGATAGATGTTGATACATGATTGTTGTCATGTTCACTTTCTTCATCATCTCTTTTAATATGTATCAATAATTTATACATATATATTCCCATACATAATGGTTTTTTCTAGTGGCGGAGCCAGAAAATTGGCTAAGGGGGTGTTTTTATCATATTATAAAAAATCATCTATATAATAGAAAAGTCAACTCTAAATGAAAAAAAAAACAACCACACAATACTCTAAATTAATACACTTACATAAAAATAGTTTCACGTACACCGGTTACAACGTCAAACAAATAAGTTCAGTACATACAAGTCAAGACTTCCATTCATCAAATATTACAAATTAGAACTCATAAGTACATTGGAATTGATTTTGTAAACAAACAAGTGAACTTCAATTGGTACTTCTTCACTTTCAGCTTTGTTTAAACAAAAGATAAGAAATTCCTCTGTTGTAGAGCTACAAAAGAAATGAGCAAGTTTAAACAAAAGACAACAATTTATTACTATAAATAAAAATAGGGGTGGCTATACGGTCCGGTCCGGTTAAATTGGCCCAAATTGATCCGGTCCAGTCCGGTCTTTTTGAAAATATAAGGACCAAAGATTGGATTGGATACAGTCCGGTCTTGATCCGGTCCACACCCAATTCGGTCTTGATTTTATATTGAGCTTGTGGGAATTTGAGTGGCCTAAGGCCCGAAAGGGTGAGGAGTTGGTTAAGTTTTGTACTAAGTACAAAGGTTTGTGACTGTTTATGCAAATTATCCTTAAGCTTTGGGTGTTGAGCTCTCTTATGCGGTCTTTATCCAGTTTTTGATCCGGTCCGGAACGGTTTTTTTTATACCTCAAATCTAAGCCCAAAGATTGGATTGGATTGTTTATTATCCAGTCCCGGTCCGGGTTATACGGTCCGGTTTCGGATAAAACCAAAAAACCCGGACCAAATAGCCAGCCCTAAATAAAAACAAAAGTGTATTGCATATCCAAACTCACTCTTTCGAGATGGTAAGGAATTCTTCTTGCAAATGAATGATCACTGGTTTGAATTTGTATATACCCATACTGGGGAATTTTTTTCCCAAACCTAAGGGGTACAATCACCCTCTCCTCTCCAAGTGGCTCCGCCACTGGTTTTCCCATAATGGTTTCTCTAAGATTGTGCATGTAATTTATTGCATATATTTTGTCGAATTATGTCTGTCGATTGTTGTTTTCAATTAAATTGATTTAGTGTATGATTTAACATGAATATCATTCGACAGGTACCATACAACAATTTAACAATTAATATTTTATCTAACCCTAAAAGCTGTGTGTATATGCTTCATTTTCCAATTAATGAAATTCAGGGGGACCAAAGACCCGATCACATTATGTTGATTCGTTATGTTGTACAATCCGGGCGTAGGTTTGGTCCGGTGTGATCTTATACCTACCAAATCGTTGCATACCCCTAATCATAAACCCTTCTCTTATTATCTCAATGCAGTCTTAGTGTCTTATTTACTAGCTTGGACTCGACCTGTTGGCCGGAATAATTAATTTAATTTTTTCAAAATTATCCAAATGTTGATTTTTGTATCTTAACATAGATTTTTTATGTATCAACCATATCATTATATAATCTATCTTAACAAATATAGTAAAATTATCCTATAAAAAACAAATATAGTAAAATTATGTTTAATTAATAATCAGAATAGTTATTATGAAATTAAACATTTCCCATAAAGTATTAATATAAAACTTGAGTATTTTTATCATAAATTATACCAATTCATTTTTCTTAAAAGTCTAGACATCAACCAATTCATTTTTCCGATATGACAGCGGAATCGAGCTCGTGGAGATCTTATTGTTTGAAATCTTAATGTAAATCTTTTTCAGGTTCTTATTTGTAAGATTCATATTAATTCCAAGATTCAACAGTTTGTTCTTTCAATGGTTTTGAGATTCGATTAGAAGAAGTGAAGAGCTCATAGATGCCTTTAATGAGTATCATTTTACCAATTTTCCTCGAATTTTATTTTTATGAGATTATTGGTTATTGACTTATTGTACGTAGTTTGTATTTTTACATTCTTTATTGTAATGAGTGGGGTACTATGGTTATTTTGAGTTCATTTTAGGATGATCAGACTTATCATAGTTTTTTTTTTGGTAAAACCAGAGCGCAGAGGGGCGCTCAAACCCTTAATTGATTACTAAACGGGGAGTTTGAACTCCAACAAGATCAAAATACAACCAATAGTTCATCATCGGACTCGGGTTATCAAACATATGCAACCCTATAGGCAGAGAGTGTCCGAGACCCGCCATATAATCTGCAACAAAATTACTCTCCCGATAAACATGCTTGATACGCACTTCCCACTCCCTCTCAAGCAACCTGCGGATAGTGGTGATCATCGTGCGATGTGGATGATGCTCAGTATCACTTTGTAGCAGCTGTACCACCATCATAGAATCCGTTTGCAACTCTACCTTCCGGGCTCCTCTCTCCCATGCCATCCTCAAACCATACACAACACCCGCCAGCTCTGCGTGTGTAATAGAGCCGCCCCCCAGGTTTGCCGAGAAGGCCGACATAAATCTCCCATCATTTCTTCTCATCACTCCCCCTGCTGTTGTACTGCCCTGCCCTATTATCACCGCTCCATCCGTATTAACACACACCCAGTCATTCTCAGGTCCCTGCCAGCTTACTAACGCCGTACTGCGAAAACAACCACCCCCCGTCACCCGCCTCGAATTCTCGTTGGCCTTTGCCACTTGATCTTGCCAGCTCTTAATTAAGCAAGTGAATTGCGCCATGGAAGCCAGCTCCTTGTCAAAAACCCACCTGTTCCTATTTTTCCACAGCTGCCAAAGGAACACGGTAAAGAGAGTTGGGTCAACAATAGAGCTACGGCCAGAGACATAGTACATTACCCATTTATATATATCCTCTTCGTGGAAAGCTTCATCAGGTTCCCCTCCCAAAAACTCGGACCACATCGTCCTCGCGTATGGGCAATCCCGCAGTACATGAATCGTTGTCTCCGGCGCGCCACCACAGATCTGGCAATGATCCTCTGCCGCGAGATGACGGCGAACCCGCTCATGGTTAGTCAACAATCTGTTATGCAATACCAGCCACATAAAAGCTCTCGTCCTCTGTGGTCCTGGTATGTTCCAAATCTCCCTCCAAACCGGGTTCCTACCCCCAATGCCGCCCGCGTTTGTGAGCAGCTCCCAAGCTGATTTGACCGTGAATTTGCCTGACTGCGAGAACCTCCACACCGGGACATCAGGCTCGACTTCGTGTGGCACCGGGTGGAGAAGGATCTGATCCGCTACAGCTTCGGGTAAAAATACCCTGATAAAGTCCATATTCCAAGCGTCATTCAGGACCATTTCCGCAACCTTTAAGTTCCTAGCCTCAGCTGGTAGATCATGGGCGAAATCGATCAGGGGAGGTCCATCCTGCAACCAACGGTCAGTCCAAAAGCAAGTTTGCATACCACTTCGGATGCTCCACAACGTCCCTTCCGGCAACCAATGCAGAACTCTTAACACTCCTCGCCACAAATTAGACATTCTCCCTTGTTTTCGCGGTTGCCACCCATCAGCTGTTTGCTTGAGGTACTTCCCTCTTATAACACGAGCCCAAAGGCTGTCTTGTTCAGCGAGGAGTCTCCAAGCAATCTTAAGCATAAATGCATCGTTCATGTCAGTAGCGTTTCGTAGGCCTAGGCCGCCCGCTTCCTTTGGCCTGCACACAGTCTCCCAATCAATCAAATGTATCTTCCTACCCTGCTCTGAGCTTCCCCAGATGAACCCTCTGATCTTCTTGTCAATATACTCTCTGACTGCAGCCGGTAACAAGGTCGTCTGCATAGTGTAAGCCGGCAATGACGACAGTACAGACTGGGCCAGAGTGATCCTCCCGGCCAGAGACAGCGACTTCACCTTCCAGCCAGCCAACCGCGTGTCTATTTTATCAATGAGTTCTGTGAAAGTCACCTTTGAGACCCTATCATGGATCACAGGCACCCCCAAATACCGTCCCAGATTATTTGTAACCGGGATATCCAGAGCATTACTGATGTCTGCCCTAGCCGAAGCACTCACATTGTTCGAGAAGAAAATCCTCGATTTGGGCCGACTAACCTGCTGCCCAGAGGCCGCACCAAAGTCCTCCAAACATCTCGATATAGCCTGCGCTTGTTCCAGGGAAGCCACTGCAAACAGAATCAAGTCGTCAGCAAAAAACGAGTGCGATAATGGTGGCCCATTCATTGAGAGCTTAATGGGTTTCCAATCTCCTCTGCTCACTGCTGCTGAAATCAGGTGCCCTAGCCGCTCCATACAGAGCGTAAAAATATATGGCGAGAGGGGGCAGCCCTGGCGAAGGCCTCGAGACGGTGTAAATGGCTCCGTCAAGCCTCTGTTCCACTGTATCTGCATGCTAGTCGTACTTACACAGCTCATAGTCATGTCAATGAAGCTGCGCGGGGCGCCAATTGCCTCTAAAGTATCTCGAACGAAGCTCCATTTGATCCGATCGTAAGCTTTTGCGAGGTCTATTTTTAGAACCATCCACCCCACCTGGCCCTTTTTAGCTCGCATAGAATGCACCACTTCCTGCAAAATGCATATGTTGTCAGTAATATGTCGCCCAGGAACAAAACTCGTTTGTGTCTCGTGCACTAATTGAGGCATGAGCGGTTTTAGTCTTTTGGCCAGGCATTTTGTGATTATTTTGTACACCACGTTGCACAAGCTGATGGGTCTGAATTGCTCGATAAGGGATGGCCGCTGCACTTTGGGGATTAACGCTACAATTGTCTCATTGATCTCCCGGACACGCCCTGGGCTCGCCCACACTGCCTGTACAAAACCCACCACCTCCCCTTTGACAAAGCTCCAACACTGTTGATAAAATAACGGGTTCAGTCCATCCTTACCGGGAGCTTTGAGTGCTCCCATCGCTTTCACCGCACCATATAACTCCTCCTCCATAGGCTGTTGATCAAGAGGCCACCACGACTGAGATGGGAGCTCCCCAAAAGCTGCAGGGATCGTTGCTAACGGTAGCCCATCATCTGTATAAAGGAACGAGTAATACACCCTAGCCATCTCAAGAAGCTCTCCCTGCTCGTCAACCCATTCTCCTCTTTCATTCTTTAGAGCTACCACTCTATTCTGCCGACGCCGCTGGATAGTTTTCGTGTGAAAGTACTTCGTATTACGATCTCCCATAGTATTCCAATCCTCCCTCGACTTCTGGCACCATAACAGCTTCTCTTGAAACAAAATTTCCTCCAACTCGTCACGTGCCTGCCGTAGCTCCACACAATCTGATTCACCTCCATACCGCAACTCCAGCCGCTCAATGGTAGCCATTAATGAATCTTTCTTCCGAAGAATATGCCCAAAAGTTGAATAGTTCCAGCGTTTAGCCTCCATAGTAAATTCCGAAATTGCACTTAGCAAACTTGTCCCACGTCCCCATGCACTCTCTGCCATTTCCATAAATCCCTCATGTATCAGCCAAGGAGCCAAGAACTTGAAGGGCTTAGCTCCAATGGCTTGAAACTGCGGATTCAGTTGGAGTACAATTGGGCGGTGATCACTTTTCTTAACTCTAGGGAGATGTTTCACTGTAGCTTCAGGGAATAACGTCGACCACTCCATGTTTGCCAGGCCTCGGTCCAAACGTTCTTTCAAGTCTGTTCTGAACCAAGTGAATGGGGGACCCATATAACCTAGGTCCACCAACCCAGAGTCCAGAACACACTCTTGGAACTCCCGGGCTCGACTCGCATCGAACGGTGCCCCTCCCATCTTGTCAGCTGGGTACAGTATGGAGTTGAAATCTCCAATAAGGCTCCACGGCCCCTCCATATTCTCCGCTAGCGACCTGATCGACTGCCATAGCTCACGTCTCTGTATAAGGGCTGGGTTGCCATACACTACCGTAAGACTCCAACAATCATTTCCACACTGGACCCGCGAATGCAGGAACTGGGCTGACCTCTCCACTTCAGTAATAGTAACGATAGATGAATCCCATACCACCCAAATGCCTCCTGAGTAGCCCACTGCATCTACAATCAATTCTTTATCATAACCCATTCCGTGTACTACCTCCAACGCCTTATCACCACTGATGCGAGGTTCCACGATAATGCAAACACACGGTTGATATTTTCTACGATATTCTCTGAACATTCTCAGGAAGCGTTTGCTACCTGCACCCCTACAATTCCACATAAAGATGTTTAGCTTCATAGCAACTAGAATATGTAGGTCCTCGGCTTACGCCCAAACACTAAGTTGACAGGGAGGCCCCAGAGCTGAGGCCCCCTCCCAAGCTTCTCGTACTATCTCCCATTTTTGGATCCTCCCTGGTCATGACTGTCCTCGAGCCTGCTGATGGTTCGCTACGATTCGGAGGACGTCGACGGACACTCTGGTTCTTATCCTTGTCACCAAGTAACGTGGTAGCATGATGGGTATCCTTCAAACCCGATTCCATTTGATTCTCATTAAGTACGTCGCTAGCATGCATCGACGTAGGCAGCTGCTCCATCAAGGGCTTCACAGGTGGCACACTTGACTGTGGCACTGAATTGCTTCCAACGTCGGGGCAGTCTAAGTCTGTATTCTCCATGTAACCTCTCTCACCTGGAACAATTCTGATTGGCTCTTTTTGCTTCCCGCCTGCCTTCTCCTTCCATTGAAGTTTCGCTGCATTTGTTCGCACTTTCAGACCCTGTTGGCTCTCCCTCGGAAAGGTGTCACCCTTCGGTTGCGACGCCATCATTGGTTCCACACTCTCCTCCTTCCCAAGAACATTAAATCTTGAACCCATATTGTTGTTGATATTATGTCCACGATCTTTTCCCTTATTTGCTCCCTCCGCTGTGCTAGCATTATCTTTTCGACCCCGCGTCTTCCTCCTGGCAATCATCCATTCACCATAAACCTGCTCGTGATCACCGTCCACTGGCCGTGGTTGCGATTCGGGGGTTTGGGGGCTTTCCTCTTCTACAGCAGCTCCGGTTTCCATAGCCTCCGGTGGAGCTTCACAAGAGCACCGACCCCGTACTGAATGAAGTACTTAATTCCGTGAATCCTGAACTGAGACAAAAGGGGCTTAGTCAGGTCCACCTGAACACATATTCTCGCATAGTCCAATCTAGCTCCCGTACTTGTCGCGTGATCTACTCGGATCGGCTTCCCAATACGTTTACCTATCTTCATCACTGCTTCCGGGTGGAAGTAGTGCGCCGGTAGATCAAGTAGACGAGCCCAAACCATTGTAGAAAGTATTTCATGGCGGTAAGGGTTAAAGCTCTTATCCCACATATGCACCGTAAGATAGTGGTCACCCATCGTCCACGGACCTCCTGTAGTGGCTCGTTCATAATCAAGGCCGCTGGTGAAACGTACAAGATAATAGCCATTCTTTGCCGACGCCACTTGGATAGACCCCGCCTTTGCCCATATAGCATTCAACCTAGTTGCAATCCCGGTATACGAGACCGATCTCCCCAACACTTTCACCACTAGGGCAGATCTATATTGCCTGCAGAACCTTCTCTCCTCAGCGGCGGTGAAGTGTATCGGGGGCACACTGGGTCATCATCCTCACTATCCGACCCTTCATCTCTTCCATCCTGCCTCATGGCCTCCGCTACTTCCTCAGAATCTGAGTCTGCTACATACCACGTATCTGATCTCAGAACATCACTAAACAATCGTCGCGCCGCCCCCGATCCCGAACCCGAGCTCCATGCCGCCGCTGGTTTATTATTAGCTTCCTGACGGTCCCCTGGAATCTCTTGGGCGTCGACTATTACCTCATCATTGATCTCTCCCGTCGACAGGGGCTGCACCGTAGGTTTGACCCTCTTTTTACTTTGTTGTGTTTCTCTATCCCCTTTCGGGTTGGGTGACGACGTTGCCGACGGCGGTCGTCGAGTTCCTGCTATGTTCTCAGTACTGTTCTGTGGTCCGAGGTCCGCCTCCGCCGACGGTATGGCCGCCGCCGACATCAAGGACGCAAACCCTAGCGCAAAATAGTAGACTTATCATAGTTTAATAAGCAAGATAAGAGACACTTTAATTAATGACAATTAACAAAAAAAATCTAAAGGTAGTGGTTTGGTTAAAAAGGTAATACTATTACTTCTTTAATTTTGGCAATTAATTTAGCTCCATGGATTCCTCTGGAGTTGTCTAAGACCGGCTACTATAAATACGTGTGCCCAGTCCAATTCCCACTTCCATCCAATACTACTCCGCTAAGAAAGCGACTCTCCAATTACTGCAACAATTACATGTAGATGGAAATTAAAGCATAGACTATCATGTTCGAGAAAGCGTTGTTCCCCTTTTTACAAGTCTATGATCTTGATCCTACAGAAAATGAGGAAGAGCTTTATGATCTTTCGGACGAAATGCAATATCATTGCAGTGCAGATTGTCTTCAAGTCGAGCTTCATGCCATTCGAATAAATTAACATTGTTGTGTATAATAAATTTTTAATTTTCAAAATAAAATATGATTTTATAATGATCTTTTTGTGATTAAAGTGATGGAGATGAACACCTCCTTTGATGAGAGTCAAAGATCAAATATGACCACTAATCCCCACCTAAACATTGAAAAGGTTAAACAAATTGAAAATGAAGGATGGATATGTTTTAGAATCGTTCATATTTAAGTGCATATGTTTTCTCCAATATCCAGGTCAATGCATACTTCATCCAAATGCAAAGTTGTCAAAATAAGAAATGAGCCTGAGATTTTGATGTATAACCTACTTGAGATAATATGTGATATTATCCAAGAGCTTGCTACTGTTGAATCGAGCTTACCGAGCTTCATGTAATTTGCATCAGTGTATTATAAATTTGGAGTGGAAAAAATGATTTCATAGTAATTAGTCTTGCAAAAAAAGTGACGTAGATGCACCACCTTCTCTGACAAGAGTCAAAAATCAAACCCGGCCATCAATCTCCACCAAAATATCGTAAGAGATACATAAATTTAAAATAATGGTTTTAGAGGTGGTAAAACTCTGTTTCACTAATATTTAATAATTAACTGTATCTCTAATATTTAGGGAAACATATATCTACGCAAAATTGCCAAAATAAGAAATGATGTTGCAATTTTGATACATAAAACTTTGTTTCATTCTATAACTCTTATTGGTTTTTTCGATCTTTCACAACTTTTCTACGAATATTTCCTTCTTCTAATATGATTAATTGAAAGCTATCATAAAAAAAGTTTACAAATGCAATGACGAGTATTTTGAGAGAATTTATAACATCAAAGACAACACTCGCTAGGTAACATTATCTTTGCTCTTTCATTATTTATTTGAGAAAATAACATTGTCCCCATTAAAACATATATTTTTGGCTAAGTATGGTACTTCATTGTTGTCGGTTTATAAATTCAGGTTCTAGTTTCTGAGTTATGTGGACAATCGGAATATATTTAACTTGTGCTTAGTGTTTACTGTTTAGCATATTTGGCGATGGGGATAGTAACAATTTGATGAAAAGGAAGACACTATAGATGATGGATGGAGATATAAATTTCCATGATAGAGAGAAAGAGTGAATATAATGTTCTTGGTTTGGATAAAATAAATTCTACCAAGAAAAAAAAATGTTTGATATGAATTTTTGATTTTCCAATACTTTGATAATTTAGATTCTTTTTTATAAAAAATAAAATGTCTTTCATCAAATAATTTTATTGTTATTACCATTAAGAAAAATATATCCAGTCAACTGGACGGACCTAAACCTAATAATGGTGTATGGGTTTTTTAGTGGGGGTTGCTATTCATTGTCCTAGCATAAAAATATATCCAGTCGCCACCATTCGCTGCTGCGTGCTGCCATTACCCGCCGCCGCAACCACAATTCACCTCCGGCACTAATGAACAGGGTGACCAAGTCAAAAGGACAAAGTAATTTCTTAAGAAATTTTCGTAAAAATAGACAACAACTTAGGGGAGAATGAGAATGCTTTGTCATGCTAATCAAAATGACTTGGCTGTTCTTGTATATACCGCCTGAGAGTTGGGACTTGGGAAAGTTATTCGAACTGTTTGGATCCGCTTCTCCGATTTCGTACTGAATGAAGTACTTAATTCCGTGAATCCTGAACTGAGACAAAAGGGGCTTAGTCAGGTCCACCTGAACACATATTCTCGCATAGTCCAATCTAGCTCCCGTACTTGTCGCGTGATCTACTCGGATCGGCTTCCCAATACGTTTACCTATCTTCATCACTGCTTCCGGGTGGAAGTAGTGCGCCGGTAGATCAAGTAGACGAGCCCAAACCATTGTAGAAAGTATTTCATGGCGGTAAGGGTTAAAGCTCTTATCCCACATATGCACCGTAAGATAGTGGTCACCCATCGTCCACGGACCTCCTGTAGTGGCTCGTTCATAATCAAGGCCGCTGGTGAAACGTACAAGATAATAGCCATTCTTTGCCGACGCCACTTGGATAGACCCCGCCTTTGCCCATATAGCATTCAACCTAGTTGCAATCCCGGTATACGAGACCGATCTCCTCAACACTTTCACCACTAGGGCAGATCTATATTGCCTGCAGAACCTTCTCTCCTCAGCGGCGGTGAAGTGTATCGGGGGGCACACTGGGTCATCATCCTCACTATCCGACCCTTCATCTCTTCCATCCTGCCTCATGGCCTCCGCTACTTCCTCAGAATCTGAGTCTGCTACATACCACGTATCTGATCTCAGAACATCACTAAACAATCGTCGCGCCGCCCCCGATCCCGAACCCGAGCTCCATGCCGCCGCTGGTTTATTATTAGCTTCCTGACGGTCCCCTGGAATCTCTTGGGCGTCGACTATTACCTCATCATTGATCTCTCCCGTCGACAGGGGCTGCACCGTAGGTTTGACCCTCTTTTTGCTTTGTTGTGTTTCTCTATCCCCTTTCGGGTTGGGTGACGACGTTGCCGACGGCGGTCGTCGAGTTCCTGCTATGTTCTCAGTACTGTTCTGTGGTCCGAGGTCCGCCTCCGCCGACGGTATGGCCGCCGCCGACATCAAGGACGCAAACCCTAGCGCAAAATAGTAGACTTATCATAGTTTAATAAGCAAGATAAGAGACACTTTAATTAATGACAATTAACAAAAAAATCTAAAGGTAGTGGTTTGGTTAAAAAGGTAATACTATTACTTCTTTAATTTTGGCAATTAATTTAGCTCCATGGATTCCTCTGGAGTTGTCTAAGACCGGCTACTATAAATACGTGTGCCCAGTCCAATTCCCACTTCCATCCAATACTACTCCGCTAAGAAAGCGACTCTCCAATTACTGCAACAATTACATGTAGATGGAAATTAAAGCATAGACTATCATGTTCGAGAAAGCGTTGTTCCCCTTTTTACAAGTCTATGATCTTGATCCTACAGAAAATGAGGAAGAGCTTTATGATCTTTCGGACGAAATGCAATATCATTGCAGTGCAGATTGTCTTCAAGTCGAGCTTCATGCCATTCGAATAAATTAACATTGTTGTGTATAATAAATTTTTAATTTTCAAAATAAAATATGATTTTATAATGATCTTTTTGTGATTAAAGTGATGGAGATGAACACCTCCTTTGATGAGAGTCAAAGATCAAATATGACCACTAATCCCCACCTAAACATTGAAAAGGTTAAACAAATTGAAAATGAAGGATGGATATGTTTTAGAATCGTTCATATTTAAGTGCATATGTTTTCTCCAATATCCAGGTCAATGCATACTTCATCCAAATGCAAAGTTGTCAAAATAAGAAATGAGCCTGAGATTTTGATGTATAACCTACTTGAGATAATATGTGATATTATCCAAGAGCTTGCTACTGTTGAATCGAGCTTACCGAGCTTCATGTAATTTGCATCAGTGTATTATAAATTTGGAGTGGAAAAAATGATTTCATAGTAATTAGTCTTGCAAAAAAAGTGACGTAGATGCACCACCTTCTCTGACAAGAGTCAAAAATCAAACCGGCCATCAATCTCCACCAAAATATCGTAAGAGATACATAAATTTAAAATAATGGTTTTAGAGGTGGTAAAACTCTGTTTCACTAATATTTAATAATTAACTGTATCTCTAATATTTAGGGAAACATATATCTACGCAAAATTGCCAAAATAAGAAATGATGTTGCAATTTTGATACATAAAACTTTGTTTCATTCTATAACTCTTATTGGTTTTTTCGATCTTTCACAACTTTTCTACGAATATTTCCTTCTTCTAATATGATTAATTGAAAGCTATCATAAAAAAAGTTTACAAATGCAATGACGAGTATTTTGAGAGAATTTATAACATCAAAGACAACACTCGCTAGGTAACATTATCTTTGCTCTTTCATTATTTATTTGAGAAAATAACATTGTCCCCATTAAAACATATATTTTTGGCTAAGTATGGTACTTCATTGTTGTCGGTTTATAAATTCAGGTTCTAGTTTCTGAGTTATGTGGACAATCGGAATATATTTAAGTTGTGCTTAGTGTTTACTGTTTAGCATATTTGGCGATGGGGATAGTAACAATTTGATGAAAAGGAAGACACTATAGATGATGGATGGAGATATAAATTTCCATGATAGAGAGAAAGAGTGAATATAATGTTCTTGGTTTGGATAAAATAAATTCTACCAAGAAAAAAAAATGTTTGATATGAATTTTTGATTTTCCAATACTTTGATAATTTAGATTCTTTTTTATAAAAAATAAAATGTCTTTCATCAAATAATTTTATTGTTATTACCATTAAGAAAAATATATCCAGTCAACTGGACGGACCTAAACCTAATAATGGTGTATGGGTTTTTTAGTGGGGGTTGCTATTCATTGTCCTAGCATAAAAATATATCCAGTCGCCACCATTCGCTGCTGCGTGCTGCCATTACCCGCCGCCGCAACCACAATTCACCTCCGGCACTAATGAACAGGGTGACCAAGTCAAAAGGACAAAGTAATTTCTTAAGAAATTTTCGTAAAAATAGACAACAACTTAGGGGAGAATGAGAATGCTTTGTCATGCTAATCAAAATGACTTGGCTGTTCTTGTATATACCGCCTGAGAGTTGGGACTTGGGAAAGTTATTCGAACTGTTTGGATCCGCTTCTCCGATTTCAATTTTGAGAAGAAAATCTTGTGACATGGAATATTCTTGGATCCTCAATTCAACTCCAACAGGTCTAGTAGTAACCGTCTCAAACTCTGCCACCTTCTCCCTTCCGTTAAATAACGCCGGCTAGAGATCATAACTGATCAGCAATTTCATAGCCTCGCCGGCCGAGGGCCGTTTAGCCGATCTCGTCCAACTAGTCGGATCCAGGACATAGTAGAGCACTTGGCCGCATTTCACTAGAAAACTAGATACCGCAAAAAATTATAATTTTTTTTTACAATATCAATTGTACACGTCGATCTTTTGGATTTTGCTACAGTGACATGCATGTCACCGTGACATGAACTTTCCGGTCGACCTAATCCAAAAGGCGGTCGACCGAATTGACTAATTCATGTATGTGAGGTTCCGAGACGCGGCGACCTCTTACATATATGGTCGACCGCTTTGGTGGTCTAACAGAATGAAAGGTCGACCCAAATACCTCATAGGCCGACCCTTGTGCACCTAAAAGGTCGACCGCATTATAAAGCGGTCGACCGCCTTCACACCGTATCCGTATTGGATACGGATTCCAACACCAGAAAGGTTAATGCGGTCGACCGCCTTCACACCGTATCCGTATTGGATACGGATTCCAACACCAGAAAGGTTCCACAATTGGACAAGGAAACGAATTGGGTCGACCCATTCACGTCCTAAATCTCTATAAATACGAATATAAGTCCCCTTCAACGCCACCAAGTCTGAATTAGGTTTTTTTTCCGATTTAGAGCCTTTGTGAAGAAGATCGTTTGCGGTTGCTGTTGTACGTGTTGGAAGTGGTCGACCAAGTCGAAAGTGAGGTCGACCTAATGTATCATTCGCCATCATCTTTTCTAATGCGTGATTTCCACCGTCTAATTTGATATATTGTTGCGTGCAGAATACGATTCGGTCGACCTTGACATCAACCAGGTCGACCTAACGAGACAATTCTTTGGATTTGAATTTAGGGCACAACACTAGGACTTCCGTACTTGCGAGGTAATGAAGATCAACCCAATTGGTCGACCTAATGTGTTTCAAGGTCGACCATTTCTGTTTGTTTTGGTTATTCAACCTGAATGTCGACTTTGGCTTTGTTTGTATGACTATGTTGTGCTTCAAAAGGTCGACTTCGCCAGATATCTGGTCGACCTATCCTTTTTTCGGTTTAATATTGAACTTACTTTTTGTTGTTAATTGTTATTTTCCTGTTGGATAGGTCGACCTATGAAGAACAGAGGTCGACCTTAATGGTTGTGGTAGTCACTATATGTCTTCCAGGTCGACCTAATAATTTGTCAGGTCGACCACGTCTTTGTTTTTTGGTCAATTGTAGAAATTTGAAGTTTAATTATGATTTGAATTTTTCTTTAAATTGTTTAGACGATGACGCATGATGAGAGACTGCATCAAGATTTGGGTGAAATCAGGACATTGTTGAAAACCACACAAGAGAAGCTGGTGGTGTGTCAAACACAAGTCAATGACTTTCAGAAGTCCATGCGTGATAGAGTGGAGCAATTGTCAGTTCGACTGACAGATATGACTGGGATGATGCATGACAGGTTTGAGAGGCTAGAAGGTGCTATCAAAGATATAAGTGCAGAACGAATGGAGAATGGCGGAAGAGATGGTACAGGAAAGAAATTTGACTTTGGTAAAGAGGAGGATGACCATGATGACTTTGAAAATTGCTACCAGTGCATAGACGATTTATTGAAAGAGCACAATTTAAAGGTATTCAAGTATATTCATATGTGATTGAAGATATTAGTATTACTATCATTAGTGATAATTTGTTTTGTTTATATGTTTGACAGAGTGAAACAACGAATGGCAGCAAGGGTTCCTCTCATATGTACAAGAGACCTCGATATGAAAGTGACTCCTACACCACTCCACAGAAGGATCATTTTGTAAGAAAAGGATTATTTAGTGCTGATAGCGATGAAGATGAATCTAAGAGTCCTTTTGAAAATCACGGGGTAAGTTTACGTTACATATTCATCTATAATGTGTGTTTGTGTTCATATGTTATTTTAAATTTAACTATGATCTGTAGGTCATGAAAGTGGAGGGTCTAGAAGGATTCACCAAAAATCTTTAAAATCCAGTTGAAGACTTGTATTATGTTGTTACTAAAGAGAAGGATGGTGACACGAATTGGGACAAGTAAGACGTTTTTTAGTACGTGTGGTCGACCGGTTAGGTCATGAGGTCGACCGTTTATCCAATAAGGTCGACCGTGACTGTGAACAGGTCGACCTGTACGTTGCAAATCACAATTGACATTTCTGTTATTTTGATTTTTGCAGTTTGACCGTTGTTGACTTTTTTTCTGAAAACGTGCAACGAAATTATTTGAGTTCGGTCATTAGCGAGAGTAGTTGGGTTTGCTCATCAGTAAGTACTATACTACTACGACTTTCGTATGAATTGTGCACTATTTATGTTATGGTTTACGAGGATTTTGTGTTTGATTGTTGGATGGTAGGTAGTGGATTTGTGTGCAAGGGCACTAACAATGTCTGAAAAACATGATTTGAAAGAGCCAAATGTGTGGTATTTGCCAAATATGTTTTCGGTAAGAGTCGTAATGTCAAATTACTTGTCATAACCTAGTTATTTATATTGTACCATGTCAATTCATCTCAATTAAAACATGGTGCAGAAAATGGTACGCGCTAACATGAAGACCAGACAAATTCGTAACAAGTTGATGAATGATGGCGTGGTGTATATGCCGAATGTTAGTGCATGCTAGAAGGTTAGTCAATGTCCCTATATCATTAAATTTCGAAAGTGCATTTGTTTGTATTCACTGTTTATAACATATAGTGAGTGTTTCGTTGTTAGATATTTATGCCAGTTCTTGACGATGAAGCACATCATTGGTTTCTGTATCTCGTCAATGTCCAGCAAAAAACTGCATTTTTGCTTGACAGTCTACCAGTCTACATTCAACTAGTGAGGCGAATCGTAGGCGTAAATCAGCACTATGCAAGAAATTGGTAAGTGTTTCCTATAATTTTCTGACTACTAAGCGTCACGTATTATGCTAGAAGCTTAAAATATTCGTTATTTCTGTGTAGTTGTCCAATTTGGATGATATTTTCAAACCGGAGCGCATGAGCAATGTAGCAGTACCAAATTTTGGAGATTTCAAATTTGAAGAGCTACGGGTTCAAGGGCAAAGGAACAGTACCGAGTGTGGTGTGCACGTCATGCAGTGGATGCGCTATGGATCCAAGGATCTGGATAGAGTGGTGAGTATATCGTCAAACAAATAACTTGTTTAATTTATACTTTTTTTAGTTGTAACGAAGTCTTACATGCCATAATGCAGATAGGAGAAGTACACAAATTACCGGCTCGAAAGGAGATTCTATGGTATCTGGCTACACATTTTGAAAACCGTGCACGAGAAAATCTTTTCAAGCATGTATTAGATTAATGCATGGAAAGAGGCAAAGAGAGACAGTTCAAACAAAAAAGCAAAGAAATGAAGTCATTAAGTTACAATGTTGCATTATTTGGACAATACGTTGAATTTGTATTTGCGAGATTGTTTCATTTTGGATGTTGAATGTTTATCGTTTATTAGATTTGTTATACAATTATGGATGTGAATGAATTTACGATTTCAATCGTCTAGAACAAGTGGTCGAACCAATTACTGAGGTCGACTGCGTTTTAAGTCGGCCGACCAAACCAGTTTGTTTGTAACATCCACCCAAACCTCTTCTCCAATCCTCTATTTAAGAAACCCTACCCCACTCATTCTACACCACATCTAGAACCCTATCCCACCACATCCACTCATTCTTCCTCTCCTTTCCCTTCTTCATCTTCTTCTCCAATTTCCAAAAACTCAAAGGAGAAGAATCAAATCCTCCATTCCATTTCATCCTCATCCACTTAGAAGAAGAACAAGGTGGGTATTTCAATCTTTCTTTCTTCTGGTTCGATTTTTCTCTTCTTCTTTGATAAAATAGATTGTTTTTAAAAAATCTAAAGATGGAAAAGAGGGATTTTCCCTTATGTTCGTCAGATTCTGTCGACCTGTTCATCTTCGTGGTCGACTGGATCTGACTTTCATTTGATCTGTTAGACTGTTTTATAAATTGAGGTCGACCTGTGATGTTAATGAGGTCGACCTGTGACGCTTTTTTTGTTTTTAAATAGTTCTTCGAGCTGGAAAATGATGTATTTTCCCTTCTGTTCGTCAGATACGGTCGACTTGTTCATCTTCGTGGTCGACCGGATCTGACTTTCATTTGATCTGTTCGACTGTTTTATAAATTGAGGTCGACCTGTGATGTTAATGAGGTCGACATGTGACATTTTTTGGGTTTTTAAAGAGTTCTTCAAGCTGGAAAATGATGTATTTTCCGTTCTGTTCGTCAGATGCGGTCAACCTGTTCATCTTCGTGGTCGACCGCATCTGACTTTCATTTGATCCGGTCGTCTGTTTTATAAACTGAGGTCGACCTGTGATGTTATTGAGGTCGACCGGTGACGTTTTGAAAATGGTGTATGTTGTGTGTTGTTCGTCAAGATTCGGTCGACCTATGATGTTGCTGAGGTCGACCGATTTGTTTTTTGCATTCCAAATCTTAAACAATTGGGCCATTCAAATTCGTTTTAAATTTGCTGAGGTCGACCTGCGATGCTATTGAGGTCGACCTATGACGGCAAAAATACGAGTTTAGCCACTTCCGACGAATGTTTTGTGCGAAACTAGGTGAGATCGACCTGTTGTGAATCGAGGTCGACCGAGTTTGTTTCGCACTGAACAATTAAATCATTTGAGCCATTCAGACTCGTTTTAAATTTTCCGAGGTCGACTATGACAGCAAAAATACGAGTTTTGCCATTTTACTTCTAATTATTTGTGCGAAACTAACTGAGGTCGACCTGTTGATATTTTGAGGTCGACCGGATCTGTTTCGCACTCAACATTTAAACCATTTGGGCCGTTTAGACTCGTATTAAATATGCCGAGGTCGACTCCACCGATCACCTTAGAGCGTGTGTGGGAGCGCATGGATGGCATGTACGAGTACATGGGCCAGATGTCCACCTAGATGACTGTCATATACGACTACATGGGGCAAATGACCGCCCAGATGAGCACAATGCATGTGACCGTGAATGAGATGTGAGATGAGTGGCGATCTTTCAGCGGAAGATACATGCATCCCATCACATCCGACCACCATCATGCTAGCACCACCAATGAAGAAAATGTGGATGAGGGAGAGAGGGGAGATGAGTAGGAGCTTGAAGATTTTAGATTGTGTGTTTTTATTGTTAAGTGGTCAAAACGATTGTTGATTGTTATTCTGTTGTTTTTTTTAGTTTTATTTTTATGTGTGAACAATTATGATTTCTATTTATTGTATTTCTTGTTAGTTTGTTTAGTTGTTATGCTATGAATTGATGAGTCCTTGTTATCATTATTTATGACTATTTTTGATGGTTTGAAACATAATTTATACGAGCAAAAGAACCATACAAATCGACATACATAAGCAAAAAAGACACGGGGCATAGGTTGACTTTCTTGTATTCGCTCGACCTCGTATCGGATTAGGTCGACCTCGAAACCAACACTTGATCTTCATTTTACGTCAAATTATTGGACACTTTGATAGAACACTTATCTTCTATCTGGTCGACCTCTTTCCTTACCCGGTCGACCATTTTGTTAATGACTGCCATCAAGTGGTCGACCATGTTGTTTCTGACGCCAACGAAATGGCCGACCGAGGTTTTATTCTGGTCGACCAAAAATAACAACTTAAACTAAGTGCGGTCGACCAGGTGGTCGTTGAGGTCGACCGCAATGCTTTCTCGTGCTGCCCAAATTAGTAAATTCGATCGACCGCCTTTAGGAATAGGTCGACCGAAAAATCCATGTCACGGTGACATGCATGTCATAGTAGGCATACCCCGATCTTTTAATATAGTGAATTCATAAATAAAGGAGTCTACATCCATACTGATCGCATACTACTCTTTTTCAAATAAAATAGTTAACTAATCGGCGAGAAATTCATTGCTCATTTTGTTGCGCAAATCATGTTTCACCAGTTCCATTGTTGAAAAGGTTCTCTCCATAATAGTTGTTGAAAAGACAATGTCAACATTGGACAAATCAATCGACTAATCAATTTGTATTGTGTATCCATCCCTATTTCCACCAACTGCTCTAGTTATTTTTCAAGTGAACAAATCTCATATTTCTTTTAGCCTTTTACGTTTTACACTTTTAGAATTTTAGGTTTCATTGTTTGTTTTTCTTTAGACGAGACTCATTTGAGCTAGAATTTCTAGACTAAATTTAGAGTTATGATTTGAATATGTTCATCTTACCCATTTTCCTAATTACAAACAATTTAATTATAAATAACACTGGTCCAAATGACTAAAATCGATAAATGCATAAGGCTATACTAGTCCCGGATCCAGATGAGGGTTGGGTCGTGGCCCGGGGTGGCCACCCCCTGGATCCGCCACTGCGTCCAACGAAGATGAAGGAGGTTTAGGGTTTTATTAGAGTATGTGTGTTTTATTGATATTTGTTTGGTTAATGAAGGACGATCTAGTAATTATCTGTTTTAAGTTAGAGCGATAAAAGTAAAAACAAGGGCGAGGTTTAGCCGTTCAGTAAAAAAAATCAATGTTAAAAATTCTCTAATCTTTTCTTTGAGATCAAACTATTATAGTATATTATTCGACTGGGATTTTTTTCCTTAAAAAACCTGATCCTTAATAGGTACTAAGAACGAGTAAGGTTCAAACACAAAACCTTTCCCCTAAGATCTATAAAATCATATTTAATTATTATATTTTGAAAAGGGGAGATCAAATGGTCCATATAAGAAAGTGGTAAGAATGGAAATAAGTGAATTTGGGACAGCAAACATAGATTTCCAGAGGTGTTGTTAGATATATAACTTTTAATGTAACACCCTAACTCGGCCGGGTACTACTTTTACTAAAATGCCCTTGACAAATAAAATAACCAAAGCTTAAATTGCAGCGGGAAAAATTTCATAATAAAATAATGAAAACACACTCTTGTAGTTCAAAGCAAAGCCCTAACAAGTGGGCAAACTCAATACTTAAAATCTCAAAGTGATCTCCATTCTATACTCATAATCATAAATGTAAATAACTAATAATCTCTAATGTTGGTTCTACTGAAAACCTTGACTAAGCATCCTCCGTGACGCTTATACTGCCCTCCTCTAGCTGGCTGCCCTCGAGCTCGCTGCTCACTAACTGCTCCTCTAGCTCCTCCTCTAGCTCTTCAAACTGGTGAATGAGATGGGGTCAGTCTACGCCCTTACATTTAACATTTTATTAAGACTTGATCACTTTACTTAAGTGAGTGGAAGTTGTTTTGTACTTCCACTATTAAAAAGCTTAACTCTTAAAACTGAATGGGAGTTACTATTACGCTCCATTCTTAAAGCTCAAATCTCGATTTAAATACTTGACTGACACGGGGATCCCTCACTAGCTAGTCCGGTTGCCAACTCATACGTATGAGAAGCCATCACGGCTTTCGTTAAACTTAAACTTATCGTGGAAGGCTCTTCTTCCACGATTCTTAAGAGCATAACTGCTGCTCATCTTAAAATATCTCAAGAGCATAACTGCTGCTCATCTTAAAGTCTCAAGAGCATAACTGCTGCTCTATCTCAAAATCTCAAATGGCAACGGACTGGCGCTAGTGACCAAAAACTCTTAACACGATTTCACCTTCTTGAAGGTGAAGTACTTCTTAAAAAGAACTTAATTCTTAAACTCTAATAATTAACCATAACATAAAGCTTTAAGGTAAATAATACAAATTCACTTCAAGTCATAGCACAAACAAAACACATATAATCAGCCAGAAGCATTCACAAGCAACGGTAACCACATCGCCGAAATACTTGAAATCGTAATACTTAAAAGAAAACGTAAAGCGTAGAATTTACCCCCTTACACTGACCTTATTGATCAGGTCGACTTGGCCTGAGCTAACCACCCTCCAACGACGATCACTTTACCATAATCTTACTTGCAATTCGCAAAATCCACGCGGGCTCTAATCTTTATCCCATCCATGCAATGCAGTCAAAAGCGTGATTCTACCTAAAAGCGGAAAAGGGGTAAAATCGAAAAGCGGTGAATCAAAGCGTAAAAGCGTAAGTTTTTTATGCATCCTGTATAATAGTTCAAAATCTGTTAAGTACGACATAAACTATGTAAAATATGAGTGCACAGAGTTCATATAAAAGAATAAATACTTGCAATTCATATCTAAATTAAAACAAGCTCATATCATCTTCAAAATAACTTCATAAACATAAATCGTAACTCACAAACGAGTTAAGAATCCAAATTCTCACAAACTGGTTTAAGCTTACATAATGACATAGGACTTTAATAATCCAAGTTCTCGAAATCAAAGCACACAAATGTTATAAAATATAGAAGGAAGCTTTAACCTTAACGTTACTGAAACTCATGGGATCATATCCCCTCCAAACACCCATGAACTCAAACCTATGTGATATACTTTCCGAAAACATAATCAAAACTCATGTGAGGATACTATGAGCTAACGACTGGTTGATTTAATGGGAAGGAATGGAACATAAATTAATTTAGTCAGCTGAGAACAGATATCAGCCCGCCATCGGAGAGCAGGTGAGCTAAGAAGAAAAGGCAGCAGCCAAGGGAATGCGAAGGGCGACGAAAACTAACATGCTAGGTTGTGGCCCCGGGGAGTGCGATGCGCGATGAAGAGTGGGACGGGCGACGAAGAGTGCAATGGGCGACATGCAACGGGAACTATCGAGTGCGACGAGCTTGAGCTTCGCTGGAAGGTGGCGGCGATGGTTGCGGACTTGTAGCGGCTGCGGAGAAGGACTGCCTCGCGGCGGCGGCGAGGGTGCTCTGCCGAGAAGGACGTTCGTCGAGGAGGTGGGTGCTGCCGTGCTGGAGTGTTGGAGAGTGGAAACGGCTGATTAGGGATTGGTGGAGTGTTTGTCGAGGAGGAGAAGGCGGACAAGGGATTGCAGCCTCGGCCCGAGTCCGATATCCACGCCTTTCCCCTTTTTATTTGCCCGAAGTGCTCAAAATGACGTCGTTTTGGTTTGGTGGAGACAGATTTCTCCTTGGCTTGGAATCGGATAAAAACGGTCTGAAAACACGATTTTATCCGATTTCACCGATTTTAACGATTTAACAACGCTTTTGACCGATTTTGAGTGAAAAACGATTTTATTAGTGATTTGAAACGTTTTCCTTCCCTAGAAACTTAGGGCTCGTTTGCTTGTTGGATTTGAAAATGAAGGTTTTGAGTTTAAAAAATCTTTGGATTTATGATGGATTTGTTGCATCATGGATTTGGAAGAGTACATTGTTTGTTTAGTTAATTTTTTATCATGGATTTGTGATGGATTTGTCTCACAAACTCCTTCGCTGTCTCAATCACCCTTTTGTTTTGCCATTTAATCACTTGGCGGATTGATGTGCGGAAGGCAGCTAGAGATTCCCCTTCAATTAATAGTCAATACCGCGTGGAATCCATTATTACCCTCACGATCCCAAATTACCTCAATGGGGAACGCTTTGCTGCATCATATATCGCGGCAATCTAGACCACGGTAGGTATGCCACATAGGAGTCATACCTCCTGCTTGCTTACAGCCCGCCTCCTGCTTGCTTAAGCAGGTAGCTGACGTAGCAAAGGGGCATCCAATAATGGCCACGCAATCACGTCCTGTTTACCCCTAAAATATTTTTGGCCGGAATTAAATGCCGCATTAATTAGTCTCGGCATTTAATTCCAACGAAAGTGTTTAATATAAAACAATGTCGCGGAGAAAAAGCAAACAAAGCTGTTTGAGGAAGAAAACGACACCGCAAGTAAGCCCAATAACGTTGCGGTACGCGAAATATAAAATTAATGCGGCGGCGCAAGGCTAAAAACGCCGCGAGTTAAACAACATTGCAATGGAGATCAATGTCGCCGTCGCAAATTCAGCGGTGTTGCGAGTTCGACAACGCCGATAAATCCAACGATGCCGCAAGGCCAAAATAACATCGTGGAGCTCAACGACGTAGTGAGCTTGACGGTGTTGCAAGCTGAGCAATGTCGGGAATGGGTTCAACGACGTCGTTATGGAAACTTTGTTGGTGGAGGCGTAAACCACGTCGCGAGCTCATGAAAATAACAGAGTTATTTTCTTGCACGTGAGATTCGAGAGTGAAGAGAAGATCAAAGCGGTTGAAGACTACAGAGAGAGAAAATTGGATTATTAATATAAAAATGAATAACGAAATTTTTTTTAAAGAAAGACACAGAAAGAGAAAATTGGATTATTGATTAAGGGGAGTATTTTATGGGCACACAAGAATTTATGGATTTGGAAGTTCAAGCTAATTATTTTTATTTATTTATAAAATTTAATTAACATGGATAGCCTTTTAATTTTAGAGTATAAGAAATTTTGTATTTTCTCATTAACTTAGTTTTTTTTTTTACAAAAGATAATCATATAGATTGAAATCAATAAATCGTTACATCCTGGAATTCATCCAGGCCTGGAAATCAAAAGATCGACATGTAGTCGGGAACAAAGACATGGTCTGTCTAGCTACCAAATGAGCTACCATATTGTTTCGTCGACCTACAAATCGTACAGTGAAACCTATGTTTGAAGCAAAAAAATTGACTATCTCTTCCAGAATTGCCCCTATCTAATTATCCCGAACATCCTTCCGGAGAATCTTCTCAATTATCACCTGGGCATCACCTTCAAACCTCATGACAGTGAATCCATTTGCCAAACATAGCCAATCGCCTCCCGGAGGACCAGAGCTTCAACCATCATTGGATCACCAAGGAACGGGAAATAAACCCCCTTCGCAAGGATGACCGCTCTATCAGAATTGAGGATAACCATCCCCCCTGCCGCATGAGATCCCAACCGCACAGCCCCATCCCACATACAAATTGTCGTGTCAGCTCCATCATATGTTACGGTAGGGGCCGGGGGGCGCGCAAGCTTATCCGTCTGGTCCCGGGGCAAGCTAAGCCATTCCTGGACTTGTTGGTGGAATTGCCGATCAAGGCAGGGATCCCAAACTGTTTGCCTTCAAAGACCACCCGATTACGGGATCGCCAAATCCGCCACAGAACAGCCACTACAGACATCACCAAAGCAGGGTTATGCACCACAGCCAGCAATTTCTTCAGAAAGAGCGGGAACGTATGGCGAGGCAAACCTTCACCAAGGTGGGCCAGCCCAGAATGATCCCACAACGCACGAGCCACCGGACACTCCAAGAACATATGTTCCAGAGTTTCCGATGCCTCCCATCACACCGGACATCGAGGCAAAACGTCCACCTTCTTTTCACGCAACGCTTCCGTAGTAGGAATAATTCTATGAAAGACTTGCCAGACAAACACCCTAAGCTTCGGAGGAATATCTGCCTCCCACAGCCTGATCCAACTAGGCTTATCCATCCAACTAGCCAATGCCCTCCAACGACCATTCTGACGATCCAAATTCACCGCGACGTAGTACGCAGATTTAACCCAGAAAATGCCATCAGAAGTCGGATTCCATATCAACTTATCCTCAATATTCTGGCGCGGCAAAGGGATGGTCTTAATGGCTTTACAGGTAACTGGATCAAACCATTGGCTGAGTTTTTAATCATTCCATCGTCCCTCCCCTTGTTGGATCACCTCCTCCACCTTCAAACCCTCACCATCAGGAACCACGCACGGGTTATAGACTGGGTGATGGGGATGTTGCTGGGGAATCCAACTGGACATTAGCAAAGGAGCCTTTAACCATTACCAATTTGTCATCGCAACCCTGATTCCAACAATTGACGGCCAAAGAGGATACTTTGCCACCCCCAAGAGGGGCGAGAACAGTCCTGAGCAGTAAGAAACGTCCCATTGGGGAAGTATTTACCTTTGTACACCTGGGCAATAAGGGACTGGGGTTCCTCAAGGATACGCCAACCAATTTTATCTAGCAATGCTTGGTTGAAATACTCAAAGCGGCGAAACCCCATGCCCCCTTCATTCTTACTTTTACACAAATTCCTAAAAGAAATCCAACGGATCTTTGATTTTCCCTCTTCCACCCCCCACCAAAATCGGGCTATATGCTTGTCAAGAAGGAGACACAGAGCCAGGGGCATCTTAAAACAGGACATAACATGCAGAGGCAAAGCTAAAGCCACTGATTTAATCAATGTTTCCTTAGCAGCCCACGACAGTGTTCGCCTCTTCCAGCCCTGCAATCTAGCCAGAAGTTTCTCCTCCAGGTAGCGGAAAGTAGCCATTTTCGAACGGGCTATCAGAGAGGGGAGGCCCAAATACTTATCTTGGACGCCCACAGCCCCTACTCCCAATATTGCCGCCAAGAATTCCTGATCCGCCACCGCTATATTTTTACTAAAGCACACAGCCGATTTCTCTAGGTTCACTCTCTGGCCACTCAGCTCCTCGTATTCGTTGAGAACCTCAATCAAATTCTCACATTCTTGGAGGGAACCTCTAAAAAAAAGATAAGAATCATCGGCAAAGAACAAATGTGAGATACGAGGCGCCCGAGGGGCCACTTTGACCCCTTGTAATTTCCCTTCCGAGATGGCTTGACGAAGGAGAGCCGCGAATCCTTTCGTACAGATGACAAAAAGAAGGGGAGATAGCGGATCACCTTGTTTGAGCCCTCGAGAAGGGGGGAAAAACCTAGCTGGGGTCCCATTCATAAGGACTGAAAAAGACGTAGATTGGAGGCATTCCTAAATCCATCCTCGCCAGACCGAGTTAAACCCCATTTTTTCCAGAACCCCTAAGAGAAAGGGCCATTCGACTCTATCATAGGCTTTTTCCATATCAACCTTCAGAACCATATATACCTTCTTCCCACTGGTTTTGATTTTCAGGTAATACATTAACTCATGCCTAAGAGGATATTCTCCACAATCTGCCTCTCCCGGATAAAAGCATTCTGACCGTCAGAAATAATTTGGGGCAATATACAAGCGAGCCTCCCTGCCATAATTTTAGTAATAACCTTATACAAAAATTGGCACAGACTAATAGGACACAGCTGACGAATTGATTCAACTTGATCCAGCTTTGGAATCAAAGTCAACCAAGTATGGTTAAAGCCTCGGAGCATCCTACTAGTTTCAAAAAACGAGCTCACCGCTCGAATCACCGATTCCCGAACTATACCCCAAAAAGCTTTGAAGAACTTCCCAGTAAACCCGTCCGATCCTGGCGCCTGCTTGGACCCCATAGAGAAAACTGTTTCCCGTATTTCTTTAGGGAGGACTTTAGCAGTCAGATTCGCATTCATTTCCGGAGTAACACAGGGGTCTATGGGGAGAGCAGCCACTCTCTCGTGCATATTCACAATCTGGTTTTCTGATGTGAATAGAGACCGATAAAAATTGGTGGCAATATCTGCCTTTCCGCGCTCCTCTATGGTCCATTCCCCATCCTCATTGTACAGACCAACCACAAAATTTCGCTTCCAACGTGCCCTTGTGACCGTATGGAAATAGGCCAAAATTTTATCCCCCTTCTTAAGCCAAGTAACGCGAGATTTTTGTTGCCAATAAACTTCCCCGGCCTCCCATTGCCTACTCAATTCAGTTTCTAGCCGGGTCAACTCTTCCCAGTCAATAGGGTGAATGGCTTTTAGCCGATCAATCTCGCCTTGCAAGGTATGAATATTTCACAGAGAATTAGGGGTACCAGCTCTGCTCCAATCATACAGCAAATGACGGAGTTTTTTCAGCTTTTACCATAACTGGAACATTGGGGTACCAGAGATGTTTTCTTGCCAAATGTAAGCCACCATAGCCTTGACTTCGGGATTGTTTGCCTAGCGAGCATCGAAACGAAAGAGAGGGCGACAGCTCCGCGTATAGGGCTTGTCCCAGAGTAGCAGAGCTCTATGATCAGATCCCTGATCCGTGAAGTGCTTAACTAGAGTTTCCGGATATCGATCTATCCAACTCTGAGAGCAGAGAGCTCTGTCAAGCCTTGCACGAATACAGGCCAAACCCATACGTCTATTAGTCCATGTGAAAGGGTCCCCCTGAAAACCAGGATCATGCAGACCTAACATTTGAATAAGATTTCGGAGATCCAAAGATTGGGCAGCATTCCACGGGTTCCCTCCATCTTTTTCATTTTCGCAAAGGGTAGCATTAAAGTCTCCTATAACCACAAAGGGAAATCCCTCACAAAGCTCGCGCAGCTGTGTCAATTGTATAGCCCGTCGCGCAATATGGCAACTCATATACACGCAGATAGCAATATAAGAAAACCCATTCTCATTAATACGAGTACAAATGCAAAAATTGGAATGAAAAAACACTGAAGCCTCAACATCAGGGGACCAAGCTACTACTAGACCACCAGAACCATCAACAGCATCAACAAAGTAACATTGACTAGACTCAAATCCTAAACCCCGCATTCTACGGGAAACGACTCTCCGACACGATCTTGTTTCTGAAAAGAAGACAAAGTCTGGTTTATTTGACCGAACTAACCCTACTGTTGTTTGGAATGTGAGGGAGGGTCCAATTCCTCTCACATTCCATCCCAAAATCCTCATTTATCCGCTTGGGGCCACTTTTGGCTGGCTTCCTCCACCATCACAGTACCATTTTATTCCTCCACAAACTGCTTTTTAGGAGTGGATGTTTCCCCAACCTCCCCATCCACCTCTTCCAGTGCACGCTTTAGGGTCCCATCCTCCAAATTGGACCCATACTCATTAAGCTTCATAATCATTTCCCCTTCACCAGAAACCAAGGGATCTTTGTCTTCATTAATAACCATATTGGCCTCGAATGTAGCCACCACTTGCCGCACCTGACCCGAATGAACCTGCTGATTCGGATTATCAAGGGTCTGGCGGCATTTGATTTCGAACAGTTGACCATCCTCATCAGAGAGAGATGCCTCCGAGGCCACCTGGTCATCATCATCCTTCCCCAAAGCCGCCTTCCCTTTCAATTTCAAGGGACGTTGTCCTTTTGGGGAATTAATTACCCCTACCCCCTACTCTCGGCTGCTTTCAGTGAAGTCGCCTTCCCTTTCGGTTTCGAGGGCCGTTTTCCTTCCTGGGAGTCAACATCCCCATCAGCCATTTTCTTGGCAGCTTTGAGGGAAGCTTTAGTGATCCCTTTATTTTTTTGGGTCGCTTTCTTCCTAGGCGGCGCAGCACTAGCCTGTAATTTGGAGGCCGCTTTCACTTTGCCAGCTGGGGACGAGGCCGGACGTGTTTGGAATGAGCTAGCAGTCGCTAGGTTAGCTCCCACATTAACCAGTCGATGCCCCTTCCTCTTCCCTTCAGTCTCCGCCTGCTCGCCCGGGACAGGAACAGTTGGAATGATGACTTCATCATCCGAGTCATCGAGAAGGAGACGACGCCGCCGGGGCTCCATCATAGGAATCACCCCCGAAAGTGGTTCCATAATCTGACCATCCACCTCTTCTATCTCTGCTCGCTCTACCTCCTCGTTCACATCACCCATCATCAGCCCCTGGCGAGAAATAGACACTGGTTTCATATTTGCCAAGTTGCTCGAGTGGTCACCACGGCGCGAATGGGCCTGTCTATGTTGTTGAGCTGTCGTGATAGAAACTGGGGGCAGGGAGGCAGGCGAGCTTCTACCAAACTTGAATTGATGCGACCTGGGAATTTTGAAGCCGCGGGGACTAAATTGGCGTAGTCCCCTTTGTGGTGACAAGGCCGCGCGTACAGCCTGGTGAGCAGGCCGAGTTTACCTGTGGTAGCCTTCTTCCAGCATCTCTCCTTGGAGCTTTGTGAGCTTGGTCGCACCAAACCTTTCATGCTTTTTCTCTTTGAGATTTTTGTTAACCTAGACAGAGTTTTTGCCTCTCGGGAAATTTTGTTTCTGATCCTCATTATCATAAATTCGAGTACAAAGTTTCCTTGTGGACATGTGAGGACCGAAATTCTCTTTTCTGGTTGGCGGCTCAAAAGTACAGAAGCTGGGAAGGTATTCGTACTTTAGGCTAACCCAGAAGCAGCCTGTATCATCGTTGGCCGCCATGATTGGGACCGGAGCGGCTTAGTGAAATCAATTAGGGCTTTCACCTTCACAAACCAGGTGCTCGTCTCTTGACAAGCAAAAACCCCAAACTCCAGCACCTTCCCAATAGTGACATTCACTACTTTCCTTCCAAATTGCTAAGTACAGCAGTCTTCCTTCACGTCCCACAACTGTAGCCGAAAAGGGACAACAGCAAGGTCATCATAGATTTGCTTCATAATGACCGGAGTCCATTGACGGAGGTGGAGGATCTTATCGTTGATCACCCACGGAGTGCGTTTTAGCACCCAGATTTTTGCTTCCTCACTGGGAAGCATGAACTCGACTAACCCGTGTTTTGCGAGCACCACCCGAAGGCGACCTTGGATGAGCCATGGGTCGAGCACCGCATCTCGAAGTTCCGTGGCCGAGATTCTATTCTCTGTGAACACCCTTCCCAACAAAGAATGAGCAGCTCGATACCTGGTAGACTGAACTTCCTCCATTGAAAATTGGACAACTTGATCGGAAGCAACGTGCGCCATAGTGTGAACCGGAATAAGAGAGGCATCACTAGGGTTATCATTCCAATTCTCCTCAGAAGGAATCGACGCACACCATCCCTCATCCCTGTAAATGAAAGGACGTTGTTGGAGGGTTCGGACAAGATCATGCAAGGGGAAGGCCAGTAATAAACTAGGCCAAGCACGTGAAGGAAACTTGCGTAAGAGCAAGGCGGAATTGATACCTGGGTTGGAGAGGGCACCGTGCGGGTCTGAATCCTGATCGTTGTATGCTTTTTGCCTTGCTCGAAGATGAGTAGCTAACTGGGAACAAGGAGCAGTCTTAAGCGATTTATAAAGGACGCAGAGTCCAGCATTCAGCTTGCCTCTTTCCAGCCGGTTTAGGGTTTTCAGACTCCCAGTAGAAGTGGGAGATTTGAAAATAACAGTCGGTATTTTGTTTAAGAATATATTATTATTCTTTCTAATCCCGTGAGGTTCAGGGATTCGATCGTGGAGAGAGAGACCACCATTATCTTCCACACGATACGGATCATCAGGATTCGGGCTTAGTTGCCAGGCTAACGGGAATGAATTTAAAATTTGGAAATTCACGAAAATCTTTGAGAGCGAATCCGGTGGGAAAAATCCTTTATCGAAATTCTGGCGGTTGGATGGGATTTCAAACCATCCATCATTGACGGCGGAATTCCTGTCGTCGGGAATCGTGTTACGCGCCAACCGCCGGTGAGCGCCACCATGAGACGGAGTTTTTATACACTCATCAATCGAAAGGGGAAGAGAGGTATTCCCGATTGCCATTATATCACTGGAAACCATCTCGGTTTGTTCGAATACCAACTCCTCCAAATCAAGTTCGTCTACTGTAGGGATCTTGAATGACCAGACGATCACTTTTGCGAATCGTCGACGCTTTGCATCAATGGCATTCATACCATTGTTATTAGCTCGGTCAAATCCGAGTTTACGTTTGCCGCTTCGACACTTCGGTCTCCGATTTTCTATGGAAAGCCGACCATAGGACAGGATCGACGAGCGAGGACTGCCCTCTACCGAGGAGCGCAACTTCTGATCTCCTGTCACCTTCGTTTCGCCTTCATTCTGAGGAGACAAGTCCGGATTGTTTGACATCCCAGGGTGTACCAGTTGTTGATTGCGCAGGCAGCACAGGATTATTGATGCCATCAAGGTATTGACGAGATGCACGATCCATCGCACCAGTCGAAGGAGAGAGGGGAGAGCGTTCCCCATCTCTTTTTTTTTCTTTCATTAACTTAGTTCAATACAATACTAAGTATCTTATAATTTTTAGGCAAAATACACTTCCATATCCACAACTATTAGGTTTGTGACAAATATATCCACATCTATCGAAATACACGAAATACCCATTTCCGTCCACTCCGTTAACGGTGTCAGTTAACAGAGTGACTGGACTAACAGGGAATGCTTAGTTGGCGATATTTGTCCCCACGAATCCACGTGGATTAAAAAAATATAAAACATAATAAGACTAATAATTGCGACATTGGTTTCGCCCAAATCTTCCTTCCCAATATTTGCTTTCTTCTCAAACTCTCCCGATTCGTCACTGTTGCCATGGAAAATCAACCAGCGAAGAAGCTGCAAGAGAACAACAACCATGAAGTGATGAAGAACAAGCAACCGATGGCTCTCTTGCTCTTGGGTTCGCCGTCACTGTCGATCTCGGTCATATTCGAAAGTGGAGGAGGAAGATTTGGCGGTGTACATTGTGGTGGTTGACTCCCTCCTACTCGCGGCGACGGACTGAGAAGGAAGAAGCGATTTGTGACGGCGATAGTGGTTTCCAGCAAGTCTTCTTCGCTTCCTGAATTTGATTCCACCCATTAAATTGGCTTTTGGGAATCTCTGGTTTTTATTATGTGTCCATCTGCATCAATTCAATTTGATTTTTGGAATCCCTAATTTAGATTATTTCTTTCCTTTTCTCCTTGTTCGAGCCTCCAACATCACTGGACATCAATATACCCTCCAGCAAATCTTCACACGCATGGCGTTCGCTCCAGCAACTCCACCGACAAAGCCACCGCCGTGGCGTGGACACGAAGATGCGCGCAAGCTTCGGTGGCTGGACGGCGACCAACAACGGCAAATGTATTGATGGTGGCGCAACGCTTACAATTTTTTTTATTTTTCTTTGGATGCAGTGGGAGTTGGCAGAGATGAATCGATGACGGAGGGCGGCCGGGGGGTGGGTGGGTTTGGAATGGCGGTGGAAGAGGGAGGAGGGGCGGAGATGGGAGGAAGTTGAGGTGGTGGGTGGAATGGTCGTGGAAGAGGGAGGAGGGGTGGAGGTGGGTGGAATGGCTGTGGAAGAAGGATGAGGGGCGGAGGTGGGAGGAAGGGGAAGGGTCTGCGGTAGAGAAGCAATTTTTTTTATTTTTCATTAATTTTCTATTAGTAAATATTTATAAGTAAATATGACGTGTCACTTGGTGCTGACTTGTCGATGATGTGTGCGCTGAAATGGCGTCCTAATCAGCGTATTGCTAACAGATCTGACGGCATCACTAACACCTTTATAGTTTCAGACGGAAATGGATAGATTTGTCACACAACCTTCCGATTTTTGGATATTTCGTGTATTTCGATAGTTGTGGATATATTTGTCACAAACGTGATAGTTGTGGATATACAACTGTATTTTGCCTAATTTTTAAGACAGAATTTAAAATTTTATTTTCGTACATAATTTTATCTCTTGGTATTTTCACTCAGTTGTCGAGTTGCTAACTAAAAATGAAGAGATTTCGACACTCATTCACTGACTCTTTTTTTTTTTTGCCAAAATAAAATATTAATTCTAAAAAACACTACCCGGCCAATCCGCCGGGCCACAATCTAGTTTCATTAATATGGATATGGAATTATGGAGAGTGTTACAGAGATTTCCTCTAATAATCTAAGACGTACGGTTAATTTCATCAAGGGCTAATACCATTGGGAAACCCGAACTATTAACTTTGTGCCATTTGTGTCCTAAAGTATTCGATATGACAATTGTGTCCCAAACTATTATAGTTTTGTGTCATTTATGTCTTGACGATTTTGTTGACCGTTATATATAACGGTTGACCAGATGGTGGTCAACTTGATGTTAACTTTTGCTGACGTGGCAAACACGTGGCAGCCACGTAGATGCCATGTCATTGACAACTCATATTTTTAATTAAAAATTAAATAAATACTAAAATTGAAAAACTAAAAACTAAAAATAAATATAAACTCACCCAAGGAATCAATCCGAACAATTAAATAACTACTAAAATTGAAAAAAAAATCAATGCAATAAAAAATTCTCCGGCGCCTAGCCTATAAATCCCCGCCGCCGCTGAATGCTCTCTTCGTCGTTGTCAAACAAGAATGCTCTCAAACAATCGATTCCGAACGCCACTGTCGAACAATCAATCCCCGCCCGCCGCTGTCAAACAATCAATTCGTCACCTCCCCGTCGCCTTACCTCCAAATCCAGCAGTTCGATGTCGCCTCCACCACCGACATTGTCACCAGCGCCGCTGCAGATGGAATCGAGAAGTTCTCTATCCCGTCACACCCGCTGGTCATCGAGCACGAGATGGACAAGGTGCGGGAACAGATCCAGGTGCGGGAAGTTCTCTATCCCGTCTCCTCCGACGCGACGCTACTGCTCCCCATATCAGCTAGCTAGATACAGTCTTTGACAAACAGAAAAATCGAAAACGAAATTGAGAACGGAGTAAGCAAAGCGCGGTGGTGGCAGGGGATTATAAGAGGGAGAAGGAGAAGGCGGAGAAAGGCCAGGGATCGGATGAAGGGATCACGATCTAGGGTTTGCTTGATCTAGATTTACCTTCCCGCGTTCTCGATTTGGATATGGGTTCTGATTTTTCCTGGGTCACAATCGGGTATCAGCTGGGGGAGTTGAAGAGACGCCTGTGGTTGCGTAGGAGGAGAGGGAAGCTTGAGTCTCTGCTTGAGTCTCCCTCCGACGGAGAAGTCGATGGGGGAGGATGATGACACCGGTGAGCTGAGTCAGCCGCGACGGGAAGAACATCGATAGGGGGAGGATGATGACGACGATGAGGATTGAGGAGTAAGCGGCCCAGACCACCGCCACCATCAGAGTCCGCGGCCCAGACCAGAGTGGCCGCCATCTCCGCCAGTGAAGGGTAAATCCCAAATCGATTTACAATTGACGGTAGAGGTTGGGAAGGGTAAATCCCAAATCAATTAGTTTAAGTTTTTGTTTTTTTTTTATTTTTGTAATTTTTTTATTTTATTTTCTTATATGAAAAATAATTATAAATTAATATTATAAATTCCAGTTGAGATGCCACCTCAGCGCTGACTAGACTTTCTGTTAAAAATTAACGGTCAACATTGGTCAACTCTAACGGAAAAATAGTTTGGGACACAATTGTCATATCGAATACTTTAGGACACAAATGACACAAAGTTAATAGTTCGGGTTTCCCAGTGGTATTAGCCCTTTCATCAATTATAAACCCAACACAATGATCCAACGCCCTAACCCCCACCCATGTTTGGACGATGAGTATTTTGTTGGGTTTTGATTAGAGGTGGCAATTCTCAATCCAATCCACCAACCCATTAAAAATATTCACCTAATCCAATCCATTTAAATCCAATCCATTTGATCCAAATCCAATTGGATTGGTGGATTCATGGATTGATCCATGGATCCAAATGGAAAATTATGGTTTGGTACCTATACTTTTTATATTTTACATTTTGGTACCCAAAATTTATTTTTTTATACGAAAAATATCAATGAAAAACTTTTCACATTTTACATATTGGTCCTTGGTTGAGGATGTCATTTGGATTCATGGATAATCCACCAATCCACTTTATCCAATCCATGAATCCACCAATCCATTGAATCCAATCCATTTGATCCATGGATCCACCAATCCATAGATCAATCCATTTGCCACCTCTAGTTTTGACTGAAATGAGTTGTCTATATTGTCGTATTAACTATAACCTCTATATGTATGACACGTCTTTAGTATCAAGTTTGGTGACGTAAACATGGTTGATGATTGATGAATGATGATATATGTGATTCGAATCGTGGTGCATATTGCTCGGGATGATAACATGATTGCTTAGATAGCTAGTGCCAAGTTTGTCGATTGATCATGTTGTCGAGTGAATTTTTTTGTTGTTTATGAGATTCAAGTGAGCATAAGGTCACTTTGCCTATTGTACGGAAAACATCTTAATCCGGCCACTTCCTCATCAACATCGACCATTGCCAGTGGCGGAGCCTCTTGGGTTTGGAGAAAAAATTTCCGAGTAGGGGTATACACAAATTCGAACCAGTGATCATTCAGTTGCAAGAAGAATTTCTTATCATCTCAACCGAGTAAGTTTTGTTATGCAATGCACTTTCGTCTTTATTTATAGTAATAAATTATTGTCTTTTGTTTAAACTCGCTCATTTCTTTTGTAGCTCTACAATAGAGAAATTTCTTGCCTTTTATTTAAACATAACCGAAAGTGATGAAGTACCAATTGAAGTTCACTTGTTTGTTTCACAAAATCAATTCCAAGGTACTTCTGAGTTCTATTTTGTAATACTTGATGAATGAAAGTCTTGACATGTATGTACTGAACTTATTTGTTTGACGTTGTAACCTATGTACGTGAAACTATTTTAATGTAATTGTATGAATTTAGAGTATTGTGTTGTTGACTTTTTTCATTTAAACTTGACTTTTCTACTGTATAGGTGATTTTTTATGATATGATAAAGACACCCCTTGGCCAAATTTCTGGCTCCGCCACTGATCATTGCCTCATTGACATTCCCAATCCCCGTCCTCTGAAACATACAGCTAGCTCATCCAACATTACACAAAATTGAGTAGGTTCTTCATTGTTAACTTGGGTCGTCTCATCTGTGGCTGTTCTTGGGTTTGGAGGAAAGTATGCATACCAGAGGTTCTGGGCTGGGTAAGGATATAAAGATATTTCTGCCATTATTTCTAAGCTGCGCTTCCTATGGATTTGTTTCGGTTTTCTTCTTCTTTTCCAAGTGATGACAATATATAGAAAGAAAATCATACAATCTATTCAGGAAACCTCCAAAAGCAACACCTCAGTGTCAGTGAAGTCACCCTACAAAGTTGAAGAAAAATAACTCAAGAAGAGACAATGACAGAAATTTATGCGCAACTTAAGAGGATTTCTTTCGCCTTATTTATATCGAGAGAAATGGTTCTAGTGTAGTTAAGGCACTAATATAGGCCTTATATGAACAATGATCTATTGCACGTCCTGATTCCTGAACCCTCTAATGTGTATGTGGCTTGCGAAACCCTCTGACGCCATCATTCCCTTTGCAAAAATAGTTTTCATTAGACCTGACAATCCGGTCGGATTGGGTAATCTCATGTTGAGAATCTCGGATTACGAATCTTCACGAGTTGGGTCTTGTTGGGTTGGTTGATTTTGGGTCAAATATTAACCCAACCCATCGAATTTCCAATAACGTTTTGGGTCATTTCGGGTTATGAGTATTCTCATAATTAATAAATAGTTTGCCTAGCACATGTCAATTGACAAATGCTCAAATCCTTCCATACTAATGGAAAAAAATACACATTGCACAACTCGTCAAAAAACAATCACAAAAATAATACTACTACACGAAACACACCACCCAATCTGATCCTATCAATCATTTTCACCAAGAAGACCAACATTTGAGGCATCGTGTTGGTGATTTTGTCCATTGTTTGCATAACTGGATTGGAACATGCATTTTGAGGTCAGAGGAGTGCTGAGCCTCGAGGTATAATCATCCAACTATCTATTCAGCCTTTGGGAAATCTCAAATTCCTCCAATTTTGAACTATTTTTATTTTGATTGTCGAGACATATTAATCTATAATTTCACCTTAACGAAACATACCACTATACAGAAGCTAATTCTAAGAAATTCGAACTTGAGATATCCATGTTAAATACTAGCGGGCATTACCACTAAATCAAGTTTTTTTTCCCCTAATTTGAAAAACCAGAGCACATTCTAACTCGTAAAAAGTTGTTCAGGAAGAACATGAGGTATTAGACCCAAAAAGAACATTAGGTAAGAATTATACAATAACTTATACACCGGTTAAAAGAATCAAAATTTTCAGAGGTTGCTTGCTGAGAGTGAATTGTAGCCCCTAATTTGTAAAATTTATTATATGTTTGATCTAATATTTTTTTTCCTAGGGTTCAAAGTATGTCGATATCAAGAAATTATCCCCACATGCAATTGTAAAATACATATCTGTACACCTAGTAAGTTTTGCTATACTAGATCATGAATTAATCAAAATTTACGACATAATACTATATCCCTAACCATTAATAGATAATCTAAGTCTTTAATTCTTTGTACTAAAATCATAAAATAAATTTAATCAACATATAAGAACCGTGGTAATACATCTCATATATGTCAACGCGCATACATATATATTAATTAAACGCTATGTAAAATACATGCTATAACATACTAGTCTAATGTGAAATTCCAACCATATTATTAAACCACAAATATCAATTACCAGACATAATGAGCTAAACCGGTATAGCGAGGGTCGATTCTCTGCTTGATCTTGTTGCGCAGAAAATACAAGGCTGCCGGAAAACACACAAGCAGTTGCCAGTACACGCGCCGCCTCGTGGCCTCCAAATCGGCAGGGTCGTGGATGGAAGACTCCGACGAGAGCGCGGTACCGATCGCGACGAGGCGGAGCGTGAGGGCTACAGTCGCCGACGCGAACACAAAGAACGGAGACGGCCACGAAAGACACCTGTGCTCGATGGTCAGGGAGAAACCCGGGCGACGAGAGATATGATTATTGTAGCGAGGGTTGTCGGCCGGAGTTGGCGGCGGAGATCTTCTTCTCTGCTCGATCCTCCTGTGCAGAAAATACAAGGCCGCCGGAAAACATACGAGCAGTTGCCAGTACACGCGCCGCCTTGTGCCCTCCAAATCGGCAGGGTCGTGAATGTAAGATCCCGACGAGAGCGTGGTGCTGATCACGATGAGGCGGAGCGTGAGGATGCTAGTCGCCGACGTGAACACAAAGAGCGGAGACAGCAACGAACAATACCTCCGATCCATGTTCTGGGAGTTATGCGGGCGAGAAGAAATTAATTACCTGCTAGGGTTTGACATTTAGAAGTACCCGCCAAATCCTTACTCGGGGACTATTTCTTCTATTAATTTTTAATAGATTCATATCATTTTTCTTATGGAAAACGGAGACTTTAATAGTTTAATTAAAAAGTGTTCCATATCTCTACTTTTATTTTTTATTAGTGACTTCTACTTTAATTTTTAACTTAACTAGATCATCGGGGTACCATCTCTTGATTGTTGGATTCATGGATTAATTTTGTGATGGATTATTTTTTTAATTACTAATTTATCCTCCTATTTTATTTATATGAGTATGTAATATCGTATATTCGTATTTTATTTAAATAAGAGTTGACATATATGAGATGTAAGAGGGGATCGGTTAGCATGCTAACCCTTGTATGGGTTGGCAAAATGACAACCCCTATTAATTATAGGTTTTTAAGGTAATTAATTTGTGTTGCATTTAATAATCTGTATGAATTAAAAACACATATTAATTACTTTCCTTTTTTCAGTGCACTGGTAGTTGTATCAGTGCACTGGTATACTGAACTCATATTAATTACGTTCCTTTTTTGGAACTACCATTGCAGTGATACATCTACCATTGCACCTGTACACAACTACCAGTGCACTGATACAACTACCAGTGCACTGAAAAAAGGAAAGTAATTAATATGTGTTTTTAATTCATACAGATTATTAAATGCAACATAAATTAGTTACCTTAAAAACCTATAATTAATAGGGGTTGTCATTTTGTCAACCCTTTTATGGGTAGGCATGCTATCTCATCCCATGTAAGAGTGAATGGTCCTAATTGGTGAAGATCGATGATGGACTCTATTGCCTATCGGAACATATATATTGCAAGAAATAAAGAACCTGGATGAGATATTTGTAAGCCCAATTCCTGTATATCACTATGAAATAATTGTGGCCCAAGTGTAATTATCATTTAATAGTTTAATATATAAGGTAAATCCTATATTGATTAGGTTAATGAAAGGTAAATTCCTAATATACCTTGATAGTGGGTCTATATAAAGAAGTCCTAGGATTGGTCCTCTCTCAACCCATTACGTAGAATTTCTTAGCCATCACAGAAATCTCTAAACCTAAAACCTAAAGGGGTCAAGAGGGAGAAACTCAATTCCGGTGAATAGGGCTGGCTATTTGGACCGGGACCGGATGAAAAACCGGAAACCGGACCATATAACCCGGACCGAGACCCGACCGGGACCGGATAGTAAACAATCCAATCCAATCTTTGGGCTTAGATTTGAGGTAAAAAACCGGATAAAGACCGGATAAGAGAGCTCAACACCCAAAACTTAAGGGTAATTTGCATAAACGGTCACAAACCTTTGCACTTAGTACAAAACTTAACCAACTCCTCACCCTTTTAGGCCTTAGGCCACTCAAATTCCCACAATCTCAATATAAAATCAAGACCGAATTGGGACCGGACCGGGTCAAGACCGGACTGTATCCAATCCAATCTTCGGTCCTTATATTTTCAAAAAAACCGGACTGGACCGGATCAATTTGGGCCAATTTAACCGGACTGGACCGTATAGCCACCCCTACCGGTGATTACTATTCCAGCACCGCCACCGCTCTCGTCATGGATCGAGGTAGGTTTCCTTGATCTTTTACCGATTCGTGAAATCATCTAATTCTAAGATTCATGCTATTATGATCTATGTTTACATGTGGTATCAGAGCATTAAGTTTACATAAATAGATGATTTTCGATTATGTATGTTTTTCCGCTGTATCATCGTGTATCTGTGCGCTTAGCTAATTAGTGGACTGCCATATAATTTGTTAACAATGGCATCCAAATCGGTCCAGGCGTTCTCGCCGATTGGACACCGTACCCACCTGGGTTTTGTCTTCCGTTCTCTCCTTTATAATCAAGGGCCATTATATGTGTTATGATTAATTTGTCTACATGTCAGTAGGACACAAGCTCAAAGCAATTAAAATTTTTGTCTATATGTTATGATTATCATGATTATATTAAGCAATTAAAGACACAAGCTCTGCGTATGTGAGAGCCATTATGCTTCAACAAATTCCACTAGTTTGTTTTTTTTTCTTTTTCCCCTCGTTGCTATCTATTGGCTTCAGCTGTAATTATTGAATACATTTATGAGATGGGTTGATAAAGTCCTTGTGTTTGTGATAACATGCTTGAGTTTTCCTGATAATGAATTTGATCAGTAGGCTTGATGATGATCAGTTAAGTAATTATTATGATAGAAACCCATTAATGAAACAAGTTTTGCGTATGTGTTTTTTGAGAATTATGATTAACAATTGCTTTGACTTGACTTAAATTTTATCTTTAATATTTATGCTATGATTAATTTGTTAGTCACCAAAGTGGCCAAATTTGTAGGTTTATAGATATCAAGTTGAATCAAGTTCAACTACTAATATTTATGTGATGCTTTTAAGTTGAAGTTCGTGATTATAAAATATTTTGAATCGCTCAAAGGTTGATTGCTCGTTTTATAACTCATGAACATTATCGTGGTAAATTGATATGCTTGGTTAGATATATTTAGTATGTCCAAAGATTGCAAGTATATCTAATTTGAGTATGTCTATCACCAATTATATGATTATTTTTAGTATGTCCAAAGATTGCAAGTATATCTCTTCATTCGCAAGCCACATCTGTTGTTAAGTTTAATGGCCCCAACTTCTCAAAATGGGCTGAACAGGTTTAGTTTCACCTCGATGTTCTGGATCTTGATTTGACACTCTTAAGTGTGAAACCTTCTGCTCTTACTGATGCTAGCAGTGATGAGGAAAAGTCTTTCCATAAAGCTTGGGAAAGATCTAACAGACTAAGCCTAATGTTTATGCGAATGACTATAGCAAACAACATTAAGTCAACTTTCAATGATACTGAAAGTGCTAAGTAATTTATGAATTCCGTGATGATAAGTCGCTTGCTGGGACACTGATGGGTACGGTAACCACCATGAAGTTTGATGGTTCTCGTACCATGCATGAGCATATCGTCGAAATGACGAATATTGCAGCAAGACTTAAGACCATGGGAATGTAAGTGAATGAAAATTTTCTAGTATCGTTCATCCTTAATTCCTTACCTCCAGAGTATGGCACATTCCATGTGCATTACAATACTCTAAAGGATAAATGGAATGTGCATGAGTTACAAAGCATGCTCATTCAAGAGGAAGCAAGGCTTAAGAAACTAGGAAATCATTCTGCCAATCTTGTTGGTCATAAAGGAGCTGGAAAGAAACCATGGAACAAGAATGGGAAGGGCAAGGAAGGACTATCAAAGCTTAATGAGTCATCTGCCAAAATCCACAAGAAGGAACCAAGTAAGGATATATGCCGCTTCTGTAAGAAAGCCGGACATTATCAGAAAGATTGCTTGAAAAGAAAGGCATGGTTCGAAAGAAAGGGTAAGCCTAGTGCTTCAGTATGTTTCGAATCAAATTTAACTGAGGTTCCTTATAATACTTGGTGGGTTGACACTGGTTGTACCATTCATGTTTCCAAAACGATGCAGGGATTCCTTACGACCCAAACCATAAGGCGAACTGAGAAGTTCATCTATATGGGAAACCAAGCCAAAGTTCCAGTTGAAGCTATTGGGACTTATCGTTTGGTTTTAGATACTGGTCATCATTTGGACCTTGTCAATACCCTTTATGCTCCTTCTATTTCTCGTAATTTGGTTTCGGTGTCTCAACTAGATAAGGCTGGGTATTTTTGGAACATTGGAAATGGTTCTATTAGTTTGTTCAAACATAATGTTTTATTGGGTTCTGGTACCCTTGTTGATGGTTTGTACAAACTAAAGCTTGATAGCCTATTCGCTGAGACTCTCTTAACCTTGCATCATAATGTTGGTATTAAGCGTGGTTTGTTTGATGAATCCTCTGCTTACTTGTGGCATAAACGTTTGGGTCACATATCCAAAGAAAGAATGGAAAATTTAGTAAAGAATGAAATCCTTCCTCATTTAGATTTTACTGACCTTAGAATTTGTGTTGAGTGTATTAAAGGAAAACACACAAAACACACACTTAAGAAAGCAGCCACAAGAAGCTCACAGCTCCTTGAAGTTATACACACTGATATTTGTGGGCCTTTTGGTTTTCCATCACTTGGTGGAGAAAAGTATTTCACTACCTTTATCGATGATTTTTCACGTTATGGATATATCTATTTGCTGCATGAAAAATCTCAGTCAGTAGATACCCTTGAGGTGTTTATCAATGAAGTTGAGAGGCAATTAGAAAGAAAGGTGAAAATTGTCAGATCTGATAGAGGTGGAGAATATTATGGAAAATATGATGAAAATGGACAGTGCCCTGGTCCATTTGCTAAGTTCCTAGAAATATGTGGTATTTGTGCTCAATACACTATGCCAGGAACACCGCAACAAAATGGTGTCGTACTTTAATGGATATGGTTAGGAGTATGTTAAGAAACTCATCTTTACCCAAATCATTGTGGATGCACGCTTTAAGGACTGCTGTGTATTTGTTAACAGGGTTCCTAGTAAAGCAGTTCCTAAGACACCTTTTGAACTGTGGACGGGGAGGAAACCCAGTTTAAGGCACCTGCATGTTTGGGGTTGCCCAGCGAAAGTAAGAATATATAATCCACATGAAAAGAATCTAGACTCACGAACAATCAGTGGTTTCTTCATTGGTTATCCAGAAAAATCTAAGGGGTATCGATTTTATTGCCCTAACCATAGTACGAGAATTGTTGAAACTGGAAATGCTAGGTTCATTGAGAATGGCGAAGTTAGTGGGAGCTTAGAGCCACTCAATGTGGAAATTCAAGAAGTTAGAGTGCAAATATGTTTGCCTCTACCCTCTTCTCAAGTTGTTGCTCCTGCACATGTTGAGCATGATAACGATTTGCAAGTAGGGGTGTTCAAACGGATTGGTTACCGTGATAACCATATTAACCGGTAGCATTCGGTTAATTTGGTTTGGTTAATTTGGATAATTGGTTTGGTTTGGTTAAGCTTATTTGGTTTAGCTGGTTTGGTTTGGTTTCAACACTGCTAACCAATGAAACCAATTAATGATACACCAAATATACAAAATTATTTATACTTCCATGCAACCAACCAAACCAAATTTTCGTGATTCCCTATTCTATTTCCATGTGTACAACAAACCAAAACATTATGGATCAAAAATTAAATGGGTCTGCCTATATTTACTAAACCAAAACATTTTCGACACCTACTAGACTTTAGGATTACGTACAACACCATGACAACCACCTGAAACTATGTATAGTTTAAGTGTTTTGTAGAAGAGCTTTAACTTCCTGATGAGGGGTATTGGTATGTATTTATGTTTAGGGGTTTGTTGTAAGCTACCTATATTAGGTGCAGCGATGATGAATGATGTATTAACTCGAATGATGATGATAATTACGGATGGTTATTCTTATTATTATTGATTATATAGAATGATAGTTTATGTTTGTTTTCATGTAATGTTATGTTATTTGGTTAATCCGATTATCCGATTAACCAAACCAATTAAACTTTGGTTTGGTTAATTTGGTTTTCGTGTTAATTTGGACGGTTTGGTTAAGACATTTTATTCCATGGTTAAGGAAATTTAGGTTTAATTAGTTTGATTATTACCACGGTAACCATTTGAACACCCCTATTTGCAAGAAAAACAAATGAATGGTCAAGCACCACCTAATATTTCTATTGAGAATGAACCTAACATAGATGAACCACAAGAAATCGCATTAAGAAGGTCTACAAGAAATCGAAGACCTGCAATTTCTGATGATTATGAGGTTTATCTTCACGAGTTAGAATCTTATTTAGGACTCTATCATGATCCAGTTTCATTTTCACAAGCCATGGAAAGTGAGCATTCTGATAAATGGTTAGCTACCGCGAAAGAAGAGATGAAATCTATGTATAAAAATGAAGTTTGGGACTTTGTTGATTTGCCTGAAGGTTGTAAAAGAGTTGGTAATAGATGGGTCTGGAAGAACAAACACGACTCTAATGGCAATATCGAAAGACACAGGGCCAGACTTGTTGCCAAAGGTTTCACTCAGAAAAGTGGTGTTGACTATAAAGAGACATTTTCACCCGTCTCTAAGAAAAACTCCTTAAGGATTTCCATGGCAATGGTAGCTCATTATAATCTAGAGCTCCATCAGATGGATGTGAAAACCGCATTTCTAAATGGGAATTTAGATGAAGCAGTCTATATGGATCAACCTGAAGGTTTTGTGGTTGAGGGAAAAGAACAGACGGTGTGTAAATTAAAGAAGTCAATATACAGACTTAAACAAGCTTCCCGACAATGGTATATTAAGTTCAATGATACCATTACATCTTTTGGATTTAAGGAAAACATCATCGATCGATGTATATATCTGAAGATTAGTGGGAGTAATTTTATAATTTTAGTTCTGTATGTTGACGATATCTTGCTTGCTACTAATGATCTTGGTTTATTATATCAAACCAAGGAGTTTCTCTCTAAGAACTTTGAAATGAAGGATTTGGGTGAGGCATCCTATGTGATTGGAATAGAAATATTTCGTGATAGATCACAAGGACTGTTGGGATTGTCTCAGAAATCATACATTAACCGGATCCTAGAGAGATACAACATGGCTGAATGCTCTGCAAATGTCGTTCCAATTTAGAAGGGAGATAAATTTAGTCTCAAACAATGTCCAAAGAATGAATTGGAATGCAAGCAAATTGAACACATTCCTTACGAATCTATTGTTGGAAGTTTGAATTATGCGCAAACTTGTACTGACCAGACATCAGTTTTGCTGTCGGAATGCTGGGCAGGTATCAAAGTAATTCAGGAGTAGATCATTGGAAAGCTGCAAAGAAGGTACTAAGGTATCTACAAGGAACAAAAGATCACATGATCACCTTTAGGAGATCTGATCACCTTGAGGTGATTGGATATTCAGATTCAGATTATGCTGGATGTGTAGACACCAGGAAGTCTACCTTTGGGTATTTGTTCCTTCTAGCCGGAGGGGCAATTTCATGGAAGAGTGCGAAGCAGTCTGTTATTGCCACATCCATTGTGGAAGCTGAACTCATAGCTTGTTATGAAGCTACGAATCATGGTTTATGGCTGCGGAATTTTATTTCTGGACTTGGAATTGTCGACACTATCGCCAAGCCGCTGAAAATTTACTGTGATAATTCCGCATCGGTATTCTTCTCTAAGAATGACAAGTATTTGAAGGGTGCTAAGCATATGGAGGTGAAATACTTTGTCGTTAAGGAAGAAGTTCAGAAACAAAGGGTGTCGATCGAGCATATTAGCACACAGCTTATGATTGCTGATCCATTAACAAAAGGATTGCCTCCTAAGACATTTACTGAACATGTCGAAAGGATGAGGATTATAGTAGGGATGGCAATTTCGACTTGACCCGTTTTACCCGACCTGTTTGACCTGTTTTGGGGCGGGTGCGGGCATGGGTAGTCTCATCGACCCGACCTGCCCTGACCCGCCCCATTCTCGACCCGTTCTTGTCTAAATTACATGTAATCTTAGTCAAATTACTTAGAATTTTCCTTTTATTGCTTCATATTTTGGCTATAATAAAGTTGTAAATTAGTAAAAACCACTATTTCTCCAATAATTTAACTACAATTGTCATAATATTGTTTGTTTTCTTAGTCTTATAATAAAAATAATGAATATTTCTAATGTTTTCATATAAATTGCATACCCATTGGGTCGATCTGCCCCGACCCGCGACCCGTGATCAATTACCCGACCTGGACCCGACCTGCCACGAGGCGGGTCTGGGTACCAAGAAACCCGCCCCAGACCTGCCCCATTGCCATTCCTAGATTATAGGACGTCATGACTAAAGTTATTTTATGTTTCATGGATTGACACTTTGAGCTCATTTATTTTGTTTCTGGAATAAAGTTGTGAATCTTGTTTTATTTATTATGATAAATATATATACATTACACATTATGTGAATAGAACAAGATTTTCGTCTTTAGGGAAGACATTATTGTTGGACCATTATGACTACCTTGTTATGTGTCGTATTGAGCATGAGACTTGTTTTGTGGTACATGGAAGGGACTATGTCGATAAATTGATATAGAATCGTCATGTTCCTAATCTAGCTTTCATACTTGATTATGACTTTATGGTGAACCAAATATTATGGATTTATCTTATGATGTGCACACTTATGTTTATTATTAGATCTTGTGATATATAATGACACATGGACCAAGTGGGAGAATGTAAGCCCAATTCCCGTATGTCACTAGGGAATAATTGTGGCCCAAGTGTAATTATCATTTAATGGTTTAATATATAAGGTAAATCCTATATTGATTAGGTTAATGAAAGGTAAATTCCTAATATACCCTGATGGTGGGTCTATATAAAGAAGCCCTAGGATTGGTACTCTCTCAACCCATTACGTAGAATTTCTTAGTCATCACATAAATCTCTAAACCTAAAACCAAAAGGGGTCAAGAGGGAGAAACTCAATTCCGGTGATTACTACTCCAGCGCCGCCGCTCTCGTCATGGATCGAGGTAGGTTTCCTTGATCTATTACCGATTCGTGAAATCATCTAATTCTAAGATCCATGCTATTATGATCTATGTTTACAATATTGCAAGAAATAAAGAACCTGAATGAGATGGATGTTGATACATGCTATTATGATCGATTCGCGAAATTCCTCTGCTGTAGAGCTACAAAAGAAATGAACAAGTTTAAACAAAAGACAACAATTTATTACTATAAATAAAAACGAAAGTGCATTGCATATCAAAACTCACTCTTTCGAGATGGTAAGGAATTCTTCTTGCATCTGAATGATCACTGGTTTGAATTTGTATATACCCCAACTGGGAAAAAAATTTCCCAAACCCAAGGGGGTGCAAGCACCCCCTCCTTTCCAAGTGGCTCCGCCACTGGTTTTCCTGTAATGATTTCCCAAAGATTGTACGTGTAGTTTATTGCATATATTTTGTCGAATTATGTCTGTCGATTGTTGTTTCCAATTAAATTGATTTAGTGTATGACTTAACATGAATCTCATTCGACAGGTACCATACAACAATTTAATAATTAATATTTTATCTAACCCTAAAAGCTGCGTGTATATAGGGATGGCAATGGGTCGGGTTGGGTCGGGTTTTGCCGAACCCAAACCCAAACCCATGGGTTTATCTGTAAAAAATACCCGGGGTAAAACCCACCGGGTTTGAAAAAATCAAACCCAACCCAACCCGCCGGGTATCCACGGGTTCATGGGTACCCATGGATTTTTTGATAAAAAGTTTTACATCATCAAGTTCTTATAAAAAACACCTACTTCTATCACTCCTTGCTCGTAGAGCGACATACCAAAAAAAAGAAAGACGAGTGATAAGTCAAACATCAATCTTTTAATATATAAATCCATACATAAAACACTATTAAAGAAAATTCAAGCAAATCATAAATTATCAATATAAATCATTCATATATATAATGAAACCTAACGTGAACAGTCTGGTTAATAAGTACATATATATACATTCATTTCCAATCTAGCGGCTGTAAACATGGGAAGAAAACACTACTCTGGAAAGTGGAAACAGACTCAAAATGACATTCAAATCCTAACACTAATATAAAGAGGTTCTCCATAAGAACATGCTTAATTCTAAATTTCCTGCATTCTGAGTAAATTTAGGAAGGATACTTTTGTCTTCTTAATTAATAGAAGTCCAAATTGAATTATTTTTCTTAATTATACGAATGTAAAACGAGCTTTAGGAGGAAATTATTATTAAACCAATTATTATATTATTATTTTTGTTAGGAATATGGTAGTGTGAAATTTGGGCGAAGGTTGAGACGTGTGGGTATATAGGTTTAGTTTGTTCATATTTTAATCCTATAAGTGTTTGACGCAAATTCGACTTTTGTTAATTAACTGATTTGAGGTTTTTCATTATCTCTTTTTATTATATAGTTACAAATTAGATTAGAGTTAGGCCATTTGGAGAAGTACTATATATACTTCACATATACATATATTTTGTTTAAGTGAATAATTTAAATGTGTGTTTTTTACTTTGGTGCTATTGTTGTCTTTCTTGCATTGTCCATTATCCCACCCGTCCTTGACAAATAAAAAATAAATAAATAATTTAAATTTTTATGTATATAATTAGTAATGATTGCTAATTAATAAATATTTTATTCCTCAATTCTTATTTTAGATATTGGTTTCTTTTAGAGAGATGAAATGTGGCTCACAACCAAATGGATGGAATTTGGCAACATAACCTTCTTTAGTTACAGCGGGCACAAATCTCAAGAGCTATAGGTAAGAGTTTTTCAATTTCTCGAACACTGAGCGGACTAATATCTCATTCATTTCAACTCCGATTTTAAAAAAATTGGATTAGAAAAACCATATTAATTTAAATTTTCAAATAAATTTTGAAGAAGACTACGTTGAGTATGTACAACAACATCAAAGAAAATAGTAGTTAGGTAACAACCTATCTTTACTGTTCTATTATTTTTAACTTCAAGTTCATCCATTCGAGAGAAAACAACGTACCTACTAAAATATAAAGTTTTTTTTTACCAAATAGTATCTCAATTGTTGTTATTTTATAGGTTCCGGATTTATGGGGAGTTGTAGACAACATTGTTTAATGAAATGTTACTATTCGGTATCGCGAGGCAACTGAATTTTTTGTAATGTTTATTGAGAAACTATTATAAGATAGTGACAAAATGAGAGAACTTTCACCTCCTCATCTCATACAATTTGAGAGCATGAAGTCAAATTTTCATATCAACCTCACCTATTACAACATCACGAACTCTATAAGCGGATACACAACTTTGAAGATAATGAAGGATGAAGAAAAGCAATCTCTTGCAAAGTTCATGACATGTACTGGGTAAATTTAAGTTCTTGAAAATTGAGTTTTAACCATTCCAAACATTTTGCGTTTGGATTTTTGCATTAAGTGAAATGGAGGAGAAGAAGGAAGAGTATGCTAATAGTAGAGGCAGTGAAGTCATTGATGGAGATAGAAACGTTATTGAGATATATAAATTTTAATGATGGGGCGAAAAAGCGAATGATTGATAATATTTATGATTTGGATGATGTGAAATTCTACTATCATGAAAAGATGTTTCATAGTTTCAAACATTTCCCCCTTAAAATTTAGTTGTTAATGAAATGCAGAAGAAGGACGAGACTATTGATGATGAATATAAAATCTCTTCAATTTGAAGCTCTGTGGAGAAGATGCTTTTAATAGCGGAGCAATAAAAAAGAAATCTAAAAGGAAATTTTGAAGTAATTTCTAACAACAAAGAGAATATTGAAATGTGTTTTGAATATTAAATTTTTTAGGAATCGGTTACTTGCATGAGTTTTGATGTTTACTTTTGGTAAAAATGTTGTAAAACTTATTATGCATATTATTTTTAGATATTTTAAATAATTAAATAATTAGTTTTCTTTTGTTGTACCAAATAAATAATTGGGATAATTACTCTTATTATTTATACTATTGATGTGATTCATCCGGCCAACGGACGGGCACACAAATCTAGTTAATTATAAAATTGATAAGGATGGTGAAGGCTTTTGGGGGGAAAATGAATCGATCGAGAAGCTGCTACGCTCAATAGTGGATTGAGTCAACTGCAGTACCTGCTAGCCGGTGACTAGCTAGCTTTTTTCCGACAATCCAATCTTGGCTTTGTACGTTGTGAGAGTTGGCCTTGCGCTAGCTGCTTCGTTGTTGACGTGAGGCCGGGTATCCACGGACCGGGTTCCCCCAAACCCAAACCCGTCCCAATCCGTTCAATAGGATACCGGGTTTAAACCCAAATCCGGCCCGAATTCGGCCCGAATCCGGTCAATACAGGTTTTATCCGCGTTGACCGGGTTGGGTCGGGCCGGGTACCCATGAATCCGGGTTTGACTGCCATCCCTACGTGTATATGCTTCATCTCGCCCTCAATTTATGCTGCATTGGAGGTAGGGATGGCAAATTACCCACCCATGGGTAATTATACCCAAACCCAAGTAGACCCATTGATAATGAGTTGGGTATGGTTGAAGTGAATATGGATTTGGGGGTTTATAGATGGGTTTGGGTAAGGTATGAATGTTGCTTCCATAATCTAAATGGGTATGGGTTGGATATGGATATCCATTCACTTGAGGGTGTTTTAACTACACATGCAAAAATTGGACCTATTTGTTAAACTTGAAAAGTTTAGGTAATAAAATGTAAGACCAAAAAAATTTAGGTACCAAAAAGTAATTTTCCATCGATATTTTGAGGACTTCTATGCAAAAAAAATTAAATTTAGGTACTAAATATGCATATTTATTAAGTTTGGGTACCAAACTGTAATTTGTATTTGGGCATGGGTACAAACCCAAATCCATTTGATATAAACCCAACTCAACCCAAAGTAAATGGGTATGGGTACAAACCCATCAAACTCTACCCATATCCATCTATTTGGATTTCATACCCAACCCAATTGGGTTGGATAATAAGAAACCCATGGATATGGACAAAGTTGTCATCCCTAATTGGAGGGAGTACTGTACTGCAAGCATCATTTTTCCCAACTCTTCAAGGAGAAGGGCAGCTACAACCATGTCCTCAAATCCGGGTCAATCAGGCGTTCGGCAGCTGCTGCTGTGCCAGAGCCCGAGTCCTAAAGACTTCTCTATATCTAATCAGTGTGGCATTCTTGTGTATTTTCCCCCCTCCCGGCGGGCTTTCCCATTTTCCTCGCAAAGGAGCCTAAAAAATGTTAGAAGTATTAGGAGCCAGCTGTAATTAACCATGTATATTTATGTTAATTAGGTTAATCTTGTCATTCACGTGATAGGGTTAGGTGGGAGCTGGATGTATATAAGGGGCGGCTGCCCTTTTCTGTAACTCAAGAATTCTCGTGAAATATATCGGCTCTGAGAGGTTGCTCCTCTCTGTGGATTAGTCTCAACGATATTCATTGAGGATACCACGTTAAATCTGGTGTTCTTCGAGGTTTGATCTATTGTTTGACATGGTATCAGAGCCTCTCCAGGGTTATTCAGATTAATTCAGCTGCTCTCTTGGGTTTAGGGTTCTAGGCGTGTCTCTCAGGATTTACTTGTGTATTCTGTTGCATCTTGGTTCAGGTCAGCCCTCTCGTCTCCTGGTTGTCTTAGTTTTTTGGTAAAGGGTTTTCAGAATGGATCCGTCTAAGGTGGATGGTGTGTCAATTCGGTTCAATGGGCGGAACTTCCCGTTATGGGAATTCCAATTTCGGATGTTTGTTCAAGGTCGTCGCCTGCTGCCTATCTTGGATGGTACCTCCGTCGAACCGGCAGATACGGCGACCGCGAAGGAGAAAGATGAGTGGGCGATCAATAACGCCCAGGTTATTACTTGGATGCTTGGGTCAATGGAGCCATCCATCACTCTCAGTGTACGTGGGTTCTCATCAGCTCACGCAATGTGGCAACACCTTAGGGAACTTCACTCTCAAGTTAGTTCTTCAAGGAAATTTGAGTTGGAACTTGATTTAGCTCGCCTACAGCAAGGTGATCTTGACGTTAGATCTTATTACCAGGAAGCTCTTAGTCTCTAGATGGAGCATGACTTATTAACCACTTCCCTAGTTTCAGCTGCTGCTTCGTCCGAGATCCTTCAGGAACGGCGCAGCTCGCGGTTGATGACCTTTTTGATGAAACTTTGCCCAGAGTTTGAGGGAATCCGATCTTCGCTGATTCATAGGAATGTGAATAAGCTGGAGGATGTTCTTGGGGAACTCATTCGGGAAGGGACCAGGTTGCGCAGTCAAGCAAAGTTGGATGTGCACCAAGCGGACTCTCCTACTGCCTTTGCGGTAACAGCGGACAGCTCAGCCAAGACTACCGTGGGCAACCTGGAAAATTCTGCCTTTGCTGCCACTTCTGAGAAACCCCGGTTCCAACGCACGTCTCTGAGTGAGGTAATATGCTATCATTGTAAGGAACCCGGGCATGTTCAGTTACATTGTCCAAAACAGAATTCTTGTAACTATTGCAAGGCAGCTGGGCACAAGATCGGGGAGTGTCCAATCCTTGCTAAACGCGGCCGTAATCGCCCTCCTGGTTCTCATGGGTCTCGACCTTCCACCGCTGGTCAGGCGTATGCTACAACTGATGCTCCTGCTGGGAGCACTTCATCTACTGGTGGCATCTCTGAGGAAGCCATAAATCGCATGGTTCAACTTGCAATTAAGGAAGCTCTCCCCTCTGCCCTCGGCTCTGTCTTCACTACGGGTATATCCTCTTCCTCTTCTATGAACTGGCATCTTGACTCGGCAGCCTTTAATCACATGACCAGCTCTATCTCCTCATTTAGTAAATTACATCCCGATTCGTCAGTTACTCTCCAAGTGGCTGATGGTACTCATTTACCTGCTCGTGGACTTGGGAATATTGATCACAAGGGCTTACATCTTACAGACACATTATATGTTCCCAAACTTGTCCCCAATTTAGTTTTTGTGGGACAATTAACAGAAGATGGTTGTAGGGTTGTTTTTTATGCACACGGTTGTCTTGTGCAGGACATGAGCACGGGGAGGGAGATAGGACGAGGGAATAAGCTTGGACGGGTTTTCACTCTGAACACCTACACCAGTCCGCAGGGAGCTGCCAATTCAACTTTTCGGGACGAGAGGGTGGTAGCTGTTCGGAGGAAGGAGGATGAGTTATGTTCTAGTTACTCGGTTAAACAATCAAATTGGGATTTATGGCACCGACGTTTAGGCCATTTGCATTCTGCTAGATTAGAGGATATGTTTAAGAAGAAATTGTTATCTGGCAAGGTTGATTCAGATTGTTCTCATGTTTGTGTGAATTGTGTGGAGGCGAAACTCTCACAACAATCTTTTAGCTTGAGTACTACTGTTTATTCAGAACCATTTGATCTCGTTCATACAGATTTATGGGGTCCATCTCCAGTTACTTCACGGGTGGGATTTAGATATTTCGCTTTATTTGTGGATCATGCTACTAGGTTTGCATGGGTTTATTTCCTTCGCCAAAAATCTGATCTGCTGAGTGTTGCTAGGGAGTTTCTACAGATGGTGCAAACGCAGTTCGGACGATCGGTTAAGATCCTCAGATCCGATCCGGGTGGTGAGTTCACATCTGGACCATTACAGGAGGTGTTTAAAGAGCGTGGCATTTTACCGCAGCAGTCTTGTCCAGGTGTATCACAGCAAAACGGAATCGTGGAGCGCAAACATAGGCATGTTTTGGAACTCACGCGTGCCCTCTTGTTTCAGTCTTCTGTTCCATCTACCTTCTGGGTGGAAGCAGTTCACACGATCGTTTATTTGATAAACCTGCAACTTACTCCAGTTCTCTCTCAACGGAGTCCTTTTGAAGTCCTCTATAATAAGAAACCTGACTACCACAGGCTACGAGTATTCGGCTGTATTTGTTACGCTCTTCTTCCTCGAAGAGAGCGTCACAAACTCTCGCCAAAGGCGGCGAAATGCGTCTTCGTTGGATATAGTCCAAAGCATAAGGGATATGCTTGTTATGACGCTGCTGCTCGCCGGATTCGCATCTCTTGTGATGTTGCTTTCCTAGAGGATTTTATGTATTATGCTAGATCAGCTCAGGAGTAGGGATGGCAATAAAACCCGAACCCATGGGTACCCACCCGACCGAACCCGGTCAACGCGGGTAAAATCCGTGTTGACGGGTTTTGGGCCGGGTTTGGGTTTTAACTCGTTCACTATTCACCGGGTTGGGTTTGGGTTTAGGTAAACCCGACCCGTGGGTACCCGCCCATCCATATAATTAATTTTTTCGGTATATTGAATATTCTAAACAACTAATCTTATTTATATTTGTGGAGACTTGTCTAATTTTTTTCTTTTTAATTGTGTAGAATGAAGTTGATGTTATGGAGTGGAGAGTAAAGAAAATTAATTGAATGAATGAAGCTTTCAATTAAACATGTTATTTATGGATAATTTGCGATTTGCTTCAATTTTCTTGAGTTTTCTAGATTGGTGTTGAGCAATTTGTATAGTTAATTTGTGATTTGCTTGAATTTTCTAGAATGGTGTTTTATATATGGATAATTTGTATTGAGAGATTGGTATTTGACTTTAATTTTGATAAGAACTTGTAATTGTAAATTTTTTACGACAAAACCCGTGGGTACCCATGAACCCGCGGATACCCAACGGGTTGGGTTGGGTTTGAGTTTTTCAAACCCAGTGGGTTTTACCCCGGGTTTTTTTCAAAGATAAACCCATGGGTTTGGGTTTGGGTTTGGCAAAACCCGACCCAACCCGACCCATTGTCATCCCTACTCAGGAGCCACGCCCAGACTTGGAGTTCTTGTTCCCGTCCTCAGCTTTTCCTCTTCAGCCCGACGCTGAGGACGAAGCGCATGATCCTCCATCACCGCCCGATTCCATGGCTCTAGGGAGGACTCCATCAAGTCGATCCTCCTCCCCCGACTCACATTCTACACAGGGCTCAAATGGTTCTCATGGGACTTCTTCTATCCAGCGACCAGCGCACTCCACTGCAGTTCGAACTCCAGCACTCGGCTCTACCCAGCAGGAGAATTCTGGCTCTTCTACCCAGCATGAGGACTCGGGCTCTTCCTCGACTACCATGATTCTTGCCTCTCCAACGTCTATGGAACCCCATCAGCCAGACCCCGTTGAAGCAGCTCCCATTCGGCGGTCATTGCGGGCGAATAAAGGGAAACCTCCTGCCCATCTCTCCGCTGACTTCGTGGCCTTCTCCACTCCCTCTATTCCTATCCCAGCCACATACAAGCAGGCGCGTGGACATCCTTGCTAGGATGCAGCCATGCAAGTTGAGACACAAGCTCTTGAAGCTCAAGGTACGTGGGAAGTGGTTCCTCGGCCACGGGATCATCCGGTTTTGGGTTCTAAGTGGGTCTATGCAATCAAGGTACATCCCAATGGATCTATTGAAAGGCATAAGGCAAGGGTGGTGGCACAGGGATTTCGACAAGAATTCGGCATTGACTATGAAGAAACTTTCGCTCCGGTAGCCAAAATGCAAACAGTTCGCACTGTCTTTGCCGTGGCAGCTATGCGGGGTTGGGATTTGCAGCAGCTTGATGTGAAGAATGTGTTTCTGCATGGGGATCTCAAAGAAACGGTCTACGTGGAGTGTCCCCCAAGCTATCTGAACGGCGACAAATCGAAGGTTTGCCTGTTGAAAAGATCTCTCTATGGGTTGAAACAAGCCCCCCGGGCATGGTTTGAGAAATTTCATGCGACTATCATACAAGCTGGTTTTCTGCATAGTGAGAATGATCTGTCTCTCTTTCTTCGCCACACTTCTCGGGGTATCACTGTCCTTCTTATTTATGTTGACAATATGATTATCAGTGGTGATGATCAAGATGGAATTCGTACTCTTACACGGACTCTTCGGGAAGCATTTCAGTTGAAGGACTTGGGCGACGTCTCGTATTTTCTTGGCCTTGAGGTTCACCGTTCTTCAGCAGGATTACTGGTTTGTCAGCAGAAATATATCGTGGATCTTCTCGAGACTGCTCAGCTGGATAAATGTGAGCCCTGTGGTACACCGATGGAACAGAACGTGAAGTATCGCCAGGATGATGGGCAACCCCTTGCCGATGGCTCTCTTTATAGGAGTTTGGTTGGTAGTCTGATATATCTTACTCACACTCGCCCTGACATTTCCTATGTTGTGCAAGTCGTGAGTCCGTTTATGTCAGCTCCGCGGAATTCTCACATGGCGGCCGTCACTCGGATTCTTCGCTATCTACGAGGTACTCAGGATGTTGGTCTATTTTTCCCTGCAACTGGTGATCCTGTTATAGAGGCTTATGCAGATGCCGATTATGCTGGTTGCCTAGACACCCGCCGTTCTACCTCAGGATGGTGTGTCAAGGTTGGCTCATCGTTTATTTCCTGGCGGTGTAAGAAACAGGATCGAGTGTCGAAGTCCTCTACTGAAGCTGAATACCGGTCGATATCTGAGGTTACATCAGAAATAGTTTGGCTTCGTCGGTTATTGGCCGAGCTTTCAGTCGAGTGTGTTTCTCCTATTCGCTTATATGCAGATAACACCAGCGCTATTCGGATTGCTACTAACCCAGTGTTGCATGATCGGACTAAGCACATTGAGGTGCATGTCCATTACATACGGCAGTTAGTGACTGAAGGGCAGGTGGAACTCGCATATATTACTTATGAAGACCAGACAACTGACTTGTTAACTAAAGTTGTCGCAAAAGCTCGTCATTGGTTCCTGGCTTACAAATTGATGTTGCGAAAGCACCATCAATTTGAGGGAGGGTGTTAGAAGTATTAGGAGCCAGCTGTAATTAACCATGTATATTTATGTTAATTAGGTTAATCTTGTCATTCACGTGATAGGGTTAGGTGGCAGCCGGATGTATATAAGGGGCGGCTGCCCTCTTCTGTAACTCAAGAATTCTCGTGAAATATATTGGCTCTGAGAGATTGCTCCTCTCCGTGGATTAGTCTCAACGATATTCGTTGAGGATACCACGTTAAATCTGGTGTTCTTCAAGGTTTGATCTATATTGTTTGACAAAAAAAACTTGATTCGGCCCCGGCACTGTCTTTTTAACATGAGGGTTTCGTTCAGCTGACAGCTGCGTTGATCAATTTGTTTGTTGTGTGTGCATTGTGTTTTCGTGGGATGGGATGGGATGGGATGCAGTGTGCATATCAGAAGAAGCATTGTTATCTTGGCCCATTCTTTCCTGGCTATTGTAATCAAGTTAGCTGAGAAAGTGTGAATGATATTTGGTTCTTAGACTACTTTTTGTTCTGTGATCTGTAATCTCTGTTGCGTTAGTTTGGTCTCTATATTCCACGTACATCAAGTTAACCAACCATAAATAACGACTTCATAAGTTCATATACACAAATGGTACGCAATAAAATTCCCACCTCAACATGCTCAGTACAGATGGCAATGGGTCGGGTTGGATCGGGTTTTGTCAACCCAAACTTAAATTCATAGGTTTATCCATGAAAAAAATCGGGGTAAAACCTAGTGGGTTTGAAAAACTCAAACCCAACCCAACCGCTGGATATCTGCGGGTTCATGGGTACCCACGGGTTTTTGTCGTAAAAAAAATTACAACGGGTTTTTGTCGTAAAAATTTTACAATAACAAGTTCCTATCAAAATTAAAGTCAAATATCAATCTCTCAATACAAATTATCCATATATAAAACACCATTTTAAAAAATTCATGCAAATCACAAATTAACTATACAAATTGTTTAACACTAATCTAGAAAACTCAAGAAAATTGAAGCAAATCGTAAATTATCCATAAATAATATGATTAATTGAAAACTTCTTCCTCCTTGTTAATTAAGTTTCTTCACTCTTCACTCGATAACATCAACTTCATTCTACACAATTAGAAGAAGAAAAAAAGTAGACATGTCTCCACAAAAATAAATAAGATTAGTTGTTCAGAAAATTAAATATATCGAGAAATTAATTATAGGGGTGTGGGTGGGTACCCATGGAGCGGGTTTACCTAAACCCAAACCCAACCCAACCCAGTGAATAGTGAACGGGTTTAAACCAGAATCCGGCCCAAAACCCGTCAACACGGATTTTACCCGCGTTGACCGGGTTGGGTCGGCTGGATACTCATGGGTTCGGGTTTTGTTGCCATCCATGATGCTCAGTGAGACTTGTTACCACATAATCGAGAAAAGTTTAGGGTTCAAGATGAAGGAGAGACGAGGAGATGAATATGATACAAGAAGAAATGCCCCACAGGCGTTCAAGTTCTGGGTTCGGGGCAGAGAATCACCCTTCCTTGAGATTACTCAAAGGATATAGAGAAGTGGCATATTTATGCCATTGTTTCCTAGCTTCCTATGGATTTGTTTCGGTTTTTTTTTTTCTTCTTTTCCAAGTAATGACAATAGAATCTATCTAGGAACCTTCTAAAAGTAACACTTCACTGAAGTCATCCTACAGATTCGAATAAAACAAGCTCAAGAGGAGATAATAACATACCTTTATGCGCTACTCTAGATGATTTGTTTCGCCGTGTTTATACCGAGAAATGGAGTTCTAGTTAGGGCTGGCGGACGGTTTTCCGGTTAGCGGCTAACCGGATGGTTTCAACCGAACCGTCCGGTTTTTGGCTAGCCGAAAAACCGATCCCAATGGCGTCGGTCGGTCGTCGATAGCGAGGGGAGAATTTAAGTTTCAGTAGAGGACTTCGACCGGTTTTTGGCTAGCCGAAAAACCGATCCCAATGGCTAGCCGACCAACCGAGGTTGAAAACCGGCGGTTAGCCGACTAACCGAGCTTTTACCCAGCCTAACCTAAACGACCCGGCCCCTTCTCAAAACGACCCCCTCTCTAGTCCCTCCCCAAACCCTAGACGATTCCCTTCCCGACCCTCTTCTCTTCCGTCATCCTCTCTCTCTTCTCTTCCTTTCACCTCTCAAAATGAAAACCCAGAAGAAGAAGAAAGAAGAAAGAAGAAAAAGATGACCACCGCCGCCCTCCTTCTCCCTCACGACTCACGACCACTGCCGCCTCCACCATCGTCGACGTCGCCGCGCCGCCTCCACCATCGTCGACGTCGCCCCGCTGCCTCCACCCTCGCCGCCCCGCCGCTCGACCTCCGCCTCCACTCGCAGGCAGCAGCAGCTCGACCTCCACCAACCACCAATGCACCGGCCACCCTCGCAAGTCGCGACACGCAGCGCAGCAGTCCCGCCATCTCCCTCCGCCGCGAGTCGTCTCCCGCCGCTTCTCCTGCAGCGCTTTTCTTCACCGGGAAACCAAACTTTGGTGGGTGTGTTTGGTGGAGGAAGGGAGAGAGAAGAAAGTGGTCTGGTGGAAAAGGAAGGAGAGAGGAGAAGATAAGGATTGAAATGAGTTGTTCAAAATTTTGTTCTTTTAATTTTTTTTTTTTTATAAAAGGTAATTTTCCGCTTGGCCGGCTAACCGAGCCTAAAACCGATACCGACCGGTTGGTTGGTCGGCTAACCGTCACCTCTCTCACGGTCGGTGGTCGGTAGGTATAGGGTGTGGCTCGGTTTAACCGATAACTGGGTTTTCGGTTTTCGGTTTACCGAAAATGACCAATTGCCACCCCTAGTTCTAGTGCAGTTAATGCATTGATATAAGCGTTAATGTGAACAGTAGAGGTGGCAATTGGATCGGATTCGTGGATTGGATTGGTGGATCCATGGATCAAATGGATTTGGATCCAATGGATTGATGGATTCATGGATTGGATCAAATGGATTGGTGGATTGATCCATGAATCCAATTGACATCCAAGGTTTGGACCAAAATGTAAATTTTGAAAAGCTTTTGTACTAAAATGTCATAATGAAAAATTTTAGGTACCAAAATGTAATTTTCCAATGATATTTTTCGTATAAAAATATTAATTTAAGGTACCAAAATGTAAAATATACAAAATATAGGTACCAAATCGTAATTTGCCATTTGGATCCATGGATTGATCCATGAATCCACCAATCCAATTGAATTTGGATCAAATGAATTGGATTTAAATGGATTGGATTAGGTGGATAACTTGGTGATCGTTCCGTTTGAAAAAATAATTTTCAAGTAGACCTGACAATCGGGTCGGCTGGGTAATTTCGGGTTGAGAATATTGATTATGAATCGTCAGGGGTCGGATTATGCTGGGTTGGCTGATTCTGGGTCAAATATTGACCCAAGCCATCGAATTTCGGATAAGATTTCGGGTTATGAGCATTCTAAAATTATATCAAACATCTAATTCTCTATAGCTTCTTTGGGCCTAGCTTTTTGTCCCTTTCCCAGATCAGCCTCGGCCTTTCTCTGGGCCTTTCGTCCCATATGGCCCGTTGATTTCCTCTTCGAGCCCTTCTCCCGTCCCGGTCTCCGCTTCCCGGCCAATGTTATAATTGAAACGGCTTGAAAGAAGAATGCAAAGACTAAGACTAACTCCAACCCTTGCTTGCAAATTTGGAGAAAGTGAACATTTTGCATTTTTTCATCTCCAACCCACCTTCAATTTTGCTTCCAAATTTGGAGAATGGAGTGTTGGGGTGGATAGATAGAAGCCTCCATGGAGCAAAGGGGCAAAAATAGCAGCTGGAAGGGGGACCCCGCGTGCAGGCGAGGGCCACCCGCGGAGGCGCGCCTGGGCCGCACGCGCGCGGGAGGAAGCCCTTCCTCCCGCGCGCGTGCGGCCCAGGCGCGCCTCCGCGGGTGGCCCTCGCCTGCACGCGGGGTCCCCTGCTGCTGCTTTATTTTTTTTTTTTCATTTTTTGTTTGCGTTTTAGTTTGTGTGGGTGTGTTTGCGTTTTAGTTTGTGTGGGTATGTTTGCGTTTTAGTTTGTGTGGGTGTGTTTGCGTTTTAGTTTGAAAGAAGTAATATAGTGACAATAATACGGTCACATTGCAACGGACACATTTTAACGGCCATAAAAAATGACTAATTTTGCACAAAAAAAAATTATCTCGGAATTAAAAAAAAATTACATCGAAAATTTTGTTTTCACAAGTAATAACAAACTATAAAAAAATTAAAGTGAATTACAAGAATGATATTGTAAATAAGTATGGATTATGGAAATTAAATCAAAAAAAGATGTGGGAAGCTAAATTTGGAAGCTTTTAGGGTTGGAGCAAAAAGGTGTTTTGGGGAGGCAAATATGCACATTTGAGAGCTTGGGAGGCTAAATATAGCTTTTGGGGTTGGAGTTAGTCTAAGGGGTCGTTTGCTTGTGGGATTTGGGTGATGGATTTGGAACCCAAACCCCAAGCATCATGGAGTTGACACAAATCCTTTGTTTGTTGAGGGACACAAATCCGTGGGGGTCCACGAATTTGGACCCATTTTTTAGATCCAAATTCGTGGACCCCACGGATTTGTAAATCCCACATTTCATTTGGGATTTGACAATAGAAGGAAAAAATGTGAGACAAATCCATGATAAAAAATCAACTAAACAAACAATGTACTCTTCCAAATCCATGATGCAACAAATCCATCATAAATCCAAAGGTTTTTGAAACTCAAAACCTTCATTTTCAAATCCAACAAGCAAACGAGACCTAAAGAAATCCCGCTTTCAAAATCAAAGCAAGTCGCGATTCGCGAACTCTAGTCTCTCCTTCTTGCCAGCTGTCCACTTCTCAATTCTCTTTCTGTTTCCATCCCAGGAACCGTGATGCTGGCGTCATCATCAGATCGAACGGCCACATGGTATTGATGAAGAGAAAATCGAACGGCTCAGCGCATACTCCGTTCCAGCTTATAAAAACACGCTGTAATCGTCGTCGCGAGCTGCGCATAACAAACTGTCCTTGCTCACAGAAACCAAGAACCGCCATGGATACTCTGCTGCTCAAGCTTTCCTTTCACGCATTTTGCTTTCTCTTCCTCACGGCTCCGACCTCCGCCACCGTCGTCGGCGTCACCTACACTTCTCCTCTCACGCCTCCATCTTCCTCCGCCGCCGTGATCGGCGTTTGTCCCATCACCTCCCTTTCATCCTCCTCCGCCTCCTTCATCGGCGTTTCTCCACTCACCTGGCCTCCGTCCTCCTCAATCGAAGGCAATGCTTCCGAGCTTCCTCCTCCACCGCAGCTCTCACATCCCGACGCCATCGCGTACGCTGTATCCGCCCTCGGATTCCGAGCAGTGCGCCTCTCCCATCCAGATCCCGGCATCATCCGAGCCCTAGCCTTCACCAATGTCTCCCTGCTCATCTCAATCGAGAACGAGCTACTGATCCCGCTGGCTTCCAGTCGCTCTGTGGCAGGCCCGGCCCAGGCCCTGTGCTGGTCTGACCCACAGCACAGGGCCTCAAAATATTTGGGGCCTCAAAGCCCATACCTAATACACATATATAAAAAAAAAAAAAAATTGGGAACGAGACGCAGAGGCCTCTATTCTGCTCCGCCTCTTAATCTCCCCTTCCCTTCCCAAAATCATCAATCATTAATCCTTTCCCCAAAAATCTCACCTTCCCCAAAGATACCAACGTCACTAAACCAACGTTTCAATTCATAATCAATGTTTATTGCTTAACATCTCTACTCTCTAATTCCTTCTCCTTAAAAACTGCACAGCCCAGATTCTTCCTCGCATTTTCATTCCTTTACGAAACCAATCACCTCCCAAAACAGCCGATTAGCTGAAAATCAAAATCAATACGACAATCCCTTATTACGCTCGCCTTCCCCTGGTTTCGACTTGGCGTCTTGGCCACTTCAGTCTTTACGCCGTCGTTCGGTAAACGCCAATAGGTAAGAATTCCTCGTCTTTTGTTGATTTTTAGCGTGCTGCCTCTGGAGAGTCTGTTCTCCGACGTCCCACCTTGATACTCTGCTTCTGCTTGAGAATGGCGAGTTTGGAGTCATGGAGTTGGAGAAGGAGAAGCAATGGGGCCGCCGGGCCAGACCAAAATCCGAATGGGCCTGGAGGTTGGAATTTGGAATGAATCCGAATGGGCTTGCACTGTAACCATTAATCAAATTTTTGGTTATTTTTTTGCAGGGTTTTGTTGTAGGCCGACCGGTCATTTGGGCGAGTGAATCTGCCTAATTTGTTTTGGGAAGAGTGTTCCTGTATTCTAACCAAATTTTTGTTTATTCTTTTTTTAGGAATTCTGCTTGGAAATTTGGATTAGTACTATTTGATTTTCCAGTGGTCATTGCCGAGTATAATCATTAATTTTTGGTAACAACTTTAATTATGTCAACTAGAAAATTTGAATCAGGTAGTTCTAACTTCTAAGCGAAAAAAAAGCAGAGGATTGAGTTGTTAACTCATTTTTTGAACTTATCTATTTTTTTTATTTAATAATTTTTATTTTTAATAAATTTTACGGAAAAAAATTTTAGGGCCACATTTTTAATTTTGGAACAGGGCCTCCGAATATTATGGGACGGCCCTGCTCTGTGGCCGACGACTGGCTTCGAGTCCACGTGCTCCCTTTCTACCCGCACTCCACGATCGCCGTAATCTCCGTCGGAGACGACACCGTCCCCATCTTGCAATCGGAATTACTGTTGCCAGCAATCCGTAATGTAGACTTGGCGCTGCGAGATGCCGGGATCAAGAATATCTCCGTCACGGCGACTCTCTCTTTCCTCGACGTCGTCACCGGAGTAATCCCGCCGTCTCTGGCCAACTTCCGAGAGCCGATGGGAGAGCAAGTGATCCGGCCGCTGCTCCAGTTCTTGGAAGATCGCAATTCCATATTCTTGGTGGACCTGTACCCCTACAAAGTCAGCCGGATCTACTCACAGATACCGCTGGGGTTTTCTCTGTTTCATGGGGGAGAACAGAGCTTCTACCGTGATTTTAGAACGGGGATTACATATCACAATATGTTCGATCTAATGGTTGATGCTGTGACTAACTCCTTGAAGGTTTATGGCTATCAAGATATCACTCTGGTGGTTGCCGCAACTGGCTGGCCAAGCTCCGCCGTAGCCGACGACGGCAGCGCCGATCCCGACGCCACTCCCGCCATTGCCCAGGCGTACCTCAGCTCCCTGGCTGCACATCTGAAAGCGAAGCCGGAGAGAAATCAAGCTATCATACCTCGAGGTCCCGCCACAGTTTCGGGCCGACCTTCAAATTGGATGCCGCAGTGGTTGTATAGTATCCTATTGATGCTGGGGATGCCATTTGTGCTGAACTTGGTTGCCGCGGTTCTGATACTTGGGTTCGAAATGAGCATTGGAGTGGGCGAGTGGCTATACGCGGACTCTTCAATTGAGCGATACCGGAGCTAGGGAATTTCGATCGTACTCGGTCTTTACTTTCTCACCGTCGCTGAATTCTATGTCTCCTCCATAGTAGTTTGTATTGAGGGTTAACTACCCCCCGCCCTTCACTCTGCCATATTGTTACTCCAATACCACTCTCCTTCAATTAGAAGCTATCAGAGCGACATATTTGAAATTGGTAGATCCGTATTCTGAACGAGATAATTTGTCACTGCTTTGCCTTCTTCCTTCTGTTAACAACGATTTACTATCATCAGTTTGAAATTATACAACTTTGACTCTCTTCAAGTACGACCACTACAGCTGGTCGATGCTTATTTCCCAGCTCCCGCAATCATGTTTCATTTACATTTTGGAAACTCATGCTAGCTATTAGTACAAGTTACGGGTTACCCGTAGTCGTGGGTATCCGTTATCCGTCACGAGTAATGGGTGCCTGTTAACTCGTATGGACTTGGGACATGAGATGGAGTTTTCTCTCCAATTGTCCACCCCTATCTTCAATTATCTTTTAGTTTGTTGGATAGCGAAAAATGATAATGATGATGATTGGGCTGGTAATATCGATGACCGATCATCCACGACGACTTATCTTATATATCTATTTTAAGCCGTACCCTTGTCAGTTTGGCCTCCAAGAAGCAGATAACCATCGCACGAAGCTCCACAGAAGCAGAGTATGAAGCTATTGCAGCCGCCGCCGTAGAACTTTCCTGGCATACATCTCTTTACATTGAACTTCAACAACCTCATTCTCCTCCACCAGTTCTTCACTGTGACAACTAACAACCTCAATGCCACCTACCTCAGCTCCGATCTTTCACTCACGTATGAAGCATGTCGCTAACGATTACCATTTCGTCCGTGATCGAGTGGAAAAAGGCCAGCTCGATGTTAGTCAAGTTCCTTCCTCAGCTCAACTCGCAGATCTTCTTACAAAATAGTTGTCGAAGACCCATTTTCTCTCCCTGCATTTGAAGATTATTGTCTCCCGGATCCTCCATCTTGCGGAGGCGTATTGAGGGTAGGGGCGGAAATCTTTTTGTATGTTACCGCAAAATGAATAAAAATAATTACAAGAAAATATTTAAAAAGAAATTTTGTATTATTATAACGTCACAAACTATTCATTGAAACGATTAACATGACTTTATAAACTAACTTTTTAACATTAAGTTCAATATAAAAAAAAATTAACTTTACATTTCGTTATTGTATAGCTCATTTGTTTTGATAATTAAGAGAACAATCTTATACGAGTATTTAAATGAAACTAGATAGTACCCCGGCCCGTTGGCCGGCTACCATACGATAACAATAATTAACAAAACTTCAAATTTAAATTGTTTAGAAAATATATAATTAGCATCCATCATAAACTTAATGTTGTCATTGGTGCTTTCTATGCACATTCTTGTTGGAATTAAAAAGATATGACTTATGCAAGGGTATATCAACCAATTATAAACTTAATGACACAATATTATATATATTTCAAAATGACCAATATCAGTACCTCTTTACAATAAAAAAATATCTATCGTCAACTTCACTATCTCCACTATCAACATGCATTTTTTCACAATTTTTGTGAAGCAAATTCAAAAAATAAAACACAATCATATATGAAATATAATTTTCATGGCAAAACAACTTACCTCATCCTAATCACAAATGTTTGTTTACCTCATCCTAATCACAAATGTTGTTGGAGATTATTTTTTGCCATCATTTATAATCTTCAAAACTATTAATTCGGTTATGAAATTTGTGATGTTATGATAAGTTAATCACTAAACTTAATATGAACTTCAACTACATTCTTTTTTTTGGTAAATACTCCATTCCTTCATTTAATAATGCACCTTGAGTGAAATTCAATCATGAATATCAAATTTAGGTTATATGAAGGTAGCTCTAATTTACCTTTTTTTTTAAGTAGCTTTAATAAAAGAGAAAAGTTTTTTCACCGGCAACGCTGACTAATCACCAATAAATGAACATTAACAACTCAAGTACTACTAAACTAATAAAGTATGAATGTTTATGTAATTTGAGGTTTAGAGACATAGAAGAATGAAATGGCTCTGATGAACATAACATCGATAGCTTAGCAAGAATCTTGTTGAATTGAGTAATGGTTCTTTTTCATAAAGTTGTCTTCAAAACACATTTTTCTATACTTGAACTAAAGCTTAGAACTTTAGTAGATCATGCAATTGAAAAATCAAAAGCTATACATGTAAGCTGGTATTGCCACGATGTACATAGATGATATGAATTTATTGAATTTTACGTTTTCATATGTTCTCTTGAACGTTCATTTTGTCTTGTCTACAACACAATAGAACACTAATTATTAGCCAAACATGTCTCAAATTCTATTTTATTAGCCAAATTTATTGAATTGCTAATAATTAGTCAAATGTTATCTTCCAGTTAGCAAGTTTGTTAGTAATATTGATTTGGCAACATGATACTGACTTGGAACTTGGAAGAGACACGTGGATGTCAAAATTCCAAAAAATTTAGTATCTTAACTAAGAAAAGAGTTACACAATTATTAATGATAATGTAAAAATGACTAATATTTGATGCATTGCAAAAATTTAGCTAATTATTAGTAATTTAATAGATTTGGCTAATAATTATTATTTACTCTTAAGACTTTGGTTTATTTAAATTTGTGGTTACTTGCTCCTGGTTGTCGCTTCCATGGAGTGTAATATATGGTTATAATAATAATTACTTAATTAGAATACCCAGCGCTAGCTTGGAAGTTGGACGGAAGAAAACCTGAAAGGAAGGGGATTAGATTTTCAGTACAATTATAATTACTAAGGCTTGGTATTAAATATACTCAAATCACGTAGTAAACCCATTATACTAAAAGTCCAAAAGGCCCTGCCGAGGACTGCGCAGAATCAAGGAAAATTGGAATGAAGGGGTTTCCGAATGAGAACATCCTTATAGTTACTAGATTTGTGTGCCCGTCCGTTGGCCGGATGAATCACATCAATAGTATAAATAATAAGAGTAATTATCCCAATTATTTATTTGGTACAACAAAAGAAAACTAATTATTTAATTATTTAAAATATCTAAAAATAATATGCATAATAAGTTTTACAACATTTTGACATTCATATACAAAAGTCCTTACCAAAAATAAACATCAAAACTCATGCAAGTAACCGATTCCTAAAAAATTTAATATTCAAAACACATTTCAATATTCTCTTTGTTGTTAGAAATTACTTCAAAATTTCCTTTTAGATTTCTTTTTTATTGCTCCGCTATTAAAAGCATCTTCTCCACAGAGCTTCAAATTGAAGAGATTTTATATTAATCATCAATAGTCTCGTCCTTCTTCTGCATTTCATTAACAACTAAATTTTAAGGGGGAAATGTTTGAAACTATGAAACATCTTTTCATGATAGTAGAATTTCACATCATCCAAATCATAAATATTATCAATCATTCGCTTTTTCGCCCCATCATTAAAATTTATATATCTCAATAACGTTTCTATCTCCATCAATGACTTCACTGCCTCTACTATTAGCATACTCTTCCTTCTTCTCCTCCATTTCACTTAATGCAAAAATCCAAACGCAAAATGTTTGGAATGGTTAAAACTCAATTTTCAAGAACTTAAATTTACCCAGTACATGTCATGAACTTTGTAAGAGATTGCTTTTCTTCATCCTTCATTATCTTCAAAGTTGTGTATCCGCTTATAGAGTTCGTGATGTTGTAATAGGTGAGGTTGATATGAAAATTTGACTTCATGCTCTCAAATTGTATGAGATGAGGAGGTGAAAGTTCTCTCATTTTGTCACTATCTTATAATAGTTTCTCAATAAACATTACAAAAAATTCAGTTGCCTCGCGATACCGAATAGTAACATTTCATTAAACAATGTTGTCTACAACTCCCCATAAATCCGGAACCTATAAAATAACAACAATTGAGATACTATTTGGTAAAAAAAAAACTTTATATTTTAGTAGGTACGTTGTTTTCTCTCGAATGGATGAACTTGAAGTTAAAAATAATAGAACAGTAAAGATAGGTTGTTACCTAACTACTATTTTCTTTGATGTTGTTGTACATACTCAACGTAGTCTTCTTCAAAATTTCTTTGAAAATTTAAATTAATATGATTTTCCTAATCCAATTTTTTTAAAATCGGAGTTGAAATGAATGAGATATTAGTCCGCTCAGTGTGCGAGAAATTGAAAAACTCTTACCTATAGCTCTTGAGATTTGTGCCCGCTGTAACTAAAGAAGGTTATGTTGCCAAATTCCATCCATTTGGTTGTGAGCCACATTTCATCTCTCTAAAAGAAACCAATATCTAAAATAAGAATTGAGGAATAAACTATTTATTTATTAGCAATCATTACTAATTATATACATAAAAATTTAAATTATTTATTTATTTTTTATTTGTCAAGGACGGATGGGATAATGGACAATGCAAGAAAGACAACAACAGCACCAAAGTAAAAAACACACATTCAAATTATTCACTTAAACAAAATATATGTATATGTGAAGTATATATAGTACTTCTCCAAATGGCCTAACTCTAATCTAATTTGTAACTATATAATAAAAAGAGATAATGAAAAACCTCAAATCAGTTCATTAACAAAAGTCGAATTTGCGTCAAACACTTATAGGATTAAAATATGAACAAACTAAACCTATATACCCACACGTCTCAACCTTCGCCCAAATATCACACTACCATATTCCTAACAAAAATAATAATATAATAATTGGTTTAATAATAATTTCCTCCTAAAGCTCGTTTTACATTCGTATAATTAAGAAAAATAATTCTATTTGGACTTCTATTAATTAAGAAGACAAAAGTATCCTTCCTAAATTTACTCAGAATGCAGGAAATTTAGAATTAAGCATGTTCTCATGGAGAACCTCTTTATATTAGTGTTAGGATTGTGAGATTGTTGTTGTATATACATATGCATAATTTTAAAGAACTTAGTTAGTAGGAGGTAAAGCTGCTAAAAATATTGCTTCCGTAGAAGTAATTAAAAGAAATTGGTAGGTGAATAAAAGCTGCCAAAAATACTTGTTTCATATAAGTGAGAATCGAACCAAAAAACGAGTAAGAGCAATGCTGCAACCCTTCCGCTGCGCTAGGAGTACATTTTATTAATTTAACGCACACTTTTTTATCCTCTATTTTAGGTTTTGCAACTGCCTTCCTTGCTCATGCGAGCCAGCAATTCACCAGTATAAGTGTACTAGTTTTTTACCCGGCCAGTTGGCCGGAGAAGTTCATTTTATTATTTATATTAGTTAACTTATCTACATGTTTGAAATTTTTTGGATCTTGTATACATTTTTTGCTCTCGCTTCATAAGTGAATATGTGGTATGCCTATATCGAATAATATTTAATAGTTAGCACACTCGCTTGTGATGGTTTTATTCTCTGAACATAAATCATGTCGTAAAGGTTTATCACGTCCCATTTAGGATCGTATATAAAAAAAATTCCACCAAGACGCTCAAATTTATTAACTTATACAACATATATCAATTCATGATTCTCAAGTTTTACGAACTCTCAGCCAATTAATCAGAGTTCAAATTATTTTGAAAAAAGATACTTGATTACTGGATAAATTATTTTTATTCCAACCGAAATTTGACACACATTGTATCCCTTATAATGATTAAATTCTCTAAACCTCACTTATTTTTTATTGTTGATGTTCATGAAGTCTTTGTATAGCAACTTATTACAATTGATAATATTTTAAGTTTGTACTAACCCTCAACCCATGTCTATTGTCTAGATGTTCGTTTAGAATCTGAATCCAAGAATTTATATACACTATCGAAGGTTCTCATCTTAACATGTTCCTTCAATGTATAATTTTTTAACTATTTGAATGTCCATTCACTAAAATTTCTTTATATTTGGTGTTTGTTCTAGAACAAAATTTTCATTACTTATATTAATAATTGGTAAAGTGTGTATACGACAGACAAATATTTTAGGTGCATTCAAAATTATGTATTCCTTGAATAATTAACTTATAATTTTTTAACAAAATATTTTGTAGCAAAATTTAAAAGTTTATACAAACATTGTGGCTTTTCACATGTATTTAAATTATTGGATGTATTGTAGGCACATCTATTGTTCATATCTAAACATATATATATACAGAGAGTTTATTTTACTTTCAACACTAATTAATACCTTTGAACTCATCTCCTTGGCTGGAATATGATATCAATTTTTTATTGCCAAAATTTGGTATGAAATCACAGACTCACAACTATATAGACTTGTTACAATTTTCTTACTAAACTCATATTTATTAAATATTCTTCTTTTGACCCTATAGCTCGGTTTACACTATTGTAACTATAAATGTTTTTTGTTATATATGTGAAGTAAGACATTAATGTTTATTTATTACCTCAATCTTCGAATTTAGATTTTTATTAGCATGAAATGTGATGTTTAACGTACATCGTTAAGAAATATTTCTCTAAATTTCACACATTTCATTTTTCAAGTGATCTCGTGTCTCATCCTAGAATATGAAGTCAAAGTTCATCAACTATTATACTCAAGTCATTTTGGGAACTTCAATTTATAATCTTTAACAATAAATAACTCCAAGTCTGAAAAGAAAATTTCTTAGCATATGATGTAAGACCTCAATAGAGCTTGCTCAATCAACATGACCTAGAGAAAATATTAGTAATATGAAATTATGATACATTATAAGTATTGCACATGCGATTCATATGTTTTCACTTGATCAGAATGAATAAGATGCTTTTTTTAATAAATAACTATTATTTTTTGGTCAAGTTTCTTTCAGACCTTATCGACAAAATATTATTATTTTTGTGTGTTTTTTTAAATTATTCATTAAAATATAAATTATTATTAAGTATTAGTAAAAATGAGCAGAAATTTACATAGTAATCTTTAATCATATATTTTTTGGTTTAAAAAGTGTGATATATATGTCATTCTACGAACAATAGTATACTGTTGCGTACATCCATATAATGCAAAACCAAAATGTGATATATGTCACTCTCCATCATGGTTGTCACGTCAGTCGACATGCCACCGGTTGAACCATTCAACCGGTACCGGTCATAAATCGACATGACACCATCGGTATGACCGGTATGATCGTTTCACGAATTTCTAAGTAAAATATGTAGTTTTAGTGAATTTAAGTCTGAGTACATGTAATTTTATTTGAAAAATTATATTTTATTCAAATATCAATATGAATCGTACGTAAATTGTCTTCAAATATAGTTATATATGATTAAATTCATTTTATATTAATGATTTTTTATATTTCTATATATTTTATTAACAGACATGAAACGACACAAAACGATTGTACCACTGGTAAAACCATTCCACTTGCTAGACCGGTTTGATAACCTTTCTCTCCATATATTATTTATAGATATAATGCAAAAACAAAAACAAAATAATTATTGGATAAAAGAGAATTAAATATTAAATGAAGAGAGAGGGACAACTCCATAAATAGGTCAATAACTATTTTTTTGGTAAAACAATTATCCACCTTGGTAACTTGAGATCTCTCTAAGTGCTTATGTGGTAAAAATTTAGTTTTGAATTGCCATAATATTATGTATAGATAGATAGATAACCTTTTGCATCCTAGGCCTTGGTTAGGCCCAATAAATGATAATGGACCATAATAATTCTCTCTTTTTTTTTATAGTAATGACGAATAATAGATTCAAAAATGGTGTGAGTATGAAAAATAAAAAAATGAGGATTCAAGATGCAACAGAAGATAATTTTTTTTATTGGACAGAAGATACTTTTTCAATTATGAGTTTATGACATAGAGTTTATGATTTTTTTTTTTTTTGCCATAGATATCCCCAAAGGGAACAGCAGATACGAAGTATATAACAATATACGTGACCTTTCCAGGTCAAATCACAAATGAAAAATGAAAAGACATTTGCAGGTCTGACAATATAGGGCTTTCCTGCCACGATATGGGCTGCCCTATGATACCTGAACGACATAGAGTTTATGATTGATTAACATTGTAGATAAGGATTCAGAATCCATAATTGAGCATAGAGCGTTAAAATTAATAAATCTCAATTGCGACCTAAACCAAATACACATTTTCTTAAGAATGCGTTGATTACCATAACTAATAAATCTAACCATGATCAAGTTGTAGAGAATTTTTACTATATTTATGCACAAAAAGGCCCAATTAAGAATACATAACCCAAGCTTTAAAACGATAATATATCTAACTTGATAACAAAAATGGGTTAGAAGGCTTTTCCATCCTTTTTGGAGGTTCCAGTGTCCGACTGATGAACCAGGGCACACGCCTAGCCCTAAGAGACTATATGGTTACAATAACCTATTGAGTCTATTTTCTCTCAACCGTCTACTCTATTTTGTTAAAATGACATCGTAGTTAAGGATTTGAAATTCACAATTGAGTAGTGAGCTTTTTTGTAAAAAAATAATCATCTACACATAATATAATACACCGAAGGGAAAAACGGGAGCCCCATTTCAAATTTCCTGCAACGAGAGTGAAAGTAGGAAGGACATTTTGGTCTTCACAATTACTTTTTTTTATTCATTAAAAAGACACATACTGGGATACGAACCATGACCATTTTAAAGGAAAGCAAAGATCATAACCAATCACACTAAGTACTTTTGTTGTATATTTTTAAATTAAAAACATATAATAGCAGGGAGGAAAAAACCCTTCCCCCATTTCAAATTCTCTGCTCCAGGAGGGTTTGTAGGAAGGGTAGAATAGGGAGTGTCCATTTTTTTCTTTTTCCTCTGTGGAACGGGCCAACTTACCGTACACATGCGAATTTAAACGGGTACAAGAGTGTCACTTTTTTTTCTTTAAGCCCTTTTATTTCTCCGTGGTGATAAAATATATATGAAAAGGCAAAAACAAAATTCGTTTTTATTGCTAAAAATAAAAAATTTAACAATAAACTAATGCATGGTATCTAATGGGCTAACCGCTAACCATAAAATAAAAGAGTTCAATGGGTCTGACCTACACGGGATTTGACCATCAAGTAAAACAAATGAACATCATTGGTTTGTCATTCTAAAACAAGCTATTTTCTCTGTCATAATATATATTATGCTATTATTTTATATCTTAGTGGCTAAAATATAATGTATTTTAAAGTTATTCAATGGTTCAACCTCGACCAACCCAATTAGTCCAATTTTTATCATTTCAAATATATATTATATAATTATTTGATATCATAATGATCAAATTATAGTGTATTTTATAGGGAATCGTTTGGTATTTGTTAGTAAAAAACTAAACAGAACGATCTATTTGGTTATTTTAAACATTAAAACGATCATAAACATTTTCAGTTCCTTTTGAATTTTTATGGTTTTATTCCTGAATAAGTGATGTGCAAATGGCGAATTGCAGTCATCTCTTTTCTTTCACTATTTCTTATTTTCAAATAGAAAGTTTAAAAGTAAAGAATAATTAGAATTTGGCATGGGTCGGTCAAACAGGCTAAATTTCAAGTTTTGGCCCGTTTTGCTCAATCTAATTTATAATCACATGGTTCCCTGATACCCGATAAAAATCTCAATCCAAACCAGTTTGGCAGGTGAGTCCGTGTTTACCACCATTTTCTAAGGATACGACAACGACGGTTCCTATCCCAAATCGTGTTGTTCGTTCTTGATTTCCTTAGATTTTATCATGGCTAACAAAAACCAGAAAGCACAATGACGACAAAATGAAAGTTTTATAAAGCAAATTAATCGACCAACGGGCCGAGTAAAAGCTAGCAACGATTGTGAGATGCTCATTTCCCGAAAACCGACGGGATAGGTGATTTTTTATTCAATTTTCTGGAATTCGGTTTCTATAAAACTTACTCCACCTCATCATATTACCAGAAAAAATATTGTTTCACAAGGTAACATGTACTTGATTTTGGTTCATAAGGCCGATTTTTGATTCATTGCATCATTCATGTCTCTTTCCATCTAAAATTCACTATTTTTATCACGTGTTTCCCAAAAAAAACTATACAACAATAAGCTATACACCCCATTACATTATCAAATTTCCTACCTCACCTTCCTCCGGCCAACTGGCCGGGGGCCACACTAGTATATATTGATTGGAAAAGAAGATCATTACATCCTGGACCAAAGTCAGGCCACAAAATCAAACGAGCGACACGGGGTCGGGTACAAGAAAAGGGTCTTACGAGCCACTAAATGGGCTACTCTATTACTACGCCGACCAACAAATCGCACTGAAAACCCTATATGCTCAGACAGGTAGCTCAAAACTTCACGGAAAATGGCCCCAGCACGACTATCACTGTTCTGAGCTTGGTTAAGTCTATCAATAACGACCTTAGCATCACCTTCGAACCGAACCACCGATAACCCCTCTGAACGCACCAAAGGACCGCATCCCGGAGGGCCAAAATCTCCACCAGCATAGGGTCATCCAGTCCGGTGAAGTGAACAGCCGAAATCACCCCATCCGGAGCCAGAAGAACCCAACCCCCAGCCGCATGAGATCCGTGGCGTGTTGCCCCATCCCATATGCAGACCACTGCACCAGGGGGAGACGATGGTTCCTCACTACCACCAGCTAGCATACCACGAACATTCTTATCCTTAGGTAAAGTAAGTCACTCGTGCAACTATTGTTGGTACTCCCTCATTAGAGCGGGATCCCAAACTGTTTGCCCTAAAAAACAACCTAGTTACGGGATTTCCAAATCCGCCACAACACAGCAACAAATGCCATGACTTGATGCGGATTCTGGATAAGAGAAAACACCTTCTTAAGGAACAAGGGGAAAGAATGACGAGGGAGACTCTGCCAAGATGCTCCAGGCTCGCATAGTCCCACAAGGCTCGGGCCACAGGGCACTCCAGAAAGAGGTGTTTTATAGTTTCAGACTCTCCCCAGCAGACCGGGCACCTAAGATGGACCAGCACCTCCTTAGAAATGAGAGCTTCCGTCGTGGGGAGGAAATAGTGCAGGATTTTCCAAAGAAAAACCTTCAATTTGGGAGGGATCGAGGAATTCCACAAGCGGATCCAGCTCCTCCTGTCCATCAGACTAACGTGGGATTCCACTTGCCTTGCTGCCTATCCACCAAAACTGCCAAGTGATAGGCCGATTTGATCAAGAAAATCCCATCACAAGTACCATGCCAGATGATGAGCTTATCCTCCACATCCCTTCGCGGGAGCGGGATAGTCCTAATAGCACGGCAGGTTTCCGGATCAAACCATTGGGCCAGTTTCTCATCAGACCAACGTCCCTCCCTGGGGACTAACAACTCTGCCACCTTAATACCACCCTCATGCGACAATATTTGAGGATTATAAGCAGGGATAACCGGGTGTATGCATGGTATCCACCTGGAGCTCAATGCCAACACCGTGTGACCATTCCCAATCTGCCAACAGAGCCCCCGTGCCAACAATTGTCGCCCATATAAGATACTCTGCCAGCCCCCAGACGGCCAAGAGCGAGCCGTAGCAGTGAGGAAAGTACCATGAGAAAAGTATTTCCCTTTATAAACCTGCGGAAGGAGGGACTGGGGATCATTCAGGATTCTCCATCCAATCTTGGCCAGGAGAGCCTGATTGAAATGCTCAAACCGGTGAAAGCCCATGCCCCTCTCGTGCTTACTACGACACATTTTCCTCCAAGACATCCACCTAATACGAGAATGGCCATCCTCAACCCCCCACCAGATCGGGCCACCAGTCGATCTAGGAGCCTACACAATGTGAGAGGGAGTTTAAAATAAGACATAACTTGTAGTGGCAAGGCCGAGGCAACGGATTTTATCACGTTTCCTTTGCCACCCATGAAAGCGTCTTTTGGGCCCACCCTTGGAGTCGTGCTGCTAAACGTTCCTCCACATATCAGAAAGTGGTCATCTTAGACTGAGCAATGAGCGTGGGCAACCCCAAGTACTTATCCTGGACTCCCACAGCACCTACTCCCAGAATCTGAGCCACAAATTCCTGGTCCGGTGGTAAGATGTTCTTACTAAAACAAACCGATGACTTAGCCAGGTTTACTCGTTGCCCACTTAGTTCCTCATATTCGTTCAAGACTTCGAGCAAATTCTCACATTGTTGTAGCGAGCTGCGGAGAAACAGATATGAATCATCCGCAAAGAATAAGTGAGAAATCCTGGGAGCTCAGGGGCAACTTTAACTCCTTCCAATTTACCCTCTGAAATTGCTTTCCGGAGAAGGCCGCAAACCCCTCTGTGCATAACACAAACAAGAGGGGGGAAAGGGGATCACCCTATTGGAGGCCGCGGGTGGAGCGAAAGAAACCATGAGGAGTCCCATTCATCAAAATCGAGAAAGATGATGATTGGAGACATTCCCAAATCCAACTGATCCAGGTCGGATAGAATCCAAGTTTAGCTAGAACCGCAAAGAGGAAAGGCCATTCGACTCTATCATAGGTCTTTTCCATGTCAACCTTTAGAGCCATATAGCCTTTCTTTCCACGGTTCTTAATTTTCAGATAATGCATTAGCTCATGCCCAAGAAGTACATTCTCCACTATTTGTCTAGTGAGTGTTACAATCAAGAATTGATTGTGACTAAGAGCCTAAAACAAGTATACGGTTTTATTAAGAATATGTTAATAATCATAATTGATAAATCATTATAAACCATGCTCAAGTTGTAACGATATATTAAACGTAATTTATCAAAAACAAAATTTAAATATTCCGGCCAAAAGACCGGGTCCAAGCTAGTATTATTACTCCAACAACACTCTCCTTCAATCTCTCTCACGTCTCCCTTAATCTCTCTTATTTGGTTACATCCCTTGTATAATAATGTAATGACTAATGATGCTCTAATAACAAACGAGCTTTTTCCCAACGTCTTCAATTATCCTTAGTTTGTTAGATAGCGAAAAATGATATAATGACTATTGGCTCTATTCAATAGTATTCATGTAGCAAATTCTCAAATTCACGTGCATCTACCAAGATTGGCTCTATTCATGCAACAAACACTCATAATCTTCTTGCTAACTTCCTCTTGATATGTCTTGAAGTAGATTGTCTAGATACGACTGTAAGTCACATATGTCTGTGGTAAGCTAGAGATGTTGAAACAAGGAGATCGATGTTTGGCTATGTATTCACTCTTGGGAGTTCTGTGGTGAGCTGGAAAGCAACTCTGCATTCAACTGTGACATTGTCTACTACTGAAGCAGAGTATATGGCGTTGACGGAAGCTGCTAAGGAGGGAATATGGTTGAATGGGCTGCTTGGTGCTATGGGTCTACATCATGATCAGGCAGTGGTGTATTGTGATAGTTTGAGTGCAATATGTTTGGTCAAGGATCAAGTCCACCATGAGAGAACTAAGCACATCGACGTGAGGTATCATTTCTTGACAACAGAGAAGAGGATCAAGGTGAAAAAGATTGGCACCGCAAACAATCCTGCTGACTTGTTCACAAAGTCGGTTCCACATGGCAAGTTCTAACACTACTTGGACTTGCTGAATGTTCTAAATGAGTGAATCCGCCCTAAGGGGCATTGATGGCAAGAGGGAGAGAAGGATTAGAGTACATGAGAGATTATAGAAGCGACGAGAGGCTTCAAGTCAAGATGGAGATTTGTAGATATGACTTGAAGCAGACTGTCTGTCGTGCTCGTTCTTTTTTTCGATATATTAGTATACTGATGTTTATCAATTATTTTGCCTTCTTCCTTTACCTAATATCAATTCGCGATTCAATGAATGGTCTAGTTATTTTATCAATAATGTGTATTCAGAGTCTTCGGTAAATTTTAGTATTTATATTATTGTGAGCTTATTTCTTAATCGTATGTTATTTTTCCTATAAACGATGTTATAACTCCCAAAGGAACTCCTAAAAAACATACCAATCAGATTAATAAAGTGATTGAAGTATCGTGCATAGGTATGAAATGATTGTAAGTCATAGATGTCTGTGGTAAGATAGAGATGTTGAAACGTGGAGATCGATGTTTGACTATGTATTCATTCTTGGGAGTTCTATGGTGAGCTGGAAAGCAACTCTGCATTCAACCGTGACATTGCCTACTACTGAAGCAGAGTATATGGCGTTGACGGAAGCTGCTAAGGAGGGAATATGGTTGAATGGGATGGTTGGTGATATGGGTCTACACATGATCAGACAGTGGTGTATTGTGATAGTTTGAGTGCAATATGGTTGGTGAGGTATCAAACTATAATGCACAAGATTAACATAAGGTGTTAGAAATCTCATTAGAGGAGTAAAAATAATACTTAGTGGGAGAAGAGGTGAAACACATTCAGAATATTAGTCTGAGCGATATGAATATTAGTCTGGGAGATATTAATATTAGTTTGCTTTGTTTTACAGAAGTCGAAGAAGTATTTAGAAGTGCCTAAGCAGTATTCAAAAGCTTCCAAACAAGATTTCACACAAATGAACACATATTTATAGGTGTCGAACAAGCACTCAAAGGCGTCGAAGAAGTATTCAAAGCCAACAGAGATGTATTCAAAACGGTGTAAGGTTTTCAAAAATCGGTTTATGAAATACAATTGGCCTTATTGTCTTTGTTTAAATAAAATTCGACATTACATACAAAATACAAAAACATTGTACTTAAATGAGTCAACATTCCTCCACCAATTCCTCACGATGCTATTTTAATACATTTTGATGGTGCAATAGATATTTTCTAGGGGAGGGGATGTTGGTTTGTTGGATTTTTTCACTCTCTCTATTGCTTTTGCTTTTGGTAGATTTTATAAAGCTATGTTGGATTCGTTTATCATTGAACTCCTGGCCTTAAGGGAGGCAATTAGGTGGTGCTTAGCTCACTCAATTTCTAATGTTCTTTTTTGCGGTGATGCTCAGGTTCTAATTCGAAAGCTCAATGCGAATGATACATCACATGCTACAGGTGGCACCCTCCTAGAAGAGGTCCAGGTTCTTAGCACATCCCTCCAACGTACATCATTTCACTTCGCTCCGCGTAGATATAATAGAGATGCCCATCTTGTGGCCAAACGGGCTCTGTCATCGGTCGGTTACTTGTTGACTACCACCCTTATCTTCTTTCTGTTCTGTGATTGAGAACTGACAAAGCTATGCTTTTAATATGTTTGTTTTATGACTCTAGCATTGTTCATTCTTGAGTGCTACTTCTTGTTTATTCATTTCTTTTGCTTGGTGACCTTTACCATCAACCCATTATTAAAATTTTATGAAGAGTAGAAACTAGATACAGAATCCTGTGATTGGAGATATGCTTGTTGGGTTTCGTTGACTACTTCGTTTCATTGTGCTCGAGTTGTTTATACTATTGCAGGCTATTGCTTAGTTTGATTCTCTCTTTTCTTATCTCCCCTCTCATTATTTCTTACTGGTAGTGGTGGTAAGAGCTCTTCTGGTCTAATTTTAATTATTTAACCTTTACTTTTTTTGTTTTTTTATTTCACGTATTTGCAAGAAGTGGTATTGCTTTGATTTGAGGCGCTCTTTGCCATGTTGATCTATTTGGATTCTTAGTTTGCTCTATTAGGGGCAAGTTCGTTTGCTCATTTTGCAGGTGGCAATTCAGCGCTGGCTATCAAGGATTGGATTTCTTCTGGCTGCTATCTCAACTTGGCTAGGTCTAGTTGGGATGTCGTTTGGTGCTTCGTGTTGCCGCTTTGTTTATTTTGCAAGGGACTTTTTCTGCAAGAACTGCAAGGATTTGCTTCTCTGCTTCAATTTCAGCATGGTTAATTCTATGATTTTCACCTTTACAGGGTAGAAGTCATGGATATTGCCCATGCCGTATAGGTATAAAGAGCTGCCCATTGCATGGCGATAAAGGCTCTCTTATCGATGGTTCGGCTAATTGTCGAGCGTCTTCCCTTTCTCTTATATGTATTATATTATGGTTGCCTGAAAAGGCTTCCAATTCATATCTAGTTGTTCTCTTTTAGGAACATCTTTGACAAAAAAAAAAAAAAGAGTCAACATTCAAACGTTTATAATTAAATCCAACAAATAGCATACACATTCATATTTGAATACAATATGACATAACAAACAAAATGACAAATTCTCATATTTAAATAAAATACGACATTATAAGTTGCATACTCAAAGTTAGGGCTGAAAATTTCCCTGACCCGTCCCTGAAGGGACAAGATGTATAACTGACTCGTCCCGTCTCTGTCTCCTTCTTGATCCTGTCTGACCCTCAAGGGATGGGACGGGTCAGGTCAGTGGGTCGACCCTAATCTACACACTACTTTGTTTACGAATTACGTTTTGGTACCCAAAATTATTTTTTCTTACAATTTAGTACCTAAAAATTATTTTTTTACAAACAAGTCCTAAAATTTTAATGATGAAATTACATTTTGGTACCCAAAATAATTTATTTTTGCAATTTAGTACGTAAACTTTTCTAAGTTTTACAAAAAGGTCCAATATGGTATGAGATATTTGTTGTTGCTAAGGGTCACAGGATCAAAAGGTGACCCGTCACTAAGTTGACCCGACCCGTCCCGACCCTTATAGAATCAAAAGCTGTCCCGTCCCTAAACTAACCCTACAAACAAATGGGTCGGTGGATTTTTAGGATCACACTTACACCCCACTCAAAGTCCATGAATGATACTGAAATTCATCACAAAATCCATCAATCAGATGACCTCTTCAATTACCGCGGCCAAGAGGTGGTACCCTGATCTAGTTGAGTTAAAATAAAAGTGTTTCGTTGGCGAAACTCGTGTGTTAACTGCGCACGGTTTTCAAGAAAAACACAAAACACACGTCAATCACAACCGTCAAATATCCGCCGCCGAATGTCGGCGCCGTTGATTTGATCGACTAAAGAAGAAACCAAGACGATCGTCAAATGGCCGCCGCCGGTGTCGGCGTCGTTGATTTGATCGATACACCTTTGACTTCTAATCAAACAACTGTTATTCGGTTCAACACCTCTCCAAACTACGTTCGAACGAGTGTGTTCGACGAATAAACAGAAAATTGAACCAGGAGTGTTCTAAGTTACGTTACCTCTACTCCTATGGAGGTTCCTCTGGAGAGCTCCGCGACTACGACTACAAGCTACGATCTACAACTCTGCAAAGGAGTTCTTTGACAGAGCGGTTCTACGAAACTAGAGAGAAAAAAGATAATTCTGCAATGGTGCAATTGTGATTTGATTTTTGCCGTCTCGAGCTTCTCTCTCTTCCCAATCTTTATACTTTGCACTTCTCCTCGTCGTAGTAACTGCCTTGGCGCCTTTGTCTCCCACGTCTTCATTCCTGTCAACCGTGCAGGTAACTTCCTCCTTGTTGCGTGATAATCACGTGCCCTCGAAACCGCTCTTGCTTTGCAGAAACTTGGCGCAACGACTTACAACCTTGTCCATGTAACGATGACGTTTCACCAATACCACGACATCGCCTTTCACCAACCGCTGCCGTTTTATAATCCAACTCAACTGCCCCGACCCGGTTTAACCAACGACATTGTTAGTCCATCAAACAACGTCGTTCTCTAGTCTTGCGCCGTCGTTGGGCTTGGCGGGCCACCTTTGGCCGAGCTCTTAACCACTGCGATATCGTTTTAATCAAACGATATCGTTTATGATACCGCGATGTCGTTGATACCTCCTGCGGCGTCGTTTAATCTTTCCGCGGCATCGCTTTTCACTAATCGATGCCGACCAAACAATGTCGTTTTTCATTCCGCGACATTGTTCTCTACCAAACGGTACCGTTTTTCTTGTCTTGCGGTGTCGTTGAGCTTGCCGGGCCACTCGCCAAAATCCAAACCATCGTGGTATGGTTTTTAACTAAACGACATCGCTTAGTAATACTGCGGCGTTGTCGATGCCTTAAACGGTGTCGTTTTTAGCTAAACAACACTGCTTGATTATACACGCGACATCGTTTTCAAATCCGCGGTGTCGTTTCTTTCCTCTTGCGGCATCGTTTTCAACAAAACGACACCGTCCTAAACAGCCATTAAAATATTAATTAATTAATCCGTCCATCACTAGCTATGGCCAACGACATCACTAACGTCACAACAACTCCGTTTGTTTTTCCCTTTTGCGACATTGTTTTTTATTTAAACACTGTCGTTTGCTAATCCGCGGTACCGTTGAGCTTACTCGCGGTACCGTTTTGAACTAAACGACACCGCCGATATAGCCAAAATATTAATCCATGGAACCGCCGCAGTCGGCGCTCGCATTGGGCCGGGTGAATTTTGGTCACTTGCCGGATATGATTTTTAATTAATCGGTACCGCTTACCAGGCTCTCGCGGCACCGTTTTTAAATCCGCGGTACCGTTTTAACTCTCCGCAGTGCCGCTTGTCTCCATGCGGTACCGATTTTCCCCTTCCAACAAGGAATAAAAATATTAATTAATTATAAACAAAACTCCTTCCCCAACACCTACACTAGAACGCGCGGCCCCTCTCCAGTTCCGCGGTACCGCTGAGCTTCCTCGCGGCACCGGTTTTCTGTTTCGCGGTACCGTTTTAACTCTCCGCGGTGCCGCTTGTCTCCATGCGGTACCGCTTCTCCCCTTCCCACAAGGAATAACAATAATAATAATAATAATAAACTCCCTTTCCAACACCAATACCAAAACGCGCGTTCTTATTTTCCGGCGGTGTCGTTTTCTGTGTCGCGGTACCGCTGAGCTTCCTTGCGGTACCGATTTTCTTTTTCGCGGTATCGTTTTAACTCTCCGCGACACCGCTCGATTCCAAACGACACCGTTTTTTTACCCGCGGTATCAAATTAAATGCCGAGACTAATTAATGCGGCATTTAATTCCGACCAAATTAATTTTAGGTGTCAACAAATGCCCCCCACAATTTGGTTTATAAGAATTTATGAACCAAGTTGTTGACATAATCTAAATCACCTAAAATAGTAATCAAATTAACCAGGAAAGGACCAAAGCAGCAAAAATCTTACTTGGCCAACTTCTTAGCAGACTTGTACTCACCCTGCAAACGACGTGTTTTCTCCTTGCTTTTGGACCAATGCCGTACCGAAGCATTATTCAACCCCAAACAATATTGTTCGGAAAAGAAAGAATAACACAACACTTTTGAAACAGCTTTGCAACGCTGTTTGGCCTACATCGATCGCTCTTGCTATTATTATTTTTAATTATTGAGAAAGACACACAACCGGCCAACATTGCAACCTTGCGTTTTCCTCTCTTGCCCGCAACATTGCAGCAAAAATAAATAAATAATGACAAGGACCAATTTTGGTCCATGCCAAGGAACGTTGTTTTGCATTTTTTTTAATATATATCAGGGCTGTTTGGAAATAGCGGCAGCGCTGGTGAACCGATTTTTTTTTTTACCAGGGCTGTTAGCGGCCCTCTTGTTATTTATTAATTTGTTTTTTTTTATCATGGCTGCTAGCAACGGAGGCAGCGCTGAGCGCCCTCTTTTGTTTTTTTTTTTTTAAATAATCAGGGCTGCTAGCTGCAGCGCTGGGACTGGGAGACCTTCTCTTTCTTTTTCTTTTTTTTTTTTATTATCAGGGCTGTTAGGCCGCCTGCTGTTTATTTATTATTTTTTTTTCTCCCCGCCAGAGCTGTTTGGCCACAACGGCCGCAATATGATACAATTTTTTTTTCCATCATCAGCGCTGCATCTATTAGAATTTTTTTTCTTCAGGGCTGCTTTGGCCGAATTACTTTTTATTACGATTTTTTTTTCGGCCGCATCAATTGTCGCTTCTTTTTCCATCACAAACCCGCAATGTTGTTTGAGCACCGTGATCCCAACAACACAACACCGCAACACAGCTTTGGCCAAAACGGCCATATATATCTTTCCATTTTTTTTTTTAATCTTTTCTCGGGACCATGCCATGTTACGGCCATAAACCTCCCATTGCCGTAGAACTACTCTACGAGAATAACTATAATAATCCTCTTTCACCAATATTGTTTTTTCAACACTGTTGTCCATTGGTTTTCGGCCATGAGCAATGCGTACTCCTTTCTCCGCACTAACCTCTACAACTTCAACGGGCACAATAGTAGTTAAACGGCACTGTTGTACCGGTTTTAATCTCGTGAATTAAATCCCAACGGATCTGTTTGGTTTTATTGGTCCATCGAGAACTCACCATTTTAGCTCGGAGAAGAAACATGATTTGGTATTACACCACACCGGCTGGGACTAAGTTGACCCTACCGCTGGCCTTAAAGGCATTAAATGTTTTTTTTTTAGCAACAGAGTTGGCGAATTGGTGTATTTGTTGCATACTTCGCCAATCGCCTACTATTCAACCACGTTGTGCAAGCTTGGTGGCCGACCAGGCCACTTTTAGCACATGGTTGATCGTCATTATTCAGATTAATGACCAGCTGCGTCCCATAGGGACGGCACATATGGCTTTAAATATTTGCCATTTATCAAACGCTCATGCATCACTCCATCTAAGTCTTTTAGCAGGTACGCTCCATTAGGACGCACAGAATGTACCACAAATGGTCCACGCCAATTTGGGAAACATTTTCCAAACTTGGGATCTTTTTCCCCAATCGGCAAGTGAGCTTTCCAAACCAGTTCGCCCTCCTCGAATGATTTGTGTCGGACCTTCTTGTTATAAGCTCTTGCCACTCTTGCTTTCTGTACTTGAACATTATCAAGGGCGCGGAGTTGAAGTTCATCAAGATCGCAGAGCTCGAGCATCATCGTTTCATGATACTCCTGAGGTGTTAACTCGTGCTGCTTCATATACCGGAGTGAGTTGACAGTCACTTCAACGGGAAGGAATGCTTCATGCCCATAAGTTAGCGAGAATGGACTCACTCTCGTACTGCTCCGCGGGGACGTCCTGTATGCCCACAACGCCTCTGATAATATTTCATGCCAACGTCGCGGATTATCCTCGATCATCTTCGTCAAAATATTTTTCACGACTTTGTTGGATGCTTCCGCTTGCCCATTAGCTTGTGCATAATACGGCGTGGAATGGATAATTTTTATCCCCCGCTCCGCCGTGAACTCCATAACTTGCCCCCCAGTAAACACAGTTCCTTGGTTCGCCGTTATCGTTGCTGGCAAACCAAATTGGTGGATAATGTGTTCTTGTATGAAAGAAATCACTTCCTCTTGGTTCGCCACCTTTAACGGTTTGGCCTCCACCCACTTAGTGAAGTAGTCAGTGGCCAAAATTATGAAAACATGTTTCTTTGACGATGGGGGATAAATCATACCGATCAAATCCATGGCCCAACCATAAAACGACCTCAGTTTGATTATGGACTTCAGGTCAACCGCCGGCGCTCTTTGAACAGGACCGTGACGTTGACAAGCTTCGCAACCTTTGGCATATGCGGCACAATCTGGCCCGATGGTGGGCCAGTAGAATCCGTAGCGATGTAGAATCCATCGCATGGAAGGACCGGCTTGGTGAGCTCCGCATATCCCTTCATGCACCTCTGCCATGGCTTGCAATGCCTCCTTGCCCCCCAAGCATTTCAACAATAACCCATCAGGTCTGCGTTTATACAAGGTCCCATCTAAAACTACGTAGCTCCTTGCTCTAAACTTGATGGCCTGGTCAACAACCTTGTTCGGATCTTGCAAGTAAGACAACAGTGGTGCACACCAGTCCTCGGCGTCTTTCTCTATTACGCACACTTGCTCAACTTTCAATCGCTCCCGCAAGGGCTTAAGTGTTTGCACCACTATTTGCTCTACTGCATTGCTTCTCGCAAACTCTTTAAATCCTGAAGCCATTTGTGCAAGATAGTTGGCTTCGCAATTGTCCATTCGAGGAACAAAGTTGATTGCCATACTGTCGAAGTGGGAAGTCAACGACAATACATGGTCCATATATGTTTCTAGAACGCTATTGATACAGCGAAAATCTCCGCGGACCTGATGAACCACCAACTGTGAATCTCCCTTAACATCCACATAGCGGGCTCCAAGCTCAATGAGCATTTCCAGCCCGACTACCAAAGCTTCATATTCAGCTTGGTTGTTGGTGTAAGGAAAATCCAACGAGAATGCAAAATGCATGGCCCGGCCTGATGGTGCTTTCAACATCACGCCAGCACCGGCCCCGCCACGAGTTTTTGATCCGTCAAAATACAGGATCCATGGCGTTATACCAACCTCGCAAACTTCTACGGGATCGATTGGTACCTCAATGCAGGGATGATCTGCCAAGAAGTCCGCCAACGCTTGCCCTTTTATGGCTCGTTGAGGTACATACTCTAAATTAAATTCAGACAGAGCCAAGGTCCACTTGCCAATTCGGCCATGAATAATTGGCCGAGATAGCATGTATTTAATCAAGTCTGTTTGGCAAATGAGTTGTACCTGGACAGGGACCAGGTAATAGCGTAGCTTTGTACAAGAAAAGTACAACGCTAAACATAACTTCTCTATGGGGGAATACTTTCTCTCGCCCTCGTTCAGAAGCCTACTTAGATAATAAATGGCTTCTTCATTGCCAGCTTCGTTGTCTTGCGCCAACAAACATGCCACAGAAGTGTCCATGGCCGACAAGTACAACTTCAGCGGCACCCCTGCTTTGGGAGAATTCATCACCGGCGGAGTCGCCAGGTATCTCTTGATATCATCAAATGCTCGTTGATGTTCTTCCCTCCATACAAACCTGTCTTCCTTCTTCAACTTCAGCAGTGAGGAAAACACTTGGGTCCGGCCGGCACAATTCGAGATAAATCTTCGAATGTAATTTACCTGGCCGAGGAAACGTTGCAACTCTTTCTTACTGGATGGTGGTGCGGCATTGATGATGGCTTTTGTTTTGTTGCCATCTACCTCAATTCCGCGTTGGTTTACCAGAAAACCAAGAAAATTTCCTGCACTCACACCAAATGCACATTTGAGCGGATTTAATTTCAACTTATGAACACGCATACGCAGAAATGCTTTGCGCAAATGAGCAAGGTGGTGGTTGGTCACCTTGATTTGACGACTATGTCGTCCACGTACACTTCGACAAGCTCGCCAATCAGGTCATGAAATATTGCATTCATGGCTCGTTGGTAAGTTGCCCCGGCGTTGGCCAATCCAAATGGCATCATGATCCACTCGAAACAGGCAATGGATCCCGGACACCGAAACGCCGTTTTGTGTACATCTTCCTCGGCTATGTATATCTGGTTATAGCCCGAGTAACAATCCATAAAAGAAAACCTGACATGCCTGGTTACGGCATCGATTAACATGTCAGCCACCGGCATGGGATACAAATCTTTCGGTGTAGCATTGTTCAAATTTCTGAAATCCACACAAACACGTATTTTGCCATTTTTCTTTCTAACAGGCACAATATTCGACAACCATAACACATATCTAGCAGTCCTGATAAACTTAGCCTTCATTAAATGTTCAATTTCCTTTTTCACTTCAGGCAAGATATCATGCGAAAAACGCCTAGGTGGTTGTCTATGTGGCTTATACCCTTCTTTAATTGGGAGTCTATGTTCAACTAACTTCCTATCGAGACCAGGCATTTCATGATAATCTCATGCAAAGCAATCTTTAAACTCTTTAAGGAATTCAATTAATTCGTACCTGTCAGACTCTGGCAAACCGGCACTGATGAAGGTTGGGCGTGGATCCTCCTCCGTGCCGAGGTTGATCTCCTCTAAAATGTCACACGCAGCAAGGTTGCTTTTCTTCTCCACTTCGTCACTCACACCCTCGCCGTTAGTCGGCAAGTCATCATCGTTGGGAACACAGTCGGCCATCAAGACAGGCTCTATACATGCCAGCCTCTGTTCACACTGATAGACGGCCAACTTCTCCCGCAAGGCCGTGATTTCGGCCTCCACCCCCCTCTCTCGAGGTGGTTTACTCATCATCGACTTGTTTATCAGATTTCAGTGGACCATCCAATGTGATCATCGATGGTCTCACGATTTCGGACAATGGATCCAAGCACGCCTTACTCAACACCTGTGCACTTGACACTATGACGTTGGTCGTTCCTCCATCCCCGCTCCTGATTTCGAGTGGTCCAAAATCTCCATGGTACAAATAAGCTTTAGCAACGTTGGCCCCAACGGCAAACGGCTTTGTGTCAGCCTTTACCACCTCAACAACACCGTCTTCATTCCAAAACATCAAACACTGATGTAGTGATGAAGGAACACACTTGTTGGCGTGGATCCAATCCCGGCCAAGTAGTGCGTTGTAGCTTATCATTCCATCCACCACGAAGAAAGCACTCATCCGCTTCTGTGATCCAACTCCCACGACCACTGGGAGGATTCCCCTAGCAGAAGTGGATCCGCCATTGAAACTTGTCACAAACACTTCCGTTGGGATCAAGTCATTAGTGTTCTTGCCCAACTTCTTCAGCATCCTTGTTGGCATCACGTTTACTCCGGCGCCATTGTCAACTAAGACTCTCGACATTGGTACGTCGTCAAGTGTGGCTTTGATGTAGAGAGGCCTCAAATGACGCATCATCTTCGGCTCGGGCTCGTTGAAAACAACGACCCTGTTCAATTCTTCACGCATGGCTCCTTTGTCCACGGCTTTCCCTTTCGCTTCTGCAGCCTGGATAGATTTCTCCAGCTTGTCGAAGTCTGATTCCCATGTGATGTTCTCCACCGGCACACTTGTTGACTCTTTCGGGCCTTGGTATAACACGTAAAAAGGATATCTTCCCTCATCTTCGCCCAGTAGCCCGACAGCTTTGTGGCCTGCTTCGTACAGCTCTTTCAGGATTCGCTGCGAACTCTTATTTTGCTTGGCTGACTCCACTGCCAAGTCAATTCGACCATTCGTGCGAGCCATCATTGCACTCCACGGCTCAGCCTCGATTGGCAGATCCGCAGACTCGCCAACCAGCTCTGCCGCCGTTGGCTCCTCATTTTCTTCCTCTAAAGTCAGTTGAGCAAAACCGCTCACCAGCTCAGCAACGTTGACCTCTTGAGCAGCCTCGTCCAACTCCTCAACCTACATCACGACCTCGCCATCTTCTCCCTGATTTTCCAAATCAATGTGGAAAATCAAAGGCAAGATGTAGTTGTTCACCACCACCGGTGGCAGACTTCCAAACTGGATCGTCATGGGTGCACCTTGGTTGTCATCATCGTCATCCTTGTTCTTCCGATCGAATTTCGACTTCGGTTCCTCCAATTCCAGCATCTCCTCTTCGATGAGGGAGTCATCCAACTCAGCATCGTACTCAGCCTCCCCCGGGACTCCCTGCTCGTTCCCGTCCAGGTTGTCCTCGACAACTTTTCCAGCACCTGCCACAGTCACTCTCAGACCCGTGGCAGAGTTGTCTACGTTCACATTTGCTTGCAAGTTTGCAATCCTCCTTCCTTGAGCATTCTTGCGGAGGTACCTTCGATACTGCGTCCTTGTCATCGCGTCAACCGCGATGGGCTGCTGACGACGGACGTCGTAGGTGTGCCAACCTCCCTGTGGCACATTTGGCATCCTGAAGGTTCTCCTAATAGGTAGGGGAGCTCTCACCGGTTGGGCAATTCCAAAAGGTATACTTTTGAAAGGTGGGGCACTTTGAGCAACCCACTGCCTACGCTGCCCTCTTCCCCACACAGGTGCACGTACTCCTTCGATGCTGCGTTCATATGAGGGATACCTCGGTTTGAACTGTCGTGGTCCCAATCTCTGGTGGACTGACTGGCTCGGTCCCGCTCCCCCAATATTTAGCTTCCCGCGACACTGGGCACACAGCTTCTCTTCCCCAGTTGGGTCCAAGCGTGGCCCCTCCTGCACTTGTGAGGATGAAGCGCCCTGGGCCACATTAGAACTACCACTCGGCGGCGGCGACGTATCCACCACCAACTTGAAGCATGGCAGGTTGATCTTAGAGAAATCGGGATTGACCATGTTGACGCCGACAACGTTTGGGAACGGTTCTGTGTCAACGATCATGGCCTCCTTCCTCGGCTCTGGGAACTTGAACCGACCTTTCTCAATTGCATCCTGCACAACGTTACGAAACACAACACACATGTTAGTTGAATGAGATGCACTGTTGTGCCATTTACAGTATCGTTTCCCTTTTAATTTTTCAGCTGGCGGGATAGTATGCCCCCCAGTCAACTTAATTTGACCATCTTTGTAAAGCTGGTCGAAAATCAGTTCTGATTTTGAGATATCAAAGGAATATTTTCTAGTTTGAATCGGAGCACGATTGGGCTTTCCACCTTGTGGTTCCCCCTCGGCCTTGGCTAGAGAAGCACACACATATGGCTTCCCCTGCACAATCTCGGCCAAATCAACCTCAACTTCGTCAACATCATTGCCGACGTTATTCACACCATAGTTTTCAAAATTAGGGAAATATTGTCCGCGAGAGCCACTTCTCTTATGTTCTTCTTCATGGAGAAGAGATTCATATCTAACAGCGCAGGACATCAATTGAAACAAATCAGAAAACTCCCTATCTTGAAACTTTTTACGAAGTTCAAAATTCAATCCACCCTGGGCCAGTTTAACAAACTCGCGTTCTGTCAAGTTCACAAAACAGCGATTTCTTGCATTTTTAAAGTTTGTTAAAAAGTGTTCTACTGTTTCTCCTGGCTGTTGGCGCATTTGTGCCAAATCTGCCATTGTTACTTCTGGCTCGGAACGGTAGAACTGAGCATGGAACATTTGTTCCATTTGCTGCCAAGTTTGAACCGAGTTCGATGGCAAGTTGACGTACCACGCGAATGCAGGGCCGGTCAACGAGTTGCCAAACAAACGCAACTTCAAGAAATCACTCACATCACCACACTGAACCATGAATCGTCCAACATGCTCGACGGTGGACTGATCACCAGTCCCGCTGAAGTTGATGAAATCAGGCACGTGAAAACCACGTGGAAAGGGGTAGTATCTATCAACCCAATCCGGATATGGTTTTCGATACACCGGCGGCATCGCTGGTCTAATCCCTAAACCAAACTGATCCGCCAGCATCTGTGCTACCTGATCTCGAATCACATTAACGTCTTGCCCCCCAAGTTGCCCCCCTTGTGGTACGAATCCACCAGGATCCATGCCAAGCCCGTTTGGAGGAGGAGGCCCGTTTTGTGGGTAGCCGCGTGGCGGAACATGATCATTGTTGATCGTTCCTCCACCACCAGCATCGCTCATCGGAGCCATGTAAGGTCTGGCCTCTGGAATATTTTGTGGACCCACACCGTGAAACGGCGGTGGTTCAACCCGAGTGTTAGCGGCAGTGCTAGTCTCGCCAAGATTAACTCGCGGAGTTGGTGGGTTCATCACCGGTGTCGGCGAAGCTCCTTGTCTTGGCGGACTAATTCGAGCACTGTTGTTTGGAAAAACCAGTTTCGCTGTTTAAATTGTTTTCACCGTCTAGTTGGGATGTCGTTTGGTGCTTCGTGTTGCCGCTTTGTTTATTTTGCAAGGGACTTTTTCTGCAAGAACTGCAAGGATTTGCTTCTCTGCTTCAATTTCAGCATGGTTAATTCTATGATTTTCACTTTTACAGGGTAGAAGTCATGGATATTGCCCATGCCGTATAGGTATAAAGAGCTGCCCATTGCGTGGCGATAAAAGCTCTCTTATCGATGGTTCGGCTAATTGTCGAGCGTCTTCCCTTTCTCTTATATGTATTATATTATGGTTGCCTGAAAAGGCTTCCAATTCATATCTAGTTGTTCCCTTTTAGGAACATCTTTGACAAAAAAAAAAAAAGAGTCAACATTCAAACGTTTATAATTAAATCCAACAAATAACATACACATTCATATTTGAATACAATATGACATAACAAACAAAATGACAAATTCTCATATTTAAATAAAATACGACATTATAAGTTGCATACTCAAAGTTAGGGCTGAAAATTTCCCTGACCCATCCCTGAAGGGACAAGATGTATAACTGACTCGTCCCGTCCCTGTCTCCTTCTTGATCCTGTCTGACCCTCAAGGGATGGGACCGGTCAGGTCAGTGGGTCGACCCTAATCTACACACTACTTTGTTTACGAATTACGTTTTGGTACCCAAAATTATTTTTTCTTACAATTTAGTACCTAAAAATTATTTTTTTACAAACAAGTCCTAAAATTTTAATGATGAAATTACATTTTGGTACCCAAAATAATTTATTTTTGCAATTTAGTACGTAAACTTTTATAAGTTTTACAAAAAGGTCCAATATGGTATGAGATATTTGTTGTTGCTAAGGGTCACAGGATCAAAAGGTGACCCGTCACTAAGTTGACCCGACCCGTCCCGACCCTTATAGAATCAAAAGCTGTCCCGTCCCTAAACTAACCCTACAAACAAACGGGTCGGTGGATTTTTAGGATCACACTTACACCCCACTCAAAGTCCATGAATGATACTGAAATTCATCACAAAATCCATCAATCAGATGACCTCTTCAATTACCGCGGCCAAGAGGTGGTACCCTGGTCTAGTTGAGTTAAAATAAAAGTGTTTCGTTGGCGAAACTCGTGTGTTAACTGCGCACGGTTTTCAAGAAAAACACAAAATACACGTCAATCACAACCGTCAAATATCCGCCGCCGAATGTCGGCGCCGTTGATTTGATCGACTAAAGAAGAAACCAAGACGATCGTCAAATGGCCGCCGCCGGTGTCGGCGTCGTTGATTTGATCGATACACCTTTGACTTCTAATCAAACAACTGTTATTCGGTTCAACACCTCTCCAAACTACGTTCGAACGAGGGTGTTCGACGAATAAACAGAAAATTGAACCAGGAGTGTTCTAAGTTACGTTACCTCTACTCCTATGGAGATTCCTCTGGAGAGCTCCGCGACTACGACTAGAAGCTACGATCTACAACTCTGCAAAGGAGTTCTTTGACAGAGCGGTTCTACGAAACTAGAGAGAAAAAAGATAATTCTGCAATGGTGCAGTTGTGATTTGATTTTTGCCGTCTCGAGCTTCTCTCTCTCCCCAATCTTTATACTTTGCACTTCTCCCCGTCGTAGTAACTGCCTTGGCGCCTTTGTCTCCCACGTCTTCATTCCTGTCAACCGTGCAGGTAACTTCCTCCTTGTTGCGTGATAATCACGTGCCCTCGAAACCGCTCTTGCTTTGCAGAAACTTGGCGCAACGACTTACAACCTTGTCCATGTAACGATGACGTTTCACCAATACCACGACATCGCCTTTCACCAACCGCTGCCGTTTTATAATCCAACTCAACTGCCCCGACCCGGTTTAACCAACGACATTGTTAGTCCATCAAACAACGTCGTTCTCTAGTCTTGCGCCGTCGTTGGGCTTGGCGGGCCACCTTTGGCCGAGCTCTTAACCACTGCGATATCGTTTTAATCAAACGATATCGTTTATGATACCGCGATGTCGTTGATACCTCCTGCGACGTCGTTTAATCTTTCCGCGGCATCGCTTTTCACTAATCGATGCCGACCAAACAATGTCGTTTTTCATTCCGCGACATTGTTCTCTACCAAACGGTACCGTTTTTCTTGTCTTGCGGTGTCGTTGAGCTTGCCGGGCCACTCGCCAAAATCCAAACCATCGTGGTATGGTTTTTAACTAAACGACATCGCTTAGTAATACTGCGGCGTTGTCGATGCCTTAAACGGTGTCGTTTTTAGCTAAACAACACTGCTTGATTATACACGCGACATCGTTTTCAAATCTGCGGTGTCGTTTCTTTCCTCTTGCGGCATCGTTTTCAACTAAACGACACCGTCCTAAACAGCCATTAAAATATTAATTAATTAATCCGTCCATCACTAGCTATGGCCAACGACATCACTAACGTCACAACAACTCCGTTTGTTTTTCCCTTTTGCGACATTGTTTTTTATTTAAACACTGTCGTTTGCTAATCCGCGGTACCGTTGAGCTTACTCGCGGTACCGTTTTGAACTAAACGACACCGCCGATATAGCCAAAATATTAATCCATGGAACCGCCGCAGTCGGCGCTCGCATTGGGCCGGGTGAATTTTGGTCACTTGCCGGATATGATTTTCAATTAATCGGTACCGCTTACCAGGCTCTCGCGGCACCGTTTTTAAATCCGCGGTACCGTTTTAACTCTCCGCGGTGCCGCTTGTCTCCATGCGGTACCAATTTTCCCCTTCCAACAAGGAATAAAAATATTAATTAATTATAAACAAAACTCCTTCCTCAACACCTACACTAGAACGTGGGGCCCCTCTCCAGTTCCGCGGTACCGCTGAGCTTCCTCGCGGCACCGGTTTTCTGTTTCGCGGTACCGTTTTAACTCTCCGCGGTGCCCCTTGTCTCCATGCGGTACCGCTTCTCCCCTTCCCACAAGGAATAACAATAATAATAATAATAATAATAATAATAATAATAATAATAATAAACTCCCTTTCCCACACCAATACCAAAACGCGCGTTCTTATTTTCCGGCGGTGTCGTTTTCTGTGTCGCGGTACCGCTGAGCTTCCTTGCGGTACCGATTTTCTGTTTCGCGGTATCGTTTTAACTCTCCGCGACACCGCTCGATTCCAAACGACACCGTTTTTTTACCCGCGGTATCAAATTAAATACCGAGACTAATTAATGCGGCATTTAATTCCGACCAAATTAATTTTAGGTGTCAACAAAAAGTAAAACACTTAAATTCTCCGTTTTCCAAAAGAAAAATGATATGAATCTCTTAAAAATTAATAGAAAAAATAGTTTTATATATATAAACAAAGTCGTTCCTGTGAGTATAAGTAAGAATTTCGCGTGTACTTCTAAATGTCAAACCCTAGCAGCTGATCGAGCAAATTTCTTATCATGAATTGGAGCTGTTGGCTGGGGCCGTCTCCGCTCTTTGTGTTCACGTCCGCGTGTATATTCCTCACGCTCCGCCTCATCGTGATCAGTAACGCGCTCTCGTCGGAGTCTTACATCGCCGGCCACGCGCTGGATGCTACCGTTTTGGAGGACACGAGGCGGCGCGTCTACTGGCAACTGCTTGTATGTTTTCCGGCAGCCTTGTATTTTCTTCACAAGAAGAGAAGATCTCCTCCGCCAACTCCGGTCGACCCTCGCTATAACGCTTTTAATGATTATCTCTCTCGTCGTTACCCGCGTTACCCCCTGACCATTGATCTTAGGTGTTGTTCGTGGCCGTCTCCGCTCTTTGGGTTCGCGTCGGCGACTATCGTCCTCGCGCTCCGCCTCATCGCGATCAGTACCGCGCTCTCGACGGAGTCTCACGCGCTGGATGCTACCAATCTGGAGGACACAAGACGGCGCGTCTGCTGGCAACTGCTTGTATGTTTTCCGGCAGCCTTGTATTTTCTGCGCAAGAAGATAAGAACTCCGATCGATCCTCGCTATGGCGCTTTAGCTCATTATATCTGGTAATTGATATTTGATAGCATCGTATTTTCTTTTCGGGTGGCGATCAAGGTCTTAATTTATTGTTTGTGGTTTATGAACGGATGCGTATATGGTTGAAATTTGATATTGGATCTTATACCACTTACACTTACGTTTTCTGTTTGTCGCCCTAATTATTTAAATTTATAGCTCTAAAATATATAAAATGACCAAAATGCCCATGGGTTGGTTTTTGGGTTTAAAACCCATATATTGTAGGACACAATGGTCTCATATACTTTTCCACTCTTTGTCTCTACAAAGAGTGGAAACATCAAACAAAAAACTAATCAAACCCCACACCACAACAATTCTCAACTACTCTCTTCTTTATTGGTGATTTTTATTTAAATCCGGCGAGACCATCGGAGCCAAAGGCACACTCGGCAGTCAAGGTATGCTGCATTATTCTTCTTTTTTTTCTGGTTTTATGAGAACAAACGGGTTGATATTATGTGCGCGCCGCCGGAGAGGCAGGTTGAAAACACGTGTCTCCATAGAGGAAACGGGTAGGCAGCATGTCCGTTCCTCCCGCTAAGCATGTAATTTACTTGCTTCATCCATCAGACAGGCGGGTAAACAATATGCCCGTGTCCGTGGACAGGTGGGTAAACTTTATGTCTGCCTTGATAGAGAGGCGGGTAAACGATCTGCCCGTTCCGCCATCTAACCCTTTCGATTACATAGATTTCCATGGACGAGGCGGGTAGACAACCTGCTTGGCATATGGCTCAATCCCGTAAAAAACATGCTCGCCGACTGGTATAGGCATTTGCGCAGCACGTTTGAACCATTGGCGTATCTTTTTGGTTTTCTGTCTTGTCGATGGTCGAATCATGTTTTTCACATGCTTGGGGCCGGTTTTTGTGATTTTTTTTAGATGGATTTTTGTGAATTGTTAGACAAATTTTGATGAAATTCACTTGAAATATATATTATATGTTCATTAAAATTTGTTTTTTGTTGTGCTTGTAGGAGGGAAGACAAAGTGTAGAAGCCTCTTTTGCTACCATCATCAAATAACAAGTTTATTATGAGTGATTCGACAAATACCTTATTTCTTTGTTGTTTAATAGTTAAATTATTGCAACATAATTGTTTCAAGACTAACATAAATATTTATACCGTGTATTTTTTGTAGGGAGGTTTTGGAAATGATAAGGGTGACAATGTTGATTACACATCATTTTTCATAAACAATGTGGTTTATGATACCATGATGATGCTTGTGCGGCTGCAAAGGAGATTGCCATGAGAAATAGGTTTTTCTTGATTGTGGGATCAGTCAAGCAAAATCACCCATCAGAAGCCTATCCGCGGTACTATATGGATTGCAACCATGGCTATAGGAACAAATCATATACTCCTGATTTGGCAAAAACAACACGGAGCAAATCTAAAATAGGTAAGTCTGATTGTCGTTTCAGAGTGGAAGTGTGTTGTTCATTGGTAGATGGCAAGTGTGAGTGGAGAATTTTTGGTGTTAAGGACAATGATAATCCGGGTAAGTCGAGAGGATTTCACAATCAAAAATTGGAGGTTTATTCTGAAGGAAGCAGGGAAAGGAATTCTCTTTCGAAAGAGAGAAAAATAGACATTAAGGAGTTGGAAGCAACACATACTCAGGCAATAGATATTAGGAGTTTTATGATTTGGAAGTACGATGCTCATCACCATATGAAGCAGATTTATAACGAGACAGAAAAGATTAGGCATGAGAGATTGGATGGCATGAAACCTATGCGGTGGACATTGATAGAAGCTCAACGTCTCGATTACTTTGTTGAGTGCGAGTTTGATGATGAGCGTCGTGTTTCTAGACTCTTCCTTTGCCATCCAGAGTCTATTCGGATGTTGAGCGCATGGTATTTCGTCATTTTGATAGACTCAACTTACAAAACCAACAAGTATAAGCAACCACTAGTTCAGTTGATTGGTGTTAGTCCGGTGAAGAAGAACTTCAATATTGGGTTTGCATTGGTGTCGGATGAGACGAAGGAGACATATGCTTGGGTTTTGATGCAATTGAAGCATCTGCTTGGTGATCGAACACCGGATGCGTTTGTTACCGATAAGGAGGGAGGTTTGGGTGTCTCATTGTGACAAATCTTTCCATCTTCAGCTCATTTACTATGTGTGTGGCACATGAAGAGGAATTAATCAAGTAGTGTATGTTTTGTGTTAGAAAATATGTAGATTTAGGTTAAATTAATCAAGTAACATGTGCAAATTTACTAAAAAACACAAATATCAAAGATCTAACATCCAAACCTCAAATATGAAACATCCAACATCCAAATATAAAAATAGCAAACATCCAACATCCGGACATCAATTGACAAATATCCAACACCTAAACCTAAACAAACAAGAGTTCCAACATCCAAACATCAAACAACAATGTTCAACATATAACAACTACAAGGTAAGTGGACGGTATGGTCTCTGCTGGCGAAAAACGATGTACTTGTCACGAACTCGTCGAATCATGTCACCATAAGGACCCAACCTGTCAAGATCCTCATCAGAAGCACGAAGCAAAGGATCAATACCATCAATAATTTGACATGCTAGCTGCAATGTCCAAGAAATAAAATTTAGTGTTAGCATATCATACCACAGTAGTGAAAAGGTGTCAGTAAAAGAAGAATTTTACCAATAGAGGAAAAACATAGAAACTAACCATCTCATACGTCAACAACGTCACCTTCTGCTGCTCAGCATCTCTGGGGGGACAATGAATGGGTGAGTGCGCAAAGTGTACCACTTAAGGTACTCTGGGTCAACGGATCCTGTGTCGTCGAAAGGTGTAGAGTAGGCATCAAAATTGATCAGCTGACCGCGAGACCTCCAAAGTTTATCGAGGTCGGCCCCAAAAACGACCTTATAGGTCCCTACAGCAGGTCGACTGACACGAGATGGTCGAATAGGAGGATCAGGGATCACCTGTCTATACCCAAACTGACGGAGAGTGCGTGAGGGATCGTAGGCCTCAGCCACGTCATAGATACGTATCACCCCCCGATACAAAGATCTAGGTACCGCACGACCAGGGTGGGAACCAAAAGGAAGCCAGTCCACGTGGTCCGCTGTAAAGCCGTCCAACAGTCAACGATAATGATCCAAACGTCGTGGAACCTCACTAGGCCCCCCTCCATGAACGGGACCCTCCCACCTCCTAGCCAATGGGTCTCCCTATGTCACGGTCTGTGGTGCAGCTCTGTTAATGCGTAGCGATGGAAAATACTCATAGATCCAAGCCTGTAACAAGGTCAAGCACCCAGAAAATCCTTTAGATCCTGCTCGACTAGATCTCCCAAGCTGCCTATACATCCAGGCAAGCGCAACAGCACCCCATGCATACTTACTAACCATCTTCAAATCTCTGAAGTAAGAGTACAACCATCCACGAACACGATCAGAACTCTTGTCCACAAAAAGCGTGGACCCTATCAAACACATTAAATAACATCGTGCCTCAGCATCCCCATCCTCCCTAGCATGTAGACGTGCCATGGCCTCATCTACCAACATCCCACCACTTTCATACCAACGGATGCCACGCGCTGCCACTACATTCTTATCTGGAATCCCAAGAAGATCAACAATCCCACTCACAAACGACGGATCACCCTTAGCTGGTGCAAACAAGTAACTCTCCATCCACTGGAATCTGGAGCAGGAATGAAACATCGTGAAGAGTGATCATCATCTCCCTGAACGGCATGTGAAACGTGTTGGTATCCGGCTGTCACCTCTCAATAAACGCCTCGAAGAGAGGGTAATCCACACTATGCATCATGCAACTACTCAAGTGGTACAAATCAGATGCCCTAACCAAGTTCTCTACAAGTGGAGTCGAGAACTTGTTTAACCTTAGTCGATCCACTCCACCCTGAAGGCTCTTTAACGAGGTACAATGTCACCTGCATTCTTCTCAAATGATTGCATGGCTGTAAGGACACAAAATATAAGGTATTAATACAATATGTAGACATAGTTTTTTTAATGTGCTCGTAGAAATAAATGGGGCTAGGTAGTAGGTGATTTCTTACCCAAATATAATAGTCATCATCCCATGTTGATCCCATCATCCACACACAAACCCAGATCCCACTATCATTTCTGTTTAGAAAGATGCATTACGTAAGACACGAATATTTTATTTTTCTAGTGAAATTATGACCAAATATATATTCTTACTTGTGTCGTTGTTTAGGAACTTCAGGAGTAGTCAATGAAAACTCCTTAATCTTTGGTGGTGAACATGTTGATTGAACTTTCTTGCGTAAGGCATCGAACAAGTGTTTCGGAATTCAATCTGCAAAGTTCAAAAAGCAACCAGTGAATTACAAAATTTGGTTGAAAAATATAATGCCACATAATTCAATTAAAAACACGTGTATGAAGTACGAATTCAATGGCACAAATTTTAACTATACCATTGTGTGAACTGCATTCCTACGAATTGTGTGGCGCTCTTTTGATGGACATGAATCCAGAATGTGTACTTGTTTCTCGTCCATCAAAATCATAGCTAAGTACCAGTGGATGCCTTCATCATTGATCATATCTTTCATGGGCAGATAAACCTTCACAGGTACGAGAAAACGATTCAATCAACTAATTAGTTTTCCGACATAATTCATTCAAGAAATTAAGCAGTAGGGCGGACATAATTCACCCGCACATATGTTGTGAAAACCGCTACTAAATAAGCATAAATGAGAAGGAAGAATTGTGGAGAAGTCATAACCTTTCTACAGTTATGAGCTTTTGATAGGAATTTTGTATCATAAAACTCTAATGCCTTTGCAGATATCATGCCATAATTAACGACCATATCCTGGTAGTAAAATGAAGTTAAATGATTGACCACTAATCTTACTTAAAAAACAACCAACCCTGTGTAAACTGAATTAGAATTACAAAGCAAAAGCACCAACTATCTGCAATTCCGTAGGCAGAAAGCACACTCCTCTTCCACGACCAGTATCTCTTCTAACTTCTTCCAAGGTCAAGTGGCAAGCTAACGATGTAATTACCTAAAACACAATAGAAATAAAACACCAATAATTATAAATCGGTAAAACATTGTAGAAATATAATGTCTATCTATTATATGATTTCATCATTGTTTCAACCAAAGCTTCATCACGAGGAAGGTCTTCTGCAAATATATAGTGAGCCAAACTCACTTCTTTGTCACTGTAGTTGACGGCTGTAGGGAGCTCAAACCTTGTGGTACCCTGCAATCATGAAAAATGAACAAATAGAGGAAATAAGAAGAGTTTTTCTTGAGTTTTAGGTTCTAATTTTTAAATGAAAATATATAATTAATTAAAGAAAAGTAGAAGTCAAGTGGCTGAAAAAGAAAAAAAGAAAAAAAAGAAAATATTGGGCAAAAAGGAAGCATATGTACATCGCTAGGATTACATACCTTCATTGGCAATTTTTGTTTAGGCAGGATGGGTAGTTTTTGCACACCTAGCTCATAATGGTCCACCCCTGGTTCAGCATCAAGAACAATCACGTTCGATTCGGGCGTAGGTGGGGGGACGTCTTGCACTCTTGTCTTCTTTGCAGGAGATACATAGTTCTCCAATTCCTATAATAATGAACAATCAATTCAACATACGTTTTGTAGAAAGAAACAATGGACAAAGCTCCTGGATGAACCATAGACTTGGCTGCAGAACGCGTTAGGCGTACACTAGACTGGACGCTCGTCATCTTGTTATTCTCCCGAATATAATTGTTCAAAAAAGCAAAGAGAGACTCCCTAATATAATTGTACACAAAAGCAACGAGAGATTGGAAGATAAGAACAAATACAACGAAATAGCCGACTAAAAGTTAAAGAAAACATATTAGCGGATTGCAGTCCTTACCCTTCCTTCCCCATGATGTTACAGACACGACAATGTTGAGAAAAGGGCCTTTGCGCTACTTGTAGTTGAATGAGTTTTGGCCAAGATGTTTGGCCGTATTAATAGATGTGCCAGAGGGGTGTTTAACCTCGTGTATTAGGAAAAAACCGTGAGATATCAATTAGAGTTCTTTTCTATGCGGGAACTTCTATATTTATCCACCTCATTTTATGAACTTAATAAGGAATTAACTAGTTACATATGATATGTAAACATGGAAACTAAATCTTCCTCGAAGAAAAACATGGAGACTAAATCTGGCCTATATTTAGCTTACAGCTTAAAGTCATTGCTGTAAGAAATCACCGTTTTACTTACGGATGAATGTAGAGACTGGTGTTCAGAATCAGCTTAGAGTGCTCTATCTCGTTCCTAAACTGGCCCTGTACTGCTTGCATTTGTTACCATTTGTCTGTCTCGGCTCTAACTTCAAGCCTGGGAAAGGGGATCTTGAAGCAACTTCCACATCCTCAACCTCCTGTACAAATAATAACTTCTTACAATGAGAAAGTTTTGCTATGAAAAAAAAAAGCCTAAGCACATCAAACACCCTGAATGCTACTTTCCAGAACACAGACTGTATATGTGTCACGTGTAATGAGAAAAACATCCAAATGGCCAAGGAGTTTCCCAGCTATACATGCCAAACTCACAAACATGATTGAATGTTGGGAAACCCCTTAGCCACCTGGAGTTCTCCTCATTACCTAACTTGATGCATATAAGGTTGGAGACAGAACTAAAAGGCATTTTAAGTTTTTTTTGTCAAAAGATATCATGTATTGATAAAAAAAAAAATAGACAGTTACACCCTGGAAACCAGCCAGGCCTGGAAATCAAAGAAACGACTCATAGTCGGATACAAAGAAAGGGCTTTCCTAGCTACCAAATGAGCTACCCTATTGTTCTCCCGACCTACAAAATGCACACTAAAGTCAGGCTGAGTACGAAAATAATGACCAATCTCTTCCAGAACAACACCCAACCGGCTATGTCTTGTGTTGGCTTGATTAATTTTGTCAATAATCACCTTCGCATCGCCCTCAAACCGGACCTCCGACAAGCCTTGCTCCACATACCAAATAATAGCTTCCCTGAGCACAAGCAATTCCACCACTACAGGATCATCCATTTGAGAAAACTGAACCCCTCTAGCCAGAAGGAGTTTCCGCACTGGGTCAAAAAGAACCATCCCACCAGCCGAATGCAGCCCCTCCTTAGTAGCCTCGTCCCACATGAAAACCAAATGGGAATCACCCACTTGCGCTGTAGGTTGCATCATCGGGATTGTCACCCTAGACGCCTGGTCCGCTGGTAGACCCACCCATTCCTAATACTGTTGGTTAAATTGTCACATGAGCGCCGGGATCCCAAATTGTTTGCCTTCAAAGACTACCCAATTCCGAGATCGCCAGATCCTCCAAAGGATGGCAACAACAGCCATAACCACCGACGGTTGATGAATCAGCGCCAACAGACGTTTGAGAAACAAAGGAAAAGTGTGCCGAGGCAAACCCTCCCCCAAGTATTCCAGCCCTGAATAGTCCCAGAGAGCCCGCGCAACCGGACAATAAAGAAACAGGTGTTCCATCGTCTCCAGGCCATCCCAACAAATTGGACATCAAGGTAGCACCTGGACCTTTTTCTCAATAAGCGCCTCTGTAGTCGGAAGAGCCCGATTAAGAATTTGTCAAACAAAAACCTTCAACTTCGGAGGGATCTTCGCCTCCCACACTCTAATCTAACTAGGCTTATCCATCCAGCTAACCGAGGATTGCCACCCACCCCTCCTCTTGTCCAAATTGACAGCCAAATGGTAAGCCGACTTTACCGAGAAAACCCCGTCGGCCGTAAAATGCCAGATAAGCTTATCAGGCACATCCCATCGCGGGAGAGGAATAGCTTTAATAGCCCTACAGGTGGGCGGGTCAAACCATTGACTGAGCTTCTCATCAGACCACCTCCCTCCCCCCTCACAAATAACCTCCGCCACCAAGGGATCACCCCCCTCAGGCAAGATCCGCGGATTATAGCATGAGGGATCTAGTTGGTACCTAGGAATCCAGTTAGAATGAAGGAGGGAGACCGATTGGACATTACCGACCTGCCATCTTAAACCCATCTCCAATAACCGACGCCCATGAAGGATACTCTGCCACCTCCAAGAGGGACGAGACCTAGCAGTCGCGGTCAGGAAAGACCCTTGAGGGAAATACTTGCCTTTATAAACCTGGGAAATAAGTGATTGAGGTTCATTGAGAATACGCCAGCCTATCTTAGCCAAAAGAGCTTGGTTGAAATGTTCAAACTAGCAAAATCCCATCCCCCCATCATGCTTACTCCTGCACATGTTTCGCCAGGACACCCATCTAATCTTGGGATTACCCTCCTTAGCACCGCACCAAAAGCGGGCCACATGTCTATCTAAAAGACAACAAAGAGCTAGGGGAAGACGGAAACAGGACATAACATGAAGGGGAAGAGCCAACGCTATGGATTTAATCAAAGTTTCCTTCGCGGCCCACGACAATGTCCTTTGCTTCCACCCCTGAAGTCTCTCTAGGAGTTTTTCCTCCAAATATCTTGACGTAGCCATTTTGGATCGAGCAACCAGCGTGGGAAGCCCTAGATATTTATCGTGGACCCCCACTGCACCAACCCCTAGGATTGTGGCCAAGGACTCCTGATCTGGCGTGGAAATATTCTTGCTAAAGCACACAGCCGATTTCTCAAAGTTAACGCGTTGGCCCCTCAGTTCCTCATATTCATTCAGCACCTCAATTAAATTCTCGCACTCCTTAAGAGAACCTCGCAAGAATAAGTAAGAATCATCCACGAAGAACAGGTGCGAGACTCTAGGAGCACGAGGAGCTACTTTCACCCCCTCTAATTTTTTCTCCGTGATTTCCTTTCGGAGGAGGGCTGCAAACCCCTCCGTGCAGAGCACAAACAAGAGAGGAGAGAGCGGATCCCCCTGGCGAAGGCCCCTAGAGGCAGTGAAATAACCCGAGGGTGTACCATTCATCAGAATCGAGAAAGAGGAGGATCGAAGACATTCATGTATCCATCCTTGCCAGACTGAATTAAAACCCATCTTATCCAAAACTGCAAGAAGGAAGGGCCATTCGACTCTATCATAGGCCTTTTCCATGTCAACCTTCAGAGCCATGTACCCCTTATTCCCTTGCTTTTTTATTTTCAGATAATGCATTAGTTCATGTCCTATAAGGATGTTATCAATAATCTGCCGGTCTCTGATAAAACCATTTTCGCCCTCTGAAACGATCTGAGGGAGCATGCTAGCCAGCCGTTCAGCCATGATTTTGGTAATCATCTTGTAAACAAACTGGCAGAGGCTAATCGGACGCAATTGTCTAATTGTTTCCACCGAGTCCACTTTAGGGATCAAAGTGAGCCAAGTATGGTTAAAACTCCGCAGCATCCGACTTGAGGTACAGAAGGAAATTACTGCTTCAACCACCAAAGTGCCCACAATATCCCAGAAAGCTTTAAAGAACTTCCCTGTGAAGCCATCCGATCCCGGGGCCTGTTTCGATCCCATGGAAAAGATCGTACTCCGAACATCACTAGGCAAAACCTCCGCCGTCAATTGCGCATTCATTTGCGGAGTAACACTATGGGAAATCGGCAGATTCGCCACCCTCTCAGCCATATTAGGAACCTGAGTTTCTGAAGTAAATAGGGTCTGGTAAAAGTTGGTGGCAATAGTAGCCTTCCCGGTTTCCTCAGTGACCCATTCACCCTCCTCATTTCGAAGCTCGGAAATAAAGTTTCTCTTCCGCCGCGCCCTTGTGACCCTATGGAAGTAGGCAGAATTTGGATCTCCTCTTTTTAACCATTTAACCCTGGATTTTTACTGCCAGAATACCTCTTCCGCTTCCTACTGGCGGGAGAGCTCTGTTTCCAAGATCCTGATCTCATCCCTATCCACCGGATGGATCGACTTTATCCTATCAATCTCGGCTTGGAGCGTCTTGATATTACCCAGGGAATTAGTTGTGCCCGCCTTGCTCCAATCATGGAGAAGATGACGGAGTTTCTTTAGGCGCTCCCACAGTCGAAACATAGGGGTGCCTTGGATCTCCTCTTGCCAAACATAGTTGACCATGACCCTTACCTCCGGATTATCAGTCCAACGGGCATCAAAACGGAAAAGGGGCCTAAAGAGGGGAGTGCGGTTTATATAGGCTGTAAGGGGAAAAAATCTTATCAACATAGAATCGCCTACTGCCAATGACAAATGGAAGAGTAAATGGCGATAGGATTTTCATATCTGATAAGACCTCTACAACTTTTCCCTATGCAATTGATGCTTTTGGAGCAGGTCTGCAGGTGTGCTTCTTTGGAGGGACCACCTGGTGCAATTGATGCTTTTGGAATAGGTGTGCTCCATTTGAGGGACCACAGGCAGGTTTGTGCGGTACTAGGAATCAACTCACTTAATGGACTCAAGTGTGAACAAGGCAGGTTATTTAGACCCACTCGTTTTATTTAAATAGCCCAAACTAAAATTTCAACGAATTCAGTCCAGCCCATGTATGTCTTGCGCATGATTGTTCTGTTGAAGAGAAGGATTTTATTTGAAAACTTATATACAACATCCTTTAGTTCATGATATGGCGTCGGTTTGTATGTTCTGGTCAAGGAACAAAGCGCGACCGAAAGGGTGAACGAAAGAGGGAACCAAAAGGAGAGACGAGATTTGACTGCAAATCTCGGATGCGTGTTCGACTAGACAAGTCAGATGGGAAGTGGTTTGTGGATACCTTTGATAACGTGCACTTTTACGTAATGGTTCCTAAAAAATACAGGCACTACATGAGAGGGAATCGACAGTTGAGTGATGCAGTTAAAGCAGCAATCAATTTCCGGAGAGCTGCAGGAATGAAAACATCACAGATTGTTTCACTAGCAGTTGCGGAGGCAGTAGGCTATAGCAAGATGGGGTTCACGAGGAAGGATGCGTATAATTACGTGGACAAAGATCGGAAGGAACATATTAGTGATGGTGATGCTACGACAGCCCTAGCTTACCTACAAGCAAAACTTAGTGCGGACGAACAGTTCGTCATTGAGCTAAATAAAGACGATAATGACAGGCTTGTTAACTTGTTCTGGGCAGATAGTATTTCAGTGGCTGATTATGCATGTTTTGGAGAATTATTGGCTTTTGATGCAACTTACAAAAAGAACGTCTACAATATGCCTCTAGTCATTTTTTCAGGTACTAATTATTTTATTTTAGAATCATAGTAACTGATATTTGCATTCCTATAAAGTATTTATTCATTGAAACTTAATAGCACACGTTATAGAGCCTAATGCAATATCACTCTCATGCATTTTTAACCTCTTATGGGTACAGTGTAATTCTTGTCTTATTATGCGTTTATTTTTTAGGCGTGAACCACCACTTCAACAGTTGCATATTTGGATGTTCTTTTTTGGCAAATGAGAAAGAAGACAATTATGTATGGGTTCTAGATGCCTTGCGGAGAAGGTTGGGCGGTGTAGATCCTAAAAATATTGTTACAAATGGAGATAAAGCCATGCGCAATGCGATTCAGCAAGTATTCCCCGATGCAACACATTGTTTATGTGCCTGGCACATAGACAAGACTATTGCCAAAAAAAGTGAAGGACAATCTTAATTTCTTGCCACAATGAAAACATTTCGTGTCGCTGATTGGGACCCTTCAGAATTTGAAGAAAAGTGGAAAACAATGGTCGAGCAGTGCTCACAGCAACACAACAATAGGGTCTCCCATCTATTTGACCAAAGAACTGAGTGGGGGTATACATACTTGCGCTCTAAGTTCTTTGCGGGCTTGTCAACAACGTCTAGATGTGAAGGAATGAACTCTCAGTTTACCAAGTATATCGAAAACAATCATAATCTACTCGAGTTCTTTATTCATTTTGATCGTTGGGCTAGGGATATGAGGGAGATGGAGCAACAAGCTAATTTTGAATCCATCCATCATGAACGGACCATAACATCTAATATATTAGTCTCAATTCATAAGAGTGCGTCTACGTTATTCACAAAAGAAGCCTTTTTCAAATTCAGAGATCAGTTGAAAAGTCGGCAGCTTGTGTAAGGATGGATTCAGAGTTATCGGAAAACCAGCGCATTTACAAAGTGACAATGTCAGGTAAACAAAGGGTTTTTCAGGTCACATATACAATTGAGCCCTTTGCTATGGAGTGTAGTTGTAACTATTACCACTATATGGGAATACCATGCTCTCATATGGTTCATCTACTGAAAGAAGAGGGTATGCTGGAACTTCCATAACGGTTGGTAAAGTTAAGGTGGTCAAAGAAGCCGAAGACACTTGATAGCTTACAATAACCACACAATATGGACGAGGGTAGACTATTCGCATTCAGGTTCATAGTTACTGTATAAAGGTAGTAATTGTGTGTTTAAGAAAGTAGTTAAGAGATGTTTTTTTAAATTCTAAGATGGTACCAGAGGGCATTGACTCATTTTAGAACATCAGCGTTCACACTTTCGTGACGTTTTAATAGAATAATATTGAGTGTGATTTTCAGGTATGGGCTTCTTCAACAAAGCAGCTCCCAGTTATGGTTAAATGGGGAAAAATCAAGCGATAGCTTCAAGCTTGCTCGTACAGGAATTGCATCCCTATGTGAATCGCTAGACATGATGAATGAAGGTGATCCTGAGATCCCAGATATCAATAGACCAAAGTCAAAAGAGAAACTTTTGGATCCACATCCAGTGAAATTCAAAGGTTCGGGTGGACAAGAAAACAAAAGGAAGAAAGGGGAGCCACGAATGTGTAGCAGATGTGACGTATTGGGTCATAAAAAAAGCACTTGTAAAAACCCTCCTCGGGATGTGACGCCTACAATACCACAACCTACTGATATTGTATCTAATGACGGAGCTGCTGGTGACACAGTACCAAATAATGAAGAACCAAATAATGAAAACATCGCCAACAACGGAGCTGACCAACAGGCACCACAAACTCGTAGAAAACCAAAACATTGCAGTAAATGTGGGAAGGACACTCAAAATGCCAGAACTTGTCCGGAGTTATCAGAGGAGGGTACTGAAGAGGATGTTGATACAACGGACATCCCCGATCCACCAAGTGTAATATTACAAGTTCATTGTGCATGTATAGAAAAATTTTGGGAAAAAATTATTTTCATTGGAACTAAACTTTGTATATTCAATGTTGCAAAAGAAGCCATCTACTAGAAGGGAAGGCCTGAGGAGCAGCAAGAAGGCTACTTGAAAAGATTGGCATGCATTCTAATAACAGGAGACACATTTCGTATCTGGTCATTGGTTTGGTATTCTATGGACGAGTTAGGATATTTGATTCTAGGACGATATGATGTTTTGTTGGGTGTTTTTTCATACTTTCTAGTCCTGGTGGTTCATGTTTTTGGTTCATTATACTACTTTTCCAATCAACACTGTATGCCTCTACTTTTCTGGTCCAGATATTTTTGTGTTTAGTTCATTATTCTTGTTTTGAGTAAGACCTAGCAAACCAAGAAAGGGTATACTTGAAACTTACTGGTGTGCATAAGCAGAGTGGCCCATCTGTCCTCTTCTTGGAAAATCCATGCACGCCCATCCGTCCTTCCGCTTCAAACTTTGGTGGTCTTCCACTTCACCCTAAATCCCAGTTGATACGGAAGACCAAAGAAGAAAACATAAGGAGTGCCAAATCCAAATATTCCAATTTAGACATTATGATTTGAACCAATTATAAACTACAAACTGAAAATTATGAAGTATAAGAGAAACAAGATACATTTCTAGCTAGATTAACAAGTGCAACCACAACATCATCAACATCAGTCTCATTTACCAACTCCTTTTCAATATGGTATTTAGCTCCACATGCCTGCACAACATGTCTATAGTCAGTAACCAATATTCAGATACAATATGTCTTCAGCCACATGTGCACACACGCAAAACACTCTCTGTTTAAGAACATCTAGCTTGGATATAATTGTTAATTTGTGTCCCAGATTCTCCAATGACCACCTCAGAGATACATTTACCTCAAACAGCATAGTCAAAAGTTCAGCCATTGCAGGATTTGGATCCCTTTCATAATGCTCCACCCATGTCTTTGCCACTTGAGGTATTCTTCTTCCATTACCCTAGATAGCCTCTGATCCAAAAGTAAGACATAAATCAGAAAGCAAAAACAAACACTTTTGACACACATCCAATAATAATTATTTGAGGTATGCATGAATACCAACATCCATCGTGACGTTGAAAAGAGACAATATGGATCTCCCATCTGCCGCCAATTTCTCTTCTGCTCGCCCCGAAAATAGATACCAGAACGCAGGCAAATTCAAACTCGCGAAGTCAACTTAAACAGTAGTGACATGATTGTCTATGTAATAATCACTAAGCACTAAGCAGAAGAACGAACCTGAGGTCAAAATCGAGCACAGAGCAAAACTGAGCACGAACCACAAGTCCCAAACCACTCTGAACGCTTTAATTACAATCCGAACAGCTTGCCAATGGAAATTAAATGAGGTGAGAAACAAAAATCATCGAGGCTATAATCAAATCAAGAGCGGAGACGGAAAAAATTGAACGGACCGCTTGATTCATTGGATCTGATTACAATCCTCATCGATGGAGAATTGAGGACCCGAGAACTTCACTCCGCGTTGGTGCAAAGGCTATTCTGTCAAGACTCCAAATCAGTGATAGACCAACACAAATGAGAGAAAGGACAGAGAATTTAGAACATACCTCCATCAAGACTCGCATGCAGCAGCGCCGTCGATGAGAAGAGAACCCAGAACTAAAATCGACAACCCGACCTTTCGGCTGAGATTACAATATCTGATTATGAGAAGTAGAAGGAACAAATTGACGATTGTGGGAAGGGTTTGGTTCCACTCCGGCCGGTTGATGAACAAGCAAGGAGTAATAGAAAGAACGAAACGAAGAGAAGAGAAGGAAAACAGAAAGGTAAAGTTGGGTTGGCAATATTTTTACTTTTTCATAGGATGAAAAACTAAAATCGTTGAGAGAGGGAAATTTTACGAAAAAATGAAAAAAGAGGCTCCAAATGTTCCCTCATGCACTTTTCGAATTTCTTTTTCCTTTTTCATACGGTGAGAAATTAAAATGGGAAAGGAGGGAATTAAACTTTAAAAAAATGGCTCTAAGTTTCACCCTAATTAGTAATTAGTAACGGGTTGTTTGCTTCGTGGAGTTGGATAATATCAAGAAGTTCACTCTCAAGGTAAAAACGTAAACATGATTTTATTAAGGTTGGACCATTTACAATCCAAACTAGTAATTCGATATGTCACATTTCAATATATCCATACAACAAATGGACATGAATTCATGAATAATTTTGCTTGTAAGTATGTCCTTCGTGTAGTACATTAGTAAGTACGTGAAGGTTTGCCAGTTACTTTTGGTTATAGAGGTCAAGTGAAAAGTAAACAGAAATTAATAAACCGAGAAATTGACAATTAGATGGTATATTCTCAAACTTTGTTACACCCGACTAGGGCTGTTAATGAGCCAAGACAAACTGATGCTCGACTCATTTATGAACGAAGTGAGTCGATCCGAACACAAGCCAACTCATTTATTGAGTTTTGGCTCATCATTTCGATCAAAATTTTGGCTCATCGTTTCGATCAAAATTTTGGCTCGAGCTAACAAGCCAACTCATAAGGTATAGATCAATTTTCTCATAAGTATAATCAAGATGGCTCGCTAGTTACAATGTTGAGACATCTCATGAGCTCATATTGAATCAAATGAGCTTTTATCGAGTTCGAGACCAAACCGTTCGCGAATAGCTTGGTTTGTTAACAGCCCTACACCCGGGACAACCGTTTTAAATTAGTTAGATATAATATCTAATTCGAACGTTTTGTCATTGGATTGTGTATTTATATGTATCTTATAGGCAGTCGTATTTGGAGATTGCCTATTCCTTTTGAAGTGCTTTTACAAAATACTTCACGTCCTGTTGGTTTAAACCGAAGATGAAACCTTTGAATAACAGGTATGGACAAAGAAGAGTGTTCCAAAACAATACAAAAGAGTTGCTTTTGCATAATATAAGTAGAAGACGATCCAAAGTGACATAATCCCAAAGTAGAAATAAAGAAGAGTGTTCCAAAACAAGATATAAAAGGTCTTACATCAGTTAAGTAAATTTTTTTATTTATATGTCTTATGAAAAACAAGTCAATTCGATATTTGGCCATAGTAATAACTTAAAACCCGGATCAATCTGGTCTGTGTTAAAAACGGATAAAGAAAAACATTTCTCATAATCCCAAAGTAGACATAGAGAAGAGTGTTCCAAAAACAAGATATAAAAGGTCTTACATCAGTTGAGTAAAAAACTTTATTTATATGTCTTATGAAAAACAAGTCAATTTCATATTTGGTCATAGTAATAACTTAAAACCCGGATCAATCTGGTCCATGTTAAAAACGGGATAAAGAAAAAATGAAATGTTGTTGATGGGTGTCGAAACCAAGCCATAAGTTGGGCTTGCAAACCACTAATCCGCTGGACTACAATCAACGTTCTTTGTTCATTTATGTACGCTTATTATTATGAATCACGGAAACTAATGGCTTGCCACTTAACCAACAAAACCAAGTTGTCCAAGCTGATTAACAAGCTCAATAAATTATTAACATTTGTGGGCCAAAAGCAGCAATCATTGGGCCAGAAGATAACCATAACTAGCATCCCATTTCAATGAATCACTTATTGAAAGTCTTCTGGACTTATTTTGTTCATGAAAACAAGCCATTATTATATAGCTGTAGTGAAGTGTGATGTTTATTTTCAAGCGATGTGGTAGAATTGTTGCTTCCTACGTGGACTATATTGTTCAGCTTGTAAAACTAACGATCCTAGCTAGCTAGGTAGGTATATATTTTGACATTTTTTTGCAATCATTCCTTCCTATTGATAGATGTTTATATTTAAGAACCTTCGTATTTTAATTTTCAAGTTCGCTCTTTGTTATTGATTTTCAAGTTCGCTCTTTGTTATGAATCACGGATACTAATTTTTTATTGTTTGTGGCATGTAGTGTAGTAGGAAGCAACAATTCATTAAGAAGGGCAGAACCCGTACAAAAAAACATTGTGTTCACACACTTAGTACACTTGGATAACAAAAGAGAAATGACATTAAGGCGGACACTAAGCAACTTTAGTAGATTCTATTGACATTGCTGAAATGGTATTCAGTTTCGGCGAGGAAAGAATAGTTTTACCAATAACAGCTCAAAATACGCATCGTTCCAAGGACCCAATGTGACCATAACCTCATAAGAGTTTCCATCAAGCAAGTTGACAAGGGTAACGAAATCGGCATTGGCCATGTCTTCATCACTTACTACATCTGCAAGGATTTTGCGTAAGTTTGTCGATAGGAAAACAACCTCAACATCCAAATAGTCATCCTCAATAACTAAGTTGATCAAATGAACTCTACATGCAGCACACCATGATGTCCTCAACTCGGTGACACGTCCGGAGATGAGGTAAGAAGTGCCCTGGTGTTTAAAACAATAAATGGATTTTCAAAAAAAAAATAACAAGCATTAACAAACACAATAAGTGCAAACGAGATCGAGAAGGATGAATGAAAAAAAAAAGTTTATTTCAATAACCTGATCGTCACCATTCTCTTGCAACAATATAAGATTGATTGAATCCATAAAGTTAGACATAGCTACTGCTTCCTCATACGTCAGATAACCAGGCTCAACCATAAAATCCCTATAAATAAAACCGTTAGTAATGGCTGACAATAGGAAAAGGAAGTGGAGTAGACTGTCCTAAGGATTAGTTGGTAAACAATACTTATGGGTACCATTGAGATACATCATCCATTGTCAGAAAATTACACCACGGAAACCCTGCTCAATTTCGGTTCTTGCACATACTGTTGATGTTCTATAGGAGTATAAGAACACATTATGTCAGCTACTCTAATCCACCGTACCAAATAGTTAAAAATCATTTACAGAAAAGTACATGCGGCGGTGGAAATGTGGCCGACGACAACGCGTGGTTAGTCCAGCAGATCGGGAAGGAACACGACGATTGGAATTCCTTTTTTCCACCGGATTTTTCCTTCAAACTAGTATATTTTAAAGGGTTTTGTTTGCTTCATTTCAAATTTCATGCAACAAAAGTGAAACTAAGAAAGGTATTTTTGTCTTCACAATTATTAATTTACTTTGCATGAAAAAGATATCAACTTTATGATTCGAAGTATGGTCTCTTTAGACAAAGAAAAGCATCATAGCCGAATATATTAAACAAATATGTTGTATATTTTTTATTACAACTGCAAACTCCTTGTCGCAGAAGAAGACTGTCGTTCACCGTTCGCCGCCGCCGGTTAACTTTCAACCCACTTTGTTCGTCGCAACCTAGGGTTTTGCATACTCTATCTAATCCACAAGAAGAGAGGAATCCAAAAGTAGTAGCGGAATCAATTTTTGCTCACTCGATTTTGGCTCGGGAGGCACTACAAAAAAGAGGAGGTTTGGGGACGACAAAAGTCGTCCCCGGAAATAGGAAAAATCGTCCCTATAATTTTTGGGGACGACTAAGTGGTCCCCAAAGAGTGGTTCCCTATACTCTTGTCCTCTATTTTTTTGGGGACGACAAAAATGTAGGTCGTCCCCATTACTAGGGACGACAGTCGTCCCCGATATGCGCAAGTCACCGTCTCGTTTCTTGTCCATGAAGGACAATATGTCGTCCCCATAGTTATAACTTTAGCGACAACAAGTCGTCCCCATAGCTATAACTTTAGCGACAATAAGTTGTCCCCTTAACATCATTTCTAGGGACAAATTGTTGTCCCACATAATTGATTTCATAATTGCATTGGACCAATATGGGGATAATTTGTTGTCCCCTTTTCTTTTTATAAGATCGAAGTGTCGTCCCTATAGGTGTCAAATTGGACTCCAAAATTTGTCCCCAAAAGCTTTCTTCAAGGACTACGAGTGGTTTCCTATACTATATCTTTAGAGACGACAAGTTGTCACCTACGACTTTTAGGGACAAACAATTGTCCCTACACTTGTGTATTGGGGGACGAGGAGTTGTCACTTATACGCCTTTTGGGAACAACTAATTGCCCCCTATGTAACTCGTATGAATGACCTATTGTCCCTTAGCATATGTCTTTGGGGACGACTAATTGTTCCCTGTATCACTTGTGGGGACGATCAATTGTTCCTTAAACTATATTTTTTGGGACGCCTAATTGTCACTTATTAACTGGTAGGGACGGCCAATCATCCCTTAACAAGTGTCTTCATGGGCGTCAATTTGTAACGTACATAACTTTTAGGGACGACCAATTGTCTTCAGCCTTTATCTTTGGGGACGAGAGATTGTCACATTTGTAATTTATGGGGACGATCATGTGTCCCTTCACCAATATCTTAGGAGGCGACAATATAGCAAAATGTCATAAAATCATCTCCATAAAAGTGCAATAAAACTAAACTACTACAATGTCATCTCATCCAACACTAGAAAACCAACATTCATAGTTTGAAAGAATAACCATTCTCTCGTGAAACTAGAAAAATACTAAAAAATAATAGATAACAAGTTCTAAATCCATGAATTATTCTATTATCTCTCTTAACAAAAGTACTAACACTTAACTATTCTTTCTACCGCACCATGCTTCCACCAACAAACTTCATTCTTCTCTTAGCTCCCTGAAAGTAAAATTAGAATTAGACAAAATTTAAAATTTAAATATATAGCAAGGATATCAATTGAATGAAATGGAGGCACAGACTCAATTTGGAAAAGAAAAGCTATAAAATTCGTAACAATTTAAGGCTATGAAACAAATTAGTACTATACATATAGGATCACAAAAAGAATTAAAAAAACACACGTTGAAATTGTAGCTTGTGAATTTGGAACTCAAACTACCATAAAAGAAGAGTAATGATTCCAATTTACTAGGTAAGTTAGCTAGCTTCTTTGAATCAAAAGAAGACTCTTGAGTACCTATTTTTCTTTCTTGAGTTCGAAACCTGCTTGCGTGGTGCACTTCGTTTCTTTTCTGCGCGTCTAGCCTGTAGAACGAATTTGAACGAGAATGTTAGTAATTTAAATATATGGGCAATTTCTCCTTCTTGGATTTTGTTTTCTTATCCAAGTCGATTCCTTTATATATGCCTCTACTGCCAACATGACCCTTGGAAGTGCCTCCTGGAAAAAATAATTTGAAAAGTTACAAATTTGCACATTCTATAACACCAATAGAATTACTCGACAATACCTTGACCAGTTTCATGTCCAGCACCTTCTTCCGTGAGTTCAGGACGAAGTGGGGGAGTCGATCCGCTACCTTTAAATTAAGTAGGTTGAACCAAAAGTAAACTATTACATGAACTCATAATAGAACTCGAACACAGTTGTATATTTTTTATATCTAGGTAACACAGAATTTATTGTGCAGAAAATCAGAAAGTTCAAGAACAAAAGCTAAACAAAGGCCTTGACCATATATGCTAATAGTAAAGAACCAGCCAAATCACAAAGTTCCAATGACATGACCATTCCACAGATTTAGCTAATGCAAACAAATAATAAACAGCAGCAAGCAACGAAAAAGTTGTAACAAGTAGACAAACAAATAAAGCTACCGATCCTAATACCAACTAAACAACTTCATGCTATTCTTGAATGAAGGTAAACAAGAAATTCATTACCTTCCCCGTTTGACGAAGGTGCTTCCGTTTCGAGAACACGCGACATATTTTCGATTTCTGTGTCCGTACTAATGAGGGCGGGACGTGATCTTAATTTAGCTCTTTTATTCATTGCACGAGCCATTCCTGCAATAGAAGTTTTAGCATCACTGTTAGAATGAGAACACAAAAAGATTGTATACGAATATATTGCATACGAGCTGCCTATGGGAAATCAGATGCTGCGACAAAAAATTAACAAGGGATGGGCATAAGAAGACAGAACAGGGGACGGATAAATGCATACAATGTCCTTTACCCTAAGAATTATGGAACAGGGGACGGATATAAGTAAAGAGAAGCAGGGATACGGCTTTGAAAGGGTCTTTTTATAATGTAAAGGATCAGCAATCATGAACGGAAACCAACCAGGAGGAGGAAAAGATTAGCTTACCGAGCACAACAGAGGTCGACGAAAGAACCCAGTCACGGAGCAACGCAGAGATGCCAAAAACTAGAGTTGGGAACAGAGTTGCGGAAACTACAGCTAGGGGGTGGAATATATTAAAAGGATTTGGGTTTATCTTAAGGAAGGAAATCAGGCCGGGAGATCAGATTTTGCCGCCAAATCCAATTTTAGGGCCGGCAAAAATAGGAGGTAGGAGGGAAGTTGCGCCTGCTTTTACCGGGAGAAGAAATAGGAGGGGTTTGCCGGCTGAAGTTTGAAATTTTGGGTAAAAGTGGGCGCCATATTTTTTGCTAAAAGGCCCGCCACACCAGGTAGGAACAACAATCAGCTTCTTATTAGTAACAACTACCAGCACAGAATCTAATTTTTGCATCTTATCACTACCAGTGTACAAAGCGAGCATGCATTGCGTTGCATTCTATAGCAACAACGATAAGCTCTAATGCCAAATTAGAACAGCAGCTAGCCAACTAGTTAGCTAGATACAAACATCAACAAGAAAAATGACAAACAAGATTACAAAAAAGAGTACGTTCCTCAAATTGATGATGATCACTTCTTATTAACTACCAAAGAAGTGTACTTAGGCACTGAAGTGGTGCTGATGCATGATTGTCACGCCGGCCGGCGTGCCACCGGTTGTACCGGGTTCAACCGATACCGGTCATAAAACCGGCGTGACACCACCAGTATGACCGGCATGATCGATATACGAATCTCTAAGTAAAATGACTTTATTTTAGTGAATTTAATTGATAAAAATTATTTTATTATTTATTTTATTAGTATAAAAGTTAAATATTGATGTTATTTGTTGGATTCAAGTATAAATGTTTAGGTATTGACGTTAAATGTCATGTTTAAATATGAGTATACTTACGAGCACTACTGAACGACTCGGGCAAATTAACCTTGCCATCAGGAATTAAGACCCTCAAAATGTCAAGTAAGTCGTCGAATGACTTGTTAGTCCACTTGTGAATACTTTTAAGATGAAGCAGTTTCACAATTGTCGATAGTTTAGTGTACTCACAGTTCGGGTACAATTTTTCCTTAGCCTCTTGGAGCAAGCGATAGAAGGTAGTAGAATTTGATGGTATTGTGCTAGCTCTTCCAATTCTTCAGCTTCCTCCTTTGCTAGTATCAATACTTTTGTACGAAAGCAGGTAGCAGAATTTGATGTTCAGCACAACAAACCTCACCTATTTATAATGTAACAATAACAATCTAAATATGACTAGGAAAATCATAAACCAACCAATAAAACTCTTAATTCATAGATAAAAAGGAAAACCTGATACCTTACATGTTTCAAGTTGAAAAAGAAAACCCAAATGGAAAAAGAAAAGGATTCCCTTATCTCCAAGATTGAAAAGGAAAAGGTTACGGTTAATTAAAATCCATTCATAATAATTAAAGTCCCATAGATGGAGAAACAAATATTGATGCGTTGCTAGCGGCTAGCGCATTGTGATAGAATTTTGCGGACAAAAAAAAAATCTCACTTAATCCGCCGTTGGAAAAATTAACCCCAAATTAAATATTTCTGCTGGACGTTTTTTTGGGGACAACTAATCTAACTAACGAAATTAATAAAATTACATCCCTTATTTTATGGGGACAATATAATGTGCTCGTCCCTAATATAACTTACAAAACTATTTTCTGTGACAACATAACCAGGCCGTCCCCTATATTGGTCCCCAAACCTCTTTATTTTTGTAGTGAGGGAAGAATCAAAGGGCCGAAGAAAAAATAAAGAAGGAAGGAGAGAGGAGATAGGGATTAGGGGGAGAGGGAAGGGGCAGAAATGGTCGAAAAAGAGGGCGGATGCGTTATTTAATAATACCCCCTCCCCCGGGTGTTATTTGTTATACGCGTTTTGGCGTTATTCTCAAATCACGCGGGTTCAAATGACGCATTGGAAAAATTCGGAGGCAAACGAGTTATTTGGCCGAAATAACTCGTCTAAATAATCCATTCAGATGACCCCTAAAAAGCAAATGACTTTTGCATAACGGTTAGCTAACCCACTAAGTTTTCTGTAAGTATTTCTATGGTTTTTTACTCTTCGATTTTTCATATGTTTCATATTAGATGGATGATAATAAAGTAATCTATAATTTTTTTTTATAACTTATAAATGAAGGACAATCTTAAAATTACAACACAAAACTAGATACCGCAAAAAATTATAATTTTTTTTACAATATCAATTATAACAAGTTGATCTTTTAATATAGTGAATTCATTAATAATGGCGAATATGTATTAAAAGATGAAAAGGAAAACTGGAACTACAAGAGGTCCTGGTTCACAAGCAATGAACCCAGTGCCCACCAAACAGAAGGCGAAACAAAAGGAGAAAACGAGTACAGTACACCAAGAGGGTAAAACAAGAAAGAAAACCAACTCACTGGACCGAGAGAAATATATAGTAAAAGACCAACTCACTGGCCACCCCCTGGATCCGTCACTGCGTCCAACGAAAATGAAGGAGGTTTAAGGGTTTTATTAGAGTATGTGTGTTTTATTGATATTTGTTTGGTTAATGAAGGACGATCTAGTAATTATCTGTTTTAAGTTAGGGAGATAAAAGTAAAACAAGGGTGAGGTTTAGTCGTTCAGTAATAAAAATCAATGTTAAAAATTCCCTAATCTTTTCTTTGAGATCAAAATATTATTGTATATTATTCGACTAAGACTTTTTTCCTTAAAAAAACATGATCCTTAATAGGTACTAAGAATGAGTAAGGTTCAAACACAAAACATTTCCCGTAAGATCTATAAAATCATATTTAATTATTATATTTTGAGAAGGGGAGATCAAATGATCCATATCACAAAGCGGCAAGAATGGAAATAAGTGAATTTGGGACAGCAAACACAGATTTCCAGAGGTGTTGTTAGATATGTAACTTTTAAAATCTTCTATGAAAATTCAAAGGACCATATCTCATTCGTTTTATATCAAATTTCAAAAAATATTTGCATAGAAAGATCATAGTTGTGCTCTACAATATGATATTCGGTTTGACATTTTTTAGCATTTTTTTTCATGTCATCTTACCACTGTCGTATCATGAGATTATCATTATGTTACAGTGGTAAAGGGTGATGTCAATCTTACCATAGTGGTAACATTATGATTTGACAATAATGAGATGTTTATATGAATTATTATCATAGTGGTATGATGTTAGTATGACAATGGTACGATCGTATGAAGTTTTATCTTTGAGGAAAAGAACTTGATATCATCATATATATCACTTCATATTATGATATTATCATAATGTGATAGTGGTATGATAGTGCGGCCTGTCTCACGATACTAATAAGTCATGATATGACAGTGATAAGACTAGAACAAACACATATTTTTAAAACCTTTTTGTACTCAAAATATAGCAAACCATATATCATTGTAATATATAATAATTAATAATTTCTTTTTGTGCAAAGTTTAAGATTTTGATTTAAAACAAAAGAAATATAACTTCATATCACTGTAATATAATGATAATATGACACTAACAAAATTAGAACCAACACGTTATTTGAAGCACTATTTTTTCCCTCAAAATATAGAAAAATGGATATCATAGATTTGGAAGTCCAAGCTAATTATTTTTATTTATTAATAAAATTTAATTCACATGGATAGCCTTTTAACTTTAGGTTATAAGAATTTTTTTATTTTCTCATTAACTTAGTTCAACAAAGCATCTTATAATTTTTAAGATGGAATTTAAAATTTTATTTTCGTACGTAATTTTATCTCTTGGTATTTTCACTCAGTTGTCCAGTTGCTAACTACAAATGAAGAGATTTCGACACTCATTCACTGACTTTTTTTCCAAAATAAAATATTAATTCTAAAAAAAAACTACCCAGGGCCACAATCTAGTTTCATTAATATGGATATGGAATTATGGATGGTGTTACAGAGATTTCCTATAATAATCTAAGACGTACGGTTAATTTCATTAGTTATAAGCCCAACACAATGATCCAACGACCTAACCCCGAACCCACGTTTGGACGATGAGTATTTTGTTGGGTTTTGATTCGGTTTTGACTGAAATGAGTTGTCTATATTATCGTATTAACTATAACCTCTATATGTATGACACGTCTTTAGTATCAAGCTTGGTGACGTAAACATGGTTGATGATTGATGAATGCTGATATATGTGATTCGAATCGTGGTGCATATTGCTCGGGATGAATAACATGATTGCTTAGATAGCTAGTGCCAAGTTTGTCGATTGATCATGTTGTCGAGTGAATTTTTTTGTTGTTTATGAGATTCAAGTGAGCATCAGGTCAGTTTCCCTATTGTACGGAAAACATCTTAATCCGGCCACTTCCTCATCAACATCGATCATTGCCTCATTGGCATTCCCAATCCCCGTCCTCTGAAACATTACTATCAGCTAGCTCATCCAACATTACACAAAATTGAGTAGGTTCTTCATTGTTAACTTGGGTCGCCTCATCTGTGGCCTGTTCTTGGGTTTGGAGGAAACTATGCATACCAGAGGTTCTGGGTAAGGATATAAAGATATTTCTGCCATTATTTCTAAGCTGCGCTTCCTATGGATTTGTTTCGGTTTTTTTCTTCTTTTCCAAGTGATGACAATATATAGAAAGAAAATCATACAATCTATTCGGGAAACCTCCAAAAGCAACACCTCAGTGTCAGTGAAGTCGCCCTACAAAGTTGAAGAAAAATAACTCAAGAAGAGACAATTACAGGACTTTATGCTCAACTTAAGAGGATCTCTTTCGCCTTATTTATATAGAGAGAAATGGTTCTAGTGTAGTTAAGGCACTAATATAGGCCTTATATGAAAAATGATCTATTGCACGTCCTGATTCCTGAACCCTCTAATGGGTATGTGGCTTGCGAAACCCTCTGACGTCATCATTCCCTTTGCAAAAATAGTTTTCATTAGACATGACAATCAGGTCGGGTTGGGTAATCTCATGTTGAGAATCTCGGATTACGAATCGTCACGGGTCCGATCATGTTGGGTTGGTTGATTTTGAGTCAAATATTAACCCAATCCATCGAGTTTCCAATAACATTTTGGGTCATTTCGGATTATGAATATTCTCATAATTAACAAATAATTTGCATAGCACATATCAATTAACAAATACTCAAATCCTTCCATACTAATGAAAAGAAATACACATTGCACAACTCGTCAAAAAACAATCACAAAAATAATACTACCACACAAAACACACCACCCAATCTGATCCTATCAATCACTTTCACCAAGAAGACCAACATCTATATTCAACTTGAGGCATCGTGTTGGTGATTTTGTCCATTGTTTGCATAACTGGATTGCAACATGCATTTTGAGGTCAGAGGAGCGCTGAGCCTCGAGGTATAATCATCCAACTATTTATTCAGCCTTTGGGAAATCTCAAATTTTCCAATTTTGAACTATTTTTATTTTGATTGTCGAGACATATTAATCTATAATTTCACCTTAATGAAACATACCACTATACACAAGCTAATTTTAAGAAATTCGAACTTGAGATATCCATGTTAAATACTAGCGGGCATTACCACTAAATCAAGTTTTTTTCCCCTAATTTGAAAAACCAGAGCACATTCTAACTCGTAAAAAGTTGTTCAGGAAGAACATGAGGTATTAGACCCAACCTTTCAAAAAAAAAAGGTATTAGACCCAAAAAGAACATTAGGTAAGAATTATACAATAACTTATACACCGGTTAGAAGAATCAAAATTTTCAGAGGTTGCTTGCTGAGAGTGAATTGTAGCTAGCCCCTAATTTGTAAAATTTTTTATATGTTTAATCTAATATTATTTTTTCCTAGGGTTCAAAGTAGGTCGATATCAAGAAATTATCCCCACATGCAATTGTAAAATACATACCTGTACACCTAGTAAGTTTTGCTATACTAGATCATGAATTAACCAAAATTTACGACATAATACTATACCCCTAACCATTAATAGATAATCTCAGTCTTTAATTCTTTGTACTAAAATCATAAAATAAATTTAATCAAAATATAAGAACCGTGGTAATACATCTCATATATATGTCAACGCGCATACATATATTAATTAAACGCTATGTAAAATACATGCTATAACATACTAGTCTAATGTGAAATTCCAACCATATATTAAACCACAAATATCAATTACCAGACATAATGAGCTAAACCGGTATAACGAGGGTCGATTCTCTGCCTGATCTTGTTGCGCAGAAAATACAAGGCTGCCGGAAAACACACAAGCAGTTGCCAGTACACGCGCCGCCTCGTGGCCTCCAAATCGGCAGGGTCGTGGATGGAAGACTCCGACGAGAGCGCGGTACCGATCGCGACGAGGCGGAGCGTGAGGGCGACAGTCGCCGACGCGAACACAAAGAACGGAGACGGCCACGAAAGACACCTGTGCTCGATGGTGAGGGAGAAACCCGGGCGACGAGAGATACGATTATTATAGCGAGGGTTGTCGGCCGGAGTTGGCGGCGGAGATCTTCTTCTCTGCTCGATCCTCCTGTGCAGAAAATACAAGGCCGCCGGAAAACATACGAGCAGTTGCCAGTACACGCGCCGCCTTGTGTCCTCCAAATCGGCAGGGTCGTGAATGGAAGATCCCGACGAGAGCGTGGTGCTGATCACGATGAGGCGGAGCGTGAGGATGCTAGTCGCCGACGTGAACACAAAGAGTGGAGACAGCAACGAACAATACCTCCGATCCATGTTCTGGGAGAGTTATGCGGGCGAGAAGAAATTAATTAGCTGCTAGGGTTTGGCATTTAGAAGTACCCGCCAAATCCTTACTTATACTAGTCACAGGAACTTATCAGGGACAATTTCTTCTATTAATTTTTAATAGATTCATATCATTTTTCTTATGGAAAACGGAGACTTTAATGGATTAATTTTGTGATGGATTATTTTTTTAATTACTAATTTATCCTCCTATTTTATTTATATGAGTATGTAATATCGTATTTTATTTAAATATGAGTTCATCATTTTGTTTGTAATGTCGCATTTTATTTAAATATATGTTATTTGTTCGAATAAACTATAAACATTTAAATGTTGATGTATTTAAGTATAATGATTTTTTATTTTATTTGTAACATAGTATTTTATTTAAACAAGGGCAATAAGGTCAATTGTATTTCATAAACCGATTTGAAAACCTTACACCGCTTTAAATGCATGTTTGTCAACTTTGAATACTTCTCCGACACCTTTGAGTATTGTCACGACCCGAACATTTCGGGTCGTGACAGTACTTGCTCGACGACTATAAATACGTATTCATTTGTGTGGAATGCTTATTAGAAACTTTTGAATACTGGTTCGACACTTTTGAATACTTCTCTGACTATCTGTAAGGGAAAAAAAATATTAATCTCTCATACTAATATTTATATACTAATATTCATATCCTCTATCCTCTATTTCTAGCCATGTGGCATGTGATTAGGAGGAATTAGTGCTATGTGGTTTTTTATTGGCTGATGAGTATGGAGAAAACCCAAAATTCATTGTCCTTAATGGTTTTCGATAAGAGTAACGTATTGTATGATGTCGGTTGAATATTGGGTACATGAGCAATATTTATGGTTCATATTATCAATCAACTCAAGTGATACCGAATCTCGTAAAATCATAAAGTGTAGACAATTAAGTGATGGGTTACGTTGTAGTCGACGATGAAAACAACAGGGAGGAAATGAAGTCTCGAATCAGATTCCTTACTCTTTGAAGATTCAAATTTTATTTTTTTTTTAGCATTTTGCGATTTTAAACCCTAACCGCGTGAGTTCAAATTGATCGTCACACAAACCAGTTTAAAAGCATACTACGACTCAAATTGCTAACTTATTGGTCTGGTCTGACAAATTTCTTTAGCCGAAAGGGCTTTCTCTGCGCCACTTTTTGTACTCTCTATTTCTGACTTCCTCAATTCGAACTAGACATGGCAATGGGTAGACCCTTTATGTTATTTGACCCAAATGCCATGATCCATATGGGTATTGGGTCGGACCCATATGCACTTCTAATGATTTTGGGTTTGTGTTGGGTTTGAAATGGGTCTTATTAGGTCAATACATTTGTTATACCCAAATGGGTCTATTGGGTCTAGATAATTGTAACACATAAATAATATCAACTATTCCGTTAGCTACTTTCAATCCAATTGTACACCTTTAATGTATGTGTTTTCACCTTTCAATATCATTCATAAGAAAAAATATGGCAAAAATTGCATTATAATTAGATACGGCCATTTTCTTGTACAATACTATGAGTCCAATTTAGATTGAAACTAAACAACTGGTTATAGATATACCCAAAAGAAAATTTACTTAAGTTGAATTTGAGTAATACCCAAACTTTAAAACTCATTTGCCATCCCATTCAAACGCCCAAAAGACGAACCGACCTTGATCTTCAACTCAAGTTGAAGTAATTAATATTCAAACTTCGTAGTTAGAGCATCTCCATTGGAATTGCAATTAGAATTGCATTAAGACATGGCATTCATTTGCAATTGCATTATGCAATTTCATTGATGTAGATGACAATTGCATCTTTGCAAGCTTGCATATAATGCAATTATGGAATGCAAGCCACATCATATTTTTTATTATTAAATTATTCATTAATTTTATTATTTGAGTATTTAGGTTTTAATAAATTAAATCAAAAAATTAGTTGCAATTGCAAGTTAATTGCATTGATGTGGTGCAATACAAGTAAGATAAATTGGATTGAAAAAAAATAAAATAACAATAAAAAAAAACAAATGCAATTGCAAATGGCATTGCACCAATTCAGATGCTCTAACAAAACACGGGAAGTTGAGAAAATGTTATCCACCAAACTACTGTGCAGGGGACATACAATTCATCCACGGACGGTGAGAAAGTAAAGACCAAGTACAATCGAAATCCCCATCCCCGGTATCACTCAATTGAAGAGGCCACGGATAGCCACTACAATCCCCACCTCCAACCCAAGAAACAAAACCGCTGAAACAAAGAACAGCACACAAATGATCGCCACCACCAATAGGCTATCATACACCCAGATAGCCATCCACGTCCAATTTGCAGGTCGCCCTTGGAAATAATCCGAAACCGTGACTGGATCTCGTGGTATCATCCGCTTCTTCGGAGTTTTCGTCATACCTTGAATGCTGGCGGCGGCAGAGGACGAGAAGTCGGTGCGAGGATACTTGTTGCTGAGGTTGCGGTCAAGAATCCCCCAAATCTGAGTCCCCTGCTCGGTCTCGGCGTCGATTAAGTGCTCCAAGTAGACCTGCTTCATCACTTGATTCCTCTCCGGCGTCACTTTAAGATGTGCAACGAGGGAGCTGAGGTACGCCTCAGCATTGGCCCGAGTGGCGTCCGGATCGGCGCTGCCGTCTTCGCCCACGGCGGAGCTTGGCCAGCCAGCTGCGGCCACCACCAGAGGCATATCTTCGTAGCCAAAAATCTCCAACGAATTAGCCACAGCATCCACCATTAAATCGAACATGTTATGATACGTCAATCCGGTGCTAAAATCACGATAGAAGCTCTGTTCTCCTCCCTGAAACAGAGAAAATCCCAGCGGGATCTGCGAGTACATCCGGCTGACCTTGTACGGGGACAGATCCACCAACAATACCGAACTGTGATCTTCCAAGAACTGGAGCAGCGGCCGGATCACCTGTTCTCCCATCGGCTCTCGGAAAGTGGCCAGAGACGGTGGGATTATGCCGGTGACGACGTCGAGGAAAGAGAGAGTCGCCGTGACGGAGATGTCCTTGATCCCGAAATCTTGCAGCGCCAAGTCTACGTTACGGATCGCCGGCAATAGTAGTTCCGATTGCAAGATGGGGACGGTGCCGTCTCCGACGGAGATTACGGCGATCGTGGAGCGCGGGTAGAAAGGGAGCACGTGGACTCGAAGCCAGTCGTCGGCCACAGAGCGACTGGATGCCAGCGGGATGAGCAGCTCGTTCTCGATTGAGATGAGCAGGGAGACATTGGTGAAGGCTAGGGCTCGGATGATGCCGGGATCTGGATGGGAGAGACGCAATGCGCGGAATCCGAGGGTGGATACAGCGTAGGCGATGGCCTCGGGATGAGAAAGCTGCGGTGGAGGAGGAAGCACGGAAGTATTGCCGTCGATTGAGGAGGACGGAGGCCAGGTGAGAGGAGAAACGCCGACGAAGGAGGCGGAGGAGGATGGAAGCGAGGTGATGGGACAAACGCCGATCACGGCGGCGGAGGAAGATGGAGGCGTGAGAGGAGAAGTGTACGTGACGCCGAGGATGGTGGCGGAGGTTGTAGCCGTGAGGAGGAAAAGAAAGCAAAATGCGTGAAAGGAAAGCTTGAGCAGCAGAGTATCCATGGCGGTTCTTGGTTTCTGTGAGAAAGGACAGTTTGTTATGCGCAGCTGGGGACGACGCTTACAGCGTGTTTTTATAAGCTGGAACGGAGGATGCGCTGAGCCGTTCGATTTCCTCTTCATCAATGTCAAACAGCCGTTCGATCTGATGATGACGTCAGCATCACGGCTAGGAGTGGGCGGGAAACAGAGAGAGAGAGAGAGAGAGAATAGAGAGGTGGACAGCCGGCAAGAAGGGAAGACTAGAGTCCAGACTTCGCGACTTGCTTTGATTTTGAAAGCGGGATTTCTTTGTTCTTTGCATTTTCCTTTCAAGCATGGTCCATTAAACCGTATTGTACCGACGGTTCAACCACAAAATATCAGTGTCAGAGGCTAAACCGATAGACGGTATTTAACGGTACTAACGGTTGAACTCTAGTTAAACCACGGTACCCTACCGCTAACTTTTCCGGTACGGTTTCATGGACCATGCTTTCAAGCCGTTTTGATTATAAACATTTCTTTGTTCCAACTTCCAAGTCGTTTTGAATTTTGATTATAATCAAGCCTGTCAACCTGATTTGGTCCGTTGTCCCGATCAAATTAGTGATTCAAAGGTTGATAGGTCGGTCATTTAGTTGAGTTTAGTCCGCTTTAGTCCAGATAGATAAAAAACAATTATGTTACATACACATATAAATTCAAATTGTATCAAATTCAACTAACGTATAGATAATATGTATACCAAATTTTTTATAGAAATAATAATGCATAACATTAAACCAAAATATTGATTCATACTTAAACCCACCCCACTATAGTAAAAATTCAACAACAAATCAAATCCAACATAATAAAAATTCAACAACAAATCAAATCCAACATAAATAAAAATTCAATTACTCTTTTGGGAGAATAACTACTAACTCATGTTTTTACCAAGACAACAATTACTAATTCAATTGCACTATTAATTCCTATGACCTAACTAATATATATTCTCGGAGAAAAAACTCATAAGTTTATAAAATTAATACCTTGTTTCATTAAAAAGAATTGAATAAATTTTCATTAAAAAACATCCATTTTTTATCATCTTCCTCTATTCTTGTTTTATCCGCTCCATTCAAACCTTCACATTTTTTTCCAATGCAATTCTTCTTCTTTTGTTGTCGTCGTCGATCCAATTAACCCTTCAAATTATGTCCCGCATTCCCTAGCCTCCTTAATCGCTTCGAATCCCCTTAACAACCTTACATGGTTGCCTTTGTTCCTTTGACACGATAACATCGATCGAAATGGATCGGATAGCGCTTTTTGGAGTCGTCGTTGTTGGATTCGGTAGATAGCCACCCAGATCTATTAACCATTCAATCCAATGACGAATCGAAGAATAAAAAAGTATCAACCGACAGATATATCCGTAAATTAACAACAATGGTTAGCACTCTAACTTATCCCTCACAACCCACATCCATTAGCCAAGGCCATTGATAAAAGTACAGAAAGGAACATATAGAGAAAGAGTGAAAGGGTTGCCCCTTCCTTATCATCCTCTGCTAAAATTGAATTAAAATCACTAATTATTAAAATATGCACCGCTAATGGCAAAGAAAACTGAGTTAGACGATCAAATTGAGCACTCTTAGACTGGCTCCAACCCAAGGAGCTAAAAAGCTATAATGTCATATTTGGCTCTTTTTCTTCCTCCAACCCACAAAAAAAAAAAAAAAAGAGGAGCTAAATATTGGTATTTGATATTTAGGAGCTAAATTTGGCTGGATTTTGGGAAGGGAAGTCATATTTGGCTGGGCAAAAGTGGGGGCCTTGCGGCGGGACCGCCCCTTACTTTTCTTTTTCTTATTTTCTTCTTCAATTTTTGATTGGTTGGCTGGCAAAAGTGAGGCCCTGCGGCGGGACCACCCCTTCCTTTTCTTTTCCTTCTTTTCTTCTCCAATTTCAATTGTTTGGTTTTTTTTTTCTTCTCCAACCATTTGAATGAGAAATAAATAAGTAATGACGAAATAACGACTAATTATCTGAACTTTTGTTTTTTTTCGGAATTAAAAAAAAGTTACATCAAAAAATTTATTTTCAAAAGTAATAACTAACTATTAAAAATTTATAAGTGAAATATAAAAATTAGACCCAAATAAGTGTGGTTTATTGAAATAAATTGAAAAAAAGGTGGGAAGCTAAATTTAGCTTTTTGTAGGGTTGGAGTGAAAATGGAATTTGGGGAGCTAAAAAGTCATATTTGACTATTTGAGAGCCAAATTTTGGATTTTATGGGTTGGAGTTAGTCTTAGTCTTTATATGTAACAACCCGATCTGCTGGAGTGATGACGTGTGTAGATTGACAAGTATAAATAGCTAAAGCTGTTAGGCGAGGGGTATCTTTGGCCACTTGTGGAAACTGCTAGTTACTTTCCCTTTCTTTGCATTAGCTGTACTCCATAGAAACCAGTCTTCTCTTCTTCAGTACTTCCCTGTAAATCCTCCATTTTCCAGTGTTCATATCTTTCGCCAGATTCATCAATAAACGATCCTTATAAGTGGTACCAGAAGCCTATAATCTGGCAATGGCGACCCACACTACACAAATCATTGTTTTGGAAAATCAAATGACGACAATCATTTAGAAGATGGACTCACGACACCGGGATCTGTAGGTCGACATTGCGGCTCTTACAGCTTTAACGAAGGCCAACATTGACACTCTTACTGCTTCGTTGGAGTGACGACGAGACGATTCTCCGGTCCGTTCTCCATGGCACGCGAATCACAATAAGTTCCCGATCCATAGTAGTTCAGTCTGCCACCGCGTCGGCCGTCGATTCTAGGGGTGTTCAAACGGTGTGGTTACCGTGGTAACCTTTTTAACCGGTAGTATTTGTCTAATTTGGTTTGGTTAATTTGGATAATTGGTTTGGTTTGGTTAAAAAATTAGCTTGTTTGGTTTCGGTGGTTTGGTTTGGTTTGGTTTCAGACACTCCTAACCAATCAAACCAAGTTAACCAATTAAGCAATTATTTATGTATCTAATATATATTATATACACATACTTAATACTTAGTATAACCACTCTAGAGCTAAACATTCATTCCTTTTAGGCTCATCAACAATTAAGTGCAATATTGTTCTATGCTTAATTACTATATATATATTTGTACTTCTAGAGTGTAGACCATGATATATGAATGCCCAATTTAGATAAAAACTCATACAATATATTAGATGAAAACTTAAAAGGAAGGTCCTTTTGAACCTATGATAATTGCTAAGAAATTAATTCAATTCACACAATCACAACAATTAGTTAACTCCATACTATTGACATATATTTTTGTTAGGTGAATACTTCTATTTATTGTAAGATAATTGTATTAGTTACATGTATTTCTGTAAGGGTTAACTATAACTATGTGTTTATTGCAATGTTTTATTCATCATATAAATTGTGAATTGATCCATTGATCGAAAATTTTCTCACTAAATGATAATGTGATGTTATATTGGTTAATCTGGTTAACCAATTAACCAAACCGATTAAACTTTAGTTTGGTTAATTTGGTTGTTGTATTAGTTTAGACGGTTTGGTTATGATATTGTATTTCATGGTTAATAGAATTTTACCTTGCTTGGTTTGGTAATTACCATGGTGACCAATTGAGCACCCCTAGTTGATTCTGAATCGTCATGTGTGGGGTCCTTCTTCCACCTTCTTCGAGCAATCTGACTCGACCGCCGACCCCCAGGTTTCTTGTCCAACCTTCGATTGGGTTTCTCCCCTTTCCACACCAAGACTGAAAAACCTTAATTCCTTATGTTGCTTCTTCTCTGGGAAATCAAACCCCAATTTTTCTTCTCAAGAACCACCGCCGATAGTGTTGCCTTCTTTCCTACCATCTTTAGCTTAGCTGCCTTCTGATTCGTCCATTGCCAACTCCTCAAAGGCTGACTGAAAGGCATGATTTATTGATTAATTGCTTAATTTAATTACATGAGTTCTACTCTATTTACAGTAAGAGCAACTAAGAAAGCTGGAAAGATATGAAAAATATAATAAAACATTATCTATCTTATCTAGCTATTAATGGGATATGGGTTCTGATAATGTTGATGCAGTTGTTGGTGATTGCAGTAGGTGATTGATGATGATAGCTGGAACACATGGGAGTTTGGGACAGCATGGGCTGTTGCTGGATTCTATGGGCATATATGATATTCAACACTCCCCCTCATGCGTAGACATGAATGGCAAGAATGTCAAGCTTGAAAAGAAAATGTGAAGAACGGTAAAGGGGACAATCATGTTTGGATCGTCACTGTCTTTTGAACATCTTGGACGAGGTTGATGTTGGAGGCCACTTAAGGCATCTCTTTGAACAACCTGATGGATATGTTAATATAAATCAACTCACTGGCTTGGGTTTGCGCCACTTACGGTCTCATACCTTTCAGTCTTACTTCCCCACCAGTTGTTGCTCAGTTGCCTACTGCTACATCAGCTACTGTATATCCAATCAATTCTTGTGCTTATCCCCTGTTGGTTCGTCGACTTCTGAATCCTCAATTTCGTTGGATATCTTCCCTTTCCTAGGATTTTCTTCTCTTGAAGTCCCTACGTCTTCTCATGAATCCGTTCCCTAAGCCTTCTCCTGGACTGCTTCCCGTCGTTGCCGAATTAGTCTCCTTACCCATATGACTGGGCCATGTTTGTTTCCTTTGTTGCGCATCACCATTAGAAGTTGCAAACCATTGACATGGTTATTAGTGACTCAAATGATAATTACAACTTCAAAACTTCTATTGATGGTGGGTTCACTCATGAACACTTAGCAAAGGTTACACGGTATTTTGGGTTTTAGATTTTTCCAACATATTATGGGCTTCGCCTGAGTTCTCATAAGAGGTGCACTTGGGCGGATTTCAAAGGCCCTTATAAAGATTGCGATTATCGATCAATTGCTTGTATGTCTCGACCTTGGGATGTCACTATGAACTCAAGGGAGGCCTCAAATTGTGGTGTTGTAACCTGTCTGTGTCACTCTTGGGTTTGTAATGGTGAGGCCATGTTCGTAGCTTGAAAGGACCCTACAAAGCTTGGCTTTCCAAAGCGTTGGTGTTCAAGCAGTTTTTGGGTTTAATTAGGAGCCTGGCGACAGAATCTGGACAGGTTGGTAGCAAGTGTGGTTGTGTTGTTTAGCTGGGGTGCAAGTTGCTGCAGCTACTTGTCCTTGTTAGCAAATTAGAGAGCATTCTTGTTTGTCTACAGCTCCATATTGGGCAAGCAAAGGTCTTTGTTGTGGTTCAATACTCCTCTCGAGGGGCATCTGCAGATTTGGGACATGTTTGTCATTATCTCCTGTTAATGCTACCTGGGAAGACTTGCTCTTCTTCAAGGCGCAGTACGCTACTTTTCCATCTTGAACACAACTTGAGGACAAGTCATCTCTGAAGGGAGAGAGTTTATAACAACCTGACCTACTGGCATGATGATGTGTGTAGATACTAGATATATAAGTATCAATAGCTACAGCTATTAGGCGAAAAGTATCTTTGGCCAATTGTATAAACTGCTAGTTACTTTCCCTTTCTTCGTGTTAGCTGTAGTCTATAGAAACCAAGCTTCTCTTCTTGAGTACTTCCTTATAAATCCTCCATGTCCCCATTGTTCATCTCTTTCGCTAGATTCATCAATAAACGATCTGTACATTATAATACTATCTTCAATCTTTTTTTTCTTTTTTTCATAAAAACCCTTGCGGATTAACTAGGTAAGCACGAGAAAGCCACAATACAACGGCTCCTTCGTGAAATGATAGTCAAAGCAAATAAGAACAATTAAAACGAACACTACAAGAGCCAGAGTAGCATAAGGCATTATGTGCCACAACATGGGCAGCCCGATTTGCTTCTCTAGGAGTAAAAGCAACAGAAACCAGTGGCAATTCTTGCAACATAAAGATGACTTCTCGTAAGATAACCCCCACAAGGGCATCATTGGCATCAGAAGCCTTCAAATGTTGCACAACCGCAAGAGCATCACTCGTAATCACAATCGGTCGATCCTGCCACTAGGGGTGGGCATTGGGTGGGTCGGGTGGATTTTGACCATAAAATGCACCCACCCGCGCTTAAACGGATTGATAATTTTTAACCCACCACCCACCCACATTTAGTCTCGGGTTGGGTCGGGCGGATGGTGGATGATGCGGGTGGGTTTGTGGGTTCACCCACATCACAATTTATATAATATAAAGGAGTCAACTTGACATGATAATAGGTGAAGAGAATCATCGAGGGAAACCAGAAGTTGAAATAGGGCGAAAAATGTCGAATTAGTTCTTAAATTGTATAGAAATTCTATTATGAAAGAGTTTTCTACAGATTGAGACGATTATTAGGTGCAAGGAACTAAGGAAAATAATTCCACAAAGGAAAGAGCGTTGATCTAGGCACAAGAATTAGAGGAAAAAGTAAAGGGAAGAAGAGGGGATCTCTATTTGGAAGGTTGGCTTTGAGGTTCAAACTCCAGGACCAGTCCGAGTTTATATCTAACGTCTCCACTCTCCTCTCTTTAGCGCCAACGACTTTGTTTTTTTTTTTTTTTTTGATGTTGTGTTGAGCGGGTCACCCGCACACTCACCCACAACCCACCCACCACCCGGCGGATGGCTCCCAGCACAACCCACCCACCACCCGCCCGCATGCCCAGCCCTACCTGCCACTGCCATTGTCGAAGTAGTAATATAGCTTCTCTAATTGCCAACACCTCCATGATCTTAGGATGAAAAATGCCTGGAAAGAAACCACCCATTGCAAAAACTGGCACATTCTCCAAACCCACCACGCCAATTGCGCCATGAGTTGGAGCACTTGTCGCCCCATCAACTGCAATGCGAAAAGTAGAATGCAACGTCGAACGAGGATAAGGTTGAGGTCCGGGTGGCGGTGACTGATTGGGTAGGATGGCAATTTGATGAGTGGCATGATGAGATAATAGGTGACGGTACAAGGCAGCAGTGGTAAATTGTGCATAGGGTGGAAAGACAACATTATTCCGCCCTTTCCAAATCCGCCAAAAAAAGAGGACCCAATTTATTACGGTGGCATGATCGGAGAGAATGATGTGTCTTAAAAAGATGGACAAAACAAAACAATCGTCCAGGCCTTAAAATAATGGTGTATGGGTTTCTTAGTTAGCTATAACGAATACAAGCCTATCGCTTTAGCAGGCCTTTATTATAATTTTGATTGTGGGCTTCGTCTGTATTTTAAGCCCATAAGAGGAGTAAAAAAGTAGCAATTGTCTCCTCCTTAACTTCATCTTCTTCCTCCAGCCATCTATTCGTCCTCTTTCCCATCTCTGTAAAATGTAAATAGGACGCCTAGAATCGAACTTCATTTTTCCCGCCCAATTCCCCTGCACTTTCTACCGCTCACCACACAATCGCTCTGCTCACACGTCATAACAAACTCTCTCTCTCTCTCTCTCTCTCTCTCTCTCTCTCTTCACAGTGCAAACCAAGAACCGCCATGGATGCTCTGCTGAAGCTCCCTTCCCGAGCTTTTTTCCTTCCGCTCCTCCTCCTCTCCCTTTCACCAATCCTGTCTGCTCCGAGTACTGCCTCCTCCGCCGTCATCGGCGTCACATACAGGTCACCTCTCCCCTCGCCACCGTCCTCAACCGGCGGGAACTCTTCGCTCCCGACTCCTCCGCTGCAGCCAGAGGCCATCGCGTACGCCGCATCCGCTCTCGGATTCGGCGCGGTCCGACTCCCGTTCCCGGATCCGGACCTCATCAGAGCCTTGGCCTTCACCAACGCGTCCCTCTTCCTCTCAATTCCAAACAGCCTCCTCCCTTCGCTAGCTTCCAATCGCAGCCTCGGCGTCCACTGGATCCGCGTGCACGTCCTCCCTTTCTATCCTCGATCAAGGATTTCCATCATCTCCGTCGGCGATGCTGCCTCCCAGTTGGAGCTACTGCTGCCGGCCATCCGCAACGTGCACTTGGCGCTGCAAGATTTAGGGATCAAAGATATCCCGGTCTCAACAACTTTCTCCTTTCTCGAAGTCGTTACCAGGCCAGTCCCGCCGTCTCTTGCCGCTTTCCGAGAGCCGATGGGCGAGCAATTGATTTCCAGATGCCTCGGCACTTCGCTCTGTTCCAGGGAGGAGGAGGAGGAGGAGAAAGTTTCGATTACAATTACGGCGCGGAATTGGAATACCACTGTTTGTTCGAGATGATGTTGGATGCCATTTACAATTCCTTGAAGAAGGCAGGGCATGAGAGCATGGCCGTGGTAGTCGCCGGCGCAGGCTGGCCAAGCTCCGCCGTGGACGAAGACGGCATCGCCGAGTCGGACGCCAACACGGCATATGCGCAGGTCTATTTGAAGTCGCTGATCGCATTTTCCAGTTCTGATAAACGAAGGGGTGGCTGTAACTTGGATGAGGTTTACATCGATGAATTAATGGATGCTCAGTTGGAGTCCAAGCAGAAGCTGCAGCGGGGAACTCAACTGTGGGGTATACTCGACTCAAATTTGAGTAGCAAGTAGAGTGTTTTCGGGTCACCATTCGATAATGTCAACCCTTATCCGCCGTCAGATGAAGACGTGGGCGAAGGACCGTGGTTTGCTGGCTTCTGGAAGCTTGGTTGCTTAGTTTTGATATATGTGCTTGTCAGGAAGCAACTCGTCGTCTGTGTTCGTGTGATTGAACCTGATAGGCTGGGGAGGTGGATTGTTTGGCAATTGGGTTGGGATCCTGTGCTTGGATGGCGGTTTGGTTGGGGCCGTCTACAGTTTGATGGGGGTCAGTAGATTTCGATGGTGATCAACCTGATAGGCTTGGGAGGTGGATTGTATGGCAATTTAGTTGGGATCCTCTGCTCGGATGGCAGTGGTCAGTAGATTTAGATGGTGATCAACAAGCAGCTTTTCATCTGCAAATCAACAGTTGGTTGGTTAATTCTTGCTGTTAGTAGATGATGGTGTGCTTGGATGGCAGTGGTCAGTAGATTTAGATGTGATCAACCATCAGCTTTTCATCTGTAATTGAGCTGTTCAATGGTTAATTCTTGTTGTTAGTAGATGATGGTGATCGAATCAGATTGTAGATCCCTCCTCTATCTTTCAAGTGAATAAATGGTGATGATGATCAAACTGTTCTTCTAGTGAGAGACTCTTTTTTGTTTCATCAGTAGGGCACATAAAAAGTCGGACTCTTTCTGGTGCAGGTTCTGAAAAAGGGTTCATATAGTAACATTGACTAGAAACACACCATATATCATGAGGTTGATCATCTAAAGCCCTATTGCATGCCTTCAACTGTCCACCATAAGCTCATAGTGCTGCTCATTTTCACTTTTATTTTTGCGGTTATAGATTGGTGGAGCTTGTTGTATTGCACAAGGAAGCAGCATTAGAAGAGTGGGTCGTGAAGAAATTAGGACGAGTATACTCGAGGTCCTTCCTGGTCTTTGCTCAAGCAGTAAGGGCTTCTTCCCCTTCCCAAACAACAATTTTAATTCGTTCTTCTTCCCTGTCCTTTTGGTCGCCATCGATTTGGAGGACAGAGAGATCAACACCACCGGCTGGAGCTCGACGATTGAGAGGACCCGCGTCTTGCGAAACGTCAGCGTCTCGGTGGTGAAAGAACCGCCCCCCCATAAGATACTTGGTAGAGACACGTCTGCTTCCTCGGATTGCAACCTGGGGAAGGCAGATCGGAGCGTAGCAAGGGATCCCGGTGTAGGAGGTGGACTTCTTGGGTCGATGGCTCAGTTTGTTTTTATTTTATTTTAAATTTTTTGTTAAAAAAAAATCATAAATAATCTGATGTGTCGTAACTGCCATGTATGTGCAAGTGCAACACAACAAATAGTCAACATTTATTATTTTGTAAACCGTTTTAACTTAACAATAAACATAAATAACACACAACTATCTGGACAGTTCAAACTAGGCCATTGTCTATTTTTTACCCAAATCTTTTTCCGATTCTTTTATTTTAACCAAACCTATTGAATTCCTAAAAATTATCCAAACGTTAACTCTCCATCAACTTTTCTGTTAGTAATGCTGACTAAGTATGACCATAATGAGTTGACTTCCTACGTGACGGTCAGAATACCATCATTTACTATTTTTAATAAAAAGATTATCAAAAAACAAAACAAAATCCCACCCCTCACGTGGACGAAATAAGTAACGGTAACAGAATAAATGCCCAGACTTTGATAAATTATAATACGTTTGGATAATAAATAGAATTTCTATAGGTTTGATTGAAATAAAAGAATCTGAAAAAGATTTGGTAAAAAATAGACATTGCCCAATTTATTAAATAGGTTGGAATACAAGTGACAGAGTTTGCTGATAAATTTGTTTGGTATTTATTTGGTCATTTTATTATTATGTATGTTAATATTTTCAAATCGGTAAAAATGGATAATGGGCTCCGATACCAGATGTACTGGCCCTCAGGGGAAATGGCTCTGGCCATCGGCCAAATTTCCCTAGCTTTCTCCTCAAAATAACTCGGCCCGTCATACCTGGCCCAACCCAAAAGCCCAAAGCGTATATTCTCTTCTCGACGCCGGTTATAGAACCAGTAGAATACGTAAAAGCTCACCCGCCGTCGCCGGCAATGTCGAACGCCACTGAAGCTCTCCATCGCAGGCTGGCAGAGTAATCGTACTCTCTCTTCTAGCTCCACATTTTTAAGTGCCGACAGTTATACGCGAATTAGGAAATCTGAGATCGCTCTCCAATCTTCTTTTCCGTCAGATTATCGGAGTCGTTACTCGCCCATCTCTCCGCTGCACCCTACGCACCACTTGAAGGTTCATCCATCTCTGTGAAATTCGTCCTCCAGTCTCTCCTCCCCAAATCCGCCGCCGGCGCCGCGGAATCGCAGCTCCGGGAATCAATCAGGAATTTCGTTCTGGCATCGGCCTTGCTCGCCGCGTCCAAATCCTCCGCTCACGAGTTGCTCTCATGGATTCCCCATCACCTCGCTGATGCTGCTACCGCCGCTTTTCGAGATATATCTGATTTGTATTGCCAGGGCGATGACTAGAGGTTGGTCGCGGAGTTGGCGCCGGAGGTTTTGCTGCTGTTGAAGGACATTATTAAGGAGAGTTCCATTGATAAAGGTACCGATGGAGATGAAGTCTCCGCCGCGTCGGCTAGGGCTCCGGTTGGTTTTGCTATTCTTGCTGCTTATCAGCTTAGATGGTTTGTTACTAAGGTTTGTTGCCATTTTCTTGTTTCCCTGGCACTGCGATTTGGAAATGTTTTGAGTCGAGTTCCGCTGCGAAATTACCTGTTTTTGGGGGATGATCAAATTTTGTTTGCTTGTTCCGTGTACTAGATTGATTATTCGAACTTGAGGAAGCTATGCAATTTCGTGATTCCATGTGCATTGACTGCTCTTGATCATTGGTCACCGGAGGTGAAGGCAAGTAGTTGTTTCACTTTCATAGTTTTTGTTCTTTCACTTTTGGTAATCAAATGAGGTGTGACATTTCGGTTCATCGGGATTCAGGGGCAAGGAATGATTTGCTTCATTCGTCTAGGGAAGAATGTGAATGCTGCCGAATTCGGTGTTTACCAGGATGTTGTTCTTGATGCTTGCTGCCATAATATTGCATCTGCTGATGAGATATGGCATCTTGTGGTGGAAATCTCTGTGCTTCTGGTGTCTAGCATCCGGCGAAGTAATCCGAGAAGCCACTGGTAGTCTTTACTCTTGTTCATACTCTCTTTCCTTAACCATCTCCACCCCTGCAATCAATTAGTAATTTCAAATGTTGGCTGAATTACTTCATTCAACGATTTCATACCATCTACATGACTACATCTCTTACCCCCTGGTTTTGGTCATCTTTTGTATTTCTCATTCCGGTACAAGAGGACTAGGCGAGATGCTTAGTCACCTGGAACGACAACCAAGAAATAAGGAACGTCGCGTTGCTTGGCTGACATTCGTAGGACCACTCTTCCAAAGCATTGGTCTTGTATATTTATTGGCTCATTTCAGGAGGCTTTTCCCACTTTTCTTCAAGTGGATACATGCTGATGATGATCAAACTGTTCTTCTGGTGGGAGACTCTTTTCTGCTACATCAGTTAGGGGTGTTCAAATGGTTATCATGGTTATTACCAAACCAAATAAGGGTAAATTTCATTAACCATGGAATACAATATCATAACCAAACCGTCCAAACTAATACAACAACCAAATTAACCAAACTAAAGTTTAATCGGTTTGGTTAATTGGTTAACCAGATTAACCAATATAAAATCATATTATCATTAAGTGAGAAATATTTCGGTTAATTTATCAATTTACAATTTATATAATGAATAAAACATAACAATCAACACATAGTTATAGTTGACCTTTCACATAAATACATGCAACTAAGACAATTATCTTACGGTTAGTATAGAAGTATTCACCAAACAAAAATTTATCACAATGGTATGAGTTAATGAATTGTTGTGCTTGTTTGAATTGACTCAGTCTTTGGAGCAATTTTCATAGGCTGAAAAGGACATTGTTTTCAAGTTTTCGTCCAGCATAATATATAAGATTTATCTAAATTAGACGTTCATATGTTGTGGTCTACACTCTACATATACAAATATACATTATAGGAACAATATCAAGCTTTATATTTTATGAGTCTAAAAGAATGAATGTTTAACTCTTGAGTGGTTATTCAAAGTATTAAGTATTTGTATATATTAGATATATGGCTAATTATTTATCTGTCTAATTTGGTTTGGCTGGTTAGGAGTGTCTGAAACCAAACCAAACCACCTAAACCAAACAAGGTAAAAACTTTAACCAAACCAAACCAATTATCCAAATTAACAAAACCAACTTATCCAAGTAGTACTAATTAAAATGGTTACCATGGTAACCACACCGTTTGAACACCCCTAACATCAGTAGAGAAATTCAATTATAGGATTCAAGGCTCATAAAAAGTCAGACTCTTTCTGGTGCAGGTTCTGAAACAGGTTCATACTTCATACAGTCTTGAACTTAACATGGATCAGAAACACACCATATACCATGAGGTTGATCATCTAAAACACTATTTAATGTCTTCCACTTAGAGGTGGCAATTGGATCGGATTCGTGGATTGGATTTGTGGATCAAATGGATTGGATCCAATGGATTGGTGAATTCATGGGTTGGATCAAATGGATTGGTGAATTGATCCATGAATCCAAATGACATCCAAGGCTTGGACCAAAATGTAATTTTTGAAAAGTTTAGGTACTAAAATGTCATGATGAAAAATTTTAGGTACCAAAATGTAATTTTCCAATGTTATTTTTCGTATAAAAATAAAATTTTAGGTACCAAAATGTAAAATATAAAAAATATAGGTATCAAATCGTAATTTGTCATTTGGATCTATGGATTGATCCATGAATCCACCAATCCAATTGGATTTGGATCAAATGAATTGAATTTAAATGGATTGGATTAGGTGGATAATTTGGTGGATGGATTGGATTGGATTCATGGATTTGGATACTAATTGCCACCTCTACTTCCACCGTCCTCTATAAGCTCATAGTGCTGAGCATTTTCACTTTTTTCGGTTTTAGATTGGTGGATGAGCTTGTTGTATTGCACAAGGAAGCTGCATTAAGAGTGGGTCGCGAAGAAATTAGGACGAGCATACTCGAGGTCCTGTTCTTGCTGAAGCAGGATAACACAAATATAGCAGCTGTGTGCTTCTCTTTAACTGAAATCTCCATCGACGAGGAGAGTTCCACCAGCAACACCTTGAAGAATGACAGCTCACTGAACTACCTGCAACTGCTAACTACCCGTTAAGTCGCCGGAGAATGGATTTGTTCTTCCTTCACCACAATGATTAAAGAGCGAGTAAATTCAAATGTTAGGCTGCATGTAATGCGATCATTCACCTTCTGTAGATTGAATGTACTACTTAATTACTTCATATAGACTGAACAGTGAAATCCTGAGTAGGTTTTTCCTCGTCAAGTTAATCAAAATGACAAATGTTCATAACAAACTCTGATTGTATGTAGGGGATGATTGAATTCTACAATCTTTCCTAAAAGAATAAAAAGAAAAAGAGAAAAATGATATTCTTCCTCTACAAAACCGACGCAGGGAGTAAATAGAGAGATAACTCAAAGTCTCGGATTGAGTACTTTGTTTTCTACTACCTCTTTTTTTGTTACTTTCATTTTCCATCTAAGCTAATCACCTGGAGTTGTTGCTGATACAAAGTGGAAACCCTAACCCTCCCCAGACTCCCTCCAGGCTTCCAAAGAAGAAAAATTTGTGTATTCCTTCCAGAGGCCAAAATAGTGATACAATCTTTTCACTGCACCATTGCTCCACTGACCAAACCTGCTCTCTGGAAAGGATTGATGCTGCTGCCGCTTACGTCGTGGTTTCTTGACAAAATAACAGAATACACAGTCGTCTTTCATTTCATCATCACTTGCTTCTTTTCTTTACTTCACTGTAGAGGATGACTCCAAAGACTGTTAGAGAGTAGCCAAGCATCCCCGTAACAGATACTGGGTTCTTGAAGATTAGAATCGAGACAACAACTGCAACGGCACCTTTTGCATTCCCCAAAACCTGCAAATACGGGCGTAAAAAGATTGTTATCTGGGTTTTGTAAGAGCCTTTAGTTCTGACCTAGTCTTAGTTGTTAAGTTAGAACTAGAGAAACAAAATGGTCGAGCCTAGGACAGACTTTGCATCAGATTAAGATCCAGCATCCTAAACTTTACAAGAGCCAAACTTTTTCTAGAATCAGTTATCTTCATAGTTCTTTCTTGGCCAAGCAAGAATACATAGCAATTGCATTTTGTTAATGTAGCTTAGGAGTTCATGGAATGCGGCATACCTGGAGTGTCAGAGCACTTGTATGTTTAGTGACCAAGAAGTTGGTCAAATTCACAAAGAACGCTAATACAGAGTTGGAGAATAGCAGCCACATGAACTTGGGATCATCTCTTGCGAGAGCCAGAGTAATACCAACCACATTCCCTTCCATTGTCAGGGTTGCAGGCAGCAAGAACACAACAGCAATTGGAGCCATATATAGGAGCAGATTCATGGAATTCAGCTTCTCCCTAGAGACATAAATAACAGAACCATTTTTCAGTATATAATCCTACTTTCAAACTTTCCATTTTCCAATATCCAATATCCAAATCATTTCGAAAGTACTTGTGCCACAAGAAAACCTTACCCCTCAGAAGAAAGCAATATACCCTGGAGGACTGACTTAAGAGCTCTTGCTGCTGTAGCAGCAATGCACATTATAAACCCAAAGAGATGGAAGCTTGGTTCACCCTATTGCAATAGGCACAAAAACGACATAGATCAGAACAAACCCAGATGCTAGAAACTCCATCTACATGTAAATAACAGAGAAAAGCAGTCCAGTTGAACGATTCAATTGGGTAGCCTGCAGAGCTGTTGAGCATTTGTCATCTCCAGAATCAACATTCAAAAAGCAATCATTTAGGAAGCAATGATGAACGCATAGCCATTTGTCAGAAAAAAGGGCTGGTTCAAAAGAAATTCACTGACAGAGTCCAATTTTAACCCCCGCCATTCAGCAATCAAATGATTAGAACACCAAAATCCATTGCAGAAACTCAGCCAGATAAAATCTAACCTCATACTGGAAAATTGAGAGAAATCGGGCCTTACCCCAGTGGCAATGATGACTCCAGTAACCACAGGAACCAAAGTCAGGTAAGTGAGCCAAGTCTCCCTCTTGAACGTCATCACATAAGCAAAAACGGCGGTGAAGAACGGGGTAGTGGCGCCGACAGCCTGATTAAACGACACTGGAAGGAAGCGGAGGGAGATGTTCCCAAACACCACCGACACGCAGAAGACCAAGCTCAAAGCTGAGATCTTGAAGAATTGGGTGCGGGATCGAATGGTCTGCAAGGGGACGACCTTCATCCAAACAATGGAGATGTAGCTGAAGAGACTGCAAGCCGTCATGTGGCACATGGTGAGGAAGATAGGGAACTTGAACTCGTAAATGCTGAGCAAGAACTTGTTCATCAGCAGGACCCCGATGTTGGAAGAGTACCAGCAGGCGACCAGGCCGATCGTGAACAGCAGTGTGGTCGCCGGCACCGTAATGTTCCCCTTCACCGACTTCTCCATCTCGCTTCAAGCTTTCCACCTATGGAGATCTGAGTGAATCGAGAGCCGTGGGGTTGGGGGATTGGGTTTTTCCCTTCTTCGCCCGGATTAGCCTGCAAAGAAGGGATGTTTTCAGTGGCGTGAAAGTTCCCTAGATTGCTATGATTCCTGACGCGCCATGGATCTGTGTCATAACAATGGAGGAAAAGGGGGTGGAAACAAAAACGAGCAAAAGGAGAGGGGAAATTCGACGGGCGGAGAGGGATAGGTGACGGAGAGAGAGAAGGAGAGAAGGGTGGTGGGAAAGAAGGAGAAATTGGTCAAATGGAAGGGACGTGCGACGGAGAAGGAAGAGGGGGGATTTTTGGGATTTAAGAGGGAGGGAATTCGACGGCGGCGGCGGAGGTAAATGAGGTGGCGGTGGTGCTAAAGCGCGTTGAAGAAGGGGGAAGAATTTTGGTTAACGTGGGGGCGTATTTCCTCCGGTTTCTGTTTCTTTCTTTTTCTGTAGGTTTATAATAAAATAAAATATAAAAAGAGAAAATTGGGGGATTTCTTTATTTTAATTAATGAATCAATTGGGGTAATTGGTTGTGTACTGGTTCAGGATGCTATTGAAATATTTTTTTTTACTCTTTTAGGTCCTTTATATTAATTTCGATTAAAATCTAGTCCTGTAAATTCAGAGAAATCCCATACAATACATCAATTGAATTTTAACCTATTATTTCTCGGATGTCCTCGAAGGGATGATGTTATTTTGATTTAAGTCAACTGTGAATTGGTATTTATCAAGATTCAACTTGGTTGTGCTTTCAAGGGCATAAATAAATAAAGGGCATAAATAAATAATTTTTCTTCGTTGAATATAGATTAAAGCCTTATACCTTAAATAAATGAAAAGGAAATTTAGAGATATAGCAAATTAAATGCTAATTAATAATGTGAAAAGTTTGTTATAAGAACCCCAACTTATTTCCGGAATTGGGGAAAAGGAATCACATCGTTGAAGTTGTAGCATTAACTGAAAGAATACCCAATCAAGGTGTTTATTTCTGCATTTGGTGTATGTATGTGTGGGCCTTTCTAATTGTAATGTAGACACCAAGGTTGTCAACCCGCGAGTTGACCCGGATCCGGTCGAGTTAGTGGGTCAAGAGTTAACGGGTCACCCATTTTAGTCTGGAAATATGGAAAGAGTTATTATATTGTACTTATCCTGATAAATCATATCAAATCTCATCTAACATATGAGTAATAACATATAAAATTACACCAAAATATCATGTCGTACTTAGATCCAGCATATAATGAAAATTCACACTTATATAACATCAACATTCAAATGTTCAACTAAGGATTCTAAATATTGAGTTAGGCGAAAAGAAAAATCGAAAAATATGTGCATTTCGCAAAGCAAAGAAAAAAATATCACAATTTGATCTCCAACTTGATAACTGTAGCGGTTGACCCAGCGGGTGCGTGCGGCCCGTTTTTCTCACCGGGTCAGGGTCAAAGTGGGTTTACCCGCAGGCTGACAAGGTAGACACCTTGTTATATATATTGTAGATTTGTAGTTGTTGAAATTTCTTGACCCTACATCCCAAATCATAAACAAAAGATAATAAAGAAATCCTTAAGCTCGTACGATGCCGATCAATCTGAGCCTGAAGGCCCAAATAAAGAGGTGGGTCCAAGTAAGTAGCCCATTTTCAAACGCCCAACAAACATCCACTGCCTTGAATCTTCAATAATTGCAGTACGATTCTACAAGTGGCGTCAATTGCTGCTGTCATGTTATGAATGAGATGAGAGTGCACCAAGTGGCAAACAAGTCATGAAGAAACAGTCAAGAATCAGTTCTGTAATGAAGCAAAGGTTTGCCCAGAAAAGGTATTATGCACTCCACGTTGCATCATAAAATGTAATAAAACAATATAACCATTCTTCAAGAATGGAAACCGTCAAATACATGAATGTTATCGAGAGCAGGAAGGAGCAGCAGCCGGATCATCGCATGCGACATATGGAAATGAATCAAAGTGCCTATCTTGATTACATTCAATGGCAGCATTGAACTGAAACAAATATACTTTTCAACACATTCGTCATCACAACTACCTATGGTGTTGACAATTCTGTTTTACAGTTCAATGTACAGATACTCAACCTTCAATGTACACCTGGAACTCTCAAGTAATACGGAACCAAACGACGAGTATAATCCAAACAACGATGATTTCTCAATCACATGGTACATGCCCGTATCGAATGATCATGAGGATCAAGGGAGTTTGCATACGAATGCAGGAAAATGGACAGCAGCTAAGCAGTGCAGACACACCATCAAGGAAAAGGCTCTGCACAAACTTGAACTGAATCCACACGTGTTTATAGCTTTGCAATGAAAGAGTTGTTTCTCCGTTCTCGTACGAAAAAACTCTACATTTACTTCTCAAGCTTCTTATGGATGCACGCTTATGGTGTGATCATACTTCAGGGTCAGCCACAATGAGATGCAAGATAGAACCCAGGGAAACCTACAAACTAATTACATCCTAAGGAATCAGAATCTGGAGCAGAAACCCTTTCAGCTGATTATCCAGCTCAAGGTGACTATGACAGGAGCACAAGAATAGCTAGAGGATTGTTGTAAATCAGACGAACTAAGCCAAGAATTTATAATAATAGCATATTAATAATGAAACACAGAGTTCAAAGGAGGATTTGATTACCCGAGCATTTAAACAAGAACATCTGATTGGGGATTACTGAAACTGGAATTGATGGAGGAAAATGGACTGCAGCTAAGCAGTGCAGACAGACCATCGAGGAAAAGGCTCTGCACAAACTTGAACTGAAATTACACCCCCCTTATTCTTAGGTGCAAACATGAATCAAAGTCAACACAATAGTGCTCCAATCTACACGTGTTTATAGCTTTGCAATGAAACAGTTGTTTCTCGTACGAAAAACCTCTACATTTACAGATTTACTTAAGTAACAAGGAACGAGCTATTTCTCTGTTCAGACAGAACAGAAAGATTAGGCCTGCTCTTACTCAGAGTGTTACTCTAAAGACCCAACATTAGAGCGACGAGGGGTATAGGCCGTGAATTACTTCTCGAGCTTTTCTATGGATGCACACTTATGGTATGATCATACTTCAGGGTCAGCCACAATGAGATGCAAGATAGAACCCAGGGAAACCTACAAACTAATTCGATCCTAGGAATCAGAATTTAGAGCAGAAACCCTTTTATCTATGAGCCTAGTCATGTCAATCTGTAGATTATCAAGCTCAAAGCCACCATGACAGGCACAATAATACTAGAGGATTGTTATAGAAAAAACAAACAATTCAGACGAACTAAGCCAAGAATTTATAATAATAATAATAATAATAATAATAATAATAATAATAGCATATAAATAATGAAACACAGAGTTCAAAGGAGGATTTGATTACTTGAGCATTCGAACAAGAACATCTGATTGGGGATTTACTGAAACTGGAATTGATGGAAATGGTGTACAACGTATATCCACCATGCTAAACAGAACAAAACTGTCTCTAACAAAAAGAGAAAGGCACAAGACAAATCAAAGCTAAACTTGGATGAAAGAACCCAAGTACACAGCAGTTTCCTCTGAGACAAGCCTGCTTCTTCAAAACCTGAGGAACAGCAACAACATAAAAAATACTTCAGACAACAGGGTACAAGGAAATCAGGTATGCATCCAAGTGCAACTTAAGCAGCCATTTCCAAGGCAAGTTAAAACAACTACAGTATTGACAACTGCGACTCAGTGAGACAACCACTTCACTGAACATAGCCTCACAGTTGATAGCAGAGTTACTCTTGCAATAACAATTCAGACGACACAGTTACATATCTGAATTCCACATTATACTAAACAACTTAATCCCGACATTGACAATTGAAAGTACCTTAGATATTGCTGGGGTACATGAAGACTCTTACTCTGTCTCCCTGCAAAATTAGCCAAAACTTCGGTAAGCCATAAAAACTAAGCAAACATGGAAACTCGAAACACTGAAAAATGTAGCACTTGATGTACCATGGACTTGGGAGGGAGGTTGGACGTGAACTTTGCTCTAACGACACCACTGTTTCCATGAGACCGTGATACCTTGCCCCAAATGCAGCGATAGTGCGAACCATCCTTCTTCACCTTAGCCTTGTAGATATAAGCCAAGCGCTTTCCCGCGTACCATGCTACCTCTTCCTTGGTATTCACTCCCTCAATCTGAATCAGAGAAGTGTTGGGGTACTGGTTTGCCTTGGACCTAATTATCACAAACAAAATCAAAACTCAATCTCTCGACACAAGCAAAATAAACCCTAGAAAGATTTCCACCATTACTGAAACCTACACTAGGTAATCAAATTCATCATACAAGATATCAAAGATCTGTAAGACCATTCTTTAGAAACCCATTTCCTGACATCTAACAGGACAGTAATAGAGAAATAGGAGAATCAATCAAGGGACAAGTCTCATTACCTCTTGTACCCTAGGATAGTTCCTCGGACGTAGAGTCTGCAAAGAAGCAACGGGTTCAAATAAGAAAAAATTAGCTTCGATTCACCACTCTCTCCGTTAACGAACTACGTTAAACTCCGAGCTGGAGAAAACAGTTTACTGTGCGGTCTGCGATCGCAACCGGAATTGGAGATATCTATCGGTAAAGGATCTTGAAGTAACAGAGGGAAGAACGGGAAGCCCAATACCTGACGCGCTCTCCTTCGCGACCTTTCACCATTTTCGTGGGTTGGAGGCGGAGCTTCTCCCTTTTCCCGGTTGTTGCAGAGGTGGCTAGAGTGACGAGCTATGCTGCGGGAGAAGGCTTCCTAAAACCCTAACCAGAGTCTTACTTCATTTAAAGAGAGAACGCTGGTCAGACCTCCGTCCTAACTCCTAACCATTAGGCCCATCAAAAGAAAGCCCAGTTTTTTCAGCCCGACAATGCATAGATTATTATCTCCGGAAATATCATGGGCCTCAATTGAGCACTCATTCTCGGCCCATTCGGAATGCAGATACAATCATACAAGTAATTGCCCTTTGGTTTAATAGACTCGCGTATGTGGATTACAATTTACAAGGGATCCAATACAAACGACTAGGGGTTCAACCGGATTGGTTATCGTGGTAACCATATTAATCAGTAGTATTCGGTTAATTTAGTTTGGTTAATTGAGATAATTGGTTTGGTTAAAACAATTTAACTTATTTGGTGTTGGTAGTTTGGTTTGGTTTCCACGCTGCTAACTCATGAAACCAATTAATGATAGACCTAATATACATAATTATTTATACTTCCATGCAACCAACCAAACCAAACTTTCGTGATTCCCTATTTTATTTTCATGTGCACAACAAACCAAAATATTATGGGTTAAAAATTAAATGAGCCTGCTTATCTACTAAACCAAAACATTTTAGACAGCTACTAGACTTTAGGATTACGTACAATATCATGACAGCCACCTCAAACTATGTATAGTTTAAGTATTTTGTATGAGAGCTTTAACTTCCTGATGAGAGGTATTGGTATGTATTTATGTTAAGGGGTTTGTTGTAAGGTAACTATATTAGGTGCAGAGATGATGAATGATGTATTAACTCGAATGATGATGATAATCATGGATGGTTAGTCTTATTATTGCTTATATATAATGATAGTTTATGTTAGTAACTGGTTATGTTTTATTCATTAACAGGATAATTTTTTTCATGTAACGTTATTTTATTTGGTTAATCCGATTAACCAAATCATTTAAATTTTGGTTTGGTTAATTTGGTTTTCGTGTTAATTTGGAAGGTTTGGTTAAGATATTTTATTCCATGGTTAATGAAATTTAGGCTTAATTGATTTGGTTATTACTACAATAACCATTTGAACACCCCTACAAACGACAGTATTTCGGAAAAAGTAAGTACAATAGTAGATTGGGGATTATATAATAAACTATGGGACCTTGCTACGAACATGGACTTTTCGGTCTACCTAATCCTAAAGGAGGTCGACCGAATGTGCTGTTTCAGTTATGTTAGGTTCAACTACGCGGTCGACCGTCTATATAAATTGGTCGACCTCTTTGGGGGTCGAACAAAATGAAAGGTCGACCCAAATACCTCATAGGCTGACCCTTTTGCACCAAATAGGTCGACCGCATCCGTACGAGGTCTACCGCATGCACACCGTATCCATATTGGATTAGGATTCCAACACTAGAAAGGTTCCACAATTGGACAAGAAAACAAATTGGATCGACCCATTCACGTCCTAAAGTTCTATAAATACGAATATAAGTCCCCTTCAATGCCACCAAAACTCTGAATGAGGTTTTTTTTCAATTTAGAGCCTTTGTGAAGAAGATCGTTTGTGGTTGCTGTTGTACGTGTTGAAAGTGGTCGACCTAATGTAGCATTTGTCTTCATCTTCTCTAATGCGTGATTTCCACCGTCTAATTTGATATATTGTTGGGTGCATAATACCATTTGATCGACTCTTATCTCAAGTCGACCTGACGAGACAATTGTTCGGAATTGAATTCAGGGCACAACACTTGGAATTCCTTACTTGCGAGGCAACGAAGATCAAACCAATAGGTCGGGATGGCAACTTCGACCTGACCTGTTTTACCCGACCTGTTTGGCCTGTTTTGGGGCGGGTCTGACCCGCCTCATAGGCGGGGCGGGGAGAGCATGAGTACCTCTCATCGACCCGACCTGCCCTGACCTGCCCCATTTTAGTCAAATTACTTACGGTTTTCCTCTTAATACCTCATATTTTAGCTATAATAAAGTTTTAAATAAGTGAAAACCTCAAATTTTCTAATAATTTAACTACATTTTATCATATTATGGTTTCTTTCTTGATATTTTAATGAAAATAACGAATATTTCTAATTCTTTTCACCTAAACTATATACTCATTGGGTCGACCTGCCCCGACCCGTGTCCCATAATAAAATACCCGACCTGCCGCGGGGCAGGTATGGGTATCAAGATACCCGCCCTGGACCTGCCCCATTGCCATTCCTACCAATAGGTCCACCTAATGTTTTTCAAGGTCGACCATTTCTGTTTGTTTTGGGTGTTCAACCTGAATGTCGACTTTGGCTTTGTTTGTAAGTGGTTTTATAGTGGACGACCAAAAATAACAACTTAAACTACAAACGGTCGACCGTATGATCTTTGAGGTTGACCGCGATGAGTCCTCAGGGTGCCCAAATTAGTCAATTTGGTCGACCACTGTTACGATTCGGTCGACCGAAATGTCCATGTCACGGTGACATGCATGTCGCCATAGGCACACCCTAAACTACGAGGATAGTGTATTAAAGCGGAAGTATTTCAAAATAATAAATTCTCTTAAAAATAATAAAATCAGTAAGATAAAAATTCATATCAATATTCAATATGATTCCAACTAATCTTGTTTCGTTTCAAGAAAGGAATTCTAGCCAATTGAAAGGATTTTCTAACCAATCGAGAAATCATTTTAATTTCATTAGTAATGAGAATTCGGGATATCATTCATCAATAATCAAAGAGAGTCTTACTCATCATTGCAACTCAACATCAATTTACTCCCAACCCACCCAAGTCCCAAGTGTATGGGAGTTTTGACCAAATCCCACCCCCTCCATGAAGGAAAACATCACCTGCACCCGGCCACAAGAACTGATATTGAAACCTTTCCAGTTTCCAGCTATTTTACAAAAGTTGAACACAATGGAAGGTGAAAAAAGATGACCTCGACTATATTGTTGAAAAAGTTAAAGAATGAAGGAACCATAAACTAAACACCCATCTGGGATTCAGCTAGGCTATCCTATCCTATCCTATCCTGTCCGGTGTAGTGTCAGGGCGTACATTACCCATCTCTACGAATTCGATGAATAATATGAAGATATGATCACATAAATGAAAGCCTTGACCATATATTGCTTTCATTGCCCATAGCTTTCAGTAAAAACAACAGTTACTTATGGTATAAACTAAATCACGGGCACAAACCAAATGCATCAAATGCTCACCTAAACTACACAATAGACAGTAAACGATTCTAATTTCCCTACTACCATTCTACATCAGAGGAATCCTCACATTCAGATTCAAAGACTTAATGGTATTACCCAGCACCTGAAATTGCCCAATCTTAAATCACAGGTCAGCAAAAACATGGTAAGTTTTGGAATCTACAGCTATAAGCCTTAGAGCAGCGACGAGCGCTGCAAAGGACATGAACCCGAAGAAGATCACATTGAGCCAGTGCCAGAGCTTTTGGAAGGAGCTCAATTTGCTCCTCTTCGCTACTAGGTACATGTGGTTTGCCAGAATGAATGTTAGGGGGAAGGTGCTGATAGCCCCTGTGAGGCTCATGAAATCTCCCAAGAATGGCAGAAGTGCTGAAACCAGTGTGTTGAGGGTGAGGTATCCGCCTCTCACTCCTAGCCTGAATGACAAGTTTCGAATGGCGAATCGACTCCCCTTGATCCCGTACTTGGTGTCCAAGTACTCGTACATTGGACTCGCGAATATATGTAGAGCGATGACCGACTGAAAGAATGCAGCAATGTTGGCCATTGCCTTCACCCAAACTGGACCATTGACGCTGCTGAGCAAATAGGTTGATGTGGATGACCCGTATGCCCAGTAGCCGATGAAAGTGACAGCATACATTGGTAAAACTCCTGCCGTGAACTGGAAGTAGAGTGCTTTCATCATGTTGTTCACTACTGGCTGCTTTATTGTTGCCTGTTTGTTAAATTGAGTTCAAACAAACTTCTGTAAGGGAATTCTTTTTCAAGTTTCACACAAAGCTGCAGAGTTTGTAAATCCCCCCCTCAAGTACCTGTATCTCTGGAAGCATTCCTGTATTGAATGCAAAGACGAGATTGGCAGATGCTCCAATCGTAGTGAAGATCTTGCTCGTTGTAGTCCCCGGGATGCTGTAGTCCCTGGCTGGTGTATTGACCCCTGAAATCAGCATCGAAAGTTGCAGAATACTCAGAACTAGAGGGAGCATTATTGACCTTAAACAAGTGCATTCACTAAACAGCAAAAGGGATTCAAAGAACATGAAAAAGGTACCATCTTTAATGGAGAGCACAAAGGCAACAATAATGTATATCAGGCTAAGGACTGTTGAGACTCCCAGCCAAACTCTCAGTGCTGATAAATGAGGAGTTGAAATGGCAAACAAGCCACACACAACCCCTGCAATGGCTATGAAGTAGGGAAGCTTCATTGGACCGTCTTCATCGAAAAGAACATAGGCAGCCTGGAGTTAGAAACATTCAGTCAGAAACACAAAGAATAATCCAAAATTGATGCCATAGACACACATCATATACACCAAACAGTAAAGAAAAAGCTGCAAGCAAGAGAGAGAACTAGATCAGCTCACCTTGAGAGCCTGACCAGCTAAGATGATATAACCAGTGTTGATCATGAAAAGATTCACATACTGCAGACCCCATGTCACAGAGTAAGCTCTCTTACCTGCAGCAGACATAGAGGACAAAAGAAACCATTTAAGTTAATTGAACTAATGCTGCAACAGTGGCTACAAGGTATCAGATTTCATATCACATACCATATATGAATCCAGCCAAATCTCTGTATCTGATATGTCTTTTGCCTCCAAACTCATGTAGCTTGGCCACCAGAGAGTTTGCATACAATGAGATGGCAGTGGCCAAAATCAAACCCACCACTCCAGGAACCCACCCCAAAGGAACCATTATGGTCCCTGAATAGCCTAATACATAGGCACTGTTGATCCCAGTAGTAAGAACAAATCCCACTTGGAACCATGAGTCTGCCCAAAATCAAATTCAAGTTATCAGCATCACTGTAAGTCTAAACCAAAAACCAGTCCTCTCCTACTGACAAAACCCCCAAAATAAGATATCAAAGAAGACTCAATCTTTTGTCACCCCGATTTCCAGAAAACCCTTGTCCTTATAACACAGAACAAGTTTCCAAGGAGACTCAAATGAGAAATGGTCAAGAAAAGCTTCACTTTCCACCTCAAAAGTAACAAATGCGGTGACAGGGTAGTGTTCTATATCAAACCTTGAATCCCACCTTCAAACAAAAACCCCTTTTATCTTCCTTTGTCCAACCCAAAAGCAATAATTTGTTTTCGGGAAAAAGGGTCTCAAAAAGTACACGAACAAGAGCAAGCTGAAATACCATCCTATGAAAACTCGACAACCGCACACTGCTGATCCTGTCAGCAGCCACAAGACGCCAAAAATAGCCGAACAAAGAGGGGATCAATAAAAATTGAACTAGGAAATGGAATTCACCGCTGCTAATCTGATGAGCGGTCTCCGGGATCGCAACAGCTAAGTTTTCCTCGTCGTGAACTTTCCTCGTCGGCCCGGAAAATTCCCCACCGCCGGCGTCGCCGTTTCTGTCCATGATCAGAAGGGTGATTGGCGGTTGGGTGAAATAGAGAAAAGGCCTCCTCGGCGTCTCCCTCTGCCGACTCCTCCTCCAACACTAAACTGTGAGAGAAAGCCAGTTCGATTATGATTCAGAGCTTATCACTTCAGTTTATATAGTCGGCGACTTCTTCGGCCAGGCGGGCGGAATCAATGCGAGTGTTCCCACTTCCCTCTCTCTCTAATCTCTATCTCTATCGAATCTTTTGCTTGTTTTTTTATTAAAAATTACTGCTTTTTTTTCCTGTTGTGGAAGAAAAGTCCGGAGGTTGAAAAAGCTGAGATCTTTTTGTTCGCATTTAGTGGGGCTGGGAATGAAGGGAAGAAGAAGAAGGTGAGAAAGGAAGAGAACCGCTTCCTTCTTCTCGCGAGAGTCAATTTGTTCTGTTTTAGCTGAGCTGTTGCTTTCTGGCTTTCTGCAATAGCATTGATCAATCATTAAATTATTATTGGCAACGATTTTCTTCCCAATCGTTGGACATGGGTCGCCGAATATCGTCCATCTGCCTAAAGTTTTCGTGATCATGATATATAAAAGACTTGCTAACAAAAGAGACTCTTGTTTGACCCGCCTTTCCATCTTTTTGAAAAGGAATATCTGTCTAGATTTTCAACAATTTCGTCTATATTTGGTTGGAGTTTGAGAAATGCATTTTTTTTTATTTTAAAAGTTTTTAAGGGTTAAAATATTTCAACAAGCTCGACTTTTAAATAGAATGAATTTTATAACATAAGAAAAAAATTGATTTAGAGTCTATGACTTATTTTGGAAATTTAAGATTATCTTTATTATGTTCAAAAATTCCAAATTATTAATTTATATTATTTAAAAAATAATATAAATTAAAATATTGTTTATTATAAAAGAAATTGAATTAAATACATTTTGATGATTTGTTTTTAAAATATGTTATTTATTTTTTAGCAGAAGAGAATATTTGATAGTTTTTCTAAAACATAATAAATAGATATGTTTGATAAAATGCACTCTGGAGAGAAATATTCTACAAAAGATATAAAGGAGATTCATGGGTTGGGATTGCAGCATTTTGAATTTCCAGCCCTTAGAGCACTTCACGGAGGGGCATTTTTGTAATTGCCTTGCACTTAAATGAGGCTGTGCGTTTTGCACCTTCCTCTGCCCATCAACTTGACAACCCAACATCTGGGCCAGGCCTCTCTTCTGTTAGAAAATAGGGCTTGATATTGGGCTATTGCAGTCCAATTTCACCATTTTGAATTTGCAGCCTCGGGAGTGATTCACGGAAGGGTTTATATGTCATTTTGCAACATAATAAATGATGTTGTGCGTTTTGCTTTTCAAAGGCCAATACCGAGCTCCACAGATGGATAAGGGCCTGACTGTGGCAGTGGGCTGTGCATTTTAGTTTTCAAAGGCCCATTCCTCCACAAATGGGTCAAAAAACAAACCGACAAAAAATCCGACCAGTAATCCAGTCACCGTCGACATACAAGTCGGCGACCTTTTCATCTTCCACTCTCGATAATCAAAACGAAAAAATGAAATGTCATAACCCTAGATCACAAACAAAAACCTAAAAATCGACATGCAAACAAACAAAAACATATCTTAATTTCGCCGCCGCTGTCATCATCATCGCCGGCGTACATCGCCGTCAGTTCTCAGCACCGCAAGAAGCCATCATCCCATCGCGACTTTGAAGCTCCGGCGGAGGAGATGAGAGAAGCTGTCGGCTTCACCTTCAGAGCATCCGGCCGAGAGATCCAAGTCGGCGGCCCTTTCCTCTTCCCCTCACGATAAGCAAAACCACAAAAATTAAAGGTCGGATCCCTAAATCATAAAAAAGTCCTTAAATTCGACATGCAAACCAACAAAGCACTTCTTACCTTCGTCGTCGCTGTCATCGTGCCGGCATCCACCGCCGTCAGTTCTAACTACAACGAGAAGCCATAACGTCATTATGACTACGGCCTTTGAAGCTCCGACCGAGGTAATGAGGGATGAGAGGAAATGTGTTAAGCTGGCGGCTTCACCATCAGATCAGAGGGTGGGCGAGAGATCGGAAGGGAAGAAGAAGACTGTTCAAGAGAGGGTTGGGCGGCAGTGAATTAGGGTTTAACTTTAAGAGAAGTTTTTATACCCCTCCCCTCCTCAGCGTGTTTACCTTTACCCTTTGTAAATTACCAAATTCTCAAAATCTCTTTTTTTTAATAATAAAACTCATAATCTCTTTCCTTTTACATCACCGAAAAAATCTTTCATATTAAGCGTATCTAATCCTAAATTAATCTAATTAAATGATTAAATAAGTGACAAGTAATAATACACTTACCCTATTATATAGATTAAGTAGTACCAATTTAGAGTGTTGCAGAAATAGGTAGTATCAATTTAGAGCGTTGCAGGGTGTAGGGCACTCCTTCTCACATAACCGTATTCTAAAACATATAACTTGAATTCGCATACGAGGTTCCAATTTTAACCCTAAGGTTAAGACCAAACCAAAATAGTGTTCGATCTATTCCAAGTTAAGTTTGATGACCACTCTGGAAATGAACGTGAGCAAGTAGTACCAATTTAGAGTGTTGAAGGTTGTAGGGCTCTCTTTCTCACATAACCGTACTCTCGAACCTATAACTTGAATTCTCATACCAGGTTCTGATTTTAACCCTAAGGTTAAGACATGACCAAAATAGTGTTCGATCTATTCCAAGTTAAGTTTGATGACATCTCCGAAAAAGAACGTGAGCAACTCCGATTCCAATGACAATATTCATTATCCTACCTAAAATAGTTTGAAACTCATACAGACAAAAATAATTGGGTAGACAATCAAAATAATGTCCATATCCTATCGAATTTAGCATATCCATATGTTGGGTAACATTACACGTAGAATAACATTACATAAGTGGAAAATATGACCATAAATCACTAGAAATAAGAAAATTAGTTAAAAATAATTATATATATATATAATAAACATAATATGTTAAGAATAATAATAATAATTTTCTTAGATAAAATACATATGCATGTATGTAATTGAATGAGCTTGGGTAGTGATAAAACTATGCCTACCAATTACTCGCAATATTCAGATTCACGTTTTATCCGTACTCACTAAAAATCCTTTTGTTCAAGTTTTACCCTACTCAATTAGGTCGGATTTGAACGAGGTATCCACAGTTGTGGATATTTTTACGCCAAATCACGACTTCACTATATTTTGAAGATACCGAAGATTTCAATGGAGAGTCGATAAACAGAGTATTAAATTACTTTTTATTATATACTCAACAAAAAGATTACGGAGAGATGAGGCAGATCGTTAGATGATTATAATTAATTATTTTAATTTACGTAACAATTAAATATGGCAATTAGCCAGGTAACAACTTGGAGATAAAACTTTGGTAGTAGGAGGAGTCTGACTCATTGACCTGTTGTGGTAACGATTGTATCAATTTTGTTGGATATGTTATCAAACTTTTCTCCTTATGTGAGATTTAAAATATTTGCCTCTTTCGGTGGTGGTGGAATAATAAGATATTGATGATATTTAGCTTTCAATTTATTATAGTACTTGGATTTATGCCCGAAATTTCTTTTGAGTTTATTAGGTGAATTTGAAACTTGGGAGGCAGAATATCAAACTTTAGCTCATTCGATTGTGACTATCAATCCGCAACGTGTCTATTCAAATGAAACAATTTCATATTTATAACATGTGTCAGGATCAACAAAAATAACAAAGATCAATCATGAAAATATGGGACTATATCAAAGATCAATCATAAACTCTTTCTTTGTAAACATATATATATATCGTATTAGTTACCTACCTTTGCTATCTACACACATTATAAGCGATAGCAACACATACCAAAATACATAATAATCACACATCCGGCCAACGGGCCGGACCCGGTGCTAGTATACATAGAACCCTAATTCATTCAATATTAACTCTCTTTCCTGGAGTGTTTCCATTTTGGGCCATTACTGCGAAATCAATCCCGGACCAGAGAGACGAGAAGGGGAATTGCCGGGCCTGATATGGCCTGAATATTTTTTTTGACAACGATATGGCCTGAATATGATCACATTGGACTCTTCTTTTATTGGGCCCAATTATTAGAGCTACCACTCAAATTGAAGTTGAGCAACGAGCAGGAATGACAACGGTGGACAACCCACTCGCAACAAAAATTCAGTAAATACTTTTTGAATTTTACAGGTGAATATCCCATCCAATCGGTATGTATGGTTACCCATATGTTCGTAAACATAACCACAAATAATTTTTTTTCTGGTTATTGACATTCTTATATTATCGAAACTTTCCTATAACCATATATGATATATCAGTGATTGTTTTACTTTATGAGTGCATAGAAGATGGAAAACGGTTGTTGGATTTTAACAAAACCTACACCATTCCAATTCATTGATTCTCCAAATCGAGTAAAATTTGCACTTGGCTCAAAATACTACAACACTGAATTATACACAAACCATTTTTTTAAGCAAAAGAATTGTACTCGAAGTGAGTACTACTCGTCTACTCCCCAATTTTCTCCGTCTTTCTCGTTGGAAATATTTGGTAACAATTTTGCTAGGGTTTGGTAGCCAAGTCCAAACAAAAGGACACGCAATAATGGCCATGGCCTGGGCTGGGCGCCATTGCTGGAATCGACTTGTCCACCGTACTATATGCATATGCAGTTATGCTCACAGTACTAGATGCTGTAATGAGCACCACCATGGCTCCTTAATTTCTGCCCTTCGACTAGTCACAAAACCCACCACTACATCATTGCATGATGAGCAAACCCTACATGTCGGTACTATTACGATCGCCAAGCAAGCTTACTCTTTGTACCTATCAATGGCGCCATTCATTCATTCATTCTGCCAAGCCATGTTCTTCAAACTTTGCCCCTTACTGCTTCCCTGCTAAATGAAACCTCTGCATACTCACTCATTACTACTCTCTTTCTTTTGCTGTCGAAACAGTAGGCGAATTTCATTCGCGCTGAAAAAAGTTCATGATCAGTACCGTACGATTGGATCTGTGCAAACTTTAAGTTTACATGTACTTTGATTATGTAATTTTAACTTTATCATCGTTGTGCATTATAAAAAAAAAAAAAAACTTTAGCATCGTTGTGAAGAAAAAGAATTACATGTACTCTAACCTCTACACATAACCTCGTAACTCAAGTTATATGGTCTCGCGATCTCGGGCAGCGATCGATATACATGCATGTAATGAGATATGTTCATTGCAAGTAGACACCCTATTAAGAATGGTAAGATCAAAATGGCTAGCCAGTAAGATCAAAAAGAATTCCGATATGCTATTGAAACCTATCTTGATATGATGTATGTTGAGTGGAGAGTGGAGACCATAGTACTTAGGGCCTAGCACTACAACAAAAATTAGTTTTTGCAACCAAAAAGTTTACAACCAAATTAAAATTGGTTGTGAAAAGGCTACTATACACTACCAATTATATTTTGGTAGTTAAAATTTTAACAAATTGGTTGTCTATTAAGATCAACATATTGATAACCAAATAAAACATGAGGAGACCAAATAATTTGGTAGCAAAATGAATTTTACTATTTCCAACCAAATAATTTTGGTAGCAAAATCATCTTTAGTTTTCCCAACTAATTAATTTGGTTGCAAATGCAATAAAAAGTTTCCAGCAACTAATTTATTTGGTTGTGATTGCATTGATGTTAAAAACTAATCAGGTACTATACTTTACTACCATTACAATTTGGAACCTGTAATATTTAATTGCTGAAATGACTCTGGCGTTCTCCCACTGTACTCCGGCTCTCTCTCTCCAGCTCTCCCCTTCCTACCTTCTCCCTCCTAAGTCCTACTGAATTCTGCCAACCGAGAACCCAACTTCTCCTCCTCCTTTTCTTCTTCTCCTTAATTCCCCAGATTCCCTCTTTGCTACTCTGAATTAGTCGATATTAAGTAAAATCGATTCCCCAAATAAATTTCAGGTCCTCAGTTTCCATCGAATTCCATTTTCCAAACACTCCGTCGACGACTTGAGTCCTTCGAACAAATCATCGATGGAAGAAATAGAGATCTCTCATCCGTTGTCGATCTCGAAGCGATCAGATTCACTCGCTTTGATTTGCTGAAGCTCTTCCTGACTAGGTACTTGCACCTCAGCTTCAATCCCTAGCCATGGAGGCAATCCCTCTTCAGCAGCGCGTAGATTTCGATCTCTAATTCTATCGCCGCAATAGGCCAAATTTCATCTTCTCCTCTATGTTCTACTCTTGGTTCGACAAGTAATCCCAGCTCTATGTAAGATTCTGACTCCTTTCAGATTTCGATTCATCCGAGCGACATCTCTCTATTTCTCTCTTCACTGCGCTAGGTTTTTGGAAATTTTAGTCAATTTTGCCGGCTGTAGGTAAATATCCTCTACGCGGTGGCCGAGCGCTTGAACGAGAGTCCATGGAGGTGAAGATCTGTAGATCACGATGGTGCCGGACGATAACATAGGGGAAGTGAAGAGCTTCTCGGGCTGCATGTCAGTGTCGCGACAACATGCTTCAAACTCGGCGACTAAGCCGGGAGTCGCTAGGTTGCAAGCCAGAAGAGGCGCTGGCAGTGAGTTTTACCAAACTGAGGTAATACCCTAGCCTCTATTATCGATTTCTTGAAGAATCTAAAAGTTCTACTAGTTGATAAGGTTACATTACCCCTAGATGTCCTCTTTCACCTCGTATAATTGATTGTTATTTGGTTTACTTAGTACTTATGTTGTCTCTGTGCATGATCTTAGAAGAGAATGATTCTAATTTAGAACCATGATAACAGTTACTACAAGCTCTGATGCCCTGTTGTGGAAACAAGGAGGTTTAGTTCGGTTTATGTGGATACTGGATGCGAAAAGCAGGAAGCCTAGAGGAGTTGTTTGCTAGATGAATGACATCTGAACTAATGGAAGGAGCGAAGAGGTTGTGATATGATTTGGTTAGATGCTGGCTTCGAAAAGCAAGGGGGTTGAGGTTTTTGCTTGCTACACCAGCTTTGATATATTTGAACTCCCAGGGGAAGTTGACAGGACCTTGGCTCCCCTAGTTATTTTCATTTTACAGTTTGTAAGTTGCAATTGTGGTCTAATTTACATTCATTTGGAATTAAAGAAGAGATGTGGCCCTGGAATCTTGTTGTATATATTTTGGAGTGCATTACTGGTTTGGTCTCATTGGGTTCCCTTGTCTTTTCTTCAGGTATTTGGGGAATTACATCAGATATGCTATATATTGTAGCTACTGTGCCTTTAGATGCTGCTGTTTCTAGCGTTCACAAACCCTTCAGAACCTAGAAGAGATGCTAGACACCAGCAAGTGATCATAATTTAGGTGCTTTTTTATGATGGACCCCCCTCCCAATAATTTTAGGTACCTTTTACACTTGCCATTATAGTGGTGTGATGCTTTTGCTTTCTGTTTTCTGAAATTTGGGAACAGTCTTGTTGTGTTGTGGTTGATTTACTTATTTGTTCAATTTTATAATATGAATTTGTTGGATTGAATGAATTATTTATTCATACTCTGCCTTCTTTACAGTATGGTTGTATAACATGGTTGCCCAATACTGGTGTTGGATTATAGTTATCATACGTGAGGTATGGCTTCTTTCTGTTAGTTAATTATATACTAAGCATATATATCACCTTCTATTTCCTGAGTAATTTATATATCCATATGTTCCCTAACCTCTCTAGTAGTTCTAGTTCACTACATGGCGGTAATGATTGATATGTTCTATTCTACATCAAATCATCAGTACTCTCTTGGCAGGAATCCCTAATTGATGTAATATGTCTAACTGACCGTGGCATGTTCTTATGAATTATGATGTGTAAAATGTCTACGTTTCCAGAATTTCTATTTCCCAGCTGGATCTTTTGGTAAACTTGTTAGCCTCGTAGAAAAAGTGGCTTAAATCTACTGAGTTATGCTGCATTAATAGTGGCCTCTACCTGTTTATATATGTTGATGGGGAAGACCAGAATGGACATTATCCAGTATGATACTTGAATTGAGCAACCTTTCATAACATTGTTTCTTATTTCTATTCAGATTTCCAGCCTCAAATGTAAAGAGTTTTATGCATTGGGAGGTAGCATCCAAAACAGAAAAATCTGAACAATTAGCTGGATGGAAGAGAAGATAAAGCACTTTTCTGTGGTTGATTCAAGCTGAGGTTGACAAATTACTGTGCGAGATCTGTGGTAGATTCTACAACCCTCCATTATCTTTAGCTTCATTAAAGAAAAATTTCTTGTGCTTAATTGTTTAGCTGATTGCAGAGATGACACAGTCTCATCTAACGGAGAAGCAGCACCTGGGCTATGGCTTAGTTAGTGATTTCATCAGTGAGTACAAGGTAAAGTGAAAACTTTTTCCAACAACATCATCATAATCATCTTGTTTCTTCTAGTTATAATTTGGTAATCTAGAACTTTGGAATACACACTCTCCAGGAAGCTAGGGAAAAGGAAACTGGAAAAGGCAAATGTGACTTTGTCTCCAGAGAATCCGTTTGGGTTCGAGATGAGAGCTTCACGTTAGATATGGAGGGAATATTGCCTGTTTCTTACTCCAATTTTCAGTAAAAATCAATCAATTCAATCACTAACGTTGCTCTTAACTGTCCATATAATATAGAAAAGTTGAATCTTTTCCTGTGTTTGAATGTGGTCAACTAGTGAAAAATTCTGAACCAATATTAAGGCCTGGGATTATCAGGCCTGGGATTACCATTGGTTTTCACTTGTACAGTTGGAGCTATGGAGTTATTGTGGTTTTGAGTGCTTCTTTTGGTTTACCCCATTTTTACTGTTTTGCCAATTGTATACTTCTTTCAGGATAACTAAAGGAATCAGATTGGTGCATTACTGAACCAAATGGAGCAGCAGCCATTTTTAGATCGAATGCTCGGTCAGCTACGATGTACAAGTAAGCTAGGAGACTTTGTGTGGGAAACATTACTTGGAACACATTTGCAAATATATATTTGGTCGTTCTAGCATATTCTTACATAATATATCTGCATGTGAAATTAGGTATTACACTGGATATCCAAAAGATCTTGGCCCCTCACGCATCATTCATTTCACATCAGAATGTGAATTCGTCAAGCTTCTCCATGAAGGTAACCCAATGGTAGTTGCTTTTAGTATCAGGTGAGCCTTGGGGAGTAACGAGTTGAAACCTTCATGTGTTTCATTGTTTCAGCAATCTTCATATGACATTTAACTTCCCATGTCGTAGAGGTAATTACACAAGACATCTTGACAAAGTACTTGAGGAAGCTGCTGCTGAGTTTTATCCTGGTGTTAAATTCATGCGTGTAAGTGGTTTCTGCTCTGTATATAACATGTACTAGCCCTTCAGTCAACTGAGTGCAAAAACGTCCACCATTACCCTTGAATAAGGAATTTAGGTTGGTATGGTTATGGATCCTGTTTCAATGATTCATTGAAGGAATGCTGATGAGTATTATTGTATCCTAGTTCTGAACGTCTCTAATGGCTTCGCATTGAGAAAGTGCAAATCTTTGGTGGCGTGTAGCATATGAACTTGAAATTGTGTTATGTTGTTCTATGTATGTTTATGGCTATGGAAGATGCAGAGCCACTGTCTGCTCATTACAATTTCATTATGTATGATTAGTTCTCTTGCTTCGTCTCAGGTTGAATGTCTGAAGTATCCTGGGTTCTGCATAACACGGCAGAAGAAGTATCCTGGGTTTTTGCTTCGTCTCAAGTTGAATTACACCATAAAATGTCGAAGACGACTGGGGATGACCAAACGGAGCCTGCTGATGATCGTGTTGAGTCATGAAGAGGTTTGAAGCGTGGTACTGAAAATCGGATTCACAGTCGCTTGAGAGGATGTTGGCGTACTGAAGCAGGTGAGGGCAGCCGCCATGTGGCACTCGTTCAGGGAAGTTGAGCTTAGCCTTTGTGCCTTTGAACTTGAAATAGTAGGCATTCTTGGTGATAATTTGGTGTAATTGTGATTTTGGTCACTAAACAATAAATTGTGTAATTATAATTTTGGTTGGTAAACAATTTTGTTATATGAAATAATTTTTTTATTATAATTCTATTAATTTTTTATATTTTCATTTTAGTGACTCAAATCTCATCGACCAAATTGGTCATATGAAATGAATTTTTCGGTCGGCGTATATGTTTTCCGCAACCAATTCTTATGGTTGCATTTACACTTTTATAACCATAAGAATTAGTTGTAAAGGGTATGGTTGGTCGCCATTCATATATTTTACGACCAATTATTATGGTTGTGTTAAATTTTTATAACTAATAAAATTAGTTGCCTAAGATAATATGATTGGTCGGTATATGGATTTTTGACGACCAAATTTTATGGTTGCATAACAATTTCATAACTAAAATGATTAGTTGCCAAAAATGATATGGTTGGTCAACATATGTATCTTTGACAACCAATTTTGAAGGTTGCGTTAAACTTTCATAACCAATTATATTGGTCACCAAAATGTTTTAATTGGTTGAGATATATGTTTTTCACGACCAATTGTTATGGTTGTGTTAAACTTTTATAACAAATATAATTAGTCGTCTAAAATGATATAATTGGTTGGCATATGTGCTTTTCACGACCAAATTTCATGGTTGCTTTAAATTTTCGTAACCTAAACAATTGGTCGTTGTAATGATATAATTGGTTGACATATGTTAATTTCCCAACCAAATTGAATGGTCACCTATAAAACGTACTTAAATTCTATTTAGCGACCAAAAAACTAGGTTACTAATAACCACATCAACTTGGTTGTCATTTTTATTTTTCGCGACCAATCAATTATATTTCCCAACCATTAAGTTGGACTATGACAACCAAATTAAAATGGTCGCGAAAAAGTAAGGTTTTTTTACCATTGGCGAATTTGGTTGCGAAAGCTTTCTTTTTCGCTACCAATCTACATTTTGGTTGCGCTAGGAATTAGTAACGCGGCTATAGCGACCAATGCTGCTGCCAAAATATTTTGGTGGCAAAAAGGTATTTATAACCAATTTTTGACCTTTCGGAACCAATTTTATTGGTTGCAAAAAGCCATTTTTCTTGTAGTGTAGAGGTGTTCAAATGGTTACCATGGTAATTATCAAACCAAATAAGCATAAATTCTATTAATCATGGAATACAATATCATAACCAAACCGTCCAAACTAATACAACAACCAAATTAACCAAACTAAAGTTTAATCGATTTGGTTAATTCGTTAACCAAAATAACCAATATACCACCACATTATCATTGAGAAAATTTTCCGGTTAGTGCATCAATTTGCATTTATATAATGAATAACACATAACAATCAACAAATATTTATAGTTAATCGTTAACATAAATACATGTAACTAATACAATTATCTTATATTTGACTCTTATGCAAAGTATTAAGTATGTGTGTATACATATATTATATATATGGCTAATTACTTAACTGGTTAATTTGGTTACATTGGTTAGCAGTGTCTGAAATAAAACCAAATCACCTCAACCAAACAAGCTAAAAAATTTAACCAACCCAAACCAATTATCAAAATTAACCAAACCAAATTATCCAAATACTACCGGTTAAAACGGTTACGACGGTAACCATACAGTTTGAACACCCCTAATATTAGTACTGCTATGTATTAGCCATAATTAGACTTTTATTATCAGAAGCATCATAAAGGGAAGCTAGGTTACTGCTGCTGTTGCATGCCTAACACAGGAGTAAAAGTATCATTCTGATTACAGGTTGAAGATTTTTCTGGAAGCACAATGATGGCAGGCAAGGAATATATACAGCCACTTTTAACTTGTTGGGCTTGCCTAGATAGTTGACGATGAGAGGAAACTAATGAACACAATCGACATTAAATCAAGAGCCGAAGATTCCATCAAAGATTTGTGTCGTCAACTTGTAATCAAAATTGGTAGCAATTGACTGATTATTTAATCGTAATATATTTTGTCTATTCATAGTATCATTTTTCTAGCTTATATATCATGTACATCTCTTATCTCATGAGTGCTAGCAATAAAAACAAATTTAAAAACCGAACGGAAATACTTAATATGCCGCAACTACCAAGACATATGGAAGTTGGCACGGTGTTTTGTGGGCTTACTTTTCTTTTTGAATTTTGATGAACATAATTTTTTTCCCCCACGATGAACATCAAAATACGATCATCAATCAAGTCACGAACTTACAACAACAGGTTGAATGCTAACAAACAAGTATAAGGACTAATCGATACTGCCATCTACCTCACTACAAAAGCCTATTAGGTACAAGACTTATACGACAACATAGAGCTGGAAACTGACTCTGAGATTCTGGGATCTCTAGCCTCCTTTGCTTCCATCACCCTCTGCATTTTCCTTGTGATTTCAATAACAGACATCTGCTTGCCACCATAAAGCCTTCTGCAACATTTTCTCCAGATCTCGCTCACCACCAGACACCAAACCATTCTGCCAACCAAACACTTTTTGAACTTCTGGCATGATGCTGTTACTGCCTGCTGCAAGGTTCTTGAAATTGGGAAAGACCATGGCTCTGGGAACACGACAGTAGGGCTGGCTATTTGGACCGGGACCGGATAAAAAACCGGAAACCGGACCGTATAACCCGGACCGAGACCGGACCGGGACCGGATAGTAAACAATCCAATCCAATCTTTGGGCTTAGATTTGAGGTAAAAAACCGGATAAAGACCGGATAAGAGAGCTCAACACCCAAAACTTAAGGGTAATTTGCATAAACGGTCACAAACCTTTGCACTTAGTACAAAACTTAACCAACTCCTCACCCTTTTAGGCCTTAGGCCACTCAAATTCCCACAATCTCAATATAAAATCAAGACCGAATTGGGACCGGACTGGGTCAAGACCGGACTGGATCAAGACCGGACTGTATCCAATCCAATCTTCGGTCCTTATATTTTCAAAAAAACCGGACTGGACCGGATTAATTTGGGCCAATTTAACCGGACCGGACCGTATAGCCACCCCTACACGACAGACCAAACTTCCTGCACATACTTACACAAAAAGAAAATATGGCCCCTTGACTCAGGCTCTTGGCCACAGAGAGGGCACTTCGGATCAACTTATGGATTCCAAACGTTTCACCACGTCCAGAGTTACTATTCTGTCAATCATAACTAGCCATGTGAATACTGAATTTTTTGGGATGCCACTCTGCCACACTAGTTAGACCAGTTCACATATTCACCCTTTGGTCTTATGCTGTGCCAAATTTTGCTAATCTGGAACCGAGACAACTTCTCACCCTCCCAAAGCACCCCTTGATCTGTCTTGCACAATTTCCCTGAGAATTCTGCTCTAAGTTTGAGTATTTTATTCCATACCCAAGACCCTTTGGTACTCACTTCCCATATACTCAGGTTCCTAAGCCGATATTCCTTGATCCAAGCAATCCAAAGCGTGTCTTGATCAGCTAGAAGCCCCCAGATATGGGGATTTTTCCAATAATAGCACCTATTAAAAACAATTACAAAAATAGCATCTAGCCCACAAAATTTACAAAATTAGCACCATTTTTATCAAACCGCACCTCCAAGGTGCGTTTTATAGTTAAACCGCACCCTCCAAGTGCGTTTTATGTATAAATCGCACCAGGAAGGTGCGTTTTGTGCCATGTCAGACTGAAAACCGCACCAGGAAGGTGCGGTCTGTGTTTCCTCAGGAGCGGCTTGCAGGCCGCAGGATAAGGCAGCGATCCAGCGGCGGACCGCTTGCCACCTCATCGATCCTTGCCATAGATAGAAGACCGCAACTGGTAGGTGCGGTCAGCGCCTCGATCAACGCAGACCGCATCGGGAGGGCGCGGTTTCTGGCTGGGCTAAACTACCAGACCGTCCCTGGAGGGTGCGGTCTGAAGGGTATAAATACCCCTCCCCCCTCTCATTTCTTCACACCACAACCATTCTTCACTCTCTCTCTCTAGAATTATCTCTCTAACCCCTCCCCTCCCAAAAGCCTAGGAAATAGTGGTATGTTGGTTGCGGCTAAGTCCGATCTGCCATCAGAAAACATTTCTTTGGTTTTTCCCTCAAAACCCGCCGAATTTCTGTCCGACTTTCACGAAAAAATGGACGAGTGGTTCCAAGGAGAGGGAGTTTATTATGATGAATTTCAAGCGGTACGTACTCATTATTTTGGTTAGTTTTTGTTATAAGCTTTTTAATTAATCTATGTACTAACCTTTTTGTTATTCTCTCGTAGGTTGGGGACGACGTGAATATATACAACCAACGGTACTATTTGGATCAAGGGCCTCTTGATCCAACCGACTTGTACGACCAACCCAACCATCGTTCAAGGGATGTTTGGAACGATCACCCGGTACATACAATTCTTCATCATTTATCTCTCTTTTATTTTGCTAATGTACTTAGTGGAATATAAAATAAATTTGAAATAATTTAATCGTATTGGTTGTTTTCAATAATTTAATCGAATACATAGCGCCACTTACTTCGACTCCTTATAAAGAGATGCACGTCTAAGGAAATGAGGTTTTAAGAGATTATCATGATCCTCCCATTTCCTGGGAAAATCGGGTATTAAGAGATCATCGGATCCCCCTTTTTCTATCAAAAAGGCTGTGTTTCTAAGAAGATGTATACCTCTTCTAAGAGTCTAACGAGTGTTGCATTGTATTCGATTAAATTATTTAAAACAACCAATACGATTAAATTACTTACCAAACAACCAATACGATTTGTGTTTATATGTACTTAATTGAATTTTATTAATTTGAAATGTTTGAATATGTATGTATCTCTTTAAATTATTATTCATTTAGAATGTTATTTATGTCAATTAATTTAGTAGGTTTGTTTTATGATAATATGTATATATCTTGGAAAAAACCGCAAATTACTTAAATTTGATTGTTAATAATATAATTATAATAGAATTATGGTCGAAATTAAATCATTAATTTTAATTAATTTAGTTATAAGACTAAACTGTTACTAATATATCATAAATAATTTTAATAATGGTCGAAATTAAATAATTAATTTTAATTAATTTAGTTATAAGACTAAACTATTACTAATATATCATAAATAACGTTGAAATTTTTGCTAGAAGGCACAACAAATACTCCGCTACAGGGGTACGACCAATGTGCTCCCATGGAACCCAGTTATCTTGCCCTTTCTCACAAGGGCACGGTTGGAGTCGATTAGGCATTTTGTAGGCATAAAAGTCGATCGCCAACTCATCACCGCATTGGTGGAGAGATGGAGAAAGGAGACACATTGTTTCAACTTTCGCGAAGGAGAGTGCACCATCACACTCAAGGACGTCGCCATCCTAACTCATCTGCCCATTGACGGCAAAGCGGTGTGTGTGAGTGATCATCCCCCCGAGGATCGTGACGGTATGATCGGTTGGCAGTGTTTCATCCACAGTGTTTTGGGGGTGAAAGTACCAACCAAGGGGAGCGTTGATGCGACGGATCGCTTGCCATCATTGAAGAAAGGCCAAGTATCAATCACTTGGTTGACGAAGTATTTTAGGGACCTTCACGATCCTGAAAAAAATGGGATGCCCCTAACCGAGGAAAGTCTGGAGCTAGAGAAGGAAAGATATGCTCATGTCTATCTCATAGGCATGATAGGAGGAGTGTTCTTCTCCAAAAAATTGAGCAATTTAATTAGTTGTGGATGGCTTAGGATCCTCCTTGGTGATTGGGATGCGATGGGGGAGTTGAGCTGTGAGGGAGGTCGGCGGCGCAATGTTCATCATCCAATTTTGGGCCTGGGAACATCTGCCATGGATTGCACCACTCCAATGTCCCGACAAGAATTGGGGTCCCGATCATCCCCTAAGACTCGAAGCTTATGGTTATGGTCCGGTTGAACTTGTTCTTCATATGATGGGTAAGATTGATGATGACCTTCACCTTGCTCTTGGTACTGAAAATAGGAATGAGGATCATGGTAACTTTGGTAGGGATGATTTCCATATAATTCACCTCCACCATGGAAACTAGATGTTTGACCGTCTCCAGAATTACCTCCAACGCCTACGACCGGCTCGGTGTAAATGAACATCTCGGCTCTATAAAGATTGTTGGACCTCAAGAATTCGAGCATGGCATCTACCGCATCCTGAGTGGTTATGAGATATTCCTCGTGCCACAACGACCCGCCTTCTCTGTTTGAATATCGGTACACCATACTATCAACTCTTCTCGTGCCATCCATGCAAGTAACGTTAGTACACATTTGATAGAGGTCTTCAAGCATCGTTCTGGTAGCGACCTTTATTTTCTGAAAATTGCCACCGACGTAGGTGACCCCCTTTCCGCTCTCTTCCGTGTAAAAAGTAATACAAAATAAACTTGCGAGTTAACGTTAACTGTGAAAACACTAGAGAAATAGGGAACTACAACAGAAAATTGAAAAGGGAGAAGGAGAGGTGTGAAGAGAAGATATTTCCCGGGCTACCTTTTATAGGCAAAATCATCAATGAAAACCGCACCTTAGAGGTGCGGTTTTCATCTGCCATGCAACCCCACGTCTGTCAAACTGCATGTCTGGTGTCGGAAAATAATTGACACACAAACCGCATGGGGGAGGGGGTGCGGTTTGTGTTGCCAAAACCGCACTTTGAGGGTGCGGTTTGTTTTGGAGAAGCAAAACCGCATCCCCAAAGTGCGGTTTTGCTAGGTTAGGACTAGACCGCATCTGGGCCATGCGGTTTGGTTAGGTCAGACCGCAAACCGCATGGCCAAGATGCGGTTTTGGCCCAGAAAGCTAAACCGCACCTTTGGGTTGCGGTTTAAATACAAAACGCACCAGGGGGTGCGGTTTTTAAAAAAGGGTGCTATTTTTGTAATTTCTACAGAATGGGTGCTATTTTTTTAATTTTTATTTTAAAGGTGCTATTTCTGGAAAAATCCCCCAGATATGACGAGCTAGACAAGCTTTATTCCAGGAATACAAATCCTTAAACCCCATACCACCCTCGGTTTTGGGCAAAGCAACTTGTTTCCAAGAGACTTTAGCTTTCTTCTTCTTTGCAAATTCACTCCAAAGGAATGAGAGCAGAGAGATTCAATTTCATAATTTAATGGGCTAATACCACTGGGAAACCCGAACTATTAACTTTGTGTCATTTGTGTCCTAAAGTATTCGATATGACATTTGTGTCCTAAACTATTTTTCCACTAGAGCTGACTAGTGTTGACCGTTAGTTTTTAACAAAAAGTCTAGTCAGCGCTTATGTGGCATCTGACATGGAATTTTAATATTAATTTTTATTTACTTGTCCATCTAATAAAAAATATAAATTATAAATTACAAAATAAAGAATAATCACACCTCTCACGGCCCCCTTCTCCGCCTCCAACCTCTCCCCTTTCTCCTTCCTCTGCAATCACCACTATCGTGCCAAATCTACACGTCGTTGTTGGAGTTCCAATAGTTGTCGTTGCTGCGCTCGAGCTCTGCTCGCCGCTGTCCCGGTCACAATCATGGAGCGCCACCGTCACCATTCACAACTCTCATGCATAGCGACCAAGTTTGGAGTTTCCCTCGATTCCGGTCACAACCATGGAGCGCCGCCGTCACGATCCACAACCATCAAGCGCTCTGCAAGTGGAAGCGACGAAACAGATTGAACCCACAAAATCGAAGGAATCCCTGTGACTTTGAGCTCAATCGGAGGACCCACTTTGCTCATTTGCCCAAAATTCGCATCTCCAGAAATTAGTGGATCTGAAATTAGGTTTTGAGGTATTCTGCAGACGATGCCGTGAAACCACCATTCCCCTTCCCCTCATCATTGTCGAGAAAAGAGAAGAGAGTGAACGACACCATTCCCCTTCCTCTTACCAGGTCGAGAGTTATGAGAAGAAGGGGATTGATGAGGCTACTGTTAGAGGATGAATGGGGTCGGCGGGGAGTTGGATGCTAATCAGGCGCAGATCCACTTCAGCGCCGACGTGATTGAAGACGACCTGATGCCTTATGGCCTGATGAAGGAGGCACTGATGGGAGCCTCAGTTCCATCTTCCTCGCGTCTCTTCAACACAGTCGCCGTCCGGATTCAACGTCGGGATTCGAAGGGTCGGATTCGGCGGAGGATGGTGGAAGTGCTGGGGACGGGTGTGCCTACGGTGACATGCATGTCACGGTGACTTGCACTTTCCGGTCGACCTCAGTTAGGATTAGGTTGACCTCACATAGAATTCGGTCGACCTCATATAGGATCCGGTCGACCACATTTAGGATTCGGTCGACCTCATATAGGATCCGGTCGACCTAATATGTTGTTTCAGTGTAAAAACAGTTCATGGTGCCTACTTTGGATATTCATATCATAACAATTGGCTAGATGGAAATTGAAGACTAATGACTTGTTTTGAAGCTGGAGTGTCCCTCTACATATTGAAGTGATTGAGAGCTCGATAGGAAGTCCAGAAGACCATTTTTGAACCTCATCAAAAGGCTATGCCAAAACTGGGAAACTGCCTAGAAATGGCTAAGTCTGGAAACGTGTTTGTGAAGCCTATTTTTGAGCTCAATTCGAGAAGCATGAATGCGAGTCGAGTCCAGGAGCCTCTACCATGTTAAATTAGGTATGTTTTTATACAAATTCAATGAATTGGATGAAAGATTGGATATCTTTAAGGCTTCAAACAAAAGGGTCGAAGTTGCTACGAAGGCTGTTTTTCTGGCAGACTTCGAGCACAAGCAAGCTGCCAGAAAAACAGCCTACGTAGCAACTTCGAGCCTTTTGTTTGAAGCCTTAAATATATTCAATCTTTCATTCAATGCCTTGCCTTTGTATAAAAAAATACGTAATTTAACGTGGTAAAGGCCCCTGGACTTGACTCGCATCCATGCTTGTCAAATTGAGCTCCAAAGTAGGCTTGACAAACACGTTGCCAGACTTAGCCATTTTTAGGCAGTTTCCCAGTTTTGTCATAGCCTTTTGGTCAGGTTCAAAAATGGTCTTCTGGACTTTCTATTGAGCTCCCAAGTACTTTAATGTGTAGAGGGACACTTCAGCTTCAAAACAAGCCTTTAATCTCCAATTTCCATCTAGCCAATTGTAAGATATGAATCTCCAAGTTAGGCACCATGAAACTGTTTGTACACTGAAACAACTGATTAGTTCGACCTGATCCTATATGAGGTCGACCGAAAAGTGCATGTCACCGTGACATGCATGTCACCGTAGCAAAGTCCAGAAGATTTTTGTTAAGAAATTATTTTTACTTTTTTTGAAAAAAAAATTCATAAATAATCTGATGTGTCAGCTGACGTGGCCGCCACATATGTGCCAGGTAACCAACGGTCAACATTTCACTGATGACCGTTAGGTCAACCGTTATCTTTAACGGTCAACAAAATTGCTAGGACATAAATGACACACAACAACCATACATCATGACACAAATTTCATATCGAATACTTTAGGACACAAATGAAAAAAAGTTAATAGTTCGGGTTTCCTAGTGGTATTAGCCCTAATTTAATTTACACAACATATCATTTGGAAAAATATTTCTTAGTGACCACCAATAAAACGGTAAATCAAAATCATTCAGTCTAATAACTTTTTTTTTATAATGGTAATAGAGGTTAATTCGTACCTAGTGGTACTATCATCAGACCAAGTCCTTGTTGGTAGATTTTCACAACCTACCATTCCGTATTTATAACAATGTGACTTAATCCCACCACGTACTAAGGATTTTTCTGCGTCTAGGTACAAGGATTTTTCTTGATCCGCCATACACCTTGTATTGATGGGCTTCTCGGTACAAGGATTTTTCCCAGACGCAGATCTCTCCTGGATCTACCAAACATATGCGAATCACCTTTGACCCGCTAGACAAACGCAGATCTCAAATCCCAAGGTCACCGAATGAGAGTCCCACCAAACTGATGTCCATCGCCCCCAACCGAACCAGACTCTGATACCACTTGTCATAACCGGGCTGCTCAATTAGTACGATATTGTCCGCTTTGGGGCAAGCCCGCACGGTTTTACTCTTGAGTGTCCTCCCCAAAAGGCCTCGTACTAATTGGGCTAGGTGGACACTTATATACAAGGGTTCCTTCCCTTGTATTACCGATGTGGTACTTGGATTGTCCCATAACAATCCTGCCCACAAGACAAGGACCACGAACTTCGTGTCCTCACCTTAGGAATTATCTTGATCTACCAGACGCCTTGTATCGACGGGCTTCTCGGTACAAGGACTTTACCAGACGCAGAACTCTCATTGATCTGCTTCCCAAATGCAGAACTCTCTTTGATCCACCAAAGCCTACCAGACGCCTTGTATCGATGGGCTTCTCGGTACAAGGACTTTAACAGACGCAGAACTCTCTTTGATCTGCTTCCCAAATGCAGAACTCTCTTTGATCCGTCAAATCCCAAACGTGAATCTCTCTTGGATCCACCAAATAGACGCGAATCATCTTTGACCCGCCAGAAAAACGCAGATCTCAAATCCCAAGGTCACCGAATGAGGGTCCACCAAGCTGACGTCAACCGCCCTGAACCAAACTAGGCTCTGATGCCACTTGTCACAAATCGGGCTGCTCGATCCATTAGTACGATATTGTCCGCTTTGGACCAAGCCCGCACAGTTTTACTCTTGGCTGTCCTCACCAAAACGCCTCGTACAAATAAGCTTGGTGGACACTTATATACAAAGGTTCCTTCCCTTGTATTTCCGATGTGGTACTTGGATTGTCCCATAACAGTAATAGAGGTTAATTCTTACCTAGTGGTACTATCATCAGGTCAAGCCCTTGTTGGTAGATTTTCACAACCTACCATTCCGTATTTATAACAATGTGACTTGATCCCACCCCGTACTAATCAAGGAATTTTGGAAATGAAGCATGATCTGTGTTTGAATGATATATGAATATTTATAACAACAAAGATGAGTTGTGAAATGGAACCCTAGTAGCTTGGGTGTTTCTCATTTATACTTTGGTTTATATACTCAAACTTGACACTACAAGACAAATCGTACCAGCTTGCTTTTGGAGAACAACAAAGATAAAAACACAACTCAAATGAAAGTCTAAACTAAACATGAATATTAAACTAATTAAACTCGTTAATGTTGATAATTTTCTCTAAACCTTATCGATCCACTTTAACGTTCGTGGTCGTCGATTTGAGTATTGACAATAACTTGTAATATCTTCTGATAGTTTAACTTAATGAAAACACAAATGATCATATACAATTACTTTGTAGTAGATTAGTAGTTTGTTTGTCTCGTCTTCAATGGGGGGAGACAATGTCAAAGTTGATGGTTTTGTCTTTCTATTTATTATTTATGTCAGCAATGTGTGTGTCCAATGGAGCCCTGAATGCAGCAGCGAGAGGGAACAATTGAACTGCTATTTCAGAGATGTTCAGCGCGGACACAGGATATTTTGCACAGCCCACAAAAATTCATCATTTGTCTTTTCAACTCCGCGAAACGAAAAACAAAAGCTTCATTTCTCTTCAAGGATCAGGATACACATGAGCAACAGACCGAACTCGATCTGCTTCAGAGGAAGACTCGGAGATTATGGCTTGTTTCGTGAGTTGTCTTCCAAAGAGCAAACAAGTACCTAAGTAGTTGCAAATACTTAGCCCACAAGCTGGCCTGATATCAAGACTTCAGTTTTGGAGCACATGCATGTTGCAACATATTAGTTGAGTTGGGATTTGAGGTTTTTCGACACATGTAAATTCATAGTACAAAGTGTGGGGGCGTAAATCAATATAAGTTAAAGATGGATGGGTTATTGGGGCATGCAAAATGGAAGCCATGTGACAAAAAGCAAGAGAAAGAAGCAATTTTCCTGTTAACTAAATAGTACTTAGTAGAATGTTGGGGCACATGTGCCACACATTTGTAGGATCATCTCCAAAAGAGACCCTTTAATCTTTAAGCCTTGTTTTTTTAATTACCTTTTCGACACTCCATCCAAGTCACCAAAGTGAAAGTCGGCCACATAACTGTCGAGAACAAACTCAAGCCAACTCATATGGGATAGAAGTTTGCATACGTATGGATACCATCATTGATAAAAAGAGGTTGTCGGGATTCAAAAACAAGATCTTTCAATCATCGAAGACTCTGATACCTTGTCAACAACCAATTGGCCTCAATAGCTCGATTTGTAGGAAGAAGTTCAATTTAGACCCGTGCAAACTTCAAGGCATACAAATTGGCTACTCAAAACTTGCTAAATCACCTAATCAATACCTCATTATGTTGATCCACAAGGGTTTGGTCGAGTGATACTATCATTAGTCTTGAACCTAAAGATCATAGATTTGAATTCCTTTAAATAGCACCTTAGAATAAAATTAAACATATATCACCACTATCTATAATTTTTTTTTTAAAAAATAAGTAGTTAGAACCTGAAAACCAACAATGTCGTGGTACATCCTCGACCCCGTGAATTCAAACCTTTGGACCAACAACAATCAATGAAACAAACAATGTGGTAGTGTAGTGATGAATGATAATCATTTATGAAGAAAGGATTGTCAAGAGCATGACTATTTATTGTATGGTGTTCCCCATAAGACTAGACAGAAAGTATGGAATTAGAATTACCATGATACATAGTGTCCCTCCCTGAAATCATTAATTACTATAGTAATGATGAATTTTACAACAGAAAGATTGGTCCTTTTTTCGATGAAAAGGTGAAATCAATCCATTGGAAGCATGTAGCAGCAGTAAATGGTAGGGCAAAAGGTCCACCAGACCAGAGCTAAGAAGATGGTCTCATGTGGGGTAAAAAATATGTTCTCACGCAAGCTCTGGGGTCAATGAAATCATGTCGTATCATGCATGTAAATAGTAAAAACTAAAAAGTTAGGCTTTTAAGATGAAGAAATATCCGTATGAGTTAACAATAAGAAGGCATGTTTGTTCTTGTTTTAACCGCAATAGAAAGGTATAACTGCATAAAGACAAGGAGTAAAAATTACCGTTACATATACTCTACTTACCCTCTAACATGGGAAGAGTAGTGATGATATACCAAGACTGAAAGTATGCACACGAGAGAAACAAACCAGGTAGATGATCTATCTAACAAAAAGAGAGCTATACAATAGATTCGAATCGAAACAGACCAGATCGAAAAATAAAAACCCAGAAAGAGTAGAATGCTTGACGAAAATTTAGAATTCGGGATTATAAAAAAATCTTTTGATGGTCACAAGTAGAGCAGAAAGCTTCAATCTTTATTCTGAGAAGTTTGTCGAATATTCATGAACAGGGATATCATCGGATCGATAGACTGATTATAAAAAAAAAACACACACAAAAAGATTTCTCTCTTGGGAACAAGGAATCGGATTTGTTTCATGTGATGCAAATTTTTTATGAAAAATTAAGGAAGTGAGAGTATGAAAAATTGGAAATCAACCCAACTCATGATCGATGATGACGAGACGATTTTGTGCATGGAAAACTAGTATAGAGAGAGAGAGAGAGAGAGAGAGAGAGAGAGAGAGAGAGAGAGAGAGAGAGAGAGAGAGAGAGAGAGATTACTCTATGATCGATGCGTGGCATCATCTGCTGCAGGTAGCATTGTAGTTTCTCCGGCGAGCGACTGAGGCCGGCCGGCCGGCCACCAACCACCGCGGCCGGCCGACGGCGCAGTAGATATAATTAGCTACCAAAGGAGGAATCCAAAGGGATAGCATGATCCGAGACGGACGAGCTTTTTCTCTAGGATCAATGCGATCCCTTTGGATGCCTCCTCTAGTCGCAGTTCTTAACTTCCATCTTTTCCATAGATGGATCTCTTCAAACTAATGCTCCCTTCTTTCTTCCCTTTTTTTTTTTTTCCTTCTTCTCTCTTTCTGTGTATATGAGCGAGGCTGTGGGGCGGGGGAGCCTCTCTTCATTATATAATAAGAACACACATCCCTCCCTCTCTCTCTCTCTCTCTCTCTCTCTCTCTCTCTCTCTCTCGGGGGAGCCTCTCTTCATTATATAATAAGAACACACATCCCTCCCTCTCTCTCTCTCTCTCTCTCTGGACTTGGAGAGATCCAATGATGAGGAAAATAAAAATACTTCATTTTTTTTTCTTCCCTTTTTCTTTGGGCCCTTTTTAATTGTTTTGTAGGGTAATTTGGTTGTTCTTTGGTAGAGCCCATGTAACCCTCTGTTTGCATAACAAACCATATCACATGGGGAAAAGAGGGGTTCAAATAAAAATCTTAGGAATTAAAACTATAGTGTATCTTTTTTTTTTTGTTTTCCAAAATCATTATTTATTTAATTAATTAGCCAGCTTGTAGCTGTAGGAGGATGGAATTTTTCGGTCAACATAATTTGATTCCTAATTTGGTTCAACAAGAATGATCTATCTTCGTATTTTTTTTTTCTTGGATATATAAAAATAAAAAATAAATCGTCAAAAATAATAAAAAAAAAATCCGGACAATTTTTTTTTTAAAAGAGGTGGAATTGGACATCAATTAATAAATTGCATGTATTTTATTTTTATTTTTCATGAGCCCTTGTATTGCTATGGTGGTCCTCCAACTCAATCCACATTATATTTATTGTTCCATTCCCTATTCCCTACTCACAAACCAACCCCCTTTTTTTTTTCTCAATGCTTTCTCCACAAGGAATACATTCCTGCCCAATTATTTCCCCCCCATCCATTAACATTATAGTTTTATCAATGATTACACCTATAAAAATGTTGTACCAATAAAATATTGTATTAACTATATGCCATGGAATAACCTTTTCCCCAAATAAAATATTTTGAAAATAATATCGTGCAAATTTTTTTTTTATCCAAGATAATCCCCAAGGTATGGACGGACAAAAAAAAAACAAAACATATAATAATAAAGAACGGTAATCCGTATGCAACCGGATTCCCGATGAAAGAGCCTATTATGCCACTAGGTGGGCAGCTCTGAGAAAGCTCCAAGGAGCGAAAAGACACGAAACTGACACGAGGGACAGGAAGAGAGAAAAAAGAAACTTCCCTGTAAGTGGCTCATGCACTGGGAAGAGAATGCTTCCTCGATGTAGGATCCATGTTGATTAGTTGAGAAATCCCGCAATATGTAACAATCAATACATTAAGGGTAAGATACAATCACATAGCTTCACTAAAGAGAAGTAATTTGATATGATCATGGATAATACCGTAATAGAATTACGAAAGTCAAATGGAATAGTTCCATCACCTGAGAAGCCGACCGAGTCAGTTGCACATCCTTGAAGATTCTTTGTCACAATTGAATAAATCATTTAACGAGACTTGCTTTCCATCACAGGTTGAGGAGATGCTCGATCATAACTTCACAATACTAAATTTTTCTGTACAGAAACCAGCTACAAAGGCACCACAAGGTGCTAAAAATCTCTAACCGAAGAGATTAAAATCTGCCAAGAGATATAATCGGACTTCACCGAAAATTCCACACCAATAATGTGGTTTCAACCCGAAGAAAGAGAGTTAATTTTGAAAAGTAAAAATTATCGGTAAATATGCAAAACTTTTAATGCGGACTTCACCGAAAATTCCACACCAATAATGGGAAAACTTTTAACTCCCAGAGAATTGTATGAAATTATCGGTATTTGTCATGTTTTTTTTATGGTTAAGTATTATCATTGTGATGATTGGAATAACGAATTAACAAGTGCATATATGCACATAAGTGCAATAATGAAATACATGCCCAAAATTATTGAAAAAAAAATGTAAATAGAAAGATTTTTTTAATAAATGGATGCAACTGCACCCTATCTTTCATTCAAAACCATCCGAGATTTGGAGAGCCCCTGAATATCATACATAATCCATTTACAAAGCATAAGATCGGCTAGAGATATTGGAATTTGGAACCATTACTATATACAAAGCTAAAGTCAAGTTACTGTTGCATAAAAAGTTACATTTTGATACCTCATATTTAATTAATTACTATATATAAAGCTAAAGTCAAGTTACTGTTTCATAACAAGTTACATTTTGATACCTCATATTTAATTAAAATTATAATTTAGTCACTATAACGCACATTTTACATTTTGATATCGGATACTCAAATTTAATTAAATTACAACTTAGTCACTATAATGTACATTTTATTACATTTTGATACCCCAAATTTAATATAACTTAGTCACTATAATGTAAAATTTACATTTTGATACTCCAAACTCAAATTTAATTAAATTACAACTTCGTCACTGTAACACACATTTTACATTTTGATACCCCAACTAAAAGAATTGGTCAAAACCTTTCCATTATCTACTTCCTCTTCGTTTCATTTTTCACTCGCCTTCCATAACCCTTTCTTTATTTCTTTCTTTGTATTCTTCATCTTACCCTAATTACATTTTACATTTTATTACATTTTGATACCCCAAATTTAATACAACTTAGTCACTATAATGTAAATTTTACATTTTGATACCCCAAACTCAAATTTAATTAAATTACAACTTCGTCACTATAACGCACATTTTACATTTTGATACCCCAACTAAAAGAATTGGTCAAAACCTTTCCATTATCTACTTCCTCTTCGTTTAATTTTTACTCGCCTTCCATAACCCTTTCTTTATTTCTTTCGTTGTATTCTTCGTCTTACCCTAATTAGTATACTATTTTTATGTATTCTAATCACAAGTATGAACGGGTCCATACACGACTGGCCAACAGTCTAGAGAACTATAATTGAACCATGAACCATTAACTTTTTCGGCTCAATGTCGAGTCCTATTAAAAATAAATATCTATGGTTATTACTTATTAGAAACTTATCATTTTCCACTATGAGATTTGAAGGCGTGAAATTTTAAGCGAGCTCCAATTTGTATTCCTTTTGCTTCTCTCTAGAGTTTCATTTATTAGCCAAAATTTACAAAACTTTAAATTGGATTTTGACCGTCATATATCTCTTCTCAATCAATATCATATTGTCAAGTCAATATTATTAACAAAACTGTTAACAAAAAATTAATTTTATACTAATAATACTAACAAACACTATAACGAGTTAGATAATACATGCCCATAGATCATCTCCGCCCGCGACATGGCGCGGCATCGCCACCTAGTATATATTTAAGGCATATGGTGATCAATTTTACTAAGTTTGCCTAAAAACTAAGAACAAATTATGGATAGTAAATCACTAGTAACAATGAACGTGAGGATCAATCATATGATACAACAGATTCAATTATTTGACACCTCAACCGTGATAATTAAACCGTATTAGTATTATGATTACCAGATCCAAGGAGCCGTCCGCTTCCCAAGAGCTGTATTATATTTGGTATTTTATTAAGGTAATCAGACAGACCCCAATTTCGGCGTGGTCAAAGATGCACTCTTATCCTGCAATTTATTTTAATCTTCTCTGCTCGATCTGCCCAACCCCCATAATTAATTGTTATTTATCACGTTATAAATATAGGGCTACGCACTGTTAATTATTTAAAATTTAAAAGAAATCCATCCACTCGATCCATCGTCACCACTCGTAATACCTGCCCACAGAGCCAATCATTTTTTCACGTTCAAATGCTTGCTTGCTATTTTGAGCTATATATATATGATTTCTTCTTTGTGTAAAAGAGAATTTCATCTCGGAAGAAAGAAAAAGTGAAATGTATTGAATTAAGGCCATCAACGTGGTTGATTCAACGAATTTATGCGCACAAGGAAATTTCACGTTGATAGATCTTGACATAATTAATTACTGGCTTAATTGCAAGGTTGGTCACTCGAATTGCTACAAAATTTCACGTTTGCCACTCAAATTAATTTATTCCATTTATAGTCACTTAAATTAGGTTAACAGTCCAAGTTTGGTCACTGGCCGTTAGTCTCCGTTAACTTTTGCTGATGTGGCGGTCAACTCTTATAGTTGACCGTTAAATGAGTGACGTGGCGATTAAAAAATAATAAAATAAAATAATTTAATTATTTTTTATTTTCCACCTAATTATTATAAAAATAAAAATAAAAACCTAATTCCTTTTAATTGTTATTTTCCACCGCTGATGAGCTGCGTCGTCTTCGGCTCCTTCGTCGTCTGGTACCTCGCGGCGTTCTCGATCTCCTGCTTCAAGGCGCTGACCCTGGTCATCAATAAAGGTGCAGACCTCGAAACAGGTCGACTAAATTTGCAGCCACCGTCGTTCTCGTCTCCTCACCAGAATGTGGCGCAAACCTGCTGCCTACGTATGCCCGATCGAGGGAAGGAAGGCTCACCCTGGAGAATTTCGGGACATTCGAAAGCAACACCAAGCTGAAGGATTCGAGATTCGGTGCATCTATTTCCACTGTAACACCTGCCAAGTTCAATGTACCACTGATCTCCAAATTAACCAGTTGCGGCCCCGATACCCTGAACCACGTCCTCCTTCCAGAGTGAACCAGATCGCAACCAGAAAGTACCAAATTCCTGAGGCAGGGGAATTTGTCGTCGAAAAAGTCGAAACCCTCGTCGCACCACTCCCAATCGAACGAACACCCTTCCAGAACTAGATTCTCCAGAATCCTGAACCCCCTCCAATCGTTCCCGCTCCGGAAACGAACCAGCCCCAGCTCCAGAGCACCCAGATCGGAGTCGAGAAACGCCGCGACCAGGCTCGAGAACCGCAGCATCTCCTCCTCCTCCTCTGCCCCACCGCCGTGGACGCAGATGTGCCGAATGTGACGACGGGAGTCCACATACTGCATAACCAGGTCGAGCTGTCGCAAGTGGTCCAGCCGCCAGAGCTCTCTGTCTTTGTAGGTGAGCTTCGCGATGCGGGGGGAATCGGTACCGTCGCCGAAGGTGTCGAGAGCTCGTTTCAGGAAGGTCGTGAAATCTGGGTAAGTCGGGAAGGAATCGGCGTCGAATTGGAGGTGTGTGACGTGTTTCCAGAGGGATCTCCACTTGGTGGAGAGAACAGAGGTCTGGACGCAGTGTCTGGTGTCGAGGATGTAGAGGATGTGGTCGCGAACGTTGTCTGGGAGGTAGCTTAGTCTGTCTTCTTCATAATCGGAGCACTCCATCTGTGATTTTAGAGTGCTGTTCGTGATCAGAAATAAACTCTGCAATTTGGGGAAAGGGAACTCTGCCACAAAGGAAAGTTGCAGAGAGCTTTTATTTTCATTTCAAATTTCGGCTGTTACGTGATTAATTAGTGGGGGGATTAGTGCGGGGAGTGGGGTTAGTTACCGGAGCGGCTCAGCCCTTTATTGATGACCAGGGTCAGCGCCTTGAAGCAGGAGATCGAGAACGCCGCGAGGTACCAGACGACGAAGGAGCCGAAGACGACGCAGCTCATCAGCGGTGGAAAATAACAATTAAAAGGAATTAGGTTTTTATTTTTATAATAATTAGGTGGAAAATAAAAAATAATTAAATTAAATTATTTTATTATTTTTTAATCGCCACGTCACTCATTTAACGGTCAACTATAAGAGTTGACCGCCACATCAGCAAAAGTTAACGGAGACTAACGGCCAGTGACCAAACTTGGACTGTTAACCTAATTTAAGTGACTATAAATGGAATAAATTAATTTGAGTGGCAAACGTGAAATTTTGTAGCAATTCGAGTGACCAAACTTGCAATTAAGCCTTAATTACTCAAAATTAATTGGCAAGATAGATCTTTTTTGGGCAATTTATATTGTTTGTCTCTCTGAAAAATATTTTTCGATGATGATCGGATAGGTTATCAGTTTGAAGTTTGAACCACTCGTTACGATGATTTTTTGCTGAATATTCACGGAATCATGGTAGCATTAGACGTATACAACTATTACATCGTGGTCCCTCGTTCTACTAACGGGAGAATCAATGTTTGACACATTGAGTCAGAGATTAAGATTTTACATATATGGTAATTAAGTTCTTCATCATTACTGATCTGTGATATCAAAGACTTGTATATCATGGAAGTTAGAATACTAGTAAAGGTTAATTATATCTGTTGGCTACTAATCCAAAATAATAATAATAACCATCATCATCCTAAGAAGAAGAGCATAAATCTAGGTGGTATGGAAACCATTCTAGGCCTCCTAGAAGAGGATTTGCACATGGCCGATAGGGTTTGGGAGCTGTTTTTAGGGTTTTTTGCCTTTTGATTACTGAGCAGGCATGGGGTCTTAGCTGTATCCTCGTTGCCAAGATTTGACTAATCTGTTAACGTCCATCTTTCATTAAAATTGATGAATCATATTGAATGATTGGAGAGGAAGCAAAATCGACCCCATCTGCTGCTGCTGAGCTGATCATCATCATCATCATGAATCATCACTGCAGTGAAAGACATATTTTCGTGTGGTGCATGGATTGGCTGTACAAAATATCAGCTCATTTCGATCCAGAAGAAGGGATAAACTAAACAGTAACCAGTAGCCTTTTTCTGATTTACATAAGCCTCTATCATTACGCACTAGCTTAACTATCATCTTTGGTAACTAGGGGTGTCGGTTCGGGTAACCGAACCTGAAACTCACAAAACCGAAAACAACTCGAAAACTCCCTTATCGGGTTTGGTTCGGTTGCAGTAAACCTGAAACCCACAAAATCGAAAACAACCCTAAAACTCCCTTATCGGATTGGTTTGGTTGCAACAAACTCGAATACATTCCTCTCCAGTCTAAATTGAGAGCTCATACTTTCTTATCGGGTTTTACGGGTCCTTATCAGATTTCGGGTTACAGGGCAACTGAAACCGGTACATCACATATTGGGGTTTGAAATTGAAAACTCCAAAACCGATTTGACACCCCCCCCCCCTCACACACTAGTAACTGTAGGGTGCGGTACTATAATTGCAGTTGCATCACCACTTATCAGTTCTCATTCTCATCAATCCACTCCCGTATTGTGAAGCACATGGTATCATACCCTTCTGTGATCGAGAGATTTTTCGATTCAAATCATGGTGACTCAATTTCAGGACTTTGCAAACTTTAAGCTCATACGAGTGTGACTTGAGTTTAATGGGTCATGTTAGTAAATGGTGTAAGATCCATAATTGAACATGATCTCCCAACAACTCGAGTTATTGAGAGCAACTGGATCTTGACAATCTCATTCAAACCATGTATATATTTTGATGTGACTTTGAAGTTTGAAGACACATTATCTTCCGCCGACTGGAAGTCACAGAAGTCTCGCTGAATCCAGATTATCAGCATTGTCCCTTTCAAGGTGGGTCTAGCTTGCTCTCCTTGAATCCTAAGTCTCTATTATAGGGAAGCATTTGCCAATGGACCAGATAGCAAAGGGATTAGTTAGGAAATGCCATTGCCAGCTAGTCCCATTTGCATGTGAAACTCAAATCAAAGACCATTATGTATATGTTCAACCAGATTAATAGTCCTGACACTATAGCAGATGTATTATTATCATTATTATGTAGCTATGGTACCTAAAATTCAACTAATGGTCAGATCATAAGCTGCAATGCAAGCAATACTGGATTATTGGGAGGGCATTATGTGATTCAGAATGATGTGTGGTGCAAGATCTTGTCCACAATAGTGAAGCATAAATGGACCACCACCCACTCACCCACCTCTGTGGCTCTGCACTATACCATTCAGCCACAACCACAATCACAGTCCCCTCCACACACAGTGGAATTTACATTAGGTCTCTCAAAGGACTATCTAGTACCCCACTCACAATTCACAAACCAAAAACACTACCACCAAAAATAATATCTCTCAATCGCGGAGTCGTTAAAATGCGAACATATACTATATAGCGAGTTACTATGATGCCACGGTCGCGCTTTGAACACTTGAAACTACACGTTTCGGTTACTATTATTATGTTTACCATTTGTTTGACTTAGGAATAATTATTAGGAGATATCAGTTACTTGATTGTTAAGTTTAGGTGTGTTATTAGGGTTTCCTGGAATTTTATATAAATATGTATGCGGATTCTTTTATCCTAATCACTTAAGAAGAATAGTATAGAAAGTCCCCCTAAAACCCTATTCTCCTAATCCTCTGAAATCTCATTTCTCTCTCTCTCTAAAGCCCTCGACCGTTCTTTCAAAATTTTGTTCTTCTATCCCTAATCAACAATTTTGTACCTCATCACGAGAATGACACGTGCCCGAATCAACGCGTTTGTTACAAGTTCGGTGAAGTTCTAAACCATTAACACCTTGCAAAGCACCATTTTGTATTCACGTTCTCACACTCAATCTTTGACTAAGATTACATGTAATTTAGGTAAGAACGAGTCGAGATTGGGGTGGATCAGGGCAGACCGGGTCGATGAGAGTACCCACGCCTGCCCCGCCTACGGGACGGGTCGGACCCACCCCAAAACAGGCCAAACAATCGGGTAAAACGGGTCAGGTCGAAATTGCCATCCTAAACACAAAAAGTTAAATATTGGGTGTGAGACCGTGAATGAGTGATTGAAAGTAGAGAATTTGGTTGGGGGGTACTGGTGGGTTTATGGAGAGTGTGTACGTATCTATCACACCAGAAAAGCAGTGTCCCTCATTCGCAAGACAATGGGTTTTATGTCAACCCCAGTTGCTGTTCTTCTTGTTACCCATCTGGTATGGCAAACATCGATCAGTAGTGCTCTGCCTCTCACCTCATTTCTTCTCCTCTGGATGATACCAACCTTTCCTGTTTCCTCAGTGGCTTTGCCTTTGCTAGCTGTTAGCTCTGCACTACACTGCACTGCAGGCTGGCTCCCCTGCAGCTGCTGGATTTCGACCATTCAATTCATATGTATGCCCCATCTTAGTTTGTGCTAGCTAGCTAGTTCAATTCCTCTTTTGTTGGTATATGTTCAAATTGTTTTGGAGATACATGATATCGATTCGGATTCAAGTTATCAAACGAGAAATCGTAGAGGAAAATATTACAGAAAGTGATAGACGATACACGGTCCTGAATGTATCCCAAGGAGTTGGCTGGTGGTAATGTGAGGATGAAAAAAATTCATCATATACCCCAAGTTTAAATTATGGAACCAACAACCAAACGGAAATGCAACCGATAGAGAAAAATAAAGCAATCTGCATGAATTTATGTAGCTCACTGACACTAATATTTAATTTGGATGTGATATATGAGTGACAACTCTCTCCTATCTCTTTCCGATTATTAATTTTTATATTATCAAAATTGAAAATGACATGCTTTAAGCAATTGGAATTAATACGACAACCCCGTTCTATTGTAACGACGGCAATGTACACATGTGTCATTTCACGAAAATTCCATCCAATTAATTTACTTTGACCCAAAGACCAAATATTCCTCCAAACCCTTTAGGTAGTTTCTGTCAAGAACCGATTAATCACAATAATTCGTGCTTTCGCTTTACCTGTGATTCTGTTGGGATTGTGCAAATCCTATTCAACTCTCAAATACAAGCAAAGTGGTCACAGGAAACACTATGGTCTGGTCGACCTACGGGGGCATTCATGTCGTCCCAACCCAACCACGATAGAAAGTTCAGAATTGGCCTTTATCATTACATAGGATATTGGATCACTTAAAATCGGAATTCCTTCCTTCCATCAATGAATGACTAAACAAATGGTAGAACAATAATATAGTTGAACGAATCTTTGGTCCATAGGGGGAGAGAAGAAGCCACTTTAGTTGGTTGGGAAAGCGAAGAAAAAGAAGAACATGCACCCACCATCCCATTCCATGACCCCCAAAACAAAAGGAAAGGAGAACAAACAAAGGGACCAACCATCCCATTCCCATAGGCTAACTAATTTTCCCTTTTCTTTTTGTGTAAAGGTTGTTGTTGGTGGTGGTAGGAGTGTCAATTCGGTTAAGTTTGATTAACCGAACCGTTAAGGCAAGAACTATAAAATCAAAACGGTTAATTCTCATCATTATACAGTTTATGAAACTCGACAAGTCTTGTAACAGTTCGGTTTCGGTCTGAAGAAACTGAACAAAGGGAGAGTGCATCAAATAGTTAAACCTTACAAGCCATGCATCACACCTGTTAGAGAATGGCGGTTTTGTTTTCTTACCGGTTTTCGGTTTAAACCAGAACGAAATGGAACAGAAAACTTAAATCCGTTAATTTTCTTATCGGTCTAAACCGATATATTCCAGACCTAGTTGTTGGTTGTGTTTGGTTAGGGTTGCTAACACCAGTTTCTTAAGGCTGTTTTAGCAGCAACGTGGCTCGGACTTGCTGGTGGTGGTAGTGGTTTTGGTTTTTACTCCCTCTGCCTCTCTATTTGCTTGGGGCATCTACACAATATGTGTCTAGCTATGAGATGTGTCTCCTTTTCCATCATTATAGAGGGAATTGGGTACGTAGTACTAATTTATGGATGGATGGCGATTGTAGTCGGGGAATTAATGGGAGGGGGACCAATGTATGTGATATTCGAGGGAAGAAGAAGAAGAAGAAAGCTCAACATTAAGACCATATCATAAATTGGAATGTCGACCTAGGTTTTGATTCCAACCGCCCAATTGAATAGATGACCAAACAAATAAATAATTTGACAGTGGACCATAATTTCCTTTGCTTATATAGTTTATATGTGATAGGATAGGTGTTTTTATCCGGTTAAGGTCGTTGGGAGCCAACAAGACTGTTGGTTTGAGATCATCTCACGCGATAACGCGTCAGTTCACACAAAAAAAATTCTTTGTTAAGCAAATGAAAACTCAAGTCCAATGACTAATGAAATTAAAGATGATAACACTAGAGTCTAAACTAGACAAAGAAACAGTCTTTTCCCGTCATTGCAGGAGCAATTTGATCTGTAGTTTGAGGAATCGTACTGAAATCACATCACAATACTGTTGAACAAGACCACCGCCTGAAAACAATCACGGAGTACTGAATTGCGTTACATATAAAAACTTCATCTTCAACCATATGTGTAGACACCACATTTTGTCCGGGCAATTATGCTAATTTAAAAAAAAAACTAATTTTAGCATTACAATGATATTTGGAAAGGAAGTTTAAAATAATTTGGTTGAGACTAGCAATGGCAAGTCAATAAGTACCAATATTTCCAAATTCCCTTTACTCCTTAGCAATTGCGGGTCAATAAGCACCAATAATACCAAGTTCACTCATGTTTGATACTTAGATCGGATTAGTTTATTTTATTCTTGGATTGGGAGTAGCTAAAATTGTTTAGAGCTAATGTTTTGGTTATGTGATCAAGGTTTTGACGTTGGGGATTTACACAAAGGTTAGACGAGGGAAAGTTTGACCAATTAAGATAAGAACATACAAATCTAATGACGAATCTCTACATCATAATACATGCCCAGGAGTTACATTCTCAAACTCAAAATAAAATCATAATTGCAAATTCTCAAAACAAGGTTTACAATGTGATTAGAAAAAATCAGAAAAACTAGAAACCAGGAAGCATGCATGTCGAGCTTTTTACCTGGATGGATTTTCCCTTCACAGTCGATTAGGATTTCCGGCTAGATTCGAGAGCGACGGCGGATTGAGAGGGTACGAAAGCGACGTCGGATTGAGAGGATACGAGAGGACGACGATTGAGAGCTAGGGTTTCGGTCTATGGTGGAAGAGAGACGAGAGAGTGAGAGGAAAAGAAGATGACAACGGTTTGAAGAGAGGCGGCTAGTAGGGGTGTTTAAATGGTGTGGTTATCATGGTAACCGTTTTAACCAGTACTATTTGGATAATTTGGTTTGGTTAATTTGGATAATTGGTTTGGTTTGGTTAAAGTTTTTAGCTTGTTGGGTTTAGGTGGTTTGGTTTCAGACACTCCTAACTAGCCAAACCAAATTAACCAAATAAATAATTAGTCATATATCTAATATATACACATACTTAATACTTTGAATAACCACTCAAGAGTTAAACGTTCATCCCGTTTAGACTCATAAAATATAAAGTTTGATATTATTCCTATAATGTATATTTGTATATGTAGAGTGTAGACCACAACATATGAATGCCTAATTTAGATAAATCTCATACATTATGTTGGATGAAAACTTGAAAGCAAGGTCCTTTCCAACCTATAAAAATTGCCAAAAGACTAAGTCAATTCAAACAAACACAACACTTTATTAACCCATACCATTGTGATAAATTTTTGTTAGGTGAATACTTCTATACTAACCGTAAGATAATTGTCTTAGTTACATGTATTTATGTTAAGGGTCAACTATAACTATGTGTTGATTGTTATGTTTTATTCATTATATAAATTTTGAATGGATAAATTAATCAAATTTTTTCTCACTTAATGATAATGTGATTTTATATTGGTTAATTTGGTTAACCAATTAACCAAACCAATCGAACCCACGTCCTCAACAACAAATACGGTCTCTACTTGACAAGTTAACCAGTTGGGCTGCTGGCCCATCATGTATAACTATAATCACCCTGCTTTGTTTTATTCGTTTAAAGTCCTTAATACGAAATGTTGAATGCAGATTAAGTTTATCTCGTTTCTTTTCCAATACGTCAAAATACTTCCTAATAACTAAAATCCTTGCATTTATTGTCATAATCTCATAATAATCTAAATGAAGTTTTATTAACAAAATTATAATACGAGAATTATGTTCAGTGGAACGTGGTAAATTTTATAATTAGAATGATCAAAGTTCCTAACGGACTACGTGGACTTTTATCCCGTCTAACGGGTATGTAGGTAACCGACAAGGTTCGAGTCCAACTAATCAATTTATCTTTAAATTCTACGTCAAGGGGCGTATAATTAAATCTTAAACTAATACGATAAAATTATTTAATGGTCCAGTGGGACCCTAAAATTACAAAAATTATTACTAAAAATACAAGCACCCAACTAATATAAAACTTATCAAATGTAAGTAGTACTGATTTAGGGCGTTGTGGGGTGTGATTTCACTTCCCCACACGTAACTGTACTCCCGAACCCGAATCTCTTAACCGCAGACCATATCTCGGTTCTGACCCTAAGGTTAGACGCGACCCGAAGAGTGTTCGATCCACTCCAAGTAAGATCGATGGCGACTCCCATAGAGCGAACACGACCCCCGACGAACCCCGGATGGACGGTTGCGACAGATGGCGACTCCCATAGAGCGAATGCGACCCCCGACGAACCCCAGAGGGGCGGTTGCGACAGATGGCGACTCCGCTGGGACTTCGGCATTCGAGCTACATAATTAAGTTCGATAAGTTTCTATTTACTTATTACGTGTTAAGTGTTTACTTTCTTATTTGCGCAATTATATTTTCGCAATCTAATTCTGCATTCATGCATAAAAGCTCTATACCCTAGCTACCCTATTAGAAACGGAAAAGGAGTACCGTGACTTTCACAGTAGTGGAAAGCACGCAAAACTTTCCAACCAAGTTGAACTCAAATCTGAGGTTGATTTGAGGTATCCGGCAAGCTCGAAAGGGCTATAGCGGGGTACAACTTGGGAGCCAATTCCTAGGATTTCCTACCCAGCATATCATCGACTTAGATACCACCTTCAGCCATCCGAAATATATTGGATAAAATACCTCGGGTGCCACTTAAGTTTGAGAATTGGGGTCGTCATACCACTTAAATTTGAATAGGGCGTCGGGTACCACTGAACTCTATTATATGCGCACCCGGTACCACTTAAGTTTACTCCTAAGTGCATTCCGTTAAAGTTGACAGAATATTCTTGGAATATTCCATTTTTTAAATTTTATAATTGGTCCTTCTACTTTTTATTGGTTAGTTAGAATCCTCTTTTGAATACTTGATACCAAACCAATTTTTGAATAGAAAATTTATAATCAATTATCATTATAATTATTTTCAATTACCATTATGTGTTCTAATAATTTAATTCTTCCATGCATGTTGTAACTAAACAATGTTGCAGCTTTTATAGTCATATTTCTTTTCTATATTTTTTACCGAATGTTGTAGCTTTTATATTTTATTTTTTACGTTGTTACTTTCCATTTCTTTTCATTCTAAATCTTTTCAATTAGTGGAATATGTTTAATTCTTTCTTATTGTGTTCCAGCTATCCTTCTTTGATTTTGATGTATTGATAATCGATTAGGTTCTATTTTAATTATTTCTAATGGTGCTTCTAATTGAATTAGGGGGTTTAAATTGATATTCTAATATTAATTTTAAATATTTATTATTATATTCTAGTCTATTTATTATTCTTATTGATATTTATTTACTATTTTTACTAGTTTATCTATTTTATTAAAAAATTTGATTAATCATTCTAGTAATAATATGTTTAGAAGGTTTTCTAATTATTATATTAGATAAAATTTATTGAAATATATTTATGGATGTTTTTAAAAGTTTTGGGTATCAAAAAGTAATTAAAATTTTAGGTTGGGTGGAAAAGTAGACGGATGCACATTTTGGCGACTTTAATGGTACCCGACGCCCTATTCAAACTTAAGTGGTATGTCTACCCCAATTCTCAAAGTTAAGTGTTACCCGAGGTATTTTACCCTAAATATATCCCGAAGCCACTTAACACCACGTCATTATGCCCTCCGAAAGCCTTAGGTCTTCCCAAATAGGGTTATGTTTTTATTATATGTATGTATGTTTTCTAACGATGTGATAACTTGTGTTATATTCTTCCAATCGCAAAATAATTTGTCTGTGTGAATAATTTATAAAAAAAACTCATAAACATTATTCTCTCTGTGTTTTCACTTATGCATTTAAAATAAATAATGAAAACATTTTCAAAGTGCACGTGCATCTAATGAATCATCTGTGCATATATGCATCGCATAAACATCATATATACAGTACATTACTCATTCAAGTCAATTTAACAAAATTAATTGGTCAAGGTTCCTTAAAATTGCTCGTCTACGGGGAAACAGTCATCCTTTTAAGTATTTAACGAGATCAAAAGCCAAGTTCGTAATGGAGGCATTTCAAAAAGAGTTGAACGACCTCAAAGGAAAGCTTACAGGGTTTGACGAGAAGCTAGCGGGGTTGGATGAGAAACTAACTGGCTTCGATGAGATGAAAAGCCAGCTCAACACAATATTGAGCATATTGTCAAGAAAAGGGAAGGAGATTGCAACGAATGAGGAAGAAATCATATTTGACGACGACGATCACTATGAGAAACCTCAGGGAAACGTCTCGGGTAGTAAATTCATCCTTATACCTTCGAAGAACACAGGCGATAAAGGTGGCATTAGGTCATCAAAGCATGACAAATCCGGAGAACCCGAGAAGCAAGAGGAACATAATATCGAAGCTATATTAGAAGAAAAATTAGAGCACATGAATGAACAGATAAGAAGCATAGAAGTAGGGATGGCAATGGGGCGGGTTTGCCTAAACCATCCCCATCTTCAAATACCCATACCCATGTGGGGGAATGTTTTGCAAACCCATCCCCAGACCCGTGGGTTTCGGGTACCCATGGGTAATACCCATCCCCGTACATCCAACATTATTATACCTAAAACTTACAAGAAAAGTTTTAATTATAACCATAAATAAACCTATTATATCATGAAGTCAACAAAACACGGTCATTTTCTAAATACGATTCAAAGAATATGATCCTAAAACATCCATTAATACATAATATAGACTACAATATTTTTAAATTATTATGCTCTAACTCTTGATACATTTACTAAGTAATAATTAACTAACATAATTTTGTTGACAAGGGGGAAAGTGAAAGAGTGGAAGGAGAATTGAGGGAAATGAATTAGGTTTTGATTAAGGTGGTTACTCAATTGCATTTCTACTATTTATTTTCTCGAGTTATCATCATCATCATTGATAGATTACAATTTAATCCACCTATTTTTTTATATGTGAAGAAATTCTCTTGGTGGGGCGGGTATGGGTATGGGGCGGGGGAGACTAAAACCATACCCGCCCCATACCCATCAAACTTTTTGCGGGTTTTACCCATACCCGCCCCATACCTGGTCAAAGCGGGGATTCCCCGCGTTGGCTGAGTCGGGGGTGGTCGGGTACCCGCGGCCATGGGTTTGATTGTCATCCCTACATAGAGGAGTTGAATCGTACAAGCCTATGGATGCATCAAAACTATGTCTAGTCCCAGATGTTGTGATTCCTCACAAGTTTCAAATGCCAGAATTTGAAAGTTACAATGGCACCACTTGCCCAAAAAGTCATCTGGTCATGTACTGCAACAAAATGCCCAATCATATCCGAGATGAAAGGCTAATGGTACACTGCTTCCAAAACAGCCTGAGTAGTTCTGCCCTACGATGGTATATGCAACTAGAGAAAACAAAAGTGAGAAGATGGCAAGACCTAGCCGATGCATTCATGAGGCATAACAAGCATAACCAGGATCTGGCTCCAGACCGAGAAGATCCGAGAAATATGGAAAAGAAAGAGAAAGAGACTTCAGAGAGTATGCTTAGAGGTGGAGAGAGAAAGCTGCAGACGTTCAACCTCCACTATCAGAAAAGAGATGGTGTCAATTTTCTTCGGAACACTAAGGGCTCCATATTACAAACAACATGGTCGGAATTACTACAACCAACTTTGCGGATCTGCTTGTAATCGGAGAACCGATAGAAAAAGGTTTGAAGCAAGGTCGGATGGAAACTCCAGAAACCTCTAAGAAACAACACCAAGCCCGAAGGGGAGAAGCAGACGTCCATTATGCTCAAACAGAATCATCCAGAGGAAGAAGGTGGGATCATCAACCTCAGGCCAATTAAGCCCATCTATGCATTGCGAATGCTGCCATAATTAATCAACGTCCGAATTTTCCTACTCAACGAGCCATCCAGAGCCCGACCCAAGTCGCACCGCCACCAAATAACCTAGACCATAATAATTATGGGAGATACAGGAAACCCATCCAAATCAATCCTATCCCTATCACATACAGTGAACTTTTCCCTCAGATGATTCAAAGTAGCCTAATCTCCCCAATACCATGTGAACCTATGAAACCTCCTTATCCAAATTGGTACAAATCATACCAGCATTGTGCTTACCACTAGGGAATAGCGGGACACTCAACTGAGGATTGCAGATCGCGCAAGATCAAGGTCCAACAAATGATGAATACTGGCTTGTTAAAGTTCAAAGAAGAGCCAAAGCGTCCAGATGTCAACAATAACCCACTGCCAACTCACGGGAAATAGTAGACATATACTACCAGGCAAAGCTCAATTTAAGGATGATGTTGATCCTATCTAGTAAATAAAATGTCGAGATAATTTGTCATAGCAAAATATGTATCACTTTTGCTTTTATCATCATAAATAAAAGGTATCTCACATTTCGAACTCTTTGGAGCATTGTGTAAACGCTATCAATCTTGATTTAAGAGTTTGCATCAATGTTTTATCAAACTAACGATTGTCGCTTCATGTCCTTTTTTAAAACAGATTTATTTTCTACAAAAATGAAAGCCATCCAAATTCGATTTTATTTTCAAGTTAAGCCATGAGATTGTCATGCTATGAAAATGTGAACACCCCACTGGCGTCGAGCGATTATAAACACCATGTTACCATCTATAAATTTAGCTCCCACTGGTGTTAAGAGTGTACGTGTTTTGCTAAAATCGAGAGATAAACACCCTATCGGTGTCCATAAATTATGTGAGTTAATTGTCAAAAGGTGTAATGACTAATGAGTATACGACATCATGCTACCTGTAGAATCTCGTCACCACTATAGTCGACTTTCGCCAACAAATTAAGACTCAGTTTACAAGAAGTCAAATAGCCAAATCCCGATACACAGGGAGCCTAACATTAGTATCATGGCAAGAAAACTCTCACAGAGTCTCATGACTAGAAGATTGGGAAGATCAAGGATATAATTTATCATACACAGGAATCACACGCAGGAAACACTCGTGTCCTCGGTTCAGGAGCTTACATCCTTACAGGCGAAGAACGTCCATTAAACTTACACGTCAAAGTCCGATTGTGAGATATTTGCGCAATACCGACAAACACATGGCGTCAACATCCCCGCTTTTACCGAAAAGAATAGCCAATTTAATCTAGTTATTGAGAAATGGCACTCACATCATCGGTCATCAAGGAGACTCTCCACCTTTTTATAATCGTCATACCAAATACAAGTGCTAGATCAGGGAAAATTTGAAACATATATGGGGGCATGACAAAGTCAAGTAAGTCCTACACACACACACACACACACACACAAAAAGATGAAAGAAAAACAAACAAAATGTCATGGGACTTACAATCTGGGTGCCCCCGGTCTAGCATTTGAAGTACCAACTATCTGTACCAAGCCAAGATCTTTGCCGATCAACCTCAAGATACAGCAATGAGGACCTCCAAGCAAGAAACTTCCATGATAAAAAAGCCGTTATAGCCAAAACCACATCATCCAAGGTACTCATCATTTTAAGAGAAAGCCAGAAGCTGAAAATCCACAGCATTCAACATCAAGGATCTCGACAAGTCCCAAGCCAGATTGCACTCACATCATAGCCTCGGCTAGTGGAAAGTACTGGGGGGCAAACCTAGCTGAAGATACATTCCCAGAAAAATCCACCAGTATTTTCGAACAAGACTTCGTCAACAAAAAAATCCGAATAATAATGGTTCTTAACCCATCAAGTCAATCTCATACTTTTGGGGGGCAAAGCCAAAATCCCTCTACGAGAAAATTCACAAGGATAAAGTCGACATTTCGCATATCTGACACTCATCCGAGCAAACAATATTTTCAGATAAGAAGACTCTAATGTTCGGAGCCATACCATACAAAATCCTCAGTTCATTGGAGACTAAAAACGTCTGCGACGAAGCCATATGGAGGTATCCTAAATCAATCATACCGAGGGCTTCCATATTTGGTTAAATCTTCACAAGGAACACAGTTGGCCACAACATAAAGGCGACGTCTCAAGGTGACCAGAATTTAATGGTAACTGAAGTGTCGTACACTGAAAACACCTATAGGAGTGAGTGATGAGCGAAATCCAAAACGGGGGTGAAAGCGAGCAAAATCAAAAGCAAGAATGAGAGCTAGCGCTTACTGATATTCTCATGGCTTTACCTCCCGTTAGCTTGATCTTTATCGCTAAAATTTTCTCACTGTTTGATTTGATTTCTATCACAAACAATTTGAGTACATCATTATAAAATCGTTAGCTTGAGCTTTATCGCTGACACTTTCCTCATTGTTCCATTTGATTTCTATCATAGACAATTTGAGTAAATTGTCCTTACAAAATTGTTAGTTTGATCTTTGTCACTAACATCTTCCCCATTGTTTGAATTGATTTCTATCACAAGCAATTTGAGTACATTGTGATTACCGAATGATTAGCTTGATCTTATCGCTATCGTCTTTCTCAATTGATCAACTTGAGTTCTACCACAGACAACTTGTATACATCGTTGTTGCAAAATGGTTAACTTGATTTTATCGCTAGCACTTATTCAGATGTTCATTCCAATTTCTATCACAGACGACCTGGTTATATTGTTGTTACAATATGAGTTAGCTTGTTACAACATGTTTTAAATTGATTAATTTGTTTCTCTCACGAACAACCTAAACATATCGTTGCTACCAAAGGGTCTGTTTGATTTTATCCCTGCCATTTTCTTATACAATTCGGCTACCATCATCTTAACAACCTGGATACGTCATTGTTACCAAAGATCAGTTCAAATTATACTTATGAGATTTTCATATTTCAAAATGCGGTGTCTTTATATAAACTTTGTATAACTCTTCATGCAAAAAGTTATACAAAGGGGGCAACTGTAGACACCACATTTTGTCCGGCAATTATGCTAATTTAAAAAAAAACTAATTGTAGCATCACAATGATATTTGGAAAGGAAGTTTAAAATAATTTGGTAGACTAGCAATGGCAAGTCAATAAGTACCAATAATTTCCAAATTCCCTTTACTACTTAGCAATTGCGGGTCAATAAGCACCAATAATACAAAGTTCACTCATATTTGATACTTAGATCGGATTAGTTTATTTTATGGGTTATAGGTATAATATGCCCCTCTACTATGACATTTTATCAAACATGCCCCTCTACTATTTTTTACATCAAATATGCCCCTGTACTTTGAAACAATTATCAAACATGCCCTTATATTAAAATTTCCATTGAAAAAATCGTCAATCATGATTGAATTGAGATTTAGATGACCCAGCATCGGCAAATGGGAGGGAAAATGTCTGTTTTGTCCCCTGTTTTATTTCCCTAGGTCTTTTCAAAATGAAATTATTTGAATGATTTGATTATACAAAAGAACCAAAAAAATTCTAAAGTGAATTTATTAGGGATATTTTAGTCATTTGTGTCGCCCAAATTAAAGTTCGGCCTTGGTTAACGGTTTTTGGATGAAAATTTTAACAAAAGGGCATGTTTGATCATTTTTACAAAGTACAGAGGCATGTTTGATGTAAAAAATAGTAGAGGGCCCTGTTTGATAAAACGTCATAGTAGAGGGGCATATTATACCTATAACCCTTATTTTATTCTTGGATTGGCAGTAGCTAAAATTGTTTAGAGCTAATGTTTTTGTTATGGTGATCAAGGTTTTGACGTTGGGGATTTACACAAAGGTTAGACGAGGGAAAGTTTGACCAATTAAGATACGAACATAAAAATCTAATGACGAATCTCTACATCATAATACATGCCAAGGAGTTACATTCTCAAACTCAAAATAAAATCATTATTGCCAATTCTCAAAAAAGGTTTACAATGTGATTAGAAAAAATCAGAAAAACTAGAAACCAGGAAGCATGCATGTCGAGTTTTTTACCTGGATCGATTTCCCCTTCACAGTCGATTAGGATTCCCGGCCAGATTCGAGAGCAACGGCGAATTGAGAGGGTACGAGAGGACAACGATTGGGAGCTAGGGTTTCGGTCTATGGTGGATGAGAGACGAGAGAGTGAGAGGAGAAGAAGATGGCAACGGTTTGAAGAGAGGCGGCTTGGGTTTTGCTTCTCTGGAAGAGAAGAAGGGAGGCGAGAGTGAAGGAAGAATCGAGAAAGAGAGAGGCAAGAGAGTGGGCTAGCTGCGGCCGAATTTGAGTAGATTATGGTTTCAATTTTTTAGTGTAAGACGTTTATATATCCTTCCAAAAGACGGAAAACGAGAATAAAAAAAAAATATAGGTAGCAGGTTTTCGAACCCGCGTCCTCAAGAACAAATGCAGTCTCTACCTGACAACTTAACCAGTTGGGTTGCTAGCCCATCATGTATCATTATAATCACCCCGCTTTGTTTTATTTATTTAAAATCCTTAATACGAAATGTTGAATGCGAATTAAGTTTATCTCGTTTCTTTTCCAATACGTCAAAATACTTCCTAATAACTAAAATCCTTGAATTTATTGTCATGACCTCATAATTATCTAAATAAACTTTTATTAACAAAATTATAATACGAGAATTCCATTCAATGGAACGTGGTAAAAGTTATAAATAAAATGGTCAAAGTTCCTAATGAACTATGTGGACTTTGATCCTGTCTAACGGGTACGTAGGCAACCGACAAGGTCCGTGTCCAACTAATCAACTAACTTTATCTTTAAATATTACGTCACGGGGCGTATAATTAAATCTTAAACTAATGCGATAAAATTATTTAATGGTCCAGTGGGACCTTAAAATTACAAAAATATTACTAAAAATACACCCAACTAATATAAAATTTATCAAATTTAAGTAGTACCGATTTAGGGCTTTGTGGGGTGTGATTTCACTTCCCCACATGTAACCGTACTCCCGAACCCGAATCTCTTAACCGCAGACCAAATCTCGGTTCTGACCCTAAGGTAGACCCGACCCAAAGAGTGTTTGATCCACCCCAAATAAGATCGATGGCGACTCTCATAGAGCGAACGCAACCCCCGACGAACCCTGGAGGGACGGTTGCGACAGATAGCGACTCCCATAGAGCGAACGCGACCCCCGACGAACCCCTTGCGACAATATGTTTTACTCAGACTTCATCTTCAATTTTATGGTCTCCCTATAATCCTATATGTATGCGATTCTTGATCATACAACAAAGTTTTTATTTTATTTTACGACTAAATTACACGTTTAGTCACTCAAATTATATAAATTTTTCACGTTTGCCACCCGAATTACTTTTCTTTCATATTCACCACCAACTTTACGATTCATTTCACCATTAGTCACCGGCTATCAGACTTCATCAGACTCCGTTAACTCCGTCAGTTTTTTATGACATGGCAAACGAAACAGCTAACTGGACCGTTAAATAATGACATGTCAATTTAAAAAATAAAAAATAAATGTCCTTTTTCCCCCTTCCGCGCTGTCTCACTCATCTTCAACCCTTCCCTTCCTACAGCAGCAGCCGCTCAAGGTTATCTTCCCGGAAGTCGAAATCCCGGACGACGGATTCGCTTCTCCTGCCACCCTTCCGACTACTTCTGGCGACCCTGGAGTGAACTCTCTAGACGAGCTGCTGGCGATCGAAGCCATCGACGATGACGACTTCGGATCTAGGCCAGGTGATCTGGAAACCTCTGAAGCCGAACCTAGAACTGGCCCAGCGCTGTCGGTCGTGCTGTTGCTAGCTGTCTGCGCAGCGCTACCGGCGACCTTGCTCGCGGGGCCGTCGCATTATCGGCAGAGGCGGCAGAGGAGGAAGCAGCAGAGGAGGCGGCGTTGGTGCTGGTGGTGGGTTGCGCTTGAAGGAAGTAGCTCGGAGGGTCATGGAGCCCGTGAAGCGGGGGCTATTGACTCGCTGCGCGTCGCCATCGCTGGTGTTGTGGTGGTGGGCGTGGGAATGAGCTCGGTGTCCCATATATATGACAAATGGAAGGGGGGATTTCAGAGTTGCTGTGCGGAGCAACAGAAGAAGTGAAAGGGCAAAACAAAATTTGAAAAAGAAATCAATATATAGGGTAGTAGTATCGTATTGTGGTTGTTTGCTATTCAATTAGAGATGAAGAAGTCGGAGATGGTAACGACAACGATGAGAACCTGCAACCCACCATTTTGAAAATGTCCCTGCATCCACCCCAAAGAACTAACTGAATTCAATCCTTAAATTATATCGACTATATTGGATTCGGTTTCTAGATAGGAATAGAGCAAGGGGATAACTTTGAGCGGCGGCGGGTGCTGTAAAGAAGGTAAGGGTTGAAGATGAGTGAGAGTATGGAAATGGAAGGGAAAAGGGGGTTTTTAATTTTTTATATTGACATGTCATTCTTTAACGGTCCAGTCAGCTGTTCTGTTTGCCACGTCATCAAAAAATTAACGGAGTTAACGGAGACTAACGGTGAAACGAATCATAAAGTTGGTGGTGAATATGAAAGAAAAGTAATTCGGGTGGCGAACGTGAAAAGTTGGTGGTTATATGTAATTTGAATGACCAAATGTGAAATTTAGCCCCTTATTTTACTGTGTAAACAAGATTTGCTCTTGATTTTTTTTTCTTTTAAAAATAAGAGGCTAGCCGGAGAAGATTTTTTGGACTGAATTTAAGAAGTGATGTCCTACTTGTATCCAACTACTATGTACTAAGCCTAAAATTTAAAGCGTTCATATCATAAACATTGTAAATGCTGATGATGATAGATATCCATTTTTTGTAACACAATATATTGTTAATTGATTAGGTTTTCTCATGAATGAGACCAATAACCAATTCAAATACTATGTCAGATGCCGAAATTTGCTTAGCTAAAGGCTGGTCGTTACTATTTTTTTGACCCAAAACGCAACCAAATTAGCTGGATATTAGGCATCTTTCTGAGGAAAAATGGGTAAAGGGACACTGACAAGATTTATGAGGATCAGAACGCACCGGCCATGACTTGTTTGAATCAATACGATATCTTCCCACCAATCTTTTTGAAGAAAGGCCTTGGTGATATAAACTAACTAAGCCAGTATCTGGTAGCTAGTGGAGTGGCAAATATGAGTGAGACAAGGTAGGTATGAATATGTCTAGTTCATATTTGTGTTGCCAAATTGGGAATGTGACTAGGGATGTCAATTTCGACCTGGCCCGTTTTACCCGACCTGTTTGACCTGTTTTGGGGCGGGTACGACCCGCCCCGTAGGCGGGGCGGGGCGGGCATGGGTAGTCTTATCGACCCGACCTGCCCCGACCCGCCCCATTCTTGACCCGTTCTTATCTAAATTACATGAAATCTTAGTCAAATTACTTTGAATTTTCCTTTTATTGCATCATATTTTAGCTATAATAAAGTTGTAAATTAGTGAAAACCTCAATTTCTCCAATAATTTAACTACCATTGTCATAATATTGTTTGTTTTCTTAGTTTTATAATAAAAATAACGAATATTTCTAATGTTTTTCATATAAATTGCATACCCATTGGGTCGACCTGCCCCGACCCGTGACCCGTGATCAATTACCCGACCTGGACCCGCCCTGCCATGGGGCGGGTCTGGGTACCAAGAAACCCGCCCCGGACCTGCCCCATTGCCATTCCTAAATGTGACCACAACCAACCAACACCTTTACTCATTAGCTTTTCTCTCACGAAAATAGGAGGTATGGATTGGTGGGGTTGGTGTCCAAGCACATGGCATTGAGCACCCTAACCTTAGTAAATGTTCCTCCAGCCATCTTTGTTCTTGTGTTTTTGTGTCTGTTACTTCCTGGAAGTAGTAAGAGGAGCATTTGGATTCCTTTTGATCAATTTGGTCTCACTTGACTTGGAAATGTTCCTAGCTAGAGTATGATAGGAACCTGATTCTATATATGTCTTGATTTCATGTGTATCTGGTATTCTATTTCATTGATTATGTTATGTCGATCTGTACTCTATCTTGTATTTTCTTCCTTTATATATTCTGTTTTAACGATATTTTTTTATGACTAAATCCTACTCTATTTTTTTATGATATATAAAGTGATGAATTAATAGGATAATTCTAAGAAAATGAATCAACTATGATAATAGGATAACTCTATTTTTTGTCACTTTAATATTTAAGTTTTTAGGGTATAGATTGTTGGAGGGAGGCCCTTATGAATTATGAAAAGACCAAAAGTAGAAATCATAGTGAAACACCATAATTTCAATATGAAGTCAACCCTAATAATTTTGGAAGCTTGAATCATTCTGTAGGTAGGTACTAAGGAGTTGTTTGGAGGTTGGGATTCTCCAAATTGAAGTATTTAATCAATTTGTGTATTGTCATTTGATGTATTGATGAAATGTATGAATTTGAAAAATACATTGTTTGGAGGTTTACATTGTGCTTTGTTATAAATGAAAAAAATAGAGGGTAGACAATCCTTTGGTCACAATCTCACATTTTGATAGAGATTGATAATCACTCATTTTAAGTGATTGTTGGTGGGCCCAGAAAAAATTATACATGTATTTTGCCACAAATTTAACACAAAAAAACGACTTAATCTTGACATTACATGCATTGGCTGAGGTGTTGTTTGGAAGTTGCGATTGTGAGTGTTGTATTTATAGAATACATGCATTGTCCACAATATAATGTTTGGAATTGTCAAATTATGAACAATGCATGTATTGTTTTGTGTGGGTCCCACCTACAATCACAAAAAATGAAGTATTATACAATCTCAACTTTTAGTTGAGATTGTTGTGATTGTTGCTTTTAGGTTTATATCTCATTTTTATTTCTATTTATATCCTTAGTAAAGGGGGAAAGAGTTATATGATGTATGTTAAAATAAAGGGTAAATGTGATATTTTTTTACCAAAAAGTAACTTTATATAAGTGAATCACTAACCTATAAACTCAACAACCAAACACTGTATATTAAATGCAACGATTGTATCAATACATGTATTATATATTGCAATGATTCTTCACAATACAACGATTTAACATACGCAACTTGCAAACGACCCCTAAATACATTGCTTGAAATCACAACCTCCAAACCCCTAAAAAAAACTTTGAACAAATTAATATATCGTTCGTCATCTGAGCAAAGGATATAAAAAAATATTAAAAAAAGGCCGAAAAGATCAGACCCGTAAGAAGCTGGGCCGCCTTTTTTATTGAGCTCGGAGGATCATGGCTTTATCACACTTCTGGGCTCTGGCTCGGCTGCCTGTGCCTGGATTCTGGAGGCGGGTGGCCGACGAGAAAAGAATACTGGGCCTCTTGAGGAGAGGAAGAAATCGTTTGGGCCGGACAAGGGATATGGGCCTACTGCTAGCGGGCTGGACCAGATCCGTGATGAACTGAATTTTGTTTTTTAGGTCGGAAAGCGGGATGCTAAAACCGCCGCCCGTCTGGGTCCCACCAAATAACAGAATGCAATGCCACATTACCACTACCTATGACAAAAAAAAAAAAAATGCCACATTACCAGCTGTCAGGGCCAAAATCGTAAACTCAACACCGTCCTCCTCCACAATCCATCGCTCGAAGTCAACGGTTGGTCAAATCGATGCTATCATGATAGCCAAAGGCAAAAAAGCGGCGCGAAACGATGCCGGCTTCATGGGCAGGAAGGTAATTTTGTTAACGAAACCGCCTTTACAGTAACCTGGAAATGGGGAATCATAAACCCGAAACATCAGCCCAATAAACTCTCTCTCTGCCCCATTTGCAGTTAGAAAGGTAGGTACAAGGAAAACCAAAATTCAAAACCAGTAGAGAGAGAGAGGAGAGAGAGAGAGAGAGAATGGGGAGCCGAGACGGTGGTGATGAAGCGATGGCAGCGGCGCAGGAGGAGGAGGAGACCGGGAACGTGGTGGAATCGTCTCCCGCAACTGGTGACGGTGGAGGTGGTGGGTCGTCAGACGTTGCGGGTGGTGGCGGGGACTCCGGCGGCGGAGGTGGAAGCGGGGGAGTGGTGGTGAACAGTAGGGTGAAGGGACCCTGGTCGCCGGAGCAAGACGAGGTGCTAGGTAAGTTGGTGAGCAAGTTCGGGGCAAGGAATTGGAGCTTGATCGCTCGGGGGATTCCAGGCCGGTCCGGTAAATCTTGCAGGCTTCGTTGGTGTAACCAGCTTGACCCTTGTTTGAAACGGAAGCCTTTCACTGGTAAGTTTTTTTCTGCTCCTAAATCTCGCTGCCGCTCTCTGTCTCTGCCTTGCATTTTCCAGCCAGAAGGGGTTTTAGGTTTTCTCAAAGGGCTTTTGCTCTTTCGATCTTGCTTGTGCGATATCCCTTTCGCTTGTTTTTCTTGATTGTGGGGGGGTTTTCTTCGGGGTGTTGAACTGTTTGATAGTTTCAGCTTGCCTCTTAGTTTTGCGGAAATGATTTGGATCACCATTGTTTGGAGATCATTCATGAATTGTGTTGTTGAGATGGGTTTCTTAGTGGGTTTGATGCTGAGGCTGAGTTTTTTTTAGGCGGATAACAAGTTAAGATCAGCTGATTTTAGTGGTCTTCAATCATCACTCCTCTTCGGCTATCTTCCATTGACTAGTTATGAATGTGTTTCAACCATGTGTAGACTTGAGCGTGTGTCCAGCTGAACTTCTAGAGAAAGAAGAACCCAGAAGCTGACTCGGTAGTCACGTTTATGTTAGTTATTTTCATGGTGACTGATAATGACTTTAGTCTTCAAATCCTTTATAAGGGGGCACGTATTGGAGGTTATGCATCTTGTCCTATATTTAGCTTGTGGAGTCAGCAATGTATTGACTGAAGAAGATGACGGATCAGGTACCTGTGAAGGTGCTATAGATGTGGGAACGGCAGATTTAAAGCGAAATAATGTTTCTCAAGTTCAAGCATGGTTTCTTCGATAATATAGCATATTTCTTTTTTGATAGTGTTATGGTACTGTTTGTTTGCTATCTCTGACCTTAGAGCATATCTTGATGCTTCATATGTCATGCTTAGTTACCTTCATTGTACTGTTGTGACATTGTGGCTGCATGCTGGATGGCACAACTGCTTGTGTTGCATCTGATTGTCATCCTCGTTATTGAAGAGATCCAAGCGAGTACGCATTAGAGAGATGGTTCTTGAATCAATTCCAGTTCATTGGTTTAAAGAAATCAGAGATGTATGTTTATATAATTATACTCTTCAAGATGTATTAGATTCTGTCCATCACGGAGAAGTCCTCCCTGGATGGGCCCTAATTAATGTACACATTGCCTTCTGCTGCTTCTAATCTCTTGATAGTGCTCTACGCTTGTGGTGATAAGACATGGAAACCTTTGATGAGCCCTATCACAATAATCGGACAAATTCCCCTTTGATCAGTTGTTCATTCTCAACTGTTTTTGCTTAATATGCTATCATATGGCTTATGACTCTATTTTGTATTACAACATTGCAGATGAAGAAGACAGTATCATCATTTCAGCTCATGCTGTCCACGGAAACAAGTGGGCAGTAATCGCAAAACTGCTCCCTGGTAGAACCGATAATGCAATTAAGAACCACTGGAATTCAACTCTAAGGCGCAGATATTCTGAGCTACCAACATTCAAACGTGCAGCTATCAACGGGATGTTGATGGAAAATGGTAGCTATGACAGAGCAAAGACATCATCTTCAGAAGAGACTCCTTCAGTTGGTGAAGGTAATTCACTAAAGCCCATTGAACAAAGAGATGTTGCAATGGAAGAAAGAACCCAGATGGATAAGGAGATTTGTAAAACGCAGGATGTAGTTCACTATGCTGCCGTCATACCCCAGGAACAGCCTCCTAGCCTTCCTCGTCCTGTCGCAAGAGTCAGTGCATTCAGTGTTTACGTTCCTCCCAATGGCCGAAAAGCCAGCAGCCCAGCCTGTCGCACACGACAAATTCCAGACCAAGAACCTTTAATCCAAGCTTCAAAATCCGACTTTGGAATTGGAAAGTTACTTGAAGGTATTTGCAGCGAGCCGATGGTTCCTTCAAAATGTGGGTTTGGTTGCTGCTCAACACCAAGTGGTGGTAGCCAGTCTGGGAGCTCGCTATTGGGACCCGAGTTTGTCGACTATGAAGACTCATCACTCCCCTCTTTCTCAAGTCATGAGCTAATCTCGATCGCCACAGATTTGAACAACATAGCTTGGATAAAAAGTGGGATTGAGAACAGTAATAACAGTTCCTTACCAGGCAGTGCTGCTGCAAGCCCTATCACCCCTCAAGCACCAGTGTTGGCTTCACAAATGGGAATTCCTGAACAGAACTTCAGACATGGCCATATGGACGGTCAAACCAAGTTTGTCGGAACGATGGCAGATCATATGTCGAACTATATGCCTGCTAGACCTTTAGCAATGAGAGCTGAAGTCGAAAGCTTGAGCTAGTAAACCATGCAGCTAAATGTTCGTATTCTGAGATATCCCTTCTCGGGGAGGAAAAGTACAGAGTCTTTCATCATGGCCGGTACTACCGTTTACTTCATATGATTATTTTTTCGAACAGAGGCACATGTATCTTCCTAAAATTGGCTTTTAGAGTCCCAGATATGTTACTGATGGTAACTGCAAGGGGGGTTGCTTTAGGCTTTTACTAAGCAGTGAACCTTGTCTATAGCTTCTCCCAAGTTAGGGACGTTTGAAAACTCGGATAAGTTAGATGTTTCATAACCATGCACAGAGAAAACTTCCTGGAATCGTGATTATCTTGTTTGTACCTTAACAGTTTTCCTGATGTGGGCGGTGTTTGATTGAGATGTTTATTTTTGCGAATTTGTTCCGCCTTGTGAAACACGATAATGTGTGTATGTTCATCTTTCATCCGGGGTTGGTCTCAAATGCGGATCAGGTAAGATGGCACGACAGGAGACTTGTTCGTGTTTGGCAGTCTTGATGGTTCCACAGGCCTGTGCTTGGATGTGCTCGAAGCCGCACGAAACTTTGTTGCTGCTCCATTTTCATTCGCCTTCTTCGACTTTGCAGCCAAGTTGGCTGTCGTGCAGATCGAGCACAGTCGTGTTCGAGGTGCCTGGCTGCATTCACCTCCCACGGATGACGGTTTTGGATGTTCTGTAAGTCCATTTGATCATCATTTCGAGTGGTTTTGTGCACGTTTACGAGGTCACTTCTACGGCCTTAGTCATATCTGCAATGCGGATTTGTGTTGGTAGCTTTGAAGCTTCAAAATTTAACCTCTTGAGATTTTTAGATATAATTAAGCAAATGCTGTCACCAAATTCACAAAATTGCAGAGAATTAAAAAGATGCTGAGTTAGCTTCCTGACATAGGCCATCTCTGATAGGAGAAATAAAGCAGGAAAGCAGCATTGCATTTTATGAACAATGATGAGGCAGCTGCTGCTCATGTATCTGCAGTACCTTTTTCTTTCCCATTCTCTATCTTCTCACAAAGTCTAATCTACCCTTGCCTGGAGAGGCATAATTCATTAACTGGGCTTGGGATTGCCGGAGGTTGAAGAGGGTAAAACTGGGTTTTGACTAGCATAAAAGTGGACCGAGTTTGGTCAACAATCATGGGCGAGTTTCCGAGTTAAGAGCGCGACGGTACAGCCGCATAGCGGCATAGGTTCGTGATGCAAATGACAAAAGGACAGCAGCAAGCCAGCAACTGCAAAAGCAAAGCGAAAAGAGAGCTAATGGGAAACTTGCCTTTCGATACCTAAAATTTTACCTTTGCTGTCTGTGGGAAGATAGCAATTGTTTGCAACTTTACAAAATGAGAAGCTTACTTCTCATCTTTTTACTTGGCTTCATTCCTTCGTCATTTTTCTTCCTTTTTCCTGGAGTATCAAAGCTGAAAACTAGTAAACAATCGGTAGAGTTCCTTAAACTAGTGAGTGAAGGAATAAATATTTAATAACAAAGGATTACGTCTCTCGCATTGGAGTTGTTTTATAAACGTATGATTGGTTGGCAACGTAAGAGATATACACAAATTCTAAGCTAAGTTTAGCTAAACAGTCGGATACACGTTTTGTAGATGTCCATACCATTTTGCGACATGCAACCAGCATTAACATCTCATATGTAGTATTGTCGGGTTACCTTCTTTCGACCGATGCTCTTGAAAGCAAGCTAGTTAGAGGGCCGCGAAGGTGTTACATGCTCTCTTGTCTTCTGTTTTCATCAGGATTTCGTTTTTCTCCACTTCGACACCATCAATGCACAATCCGAATGCATCGCACACGGACTTTGTAAAACAGTTTTTTTTTTTTTTTTGTGCACTCCACTTTCTGAAATTTTGGAAGTATGTATGTGTATATATCTTTATGAAACTAAGACCACATGAAACATGCATCTCAGTTCAATCAACCTCCAGAATTCCCCTAAATCAAAGTATAAAATAAAACTTGTCACGAAACAAGAAGAAAACAAACACCTCCATTTCTCATATCATTATCTTTCCCCCCACTCCTTGTCCCTGTAATTAACTATTCGGCTCTCGTTTCACGAATCTCTCTCTCCCCGTTTCCCTTCCTCCGCTGCCAAGTTCTGCTCTTTCTGCAATCTTCACTGACACAGAGGGAGAGAAAGAGTAAGTAGCAGGTCTCTGTACAGTAGCAGAGGAAGGAAAATCATAACTTGGTATCGTTTCACTTCACCCCATTTTGCTTTTAAGTTTCATCTATAAGAACAACAACCAACTCTCTGTTCTCTGAGAAGAAGAAGAAGAGGGGAGCATTGATTGATGATCTCCCCCCTCTTCCTTTCCCCTCTCCTCAATACATGAAGTCTCGCCCATCCCACTCTTATTCCAATGGATGCTGCTTCCAGTTCCCACAAACCCCTGATTGCATCCACCGACGATGAACCACCACAACCACAGCAACAAGCAGAAAACAGTGGCGGCGACCATTCTCTCGGCGAGGAGGAAGATGAAGAAGAAGAAACAGAGCAGGAGAAGAGCTGCAGCAGTGACTCTGGCGATGGGATTGTGAAGGCGGGTAGGAGGAGGGGAACTTCATCTTCGTCATCGGAGGATGTGGATCTGGAGCTTGGGCTTGAGATTGATGATGAGGGGAAGCAGCTGCATTTGGGTGATAATGTGGAGGAGAGGGATTGCAGGATTTGTCATCTGGGTTTGGATGCAGGGGAAGAGGACTCTGGCTTCCCGATTGACCTTGGTTGCTCTTGTAAAGACGATTTGGCTGCTGCACACAAGCATTGTGCTGAGGCTTGGTTCAAGATCAAGGGTAACAAGTATGCAATATTCATGCTCCCACTTTATTACTTTCAATTACCCTTTTTAGCACTTTACCCAATTTTGTGGCTGGCTTTTGGGTTTGTGGGGTTTGCTCCAAATAGATTCAATTTGACCAGTAGTTGCATCCTTGGTGTTAAATTGTCATTTCTTTTACTAGTAAGTTCTTGGGTTTATGGCGATTAAAAAGAAAGTGTGCTGCAATTTCAATTTGTGCTTGAATATCAGATCTAACTGCAGGAGTACCCAAAGAGCCTTAAGTTGTGAAGTGAGCTCTGCTTGCTAATTTGGTTCTTTGTGTTACTGCAGAACCTGCGAGATATGTGGATCGGTAGCACGGAACGTGGCCGGAGCGACGGAGGAGGAGACGGTGGTGGAGCAATGGAATGAGGGCATTGATGCGGTGGCGGCATCGGCAGCAGCAGCAGCAGACGCAGGTAGACATTTCTGGCAGGGGCATCGGTTCCTCAACTTCCTCCTGGCTTGTATGGTGTTTGCGTTTGTGATTTCTTGGCTCTTCCACTTCAATGTGCCTTCATAGTTGGATAAATGTAACCTATATAAATCATATCCACCTCCTCAAAGAATGAAAAGGGTTGGCAATACCTTAATGAATCAAGGCTCTCATAAGTTGTATGAGGATTTGTATATTCATCCGTAGTTCTATGAGCTAAATTAAACTTGGCGTGCTTGGCAAGTGGCAGTTGAATAAGAATTCCGTCGTATGACTTAGGGGTCGTTTGGATGAGTAATTTTAACTGATCAATTTGACTCAATTGTTTCGTTTTAAGATAATTTGGCTAAATTGATCCATTTGACAACATAAAATCTAGGGTAAATACAATTTAATATCCAAACCTTTCATTTTAAACAATATAATAACCAAACCTTTTCGAAAACAATCTAATATCCAAATTGTCAACTTTTCGTCCGTTTGACCGTTGGTTGACACTTCAAAAAAGCTTTGTTTAGGGGAAATTATCACAATACAACTTTGTTTTCTTGTTTTGGCATTGGAGATGACTGAATATTTAGATATTCTATACCATCATGGTGGAGTCATGGACTTCTCGTGTTTGGAACCACGATATGTTGGTGGTTTTTCAGAGAATATATCGATGGATATTGATGAAGCGTCGTACTTCGAACTTTTTTGAAGTGTCAACTAACGGTCAAACGAACGGAAAGTTGACGATTTGGATATTATATTGTTTTCGAAAAGGTTTGGCTATTATATTGTTTAAAATGAAAGGTTTGGATATTAAATTGTATTTACCCTAAAATCTAGCATGAAATTTAAATGAAACAATTCTGTGCGAGGAATTTCAAATCGACTAGTTTTGAGCCAATTACAATAGTCTGGGGTGGGGTAGACAATTCGAATTGACTCATTTTAAATGACTCATTGTAAAATAAGACAATTGGTCAAATTATTTCGTTTTTCAATGGATTTATCCAAACTACTAATTATGTATTGTAACATTCAAACTATGCTTATTTGTGAGGGGCCGATCATAAATTACTACCGTTGGATCTGATTTGGAGTAATGTTTCCCTGCGCCGCGAGTAGTGGATAATTACGAGTGAGGCGTGCGTGGGCCCAGTTCCGATTTGATCGGATCTTGCTGTCGTCTGGACTGGGCCCGTGGTGTTTGCCTCCGGGCCTGTTGCCGTTGTCCCGGAGATGATAGTACGATTGTTGAATTAGGGTGATAGAAGTCCGGCCCACATCTGGTCTAGATGTAGCAGGAGGACTGGTAGTCTGGTAGGGTTTGTCCAGTCCTCATCTATTTTTCTTCCCTTTTCACGCGGTAAAATCTAGAGAAGTTAAGCCAACCATGTGTGTTTGCCGGAAGAGAAGGGATTAACTATTTAAAATGGATATTTTCCGCTTTGTTTTTTTGGTTTAGTCATATTCGATAGTCTGATGATTACACACAGAGTACCAAGCGTAGTTGCAATCAATTCTGTAATTGGGCTTCTGCACTACGTACTTTCGGCTTGTCTTGAATATATATATATATATATATATATATATATATATATATATATATATATATATTTTTTATTGTTTTGGGTCATTAATTTCCATCTCAAGACATTTGAATAATGATGGTGAATTATTCGCACAAGTTGATTGTTATTGAATATTGATGGGCTGATGGCCTATGTTGAAGACATAATTATTGTTCGGAAACATTTAGGAGCTAGGAAAGACAGATTTCTCACGTTAAGAATTTTATCAAGCAACAAGTCAAGTTGGGAATTACTACAAGGCAGATAGATAGGATCCGATCCAAGTATGCCAACGTAAACGTTGCTTGGAAGTTAAGTTGGAGATTGCATGTATGGATAAAAGGATTAAATTACACTTACGCAGGATACAACTACGATAGATCGTTGCAGTTCATTGTAGGGATGGCAATGGTTTGGGTCGCGAACGGATAGTGCATATCCGTTATCCTACTCAAAGTAGTTCGGGTTTTACCCATATCCATACCCACATGTGAAACGGATAGAAAATTAAAACCATGCCCATACCCGTTCGGGTTTCGGGTATCCGCGGTTATCCATGGGTAATGATTTTTCTTCATAACTATAATCAATATGTTAACATTCACACGTATTCTCACATTACGTAAGAAGAAAAGTACGACAATAATTCACTAGAATGAAGAAAATTCATTAAAACAACACAATTTTATGACAATATTATATTTATATGCTAAATATAAAATATGTTAGAGAAAAAAATGATTATTTCTAGACAGAATACATATGCATGTGCATAATCGGGCGGGTTCGGGTTGGATAGTGAGAAACCCATGCCCACCCATTACCCGCAATATTCGGGTTCGGATTTTACCCATACCCACTAAATGTCCTTCGACTTCGGGTTCTACCCTATCCGTTTAGGCCGAATTCGGGCGGATATCCACGGTTACGGATATTTTTGCCATCCCTAGTTCATTGTCATAATACAAACTTTTCATCTACTTATTAAATTACTCTTGAATTCTATGAAAGAATAGAATACATACATGGAGACATGAACATCTAATCTTAACTGATACAAGATGCATTTTGAAGTGAAATGTAGAAGTTTTCTGTACGAATCGCGAAGCTAAATGTGTTCACTATAAAGCAATACAACGATACGCGACTTCTTAAGAAGTCACTATGATATGCATAAAAAAAACCGTGTGGGATATATCAAAATGGTTGGAGAAATATTTTAGATATTACACGAAAAGCATCCATCCCAATTCTCTCCCATATCTTCTCATCATGACTCTGTAAACCCTAGAAAGTCTACAAGCAGAACTGTAAAGCAGCCAACTTGCTTGGCAACGTAAAACACACAAACAAACAAACAAGCAGAGAAAAAGGATGAGTGACGATAATCTTCTTTTCCTTGGTTTGCCTTTGCCATTGCCATTTGCCAACGTTGTTTTCCCACCTAACCTAACCTAACCAACTTGTGAGCAATCCTTAACTGGGCTGGGATCGGACTCTCTTGCTTGCTTGCTATTTGGTTTAGTTAGAGAGCCGCCAGTTTATAGGCCAAATGTCGAATTTTGTGACTGATGATGATGATCCTAGGAATAGTTTAATAAACTATATGGACCGACGGCGACGACAAAACAGGAAAAACTGGATGCCATGTTCCATTCGGTCATTACAACGTTGGATGCCACCTTTGCCAACTGCCACCCCCCGCAGTTTCCGCCGTTGCTTCTTCTTCTGTCCCAAATCCTATATATCGACACCTGTTGTACTGTATTATTTCTCCTCTCTCCTGCTTAATTGGCAAATCATACACTTTGCTTTTGGACTACATGTCACTAATCAAGGCTAATTAATCACACTAATCATCCAAGTCCCAATCCTCTCTGCGTTGCGAGGAAATTTTTTCAATTTCAACAGCCGAGTCCGAAAAGGCACTACATTGTTGAAGATTGAACTGGAGGATCAACTTGGAAGCTGCGGTTGAAGAAGGCTTTGGCGCCAAAGTTGTTTTTAGTTTGATTAAGACAAAATACGGCTGTATATCCACAACTATTAGGTTTGTGACAAATATATCCACAACTATCGAAATACACGAAATATTTATTTCCGTCCACTCCGTTAACTCCGTCAGTTAACTTGATGACTGGACAGACGGTGGATGCTTAGTTGGCGTATTTCTGACCCCACTAAATGACGTGGGTTAAAAGAGGAAAAAAAAATTAGGCAAAATATATCCACAACTATCGAAATACACGAAATATTTATTTCCGTCCACTCCGTTAACTCCGTCAGTTAACTTGATGACTGGACAGACGGTGGATGCTTAGTTGGCGTATTTCTGACCCCACTAAATGACGTGGGTTAAAAGAGGAAAAAAAAATTAGGCAAAATACAGTTGTATCCACAACTATCAGATTTGTGACAAATATATCCACAACTATCGAAATACACTAAATATTAAAAAATCGGAAGTTTGTGTGACAAATCTATCCAGTTTCGTCTGAAACTATAACGACGTGTCAGACGGAGTTAAATTGACTAACGAAATGCTGCTGCAGTCTTCTCTGTTGGCGATTTGGTTAGATTCAAACTTTTTTTGTTTGAGATTCAACCTTGGTATCACCATGGCGCCGACTGTGTGGAAGCCGTCGGAGTAAAAGGGAGGCAATAGTTGGAATCGAAATCTGGGCTTGGGTAGGGTTATTTGGGGGTGGAGGCGTCGATCGGAGGAGGATCAGTGGTTACCGGGCGTGTTTCTGGGTTGAATTTTTAGCCTCGCCGTCTGTGGTTTTTAGGGTTAAAATTTTTTTTTCCTCTTTTAATCCACGTCATTCAGTGGGGTCAGAAACACGCCAACTAAGCATCCAACATTTGTCTAGTCATCAAGTTAACTGACGGAATTAACAGAGTGGACGGAAATGGGTATTTCGTGTATTTCGATAGTTGTGGATATATTTGTCACAAACCTGATAGTTGTGGATATACAGCTGTATTTTGCCTTTATTCAACTAGCCTATTTGGCATCTACGTGTAAAGTTTGGTTGCTTTTTGGCTTATGTGGCAGGTGAGATGGCATCGATTCAGCTTTCCGTTAGTCAATTTAACGTCGTCTGACACGCCGTTATAGTTTCAGACGGAAGTGGATAGATTTGTCACACAACCTTCCGATTTTTGGATATTTCGTCTATTTCGATAGTTGTGGATATATTTGTCACAAACCTGATAGTTGTGGATATACAGCTGTATTTTGCCTTTGAATAAAGTCCAAACTGTGTCGTTTGGTTATTTATGTTTTAAGTCTTTGAGTCTATAAATTGTGTCATGTGAGTCCTGGTATGTTGTTTAAGGTTGCAGAGTAGTTAGTTGACTTAGTTAATATGCTTAGTGGGTTGTTAGCTGATTTTCAGGGAGATGTGGTTAGTGGGGAGCCGAATTCTCAAGCTGAGAGTCAAGTATATGTACTCCTTTCTTATTTAAGCAATAAAATCTTCAGATTGCAACCATTGAGTTCTTCATTGTGGTATCAGAACTCATGCAAGCTGTAACCAATTCTTTGCGAAACTATGTGAGAAGTAGAGAGTGATTTCTGCAAGGTTGGGTGCATACTGGGTTAAGGGAAACACGAGAGTATTTCAGTGAGGACGTCACTGAATCAGGGTGAGTATTTAGGTACAAAGAATGGCTGAAAGTAGCTTTGCAAAGGTGTGTATCCCCAAGTTTGATGGGGACTATGGTCATTGGAGTTTGCTGATGGAGAATCTGCTTCGATCCAAAGAATACTGCGGAGTGGTGACAACTGGATTCAAGAAGCCTGGTGAGAGGGAAGAGCTTTCCCCTGCGCAGGCCAAGGCATTAGAGGATTTGAAGCTGAAGGATTTGAAGGCAAAGAATTACTTGTTCAGTTCGATTGACTAGACAATTCTCAAAATCATCACCAACAAGGCCACTGCCAAGGACCTCTGGGAATCTATGAAGATCAAGTATCAAGGGAATGCCAAGGTTCAGGAAGCTCAACTTCAGACCCTGAGAAGGAACTTTGAAGTTCTGGAAATGAAAGAAGGTGAGTCTGTAACAGATTACTTCAGTAGAGTGATGATTGTTGCTAATGCTATGAGGAACTATGGAGAATCCATGCTTGATGTTAAGATTGTGGAAAAGATTATGAGAACCTTAATAGAAAAGTTCAATTACGTGGTTTGCTCAATTGAGGAATCTAAGGACATTGATGAGCTTTCTGTGGATGTTCTTCAAAATTCACTGTTAGTTCACTTTTTTTTTTTGGTCTTCCCTTCTTGGTTTGTCCGTTCCGATGGATTTTGTTTGAACATTTTTTTATATAAAAGCTCACCATTATAAAAAAAATTCCATAAGAAAGCTATTGTAGAAGAGGACCGGCCTCTTAAGGTTACTCATGAATATGGATATAGAGGTGGAAGAGGAGGAAAAGATTTCTACTCTGGTCGTGGTAGAGGCAGGAGTGGAAGAGGATGGAATAGGGATTCTGTGGAATGTTTTAAGTGCCACAAACTAGGACACTATAGAAGTGAATGTCCATACGGGTACAACCAGCAAGCTCACTTCTCTGAATCCATGGATATGAATGAAGATGTTCTACTAATGGTTGTGACTGAAGAGATGCAGCAAGTAACCTGTCATGAGGGCTGGTGGTTTCTTGATTCAGGCTACAGTAACCACATAACAGGTAACAAGAGCTGGTTCACTGATCTGGTTAGCACTGGCACTGGATCTGTGAAGTTGGGAAATGGAACAAAGCTAGAAGTCCATGGCAAGGGTACTATCAAGGTGAAGACAGATCTCCAGACTTTACAGATCCAAGACACTTTCTATGTACCTGGTCTAAAGACTAATCTGCTCAGTCTAGGCCAGTTGCAAGAGAAGGGTCTAGTGTTTCTGATCAAAAGAAATCTTTGCAAGGTCTTTCATGAGTCAAAAGGATTACTGATGCAGCTGCATATGAAGACTAATAGGATATTTGTGTTACACTGTGAGAAGCCTGAAGCAAAAAAGAAGGAAGACATTCAATGTCTCCAGATCACAAACACTGACAGCACATTGAATCTATGGCACAAGAGATATGGTCACCTCAATTATCAAGGTTTGATTGGCTTACAAAAGAAGAGAATGGTAACTGGGATTCCTTTACTGAAAGGAAATCCTGATCTATGCTCTACATGTCTGGTTGGCTAGCAGCACAGGAAACCATTTCCAAAGAAGAGTCAGTGGAGAGCAAGCATAAAACTCTAGCTTATTCATGCAGATCTCTGTGGTCCTATAACACTTATGTCGAATGGTGGGAAGATGTATGTGTTCACCTTGATTGATAATTTTACAAGAAAGTTGTGGGCTTACTTTCTTGCTCAGAAGTCTGAGGCTCTAAGTGTGTTTAAGAACTTTAAAGCTCAGGTGGAAAAAGAATCAGCAGCTGTCATTACATGTCTTAGAACTGATAGGGGTGGAGAGTTTATGTTAACTGAGTTCAACGACTTATGCATTGAGGCAGGCATTAGAAGGCAACTCACTGCTGCCTTAACACCACAGCAAAATGGTGTTGCTGAGAGGAAGAATAGAATCCTAATGAATATGGTTAGATGTGTTTTGGCTGATACTAAGGTTCCAGCTCAATTCTAGCCAGAAGTTGTACTCTGGACATGTCATGTTCTGAACAGGAGCCTTGCAACTGCTCATCAGAACAAGACACCACAAGAAGTTTGGACAGGACAACCCCCTTCAGTGGAGCATTTCAGGGTGTTTGGATGTGTTGCACATATCCATATACCAGATCAGCAGAGAAAGAAACTTGATGATAAAAGCTTACCTTGCATATTTCTGGGAATCTCATCAGAGTCAAAAGCCTATAAGTTGTACAATCCAAACACTAAGAAGATGGTGATCAGTCGAGATGTGGTGTTTGATGAGTTCAATGGCTGGAAATGGAACTCAGAGATATAACTAGTACTTACAAACATATTTTGGTAAGGAAGTGAAGAAGAATGGTATGATTCTGATACTGAGGAAGAGGCTGCTGAAGAATCCTCAACAGAAGCATCAACTGAAACTGCTGCAGAAGAACTTGCTAGTCCAATTACTTCTCAGGATGCTGGTTCATATTCTAGTGATAGAAATAATGAAGATGAAGAAGAAACTAATGTGTTGGGACTGCTAGAAGCTCCGATCTGGGTACCAGAACCAGAAAGCCTCCAGCTCATCTTAACATTTATGATCTTAACTACCATACATCGGGATGGTATGCCATGGTGGCCATGTCAGATGATCCAGAGACATGGGAAGAAGCTATTCATGATGCCAAATGGAGGGAAGCCATGAAGAAAGAGATAGTAGCAATCATAAAAAATGACACCTGGATTCTAACTACACTACATGCTGGAGCAAAGGCTATTGGAGTTAAGTGGGTTTTCAGGACAAAGTTGAAGGAGGATGGCTCAATTGACAAATTCAAGGAAAGGCTAGTTGCAAAAGGGTATTCTCAGCAACATGGTGGTGTGGATTACACATAAGTGTTTGCTCCAGTGGCTTGGTGGGAGATACCATCAGAACCTTCCTTGCACTGGCTGCTTCACATGGTCTGACTGTGTATCAACTTGATGTAAAAAGTGTTTTCCTACAAGGAACACTAAATGAAGAGGTATACCTGGGGAGGAAAGCAAGGTATACAGGTTGAAAAAAACACTTTATGGCCTAAAGTAAGCACCTCAAGCTTGGTACAGCAGAATCTAGGGCTACTTTGCTGACAATGGCTTTGAGAGATGTCCATATGAACATACTCTCTTAGTCAAGAAGACAGATTCGGGTATAATCTTTGTAAGCTTGTATGTTGATGATGTGATGTAGGCAAGCAACAATTCTGAGATGATTGAAGAGTTCAAAGCGTCGATGGAAGCTGGGTTTGAATTGAATGATTTAGGGAGAATGAGGTACTTTCTGGGGTGGAGGTCACTCAAAGCAATGTTGGGATCTTTATTTATCATCAAAAGTACATCAAAGAGGTTTTGCATCGTTTCCAATTCTCTGGTTGTAACTATGTGCTAAATCCAGTTAGGGATGGCAATGGGTCGGTTCGGGGGCGGATAGTGCATATTCGTTACCCTACCCATAGTAGTTCGGGTATTATCCATACCCACATAAGAAACGGGTAGAAGATCAAAACTTCGATGGAAGAATGAGGTACTTTCTGGGGGTGGAGGTCACTCAAAGCAATGTTGGGATCTTTATTAATCATCAAAAGTACATCAAAGAGGTTTTGCATCGTTTCCAATTCTCTGATTGTAACTATGTGCTAAATCCAGTTAGGGATGGCAATGGGTTGGTTCGGGGGCGGATAGTGCATATTCGTTACCCTACCCATAGTAGTTCGGGTATTACCCATACCCACATAAGAAACATGTAGAAAATCAAAACCATGCACATACCCGTTCGGGTTTGGGTATCCACGGTTATCCATGGGTAATAATTTCTGTTTATAAATTCACCTAGTATGTTAATATTCACACGAATTCTCACATTACATAAGAGGAAAAGTACGACAATAATTCATTAGAATGAAAAAAAATTAATAAAACAACACAATATCATGAAATAGTATATTTTTATGCTTAATACAAAATATGTTAGAGAAAAATAATGATTATATCTAGACAAAATACATATGCATGTGTATAATCGGGCGGGTTTGGGTTGGATAGTGAGAAAACCATGTCCACCCATTACCCGCAATATTCGGGTTCGGTTAGGGATGGCAATGAGTCGGTTCGGGGGCGGATAGTGCATATTTGTTACCCTACCCATAGTAGTTCGGGTATTACCCATACCCACATAAGAAACGGGTAGAAAATCAAAACCATGCACAATTTCATGAAGATAGTATATTTTTATGCTTAATACAAAATATGTTTGAGAAAAATAATGATTATATCTAGACAAAATACATATGCATGTGTATGTGTATAATCGGGCGGGTTTGGGTTGGATAGTGAGAAAACCATGCCCACTCATTACCCGCAATATTCGGGTTCGGGTTTTACCCATACCCAGTAAAAGTCATTCGAGTTTGAGTTTTACCCTACCCGAGTAGGTCGGATTCAGACGGATATTCACGGTTACGGATATTTTTGCCATCTCTAAATCCAATGGCTCCAGGTCTAATGTTAGGCAAGGCAGGGGATGGAGTTATGATCAATGCTACTGAGTATAAGCAGCTGAATGGCAGCTTACTGTATATCACAGCAACTCATCCTGATATCATGTATGTTGTTTGTATGCTCAGTAGGTACATGGAATCTCCAACTTGGCCGCAAAAAGAGTGTTGCGATACTTGAAGGGCAAAACAAACCATGGAATCCAGTACAAAAGAGATGTTGGGGAGGATTATCTAATAGGGTTTACTGATAGTGATTATGGAGGTGATGTAGATGATAGGAAGAGCACCAGTGGCTATGTAATCTTCCTTGCTGGTGCAGCAATTTCCTGGGCCTCGAAGAAGCAACCTGTGGTCACTCTATCCACTACTGAAGCTGAATTTGTTGTTGCATCTTATTGTGCCACTCAATGCGTTTGGCTAAGAAGAATCCTGGAGCAGATGGGTTGGATCAACAGTGTGAATGAAGGAACCAAGATCTATTGTGACAATAGTTCTACAATTAAGCTTTCAAAGAACCCAGTGTTACATGGAAGGAGAAAGCATATTGATGTAAGGTTCCATTTCTTGAGGAATCTGACAAATGAGGCAATTGTGGAATCGGAGCATGTGGGAACCTATGATCAAGTTACTGATGTGATGACCAAAGGATTAAAAACTGAATCCTTTCAGCTGCTGCGTGAAAGGATGGGATTCTATGATGCTGATGTGTTCATGGAAGTTAAGTGATCATGTTTGAAGGTCAAGGAGATGCTCAAGTTCAGGAGAGGATGTTCAAGATTGAACTGGAGGATCAACTTGGAAGCTGCTGTTGAAGAAGGCTTTGGTGCCAAAATTGTTCTTAGTTTGAATAAAGTTCAAACTGTGTCGTTTGGTTATTTGTGTTTTACGTCCTTGAGTCTGTAAATTGTGTCATGTGAGTCCTGGTATGTCGTTTAAGGTTGCATAGTAATTAGTTGACTTAGTTAATCTGCTTAGTGGGTTGTTAGCTGATTCTCAGGGAGATGTGGTTAGTGGGGAGTCGAATTCTCAGGCTGAGAGTCAAGTATATGTATTCCTTTCTTTTTTAAGCAATAAAATCGTCAGATTGCAACCATTGAGTTCTTCATACTTTGCATCGATCTACATACATTAATTGTTATTGGTACCACATATCAAAACCTATAGGTTATGATCTTAACGATTATTGGAGTTCGAATGTTCAAACGTGTTAAGTATTACTGAATTGTTTTTATGGTGATCGGTTTATATTACTGTTTACACCCAAAAAATAATTTTGTACCACATTGATTATTTAGAAGGCATTAACTGTCTTTATAAGACCAGATCATTAATGACAATTAATGTTATTTGAACTGGGCCTCATGATAATAGTTTTAAGCCCCAAAAAGGAGCTAGTCTCCAAAAAGGAGCTAGTCTCGTCGCGAGTTGAAGAGCCCGACGTGGTCACGAGATCTAGATCACGTTGGCATCAAATTTAGAGCCCGACGTGGTCGGGAGATCTAGACCGTGTTGGCATCAAAATTAGAGCCCGACTTGGCCGCGAGATCTAGAATGCGTTGGCATCAAAATTAGCTCCCGACGTGGTCGCGAGATCTAGACCGCGTTGGCATCAAAATTAGAGCTCGACGGGGTAGCGAAATCTAGAGCGCGATGGCATCAAAATCAGAGACCGACGTGGTCGCGAGATCTAGACCGTGTTGGCATCAAACTTAGAGCCCGACGTGGTCGTGAGATCTAGACCGCGTTGGCATCAAATCTAGAGCCCGACAAGGTCGTGAGATCTAGACCACATCATGAGATTAGACCATGTCCAAGATTCTGAACTAACAAGTTGGAAGTAAGAAGGCAGGCCATGTGGGAGAGGCAAGTAACAAGACGAAAGTTCCAAGATGAAGAGCAGGCGGTTAACAGAGCAACTGCCGATTTTCCCACGTACAATGACACGTCAGCCACGTCCAAGAAAGAAGGGGAGCAGTTCCTTTTGGAAGTTACTCTAAGACAGCTTCCTATGACGGTTATCATCTCAAGCCTATAAATAGGAGGAGGAGTTGACAGAGGAGGGAGTCGCCAAATTGACACCAGATAACACAATGTCAACTTTTATCATTTTTACCCCTTTATCTTTTTCTTTGCAAATTTAGTCGTAGTCGCGGAGCTCTCTTGAGGAACCTCCATAGGAGCAGGAGTAACTCAATGTAGATCTGTCTCGAGAGTCATGTAAACATCGAACACCCTCGTTCGAACTGTGTTTGAAGATGTGTGAACCGTGTTTAGTGATCGTTGTCCAAAGAAATCAAGGTGCATTCAATTCGTTTCAACGCAAGTTTTCTCGCCGGAAAACAATTACACAAAAATGTGCTTAAGTTCTTTTTTTTTATGTTAAAGTTGGCATTGATTATTCACCTAACTTGATTATTTGTGGCTCTCTTTTTAGCCAGCAAGGAAGGAAGGAGGGACAGATCAAAGAGAAAGAAGACATTGAGGGGACAGACGACTACAAGATTTGCTCAATTATGGGGAACAATTTAACAATAAGAAACATAGAACCCATCCCTCCTAAATCCTAATGAATTGATGGCCGTATCCGATTCTATCTATCTATTTTTGTTCCATGTATTTGTACAGTTCATGCACTCAAAACCCTAATTTCTTTAATCTTACCCTACAATATAATTTTGGGTCCACAAAATAATACGGTTATATTCTTCCTCCCAACCCATGCATGTTCCCCATTTCACTTCCAAACAAAGCCACCACAAAGACCACGATTCTAAGCTATTATACACTATTTAAATTTCAGATCAAAGGAACCCACAAAAACATTCCCCACAAAATTGCGATAATTAGGGCTTTTCTAATTATTATGTACATATAACATGGAGGAATTATTTGAAAGATCAATGCTTCCCTCGCTACAAATGTGTGATTCAAGATATACAAGGCTTTATATTAATGATCACAACGTGCATCACATAAATATTGCTAATTAATTATTAATTAACGGAATTGTATATTGATGATTGTTGTTAATTTGTATAATGATAGTCATTAGTGTTATCATTATGTATTTTTTAAATTGGTGTTGTCTTCAATTTGCCTCCAAGGAGAGCTAGGAACTAACAAGCACTAATCAATCCCTTGGATACTCCATTAGACATCTCTCAGAAAATAATTAATTAGTTTTGCAGAGGATCATATGAGAATTAATTGGCTTGTAAGTTTAAGGAAAATAACAATGTCGGCCGCGTGCTGCTCCGGCTTCGGGATTCCCCCCTGGCCCTGTGTACTGTTAACGATGGGCCGCCGACCTTTACCGTTGGAGACGGTTTATCTTCCACAACTAATTATTTTTCAGGAGTGAAGGTTCCAGCTTTGGAAACTTAACTACGAATGCATTTCAAAAAAGATTTAGGGGTCGTTTGGAAGTTGCGATTGTTTTGTTGAGATTGTCATTATGCATGTATTGTTTACAATGCATCGTTTTTTTATTTTTTTTAGCAGAAACAATACATGGATTGTTTCTGTGATGTAACAGAAACTATCACTCATTTTGAGTGATTGTTATATCTCAACTTTTAGTTGTGATTGTTGAGATAGTTGAGTTGAGATTGTTTTGTCTCAGCTTTTAGCTAATGCGACATACACAATCACACATACCAAACGTTGTATGCTACAATGCATCAAATTCGACAATATATGTATAATATTATACATGCATTCTCAACAATACATTTATTTAACAATCGCAACTTCCAAACGACCCCTTATACTATTTTACCGAATAGGTTACGTTGACAATCTCTTTAAGGGTTTAACTGTTTAAGGGATTGTCACGCTGACAACCTACCTCGATATGGTGAGTTTTATTTTCCCCCTTTGTTTTTTAAACTGATGGTCAAAATTGTTCCATTGTAATTTATGGAACAAAAAAACTTACCTCATTTGATTGCTTCCTTCTTCCAAATAATAGGCAATTTGAGCGTTACGAAACGATTGAACCATGATTTTAATACAAAAATACCTTACCACTAAATTTTTCTCGTACAATTTCACAATCAATATTCTAGGCGTATTGCTATACCAATGGCTGTTGGATTGTGAACTGAAGACTGGAGTCCTTGTCCTTCTCGGATTCGGACTGCTTAAGGCCACAGAGAAAGTTAGTCGCGGCGACGTCGTTTGGAGCTGGATTAAAGGTCTCGGCTGGTTAAGTTTGGTGCGGCGCCGTTTCCTCTTGAGTCAGTCGAATAAAGTCAAACACTGCGTTTTGGCAAACTGTTCTTTTGATACTTATTGTTTTTTTGTTGTTCTTTGAGTCCTGTCTTGTGGTCAATTTGACCGTTGTAATTTGTTAGGAGTTAGCAGCTGATTAGTAGGTAAGCTGTTAGTCATGGAGGGTTTGAGGCCGGATCTTGTGGCTCAACCCTAGCTATTTAAGCATCTCATTGCTATCAATAAACAATTTGTCAGTTTGCAAAACATTCGTGTTCATCATTGTGGTATCAGAGCACCTATAGCAGACTGTAACCAAGAGAAGATAGGTTATTGAGTGAAAATTTCTGTGAGTGAAAGAAAGCTATTGAGTGAAAGAGTTCTGTGATCTGGGGTAGGGAAACACGAGAGTTGCTTGTGAGGACAAACAGATCAGGGTGAGTGAAAATCAACATGGGTGATAATGGCAGTAGTGCTCAGGTTTGTATCCCAAAATTTGATGGGGATTATGAACACTGGACACTGGTTATGGAGAATTTGCTGAGGTCCAAAGAGTACTGGACTGTGATCAGCCCTGGCTTCAGAGAGCCTGAGGCTGGAGAAGAGTTGACACCAGCTCAAATGAGGAGTCTGGAGGAGCTAAGGTTGAAAGATCTCAAGGCCAAAAACTATCTGTTCAGCAGCATTGACAGAACACTGCTGAAAACTATTGCAAAGAAAGGCACTGCAAGAGAACTGTGGGAATCTATGAAGGAGAAGTTTCAAGGCAGTGAAAGGGTTCAAAAGGCTCAGTTACAGGTACTCAGAAGGAACTTTGAACTGCTTGAGATGAAAGAAGATGAGTCTGTGTCTGAGTATTTTGCTAGAGTCATGATTATAGCTAATACTATGAGAAACTGTGGGGAGGACATGTCTGATGGAAAAGTAGTTGAGAAAATTCTTAGAACATTGACTGACAAATTCAATTATGTAGTCTGTTCTATAGAAGAATCCAAAGATATAGAACTCTTAACAGTAGATGCACTACAGAGTTCTCTTTTGGTCCATGAGCAAAAGTTTAATAGAAGGAAGTCAGCTGGTGAAGAGGAGCAGGCCTTAAGGGTCTCTCATGAGTATGGTTTTGGAAGAGGTGGTAGAGGTCAGGGAAGAGGCTTTTACCAGGGAAGAGGAAGAGGTCGAGGAGGCAGAGGGTGGAGCAAGGAGTCTGTTGAGTGTTACAAGTGCCACAAGCTGGGGCATTACAAGTATGAGTGCCCTGAGTGGTACTCTAACCAGCAGGCTCATTATGTTGCCTCTGGAAGTATGCAGGATAAGAGTCTTGGGGATATGAAGGAAGATATGTTATTAATGGCCTGTGTGGAGCCTGAAGAAGGAAGTGAATGGAAAGAAGAAACACAGGAGGGGCTAATGGCTCTTCTGGATTCTGGCAAAGAGAAGTCAAGTGATGACTGGTGATTTTTGGATTCTGGCTGCAGTAACCACATGAGTGGTGACAAGAAATGGTTTACCAGCATAGATACAAACTTTGCTTGCAAGGTACGTCTGGGAAACAATTCAAAACTTGAGGTTGCTGGAAAAGGAGCAGTGAAGTTGCAAGTAAATCAAAGAAGCATCACCATTCAGGAAGTCTTCTATGTACCTGGTCTCAAAACAAATCTGATAAGCATTGGTCAATGGCAGGAGAAAGGGCTGATGTTTGTAATTAAAGAGGGCAGCTGCAAGATCTATCATGAAGAGAAGGGTTTGCTGTTACAAACTGAAATGAAAACAAACAGGATGTTTGTTCTGCATGTTGAGTACAATCCTGCAAATCAGCTTGCTCAGTGTCTAAAAACTGATGATGTTATAGATCCCATACTTACTCTATGGCATCGCAGGTTTGGACATCTGGGAGTAGCAAATTTGCAGCTTCTGCAGGCAAAGAAACTGGTGATGGATCTGCCAAAGCTGAGGGGAGGAATTGGAATCTGTGAAACTTGCATGCTTGGCAAGCAACATCGAAGGCCCTTTCCCAAGAAAAGTCAGTGGAGAGCAACTGAAGCACTGCAACTGATTCATGCAGACCTATGTGGTCCTATCACTCCTGTATCAAACGGAGGAAAGAGGTATATACTCACACTAATTGATGATTATAGCAGAAAAATGTGGGTTTTCTTCATGGCAGCCAAGTCAGACACCTTGGAATGTTTCAAAAAATACAAACTGCAAGTTGAGAAGGAGAAGGATTTGGAGATCAAGTGTTTGAGAACTGATAGGGGTGGTGAGTTTGTGCTAAATGAACTCAAGCAACTCTGTGAAGAAGCTGGAATAAGAAGACAACTCACTGCTGCCTTCACACCTCAGCAGAATGGTGTAGCAGAGAGAAGAAACAGGACTTTGATGAATATGGTTCGATGTATGCTGAAGGATATGAGTGTTCCATCAGAGTTCTGGGCTGAAGCAGTGGCCTGGACTTGTCATGTGCTGAATAGGAGTCCAACTACAGCAAATCAAGGAAAAACACCTCAAGAACTCTGGACTGGTAACCCTCCTTCTGTTGCTCATTTTAAGATCTTTGGTTGTGTTGCTTATGCACACATACCAGACCAACACAGAAGGAAACTTGATGATAAAAGTGAGAAGTGTCAGTTCCTGGGAATTTCAGTTGAGTCTAAAGCTTACAAGTTATACAATCCTAGAACTAATACTGTTGTGGTGAGTAGAGATGTGGTGTTTGATGAAGCAAAGGGCTGGAGTTGGAATTCAGACTCACCACCAGAGCAAATCAAGTTGGCTTGGGAAGGAAGTGATGAAGACTGGGAAGATTCTGATACAGAAGAGGAAGTGGATGCAGCAGCAGACTCAGATTCTGAATCTGGTGCAACTGGGACTCAACAACCTGGTAGCCCAAAAACACCAGAACCAACAATGAGTGACAAGGAGATAGAGGAGGAGGATCAGGATGCTGAAACTGATGTGTTGGGACTGCCCAGCACCAAAAGAACCAGGAAGCCACCAGCCAAGCTTGCCAGCTATGACTGGCAGACACACTTTACTGTACCAGATTGTAGTACTGCAGGAGAAGATTGGATAGCCTTTGTGGCTATGGCTGGTGATCCACAGTCGTATGAGGAAGCCTGCAAGGATCCTAGATGGAAGGAGGCAATGAAGGCTGAGATGGAATCCATAAAGAAGAATCTTACCTGGGAACTCAATGATCTGCCAGCAGGAAGTCAAGCCATAGGCCTCAAATGGGTTTACAGGACAAAACTCAAGGAAGATGGAACCTTAGACAAGTTCAAAGCTCGATTGGTGGTGAAGGGGTATGCACAGAAGGAAGGAATTGACTATACTGAAGTATTTGCCCCAGTGGCCAGGTGGGACACCATAAGAACTCTTCTGGCCCTGGCAGCACACTATGGTTTAACAGTGCATCAGCTGGATGTGAAGAGTGCTTTCCTGCATGGGGAGCTTACAGAAGAAATCTATGTTGAGCAACCTCAAGGGTTTGAGGTTGCTGGGGAGGAAAAGAAAGTATACAGGCTGCACAAAGCCTTGTATGGCCTCAAGCAGGCACCAAGAGCATGGTACAGCAGAATTGAAGCCTATCTCGAGCAGACTGGTTTCAAGAAGTGCAATTATGAACACACATTGTTCATTAAGAGGTCTGGTTCTGATATTCTCATTCTCAGTCTTTATGTGGATGATTTAATGTATGCTAGTAACAATCCAGTAATGATTGAAGAGTTTAAATCATCTATGCAAGCTGAGTTTGAGATGACAGATCTAGGCAGAATGAGATATTTTCTAGGTGTGGAAGTGATTCAGAAGGAAGATGGAATTTTTATCTGTCAATCAAAGTACATAAAGGAGCTTCTGGAGAAATTCAAGCTGTTGGAATGCAACCACACTCACAATCCTCTTGCACCTGGGCTGAAGTTAACCAGAGCTGGAGATGGAGTTGCTGTCAATCCTACTGAATACAAGAGGTTGATAGGGAGTTTGCTGTATGTTACAGCAACAAGACCAGACATCATGTTCTCTGTGTGTCTGTTGAGCAGGTACATGGACTCACCTACCAGGCAGCATCTTTTGGCAGCAAAAAGGATACTTAGGTATCTAAAAGGGACTATGAATCATGGGATCTGGTACAGGAGAAGCAAAGGGGAGGAGGATCAAAGGCTGATAGGTTATACAGACTCGGATTATGCTGGAGACTTTGATGACAGAAAAAGCACTTCTGGCTATGTTTTCTTTCTTGCAGGAGCAGCAGTATCATGGGCTTCCAAGAAGCAACCAGTTGTGACTCTCTCAACAACCGAGGCTGAGTTTGTTGCAGCATGTTCCTGTGCCACACAATGCATCTGGCTCAGGAACATTCTGACTGAAATGGATTGGAGCAGAAGTGTGCAGGCTGAAACAACCATTTTTTGTGACAATAGCTCCACCATCAAGCTGGCTAAAAACCCTGTGCTACATGGGAGGAGCAAGCATATAGATGTCAGGTTTCATTTCCTAAGGGATCTGGTAAGGGAAGGTGTTATGGAACTTGAACACTGCAGAACTCATGAGCAGATTGCAGATTTAATGACCAAGCCTCTTAAGCTCGAAACATTTCAAGCCTTGAGAAGTAAACTTGGTGTATGTAGTGTGGAAGACCTGGAGTTGAAGGAGTGATCAGAAGTTCAGCAAACCAGCTTCAGTTCAGGGGAGGATGTGTTGGATTGTGAACTGAAGACTGGAGTCCTTGTCCTTCTCGGATTCGGACTGCTTAAGGCCACAGAGAAAGTTAGTCGCGGCGACGTCGTTTGGAGCTGGATTAAAGGTCTCGGCTGGTTAAGTTTGGTGCGGCGCCGTTTCCTCTTGAGTCAGTCGAATAAAGTCAAACACTGCGTTTTGGCAAACTGTTCTTTTGATACTTATTGTTTTTTTGTTGTTCTTTGAGTCCTGTCTTGTGGTCAATTTGACCGTTGTAACTTGTTAGGAGTTAGCAGCTGATTAGTAGGTAAGCTGTTAGTCATGGAGGGTTTGAGGCCGGATCTTGTGGCTCAACCCTAGCTATTTAAGCATCTCATTGCTATCAATAAACAATTTGTCAGTTTGCAAAACATTCGTGTTCATCAATGGCCCATTGATGCACACACAAGTTGAGGTAAACATGTATAAGCATAACCAACCAGATTGGTCCTCTTCAAGCAAGTTGTGGAATAATCAGAGATTTGTTTTTGCTCGTTTTGGCAGAAGAATCCGATTAGATCCCATTTGGGTAGAATATAAAGGGAGAATCTGGTATTAGGATCCAAACAATGATTCAACTGAGGATTTCCTTCTGTTAAAGTAACAATAACAGATCATAGCTAGCACAGCCAGCCAGCCAGGGGATCCAATATCGCCGGAAATTATATTTGCAATATACATGCACGAGGAAGTAATTAATGAAGAAATGAACAACTGGAGGGTATAAATATATAGGAAAATGAAATGATAGAAAAATATGGCCAATTAAAATTGGTCATTTCCGTTTGTCCATCCATCATAGCGACAATTGTGCAACAACTTATTAGACCCCAAATTTTCTTCCATCAAGTATTTTTGTTTTTTCAAAGCTTAGGTTGGTGAAAGGGTTGAATCAAAATAAAGTCTTTCTAAAGTAAAATGGGTTACAACTTACAACCCATTTTAGGCCATTTTGTCAAGTGAAGTTTACAAATGAGACCCATAATATGAACTATTAATTCATCGAATCCTTTCTCTTTTAGTTGTTTTCATATATGGATATTGCTATATTTGGCTCCTTTGTTATAATTTGCCATAATTTCGTTGATGATGACTAACCGTTTGTGTGGTAAGCTAAGTTGTTCACCTCGTAGGCATACGAGAAAAAAAGAGTAAAATCTAATTTGCTAGCTTCGATTACTTATACGTTGAAACGTGAATATATTAAACTTGTTTATGAATATTTTATCTTTTTGAATCATCACCACCATTACCATCTCGTTATATTGTCCTTTGCTTGCAAGAGACTCTCCATCGCCTATAAAACGTGAAACAATTGGATCTGTTATGGTATGATTCAAGTACCGCATCAAAGATATGAGAGAAAGAACCATTGTATATTAGAATCCACCTAGCTCAGTTACTAGAAGTCCTTTTGAGAGGATACTTAAAAATAAATTCGTACAAGTTTTGCTCAAAACGAACAATATCATACCAATAAAGCATTCGAGTAACAAAATCGATCAGCTTGGAGTACTTCGCTTGAAGATCAACACTATGGTCAGGAGTAAACTTGGAAACATAGTTGGTATTTATTTTGGTGAGGAAACAACAAAATTTAGGATTATAATTGGCTTAATTGCAAGTTTGGTCACTCGAATTGCTCAAAAATTTCATGTTTGCCACTCGAATTGATTTATTCCATTTATAGTCACTCGAATTAGTTGAACAGTCCAAGTTCGGTCACTCTCCGTTAACCTCCGTTAGACTCCGTTAATGACAACTGTTAAGTGATGACGTGGCTAACAAAAAGACACAGTCAGCACATTTTAACATTAAAAAAAGACGACCCGACCCGCCAGCTCAGCCTTACCCGCCCTGTCAACCATTTTTTGCCCAACCCGCGAACCAACCGATTCAACGGCCATCCACCCGTCACCGTCCCCGTCGCCTCCTCATCTTTCATTCATCAGCCATCCACCTGCCGTCCTCGCCCTATTCTTGAATCAAATATGGGGTTTTGCTTGGCAGAGGCAACTTGGATGCATGACTAGGAAAGCTTACTCAAAAAGTAACCTTCCAGATCTTGATTCTCAGATCCACCTTACACTTGGACCCAACAGTTACAGCAACAGAGGGAGGAGCCTTACCTTTCGGTACCGCCCCTTTAATGTCCTCACAGGTGACCCGAATCCCAACTTTCTTCGTCTTCAGCTTGCCCACCTTCACACCCACTTTCGTGTCCAGCTGAATCTTGAGCGCCGCCACTCCGTTCCTCTTCTTCAGATCCGATCTGAGACCGTTCACCGACTCCGCGTCCACCTCGTTCGACCCGGACACCACCACGTTCCTCAGGCTCGTCTCGTTCTTCTTGCTCAGCGAGAACGCCGGGAGGGTCCCGTTGCCGAGGAAGACGTCGCCGGAGGCGGCGCTGACGATGAATGGGTCGTAAGAGAAGGAGAGGTGGGAATTGGGGTTCGCGGGTTGGGCAAAAATGGCTGACAGGGCGGGGTAAGGCTGAGCTGGCGGGTCGGGTCGTCTTTTTTTAATGTTAAAATGTGCTGACTGTGTCTTTCTGTTAGCCACGTCATCACTTAACGGTCGTCATTAACGGAGTCTAACGGAGGTTAACGGAGAGTGACTGAACTTGGACTGTTCAACTAATTCGAGTGACTATAAATGGAATAAATCAATTCGAGTGACAAACGTGAAATTTTTGAGCAATTCGAGTGACCAAACTTACAATTAAGCCGATTATAATTAAAGAAATCAATAAGCAAAGAGAGGAAGAGAGAGCGTGCAAACACGACATGGACAAAAGTACTACTACTACCCTTCCACCACGTTGGTAGTGGGCAATGGTCGGTTGGTCATATGTTAATTCTTTGGGTACCAAAACCGACAAACCCAAAAACAATAATAAAAAATATGAAATATTATACCACTCTCTCCTTTCTTCACACACAGTCTCCCTTTCCTTCCAAGACTCACTCTCCCTTCTTTCTTTCTTCCCTCTGTTGTTTTCCTTCCGCTCTCCTCTCCCTTTCCGCGCTTCCCTTCCCAAATCTTTCGCTCCCACAACCCAAAGATCGTTTCTTTTCTTCCAACCCAACCAAGAAAACAACCCCTCTCCCTCTCTCTCGCTCTCTATAACCATAACTCATTTTCCTTTTCTTTTTCATCTCCCAGTTGTGGCTGCTCTCTGCTAAGGAAAACCCATATGAGGAAGCTCTGTCCAAATCTCTATCGGGAAGATGGGCTGGACACGGTTTTGGAGGTCCCCATCCCAGAAGAAATGTTCAGCTCCTCGGGGAACAACAAGAATTACTCGTGGCAGAGTATGAAGGCCTGGATGACGAGGCCCAACGCCGCCGTCGCCGGCGGCGGTTATAACAATGACCAGAAGGCGGTATTTGGGGAGAAGAGCACCGAGATTCAGCTCTTGTTGGGTGTTGCTGGCGCCCCATTAATCCCTTTCCCTATCAGCTCTGATCATCAGTTGGTTACCCGGAATTTTAAGAACCAGCCAATTGTAAGTTCTTTTCTGTCCGCTTAGTGTTTGATGAAATGGCTCTGAGTATGTTGTTTTTTTAAGTGGGGATCAATGTGTTAACGGCGTGGTGTGGGGTGTGCAGGAGTCATCAATGGCGAAATACATTGTGCAGCAGTACGTGGCGGCGGTGGGAGGAGAAACGGCTCTAAATTCGGTGGAGAGCATGTGCGCAATGGGGAAGGTGAAAATGGCTGCCTCTGAATTCTCTTCAGGGGAAGGCACAACGAACAACAAGGTGGTTAAGGTGAAGAATTCGAAAAATGGGAGTGGGGAGATGGGCGGTTTCGTCCTGTGGCAGAAAAGGCCCGAGCTTTGGTGTTTGGAGCTGGTGGTGTCAGGCTGCAAGATTAGTGCAGGCAGTGATGGTAAAGTGGCTTGGAGGCAGACTCCATGGCATCATTCCCATGCTTCCAGAGGTCCCCCTAGGCCGCTCAGGCGTTTCCTTCAGGTAACTAAAAACACTTGCTTCATCTCCAAAACTGGGACCAATTGAGAGCTTGTTCTTATTATCTCATCTTTGTTAGGATTGGTTTGTGGACTGTGACTTGTCATCTGATATAAGATTCTGTTCTGATTTCCATGGTCCTGTTGTGTTTGCGGAATTTCCAATTGACTGGCTGAATGTAGTAACCAGATGATGCTATTGCTACCCTCTTTAGCAAAAAGCCAATTGAGCCTCCAATATGTTCTTTATGGTGGTTGTTTTGGATTGGTTTCTTGGAAGAAGGAATGAAACCACCAACTAGCAGCCACCAAGCCATGAATTTCATGTTCACATGTAAAACATCAAACTTTGTCCCACCACTTGTAGGCTCACACTCCCTTTTGGTGGGACCTTAGCCCACCAAAACATTTTATCAGGTTGTTAGCCTTTTCTTCTCGTTTGGTATAGTAGTCTTTGCCCACTAAGTTATTTTCCCTTCTTCTTCATGATAAAGTCAACAAATTTGTGGAATAGAAAATTGCAGTTCAGAAATGTCAACACAATGGTTTGAATGCATTAGAAATTAGGAAGTTCAATCACTGTTACTTAGTTAATCATGGGCCATGCCATGATGCAGGGCAGCCCCACCAACCATAGTAGAGAGCTATCTCAAGCCAAAGTCCAAACAAAATCTCATTGTCTTCACACAACTAACCTGAATTTCCGATTTCTGAACAGGGTCTTGATCCAAAATCAACAGCCAACCTATTCTCCAACTCAACTTGCATGGGCGAAAAGGCGATCAATGGCGAGGACTGTTTCATGCTGAAGCTGGAAGCAAACCCTTCATCGCTATTATCAAGAAGCACCAGCAATGTGGAGATCATAAGGCACACAGTATGGGGATACTTCAGCCAAAGAACAGGGCTTTTAGTCCAGCTAGAGGACTCCCATCTCTTGAGAATCAAAGCACCAGGAAACAACAGTGTGTTCTGGGAGACGACGATGGAGTCGACAATACAGGATTACAGAACGATAGATGGGATCAATATCGCTCATGCAGGGAGGACGAAGGTGTCGTTGTTCAGGTTCGGGGAGAATTCAGAAAGCCATTCAAGGACAAGGATGGAGGAAGTTTGGGAGATTGAGGAGGTCGATTTCAACATCAAGGGGTTGTCAATGGACTGTTTCCTTCCGCCTGGTGACTTGAAGAAGGACGAAGAAGAAGGGTTTGGGGTGATGGGTAAAGGTAATAATGGCGAGAAACTGACTTCGAAGATTCGATCTGGTTCTACCAAGATCAGTGCATCTAAAGTAGTTGCTATTGATGTTGAGGTTCCTGATAATCTTGAAGAGAATGATGATGATGAAGAGGAAGATTGGTGATGAATTGGTTTTTGTTTGGATGGGAAGTATGAGTTGTGTAAATATCGATCATCGCAATCACCATGATGAGATAACCCACCAAGTTTTTGTTATCGTAGCCTTAGCATTAAACTCTCAATATTTCTACATATAAAAGGAAAGGTCTTAGTAATATTTTCCTGTCTGTCCCTTTTAGTATTTCTACCATATAAAGTGAGACACAAGTGTAACATCGGCATAAGTTCATTGTATATAAAGCATATGGCTTGAAAGTTTGAAATTACTCTTGTAGGGTTTTTTTTTTTGTCAATAGATATAAATCTTGTAGTTATTTGAGTGTTGCTAAAGTATATATAGTTAAAATAAATTGGAAATACTAAACTTGTGTTGTTTCTTTTGTGAAAAGGAGCAAGGTAAGAAGAACTAGGAAAATATTGTCGAAGATGGCTCAATAGTAAGTTTATACACATGATTTGGTTTACTGGTAAAACCATTAATGTTGAACCTGAAAGTTTGAATTTTTTAACAAGCACTAACGGTAAAAAGAAAATTATATCACGCTTATAAAAAAAAGAATAAGTTTATATGTAGGTTGAAGGAATTACCAAATTCATAAACATTGTTTGATCGACTACCACATTCGGCTTTTGAACTACTTTGTAATTCTGGTTACGTTCTTATTTATATTTGTCTATGATAAAAAAAAACATAATAAAAATAAATCATGTGTAATAAGCATGTAGACTATCATTAACTAAGGAAACCAACAACCTAATACGCTTTGGATTTGAAAGAAACAAGAATGATGTTGCATTGTTCTCTCCGTTATTAATAAACTCACCATTATCAAAAAAGAATAATGTTGCATTGAGTTTTGACGGGTAGAGTAATTGGAGGTGACAAACGAATTGGATTCGTGGAATCAAAATGTCCTTCCAAAAATTGAGATAACAAAACATACATTTACAGTGTATTTGTGTAAAAAAAAATGAAATATAAGTATGAAATTAAAAAAACCAACAAATATACAGATGCTAAAATACAATTTACAACGATCAAATGATCAATGTATCCGACCCATAAATCTAACCAATCGAGAAGAGAGCGACAATCATTTACATCTATTTCACTTCACCTACCATAAATATTAGCCGGCACAAACTCTACATCACCTGAATTCAAAGCTAGAAGCAGCAGAAATGGATCAACAAGCCTCTGCAATCCCACACGTACTCGTCTTCCCACTCCCAGTTCAGGGTCACATCACCTCCATGCTCAAACTCGCTGAGCTCCTCTGCCTCGCCGGCGGCGGCGGCATCCGGGTCACCTTCCTCAACTCCGACTACAACCACAAGCGCCTCCTCCAGTCCTCCAACGCCGAATCCCGGTCCCAAAACTACCCCGGGTTCCGGTTCGAAACCTTCGACGACGGTCTTCCCATGGACCAGCTCACAAAGGGCGAGAAGATCTCCGAATTGCTCGGAGAAATGGACTCAAAAACCCGGCCAGTTTTCAAAAATTTACTGGTTCAGATCCAACCACCGGTCACCTGCGTCATCGGAGATGGCTCTTTGGGGTTCATCAGCGACGTTTCGTTGGAAGTTGGGATCCCGATTATTCGATTCCGCACCATCAGCCCCTGTTTCTTCTGGATTAACTTCTGGCTGCCGGAAGTTATCCAGGCCGGCGAGCTCCCCATAAAAGGTACGGCTAGAATTTTAGGGTGTCCATCCGGGTTCCGTTTTCCGATTTAAACCGAAACCAAATTAATTAGTTGCATTGTCGGGTTTTCGTCTTCGTGTTTGTTTTGGATTTCGGGTTCAGTTTTACTTATTGGGTTTTTGGGTTTGGTTGAAACACCTTACGACATAGCAGCAGGGTCATATCCTTATTAGGGGTTTCACTTTTTTAGGTTTCAGTTTTGCTTTAACCGAACTCAAAACCAATAATCAAATTTTTTGTTTAAGTTTGAAACTCCAAAAAAAAAACTTATTAGTTCGGATTCGATTTTCAAAGATAACAATTTTGATTTTTGGGTACATCGTGTTTGGTTCGAGTGACTGAAATCGACCGAACAGACACCCCTAGCTAGATCCGAATTTGTTATGTCGGAATTAAAATATATATATTATTAGTTAATTTACATGAATTGATTCTGTGGTTTTTATTATGTGTTGGTGATTGAAAAGGAGAGGAAGATATGGAGAGGCTGATTACAAAAGTGCCAGGAATGGAATCTTTCCTACGGTGCAGGGATCTACCCGGGTACTGCCGGGCAGGTACCGACGACCCGACCATGATTCGGGTCGTAAAGGCGACGAGAGAATCTTCTTCACCGGCGTATCCTCTCATCCTCAACACGTTCGACGATTTGGACGGCCCAATTCTGGCCCGAATCCGCCAACGCCTCCCCAAAACCTACACAATTGGGCCGGCCCACGAACACCTGCAATCACGGCTCGGGATGTCAAGATGATAAGGAAGATGGAGCAGAGGTCCATGAAGGCAAGGCAGCTGATGCAGAGCTGGAATGGACACATCGAGCTTCAGCTTGAAGAAGACAGTGAAACGCGTTCAGGCTTGAAGACGATTCGTTGTATGGGAAACGTTTCGAGCCTTCGCCTGAACGCGTCGTCGTTTTAGAGATAGTGGAGTCTGTTTTATCCTTCCCGTTTTATTACTCACCACGTGTCAGGGTGAATTTATAATTCCGTTTATTTTACCGTTGGCAAACAGTAAATCTTGAACACTGAGTATAAATGGAAGGAACCCTGCAGCTCGTTGTTTTCTGCGGGTTTTCGATTAAGCCTTTGCCCCTCTAGATATTTCTACATGGTATCAGAGCCTCAGATCTGATTCTCGACGATCATGGCTACCGGCTCTCCCAATACGCCTCCTGGCGGCAGTGCTGGCTCCTCCGGCGGCGCATTCCAGTTTGGTAGCTTCAACGAGAATCAGGTTCAGAGTGGCAGAGGTGAGATCCAGTTTGGCAACCCTTTCTACCTCAATCCGAATGAGAATTTGTCTCAATCGCTCGTTGCTGAGGTTTTGGATGGTACTAACTATTCTATGTGGAGTAGATCTATGCGTTTGGCGTTGAAAACCAAGCATAAGCTGGGTTTCATTGATGGGTCTATCCCAGTTCCGCCTGTTGGCAGCGATACATTTCATTTATGGGATGGTTGTAACACCGTTGTTCTTTGTTGGATTGTTAATTCCCTGAAAAAGGAGATAGCTCGAAGTGTGATGAATCATGAGAATGCTCGCATTCTGTGGGAGGAATTGAAGAGACGATTTGGGCAACCTAATGCTTTGCGCATCATTAACCTTGAAGATGACATTCATGCTTGTAAGCAGGGTGATCGCACTATCACTCAGTATTATACTGAGATTAAAGGCTTCTGGGAAGATTATCTACAGTTCACCCCTATTGTTCCCTGTCCATGTGCCCCTAACAACCCCAATCCTTGTCCTGCTGTGGTTGCATTCCAGACTAAGCAAGAGACTGATTATCTGATTCGTTTCTTGAGGGGTCTTAATAAGGAATATGAGATTGTGAAGACCCAGTTGCTTATGATGAAACCCTTACCCACTGTTACCGCTGCTGTTGATGATTTGCTTCTTCATGAACAAAAGCTAAAAGGGGATCAAGCTAAGACCAAGAACAGTCAGTCTGTTGCACTTGCTGTTGGGAACCAAGCTGGCCGGGATCAGTATAAAGGGCGACAAGAGACAGGCTCTGGGAAGTTATTCTGTAGGTATTGCAAACGCACTGACCACACCATCAAAGATTGCTGGAAGTTGAAGAAAAAGGAACAAGAGAAGGAGGGTTTTTCTGGTTCTGTTTCCACAGACAGTGTCACACCTTCTTCTGAAAGTACTGGCAGCATCTCTGATGATGGGAGTAGTCCTTCCAAGGTTGCTCATGCTCTCTCCTCTGATGAGATAGCACGACTCAAGAGTCTTCTTCAGTTTGGCATGGATGCTGGCCCTTTATCACCTGGTAGCTCACCAAGGATCAATTCTACAGCTTACTCTGTGTCTCAATACTTGCCTGCTTTCCCTAACCATGCTGGTAAGTTTGTCCTCTCCTCACACAGTGCTGTGGATAAATCTGTTTTGAGCACCATTTGGATACTTGACACAGGGGCCTCCGATCACATCACATGCTCTTTAGACCTCTTTACCCATTACACTGTCGTTCACAATTCCTTTGTCTACTTGCCTAATAACCAGAGGGTCTTAGTGAGTCACATAGGATCAGTTCATCTTCCTTCTGGCCTAGTGCTAGATAATGTCCTCCTCGTTCCTAGTTTCACTTTCAACCTCATTTCCATTAGCAAGTTAACCTCAAACTTACCACTGTCTTTGCACTTCCATTCTTCTGTCTGTGAAATCCAGGACCAACTGACCCAGAAGAGCATTGGTTTGGCAAGACAAAGTAGAGGCTTATACCTTCTTGACCTTTCCACCTTATTACCACTCACTCCAGTTTCTTCCCAATTCCAACATCAAGCTGCTTTCACCTACAATCTTCAGCCACAAGACATTCATTTATGGCACTGGCGCCTAGGCCACCCCAGTAGAGATAGACTCAAACTTATCATGAATCAACAGAATGTAACTCACAATGAAACTGTTTCCCATTGTGAGATTTGTCACCTTTCTAAACAGCACAAACTTCCATTTCCTGTTAATGAGATGTCTGCTAGTGAACCTTTCTTTCTTATTCATGTTGATATCTGGGGCCCCTTGTCAGTTAAGTCCTATGAAGGTTACAGTTACTTTTTAACTATTGTGGATGACTGTAGTAGAGCAGTTTGGGTTTACTTGATGCACACAAAGGGTGAAACACGTGAGTTGTTACAAGGATTCTGTCAGTTGGTTAAGCAGCAATTTGGAAAAACAGTTAAAACCATTCGTAGTGATCAAGGAAGTGAGTTTCATATGACTGAGTTCTACAGGGTTCATGGCATTGAACACCAGACCTCTTGTGTTGAAACACCTGAACAAAATGGTCGTGTAGAGCGTAAGCATCAACACATTTTAAATGTGGCTCGTGCTCTGAGGTTTCAATCTGGTGTGCCATTGAAGTTTTGGAGTGCCTGTATACTGCATTCAGTTTACTTAATCAATAGGCTACCCACACCTGTTCTTAAAAACCTGTCTCCATATCAGTTGTTGTTTAACAAGCCTCCTGATCTTTCCAATTTGAAGGTTTTTGGCTGTCTTTGTTATGCTTCTACCTTAGTTCATGGTAGAACAAAGTTCCAACCTCGAGCTTCCCAATGTGTTTTCCTTGGCTTTCCTACTGGTGTCAAGGGTTATACACTATTTCACCTTACTGAACAAAAGGTTTTCATTTCTCGAAATGTTATTTTTCATGAAACTATTCTTCCATTTCATTCTTCTACTTCTTCTCCTCCTCCTACTTCCTCTCACTCTACTCCTGTCCTCACTCCCCCATCTTCATTTGCACCATCCAGCATACCATTTTCCCCACCTCATACTTCTAACATTGAGGGATCAGAGGGGGCCAGTACCTCCAGTACCACTTCTCCCTCAATCCATATACCTTCTCCCATACCTTCTGGTTCTAGTTCTCATACACCTACACCTTCCCCTTTCCCATCCAGTTCTCACCAGTCACATTCACCCATTCCTGCTGTTGATAAACCTGTTCATCTGGAGGATTTTGATGATAATACTGATGATGGTCCTGAGCTAGAAGTTCAAGAGGAATTTGAAGGCAGACCTATTCGTGTTAATCGAGGCAAAATGCCTGTCAAGTTTAATGATTATCAGGTTGGTAGTGTCAGCAAATATCCTATGGAAGACTACTTGGAACTTGACCAGTTATCTCCAGCTGACAGGAGTTATATTTTGAATGTCATGAATGAAGTTGAACCACGCACTTACCAAGAAGCAGCAGCTAGTGAACACTGGAATAGAGCAATGAATGAGGAAACTCAAGCTCTGGAAGAGAACCACACCTGGGATGTTGTTGTCTTACCTGAAGGGAAAAGAGCAATAGGGAACAAGTGGGTATTCAAAATTAAAAGGAGACCAGATGGCAGCATTGAGAGATTTAAGGCAAGATTGGTGGCAAAAGGCTTTACACAGGTATATGGTATAGACTTTCTGGATACCTACTCACCTGTGGCTAAAATTAATACTGTAAAGGCTTTACTTGCTGTTGCTGCTAACAAAGGTTGGGTATTGGATCAAATGGATGTCTCCAATGCATTTTTGCATGGAGATCTAGAAGAAGAAGTTTATATGGTGTTGCCACCAGGTGATCCAAGGGCTAAAGGTCCTGAGAAGCTTGTATGCAGGTTAAGGAAGTCCTTGTATGGACTCAAACAGGCTAGCAGACAGTGGTTTGCAAAGTTAACTTCATCAGTGCTGCAACATGGTTTTTCTCAGTCTGCTTCAGACTACTCCATGTTCACAAAATGGGTTCAAGGACGTTTTGTGGTATTGCTGGTGTATGTTGATGATATAATAGTGGGAGGAGACAGCAGAGATGATGTGGAAGAGGTAAAGAAGTATCTTAGCAGGAGCTTCAAGATAAAGGATCTAGGGAAGCTGAAGTATTTCCTAGGTCTTGAGATTGCTAGAGACAGTAATGGGATCACAGTAAACCAAAGGAAGTATTGCCTGGAACTTCTGAAGGACACTGGATATGAAGATGCTAAGCCATGTGTTTCTCCACTGGATCCAAAAGTCTCTTTGAAAGCAAAACAGGGAGTTCCACTTGAAGACCCTGAGCAATACAGAAGGTTGGTTGGAAGGTTGCATTATTTAACCACAACTAGACCTGATCTGACTTTTCCTATGCAGCAATTAAGTCAATTTCAGAAAGAACCTTATTCAGATCACTTGCAAGCAGCTTTCAGAGTTCTTAGGTACATAAAGGGGTCACCAAATCAAGGACTTTGTTTCAAATCTGATTCCACTCCGAGGTTGTCAGGTTATAGCGACTCAGATTGGGCTAGCTGTCCAGACTCAAGGAGATCAGTTAGTGGTTATTGCACTTTCCTTGGGAGTTCACTGGTTACTTGGAAAGCTAAGAAACATACCACTGTTTCACGATCATCCTCAGAGGCTGAATACAGAGCTTTAGCTCAATTGGTGTGTGAATTACAGTGGATGAAAGGATTGCTTGCAGAGTTGAGTGTGAAGGTTCAATTGCCAATTGCTGTGTTTTGTGATAACAGATCAGCGATACACATAGCTGATAATCCAGTGTTTCACGAAAGAACGAAACACATTGAGATTGATATCCATGTGACGCGTGAAAGAGTGAAATCTGGGTTAATCAAGTTGTTCTATGTTCGTACTGTTGATCAAGTTGCAGACCTATTTACTAAAGCTTTGAGCAGATACAGGATTCGAGAATTACTAGACAAGCTTGGAGTTAGCACACTCCAGCTTGAGGGAGGCTGTCAAGATGATAAGGAAGATGGAGCAGAGGTCCATGAAGGCAAGGCAGCTGATGCAGAGCTGGAATGGACACATCGAGCTTCAGCTTGAAGAAGACAGTGAAACGCGTTCAGGCTTGAAGACGATTCGTTGTATGGGAAACGTTTCGAGCCTTCGCCTGAACGCGTCGTCGTTTTAGAGATAGTGGAGTCTGTTTTATCCTTCCCGTTTTATTACTCACCACGTGTCAGGGTGAATTTATAATTCCGTTTATTTTACCGTTGGCAAACAGTAAATCTTGAACACTGAGTATAAATGGAAGGAACCCTGCAGCTCGTTGTTTTCTGCGGGTTTTCGATTAAGCCTTTGCCCCTCTAGATATTTCTACACGGGACGGCCTCATCGTCCAGCAGTCTGTGGAAGGAAGAAGCGAGCTGCTTGATGTGGCTGGATACCCAGCCACGTGGCTCCGTGCTATACGTCAATTTCGGAAGCATCACGATGATGAGAAGAGATCAGGTGATCGAGTTCTGGGAAGGCCTGACCGGTAGCAAGAACCGGTTTTTTGTGGGTCATCAGGCCCGGTTCGGTGTCTTCCGAGGAAATGGGTGATGAGAAGATGCCTGAAGAGCTCGACAAAGGGGTTGAGAAGGGGAATTTGAAGGTGCTGGTGGGTTGGGCGCCTCAGGAGGCGGTTCTGGGTCACGAGGCGGTTGGCGGGTTCTTGACGCACAGCGGGTGGAACTCCACGCTGGAGAGCATTGTGGCTGGGGTTCCGATGATCTGCTGGCCGTTTTTCGCGGACCAGCAGGTGAACAGTAGGTTTGTGAGTGAGGTTCTGAAGTTGGGGTTGGATATGAAGGATGTCTGTGACAGAAGGGTCGTGGCGAGGATGGTGAACGAGCTGATGGTGGAGAGGAAGGAAGAGTTTCGGAGGAAGGCTGTGGAGATGGCGAGAATGGCGAAGGAAAGTGTCGAGGAAGGTGGATCGTCGTACAGGAATTTGGAGCTTCTGATTGAAGATATCAAGCTGATGAGTAGTTCTCAAGTACAGGGGTTGGGGGAAATTGGGAATTAATGTAGAAGCAACATTATGTTTCGGTGTAAACGAGAAAAGCAGTTTAAAATTCAGCTACATTGCCTCTTGCAGTCTTGCAGTAATCTGTTCTGGTCACTAAAAGTATACAGCTATCTAAGTTGCTATGGTTGGTTTACCCATGATTTATCCCAAGTATTAAGCTTCAGTTCATAAGCCCGAGCTAAGTTACAGGGTGAGGAAACTCAAAAACATACAACAATTACTAACTAGTCTATGAGTGGAGATGGCATTATCCTAGCACGACAATATGCTGCTGATCAGGCTGTCCAGACATTGGTACGACGATCCGCCTTGCTTAAGAGAACCATCAATCTTCTCCTTCCAAGCGAGGCTTTTCCGTCTTATTTCAACCCCTTCATCCTCTACCATTAGCGTTCTGATTGCTTTCTCTATCGCAGCTCTATCCCTCTTATCCTCCAAGTGAATCCCAACTCTCCAAACATCACTTACATACCTTGCGTTCACCTTCTGGTCACCAAACGAGGGGTGGCAGATCATTGGAACCCCTTCACAAATGCTCTCAAACGTCGAATTCCATCCACAGTGCGTCCAAAACCCACCAACCGCGGGGTGAGCAAGCACAGCCTGCTGTGGCGCCCATTTCACAATTTCTCCCCTTCCACGTACCTTCTCGAGAAACTCATCGGGCAAGAGTTCCAACCATTCTGATCCCTGCACTGATCCAGGTCGAACCACCCACAGAAAAGGCTGCTGGCTATTCGCCAGGCCATAAGCAATCTCCAGGAACTCGGTTTGAGTCAGAACTGCCATGGTGCCGAAGCTCACATAGATTACCGAGTTTGGAGCTTGTGTGTCTAGCCAGGAAATGGAGTCCTGAGATTCTGCTGGTGAGCTGCTAGGTGGGAAGTAGTTGTGAAAGGGGCCTATGTTGAAGATAGGGACATTAAACACTTGGCGACACTTGATCAGGGCGTCTTGTTCCAAGTCTTCAGATGAGTTCCAGATGAGACCCGAGGAAGCATTGACCGTCCTAATCATGCCAGCAACCAGATAGAAGAAATCCTCCGGCCTTTTCATCTTGATCTCTGGTAAGTCCTTCACCTTCAACGGCGGGAGCTCCGGGACAAGCTCTTCTAACCGAGAATCTATAGCAACAAGCCATCACAAAACCCATCAGCACCATACCCAAAAGTTTAACAGCCAAATGAAAAACTGAACCTTTTTAAAATCCATCTACTGCACATACCTTTGACAGGCATGTAACCTTTCTGCAGGAGGAGGGGGAACGAATTGTAAACAAGGAAGGAACAAGCATTACTCGTGCGTAACACAAACCTAGGGAGCTTAGCAGCATCTGCAATCCCCCGAGTGAAATGCCAACTAGCATCCACAATCAATGAAGCAACGGGCTCATCTGTGTTCTCAGAAAGTAAAATTGACAAGTGCTCTTGCAATGTCTCGGCCAACTTCTCGTTGAGAAGTGCAATGAGAGAGGTAGCATCCATGGAAGACGATTCCTTTTCGGATAACCCTTCAGGGATCAGATGGAATGTGAAAAATGGGTACTTGGAAGGATCTGGTGAGTTGAAATTGTTGTGGAGTACGGTGATGGAGAAACCCTTGGAATAGAGGATGTGAGCTAGCTGAATCATGGGGTTGATATGGCCTTGTAGTGGAGTAGGGAAGAGCAGTAGCCGGCGCATCTTCTTTTGCTGGATGTGTGATTCTCTAAGGGCATTCATGATTCTCTTCTGCTGCTTCTTGTTCCTTCCTTCGTCGTGTAACTAGCTCAACAAGCCTGCAACAGATTGAAAATTGGAACACCCTTTCGTCAGCATAATCAAATTCCTAGGATTAGATGCTCGAAACCCATTAATCCCACTAATGATTTGTTGAGAATACGGAATCTAAACATTAGAAAGTGCAAAATCAAATCAGCAAGAATAAATCTCTTCAGTATAGAAAGAGCCGAAGTGGATACACAGCCATAAAACCGAAAGATAGAAAAGGAAAGCGTCGGTGTAAACAAGTATATCCAAGCACTTAATACCGTTATAAGAAGGCCCCGCCTTTTGTGAAGATCGGCGGCAGGTGTTGTGGAAGCGGAAAACCGCCGGCGATTGAAGTCTGGGAGGCACGGCGAACCAATGGAATCTTCATAAAATCCCGGCCCCGAGTTCTGTTGTTTTTCCTTTTGCTTTCCTTTTTGGCTGCTTTGATAGGATAGCCGCGTCCCGCGTGCAAAGATCTTCCTGATCTGTACTCTCTTTTTTGTGGTGAAGGTGAAAACTGAAAAGTCTCGCCGCCGTGATCCAAAACCCGACATTAGTACAGAGTAAGGTGAATAGCTTAATCATCACTTATGTTTGAACTCGCTAACAAATTGGTCCTCTACATTTTTGCTAACTAACAAATTGGTCCTCAAATTGTAGCATGACCATGATGTGCCAACACATGGGTCATTTATATTTCCTTCCCAATACACATATCTAAAAAAATCACCCTTTTTCCGAATTCCACCATGCAAACATGTGACAATCAAAATCAACAATCACAAATATCCTAAAAGTTGGTTGTTAATGAACCAAGCGGCACATGAACAACTCGACGTTCGATTCGAGAAAAGTTTGTTAAACATTCGATTTATTTATGATTGAATCGACTCACGATCAAGCTCGTCAATTAACTAGTCTGGCTTGACATTGTCATATTCAGGTCGTTAACCTCGCGAACAAGCTCGAAAGACATTAGAATGTGATTTTGAGCCGAGTTCGAGCTCGAGGTTGAAGTACAAACATTTAATATGTTAAACTCGATTTCTGCTTGTTAAATTCATTTCGAGAGCCAAAAATTGAACTTCTATTTTTTGTAAACGAGTCAAACTCGAACTTGTCAAGTAAAACTCGTTTCGAATTCATACCAAACCCTAAGTTAGAATATTTTAACGAACCGAAACGACAAAATTCAGCTCGACTCAAAATCTCAAATCATTAACAGTCCTGCCTTAAAGGAACAGAAATTTCTGGTGAGCTTATTCGAGCTGCAGCACCAGCTAGAAGAGCAACCTGCAAATAGGCTTTAAATTGCAGATAAGTCCACTGTAAAGATTCTCAACTCCACTCATACAGTAGCCAATTACAGCCATTTATTTTCCGGAGCCCAAAACTGAACAAGATTCGATGAATCAACGATTCACAATGACAAAATGTGATCAACCAAGCTTTGAACATCTTCATACGACGAACCCCCTGGTTTCAGGCAGAGTTCCATCTTCTCCTTCAGAGCCCCAGCCCTTTCCCTAATTTCCCGACCCTCTTCCTCCACCATTAATGCCTTTACAACCTTCTCAATTTCCCCTCTCTCCATCTTCCACTCCAAATGAATCCCTATCCTCCAAACATCGCTGATGTACCTCGCATTCACCAATTGGTCACCAAAGCTCGGCGCACAAATCATGGGGACGCCCTGAGACATGCTCTCTAGGGTCGAGTTCCATCCGCAGTGAGTCCAGAATCCTCCCGTCGACGGGTGCGCCAGAACCTCTTCCTGCGGAGCCCATCTGACGATATGGCCTTTACCGGCCACCGCCTGATGAAACCCATCTGGTAAAACCTCGATCCACTCTGAATTCTCGACTGAGTTTGGTCGCACCACCCACAGGAATGGTTGCTGGCTGTTGGCGAGTCCCCAAGCGATCTCGAGCAACTCGGCCTCGGTTATGGTCGCGACGCTGCCGAAGCTGACGTAGAGTACTGATTTGGGTGCTTGATTGTTCAGCCAGGAGATGGAGGTTGGGTCCTGCGCAAGCAGGCTGCTTTTTGAGGTGCACGGGAAGTGTTTGTAGAAAGGCCCCAGAGAAAAGTTGGGAACTTTGAATAGCTCGGAGCTCTTCATTAGGTCGGAATGTTCCAGGTCTCGGCAGGTGTTCCAGATGAGCCCTGAAGAGGCTTTGATTGAACTCATCATGCTATCTACCAGGTAAAACAGGTCTTCTTGGTTCTGCGTCTTCACTTGTGGGAGATCCTTAGCTTTCAGAGGTGGGAACTCGGGGATTTCTTCTTCTGCCTTGGAGTCTATAAAGCAAACAACCCAGAAAAGCAATTGAATTCATTTGCAACTTTGGATGATTGACTGAAATTTGTACTCAAATTCAGAAATTGGGTAGAAGTCGTAGCTTGTTACCTTCAACAGGGAAGTAACCTTTCTGGTGGAACAACCGAAGGGGTTCGTAAACAAGGAAAGAGCAGACATTGGTTGTTCTAAGCACAATCCTGGGGAGATGGTGGCTGTCAGCAACCGCCTGAGTGAAGTGCCAATCAGCATCAGTAATAAGGCAAGCAACAGGCTCTTCCTCCTCCGAGCTTTCAGTTATCAACTTGACCAAGGCTTCACAGAATGGCGCGGCGCAAGTGATGTTGGTGGAGGTGAGAAGAGCTATGACATCTCCTATCTGCCAGGCAAGCTTATTGGCTTGCTCCTCGGATAAGCCAAGGCGGATGGAGTGGAAGGTGAAGTCAGGGTAGTTGGTTGAATTGGGAGAGTTGAAGTCGGTGTGTATTACGGTAATGGAGAAGCCTCTGGAGTAGAGGATGTTGGCAAGTTGAAGCATGGGATTGATGTGGCCCTGGAATGGCAATGGAAAGAGCAAGACCCGGCGGCCTTTCTTCAGCTTCATGTGAGACTCTCGCAGGTTCAGATTCTCCATGGTTGATGCTGCTGCTGCTGCTGACTTCTTTCTCAGTCTTCAGCGCCCTTTGTATGGCAGTGGAAGCGGTAGGTATGATATGGGAAAAGCCAATTTGATTACGGAAAAGAGTTTGTTTCAAAGAAATGTCTTTGTTGATTAATCCATGCTGGCTACTATCTGCTGCCACAGTGTCACTAATTGCCATTGGATTGCTCACATAGCAGGACAAGACAAAGGTGGAGATTTGGCAGAATACGGCTGTGATGTATTTGAGAACTCCCACGTCTTTCAAGTTAGTTAGATCCATTGACAAAAATGATAAACAAATTCAGCTGATACTATTGCAATTTGCCTTCTTCCTTGTTTGAGCAGAGGAACATGTTCTGATAATGGTTGTTTAAGGAGCAGCAGCAGCTGGTTCTGAGGCTGCCAGCCTGTTGATTGCTCCTAGTTATGTGTCCTATACTGCTCCACTCGTTCCCTTGTGTCAGGTGGGGATAGGTGATTTCAGTGAGAGGGAAAAACAACAAAACATGAAGTCGCTAGTTTTGGCTTTCCATTGCTTTCCGTTGCTTGTGTTCTGTTGTGATTTCTCTTTGTTATTTGGCCTTATTCACCTGTTCTGTCGTTGTTCTGAATGGTCATTTCGTGATTTCCCTTCCCCTGTTTCTTGTTTTTTGTTCCATTGGTGCTCTATTCACCTCTAATAAGTTCCGTAGCCATCAAATTGGGGTAAATGAAAATACGTATTGGATATTGTTTATACTTTAAATTGGGGTTGAAAGTTACAAATTAGTCGATGAAGAAAGTTTATTCAGCTCTATGATCAACAAGAAAGATTAAGGCATTTTTACCAACAACAAAAAAAAAAAAGATTAAGGCATCCAGTGCTCGGTTTCTAACCAAGGGTTATTAAACCGTTAGGTATCTTCAATCGAACAACAAAAATCTTCTACTACCATCCAAACTAGCTTGTTGTCTGACCCGTTGGTCGGAATATCATTTGAACACAATGTATTTATGATGTGTATTTAAATTTTTTAAATTAATTGAAATGTTGAATTTCATATGACATTAAGGTGACATCGAAATTATTTTTCCATTTCCGAAATTCTTATAACTTTTCATCAATGGTGAACATTGTAATCTTAATGGCTATAACCAAAGTTGTCAAATCGGTTTAAATCGTTGAGCCGATCAAGCAAGTGGTTTGAAGTTTAATGGTTTGATTGAGGTCCAACCTGTTTGAGCCGTTTTACACCTTTTATAAATATATCTCTCTCTAAGTATATTTATAGCCCAAAGTTTTTTTCTTTCCCTCCATTTCAAATTTCATGCAACGAGAGTGAAAGTAGGAAGAACATTTTGGTCTTCACAATTACTTATTTCCTTCTTATTTATTCACATACTAGGATTTGAACCGTGGTCACTCTTAAGAAAAGCAAGGAGTATGACCAATCACACTAAGTATACTTGTTGTACATTTTTAAATTAAAAACATACACGAACCTAAAATCTGAAAACCATATGATTTTTTTTTCTTATAATTCATCTGCATTCCAAGTTTAAAGTTCAGTGACTACATTGCAATCTTTCAAAAGTGAAGGGACTAAAATGACATGTGGCCGAGAGAACCAAGTTTTAGTCTCATCTATCCTGCATCTCAATCGTGCCATCTCGTGAGCACAGACATTTCCTTCTCTCCTCCAAAACCTCCAATCTACATTTCCTTCTTCTTCTTCTGCAATATCTCGGATCTCATCGCAAATCACCGCCACCTCCATCTCAGTAGCCTCCCGCCGATTGAGTTTCTGAATCAGGGATCGACAATCCAAATCCAACAACAGTGGCAGGGAATGGTGCGCTCGAGCCAGTTTCAACCCTCACATCATCGCCTGTGCTTCGGCCATTTCAATCGACCATCGCATCCTCGTCCGGTGAGTTGCTCCCATTAAGAAATTACCATCACTATCCCTTAAGATCATCCCATAACCCGTTCCTTCTTCTCCTAGGATCGCCTCGTCCGTGTTCAGCTTGAAGATTCCATCTGGAGGGGCTCCCATTTAAGCCTAACCCGAGGTCTTGAAGACTAAGGTCCTGGGTTGCCTTGACCTTGCTGAGCCACGTACTCCTCCAGGTAATTCTGGGCTTTGCCCACGATTTCCCATTCCTCAAGTTTAGGGTTATTAAATAGATGGTTGTTGCGCTCTTTCCATAGGAACCAAAGCGTGATTAGCACCTTTGTTAGCTCTTTCTTGTTTGTTCCCTCGATCAGATCACATAGCCAAGCTTCACAGTTTTTCCCTTCGCCCATCTTGAAGTAATTAGCTAGATTGCTAGGTCTCCCACCCTCCCTGCCTAGTCACATTCCCTCGTGATGTGTTCCTGGGTCTCCAGCAGTCCACAAAAAGGACATCATCAAAAGCATCTTTAATCCTGCGACTTAGGTTCACACCTGTTGGTAGTATGTTGCTTCCCCACCTTCATACAAAGATACGGACTTTAGGTGGCAATTCAAGCATCCATAGTTGCTTCCAATCCACAGGAACATAACTTTCAATTTAGTTTGTGGCTTGTTTCTTTCTCCCCTCCTTGTATCCTGATCTGACTGAGTATTTTCCAGTCTTTTCTCTTCCCCAGATCTGTACATCAGGCCTAGGTTGAGAAGGTATTGGAATCTGTTCGATTCGGACCCTGTCATTTGGTTGGAAATGGGACTGCAATATGTTGCTTTTCCATGACCTTGTCTCCCAATCATCAGAGACTTGATACCTTCTTCACAATTCCCAGCCCTGTTGCTTGAGACTGGATTTTAAAATTTCATGCCTCTGGAATCCAACGATCCCACCAGATACGAATGTTCTCTCCATTTCCCACCCTCCATCTCGTGCCTTCTCTCACAAGGGATTGAGCCTGCATAAGGCTTCTCCAAATGTAGCTAGGATTATATCCCATATCAGCTTCCAGGACGTCACAATGTGGATAGTATCGAGCCTTTAGCACTTTTGCCACCAGTGACTCTGGTTTCTTCAGTAAGTTCCAGGCCTGCCTTCCAAGTAATGCAATGTTAAATCCTTGTAAATCTCGGAATCCCATTCCATCCTCATATTTAGGGCGACATAATCTCTCCCAACTCATCCAATGAATTCTTCGTTCTTCCCGCTTTCTACCCCACCAGAAGCTAGCAATCATTTTTTGGATTTCTTGTATGACACCTAGAGGCACCATAAAAACTAACATAGCATAGAGGGTCTGAGCTTGTGCTGATGCCTTGATGAGCACCTCTTTGGTTGCCATGAACAAGAGTTTCCCCTTCCACATTTTAATTTTGTCTCGAACTCGATCTATTAGCTGTGCAAACACCGCTTTTTTTGCTCGTCCAATAACTGTTGGGAGGCCTAGGTATTTGTCATGGTACATGACCCTTTTCATGCCTAGAATCCCATTCATGGCTATTTTGTCTCCTTCTTGAACATTTGTGCTGAAAGAGACTTCAGATTTAGCTAGACTTACCTGCTGGCCTGAGGCTAATTCATAGGTTCGTAGTAAGTCTCGTAAAGCTTCCCCTTGTTCTTTCTTATTCTCAAAAAAGAATATGCTATCATCAGCAAAGAAAAGATGGGTAATCATAGGGCCGTTACTACTCACTTTAATTCCTCAGATCTTTCCTTCTTCTACCGCTTTCTTTGTAAGTGCAGACAAACCTTCTGCACATAACAGAAAGAGGTAAGGGGGGATGGGATCACCCTGCCTCAGTCCTCTCGATGGTTTGAAAATCTGGGTTTGGTGTCCATTAATCAAAGCTGCATAGCTTACACTAGTGACACAACTCATGATTAGTCTTACCCAGTCTTCATGAAACCCCAACTTCAACATTATACCCTCTAGAAAATTCCACTTTGTTGATCATAAGCTTTTGTTATGTCGAGCTTAGCAGCTACAAAACCTTTTTTCCTTTCTTCCTGTTTTTCATTGCGTGGAAACATTCGAAACCAATCATGATATTGTCTGTGATGTTCCTGCCTGCCACAAAGGCACTTTGAGTATCAGTGATGACCTCATCCAGAATTGTTTTTAGCCGATTTGCAAGAACCTTTGACAGTATTTTGTAGAGGACCTTGCATAGTGCAATAGGTCGAAACTCCTTCGGCAAAACTGGCTTTTTAGTCTTTGGTATCATCGCTAACAGCATGTGGTTCAGAGTAGGAGGAACCTCACCTGTTAGGAGAATTCTCTGTAGTTCCAAACAGACTGTGTCCCCTACTGTGGCCCAGTTCTTTTGAAAAAAGAGGGTTGGCATTCCATCCGAGCCAGGTACTTTGGTTGGTGCCATTTTGGATAGTGCATCATAGATTTCCTCTCTTGTAAACGGACGCATCAATTCTTGGTTCATTTTATATGTAACTTTAGGTTCCACCACTTCCAGAACCTCATTAATGCTAGGGGTTTGTTCTGCTGTGAAGAGCTGTTGAAGGTGTCCAGTAAAGCAGCCCATTACTTCTTCCTGGCCCCTGAAAATCGTCCCATCTTCACCCTGTATTTCCTTGATCGTATTTCTACGCTTTCTGTTTGAAGCCTTTTGATGGAAGAAGCCAGTATTTATCCCCTTCCTTTAGCTAGTCTGATCCTGATCCCTGTTTACACCGTATTTCCTCCAAATCCAGCACTTCATTCAACTCTCTTTCTAAGGCTCGACGTTGAATGAGCAGTTGAGCACAACCTTGTTCTTCTTGGCTTTTGAGAGTTTTGCCAAGGCTCGCTCAACTTTCTTCTTTCTTGCCTTCAAACTACCAAAAGTTTTCCTTCCCCACTCTAGGAGTACTTTCTCACAGTTTTTGATTCTGTCCTCCAAAGGTAAGTCTGGATTCCTTTGCCACTCAGCCCCAATAATAGAGGCGCACTCTTCATGCTTTTGCCAATAGGCTTCAAATTTGAAGTGTCATCCCCACTTTAACTTGTTCCTCTTGTAGATTTAGTTCTATCTTAATGGGTATATGATCTAACACCCATCGATCCAGATGATATACACGGGCTTCTGGGAACTCAGCCTTCCACTCTGTGTTGGCCACTGCTCTGTCGAGCCGCTGTTCGAGAAAATATTCATCTATTTTTCCATTATCCCACGTGAACATGTTTCTATAATAGCCCAGATCCTCCAAATGACATTCATCTAGTGTGGCTTGGAACTCCTCCATGTTTTGAATATCAGGAGGGTTCCTACCATTCTTTTCCTCATAACTTAGAACCTGGTTGAAATCTCCACACAAAATCCATGATAGGTTAGTTTGACCATGAAGCCGCCTTATCATTTCCCAAGTTTGGGATTTATTCTCTTGCTCTGGCCAACCATAAATCCCTGTCAACCTCCATTTCTTTCCTTATGTTCCCTCAGTAATCCAGACATCAATATGATTCGGGGTATCTGACTTAACTTCAACTTGCATATCTTCCTTCCACATCATTATTAATTAGGGGTGGGCAATGGGAAATGGGTATTTGGGTATACCTGTACCCGTCCCGTTTTTTAAGGGTAACGGGTACCCATATTACCCGTAATATTATAAATGGATGGGACTTGGGATTGTACATTCCTAGTATGGGTACCCGCGGGTTACCCGCGAATACCCGTTATACCCATTCAATACAAATGCAGAAATTTAATTCAGCCCAGCCCAATTCAAAACCCATTGGCCATTTCGGCCCTTACCCTTTCAATTTCAATTCCATTTGGGTCCTTACCCTTTCACTCTTTCACTGACATGTTTGGTGAATTAGTAGAGAGAGTTGGGATGTGTTTGAAATGAGGCGACGAGTGTCCATTTACAGCCTGGGGTCATTGTGTACTTAATTAAGGAACTTGGATCATCCCAATATTGCTCCTAATTATTCTTCTTTGCAGGACAGCAGCAAGAGAAGGACAGTTGCAGCTGCAGAAGGGAGAATGGCAGCAACAGCCTGCAGAAGGGAGAACGACATCAGCAGCAACAGCCTGGAGAAGGCAGAACTGCAGCAGCAGCAGCTTGCAGAAAGTAGCAGCATGCCTCCCATTTGGTTGTGTTGAATGAAACTTCTTTTTTGATAATTTGGTGCTTGGAATAATTTGTTGTGATTGTTCATGAATGTGTAATTTGCAAACCAAGTATTTGTGATTGGGATGTATTTTGTGTCTTGTGATTGTTAAGCAAATACAAGTTAAGTTTAAACATTTGTCAAAATTTTAGTGGTTCAAACTTTGGGTATTTATGGGTAGTATGGGTACCCGTTATCCGTCCCGTACGGGTAATGGGTACCCGTTTCCCATATGGGTTTGGGATATGGGATGGACTTTGGTCTCCAACTGGGACTGGGTACCCGTTTATAACGGGACGGGTATCCCGTCCCGTCCCGTTGCTCACCCCTATTATTAATCCCCCTGCTCTATTTCTTGATCTGACTCCTCTGCCTTTAGTCCATCCCTATTTCTTTATAGTTTCCTCCCACTCATGTTCTTTCTTCTTTGTTTCCATGAGGAACACTATGCTGGGGTCTTGTTCTTTTAGTAACTCAGCTACTCGAGCAACTGTCGTGGTTTTCCCTAGCCCACGACAGTTGTAACTGATAATACTCATTGAGCTGGGCGGCCCTGCTCTTTAGCAGAGTCCGCCATTTCGCCATCCATGTTTGTTGTTTTTTGCTCGGCAGGGATCAAAATCTCACCCTCTTCAAATGTGAGCACTCTGGCCCTCTTGTTCTCGTTTTGACTTCTCCTTCTCTCAACTCTGCCTCAGTGCATTCATTATCCACCCTCTTCTTAGGTGTGATCTGAATTTTTGCTTGATTTCTTGGTGCAGACTGCTCCTGACGTCTCCACACTCTATTCGTGCTCTTTTTCATTGGCCAAGTGTTGTTTGTGGCTATCACAAACTGTTGTAATGCGCCACCAAGCCCCAGCTTGCCTAGGGTAGGATTAATAGCATTCCCCCCTTCCACTTGTTTCTGTAGTTGGAATCCAGTCCCCATTGCTCTCTGTTCATTCTCCTTGGTTGTTTGAATGTCCTTCAAGCTGCCTCCAGTAGCTTTCCCTACAGGAGGATGGCTTACTGTTCCCCTTTCTCCTTCTTTTGTATCTTCCTGTTTCCCTTTAGTCTTTATTTCCTGGTTAGTTGGCATCACCTTCATACTTTTAGATAAAGTTTCAGGCTCTACCATTTCTTCAGAAGGTGCCCTTTCACCACATGAATTGGAACTGATACTTTCCATGTCAAATTTTTCCTCAGGGACGCCCATAACTCAACATCCTCCTTCTTTGAGGAGTGTGATAACCAATTGCGAGGTCTAGGAGGGCTGGTTCTTAGGTCCATACCAAAAGGGTCTGGTTTCAGTTCAGATGGCTTAGGACACCTCAGCTTTGGGTGTCTTATACGTCCACAAGAGTAACAAAACATTGGGATTTTTTCATATTTCACCAGGTTATCCATCAGCCTCCCTCCTATGTTCAGTTTGATTTTTTTTCTTCAGAGGGTTGTTGATGGAGATGCTGACTCGGATGCGCATATATGTATCCCACATGGTTCCGGAATTATCATCAAACCACACTAGAGAACTAAATCGATTTGCAATCTTCTCAGCCATGTTCTCAGTCCTTAGTTCTGCAGGAAACTATTTTATTTGAATCCATATGTCGATCATGTGTAGTGCTTCAGGGGTAGCTTTATTGATGAGCAAACTAGACATGAAAACCATGATGTTGTTCTCCATATGCCAGGGACCTCCAAAACAGACCTTGTTCCTGTCATCAAGGTCCAAGAACTGGAACGCAAACAACATATCTCCCAGGTCAGTAATCTCGAAGCCTTTTTTCATATTCCATGCCTTAGCCAAGGCTATTTTCAATGATTTGATGTTTGGTTGCTTGTCACCGAGCAATCGACCAATCAGGCCCAACTGCCTAACAGCTTCCATTCGTCAACATCTACATCACCATCCTCGATGTCCACGGGCGTGTCATCCTCATCCACCAGGGTGATTTTATCCAGATCTCTTTCCAAGCTCTTAGCTGTACGTACTTCGTAGCTCCTCAGGTTCCAAGTTGGAACCCTCCTTCCCGTTTCCAGCAGGCAGCATCGCCTCCATTGTTTCGCTTGATACTCAAGTAGCAAACCAATTGATTTGCAGTAGTTGAAACTTAGGATTTAGTATTTGCTATCCTTGCGTTTGTATCTCCACGAAAACTCCACCAAATCTTCATTATATAGATGTAAACTACACCGCTATTGGGATGTAGCTCCGCCAAAAGGATCTCTAGTCCTTTTCGAAGAAGTAATCCTTTGTCAACTGGAAAACCTAAGAAACCTAGGTACCGCCGCTCCGCAATTCTCGCTAAACGATAGAAAATTCCATATGACTTTTTCAACGATTAGCTGGCCACTGAATCTCCCGTAAGTACTTATTGGGTGTTTTGATACTTTTATTTTCATATTTTCATTGTTTTAATTGTAGTTTAATGCTTAATTTAAATTTCTATATATCTTTCAAGGAGTTATATGTATAATATGTCCTTCTACTATGTCGTTTTATCAAATATGCTCCTCTACTATTTTTTATATCAAACATGCCCCCTATACTTGGGAAAAATGATCAACCATACCCTTTTGTTAAAAATTTTATCCAAAAATCGTTAACCAAGACCAAATTTTGGTTTGGGCGACACAAATGTCTAAAATATCCCTAATAATTTCACTTTAGAATTTTTTTGGTTCTTTTGTATAGCCAAATAATCTAATAACTTTACTTTGACGAGACCCAAAGAAATAAAACAGGGGTCAAAACATACATTTTTCCTCCTATTTGTTGATGACAGGTCGTCTAAATGTCGGTTCAACCATGATTGATATTTTTTTTTCAATGAAATTTTCAACAGAAGGGCATGTTTGATAATTTTTCCGAAGTACAGGGGCATGTATGATGTTACCAAATCTTAAAGTTATGGTTTTTCTTCAACTTCCTTGGGGCATTTCATATATGCTTCAATTGTTCTCTTTGTGTAGTTGATTCTCAGAAAAATAAAAATATCTTGCTGATTTGTGCTTGATTGTAGTTAAATATAGGATTCTACTCCCTTCTTCAAATCCTTCAGTTTAGTTGTTGACTCCGAGCTGATCAGGCTCCGCCCTCTGGCTGTTCATACAGAAGTGGATTATAGTAACTCACCGTCAGTTCAATATTATTATTTTTCAACTGTTATCTATTTTTTTGCTTAGAAATAGTATGAACATTTGACACAATACATAGTTTGGTTACTTGATTACTATTCAAGTGGAATTTATCTAGCTGATTGGCATTCATGTAGTTTACTGGTATGAAGTTTCTTCTCTTTGAATTACAAAAATATGCATAGGCGGGTATTTGAAGAAAACCCCCTTACTTGACCTTATCCCTTTTGCTCATCTGCAAGTGTTTTTTTTTTTGTCCTTCCTAGAATGTATATGATTAGGCAGGGGCGGAGCTACATTGGCCCTAAGGGGGACCCCGGCCCCCCCGAGAATCTCGAACTTACGTGTAAATGGTTTAGGATAATACGTATAAACAAGAAAGTATTGAATAAAAAGACAAAGCGTGCAGATTATAACATGAAATTTGAGTTAGCCTAGCGGAATTGGCAATTTAGAAGGACCAAATGGTCACGGGTTCAATTCTTGAGGTTAGCATATATTTTAATTTTTTGCCTTTTTGGTAAGCAGTAGCCGCTCCTTTCTTTTTTGGAAGCTAGTTATTAGCTAATTCGACTATTGTCATTATATTTTTTTATGATTTGTAGTGAACTCAATGTGAAAAAGTTTTGAGTTTTAATTATAATAATACGTTTTTAAAATAATTTTTATTACTAGTTTTTCCTCTTTTGCTGTAACGTATTAAGAAAATTCCGCCCCCCCTCCCCCCCCCCCGATGATTAAATCCTGGCTCCGCCCCTGTGATTAGGGTGCTTTTCATATCTGCCAACTTTTGAGGGTTTGAGGAGAAAATTGGAATGTCATCAACCTTTAACTTATATCATATCAACTGTTGGAATGGGAATATGGGTTGTCATTGACATAAGGTTGAACGAATAAGCCTGCTCATATATGATAGTGAATTTAGATCCAAATTGATTGATATTATAGATAAAGTGATTCATCAATGGATTAGATAAAAGGAACCATGAACCAGAGATACCAGAGTGACAAACCTTTTTAATACTTTGTGTGTTTGTTATTTGACGTTTTTCACGGTAAAATTTATGATGGGCAATAGCTTTGTTATGAGCGTTTGGAAAAATAGGGCTGAAAAAAGGAACCTTCAATTGAAAAGAGCTGATTAGACCTATAGTATGCTTTACTGCCTTGAAAGAGCAATTGATTTTTTGTTGTATATTTTTCCCGTCAAAATGTGTTTGCTTGAAAACAGTGGTGGTCATTCCGCCATTAATCACCTCGGATCTTTTGTGGTTTGCCTACGATTCGCATACTCTTGGGGAGCAGTTATATAGGAGCTAGACCGAGAATTATTTTGAATTCATAGAAGATGGTTTGTTTTGAAAAGGGGCACCTTGCACTCTTCAGCGCTTGTCTTCTTTTTTGGCTTGTATGTTTGGGTGCCTGCTTATGTTTCATGATTTACTTTGTCCTTTTCTAAATTTTTGGTTTAATCAAATGATATCCCCATTAGAAAAAAGTGTTTAACTGAGGTATCGCGTTGAATTCCGAATTCGTTACGAAGTGTTTCTGTTTCATTTGAGTTCCTGTCTGCATGTTCTTGAGACATAAGAGTGAATTCCATGAATTCTCTATCAAGTGTTTAACTGGGGTAGCACGTTGAATTCATTATTCCATTGATGTGTTTCTGATGCATTTGGATTATTATCTGCAGGTTCTTGAAAAAGAAGAGTGAATTCCAAAAATTAGAGCTTGAATGGTTCACCAACGAATTGCAAGCTATGGCAGTGGCTGCTAAGGAATGAGTCAAGATTATTGTTGTCCAATGTCATAACATCACTCCACTCTACAGGTTGATCGAGATTGATTGTGCATTATTCGAATTTACATTCCAATGATCTGATTCCATATTGAGTTACTCATGAGAAATCAAAGAAGTAAGGGTTGTCAAATCCAACTGTATGCTCTAATTCAACCAAACAAATATATTCTTTTTAGGCTAAACATTTAGTATCATGAAGCTACGTTCGTTTTGCTTATTATCTCTATAAATGGTGGATGCTCAGGAGACGGAGACCTTAAAAGAAATTGCCACTTTAGCAAGTTAATGTAGAATTTTAGATGTCTCGTCGAATTTGAACTAGCAAGCTCTTTAAGATATTGGGTTAGGATATAGGGATAGATAGGTAGATAAAGAGAATGTAATTAGTGGTGGGAGTTTAATCATTGATGTGTTTAAGGACTATTAGTTGGGAGGCATTCATTAATGACTTGTTTTATTCCCATTGAGAGTCTAGATGGATTGCATCCCTTTCTTCCATGATCTTTTTATCCCTGTTTAGGAAGCATAGTTTCTAAGTGTAATTCTATGTAGTTTATGAATCAAGGGAGGTTGATATTATTTCTGCAGAATCTTGGAAAGAGGTGCCATCTCCAACATTTCATAAAATTGTATCAGGCAAGAACAATATCGAACTCTTGGAAAAGTGAACTTTATATTAAAAGTTGTATTGACTATTTTGGTAGATTATATCCACATTAATATAGCAACTCAATTTCTCATATTGAGCACTCTCCAACTTGCTTGATGGTTCACAAGTCACATCAATTTTCGTATCGGCATTAAATTGATTTTGTTTGTTTGATTACTCTCATTGCCTACTTCATGATCGAGTTGTTAATTGAAAACTAGATAAGCTCGCTGCGCTTCACGGCGAGTGAAAAATAGCAATGTAAATGTGTCATTCTGAAAGAATTAGTAAAATGTAAATCATACAACTTAATTCTTGAAGGGCAAGACAACTCATTAAAATATTGTGGGAGAGGTTTGTAGTAATTTGTACTCGGGAAGGATTGGTGGACGAGAGATGGCGAGTAAGGGTTGAACTGATCGGGACAGGTGAGATGGGCCCGCGGGTGTTGGGTGGGCCGAGCTGGTGCTTGAGTTGGGTGCAGATAAAATAACAACACCCTTAGTGTTGTTATTATAACAACAGAATTCATTAAGGGTAAATAAGGAAATTAACAAAAAAAAATCAAATTACAATTAAATAAATAATCCCCAAACCCTAATCCACTCCTTCTATCTCGTATGCAATTTCTATCGTTCCTCGCCGGCTCATCTCTGGCTGTTCCTTCTTTCTTCTACCGCCGGCGTCGCAAGTCCTCCTCTATTTCCTTAAATGTTCCGGCGCCGATCAATCCCTAGATACGAGCGCCGGTAGAGATCAAGTTCGACGTCAGCGGCAGCCGTCGCCTTCCATGGCTGCAATAGCGACCTCGGTAAGTCCTAGCTTCTGCTACCGCAAGTCGTGGAGAATAGACAGCGGTTTTCTCTCCTCCGACACACTTTTCTCTCTCCGTGGAAGCACGTTTTCCATGTGGTTATGGATAGGATGAATCTTTGCAGCTATGAAGGTCTGGTTTAGGATGAGGCCTGTAAAATGAGGTGCTCATGCCTAAGGGTGGCAGTCGGTCGGTTTCGGTTTAACCGAAAACCGAAAACTCGGTTATCAGTTAAACCAAACAACCCTCTATAGCTGCCGACCACCGACCGTGAGAGAGGTCCGGTTAGCCAGCCAACCGACCGGTCGGTTTCGGTTTTAGGCTCGGTTAGCCGGCCAACCGGAAAACTAACTTTTCTACAAAAAAAAAAATTAAAAAAATTAAAAAATACAAAAAATCTGAACCACACCCACCAAACCTTACTCCTCCTCTCTTCTTCCTTCCTCCCCAACCCTTCCGCCTTCTTCTCCCCTTCCCTCCTCTCTTCCCCTCTCCCGACCAACTCCTTCTTCCAGAACTTCACCCTCAACAATGGCGACAACCCGGAGTACATTCACCCTTACCTCGTCAAATCCTCCGGCTCCGCCGTCTCCCTCTGCTACCCTTCCCTCGCCCACACCTCTGATTCTGTTTCCCAGATCTTCACCCCAGATCTCACCCTCAAACCCGACCCGAATTCCTCCTCCGCCGCGACCCATCTCATCACTTCCTACAGCGACCTCAGCGTCACTCTTGATTTCCCCTCTTCCAATCTCCGGTTCTTCCTCGTCCGGGGAAGCCCATACATCACTTGCTCTGTCGTCACCGCCAGTAAAACCTCGATTTCACTCTCCACAGTCCACTCCGTCGTCTCCTGCTGCTCCAACGATTCACTCGACGAGGGTGGTTTTGTGGCTGGTGGAGGGGAGTCGGGGAGATGAGATGAGAGGCAACGAGGGTGGTCTTGCGCCGCTGCGCGAGAAGGGGGAAGTTAGGGGTGGCAGTCGGCAAGGGAACCTGGGAGGAGGATTGGAGGGAGGCGGAGTCGACGACGATTGGAGGGTTGAGAAGAAGGTTCGGCATCGGCGATGCAGAGGGCTGGAGGTGGCTGGGGATTTGGGGGATGGGGGCTGCTAGGGTTGGGGATTTGGGGATGGGGTGTTATATTTAGGCAAAAACGACATCGTTTCGGCTTGCCGGTTAGCCGGTTTAACCGGCATCGGTTTTTCGGCTAACCGCCTATCCACGGAGCGCCTCCGACAACCGACTGTGGCCAGTTTTTTTCGGTTTCCAGTTAGCCGCTAATCGGCGGTTAACGGTTAGACCGGCCGGTTAGCCGCTAACCGGCAACCGAAATGACAGCCCTAGTCATGCCTACTTTTCCCAATGGAGGTTTCATGTTTCAACATTTATCATGCTTACTGTTCCTTTTCCCCATTTCATTTGTGTCTCACCTCAGCCTTTTGGTGAATTGGGAAAAGGGTTACAGTAGCTAGCGAAGATTGGTTGTAATGCAAAGATTATAATAAGCAAACCAAATGCTAAATTTTCCATCTTTCCAAGATACTAAAGTCGTGGGGATGGGGAAGAAAAAGCAGATGATGGTGATGAAGAGAGATTAGCAAATAGCTCCAGACTGCAGTGGTGGTGAGAAAGAAGCTTCTGGTTAAAAGTTAGGGAATATAAATAAAGCAAGCTTAATTAGTTTAGTTAAGCCAAAACTTAATTAAGGGTAAAGTCTCACATCAATTAAGCTTTCCCTTGATTTCTTCGTACGTCCCAGTTCTGAAAGCAACTTGAAAGCTCTTATATGCAGAATTATTGCTACAAGAATCAAGGAGAGAATGGTAGGAGTGGTGATGCAAGTAACATGAAGTTCAGGAACCCAAAGTACATATCTATGTTGAATCATCTCCGCTTCTATTTGCTGGAGCTGTATCCCAAACTGCACAAGGTGTTGTTTCTGGATGATGATGTTGTCCAGAAAGACTTGACTGGGTTATGGAAGATAGATTTGGATGGACGGGTGAATGGGGCTGTTGAGACTTGCTTTGCTTCGTTTCATCCTTATTCACACTTCACAAACCAAACCACAGAATTTTAAAAAACACACTAGAAATCTCATAATGCAAACCACAAATACGATAAAGCAAACCACAAAAACAAACCAGAAATGTCCTAATGCAGACCAAAAATCTATTAAAACAAACCAGAAACCTCACAAAGCAAACAACAGAATTTTAAAAAGCACGCTAGAAACCTCTTAATGCAAACCAGAAACACGATAAAGCAAACCACAAAAACAAACCAGAAACGTCCTAATGCTGACCAAAAATCTATTAAAACAAACCAGAAACGTCCTAATGCATACCAAAAATCTATTAAAACAAACCAGAAACCTTACAAAGCAAACCACAGAATTTTGAAAACACACCAGAAACCTCATAATGCAAACCACAAACACGATAAAATAAACCACAAAAGGCATACAAAAATATGAGAAACCAAACCATAAATCCCACAATGCAGACCATAACATCCGTGGGTCGTTGACCGTTGACCGGTCAACAAAAATCTTTGACCAAACTCCGACGACCGTCAGTGACCGGATTCAGGCGCCGATAACCATATTCCGGCCCGAATGACTAGATTCTGACGCCGGTAAGCATATTCCGACCACGGTGAGCATAATCCGGCGACGGTGGCATATTTGGATTGCAAAATAGCATATTGCGGCGACAAAAAAGCATATTCCGGTGACCAGCGACCAGATTCCGGCGACCAAAATTTTGGGTAGAAAATAAAAAATATTTTTTATTTTTTTATTATTTAAACATATTGTTCATAATGACAATTATACTCCTGTTTTGATTTTACACTAGGTCAACTAAGCTAATAAAAAGTCATCACAACCCTAGCTTCCTATTGGTTGGAGACTAGTGTTGCTACAATAACAACAAATATGGTGTTGTCACCATATCCGCTCCCGCTTGAGTTGGGGGAGGGGGCAAGGGATGTATTAGGAGGAGAGGAATCGTGTTGGGTAGGGCAAGTGTTGGAGGGTGGGGAATGACCTGGAAATGGTGGGGGAGGGCCGAGAGTAATTAATGGATTGGGCAGGGAAACATGGCTCCTGAGGATAACTTTAAAATCACAGCTCAAATATCATTAGTTCGAATATTTCATATCGAATTGGAGTACTGAATATGTAGAAGTTATATAGAATTATTAAATTCGTATTTATTTTTGAAACTATTATGAAATAATCATATTCATATCTTTGTCTAAACAATATGGGATTGGTTCTTTGAACATTTTGGTTTGGCAAACCGCTAAATTGTAAACCTCTTCCTATTCTTACATGATTGGACCCGGCAATCAGTAGACGAGGTTGATAAGCCTCAGCTTGCTGAAGCTTGTGATTCAGAGCTCACAGCCAATCAAACCTTCGTTTCCCTTGATCAAACTCGAAGGAAAACAGACCAAGAACCGGATAAGACGGATTGAATCGTGCAACTTCAACGCCAACTAGGGGAAGAGGCTCGACCCAATGAAGATAGCAACTCGTCCACGATTGATGTGATGAATCAATCGATGCTGAGCTCGCTTGTTTGATGGAATCGAATCCACTCAACCAAGGACAATTCACGAGACAATAGCTCTATGAACAAAATGTATTCTTTGATAAAACTTGCGTCAATTACAATACGATCGAAAGCTTAAATAGACCCTAGCTAGTCTCCCAAACAAGGTAAACCGTCCTAAACCTAACACAACTCGTAAACCTAAACGTTAAAGCAAAGAAAGTAACAATCCGACACAAATAAGGAAATAAACTAGCTTCTGCAGCCCAAGTCACCAGCAGCCTTGATGCCATCTTTGCGGCTCTTGATGGAGTACTTCCAGGTGCAAAAGGACTCATCCGATGCCCCGCCTCTGCTCATTAAAATACATACTTTCATGGGAAGGAAACCCCTTGACTCGAAACACGCCCACCTTTCTGGAATGGCGCTTCAAAGTAGCCTGTCCAAACCCAGTTTTACACTTAGACAGATTTGGGCAGAATTCCTGTGTTGAAGAAGCATATTGTCGAGCCTTGAAAAGGGTCTTCTGGGTTTCATCTCGATCTTCCAGACACTCCAGCTTGTAGAGGGGAACTCCAGGTTTAAATTGAAGCTCTAAACTCACCTTTCCATCTACAGATTTGGAAGAACCATTGCCCCAAAGTTGACTACCTGAAACGGTTAATATACTTAACCAAAAATCCACATGGTTCAAATGGTTTGGGTTAGCCTCTTGAACAAGTAATTCCCGCTGGTAATAATCAGGTACGAACCTGTCACGCATAAGGCTCCGTAACTCTGCCCAAGTGGTTACCTCTGGCTGGAGATTCTGTCGCCGCCGAAGCTGAGTTCGTTCCCACCATTGCGCGGCATAATCGGAGAATTCGTATGTCCGAGCTTCACCTTCTGAGGCTCTGTGTACTCGCCGTTTTGGAAGAATAGGGTAATTTTACGCTCCCAGTCCAAATACGTTGATGCGTTGTTTGTTCCTTGGAAGGTTGGAATTACGAGCTTGATTCCTCGCAATTCCGAGACGGCACCATGATCAGCCTCTGGGTTCCTTCCGATGTGGTCTCGTTCGGGTTCAGCAGCTATGATTCGCTGCTCCAATTCATGGACTCGATCTGCTAATGTCTGGGGAAGAACAACGTCGTGGTTCCGTCCGCCGTTTTCTTCGTTTCTCGGGATATTCTCCGGCGGAGCCAGAGCATCCAGCCGTCGAGATTGCCGCTCTAGTTTTTGATCCAGCCTGTCGAATTGGGCCTGGAATAAAACTCCCATCTCTGCCCTGAGAGTTTGCAGCTGCTCGGTCATGTTAATTTGCTGCCCAGCCATGTCAAGTTCGTTGATTTGAGCCTCGCCTCCAGACTCTGTTTCTTCCTCAGATTTTTGTCGACGAATGGCAGGGTCACTGGACACAGGTCCTTTAGACCTTGTCCAACGCGTCGTATCCACTGTGTTGAACCAGGCGATGATGCCACTTGACAAGCTTCAGCAAGCTGAGGCTTATCAGAGGTTGAGTTTAATAAATCGGTTTATTTCAAAAAAATAATAATGTGTTAATGAATTTATAGGACAAGGAAATGTCTACATACACACTCTACAAAGTATATAATACTGGAATGAGAAAATAATTCTCTCATTTCAAATTTTCTACAACGAGAGCGAAAGTAGGAATAATTTTATTGCTTCACAATTATTTATCTTTATTATTTATTAGAAAATAGGCAAGTATTGGATTAAACTAGGGTTAATACCACTGGAAATACCATCCTTTAGATAAAGTGCCATTTATATTACATCTTTTTCGAAAACACAAAAATAATCCAATCTATTAGGGGTTTGTGCCATTTGTGTTACCCGATTTATGTTGACCGTTAAAACTGACGGTTGACCTGACGGTAGCCCACTTTGTTAAAACTGACGGCGACACGTGGATGCCACGTTGGAAAATAATACTTAAATTTTTTAAAAATATTATTTATTATTCTATTAACCCCAAATCCTATTTTTAACTCCAACTCACCCTATCCTTTTACAACATCGGGCCTCTATCCCCCAAGCTCGACGGACGGCGGCGCTTCTTTCCTGCACATGCTTTCCAAACGACGACGGCGGCGGTGATTGTGTCGGCGAATCTTTGGACGGCGGCGACACTGGAGGTTAGGAAGGCGGCGGTTGCTGTAAGTCCCCGAAGGTCGAGCTGTTGAGGCGCCGTCGAGCTGTTGAGGCGCCACAGATTGAAGGGTAAGTCGAAACTAAGGGTAAGTCCACGAAGCAGGTCAGTTGAAGGGTGGAAGAGTGGTCATAACTAAGGGTAAGTAAGTCGAAATTAGTTTGATTACAACCCATTCCATAAGATTCAACTTTATTGAACGTATTTTTTTCAATTGTGGTGCGAATGAAACCCTAATTTTTTATAACAGTTGGTTTGGTGACCATAACAACCATGTCTGGGCGAAGATCTAACCACAGCAAAGCAGAATCAAGCTCAGCCAACTCATATGTAGTGAAGTGCAGATGCAATGTACCGGCTACTGTAAATGTATCTGGGACAGCAGGTAATCCAGGGAGGGAGTTTTACTGTTGTCCGTATTGGAAGAACGATGATAAGAGTTGTAGGTTTTTTCTATGGGTTGATCGTTTATCGTCGATGGACGACGATTCGAAGATGAAGCTCGTTGCTATGTTGGAAGAGAGATTGAAGGCGGTAGAAGCTAAGGCAGAACGAAGGAAGAAGGAAAAACAAGTGCTATATTCTGAGTTGGTCAAGACTAGAGATGAAAATGCCAGGCTGATTACAGTTGTGTATGTATTAGCAGCTTTACTGATCAGTGTTATTGGTTGCTGTTGTTGTTTGAAGTGAGTAAGCTATTCTGAAATTGATGTTGTTTGTTGACAATTGAATGAAGTTCATTTTTAGTCGACGTTTGTTGCCAATGTTTGAAGTTTTCTGTTGTAGTTTGAAGTTCATTTTTAGCATGATGTTTGTGCAATATAATAGAATGTAGTCCTGAAAAGATCATTGCAACCATAAAATACTTTGCATATATCCGATCTAGAAGAGTCAGTAATAACTAGCAAGAAAATTCATGAGAGCTAATTGAGTTTGCTCTTCAAACTGGAAGAGTCTACTCCTAACAAAAGCATAGTGCTCTTCAAAGTGGAAGAGTCTACTCCTAACAAGGCAACATACATAGTGCCATAACAAAAGTCTACTCCTAACTAGGCAACACACATTCTGCCTTATACTTATAGAAAACACATTATAGGCAACACACACTCCTAACTAGGCATTAATCTTGGGTTGCTGGTGGCTGGGAACCGCCTGCTTGGTCAATCACATCAGCTCCTCCATTGCCTCTGCCTCTAGTGGCTCTGCCTCTGCCTCTACCACCTCTTGAAGATCTGCCCCCACCTCCTGCATTCCTGCCTCTACCACCTTCTGCATTCCTGCCTCCTGCATTCCTGCCCCATGCATTCCTGCCCCTTGTAGCTCTTCCTGTTGCATGCAACTAATAACAATCGATAGTCAGTAGTCCGTCCTTGACATTTATGCGAAACAAACACTCAAACAAACATTACCATTGCATTGACTTCATCATCCACAGCTGGATTCTTCCTCGGTCTGCCACGTGGGCGGCGTTCTTTTGGTTGCTGCAGTTGGACAGTGTAAATAAAGAATCTTGAATGACCAAAAAATGCAATTAAAGAACAAAGAGTTTACCTGAGGTGCAACTGGAAGGGGACATCCTCTTTTGTTGTGTCCTTCACCGCCACAATTTTTACAATGCATGACGATATTATTCCTCCGAATGGCAGTTCCTCCTCCTTCATGGGGTCGAGTGTCAAGCTCACCCGCCTCCTTCCGCCGATTCTTCTTAGGGCGGCCCGGCATAATCCGAACCTTTGGAGGATAGACAGGATACCCCTCTGCTGTAGGCCATGTCTGTCGGCCATCCAAAGTAGGCAGCCCTCTTTTGTAGGCTTTCTTGTACTCAGAAACAAAGTAATACTTATGCACAAAGAGGCTGGGGTCTAGCCTCTTCCAAGCCAAAGCCGAGACAGCATGTTCACATGGGACCCCAGTTAAACCCCAATACCCACAAGTGCAAGAAAATTCCTTCAAAGACACAACATAACCCTCGTCCCCACAAGAAACTTCAAACTTATCCTCAAGTGAGGGCCTTGTCTGCCACATTTTAGCTAACTCCTTCGCCTTCTCAATCTTCTTTCTAATCCTAGGACAGATTGTATCCTTAAGCTTCGCTAATTTTTTGTTCTTGTCCACTATCCTAGCCATAATTTTCTTGCGAATCCCTTCTAACATATCAATTATTCTCAGTTCTCGCTCCTCTACGATATATGAATTGAAAGTCTCACATATGTTACTTTCTACTGCATCACACTTACAGTCATGAGACATGAATGCCCTACAGAATTTCTCGGGTTGCTGGTCATTGAAGTCCTTCAATAAAGTGGGGTCTTCTCCGCTGTTTTGAATAGCTTCCATTCTGCTTGTCACGGCTCGAAATGCTGCCAAGTTGGTTGCATAAACAGCACCCCAGTACAGATTTCGGAAGGTTTGTCCCCTGTGTTTTGGCTTCCAGTTTGCGAAAACGTGTCTCGCACACTTCCTGTGGTGTGCACTGGCATAATTCTTGCGAGAGCTTCTACCAAACCCTACATAAAAAAAGACAGTTAGCAGCCATCCAATAAGAACTAAAAATGTGAAATAAAACAACACAATTTAACCCTACCTTCTGCTGGTCGCTCACAACAGTCCATCCTTTTCCATCTCCAGTCACCAACTCCTCTTGCAACACACTAATAAACCATCCCCATGAATCTAAGTTCTCCCCTTCTACAACTGCCCAAGCGATGGGATACATACGATTGTCCCCATCCTTGGCAACGGCCGACAAAATCATACCATTAACCTCGCCTTTCAGAAATGCTCCATCAAGAGAGAATATGGGCCGACACCCCTCAAGAAACCCTTTCCTGAGCATTGAGAAGCCCACATACAGCCTTTTGAATAGGACCCTATTTGCAATGGAACAAGGGTCCACTTCCAAAATAAAACGGCCTCTTGGATCAACACGCTTCAGCTCAGCAACATAAGGCCTCAACTTCTTATACTCCTCAATTAAAGAACCTCCCAATAGCCTCTTTGCATACAACCGCGCCCTATAACACTGCCGTCTGGACAATTCTACATTGTGAGTCTCCCGTATCTCCCTCTGCATGTGTTTCACTTCCCAATTCGGGTTGATTTGAAACCTCCCAATGTAGCGCTTGGCAGCCCAAACAGCATTGGCCCCTTTCATTCTAAGGGCACGTGGGCAAGAGTGCCTCGGCCCTACATTCTTCACCATGAAGCACTGCCGCCCTCCATGCCAACTTCCATACACATACCATCCACAGTTCTGCCTACACACTGCCCTCTTCTTCTTATCCGTACTGATGTTCCACTTGATATCAGCTCCTATCGAGATGCAATAATCAGACACGGCTTCTTTAAATTGCTCACCAGACTCAAATTTCAGACCAGCCACGAGGTTCAGCTGTGAAGGTTCCCCATGTGAATCGTAAATAACCCCATCGTCCTCATCATAGTTAAGGCCCGATGAGTGTCTGTATTGTGACTCCGGAACACTCGTCGAATTTTCTCCAGCCTCAACCTCTTCTGCAGATAAGAATTGAGAATCATGCTCCATTTCTTCAGCATGGGCAGCAGGTTCTTCCACCTCATCTTCACGGTTTGTCACACTCTGGAAGCTAGACTCTTGCTCCACTTCTTCACCATCATCCTTGTAACTTGTCCGAACCTTCCTCTTACGCTCGTGCCTTCTCTTGTGGGCTCGTGCCTCGTGGAACTCATCGTCTGAGGTATGGATGTCTTCATCTTCGTCGTCGCTATCATCAACATGGACAATATCACGAACAATAGACTCTTCAGCCTCTTGATCTTCATCTCCCATCTCGCTGCCCCCTTCTTCATTCACTTCGTTGTCACCAACAAATCCTAACCCATCACTACCCTCAATAAATAGCACAATCTGCCCATTTTGGATTGAAGGAATCAACCCATCCATCACCTCGGCATCAGAATGCAACTCGTGAACCCCCTGCTCCATGGTAGAATTTGGTGACATGTACCACATTCGATCCACCCTCTCATAGTTCAAATAGACAACGCCAACTTGTCGAAGTATGATGTAGCAGAGCACGTCAATGTCGATTTCAAATGGCTCTACACTCCCACCAACGTAACGAGGTGTGCCTTGGGAGAAGTCCATCCGGCCTCCATGGTTGACAATAAGCTCAACCATCTCATTTGCCATCCTGCAATAAAATACAATATTCTCATTCATTTCCCAACCAAACTGTCGACACAATTAAACAAGCAAACAGCTCCCCAACACAATCCCACTAAAATACAGCAAAAAACTACCTACAGCCGAGGCATCAACTACTAGACAACGACAACACAGCCTACCACAATCACTATTCTATCAAATTGTCCAAAAAACTAGACAAAGGAAGCAGCACAAACCTGTTTTACACCAAGCAGTAGGGATAAAATCGTCTTCACACTCAAACTCGTGGTCCAAGCTTTTGGAAGGAATCTTCAACTGTACACCCTCCTTTACTCTTCTCCATCTACTTTCGTACCCACCACCACCAGAAATCTACTATAAATACCCAGATGTGGGGAGCAGGTTTTATTTCCCCTCTTCGCAAACCCTAGAAACCCTGCCGACAAACCTCCTCTTCACAATCACCTTCTATGCTTGGTTAAGGAGAAGACTCAGGACGAGGGAGTAACTCCTGCTACTCCTTCGCTATCTTGCTTCCCTTCTGGCTCTTCTTCTCCAAAAACCAGAGACGAAGGTGAAGCACTCGAAGAAGCTCGGCGCCGATTCGACCGCTCCGCTCCTCCGATCTCACTCCCAGCAACGATCTGAAGCCTTCGCCTCTACTCGCACGCCGATTGATTCCGCCCAGCTCTCCGATTTAGGGAAATTTTTTTCGGAAGACGAAGCTAGGGTTCTTCTTCTTCTGTGTTTCGCAGTCGAGGGAGAGGAGAAATGTTGAGAACGAAAAGAGTAAAGGGAGCCCGAGCCGGTTCGTTTTTACTTTTAACCCTTTTTTTTTCTCCAGTAAATAAACCACGTCAGCGACACGTAGGATCCTATTAAGCGCTGAATGTGCGTTGAAAAGTCGCACAGTTATGTTTAACGGCCCAACTAACGGAGAAGACATTTTAGTATACAAATGGCATTTCGAAAAAGATGTAATATAAATGGCACTTTATCTAAAGGATGGTATTTCCAGTGGTATTAACCCATTAAACTAATTTATTTTCAAACAAAGACAAGAGTTATAACCATAATTGTCAATCCGAGTTGAATCAGGCAGTTGAACCAATTATGCTCAAAATCGAGTATCTAACCTGGCTCTGAACTCTCAGTTGGTTATCTAGTCAGGCTCAGTTAAACCCAGAAAACCCAATCAAATTGATAAATCCAACCCATTCAACAAATTGGTTCGGGCACCGGGCCACTTCAAAATGAAGTCGTTTTCAAAAATCATATACGTAGTTTTGTCGTCATGTCGTGCTTTTTCTTATCACATACCCATACATCAGTGAAGATCAACAACCCATGTTTAACAATCTCATCGTCTCTTCTATTTCATTTAGGTTTGACAGGAAACTATACGAGTCTCAACCATCTCAGAAGACTTCATAATCTCTCCGTAGTCAATTCCATTTTTCTTCTTGCCGCACATTCATTGAGCCAATCGACATCATCTCATGCAAAGAAAAAATAAAATAAAAATAAGAGGAACATGTGTTTGGACTGATAATTTGTGCGAGTGTGACAACAGAAGTCAAGTTCCTCACTTGTATATGCTCTTGAAACCGAATTGGAGAAAAAATGTAAAAAATATTGAGACTGGAATATGAGGCATAGAAATGTAAAGAAGGAAAGAACATATATAAAAGGAAAAGAAAGAGGGAAGAGTTTGAGAATTAAAGCGTCACTCCTAAAGGGAGAAATAAGTATAAAAAAAGTACCAATAAATCAATTCACCCCAATGAATGAATTATTTAAAAAGTCATTGGACCTATGTTTATCATAAATATCTAAGCACCATACAAGTAGAACAAATAAATTTTTTCATACATCTCGGTAAAGCTTGGCTAAACGAAGGTAATTCAATTCGACCATCGACCCTTAATCCATTTGCTTGAAGGATTCAATTCGACCATCGACCCTTAATCCATTTGAGAGTGGCTAGATGCTTACTAGTTACTGCGACGAGACGTGGCTGGAGATAAAAAACGGATCCAGGTTTCAGATTGTGGCGTGGGAGCAGAACGCCATCACTGGGGAAAGCGTGGTGGAGGAATGAGGGTTGTGCGCGAGGCGTCGATTGGGTTTTTGTGGATGAATGAAGATTATGAGGACATATGCTCCGACAAGCTTCAGAGTCTTTGCAATTTCATGAATGGGTTCTCCTGCCAGGAGAGTCAACGGTTCGATGCCGGCGAAGTACTTCTCACAACCGCCTTCGTTGTCTCTCGCCTCACCCATGAGGAAGAGCTCGTCGTCATGGTTGCCGCACTTAGGAACGTGGTCTCCGAAACCACCAATTCAGCTCACACTCACGATTTGCACCAATTCCGATTAAATGTAGCAACATCGTTGCCGGATTCGAAGCTACTCCTATTCGCGAGGTTCGAGACCCGCAGCGGGCTATGAGGGAGCGTTGGGGACATTTGACACCGCGGAGGACACGACATGGGCTTACGATAGCCGCGAGCCAATCAAATGGCGGGATCGGAGAAGGAAAAAGGTGGAGGAGATGACGATTGATGGCAATGGGATCGAAAGTAGTAGTGAAATGATGAGCCGAGAATAAGAAGAGTTTCGGGAATGGATGATGATAATTATGGGTTTCTCCGGCGGGGACTCTTCGGATTCTGCCAGCATGTCGGGAACAATGTGCACAACCGCCTGGTGTTTATGCTACGAAATATATATAGAAGGGAGAAGGAAGATAGAGTCTCACGATGATGGAAGGGGATGGAAGAGAGTATTTTTTAAATTAAAATTTATTTTTGTTTATTTTTAAATTGCCACGCCATCAAACTAACAGTCAAAGGGCTTAGTTGACTGCCACATAGGATGATTTTAACGAAATTGGACGGCCAATGACTAATGGTGAAACGATTCGTAAAGTTAGTGGCGAACAAGAAAGAAAAGTAATTCGGGTGGCAAACGTGAAAGATTCTAATAATTTGAGTGACCAAACGTGTAATTTAGCCATATTTTTTATTGCCATGTCATCAAACTAACGGTCAAAGGGTTTAGTTGACTTTCATGTAGGATGATTTTAACGGAACTGGACGGCTGGTGACTAACGGTGAAACAATTCGTAAAGTTAGTGGCGAATAAGAAGGAAAAGTGATTCGGGTGGCAAACGTGAAAGATTCTTATAATTTGAGTGATCAAATATGTAATTTAGCCTTAATTAAACAAACCAATGCCACATCAGCTCCACGCGGACCAATAAGAAGTCGTGTTACCGGTGCCGCACTTTTTACAGCGACACCGTAGTATTGGCTAGGGGTGGAAATCGGTACGGTATCGGTATCCCAATACCAAATACCGAAATCTCGAATACCGAATGACACCCTAAAATCAATCTCAATCCCTAAATATTTTGGTATCCCAATCGGTACCTTGGTATTATTGAATACAACATTAATTACCTTTTTAATTAATAATTGATGACTCGATATTTACACATGTTTTCCCCTTTGTTTCTTGATCGTTTGAGCTTTAATTATCGCGTCTTTGGCCTATTTTACGCTAGGTTGTGTTCCTTTGTCACATTTCAGGTCCTAGCACATAAAGTGAAGCATAGGCGCAAGTTTCAAGTCAATCAGAGATCAATTGGCGATTCGGGAGAAGAAACTTGGGCATGACCTGAAGAAGAATGGATTTCTACCTCACTTTATGGACAAAGAATCATGCAAGCTTGTCATGAAAAGAAAGATGACAAGACTACGAGCGTCAAGGATCAAACGGCGACTGATTCGGAGTCCGGACGAGGGAGAAACGCAGCATTGAATATAGGGGAACAGGTTCGGCAGTAAAAACACGGGCGCGCCTAAATCAAAACACGGCCGTGTCCATATTTAGGCACGACCGTGTTTTGGCCGACACGCGCGGGCGTGTTTTTAACACGGGGCAAAACACAGGCGGGCAAAACCAAAGCACGGCCGTACCCTCGACCGTGTTTTGCTCAGAATCGGATTTTTGAGGCAGATTCAAGCCAAAGGAAAGGGAGAGCTGGGTTTTGGATCCCAAACACCCAAGGGACGAACCAAAGAGAGAGAGGGCGATTTGAGGGCAATCTTGGAGTGGAATTGGATGATTTCTTCGCCTTGGAAGCTCGAGGAACAAGCCCGGACTTGAAGACTGATCATCTGAAGATTCTTACTGTAGTCTCTCTCTTCTCTATGGAGTAACTTCCCTTCACTTAGGTTTTGAGGAACCCTAGCTATGTTTGTTTGATTGGATGATTGTATGAGTACTCTTACTTGATAATCTTGAGTTCATATTCAATCTATGCACGTTTTCATGATTCAATTCTGCTTTAGTCGAGATTATTGATTCTGCTTTGATCCTATGAGAGCGAATACCTGATTAGGTCAATAGAGCACCATAGATTGATAGTATTGGATCGATTGCTTTAGTCGAGGGTTGATTCACTGCTTTGTATCGATTGAGAACCTCTTGCGATAGAGGGAGTCTAGTTCAGAACGCCTTGATCAGTTGTTCTAGAGAAGGATACGTTCCTCTAGGCAATTGACTCAAGAGGGCCTTGTTCCTTTAGTCGAGACTCAAGGTCAAGTTAAGGATTCTCCGCATTGTGAATGAAAGTGAAACAGGTTAGAGATCATCAATCATTAATCTGGCTAGTGGCTAGGGGGAATCATATCTAAGTGAGTTCCCAACCTGTAATTAGATTAACTTTAACTGTAGTTTGTTAGAGTAGTTTTAGTTCTTCCATCTTAATCTGGTTTGCTAGATAATGAACTGAAGCTGAGTAATAGTAACTCTAGAGACCCGTGAATTCGATATTTATTACTTGAGCCACTATACTGCAGTCCCTTTCATTGGTTACACTTGGCCATTGTTAGGAGTTGTGTCATAGCGAGTCAATAATTAAATATATAAAATAGATTTTATTGTTTAATTTAGGACAAATAGACTAGGCAAAGAGTCTTGAGTTGTCTAGAGCTAATATCTCAAGTTTTTGTAATTGGTAATCTTTAATTTGAGGAATTGGAGGTTGAGAGACGACTAATACTAGTGTGAAATAGTGATGGAATGATCCATGTATAAGTAAATGACACTCTTGGTGGTTGAGGGTCGCGTAGAAGTGAATGAGAGAGTCTAGTTGAGAGGATAAAATACACACTAGCTTATATTTCGGTATTGATCGGTATTTCGGTACATACCGATCTCAATCCCGTAATCCCTAATAGCGAATAACAATTGAAAATCAATCTCAATCCCAATTCCACGAAATAATACGTGTATTCGGTAATACCAAATATAAACAAATTCGGTACGGTCTTCGGTATATCCCAAATACCGGTACCAAACTTCCGGCATAGTATTGGCCATAACACATTGGCTTCATTGGTCCAAGCCACGTTGACTTTGAGCAAGGCCGGGGGCGTCTCCCACGCAGTTTGGCGAGCCTTGCCGAAATATACTGATACCAAATGGACTTGAAAGGACAAAGGAGCCCATTGGTTAAACAATAGAAGCCCCGAACCCAATATCGGCTGAGGAGCCCAAAACTATCGGGGACAAGGCCGCCTTCTTGATTAAAATCGAGGACATCATTGCATTGCTTTGCTCCCAGCAAAGAATGCCAAAAGAAAAAGCAATGCAATGAGTAGATAAATGAGAAGGCAAGGCGGCAAGCAAGCATGATTCTGGCAAAATGATAGTGAACCCACTAAACTACCTTGCGATTCTTGGATCATGGAATGGCCCTCCAAATTGTCTTGTTTGGTATAATGTTTAAATTTCAATGCAGGGGGAAGAATCATTTCATCTTGAGTACTGCGGATTGCAGGATTTTCGATTTGGATTTAAAATAGTCGTAATGCTCACCATGATTATGTAAACATAATCTAATGTACAATAATGGATTAACTTTTAAAAATGAAATTATGTAGCTCGATGGATTGCACTTCTTCCGTGTCGAGTAAAGAGGGGATCGGCCAATTTTTATTTTTATTTTTTAGGAATGAAAAGACCCAATTTTTTAGGGTCGCGTTTCTTAACCATTTGTTTATGAACAATATAGTTTCGAGCACCAACAAATAATCATGCATAGTTCAGTGCTGTAGCAAACGATCAAAACAACTAGTCATTTGGGAGAGCATATAATACAGGCAAGTCTTTCATTTTGATGGTTGGTAGGGAAAGAGGTAGAGAAACGGCTCGATCAATCAGATAAGTATGTTGGTGACCGATTTGGTCCCTGCTCTAACTCAAGAAGACCGAACATCTATATTCAAACTAAAGATGTACCCCTGCAGTGGCGGATCCAGGAATTTTACATAGGGATGTCCCCTTTTAAAAAATAAATTACATAAAATAAGTCTTAAATAATTAATAAAAATTAAATAATTCTTAAATAAGAAAATACTTGATTCATACAACTTAAAAAAAGTCAACTATGTGTTTTCATATTCGGAAATAATTGGAGAATACACTTGGTGCCTACACTGCTCAAAAAATTGTATTTGTGTATCCTTAAGACAATCATTCACGAACTTATCACATATTCGATTCCTAAACTTGTTTTTTGATGTAATCCAAAGCTGAAAAGACTCTTTCAACACTTGTCGTACAACCATAAAATCAATACAAATTAAGGGTAGCTTAAAATTTGTTTAATTGTTAGGTTTAGAAAATAATTAGAGATAGTGAATGACATCTTACTATTACACAGTGTTTAATATCGAAAAACAAATGAGTTGTAGGATTGTAGTTTAATGGAAATTATGTTTATTAATAATCATAGTGTCCTATGTTTGAATTACCCAAACTACTACTTATATTCTCATACCCAAACTAGAAAATGAGAGTAGGATAATCATTTTTTCAAATTTCAGAAATGTCCCCGACTATTAATTATAATTTGTTTTTGTTTATATGTAATTTACCACCAGAAATTAAATAATCGTTTTCCAAATTTTAGGGGTGTCCCGTGAGTCGTGACACCCCCAAACATGCGTGCGTCCGCCCCTGTACCCCTGTATCGACTTAAATTTTAGTTCAATCTGTCTTGATAGATTTATAATATTTGGTCATTTATTAACTCTTGTTTTATTTATTTTTCAACAAAACACCTTGTAAATTATTCATTGAATTCGTCTTAGCCTAAATAAGGAGATTCTCCTTCCTTTTAACTTGGCCAATAACAAAAGGGTGTTGACTTATTGTGCAAGAACAATGAACACAATCAAGTTCAACCCTATACGATTACAAGATTCTGGAGATCACATGGAACTGAAAAGAAATTACAGAAAGAAGCATCAGCCATGAGAGGTAATCACATCACATGTGTTCTACAAGGCAAGCTAACTAAAACATTATTATATTATTTGAGGACTCTCGCCCTCCATATTCCCATGTGCAATGACATTCATTCGTGCTTTGATCCCATAATTGGCGGTTGCTTCCTTCCAATTCCCAACAGTTGCATCACATACATATCCAAATCAGCTGGGCCATTAAAACAACCCTTGAATAACTGAAAGTAGGGTTTGCTTCAAGTTTGAGGATGAAAAAAAAGGGGTTTTGAATTCGTGAAGGGTGGGGTGAAAAGAGGTTCTTAGGTTAGGTATAGCTTTAGCATAGCTCACTCTTCATAGATTGATTGTACGTGGTGACAAGCCAACTTTTTTTTCTTTTTTTATGTATGTCTTTATCAAATAACTTAAATAGAATAAATTGACTTTGGCAGATCAAATTATGGGACTCGGAGAGATGGGTGGCAGGATTCATGCGTTGGTATAGCGTTTATAAATTTCTTGAATTAATGCATATGAATGTGAGATAGTAATCATAAAAATGATTCAATTTCATTGTCAATCTCAATTCAAAAAGGTAAATAGCTCATACTGTAGCATCAATACGAGAATTCAAAGTAGCAGTACCATCGATATCCAGATGCTTAGACTAAGGAAATTGGCTTTTGGGCTTCTCCCTGCGCCTGTCAAAGGCCCATTCCATTTTGATGTGGCATTTTATATTTTCATTGGCCTCTTCAATGGTTGTGGTACCTATTTCACAAAGTGGGATCTTTCACATAGAACATCTCAACGTCTGTCATCTCCCCATTTCATTGATGACATGGCGCCCAAATGGTATATTTCATGCATGGTTGTGGGAACAATTTCACAAAGTGAAATCTTCCATCTAATGAAATAGCAGATGAAATAGCAAATGGGTGGGGAGTGGGGCCCCCTTCCCATGTTGTGCTCCTTTTTTTATTTTCATTTGTTTATTTGATTTGAAATAATACAGGTTAGATAAAATATATAATTGTATTAAAAAGTAAGTTGGACCCAGCATATGAAATAGATTGAGTATTTAATGGATGTAGATAAAATGGAGTGGTATGTAGTGGAATTGAAAAAGTTACTCATGTGGCTGTAGAGGCCACATATGAAATAGAAATGGTATTTCATGAATGTAAATAAAGTCGTTTGGATGGAACATTTCCAAAATGAGACAATTTGGATCAAATGTCTCATTTTAAAAAATGAGACAATTATATGAGATATTTGTACAGAATTGTCCCATTTGGTTTGTTATTTATTATGAGACAATTAGAATGAGTCATTTTCTCAAAATACACTTTTGCCCTCATTCTTTTACCCTCCATCTTCCTCTCTAACTCGTAATCAGAAGCCTATGAAATTATACACCAACAAACATGAACACTGAACATCACAATGGACAATCAATATTGGAAAAAATCCTAATAAGAAACCAAATGACCCAGAAATGCCTTTTGGTCAAACACTATCGAACAAGCCAAATTCCAATTAGAGCATAAGCAAACCACATTCAAGCATTCAGAGATACAGGGGAAGAAAGCCAAGAAGATTGATTCAACAATAAAATGAGAAACTCAATCAGAAATCAACAAATTGTAAAAGCTAACTCTGGGTTTCATCTCCCATTAGATGGAATTAAGCAATCGAACAAGGATCGAAGCGATCCCACATCCTATTCATCTTCACGCAGCAAACGTAGGAACCCGTCTATCGCCTAGTTCCTATACTCGCGAACCTGATCTAGAGTCGGGTCAACAAGTTCCTGTACTCGGCCAGAACAACGTCGCGCTTGGAGCAGGACCCAGAAATGGCATCGTGGAGGACCCCCCTGCGGATGAGAATCTCGCCATCATCGACGGAGCGGCTGAGCTTGGCGTGGATGGAGCCAAGGCCGCTTGGGTCTCGAGCTTGCCTTCGGATGCTGGGGGTGAAAATTGAACGAAGGAGATCAACTGATCGAGGAATAGAGCGGTGGAAGTTGAAGGGGGTAAATTGCTGGAATCGGTGAGCTGGGTCTCGAGGTTTCAGAGCGGAGTGAGGGAGAGAGAAGAGGAATGAAAGAAAATAGAAAATGAAAAGAAAGGTTACTTTTGGAAGAGGCCCACAAAAAACGAGCCAATTCAGAAAACATACCTCTAACCCAGGTAATTTGAAATGACCCAAAATGAAGCAATTAACATTTTCCCATGCCCAATTGTCTCACTCACTTTTTGAGTTGCCAAATGAGACAATTTGAGCCAATTGTCTCATTTTGAGGCAATTGGACCACATTACCTCATCACATAGATCCATCCAAACGACCCCAAGTGAAATAGCAAATGAAAGAGCAAATGGGTGGAGAGTGGGCTCCATCCCACATTTGATATTTTTTTTTTAATTTCCACTTAGTTTTGAAATTATACTTTTAATAACAAATGATAAAAATGGAAGGCCTTTTTTATGTTTGTGTACGTGATGTTTTTTTATTTCATTTTTTACAAATTATCATTTGTTTAAGATAAACAAAATTAATAGATTAGAAAATTCATTCAGTTTGGATTAATTAATTTTGTAGATTCTGAAAGTGTAATAGGAAACACACATGCTTATGAAAATATAAAAATGTCACACCTACATTGAAATACAAGTTACATAACAAACCAACGATACTTAATAAAAAATCATTTTTTTATTATGAATCGGTATACTTTCATTTCATCAAAAAGTGTTGCTGGCAACACCCTTGCCGGCTAGGGGGAATGGAACCTGAAGATATAAGGAACCAACAATACAAACTACCAACAATAACCAAACATGAGGGGGGAACTTCTTTATATAAGAACCAATAGTGTAAAACTACCAAAAAAGAACCAAAAAACAGAGCAATCCCGGGTAAGAGACCAGGCAATCTAAGAATCAGGGGTCATAATCTTTCAATCTCCTTTGGGTCCTGTACCAACACTCTAACTTCACTCTTAACCATGGAAACCAGAGCTTCAGGAGACTTTTTGCTGCTACCAAAAGCTCTATAACAGCGCTCCCCCCAAGTATGACTCACCATAGACTGCCAAATCAATCATCCTGTCATTGCGCACAACGAATTTGCTCCAAACTTCTTAATAGCCCAGTCAAGGTTTTCCTCCCATGTTTGCGGCAAGAAAGAACTAAATTTACCCAACAACAGCTGATGGATAGAAGAATAGTAGGGACAGACAGAAAACAAGTGATCCCTTGTCTCATCTAGCTGATCACAGAGAAAACAATAATCCGAAACTGCAAATCCCCATTTATTCATCTTGTTCTTTGTTTGTATCTTGTTACGAATAATAAGCCAGACAAGAAACCTGTTCTAGGGATAGTAGTCCCCTTCTAGAGAAGCTTATACCATCTTACTGCATTTTTCTTTGGCCTAACAACTTCCCAGATCAACTTTATAGAGTATCTTGGCATAGCATTATTATTCTAGAGAAGCAAGCCATTGTTCAAGCTAAATAGGTTAGGGATCTTACTTCGAAGTATCAGCAACTTCTTCCAGTTCCAGAAACCATTCACATTCACAGCCCAGAAATCCCTACCTTTCAACTTATATTCATGAATCCAAGCTACCCACAGTGAGCCATGCTGCAGCATTATCGTCCAAATCTGCCTAAAGACACAAGCATAGTTCCAGGTAGTGAGGTCCCTCAGTCCCAATCCACCTTCTTTCTTCAGAATAGATAGGTACTTCCATGCCATTTTCGCTTTAATCTTGAGCCCAGGTCCAACAGACCAGAGGAAGTTACTACAGATTCTTTCAACCTCACGGATAACCGTTTTGGGAAGCATAAAGACACTCATCCAATACTGTGTCATACTATACAAGACAGAGCTAACTAATTCCACCCTGCCAGAATAATTGAGAGACTTTGCCTTCCATCCCTGCACCCTACTTGTAATTCTGTCTATGATAGGCCTGTAGGCATTAACGGTGAGCTTCCCAGCCACTAGAGGTACTCCTAGATAACGCACTGGGAAACCACCTAACTGATAAACATATCTGCTAGCTCTTGCCACCATCTCCTCCTTCTCTAAACCTCCAAAGAAAATTTCACATTTACTAGGATTTGACTGGAGCCCAGAGAGCTTGTGAAACACACTCAACACCCTCTGGACACTCTGAATACCATAATTTGACCCATCAGAAAAGACCAAAAGGTCATCAGCAAAACATAAGTGAGTCAATCCAATTTTCTTGCACATTGGGTGATAAGGAAATCTCCCCCTCTCAACTTCCAGATCCAATAGACAGGAAAAAAACCTCCATAGCTACAGCAAACAAATATGGGGAGAGAGGGTCTCCCTGCCTCAAACCTTGTTTTGCAAGGAAGTATCCCACTAAACCCCCCCATTAAAAGCAATACTCAACATAGGGCTTGTGACACACATCCTTATCCATTTAATGAACTGACTACGTACCCCCATGGCTTCAAGCACAACAAAAAGAAATTGTCAATTCACAGAATCAAACGCTTTCATAAGATCAATCTTCAAAGCTGGCCTAGTGGAAATATTCTTCCTAGAGTACGTATGCACTAGCTCATGAGCTAGGAGAATATTTTCCCCAATGACCCTCCCTTTTACAAATGCAGTCTGGTTTTTACTAATTACTAGGGGCAGGAGGGAACTAAATCTGTTCGCCACAATCTTTGATATGCATTTATACACTATATTGTAGCAAGAAATAGGCCTAAAAAACTTCATCTCATCTGGGTTTTGGACCTTAGGAATCACAGCAAGGATAGTAGCATTTACCTCTCTTGGTATCTTCCCAGTCACAAAACAACTCTGGATGGCATTTGTAATTCCCCAATAACTCCCCAAGAAGCTTGAAAGAATCTTGCATTATATCCATCTGGGCCTGGACACTTATCTCCATTAAAGTTGAACATAACATCTTTTACCTCAGTGACAGTGATAGGAGCACAGAGAGAGGATACCTGCTCAGAATTGATATTGTGCCTTAGCAAACCCTTGTAGAAATCCACTGATTCTATCTCAACATGCCTTTCCCCAACAGAAGCATATAGAAATCAATACCCACTTGACACATGCCTTCTACTGAAGTGACTGAGTTTCCCTGAGCATCCTTAAGAGAAGTAATTGTATTCCTTTTGAGTCTAGTTCTCATAGAGCGATGGAAGTAACCTGAGTTTGTATCTCCTACCTTTAGCCACAACTCTCTAGATTTATGACTCAGAAAACTTTCCTCCGCTTTAATCAGATCAAACAGTTCTTTAGAAACCCGTACTTCAACCTCAAAACTCATTTGAGAAGGACTTGAAAGGGCAGCCAATTGAATAGATTCCAGTTCTCTTTCTTTTTCCCTTACTCTCCCCCTTATATCAGAGAATTCCTCCTCGTTGAGCTTCTTGAGCAAACCTTTGAGTATCCTTAGTTTCTTGTAAACCCGTATCAAAGGAGAACCTTCCACAACTTCAGTCCAAGCCTGAGCAAGTAGCCCCTCATACATTGGATGCTCTAGCCAGAAGTTGAAAAATTTAAATGGCTTAGGCAAAAACTTAAGAGGGAACTCAAATTGAATAAAAATCGGGCAATGATCTGAGACCCCAGGAGACTGCATTTGCACTACACTATGCTTCATCTCTTCTAACCAATCCAAATTGACAAAAGTCATGTCAAGTCTTCTAGCAATAGGGTCATTTTGCCTCTTATTGAGCCATGTAAACCATGGGCCAGTAGATTTGTGCTCCTCCACCTCAATTTCTCTTAACCAGTCATTTAGAGACTTCATACTAGTAGAATACTGAGGATTATTTGAGCCTTCACTCGGATCTCTAATAGCATTAAAATCCCCAACAAGAATCCAGGGAAAATTAACCACTTTGAATCGAGTAACATCAACATAAAGCTCTTCCCTCTAACTCTCACTATTTGAAGCATACACAAACGTGGCAAAAAATGGAGCCTTGCCTTCAATTAGAACATGAACAAACTTATCAGAGCTGTCTATGATAGTCAACTGAATCTCAGAGCGCCATGCTAACCAAATTTTCCCCAAACCTTCATCATTGAATAAGATTTCTTGTCCCCATCCTGCAAATCTCTTTTGCTTCAACTTCTTAGCTTCCAGTCTACTTACCCGAGGCTCCAAAATAAAAACAATATCTAAACTTTATTTATCTTATTTAATATAGTTGTATATTTCTTATCCGCAACAAACCCTCTTGTGTTCCATGAGAGAAGCTTCATCTACGACCCCTACCTCTCCATCCACCTTTCCCTCCTTTTTTTATGTTATCCCTAACATCTGGAGGATCAATCCAAATCTTCTTACCTTTATCAGTAGAACTTGGAGGGATTCTATTCTCCTTATCAAGGATAGCAAATCAAGATCCAGTCTGAATAACTCGAGCAGTCATCTGAGACAGCAAGCTCCCTTCAGCAGAAGGTGACTTACTACCAGCAGACTGTTGCATAGGCGTGTTAGGGCTCCCAGCAGCAGGTGATGACCCCTTCACTACCTCAGCAAAACTAACTCGAGCCCCCCCCCCCCACCCATTTGATGAAGGGGAGACCACATCCTCAGCAATTAGACCCCACACAGGATCCACCACAGGCGATGCCTGCCGAATTACCTCATCATTCGGACTATCCATTACACATTGAATCACAGACTCTTGCACTTGATTAAGAATGTCTTCAACTAGATCAATCACTGAGTTCTCCACAGCATTCACTGGAGCAACTGATTCCTCTCCATGATCCAACACAGTATTCTTAGACACCTTAGGAATCCAAACCCGTTGAGGGCCCTCCTCACAATTATGCCCAAACACACAACACTTAGAGCACACCTTCGGGATATTGCTATACTCAATTCTAATATCCAACGGTCCTCATCTGGGTAAAACCCTAATAGATGAGGGAAAGGAATAATCAGCAACAAGCTCAACAGACACACGAGCAAACCCTAACTGACCTCCAACCCTCGTCTTCTGATCCATCCAAAACGGTCTCCCTATCATACTCGATACCCATTCCAACCCTTCCGGAGCAAGATATTCTAGAGGAAGTCCCCAGATTCTCACCCAGATCGGCAATGTCTCAATCTTAGGAACAACTGGTTGAATACTTGACTTCAATTTGCGAAAGAAGACAGGATTACCTATGAAATGCCATGGCCCTGACTGGAAAACCTAATTGCACGAAGCAGCGGAAGGGAACTGAAACACCAGAAGCTTGGTCCCAAATTTCGACACTCTGACAATGCCATCCCGCCCCCAAAGAGCATTCGCCCGGGACTGCATCTCCGGTACTTTTGGCCGAGTCCCAACGAACTGTCCAATAAGAGAGTTCTTCCACCGCTCCGCTCCCTTCTCCTTCACCTCTTTCGATAGACAGAAACCATCTTGAAACTTGATCGGTGGACGATACTGAAGTCGATTCTCCGGAGCAACCTCAAATAGCTGCGCCCAGGAACTGCCTTCGGCAGCCGGAGCAGCCGACGCCGAGGCTGACATCGGGAACCCTAGAAAACCAGAGAGAGGGGAGAGGAAAAAAAGTATAACTCGCTCTTTAGTGTCTAACAAAACCACGAAAAAAAATAATTACTAGTCCTGTGGGTTGTGTGTGCTGTCAACTGTCCAGTAATAATCCATATATAATAAAAAAATCATTAAGCACAAATAAACTCGTACATATATAGAAGTGTTAAACGGTAACACAAGTTTCATGTATTTTTATTAAAGTCTACCCATTTTAAATTACATAATTTATTTTTTTATAATCAATGAATAAAGCTATAATATATTTTTCAATGAATTAGTACATTTATTTCATTATTGATAATTAAATAATTACAATATATTATATTAATTATTTGATAAATCTTAAATTGATAAAATTATATATATTAGATAAAATGTATAGATGTATTAAAAAGTAAGTTGTACCTACTATATGAAATAGATAGTGAATTTTATGGATATAAGAAAAATGAAAGTTATATGTAGTGGAATGAGAAAAGTTGCTTATGTGACAGTATGGGTCACATATGAAATAGAAATATTATTTGATAGATGTGTATGATCTTAGAAGAATTCGGGTTAGATGTCTTTCTCCTAGCCCCTAGGTAGGGCTGGAAGTTTGGTACCGGTATTTGGAACATACTGAATACCGTACTGAATTTGTCTATATTTGATATTACCGAATATACGTATTATTTCTTGAGATTGGGATTGGGATTCAATTCCAATTGTTATTTGGTATTATGGATTACGGGATTGGGATCGGTATATACCGAAATACCGAACAATACCGAAATATAAGCTAGTATGTATTTTATCCTCTCAACTAGACTCTCTCATTCACTACTACATGACACTCAACCACCAATCTATTGTTATTTTCATAACACCAAAAAGAAAACACTAGTATTAGTCTTCTCTCAGCCTCCAATTCGTCAAATTAAAGATTACCAATGACAAAAATTTGAGATGTCACCTCTCCTCCATTCTCCTTATCCATATCCTAGCTCTAGCCAAACTCAAGATCTTTGCTTAGTCTCTTTGTCTTATATTAAACAACCAAATCTAATTTATATATTTAATTATTAATTGTAAAGGTAATTAATTTTGTATTCGATATTTGATAATACTGATTAAGATACCAAAATATTTAGGAGTTGGGATTGATTTTAAAGTATAATTCGATATTCAAAATTTCAATATTTGGTATTGGCATACTGATACGGTACTTCCGTAGTTAACATGAAATTTGAAATAGGAAGCATGCACCCGTTCTCTGCTTTTAGTCCTTTGCCTCTGCAATTTGCTTTTTTCCTCGATCTGCCTTTCTTTGCATCTTTAGAGATCTGAGATTTTGCTTACGCATTATGATCCCCAATGGTGCACACCGAATCTGCACTCTTTCTTTTCCCACTTCTCATCTGAAAAAACTTTGGTTCTTTTCCCTTATCGTTTCGAAAACCTGACGAATTTAGTCGGTACTTAAGTCAATTGAGTTTAAAAAAATATTTAGGCGGAGTATGTAAAAGACTAATAGCGATCATACGGTGTTGGTATATGACATGTTCATATATACAAAAGCTAGAGAGTGTTCAGGGTCGTCCCATGATAATCGGAGGCCCTGTTCGACAATTTTAAATGTGGCCCTAAAATTTTGTCTCGAAAATTTATTAAAAATCAAATTTATTAAATAATAATAAAATTACACAAGTTCAGAAAATGATTACAAAAGTAATAATGTTATCTATCATAGTTCAAAGAGTAACAATTGTGTAGTATTATTTGAAATAAAATCCTTTATTAGCCCTTCTATATTCTCTATGTAAATATTTACAAACCGAATTTATTGAGTGCAATATTTCATACACAAATAACTAATGAAACAATAAACTCAAAATTACCAAGTTCATTTGTGCAAAAGATTTTGTTTCACTTCTAATTTTCGAATCACCATCAAGATCAGCTTCTAATATTCAAATTTATCAATTCTCTATTTTCTTTTACGCTTATAACTTCCTTTTTCAAAATTTTGGGTTGACGTAATTAAAAATTTAAATCAAAGATTAATGATTTCAAATTTCCAATCAATATTAAGTCTCATACAAAAGAAAAAGGAAAAAGGATAGAACTTAAAACAAGCAGATTAAGAGTTTCTATAGTATGGATGAACATTTATTAGGATTTAATTAAAATTGGGCGTGAATAATTAATATTTAGGCATTGGATGGTTTTAGGAAGTTGAGAAATGTTGGGCATGTGACTCGGACCCGCCGCACCAAAGGAGCGCACCAACATTACCACAGGATTCACAGTGACCCGCCTAAGAACGCCACGACCGAAGACCACTCGCGCGGCATAGCGCGCACACAACGGCGCGCTACAGGACGCGCACACGTGGACGCGCACACACGGGGAAATTAGAGTGCGAGACGGACCAAGGAACCGCAGAAGGCGTCACCGCGCTTCCCGAGGCAGTCACATCAAGGAGCTGGGTATAGTCATGATTAAACCTCTGACACGTCCTAGGTAGAGGCATGGCCTAAATCCCCATTGTGTCAGTGGTCATGTCGTAGTACCATCACGTACCTAACCACTCACCCACCACCTTGTAGCCTATAAATAGGGCATTTACTACGGTGGGTGAGGGGATCGCATTTTTGGGCATTCTATCTCTAAAACATCAACTTCTCTCTCTAAAGCACCAATTCTCTCAAGCTTCCAGACCTTCGTTCTACGTCCGATAGTTGATTTTCCATTGCTTACTCTCCTTGACCCACTTTCTTTCCTGGACCTCACTCCTACACTCAGTTAGGTTCAAACAATTGGCGCCCACCGTGGGGCCAAGAAGAAACGCGAAAGAAAATCAACCAATGGCAGAACGCAACCACGGCTCACCTGACAAAGCGACGCCCATCAAGGCGATGACCGACCCGAGGGCGTTCGCGGAAGCCAGCAACCTCAACGCGGTGCTCATCGAGGAAGAGGAGCCCGAGCTAACGGCCAAAGAAATGAGGGAGCTGATGGCGAAGCAAAACAGTGTCATAGCTGACATGCAAAAACAAATGAGCCAAGTCATCGCGCTCATGATGAGCAAGGAGGCCGCGACGACAGTGGACGCGACAGCAGTAGCGCCACAACAAGCCCTGGGAGAAGCGTCGGGGACCGCCCAACCACTACAACACGCGCAAACGGAACTCCCCGCATGCGAAACGCGAGGAGCCGAGCCGCCGGGGCGGGCGGACCTCAGTTTCTTGGAGCAACACTTGTCTCCACAGTACCGACCCAACCCACCTAGAAGGGTTCTCCACCAGCAGTTGAGCGCGGAAATTATGGCGGAGCATTTGAGCGGAGCGCCACCCACCCTCCCAACATACAACGGCACGACCGACCCCGAAGACCATGTGAGCACCTTCTGCCTACGGATGCAACTCCAAACCAACTCCAACGCGGCACTGTGCCGAACCTTCCCATCAACATTCTCGGGGATATGCCTCGACTGGTACAACAGACACCCGAACGGAATCATCCGCTCATTCGAAGAATTCATACTCCTGTTCACAACAAAGTTCGCGTCCCAGAAGAGACGTCCTCTGCATCTCAAGGCACTGATAGATATCAGGCAAAAGGAGGGAGAAAGCCTGAGGGCTTTCTATGCTAGATGGTCCAGGGTGGCAATGGCCGTCCGCGACCTTACCCCCGAAACCGCCGCCCATCACCTTATGGAGGCCACTAGCAACATGGAGCTCAAGCGGGCGCTAGCAAAAAGGCCCGTAACCCTGTCCACGGAATTGGAGATGAAAATCGAGAAGGCAATCACGTTAGAAGAGACTCTCGGGGCGGGATCTGTCAGGCGCTTCGAACCAGCGAAGTTGCTACGCGAAGAACAGGGGCGTCGGCAACCTCCGGCCCCGATCCCACGAGACCAGTTGGTGCAGCTGCACAGTGGTCCAAAAAGACACCCCCCCCCCCCTCCCCAGCAAGAGCAAAATCAGCGCGGGCGATCGCCAGACAGACGCGCGCCCAACACCTACACGCCACTTAACGACTCCGTGAGAAACGTTTTCCACGTTCTCCGCGAGAAGGGCTACAAGCTCAATTGGCCTGCTCCGTTGAAGTCCCTACCTCACATGCGCGATCCAAAAAAGCATTGCGACTTCCATAGAGCAACAGGCCACTGGACAGTGGATTGCCGAGAGCTAAGGTACGAAATCGAGGGCCTCATACGGCAAGGATTGTTAACCGAGTTCACTCACGTCAAGGAAGAACGAATTGAGGGCCCCCAGAACCCGCCGCTTCCTCCACAGGCCGACTACAACGACGCCGCTGGCGCGTACGTGGTACGCAAAGAAATAGGGGTGGTGACGGTAGAAGGAGATCGCCCCAAGAAGAAAACCAAGCGAGAGCGCGCAACGGAATGTGCGGCTGTAGACGCACGGGCGAAGTTCAACCTGAGCTTCGACGATGCGGAGTTCCCAAGAGGGGTCCCATCAGAAGATCCACCCATCGTCACCGCGCTGGTGGCCGGATGCAAAATCCACCGTCTGCTGATAGACGGAGGTAGCGCGGCCGACATCCTCTTCCAAAGCACCATCGACAAAATGGACATCCACCCGCGCTTAATCAAGCGCGCGCAAGGCAATCTGGTCGGGTTCTCCGGAACGAGAGTCCCGGTAATTGGAGTGGTCACCCTCCCAGTAGTAATCGGAGACCAAGAGCCGCGCATCTCCAAGCAAGTGGAATTCACAATTGTCGATTGCAAATCGGCGCACAATGGCATCTTTGGCCGACCGTTCCTTGCGAAATTCATGGCCCTCCCATCAACGTGCCACCAGAAGCTCAAATTTCCAACCCATACAGGGGTCGGAGAGGCGCGAGGAACGACATGGGAAGAGCGCGATGAGGTGCGCCAGACCAACATCGTCGATACAAGAGCGGAAGAGCCCCTCCCGGAGTCCATGGATTCCGACTTCGAAGTCGCGCTGGACCCCGCCGAGCCGACTAAGAAGGTACGCATCTCCACTCACGTCAGCAGTGACGCGATCGAACCACTCGTGGCATTGCTGAAGGAGTACAAGGAGCTGTTCGCTTGGTGCACAGAAGACATGTCAGGAGTGCCCAGAGAAATAGCTCAACATTGCCTTGCGGTCCCAATCAACGCAGAACCAAGGCAACAAGGGCGAAGGACATTCACTGGTGACAAACTGAAGGCCATAGAAGAAGAGGTAGCGCGCCTACTAGCAGCAGGATTGATCCGCCCAGTGAAATATCCAAAGTGGCTGGCAAACGTGGTCTTGGTTAAAACATCATCGGGGGCCTGGCGGATGTGCGTCGACTACACCACGATCAATAAAGTATGCCCGGGAGACCCTTATCCCCTACCGTGCATCGACCAACTGATCGACGCGACCGCCGACCACGAGACATTATCCTTCCTCGACATGTTCTCGGGATACCACCAAATCTCAATGTCAATCGAAGACGAAGAAAAAACGGCGTTCATGACGCCATTCGGAAACTTTTGCTTCGTCGGGATGCCGTTCGGATTGAAGAACGCAGGCGCGACGTACCAAAGAATGATTGATGCGGTGTTCTCCCGACAGATCGGGCGGAACATCGAGGCATATGTGGATGACCTCATCTTCAAAACAAAGGCGAGCAACTCACACCTGGAAGATCTGCGCGAGACATTCGAAGCCCTCCGCCGACACAACCTTCGCCTCAACCCACTCAAGTGCGTTTTCGGAGCGGAAGCAGGGAAATTCCTTGGGTTCATGATAACGAAGCGCGGTATAGAGGTCGACCCAAAACAAATCTCCGCAGTCCAACAACTTCGAGCGCCAAGGAACGCATTGGAAATTCAATCCCTGAACGGTAAGATAGCGGCACTGGGAAGGTTCATTCCAAGGTCTGCCGACAAATGTGCTCCCTTCTTCAAGACACTCAAGAATGGGGCGCGTTTCACATGGTCCCCGGAATGCGAAGCAGCATTCCAAGAACTAAAGGCGTATCTTGTATCCCCCCCTGTACTGACTGCCCCCAAGCTTAATGAAAAACTTTTCTTGTATCTCGCTGTGTCAACAAGGGCTGTGAGCGCAGTGCTGATATCTAGAAGGGATGGCAAGACCGAGCAACCGGTGTATTACACCTCGCGCACCCTCGTCAGCGCGGAAACAAGATACTCCCCGATCGAGAAGGCTGCCTTGGCGCTAGTAAGCGCGTCACAAAAATTGCGCCCGTACTTCCAAGCGCACCAAATCACCGTCCTGACAAACCTTCCACTAAAAAAGATCCTGACCTCGATGGAAGTCTCGGGGCGCATGGTCAAATGGGCGGTTGAGCTTTCGGAATACGATATTCAATACGCACCAAGACCAGCCATAAAGGCCCAAATCTTAGCGGATTTTATCGCCGAAGGGGTAACCCTCGAAACAACGCCGGAGGGTGTTTGGGAAGTCTACGTCGATGGAGCGGCGAGCAAGCATGGCGCTGGAGCAGGGGTTGTGGTGCGCACACCTGCTGGCGTGGTTCACGAAATCGCAATTAGGTTCAGGGAGTTGAAGACAAATAACGCCGCTGAATATGAGGCCATCTTGGCGGGGATGACGGTCGCCCACGACTTGGGCGCCAGAACAATACGGGTACTCTCCGACTCCTCCCTGGCAGTCAATCAGCTGAACGGGGCGTTCGACGCAAAGGAAGACACGCTGGCGCATTACATGGAGCGCGTTAAGATGAGGGCTACCGCCTTCGAAGCGGTAACGTATGCGCAGATACCAAGAGAAGAGAACGCGCACGCCGACGCATTATCCAAATTGGCAACGGCTACTGACTTCGAATCCACGCGCCTCGTGTCTGTCCAGAAAGAAGAGGAAGAAACTCGCCCGGAGGTAGCAATCAATACGACCCAGCTCACGTCAAACGCAGACTGGAGACACCCAATTATGAAATACCTACAAGAGGGCACAGTGCCAGAAGACTCTAAGCAAGCATGGACTCTAAGGCAAAAGGCGGCTCGTTGCACACTTATTGAAGGAGAATTATACCGAAGGTCGTACTCGGGCGTCTACCTCAAATGCATCGGACAAGAAGAGGCACGCGACTTAGTGCGTGAACTACATGAGGGGCTGTGCGCAATGCATGCTGGCCACGCAGCATGGAGTGCACCATCCTATTACATGGATACTACTGGCCGCGAATTAAGAAGGACACGAGGAGCCACGCAGACCAGTGCCATAAATGTCAAGTCAACGCGCGCCAGCATCACTTGCCAGCCACCGAACTTCAGGGCAACTTGAGCCCATGGCCTTTCGCATAGTGGGGGGTGGATCTCTTGGGCCCCTTCCCAACGGCAAAAGGGAAACGCAAATACATCATCGTAGCAGTAGACTACTTCACCAAGTGGATCGAAGCCGAAGCACTGGCATCCATAACAGCGCACCAAGTAACGCGCTTCCTACGCAACAACATCTTGTCGCGCTTCGGAGTCCCGAACGCACTCGTTTTCGACCATGGGAAGCAATTCGACTGCGCTGAGGTGATAGACTTCTGTGACGAAGTGGGAACCATCGCAAGATTCGCATCGGTGGCTTACCCCCAGGCCAACGGCCAGGCGGAATCCTCCAACAAAGCGATCTTGCAAGGCCTGCACACCCGTCTGAACGATGCAAAGGGTAATTGGGCAGACGAGCTCCACACGGTGCTATGGGCGCACCGCACCACGTACAAGGTGGCAACAGGCGAAACCCCCTTCGCTCTTACATACGGTACCGACGCGATCCCCATTGAGACAACAGCTCCGACCTATCGGATCACAGGGTACAACGAAGAAGCGAACGATGACGCGCGCTTGTTGGAACTAGAGTTATCCCAGGAAAGGCGCGAGTTGGCCGCCATCAGGCTAGCCGCAATGAAAGAACAGGTAACAAAGTACCACAACGCGAAGCTGGTTCCACACAAGTTAATCCTAGGAGATCAAGTGCTACGGCGGAACTTTCGCCCTGACCCGAGGCACGGGAAGCTTGCCTCGGCATGGGAGGGCCCATACTTAATCAGCGAGGTGGTCGGCGCCAACACATTCAAGCTCAGCGAGTTGGGGGGCAACAAAATTCCAAGAACATGGAATGCGCTAAATCTTAGGAAATACCACCAAGCAACTTAACGTGTATCCCAATTGCAATAGCGCACTCGCACATGAAATAAAAGGACATGGTTCGTAAAGAACAAAAAATAGCAATAGTCCAGCACTATTCGCGCCCATTCAGTTTGCAAAGAACAAAAAATAGCAATAGTCCAGCACTATTCGCGCCTTTCAGTTCGCAAAGAACAAACAATAGCAATAGTCCAGCACTATTCGCGCCCATTCAGTTCGCAAAGAACAAACAATAGCAATAGTCCAGCACTATTCGTGCCCATTCAGTTCGCAAATAACAAAAAATAGCGAGAGTTCAGCATAGAATCCCAAGTGGCAAACGAACGCGTTAAATAAGTAAGCGTCACGAAGCAAAACTCTTTGGATTTAGTTCAAGGGAGCAACTACACTTGATAAAAAAAATACGCAGAAGAACAACAAAACAAAGAAGGAAACACCCTAGCGCGATACTACTCCTGAGCACCGTCAGTGTTAGGCTGCATATCCTCTACACTCTTCTTACGACGCAGCAGAGGCTGGACATCCTCCTCCTCGTCCTCATCACCTCCCTGGCCGTCCACACCCGCGCTACCAGCCTTCTCCCCATCCGGGCGCTCCCCGTCCTCACCATCATCATCTTCTTCATCCTCGGAGTCAGACTCCAGAGGCCGCTTCGCACCCAGCCACATCTTAACATGCTGGACCATCTCGCGGCTATCCCAGTGCAACCCCGGGTTCTCCGGCCTAACCTTCTTCCCGACCGCGAGCACGGCCTTAGTCATGGCATCCGCCAGAATTTTCCCGAAGGCGGGAGAAGACTTGAACTGGCGGACGGCCGCAACCTCGGCCGCACGAACAGCCTCCGCTTTCGCGACTTGGTGAAGTTTGACCAGATCGTCCTTCTCCTTTTGGAGCTCTTCGCGAGCTCGCTACAGCTTCCCCGCGTACGCGTCCTCCATCTGCTTACGGATGGCGGAGCGCTCCTCGCCACGCACTTGCTCCTTGGCCGCCTCCACGTCAGCGGCCAACGTACTCTGCAGGACGCTGAGCTCAACCATAGCCTCGTTGGCCTGGTTTGTGGCCAACTCGACACGGTTGTTCGCGCCCATTAGCTTTCCCTCCAACTGAACGATCTGCGCCTCGTCAGCTCTCATTTTTGCGCGCTGTGAAGCGCGCTCTTGCTGGGCCCGGAAGGTCGCCAGCAAACCCTACAACGATTGCGCTAAACGACTTAGCCAAACATTGCACTCAACAAAAGAAGATAACTTCAAAGACTCCACAAGAAACCAAACCAATCTTACCGCAAAGTGAACCTGCGCCAAGTCATGCAGGGGATCAGACTTTTCCAGCCGCGTCGGGACGCTCAAGACAGGTCCCAGCGCCCGAAGCGCAGTATTTGCGGATGCCAGGTTGCAAGCTGCCCCGGTGTGAATCCGCACATCGCGGAAATAGTCGATGGCGCCCCCAGCCATCTGAGGCAGCTTCTGTTGGACGCTCGCCCCGGATGAACTGCCAGCCGCGCCCTTAACGGCCCGAGCAGCAGCTTCCGCTTGTGGAGCGGTAGTCGCGATCACCGAAGGCGTCCGAGGGACCGCCTGCGCAGTCGGTTCAACAATCCGAACCGTCTTCGCCGCCTTCTCCACCATTCGCGGCTCTTCGGGCTCTTTCCTCTTCTCACCCCTGGAAGCCGCCCCTCCCTTCTGCTTCCTCTTCCCAGCGCAAGGTGCCTTTACGACGTCATCGACTGACATCATACTGGCCAAGCTGGAAAAATCAACACCTGCGCCAATAGATAGTAAGAGAGCGGTTAATAAGAAAGAATACAAAATGAAAGAAGCACAACTAACTATCTGCAAACAGTTCCGCCAAAACAGCCTCGCGGACTCCAGCCTCGTAAAGGTTGAACTTCTGGTGCATGCACGCCTCGTACTCGTCATTGAGCCCGACATATGTGCCCAACTCCGACTCATACAAGTTCGTGCCACCCTTTTTCCACGAAGATGGCTCCTCGATATATTCACTCGCCCACTCCCCAGGAGTGGGCTTCACGTAGAAGAAGCGCTCGAACCACGTCTTCTTCAACTTCGGCGACCCATACACAAAACCCTCGGGCCTATTGTCGCGCCGCTTAATGGAGAGGCAATCGCTCGTTCTGCTGGGCTCCTTAATCTTGTAGAATTTCCGGAACAACCCGTAAGTAGGCTCGATGTTGAGCCTCTTGCACGCGAGTCGGAGGCAGCTTGCGTGCATGATGATAGAGGGAGACAGCCGCCCAATCGAGCAGTTCAGCTTCCGGTAAAGCGCGCACAGCAACGGGTCGATGGGGAATTTGAACCCCATCACCCAGTATTCCGTGTAGATGCCAAACCACCCAGGGGGACAGTTCCCGACCCTACTCCGCGTGGACGGAATGGCGTACTCCCAGCTTGGGGGCAACCCCAACCCGCGCACAATCTCCTCCACGTCTTGGCGGTCGTAGATGGAGGCATGGTCCGGCCCGCGCAGTAGATTATCGTGAGGCGCCGGCTGATCTCCCCACATCTCTGCCCAGTCCCTGACGGTGTAGACCGCGCCCACACCCTGAAATCCGAGGCAGCTAATGGCCTCGGACGTGCGCACAAGATAGAGCGGCTCCGACTGCGTGTCAGACCCCTCATGTGTGCCTGAACTCGCGGCCTGAGGTCTTCCATCGCGGTCACGACGGATAATTAACACACCACGAGCTCCCGCACTTGAAGGACCACTGCCCGAAGCAACTGCTTGCGCGTCCGGAGAACCAGCCCATTCCCTCTCCGAATCATCGTTGAACGATGGCGTCGTCGGAAACCCACCACCACCACCGCCATCGCCACCGTCGCCATGGCCGGAACCAGCCAAACCCAGCGAATTGTTGGAAGAAATAGGTGAGAAAGAAGAGAGATTACCTTCTTCGCCCTGCACGACCTCAGTCTCGTTGATGTTGGTGCTATCCATGGTAAGGATTCTCAAGCTAGCAACAGCAGAAGAGGAGAATTGAGGTTGTAAAAGAAGGAGAGGAATCTCAGAGATCAGAGGATTTGGAACCGGAGAGAAAATCGCACGAATACAGAATGAGAGACAACCTCTCACGAGCAAGGTTTATTTATACCCGATGACGGGAAGCCGAAGGGTTAAAGGTAGCTCGGGGATCGTAACCGTCAGACACTTTTCGAAATTCAAAACGACCGCCAAAACCGGCCAACCACACAACAACACGTGGCAAACCCAGATCCTAGGCAATCATAACAGGCGTAGACCATAGCCGTTGGCACCGCCAGCGCCGCGCAACGCCTGGGGGGCATGGCACACCCGCGAGCACGAAAAAAGCGTCCGCAAAACCCAACTCCAAACGAAGCGCGCAGCCAACCAAGAATCACGCAACGAATCCCATGAAAGTCGCGCGCCCAGCAGACCTTCATCCAGGCGGAAAATCAGCACGATTAGTAACGAATCTGGAAGGCGTCCGTGAAACGCCTACCAGCGCGCCCGTAGAAAACCCCGCACTCCGAACGAAGCGCGCGCAGCCAAATCCCATGAAACAAATCCCATGAAAGTGGCGCGCAACAAATCGCGCAGCCAAATCACGCAACAAATCCCATGAAAGTGGCGCGCCCAGCAGACCTTCATCCAGGCGGAAAATCAGCGCGACTGGCGACGATCCCGGAAGGTCAACCCCACGGAGTCACGCGTGTCCGAGTCGACTAGGCGGAAATTAACAGGAGGTATTCGCGGAACACCCCCTGATGGGGGGCAATTGTTGGGCATGTGACTCGGACCAGCCGCACCAAAGGAGCGCACCAACATTACCACAGGATTCACAGTGGCCCGCCTAAGAACGCCACGACCGAAGACCACTCGCGCGGCATAGCGCGCACACAACGGCGTGCTACGGGACGCGCACACGTGGACGCGCACACACGGGGAAATTAGAGTGCGAGACGGACCAAGGAACCGCAGAAGGCGTCACTGCGCTTCACGAGGCAGTCACATCAAGGAGCTGGGTATAGTCATGATTAAACCTCTGACACGTCCTAGGTAGAGGCATGGCCTAAATCCCCATTGTGTCAGCGGTCATGTCGTAGTACCATCACGTACCTAACCACTCACCCACCACCTTGTAGCCTATAAATAGGGCATTTACTACGGTGGGTGAGGGGATCACATTTTTGGGCATTCTATCTCTAAAACATCAACTTCTCTCTCTAAAGCACCAATTCTCTCAAGCTTCCAGACCTTCGTTCTACGTCCGATAGTTGATTTTCCATTGCTTACTCTCCTTGACCCACTTTCTTTCCCGGACCTCACTCCTACACTCAGTTAGGTTCAAACAAGAAATTTTGGAGAAAGAGAAGAAGAGGGGTAAATAAACTAACTGCTAGCTTATAAACATCAAATAACTTCCAGCTGAGTGGTTGAATATGTTTTGAATAAAAAGGGGGTCTATGGTTCGATTCACATCACGCAGCTCCGCGGCCCAGGTTGGGTGGGCCTTGTCAGGGATGAGCTCCGCCGGATTATGAGGCCCAGGTATACTCTGGTCCGCCTACGAACTTTATTATGTGAGGCCTCAAAAATTTGAGGCCCTGTGCTGTGGGTTTGACCAGCACAGGGCCTGGACCGGGCCTGAGAGTGTTACGAGTCTTAGATGCATGTATGGTCAACAGGTTATATTGTCGTCTGATCGATTCCAATCACCGATCTATTAGGTATTACGCTCAAGTATTAATGAGACTCTCGATCTCTGAAAAAATTACTCTGATTAGGTTTATCGTCCGCCGGGACAAATCAAGAGCCATTTTACCTTGTTCTAACTACTATGATTGTAAACAAGAATGATCTTTACACCCTATGTTAACCTTGTTGGAGGTTTTGAGATTGTGAAAGGCGGGAAAGAAAAACCAATTGATTAGGGGATTCTTCGTACGACGACCAGCTACTTGATCGACAGAGACTGGTGATTTGTTGTGTTGGCTGGCCACCATCAGGTGCTGATGACAGACAGCACAAAAGCCTGATCCATTTGGGCCTGCCTGCCTGCCTCTGTTGTCTTCTTTATTTCAACGTAATTGATTAGTTGATTAAATTCATCCAGACCATTAATTAAGTCGCTAATCCAACTAACTAGCTCCTCTTCCTTTCATAAAAAAACGAATAAATAATATTTTGCCCCGCAAGTTACGTTATCTAGAACCCAATTATTTAACTAACTAATCTCACTGCAACTTAGCTATTAGACTGGAGATCATAATGACGAATAACAACACTACTTGAACGATGGAAATATAGCATAATCAAAGACCAAACCCTCTTCTGTCTGACAAATTTGCTTCTTGGATCTTTCGACAATCCAAGTTTTTAACAGACTCTATAAAAAAAAAGTTTTTAACAGACTGATATAATCATTCTCATCTAACCAAGGTGGAAGAAAAAAATGCTAGGAAATTCCCTATCTGCAGTACAAGTAGTGAACATTTTTTTTGTGTAAAACTGCACAGAAGTCATATGGTACAAATTAGTGGTATGGGGATTTCTCCTCAAACTATCTAACTCACTAAAAAAAAAAACTTGTTCTGCATCACTTAAACTAAAACTTCTCAAACTATATAAATTCGGAGTGATCCGTTGCAGTGTCCGGAGATGTTTGTGGTGATTCGGTGCCAACGTGATTCGAACAAGATGGTTGCTAATTTACACAAATGGCTACCAAGTCCCAACAGACGCGATATGGTTTCAAAATTGTTGAAAACTTTCAAATGATCGTAATTTTACGACTTCGATTATCTCGAAAAGTTATGCAAACTTAAAGAGTTGTGTTGATCAGATATTTTATTTTTATGAAGTGTGTTGATCAGATAATTGAGTGCAAAGTTGCAATTCGTTTTGTCATACATGATTTTCCTTTTAGGAATGCAAAAGAGTGACTTATTCAATCTCATCGGTCATTACTATATCATTAGCACTTTTAATTTCAGAGTTCATTCAAAACAACAAATTGTTCCGTACGACCATAAATATTTTATATAATTTGTTGATGTAGAATTTTTCTTAAAAAGAACCTATGTACCTTAAATTGTAAAGCCGGAAAGTATTGGGAGTAAAATGCAAATATTTTTTATTAAAGTTTTAAGTAAAAAAATATCAAGGCCACGTCGCACGACATTGTGAGCTGGGCGTGGCTTGTGAATCTGAATCTGAATCTCATCCAGTTTTGCGATTTGGTGGAGAGAGGGGTGCAGGGCCCCACCACGGAATAGAAACATTGACTTGGTCAAACAACAGTTTTGAAATACTAAAAACCGCCCATATTGCTCATTTAATTTATTTTAAAATGCCTGAAAATCCGACTAAAATGGAAAATATGAAACTAAAATGAAAGAAAATTGAAAATAGACTCTCCAGTTTTGGTTTGTGAGGAAATGGGTAATAAATTAGTTTTTGAAAATGAAAGAACCGGGAAAAGGGAAACTTGGCTTGCTTAGCTGGAGGAGGAGGGAGACGATGGGGCCGGCCTGTGGCGGTTGAACAAATAGACGGTCCAAAGTGGCCCAAAAGGATTAAAGAAAAAGCCCAGGCAAAGGGAAGTGGGACCCACACAGTTCGGCGGGTGAACAAAAGCGCGTGAGAGAAGCAGTTCCATTTCCTTAGTAAATAAGAAAATATCTACTTTTATCAGCTTCGAAATTGCGTCTCACAAAACCGCAAATGCAAAGTGGTCCTTTTCCTTCGTCCAGTTGTTCACAACACATCAGTCTCAGCCCTCTTGTACTCCAACTGTTGGGATCCAAAGTAAACAAACTAAAAATAAAGTTAAATTGAGCAGAGGGAATTTAGGGTTGTTGATTATACTTCTCTTTTACGCAATGGTGGGGGATGCTTCAAGCTGAAGCAAAGCTAAAATTTCCAATCCATTTCATCACTCGTCTCATGCCCCCTTTTTTTTCCCAATTTCCTCCCCACCCGGGCCCCCTTCTTCGACAGCAAAAAAACGAACGATGATTTCGTTAAATCTTAACATCGTTCGGTGTTCGATATCATAACCGTTGAAGTTCTAAATCTCAGATTTCAATTCCTAATAGAAACAGCAACGACACAGAGCGAAAGTACTGTGTTTATGAACTACTTGCGAAAGTAATTGAGACAATAGTTGTAACGACACAGAGATCGAAGACAAACTCAGATGTAAACACAACTGTAACGACACAGAGCCCTAGGTTGAGCGTGGCACTGTGTTCCTAATCTTCGCATGTAGCAGTAACCCGTTCTCTTAATTAAACTATTATTGGTCAAAGAGCCTCCTGCATTAAAAGGTACAACCACAGCACATAGATCCACTGCTTTCTTCTTCTTTTATACAACCTTGGCCTGGGAAAAAGCAAAGAGCAAAGAGAGCCAAAGAGCAGTGAAAAAGCAGCAGCAGCAGAACCCAAACACGCCAAAAACTCATTATATCAAACCCAAGGAAATTCCCCAGTCTTTCTCTTTTCCTTTTTCACCCCTCTATACAATCTCACAGTAAAAAGTAAACAGAAAATTGCAGAAACTGCAACCCATGATTTTACAGTTCGCTGCCTGAACCTAGTGAGAACAGAAACAGAGCCTACTGGTTCTTTCTTTTCCCCTTGGATAAGAAAGAACCTTCCTTAGTTCCTTAACCACACCCAAACCAATAATATAATTAATTAAACAATACCCTCACCACTATTTATTACTAATCATAATACCCCACTCTATTACAAACAAAATAACCCATCTTTCTTCTTCATCTTCACTATCCTGCCTGCCTGGTTCAAAATCAAACCCCTAAAAAAAAAGCACAAGAGGAACTTGATTTTGGCTTATTCAGCCCCTCTCTTTTCAAAATTAACACACCCAACAAAATGCCCTTCTTATTACTAAGCAATAACTTATTACTGTTACCTTAAACGGCAAAAAAAAACCACCTTTAACCTTTTTCCCTACTACTAATACTACCCTTCTTCTTCGTCTTCTTGTTGCTATAGTCTGCTTCCTTCTCCCCAAAACAAAAGAACATCATCCATTTTGAAATGGATCAATACGTCCACTCCTGAGGCAGCCTCCCAATTTCATGGCTGAAGAACCCACTTTCTGGCTGCATTGCTCTCTTCTGCTGCTGCTGCAAAATCAAGTTCCTTCTTGCCAGCAGAGACGCTGTAAATTTAAAACAGGGCAGAGACAAATAATAATAAGTTATCAAGAGAGATAACAGTTAAAATTTAAATAGATTTGAGGGACATTATTGCTTTTTACCATAATCAGCGGCGAAGGATGCGTTAAACCGTGGAGGCTGACCCTGGCCGTTACAAGTCGCCGTCTCGTCAAAACTCAAGTTGAGTGCATGGACGACCTTCGCCGGCACGATAACCCCTATGATAGAGACAAACGCACTAAACGTCAGAGTTTGAATTTCAAAATTATCCCCACCAGGAAACCCTAATAGAGAAAGGAAATGTGGGTACCAGGAGAAGGTTTCTTCTTCGAATCGGGCACAGGGGTTCCATATCTACGCGGAAGGAAAACCCCTGTTCCAGCGCACTCCTTTTTCGCACCGGCACCGCCATTACTGGAACCATATCCAACTCCAACAAACCCTGCCGCCGCCCTCGTCCCCGAATTTAAACTCCCCGCCGCCTGGTTATGTGGGTACTGGGGGCGATTCGCTTGAAGTGGAGGCCAGCAAGACTGCGCCTGAGCCTGAGACAGAGGAGGAGGCCGGACAACAAATCTACTGCTGTCATACACGCCACCGCCGCACGAGATCTGCGACTGCGACGGCGGCGGGGGAGGAGGAAGCTTCGGCCAGGCAGCGGCCTTCACTTGCTGTTGTTGTTGTTGTTGTTGCCTCTCCCAGACTGACGGCCACTGTCCATTCGGAGTCCCCTGTTCAAGCCTCAACTGCTGAATCTGCAAAACAGAGTAATTACTGAGCACCGAAACTCTTAAATCAGTAAAATTTCCCCCCCAAATTGGCGATAGAGGAGCTTTACAACTTACCTGAGGGGTATTATGGCCGAGGGAGTAAACCGACCCAGTTGGAATCCTCTGAGACATCTTCAGCCTCGCCACTTGCCCTGCAGCGGCGTAAATCAGATCCCAAGCGTCGTTCTTAGCACCAATTGGAGCCGGAGTAGTTGTAGGAGACAAGGCGCCGTTGGGGCTGCCGTTGCTGGAAACCGACATGCTCCCCAACCCGTTGAGCGTGGACTCGGGCGACCCGACCACAACCCGGTTCTCCTGTGAAGGAAGAAGTAAAAAACAGAGTGAGTTTCTCGGTGAAGAGAAAGTGAAGTGGAAAAAAAACAGAGTGAAGAGGGGGAGAAATATACCGGTGACTTGAAGGTGAGTTGCTGGGTGAGGCGGCGAGTCAACCCGGCGAAGAAGTCGTCCTCATCGCCGCAGGTGTCAGAGTCAGGGGACGAGTCGAAGTCGTAGGGGAACTCGGAGGGGAAGGTGAACTCGGGCTTGTGTGGAAGCCAGGAATCCGGGTCTCCGACGGACAGGGTAGCCATAGGAGAAGTGGGGAAAAGAACAGATTTTGGGGAGGGAAAGAGAGAGTCTGTGGTGGGAAAGGAGAGGGATTAGAGGCAGAGGAAGGAGAAGGGAGGGTTTAATAATAAATGGGGGAAACAGTCAAGCTTCTGCTGGATTTGCAGGCACCGGTGAAACAGAGGGCCCAATAGAAAGAGGAAAGGTAGTGAGAGAAAGAGAGAGAGAGAGAGAGAGAGAGAGGGAGGGAGGGGAGTGGGTTAGTGGTGGAGTGGAGTAGAGAATGTGGAAGACATGTCGCTCGCTTTTTATTAAGGTTTCTGAGTTTCTTTTTAGGGTTTGTTCAAATTTTAAAAATGACCAAAGAGAAAAGGAAGAAAAAAAACCTTGTATTAAGTAAATAACCAATCGGATGAGCGTGAATAGTGCACATCTATTATCGGAATGCATTGGCACATCGCATATATAATATTTTTGTTTAACAAAATATATATATGTGTGTAATTTGACGGTTGGAGTTTTACCGTCAAATAACACGTTCGCTCGTCAAATTCAACATTTAGTTTGAGTTTTACATAAATCCATTAAAATTCTTCAAGTTCGAGTTTTACCATACTTGATTAACTCGAATATGAGAGAGTATCCATTGGATATGATTATTTTTGTCATTTCTTGATGGATGCCTAAATATGGGGAGGGGATCAGTAGGGCGATTGTGTGTTGTCACATATTAAATTTGAAAATTTTGATGGTACAACAGCTTGATCAATATTTCATTCATTGGATTAATCGCATATTCACTTTGGTGGATAGTGCATGTTATGAATAGCGGCCGTCATGACAAATTTAAGCACTACAATACGTAAATCAAATTTTACGCGACACATATACGGATAACTTGGACATAATACTCCAGATTCTACTGTAAAGATATACTTTGTTGCCATTGTTTAATGTTTATGGTATTTGCAATTTTGCATGTTAATTTTCCTGGAGAAGCTGGGTGACTTTAAATTAAAATAATAGGACAGCATTTATGCTCTAAAATGGTAACAAGATGTGACGTTTTTTGGTTTGAAAGATTTTGAATCGCGTCTCAATTCAACAGTTGTAATATAAAACAAACCATTTGAACATTTGAATTTGTACGTGGTACTCGTTGAGAGAATTTTTTTTTTAATGGCTCGTTGAAAGAATTGGGAGGGAAAGGAATGCTATTGCGGTTTTTTTGTGTTTAAATTTGTCTTGCTATGTAACCCCACCCGTCATTTGTGTTGCTGCTAATTAATCCATTTCATTACCAGTCGTTAAATTCTTAGTTAATCCATCATTTACGTTAATTAGTAATTAGTTGGTTGTTTAAGCAATTTGTGAGTGGGGGAGGGGACGGCCGGGTGTCTAGTTAAACACAACCCGGTCCATGTTTTTGTGTGTCGGTCTCCTGTTATGTTCTTCCTGATTCCTCTTTTGCCCTACTTTTGGTGGGTTTTCCAAGTATCTTTAGCTGCAGCTGTAGATTTTTAAATAAATCGGTTTAGGCTTTAGAGTGGGGTTATGCGGTATGATTAGATTCTTCCTCTCTACGCTTTTTTTGGCCTTTGGCTGTTTTGCAAAATGGGCCGGGTAGTCCAACTGTGGACTCGATCTGTCAGCCCCTAAAATTACTAGGGTTAAGTGGGTTACAGTTTGAGGAGTAGAGCTAACTTTGGATAGAATCTCGACTAGTAGGGGGGGAAAAATTGCTCGAGTGAAAGGATCCAAGAGAGAAAGAGAGAAGACAGGCCATTGTTGTTTCTTTCCGAGACCTGGAGACCCGGTATTTATACGCAAATGTAAGGGCAGTAGTTAGGCTTTTGCCAAGAAGTTATGATCAAATACGTTGGTTTGATTTCACCAAAAAGAAAATGTTAATATGATCATGCGAGTTCTTGGATATTCATGCGAACGAATGACCTATATGAATAGGCTTCATTAATCCTTCGCTTGCAAGTAGGGATGGCAATGGGGCGGGTTTGGGGCGGGTTTGCCTAAACCATCTCCATCCCCATCTTCAAATACCCAAACCCATACCCGCCCCATACCCATTCGGGGGAATGTTTTGCAAACCCATCCCCATACCCGTGGGTTTCGGGTACCCATGGGTAATACCCATCCCCGTACATCCAACATTATTATACCTAAAACTTACAAGAAAAGTTTTAATTATAACCATAAACAAACCTATTATATCACGAAGTCAACAAAACACGGTCATTTTCTAAATACGATTCAAAGAATATGATCCTAAAACATCCATTAATACATAATATAGACTATAATATTTTTTAAATTATTATGCTCTAACTCTTGATACATTTACTAAGTAATAATTAACTAACACAATTTTGTTGACAAGGGGGAAAGTGAAAGAGTGGAAGGAGAATTGAGGGAAATGAATTAGGTTTTGATTAAGGTGGTTACTCAATTGCATTTCTACTATTTATTTTCTCGAGTTATCATCATCATCATTGATAGATTACAATTTAATCCACGTATTTTTTTATATGTGAAGAAATTCTCTTGGTGGGGCGGGTATGGGTATGGGTATGGGGCGGGGGAGGCTAAAACCATACCCGCCCCATACCCATCAAACCTTTTGCGGGTTTTACCCATACCCGCCCCATACCCGGTCAAAGCGGGGATTCCCCGCGTTGACTGGGTATGGGGCGGTCGGGTACCCGCGGCCATGGGTTTGATTGCCATCCCTACTTGCAAGGGAGTAATATTCACTACAAAAAAGATTGGCAGATGTTACCAGACGATTGGCGTCACAAAAGGCCTTTTCTCGTCACTAAAAGTTTATTCTGACGAAATACGGTGGTTAGCGAGTCGTGGGGTAAAGGTCCGTGGGTAATAGTCTAAAAAAAATTGGCGTCATAAAAACATTTTTTGTGAAGATAAATTTTCCTCAAAACCCAATTTATCGTTGTCAGAAAAGAAATACCCTCGAGGAAAAAAACTTGACGAAAAGTTTTTGTGAGAGAGAAAAATAAAATTTCTAAGGAAATTATTTTGTCAGTTTAAGTATTTGTGAGAATAGTTTTTTGTAAGCAAAATTTTTTTTTTAATAAACCTTTGAAATTTCCATCCCCAAAATACCCTTATGTGTTTTTGTGATGATTTGTTTATTGTAAGAAAAGGTTGCATAATTAGACAAAAAAATTTGTTCCCAAAATATCCTTTTGTTATTTCCGACGAGTAAAAGTCCTCCTAAAAATTTCCAATGAAATTTTATGGTTGAAAAAAATAATATATAAAATAATTAAAATAAATCATACTATATAATATTAAAACAGAAGAATACTGCATAAATATGTGGCCTAGCCATAAAATGTAAGACTAGCCATAAAATATATCTTACATGAAAACTGTGGAAACGCAAAAACAAACCCATACTCAGGAAGTGGAACTCCAAAAGTCGCATCGGCAACATCGGCCTCCTTTCACTCACCCACATACCCCTCAAGAACAAAACACCTCAATCCAATCCAAGAAACAAATGAAATAACACAAAAAAAAGAAAAAAAATAACAAAAAATTACAATTTCAATCGTTAGGATGACATTAACGAAGGCAGTGAGCGTTGCTCAACAAAGAGGTTGAATCGCGGCGGTAGAGGTCTCTTTTTGGATATGCTTTCTCTGGTCAGCTGAGGAGTCCAGAACAGGGCACGGAGGGAGATGACTTCTGTTTTCTCGCTGCTCTCTGCTCCGTTAATGGCGGCTAGAAAAAGGTTCGAGGCTCCATAGCCTTCGCTGCTGTCCAGCTCTCCTTCACGACAATACCTCTTCTCCATCCGACAGAGACTGCTAAAATCTCATCGCCGGTTGTTGCACTCGGAGCGCTATAAAAAAAAGCCAAACATAAATCAAACTCAGAATTGAACTGCAGAATAGGCATGCATGTATATGGAAGCTTACCGGATCTTTGATTTCTTCATCATCGTCGCCGTTTGATGGGTGAAGGATTAGGTCGAGAAAGGGAAGAGTAGATTGAGAGGACCTTTTGCATTTGGATTCGTTTCTCAAGTAGCAATAAGAAAGAAGAGAGAACAAAAGGAGAGAAGGGAGGTTGACGGCTGCCATTTAGGGTTAGAATGGCTAGGTTAGATCCGAATGTTGTTTATATATGGTTTCCTGGAATTGACTGGGCCTTGCCTGTTCCCAAGAAGGTTTAGTCACTTGTTCAGTTGGGCTACTCGACAATAATTGTTTGAGTGTGTTTCCATCTTACTTTATTCATTGAACATACTTAATACAAAGTTTTGAAAAAGAAAATTGTAGAGTAAAAGTTAACTCCTTTCATTTTTTTTTATAGGAACTCCTTTCATTTTTAATATGTCAAATCCTTCTTCATGATTAAATCCAATGTATTATTCTTTATGTAACCCTATCATTATCGATTCATATATATTTTTTCTCAATAAAATCCTTGATACAAAAATCACGGTTAGTGAAGCGTTTTAAAAAAAATCACAATTAAAACAAAAAAGAACGAACTACAAGGGGTTTGAATTCACTTCCCACATTTTATAATGTGATGGAGACATCCTTTTTTCCACACGTTGATTTGTGGTAGTGACTTTGTTTCTTTGTCAGTAAATTATTATTATTATTATTATTATTATTATTATTTATATATTTAAAAGAGAGGTTTTGATGTTACTGTTTATTAAGGTCTAATCAATAGGGGAACAAAAACTGAATTAGTAGGCCACTTCTAGGATTATTAGACTCCCTTCTAAACTTAAAAAATCATACTAAACTCATTGTATTTAAGGTTTTTGTTGTCACAATTTTTGTCAAATGGGGTCCTAGGACCACACTTCTCTACCTTAATGGCTAAAATTGAACTTGTACATGTACCTTATTGTAAAAGTTCAATTGAACTTGTACTTGTACCTCAATGGTCTAAATTGAACAAAAAATTAGAGTAGCCTAATTGGTTAAGTATGTCATCTTTCATTTGGCTCATGATTCAGGGTTTAGGGTTAAGTTTTTTTACAAGGTTTAGGATTCAGGATTTAGGGTACAGGGTTTAGTATTTTATAGGGTTCAGGATTCAGGTTTTAGGGTTTAGAATTTAGTTAAAATAAAAGTAATGAAGTATTTGGAAGCAATTTGGAGAGAAGGTAGAGAGCTCTCTTATGTAGGATTGTCAGTCGGTCGGTTTCGATTAAACCGAGCAATCCCCTAGTACTACCGACCGGCGCGTTTCACACGGTCACCGCCTAACCGACCGGTCGGTTATCAGTTATAACCGCGATTAGCCGAATTAAAGTCGGTTATCAGTTATAACCGCGATTAGCCGAATTAAATACAAAAAATTAAATAAAAAAAATAGAAGAAAAGAAATCACTACACATTTTCGTCCTTATCTTCTTCTTCTTCTCTCCTCACCCAAAAAGAAAACCCACGTCTTTTCTTCTCCCCTCTCTCTGCCTTGCCTTGCCTCTGCTAACCCTCCAGGTTCCAAGCCTCTTCTTCTCTCTTCTCTCTCCCAACCAAAACCAATTTTTTTTCCTCTCTCTCTCAACCAAACTCAATTCCCATTATCTTCTTCTCTGAACTCATGGACAAAGACCATTTTTCTTTTCCTTCTCACTTTCGCGGCCTCGGTTCATCTGCTCGGGGACAGCGACGGCGATGACGGATGGACTGGAAAGAGGAAGGATGGAGGCGGCGGCGCGAGGTGAGGCGACGCGATGAGGACGGGATCTGGGCAGCAGCGAGGAAGGGATCTGGACGGGTGCGACACGACAAGGAAGGATCTGCATGGCGGCGAGGAACGGAGGAAGGCTGCGGCCGTGAGGCGACGAGGAAGGGAGCTGGGCGGCGGTGACTCGTGAGGGTCTAATGAGGGGATTATAGGGTTTCAGAGTGGGGTTATGGGTTTTATATGTGGTTTTTTTTGTTTTTGCTGGGAGGGCAATATATGAGGGTTGGTCGGTTTGAGTAGGTTTTTTCGGATAACAGCGATTAATAATCGTCGGTTACTCGGTTATCCGAAACTTTTTATTCTCCTCCGTGCACCGACCGAATTAATTTTAGTCTCGGTTTTCGGTTAGCCAAAAATTGGTCGGTTCGGTTGTAACCGACGGTTATCCGCTAACCGGAAATCGTACTACCAGCCCTACTCTTATGCTTATAGATTTTGGTTAGGAATAAATACTCAACGAAACATGAATTTAACATAAAATGTAATTTGTCTAACTGATCTGGACTTTGTTTTATGAACAAGTGATCCATGGTTCGAGTACATCCATGACCTTTTCTTTAAGGTTAATTTTAATTTCATCTCTTAAAACTAAGACTTTGTTCATATGTAACAAAAATTTTCTGACAAGCGAAATTTGTCAATAATGTTCTATATGTGACGACATTGTTTACATATTATTGACGACATATAAAATCTTCAAAGAAAGTGTTTTCCTCACGAAGTTTTTTCAACGAAATAATCATTTGTGATGACCATTTTGTCCAACCACTTCTCTAACAAACTTCTATCGACGACCAAATACGTTCCCTCATAAAAATGTTTTGTTTTTCTGAGAGACAGGGAAATTCCTAACAAATAATACTATTTCCAACAATATTTTCTGATGAAAAATTTGTGTCCTCGAAAATAAAATTCAGGAATTTTCCCCTCCTTTTTTGGCGTCAGAAAAACATATTATTTCTAACGCCTATTTCAATTTGGTCATAAATAATTTCTATTTGTGACAAAATTTGAAATGTCCTCAGTAAAATTGAGATGGTGTTCCTCGTATTTGCGATTTTGAGTTTTAGTGACAAATGTTTTGGGCTTTATTGACGACTTTTGATGTTCATCACAAATATTTTATGTTTTTATGAGGACGACAAATTTTTGTCACAAAAAAGTTTATTTCCAACAAAAAAATAGTGTCGTCAGAAGGATTTCGTCACTTCTGCCTGTCTTTTTTGTAGTGATTCCTTATGCTGCAAAATACATTGCCTTCGTTAGGCTCATTACGCATTCTTATATATTGGATGATATTCTCTAATCAAGCTAGCTCCCTTACAAAGAGAATTGCTCCCAACCCGCCCCATTTGTTCACCATTACTTTGCATCGTAGAAGGTTTGTGGATTTCAACTGATTAAGAACAACGAATTCATCCAACGTGTCATAAGTCGCCCCAAATCGTTGTGATGTCGAATGGACTCCCAACACTTGCAACTGTTGTCTGTTTTCAATTAAAACAAATGAAAAACCACCCCTAAATTTTGCTACCGATAGGAGGTAATCCCATCACATTTTACCATCATTCACTCTTTCCTTCTTCCTTTCTTGCTCGCATTTCTTTTGCCGCTGTTGTAGGCATTTTCCCTTAGATTTTTAGGTTTGATTTTGTTTTTACAACCGTTGTGGCCTTCAGATTTCTCCCCTTCAAGTTGACCATGTGCTCTTCGGTTCGGTTCTTGGGTTTCTGTTACGGGCTTGCCCGTCTTGGGAGTTGGAGATTTGCGATCTCGGAGTCTTAATCCATCTTGTGGTGTGATTGATTCCCCCGATCTGGTGGCGCTTCTTCTGAAACGAGACTATTCTCTGCAGGGGCGGACCCATTCCTTGCTAAAGGTTGTCAATTGACAAACCTTAAGTAATAAAATGGACCAAATTTTGTATGTTAAAATATATATTTGTTGGTGATAGAATTTGAACCCTAGCCAACTTGATAACCCTTGGACTTTCAAATTCGAATTTCCATTGCACCTCCAGCCAATTGTTGTTATACAAATATAGAGAAAATATATGAGGAGTCAAATTAATTCCTAAACCTATTTGTCGAAGCAAATCTCTTTAATTTTTTATTAAAATTTATTTTCCTCTTTGGAGAATAAAAACTCTTCCAACTAAAAAAGAGAATAAAACTCTCCACCCAAGACCGTCGCCTTTGACTCAAATTAGAAATTATCATTCTCAATTACAATTCCCCAATTTATTGCGATAATCAATGCAGTCAAAATCGTATTTTAAAATTGAAAATTTTACGCTTTTACACTCATGGTTACCAAAATGCTTTAGTGTCGCTCTTTTTCTTTACTAATATAATCAAAATCGCGCTTTAAAATTTAAAATGCTTACATTTTTATGTCTTGCCATTGCTTTAATATATTATATAAAATTTGTAAAAAACAAAATACGTCGCGATTCAAGATAAAGAAAAAAAAAACAAATTTATGTATGAAATAAACTTGGTGAATTAATATTTAATTTTACTTATATTTTTTATTGAATACCCTTAATAAATTTTTTGGATTCGCCACTGATTCTCTGCTTTCCCTTTTGTCTCCCTCTGGCGGTAGATCTACTGCTGGGTAGGTCGCTAGATCAATGAAGGTGGAGCCTTCTCCGGTTGGGTGCGGTGGACTTTTCGGTGTTCTCCTTGGTGAGTGGTGGCTCGGTTGGGACCATTTGTTCTCTTGGACCCGTTCTCTCTTCATTGGCTCCCTGCCTCTTCAACTCGGTACAATCCGCTTCACATCATTGTCCACCGCCATGCAATCTTGTCTTCAAGGTTCACTGTGATGAAAGTCTTTGAGCTATCCCCCGGAGGCGACTATTGGTATCGTTGTTTTCACTCACCATAGACTTCATTTTGATCGGACGAGCTTAGTTTGATCTTGTTGCCACTATGTTTGAGTTGGATACTAGAGAGATTCTAGATGCTCTGTTCTTGGATCAAGTGTTTTGATCTTTTGGTGGTTGGTTTACATTCTCTGCTTTGCTCTTTCATAGTGTATCTTTGAAGCATGACTTGTGTTTGAATCACTAGTTGTTCATCTTTGTACACTTGTTTGTGGTTCAGTTTTCATCCTTTTGTTTTTCTCTGTAACTGATAATTTATAGTGCAATAAAGATTTTCCTTTGTCAAAATAAATATATTTTACCATCAATTGTCATTGACTTCTCCCAAGACAAACTCATCATTTGCGTGACCAATGTATACCAAAGCCAGAAATCATGGTAATACATTGTCATGATCGGCAGCACAAACACACACCACTCTCCAAACGGCAACAACATGCCCATATTATTAGTTCCATTGGCATACGAAAACTAGGGATCGGTTAGCTTGCTTACCTCTTTTATGGGGTTGGAAAAATAAAAAATGACACACCTATTAATTATAGTTAATTATGGTATTAAATTCGTATTGCATTTAATAATCTTTGGCTATTAAAAACTCATGTTAATTACTTTCCTTTTTTTTAACTACTATTGGACTGATACAACTATCATTGCACCTGTACACTGAACTCATATTAATTACACTCCTTTTTTTGAACTACCATTACACTGATACAACTGATATCATTGCATTGGTAGAAGTAACATTACACTGAAAAAAGAAAAGTAATTAATATGAGTTTTTAATTCAGGGAGATTATTAAATGCAAAACAAATCAATTAACTTAAAAGTATATAATTAATAGGAGTGTCATTTTTCCAACCTATTCAGCAGTAGTCATGCTATCTCACCACCGAAAACGATTGGTATATGAATATATTCGTTTCATTGACTTGATGGTGGTCAATGCGCTTCACCAGTTCCACATAATTGCGAATATAATGATGCACCAAACAAAATTCATGCAAATGCCATTGCCGCCATCACTCACTCGTCTCCATCGCATTACAACCCTCCCGACCCTAAGAGCTGCCTGTCCCAGGAGGAGAAATTCACCTGTCCCAGAAAGAAGTTATGAGCTTCAACCTTCAGCACTATGTAATCAATGAACCCTACTGTAAACTGGGGTAAGTTGAAAGTGAAATCGATGGCTTGCCCCAACGGCCCAACCGTCAAAAATTATGGTTCCAATTATAAGTATGGATGGATTGAAACATTGCTTGCCAAAATGTTTTATTTGGTTACAATTATCAGTTTTCACAGTACCATAGCACTTATTACGTGTGAACTATTTCACCAAATATGATATTCTGACAGGGTTAGAAAGTGTAGCATTGGGATGCACTCAAAATTGTGTATTATAACTTACAAAAACTTACGCTTTTGCGTATTTAGGTCACCTAAACGCTTTTACGTAGAGTTGCTTTTTTTTCTTACTAATGAAGTGAAAATAATGCTTAAAAGTTTACGCTTTTAGATCACCAAAATGCTTTTACGTAAAATTACTTTTTTTACTGCATTAGTTGTGGTATTTTTCACTTCAAATTGGTTAAATACTCATTTACCCTTCTCTTGTTAGAGAATTAAAAGCAATTTTCTTCTTTTCTAGACCTGTGTAAACATATATTGAGGATTGACGTGTCCAGAGATTCATTGGTGATGTAGATGGCAAACAGAGAGCAAAGAGATTAACGTTGACCACGATTATTATTGCGGACGGGTCATCGACTAACAGTTACGAAATGAATAAAAGAAAAAAATACATTAAACTCAATGGAATTAGATGTGGCAATTTTGTTTCCACACTAATCCACTCCAATTCATCCACTAAAATATCCAATTAATCTAATCAATTTAATCCTAATCAAATTTGGATTCGACAATGTATGACCGGAGAAAGCCTTTACCATAGTTGGGAGGAAAAATAGCAAGGATATTTTTGACTTTATAAGAAAAATAAGTATAACTGAATGGGAATAAAAAATAAAAAAATACAATCCTATGATATTTCACAAATACTAGCCCCCTCATAGTATTAGAACTTTGAAGATTAACACACACCTGGTTATCATATTTCTTTTTTCCCCTCAAACTTAACACGACATTTCTACTAAAATCCCACATTATACGGGAATTATGCCGAAATACCCAAAAATATCCTTGTTCTTTGCCCTCCTATAAATATCTTTATTGTTTAAATCTATGTTATTGTAATAATTTTTCACGATATTCGATCATCGATTACACTAGTAACCATTTTAGCATACTGATAACCACACTGCTAACTTATAATCGGTTGATGACATAACCTTCAATCATAGGTTATTGGTTATTTTAATGGTTTAATAGCTAACCGGCTATATCACTCCTAACGTCAATCGTTATCATATAATTGTTAGGTTGTTGTAAACATGGAGTGTACGATACTCCTGGTACTTATAATATGATATCTATATATAGGCCATGAATTTAATGGATTTGAGATACCATACTATACCCTAACTAACACCAGGCCCGACCCTTGGTCGGGAGAGTTTGATTATTATATATTTTGATGTGTTGTTGTCATTTATAATATGTAATCTTTTGATATAGATAAAAGAAATACATGAAAATGAATAACAAATATAAACAATAGTGATATTTAGAAAGTAAATAGTGTTTATTTATTTTTTATTTAATGTAGGACAACATGAGAGTTTTCTTCCATTACACACAAAATCAATCTTAATCATAAAAGAAAATGATTGTCCATTCATGTAGTTTAATCAAATATTTTTTCTCAATAGTTACCATCTTTATTCATCTTAGTATATTATACATATGAAATTATATCACGTGAAAGAATATATAGGGCACATTAGAGATTGATCAACAATATGAAGTAGCATGTTGAAGATTTACCACGATGATGTGAAAACCGCCCTCGATACAACATTAAACTTATTTATTTTGCACAAAGTAATATGATATAGAATTTGTGACCATTTTGCATCCATGCATGAGAGTGTCGTTGTAGAATTTGTTAGAGAAACCAAAAAATGACCTAGTGCCGAGATTCAGAGTTAGCATTCTTAACATGAGTCAAGGGCTCGAGGCATAAAAGAAAGTCAAATGAGTATTTTGTACACTGTGGAAGTTATACTTAAAAGTTGAGCCTTTAGATGCCTCATTGTTAACTTTAGTATTAATATTATAATGTGAAAGTAGAGGTAGACAAAACCGTGGACAATGAAGACCAAATTGATCTCAAATGCTCAATACATGGGAGCTCACTTTGAAGACCAAATGTTAAACTAACTTTGTGTCTTCAGGTTGCATCTTGTTCTCCCTAAAATTCATAGCATATTTAGATGTGAACACAAAAGCCTTTAATTATGCTCACAAAAGAAACATAAGAAAAGACAATGAGATATAAAAAGATGAGAATCAAAGACATTGTTAAAAAGAGGTTCATTATGAGAAATTCAATATTAAGTAATCCAATAAGAGTTGTATATGAAAAAATTCTTGTGTTTCCTAGTCAATTAGATAGCCAAAAGCAAGAGAAATAGACAGAAAAAATTATAACCTGTGAATTTGAAGGTCTGGTATACATGAAACAAAAAACCATTACTTTATAGTCTGTGTTCATCTCGATGAGTTAACTCTTTTTTCCATCCACATAACAATATCAACAGTTCAACACAATTCATTATATGACAATTTGACCAATAGGTTACCTATTACAAAGCAAATAACAAAACTATAGCATATAGATAAGGCAAAATACAGCTGTATATCCACAACTATCACGTTTGTGACAAATATATCCACAACTATCGAAATACACGAAATATCCAATTTCGTTTAATGCTCTAACGACGTTAATTAACAGTCTGACTGGATTCACGGAATGGGCTGAGTTGGCGATATTTGGTCCCACCATTACACGTGGATAATGAAAAAAAATTAAAAAAAAAAGATAAAATCCTTCTTTTCCTCTTCCCATCGTCTTCCCACCTCTTTCCTTTTCTTCCTCAAAACCCCATCTTCGATCTCTCTCTATTGCCCTCGCTGTGTCCGATGATGCGGAAGAAGTTGGATTTTCGGTGGCGCATCTCACTTATCCCACCCCTTTCGCCATGACGTTCACGTACGCATTCGCCTCCAAGTATCAACACAAACGCCTATATTGAATCTGGGTTTTTTTGGTTGAAGCTCATAGGTCAATCGAAGTTGGAAACAATTCCATTCGAATCAAACTTGGAGACTTGGAGCTCGAATCTGGGTTTCTGACTGAAGCTCGGAGGTTGAATCGTAGTTGGAGGCTGAAGCTCAATGCTGATTCGTTCAAATCAAACTCTTAGGCTCAGAGGTCGAATTTGGGTTTCGGTGGCGAAGTTGAATCCGCCGCAGCGACTGTCCTTGCCCTCATTCGATCTTCACTATCCCCATATTTAGTGGTGAACCGGTCGTTGAGGAGCTTGACGTCGCTAGGAGAGATATTGAGACAGGAATTTTCCTTTCAAGCAGCCGCCGAAGGACTCTGGGAGGGCGTCGAGGTTGGGCATCTCGGCGAGTTCACTGGGAATCAAGCCGGCTGAGTGAGGACGCCGCCAAGTCTTCTTCCATCCGTGGTCGATGTGGGGGGGTTTTCTCATCCTTTGCTTGATGCGATTTGGGGGTTTTCTAATCCTCTGCTTGCTTTGATTTGGGGGTTTTCACATCGGCGGTGGGATTGGTTTCCGTCTGAGAAAGAAACAGAAAGTCGATTGAGCAAGTGGGCAAGCCCAGATCGTCGATTGAGAAAGCAAAAGACCAAGATCGATGTGGGCGATGGGAGCGTGAGAGGAAGTTAGAGGAGGAAACAAAGCTCGTCTTGGGGATTTGGCCGCTTGGTAACGAAGCTCGGCGTCGGGATAGTGTGGCCGGAAATATGGGGTTGATCGCAGAAAAAAATTTAATTTTAAATTTTTTATTAATTAATTTCTAACGTGTCATTTAACTCTAATATTATGCTGATTTGTTGATGACGTGGACGGTGATTTGGATCCTAGTCAGCATTCCGTCGCAATAATTAACGGCGTCACTAACACCGTTATAGTTTCAGACGGAAGTGGATAGATTTGTCACACAACCTTCTGATTTTTGGATATTTCGTGTATTTCGATAGTTGTGGATATATTTGTCACAAACGTGATAGTTATGGATATACAGCTGTATTTTGCCTATAGATAAAGATAAAGATGTTCGCAACCACCAAACAATAGATTCACCATTCATTAATCCTCAACCTGTGAAGCATACAATTAGATGAAGTTTATCTCCACCAAAACATAAACATATAACATGCAGTTTAGATTCAATCATTAAGCTAATTATTTATCAATTTTTTTAACTTAATAGAAATCATTAGATTAATCAAGAAGAAAAAAAACCTAAAAGAGAAATGTCGATATTCTAATTAGTAATTAGTTTAAGTTTAATGTCTGTTTTTTTATCCAAACCTTTTTCAGATTCTTTTATATTATCCAAACCTATTAAAATGATATTAATTAACCAAATCTTTCGGAACGCATCAAAATATTAGCCATTTTTACGTTATCATTAATAATTTTGTAACTCATTTCTTAGTTAAAATACTAACTTTGTGGAATGTGGACCTTGATGTTACTCTTCCAAGTCAATATCATGTTGTCAAGTCAATATTACTAACTGAAAGTTAACATTTGGCTAATTCTTAATATTTCAACAGGTTTGACCAATAAAAAAATTCGAAAAAAATTTGGGTAATAAATAGTAATTTCCCTTAGTTTAATAAATATTTAAAAAATAAAAATGTGAAACTTCAATTTCTCACTCTTTCTTTACCGCATTCAAACCGTGTCGGAACCTCCCATTTTGTACCTTTCTATTTTCTCACACCGTCCGACACATCCGAATCTTTCCAAAATGAATTTTGGTTACCTTATTTTCACTTCCTTCATATACCATTTTCAAACAGAACGAATTTGCATTAGACGAAGCTGATATCGTTACTCACGAGGATTAGATTCTATAACCGTCGTCGTTGCTTTGTATATATCCGCCATCTTATTTTTCCACTGCAGTTGATGTCAAAGTTTGGAAGCTTCATTTATTAACTGTTGATATTCATACTTTATTGTTAATTGCTTCAGTGACGGTTCGTTCATTGGCTGCTCTAGTTCATATGAGATATAAGTTATATATGGTTAACGATTTTGCTTAGGTTGACAACGTTTCAATTTGTAGATCATTAACAATACATCATTTCATTGTTAACAGTATGATCCAATATCACAGATGTTTATTAATGTTGTTTGTTCATATTATTGATGTTCATGATATCATTAAGAAATTATTTTATAAATGAACATTTATGTTGATTATGATAATTGTTAACATCACAAAATTGAATAGGTACTAACTCCTATAATTAAAACTAATATCATAATTGTTAAAAATAACTCTATTATTGTTAAAAATACATGTTCGTTCGATAAATGGTCCTTTGGTTGGGATTTTGTAGAGTTTTTTTTATGTCTGGGTTTGTATTGTAATCCAGATTATATTAAATTGTTATTTTAATATGACTTAATCAAACCGTTAGATTAATCTAAAGGCCAAAATTAGATTGAAGTAAATTGTAACCAACGATTAGTACCATATATAATATGGAAGCGAAAATGATATTGGAATCTTCAAGATTGGGGATTTTATTAGATTAATGATAACTTAAATTTTCATTCATGGGTAGCTTGGCTTGATAATTGAATTTATGGAAAACACACCATCTTTTTGTTGTTTGACTGGTGAAAATAGAGAAGATTAGGCATGGAGACGAATTCTGAAGCTTCAGCCAACTGTGCAGTCGTTTATGAGGAAGTAGGGTGATGAAGGTGGAATGGAAAATTGATGCCCAGCTACTCAGTGAGCGCAGTCTGGGATACAAACGTCATGTGAAGAGCAAACAACACTGGTATGCTCTTCTCTAGAGTAAATTCTACGTGTCACGTTGGAGTATCATATCATGGATTGTGGCCATGGATGCTATAGTAACCAAGGTAAAATTGATGCGGTGGGGTAAATTATATGAAGATAGATGCATTTTATGCCATGCCAATAGTGAGACCTGGGATCATTTGTTTCTCGAGGAGTATTGTTAGAAGAGTTGGAAATTTTTTCAGTAGTAGCTTGGGATCTCCGACTCTCATATGCAGGTGTGGTTTCAAAGCGAAACACGGCTATAGGGAGACTTATTGAACCTCTATGGTGCTCATTGATTAGCTTTGTCTGGCAAGAAAGGTGTTGAAGGATCCATGGAAAGGTCCCAATAAAGGTCGAGTTGGTGATAGAGTTATGGCTGCGAGATTTCTGCTTCTTTGTTTCCTCTTATCTAGGTTTAGAGGCTGGGAGAGTTTGCGTCCCTCCAGCAACATAACAATAAAATAAAAAATAAATTAGAAAGTGAAATAGAACTCAACAAATTTAAAGCTTAGCGGAACGCTAAAATCAGTGCGACAGATTTAAAACCCAACATAAATGTTTAAACGAAGCATTCCAATTGAAGTGTGGTAAATGACATTTTTTCCTTCCAAAAACCACTCATGTTGCTGGATATTTTAAATTGAGAAAACCTAACCCATGAATCTTCTTCATTTATTTTATAGTTTGGAGGATAGTCTAGAACTAAAATAATCAAATATGAAAATTGAAGTATCAAACACCATAAAGATACTTACAAGAGACTTAGTGAGCTAGCTTATCATTATGCAATAGTCATCCGTTTTTCAGATTTTAACTTCGTGTCTTTTTTGTAATAAAAAGTATACAACATATTTGTTTAGTGTAATTGATTATGTTTCTTGTTGTTTTTTAAAGAGACCATGGTTCAAATCTTGATACTAATATATTTTTATACAAAATAAATAACTAATTGTGAAGACAAAAATACCCTTCCTACTTTCACTCTGGATGCTCGAAATTTGAAATGAAGAAAATTCAACCCATGAATCCGCTTTATATATAGTATAGACAGATATAGATTTGTAATGAATAAATCTAAGGTCACAATCTCTAATATAAATCTGAAGATGATTTTTAACGATTCACCATTCTTATTTGTGGTTGGTCAACAAAATACATTCAACGATCAGGTAAACCAAGATACAATATACTCTATTGGTATCTTATTTGTGGATTGTCACCATATGTACTGGGGATTAGATAACGTCACAACCCCTAAGGGGGTTGTGAGTTTCGCTTCCTCCTTCCCAGCCGTCCATCCCCCTTCCTCGTGATCTGGCGGTTAATAATCATCAGAGGCAAAAAGGAGAGGTGTCGCACTGGATCTGCTCCCCCACTCCACCTATGGTGTCACGCGATCTTCGATTTTGAAAGGGGAAAGATTTAAAGGCTAATCAGCCACCTTCCCTGGCTAAAAATCGTTCGCTTAGCCAGCCTCCCTCTCCCCTCCATCTGCTCCCAAAACCCAAAAAATCCTCCACCGTCGCCGATAAACATTGTCGTCGATTTCCTTTCCCCTGCATCATCTTGCATGTTTCTCCACTGGGTTCAAACACTTGGTCGTTGAGAGTAGAGGTAATTCCGCTTGATTGAAATTTCGTTGAGTGGCTTGAACTTGTCGTTTCCCAGCGGCCTTCCCTCCTATTCAATCGTCGTTTCCCAGCGGCCAACCGTGGTTTAATCCAACTCCTAACAATTCAATTTTTTGTTCTTTCAGTGTATCGCCGGACATCCTTCCTCCGTCGACACTTTATATAATGGTTGAAAACATACAAGGTGAGTTTTCTTTATCCCAGAATGTTTTGATTTCCGAATAAAACGTTGGTATTGATACATGCAGTCATTTCTTTCTTGTGTAGCTTGTGTGTTGTTTGTATAATGCAGTGGTACTTTGAATTGGTATCGTTGTGGTAGTGGTATTGGTACCAGTTCTAGTGGTAGTGGTAGAATGTTTTGTAGTGGTACATGTACACGTACCACTAGTGATACGTGTACCACTAAAAGTACCACTAGTGGTACGTGTACCACTAACATTTGTTGTGCATGTATCAGAGGCATTCCTGATACTATCTCTTTTGAATGTTTCATAGTGTTGGTATTGTAAGTTTTAATAAAAATATGTCTAACAATGTAGTTATGTAATTTTGGTACCGGGAATGGCGAGAACAAAGACTCCATACTACGTGTCGACGAGAAAAAAAACCGGCAGAAAAAGAACCTTCTGGAAAACAGCCTGCTATCTATGAATCTCGGCAGGTTGTCATCCGTGAAGGGGAGTCATCTGACTCTAATTCAGGCCCTAGTAATATATAGCCACGAGATGGGTTAACGAAGTGTCCGTGCGAGAAGAAGAAGAAGAAGAAGAAGAAGAAGAAGAAGAAGAAGAAGAAGAAGAAGAAGAAGAAGAAGAAGAAGAAGAAGAAGAAGAAGAAGAAGAAGAAGAAGAAGTGAAAGCCAGTTCGGGAAGCAGTGTTTCTTTTCTATAGTTTTAGGAGTATGCTATTGGTTTATGTATGTTTTGGAGTATGAACAAAGTTTGAGCATTTGTTGAGCATTTTTTTAATGTAAACCATTTGCGTTGAAGAAAACCCCAAATGTTGGTGAAGCACTTAATATGATTTTGTGTTACAGTAGTAATTCTCCTGCTTTTCTAATTACAAATGGACTAGTAGTGGTACATGTACGAGTAACTAGTACTGGTAAGTACTAGTGGTATGTGTAACAGTAACTAGTACTGGTAAGTAACAAAAACCAGTAGTGGTACCAGCACCAGAAACTAGTGGTACCAGTACCAGATTTAATATTTCCGTTACAAGTAACTAGTAGTGGTACCAGTATCAATAACTAGTAGTGGTACTTATATCATTAATAGTTACTAGTACATGTACCTTTACAAGAGAACACTTTGAAATGGTTATCTAGTGTTAGACAACTAAAGTATAAAGACAACAAAACCTCATCTGAATAACGTTATATCTTCCACAAGGGACAAGTTTGATTGTATCTTGAACCGAATTTGAATTGAAACATCTAACGAAACAAATGACAAACAATATTTAGGTTTTGCTTTTTCCCTCTTTTTGTTCAGCTCCTTATTCAATTGTTTTCTTGCCAATTCACTTGCAATCTCCAGAGTCGGCACCAACCTCTTCTTATATCTTTTCTTGTCCTGCCGCTGCTTCATTTTGGACGCTAAAGAAGCTTTGTCATCAATGGGTTCTGAAGTTGTTAATGGGCCTTCGTCCATGTTTTCAGCCCATTTTTGGTGTTTCTACGAAAAATAGAGAGTCTTTGGTTGACAAGCTAAACGAACACATATCAAATCTTATATCAATGTTAAGACTAAATAAACTATACTGGTACTCAAATCTACTAGTAGCTGGAACTGGTAGTACAAATACCAGTGACTGGCAACAAGTAGCAAAGATTAGACAAACTTACTTTTCACGATGTCATCAGCTTCTAGTTTGAGCTTTTCCAAAGTAAAAGTCAATAGCTCATAGGCTTCATCATTTGAAGCAAGCCTAGTAGTTAATACATTCATAGTCCCATTGATGACCACTGGAAATACACAACCATTAGATTACTACCACTAGACCACTACATGATTATCACTAATATACCACCACTACTAACGAACTAGCACTAGCTAACTTATAACACTATTCTGTCTTGGCATTATTTGTACCATTAACATAAAAATACCTGTTCAACGGAAGACATGACTACACTAGTTAACCCTACCGAGAATGTTGTCGCCGACGATATTATTCCAGCCGTCGTCATTGTCTTCAACGGGCTCGAGTGCCTGCGGTTCAAAATTGTGATAGTTCTCCACGTTGGCGTTGTCCGTCTTTTCGTGGTTCTCTGGAAACTTTACGTTGAGCAAGTCCTCCACGTCGGAAACTCCGGCACCATCCTCCTTGAAAACATCACCACCATTGTCCGCCTCTTTAGCTACCATCGTCGTGGCTCATGTAGTCGTCCATTGTTTACCGACGACATCGTCAAGGTATTGCCAGGGAAGTGTCCATTGTTAACCCTACCGAGAATGTTGCGGCCGACGATATTATTCCTGCCATCGTCATTGTCTTCAACGCGATCGAGTGCCTGCGGTTCAAAATCGTGATTGTTCTCCATGTTGGCGTTGTCCGTCTTTTCGTGGTTCTTTGGAAACTCTACGTTGAGCAAGTCCTCCACGTCGGAAACGCCGACACCATCCGCCATGAAAACATCACCACCATTGTCCGACTCTTTAGCTACCGTCGTCGTCGTGGCTCATGTAGTCGTCCATTGTATACCAATGGCAACGTCAATGTATTGTCAGGGAAGTGACGCGAGCGGTTATGGAAGGGGAAGAATCCAGGAATTGAAGGGGAATAAACATGAGAGGCGGTTATGGTTAGTAGCAATCCATCCCACAAATCACGCTCCATAATATTTTCCCCATGCATTTATATTTTATTTTCAAAATCAATCCATTAAGCTAGTTACACAAATGCCCTTGTTGTTTTCTGAACCATCGGATGTAGAAGGGAGATCTACGGTTGGGAATTGAGAAGCAAATTCACAACCCCCATAGGGGAAGTGATGCTATCCCTAGGGTTTTTTATTAGAGAATCCATCAAAGCTACTCGAAATCGTTTTGTTCCTGACACAGTCTTGGAGGATCGATTCCAAAGAGGATAGAGTGCGAGATGGGGAGAACATCATGTTCCCTCAGATGAAATTGAAGGGAGAGATTAGGAATCAAAGCGAACCACCATGAGAGGCGGTTATGGTTAGTAGCAATCCATTCCACAAATCACACTCCATAATATTTTCCCCATGCATTTATATTTTATTTTCAAAATCAATCCATTAAGCTAGTTACACAAATGGCCATGCTGTTTTCTGAACCATCGGATGTAGAAGGGGGGTCTATGGTTGGGAATTGAGAAGCAAAATTCACAACCCCCATAGGGGAAGTGATGCTATCCCTAGGGTTTTTTACTAGAGAATCCATCAAAGCTACTCGAAATCGTTTTGTTCATGACACAGTCGTGGAGGATCGAGTCCAAAGAGGATAGAGTGCGAGATGGGGAGAACATCATGTTCCCTCAGATGAAACTGAAGGGAGAGATTAGGAATCAAAACGAACCACCATACCCGACGATTATGACAACCTCTTGTATTAGGCCAACTCATTGCACCACATCATCCTCCCCGACCACCACCTCGCCATTGATTCCTCTCCATTAGAGATGCACATCCCCTATCCTAATTCTTTGACTCTAACTCGAAGGAGTTTCTCGTTGTCGTCATGAAGGCAGGTTGCCGAAGAAGCTGACTGGAAAGTGAAGGTTTTTTGGGGCGGGAAACCCATATCTACCTCACCTTAGTGAATGGATCCGGAGGCAGCGCCGTGGAAGAGATGATGCCTTGATATAGAAGAGGGAGCTCGAGTTGTCAAAAGGACCAAGTGGGGATGGGAAAGCAATGGAAATCGAGTAGGGATGACAAAATTAACCATACCCATGGATATCCACCCGAATTCGAAATATTATCTGTGGGTATGGGTAAAACCCGAACTCAAATATTACGGTTGATTGGTGGGCATGGTTTTCTCACTAACAGATCCGAACCCACCCGAATATACACATACATTTGTACTTTGTTTCAAAATGATTAATTTTCTCACCATATTTGATATTTTGATACTTTATTGTTGTAATTTGTCACTTACGTAATGTTAGTATATGTGTAATTGTTAACATATTGGTTGAACTTATGAAAAATTATTATCCATGAATAACTGTAAATATTCGAAACACAATCAGGTATGAGTGTAGTTTTAATATACTAACCGATTTTTATATGGGTATAGATATGGATAAAATTAAAACTATTTCGAGTAGGATAATAGACATATCCATCCTTCCCAACCCGTTGCCATCGCGAAAATCTAAAGATGGGTTGGGTAACCAATTCAATGCCAACCTTTCTTGTCCTCCATCACTTTAGCCATGTTTTGTTGGACTTGAGTTGATACTTGAGAGCCCTTCCCGTTACCAAATAAAAAATGACAGTGGTGCAAGATACCATAATTCTTTTAACTTCCATAATATTCATGGATGAATATTGCTTTTTTTTTTAAATTTGCCATCAATATGGCATATTAAAAGGTATTTACACAAATATTGTGTATTTGTGTAGGGTTATAGGCGCGACCGCTAGAGACCCAGGTGAGGCCGCGATTTGAATCCCTAAAACCAGTCTTAGGCACTAGCGTTGGAGACTCAAGCGCCCCCGCCATCCCCTCATTTTTTTATTAACTACGCGATGCCCTCCCACCTTTCCTTTCTTATAATGTTCTTTTTCTTCCTTCCCACACCACACACCCCGCTCTCTCTCGCTAGACCCGCCACCATGCCGCCGAGGAGGGCGACCCCGCCGCAGACAGAGGCTCCCCCGCTGCAGACAGAGGCGGCAGTGCCTAAGTTCAACCTCGACGGAGATGTCCGACGACGAGGAAGCAGTCGCCGGCAAAGGCAGGGGGAGAGGCCGGCGAAGTCGTGGAGGCGGCGACTGTTTTCGTGGTGAGAATCTCGCCGCCGCCGGCGGTTTTTTTAAATTTTTTTAATTAATGTCTTTGTTGCTTTTGCTGTTCCTAGACTTATGGACAGTTATTCCATGAGACTACCGTCTGCGACAATTGATCCAGTTTGGGCAAACGAGGTAAGTATTTGATAACTATTTCTGTAAAGTTAATTAGCTAGTTAGATTAGACTATTTTACTAGGTGAACTGAACTGTACTGAAATTAGAATAGAATTACGTATCAATTTTTTTGAAATTAGTATAATTTTATATTAGATTAGATTGATTAGATTTTACTATGTGAAATTAGAATTATTACGAATGAAATTGAATTAATATAAGTTTTGTGCACTATAGGCCGGTGATCGACCTTACCATGTTCGAGGTACGACCAATTTAGTCACGTACCATGAGCGTTATCTGCCATATCTTGGAGCGGTGGGCTTGTCTAGTGTTTTGCCCCTGGTCCCTATGAATGTTGATGCGAGTTTGATTACTACGTTTGAGAGCGTTGGCAACCCGAGACGTCGACCTTCCACTTGACGTTTGGCGAGGCAAGATCGCGTTAGAAGACGTTTTGACACTGTCCGGTCTGGCGATCGACGGTGATGCAGTTGTAGTTAACATACCGGATGAGGAGTTGTCGGAGATCTGTTTGAGACTGTTAGGACGGGTTCCTGATGATCTTTCCGGCGGTGTCGTTAGGATTGTTTGACTGAAGGATGAATTCAATCATCTGCCGGAAAATGCATCCCAGGAGGTTACAGAGAAGTTTGCACGAGCTTATGCTCCATCTATGATGGGAGGTGTACTGTTTCCGGATTGGTCTGGAGCTACAGTGCACCTACAATACCTACTTTTGGTGGAGGATTGGCAGAGAGCTGGACGGCTCGCCTAGGGAGCAGCTGTTTTATCCTACCTGTACCGTTAGATGGGCAGGTCGGCTTTGCACATTTCGCATTCCTCCACTTCTCTAGGAGTCTGACCTTGGTGGATGGGTCCCCTTACTGCAGCTCTGGGCGTGGGAGCGATTCCCACATCTTACACCGCGACATTCATAGACGAGGGCGCAGATTGCCGAGGATGCATCCCCACATGGTGTTCGATGGCTTCCGACCAACACTCGTCAGTATGGTGACCAGCTATTCCAGTACAAGTTGTGGTTTGATGAGATGGAAACCATGGTGGTTAGTATATAACATTTCATTTTATAGAATAGTTTTCATTTGTTTGTTTTAGATATAGGGATAATAACATGACCATTTTTTGTGTGTAGTGGCAACCTTACATTGAGAGAGCACTTCATCTCAGAGGTAGTATGATACAGTCAGAGAAGTTTCGAGCAGTAGTGCCACTGATCTGCTTTTCAGCGGTGATGTGGCACCATCCAGACCGCGTGCTCTGGCAGTTTGGCATGAGGCAGCCTGAGCCTCATCAGCCACATCCTGAGGTTGAGGTTAGGTTTTTCCTTCGTCAGACTACTCGTGGGAAATCACGTGGGTATAGCAGGTACACGCCTCGAGAGAGTCGCTTGCTTTTTGGAACCGTCGACATGAGTTCATAGCGACGCTCCATACAGTGATGAGGTTTTAGCCTACCACTCGGAGCATATGGAGTGGTATCGAGATGTCACCAGACGTTCAGGCACACATAGAGGAGCTGTAGTGGAGGCATTGGTTAGTTATTTATTGTTTAATATTTTTTTGTATTTGTCTTGAATTTCTTAACTGTTAGAACACTCAGATTTGGTTGGGCACGTACCAAATGTTTGACGGACTCAGATATAATATCGATCAAGATGGCGATGATCCGTCAGTTGAGTCGTACTGCTACAAGAATGCAGCAACTTGGCCTTTCTCACAGTCCAATCGCTTCCAACATCTCGACATCCAAATCGCACCATCCAAGGACAATTGTCATCCTTGTGCTTCAAGCATCTGACCTTCCAGATTGAAGGTGACGACTCCACCACGCTATATTGAAAGTTGCGTTGTAGTGCGTGGTATTTAATCGCCACCTGTGCAGCTTGTTTCGAGTGAAATATCTGCCCCTTGTAGAATTCTCCTTCAAAACTAGCAATAATAGGCATTGAAATTATGCCATATGAATCAGCATATGATAATTCGTCGTCCTCTTCATTACCCTGCAAGTAAAAATATTGAGGATAATTAGGCTACTCTCCTTCGCCATCCTCCTCCTCCTCTTCCGCATCTTCCTCCTCTCCGTCAACATCGTCATGATCGGATGGCATGCTCCATGTATCTTCTTCTTCTCCATCCAGATTCTCATTGAGCTCAGCATGTATCTCAGCACCCAAACAATAAGGGTTTTGTGCCATAAAATCGAAAAGCACATTCAAACTATCATAATCCACAATAGGCATCGCATAATAAAATAAAACACCATTCTGCCATTCTGGAAGACGGTAAGTGAAACCTGTGATCACTTCACTATCTTGTACTGCTTCGTCTCTACGCCGTATTCTCGGAATTAGATTCTCACAAAGTTTGTGATATGTCACCGTGGATGGAACCGTCAACTGCAAACTACTACCACCAACGAATTGGATGCCCAAATCATCCTCTACTTTCTCAGATTTCCACAAAACGACTAGTTCAAATATTCTAAAATCACTACAGAAAAACAAAATCACTAATTAACTAAACAAAATCATAATAGCATTTGAAGGATATAATTAAAAAAAAATGTGTCTCTTACCTATTAGCCATTTATGCAGCAGCAACCAGAGCTTCTCCTCCTCTAACTTCGTCGATTTTTTTGTGGTGAGCAACTGAAAGAAAATTCGCTGGTTTTTTATAGGGGTAGCCAGCAATAGGCCAGCGGATCCGCCATAGTCCTGGGCGCCATCGCTAGGTACAAAAGCCCACCAACTCGCCTCAGTCTCTGGCGGTACCACCTCAATCTTGGGCGGCGGCACTGTCACCTTAATCAAATGATCCTAAAAAACAGAAATAGCGGCAGCGCCTGAGTCTCAGGCGTTCTCGCCAAATTTGCTCTCCAAAACACAATAACTATGTCAATACTTTTTAATCCGCCATATTGACGGTAAATTAAAAAAATAATACAATATTTATGTCATTAACCCATTTCAATGGTTGTTAGTTGAACCAACAAAAAAACAAAAGGGAAAAGAAAGCGAAGACCATAATATAAAATAGACTTGCATCGATCAGGGCATTGTTCGCGGGCTCTGCTTCAAGTTCCCGCAAATTTCTTTTGATTTTCCCGCCGAAAGAGGGGAGGTGGGACTTTAGGCGGAAATATTGCTGGCAGTAGGAATGGCAATTTCGACCTGACCCGTTTTACCCGACCTGTTTGACCTGTTTTGGGGCGGGTCCGACCCGCCCCGTAGGTGGGGCGGGGCGGGCATGGGTACTCTCATAGACCCGACCTGCCCTGACCCGCCCCATTCTCGACCCGTTCTCCCCTAAATTACACTTAATTTTAGTCAAATTACTTAGGATTTTCCTTTTACTAAATCAAATTTTAGCTGTAATAAAGTTGTAAATTAGTGAAAACCTCAATTTCTCTAATAATTTAACTATATTTATCATAATATTGTTTGTTTCCATGGTCTTATAATAAAAATAACGAACATTTCTAATATTTTTCATATAAATTGCTTACCCATTGGGTCGACCTGCCCCGACCCGTGACCCGTGATAAATTACCCGACCTGGACCCGACCTGCCACGGGGCGGGTCTGGGTACCAAGAAACCCGCCCCGGACCTGCCCCATTGCCATTCCTAGCTGGCAGTGGCACTTCAACATTGTCCCTATCAACAGTTCAACACAAAAGCATGACTTGAATTAATGTCGGATTACATTGAGGGACCAAGTTTGGACCTTGTTAATTGGTTCGGAAAAGAAAGGGTTCGGTTAGCCTGACTACCCCTAAAGGGGTAGTGATTTTTGACACCCCCTTTATGATTGGCCAATTTTATTTCTAATTATTGGCATGTATTAATTAAACTGGTTTTTTTATTTTTTTTAATCTTGTAATTTCGGGTCTCTCACCACATTGGAAAAGAGAAAGAATCTGGGGAAAAACGAAATCACCCCATTAATTACATAATTAATTTCTCTCACTGGTACATTAATTACACGTACCACTCCATTGGTACACGTACCACTCCACTGGTACACGTACCACTCCACTGGTACACGTACCACTCCACTGGTGCGAGCAATCCACAAGGTAGGTTAGAGTGAGAACAATACCAGTGCAATGATATTTTTCATAACAATGATAAACAATAACGGAGCAACAATGCAGTACCACTTCAATGATACAAATACCACTCCACTGGTACACGTACCAATCCAGTGGTACACGTACCACTCCACTGGTACACGTACCACTCCACTGGTACGTTTCCTCTGCCGCCGTCTTCCATATGCTCGACGTTAGAGACGAAATCGTCCAGATCATCTTGATGATTTCCGACCGTGTGAAGTGATGAAGTCGATGTCGCATGAGAGGAGACTCAAGGGGAACGGAGGGACGGGAGAGGGTCAGCGGAAAGGGAGGCAACGATAAGTTGGGCCACTGATGGAAGTTGGCCGAGGAGGGTGGACCGCCGGAGGGAGGGTTTGCTGGACTGAGAAGACGCCGGGAGAGGGTTCTGGTGGAAAGAAATTTGAAAGGAAGAGAAGGGGAGATGAAAGATTGTTGTTTCCCGTGTATCATTATTATGGGAACTTTCCCATGCATCATTATTATGAGAATTTTCCCAATAAAGCAATAATAATGACAACTTCCCAATAAAACAATAATCATTAATACTTACCCAAAGATGAAGGACACGTGGATAGCTGCAGGAGGGGGTGTCAAAAACCCAAACCCTTTTGGGGTAGTCATAGTATCCTGCCCTATCCACTATTCTATTTTCATATTTGTAAAAACTAAAAAGTCTATGTCTAACTACCTTGCAAGTGTGCAACAAATTCAGGTTCTACTAAATCTCATTCGAAAATTATTTGGAAACTTCGCCTTGGTTGACGTTAAACTTCATTTCTACTTCTCATTCCAGTTGTTGTTACTTGTAACACCATTTTATGACTATCTTATCATATTTGTTCACGTTGGGTGGAAAATGCACGAGAAAATCAAATTTCCAACCACTTTGTCTCTACCGTTTGAGTTGTGTGGACAAAAACGTCGTCTAAGAAAATTGAGTCAGTTTCGATCAAATGAAAGCACAAATCCTCAACTTTACCTCGTGTGCTGTTAAAAAAAATTTCAGGATTGAGGGAATAAGGCTCCTCTATATATATATATAGAAGGGTCATGAACATGTGCTTATACTTTCTATTTTTACATTCTGGGTTAAAAACTGTGTTTAAAAAAATGAAAAAATATATCCGATTTATCATTTTGAGTGTAACAAGTCCAATCTTGTGGACAAGAGTTTTCACACATTATAGTTAATACTAGGGTTAATATATTTGTATGATCTGAATTTTGATCATAATAAACATTCTAACCAATCTTTTTGATCTATAACATCCTGGCCCAAACTATACATCAAAATAACAACATTAGCCAAACCCGATGTTTGACCGTTATCTTGGACGGTCAAACACGTTGACCAACGGTCAACATGTCACATCACCGCCCGGTCATCATTAAAATATTCATAATTTACACATATTTTCTGATTTTGAATTATTATAATTAAATTAAAGCAAAATTAAAAAAAAAATTGAAACCCCCACTGGTGGCTCCCCTCCCTCTAGCAACCCTCTCCGCCGCCAGATTCCCTTCCTCCGCAATCGAGCTGACCCCGGCTGAAGCACTCCGCCTCTTGCGCCCGGTAGTCAGAGGGGTTTCCTCTCCCGCTTCTTGTTTCATCCCTTCAGCAACCACGTTTTCTTCGCTATCAACTCCCACCGCCGCCAGATTCCCTTCATCGAACGCTTCATTCTCCGAGTTGACACCGGCTGAAGCGCTCCTCCTCTTGCGCCCGGCAGTCCTGGAGGTTCCATCGATGGACGATGATCTGGAAGCAAGTTGGCCGCTCCGCCGGGGAGCGTAGAGGAAAGGAGTGACGGGAGTGATAGGGAGAGGAGCTTCAGGCTCTTTCGCTTCCTGTTTCACAAAATCCGCCGCCGCCCGCATTCCCTTCATCGACCGCTTTATTCTTTGCAATCGAGCAGACACCGGCTGAACTGCTCCTCCTCTTGGACCCGGTAGTCAGAGGGGTTTCATTGATGGACGGTAATTGAAGTTGGAAACGGACCTTGAGAATAGGGAAATCAGAAAGAGGAGGAAGAGGCAATTGGGAAATCGGAAATCGAAGAAGAGGTTGGGGGAGTAGACAGAGGGCAGCCACGGGTGGATGTTTCAATTTTTGTTTTAATTTTTGTTTTAATTTAATTTGTAATAATTCAAAATTAGAAAAAAATGTGTAAATTGCGAATATTTTAGTGATTTTTATGATGACCGGGCGATGACATTACATGTTGGTCGTTAGTCAACGCGTTTGACCATCTAAGATAACAGTCAAACATCTGGTTTGGCCAATATAGTTATTTTGACATCTAGTTTGGGCCAGGATGATATAGATCGAAAAGATTAAGCAAAATGTTTATTATGGTCAAAGTTGAGGGCATACAAATATGTTAACCCTTAGTACTAAACAATTGATGTATTTAGATATGTGAATATTCTAGATGTGTTGCATGGTTATATGTATACATATACCACTAGACTATAAGAGATATATATGAAATTATTATATTAATATTTTATAATCTTTTTAGTATTAAAATTATTTTAAATTTTGTTCTCTTACTTATGCAAGTCTTGCAATTATATATATAATATCAATACGAGTTATTATTACTTCCACTTGTAGTTAGGGGTGAACAAACACACCCGGAAACCGACCCACCCGTCCAACCCGACCCAACCCACCCGTATTTATCGCTAAAACGAAGGTTTTGGGTTGGGTGAGGGTTTTCTTTTGTACAACCCGCCTCTTTTGGGTTGGGTTTGGATTTTGGATTACACAACCCGTAGAACCCGACCCAACCCGTGTTCCACTATTAGTATGAGTTTGAATCTAAAAAATATTTATGTACTATATAGTCATATACTTATGAGAAAATTAAGATATTTCACCATGTTTTTCTCTCATGGTCTCCCTAATCTAATGCATTCTTCGACTTAAAGTTTAGACATAAATTGAATATAGTTATGATTCACGTAATCCTTTTTCTTGTTACAATTTTAATAGAATAACATATGATGGATGTGTTTGTTTATAACATTTTTAGCCTATTTCAACAAATATCGTGAAAAAACAAGACATATGTTGAAGAAAATTACATTTTATTAAAATTTAAACAACATTTGTGAATTTTCATACCTTTCACCTTGGTTCATTCGTTTGAAATTTTAATTAGTTATAAAATATTTTTATGATGTAGAATAATTATATATATGTTGGGTTGGGTTTTTACTTAAAAATATCGCCAACCCAACCCAACCCAATTAGAAACAAACCGTAGGGTTTAAATATTTTTGAGTGGGTTTGGGTTTGATATTTCCCAAACCGTAGTGCATGTATCGGGTGATTAAAATGACTAAACCCGAACCACCCGACCCATGTACACCCCTACTTGTAGTAGATTGATTGAGGTTTGAGGAAACCCTATAGCCTACAGTGACGAGCGGCATTGATTCGATGTGGGTACCCACCCGACCCGAATATATATATTAATTTTGGGGGATTTGATTAATTTTTTTTTTTTGTCATACGGAAACGGAAGGAAAGGGATTTGATTTCGCATGCAGTCGGCGGCACATCGACATTTGGCATTAAAGCCCATCACGCGCTTCCCCACCACCACCAGCACGCAAATCAAATCCCCCGGCCCGTCCACATTCCCGAATCCCGACCCAACCTGCCTTACCCTATTCTTCACTCACCTTCACCAGTCACGACACCGAATTCATTTCACATGTACAATTTTAAGTTGTACTATAAAGACAAAAACTTCTATATAGTATTGTAAAATTTCTCTTCACATATATATACTAAAAATTGAATTTGTTAGAGTTGTTAAATGTATTTGTGAAATCTTACGGTATCCACAGTTCAACAGGAAAAAAAATTTATGCTAGAAAGTATATTGGGAGTACGTTTTTAGAAATATGAAACGGTCGAATAAAAATTAAATTTTAGTTTTAGTACAAAATATTTTTATTACTTACTTTTTCTAATATAATTTTCTTGTAAATTTTACTATCCTTGAAATTATATGTATTTAGCGTTTAATTATTCACTTAAATTAACGACTAGCATCAATGAAAGACTATATATTGTTAATTTACTTGAAAATTTAATAATATTATATAATATTATGCATGCACCTAAATTTGAGGATAACAATTTCCAACCTTTTATCTTTTATTTCATGGGTCAACATGTTATACTCCTGAAATAGTTTTAATTTTCATGTACTCATAGTGATATATACTTCATGTATTCCTTAAGTATATAGGTTACTTCATGCACCAATGACTTCAGTGTACTCACTTTTTTTATGTGCATTCAATGCATCTAACTCTAAAACTGACCATAATACATCAAATTTTGAATTATAATTGATAACATTGATCTAATATGATAATATAACATATAATCACAACTAACCAATTCATTATCCTAACCATTTAACCTTCGATTTTGAATCCCAACCCAAAATCTCAAATTGTAAACCCAAACCCGAAATCCCTAAATCCTTTAAATGAAAGTAAATCTTGAATGTTTTTTTTTGCAAATTCATGTGTTTATTGTTCATAATATCATCAGCGATGATCTATACCGTTTTGACATTAATCGCATACTCGGAATAACAGTTATGAGACGAGTGCACCGAACGAAAAAAAAGTGGATGAAGGAAAAGAAGCCATGATCGACGCTGCCGAACTAAATACACAAAGTGAGAACGAAAAGAGACTAGAGAAATGGGAAAAGAACACAACAATGGCGACTTTGATTCCAAGAATCCACACGGAATCAGCTTTAGCTTTGGCTTTGTATTATGTGGTATACAGTACAACAGCGACACGACTGTATCATCAGATCAGAGCCCTTTGCTCTTTTATTTTGTCTCTCCTTTTTTTGTACATTTACTTCACTCCCCAAATACATTTCTGGACGCTATCTGTATAAATTATTATGGACACACACAGAACAGAAAAGGGGAAGAAACAAAAGAAAACTGCTTGGAAAGTGGCCAAAAGGGAAAAAGAGTATCATATGGACAGACAGATCCCCATGTGCTTTGGTATCAACCCTGATTGTTCATCGTGCCTGCTGCTGATCAGCAGACAGCAAAGAATGACTTGTCAATGGAATTTATGTGTTGTTGATATTTATTAGTGGAGGAAGTTTCCCCCAACAACTCTTCTTCTGTTTGTTGCTGCTCTCCAGAGATATCTGCTCACAAATGGAATCCAGACCAGGTGAGAACTTACTAAGCTTACTTAACTAACTAGGGAAAGATTGACTTGACTTCTTGGTGGTGAGATGAGAAGGATAGTGAGCTCACCACAAGAAGATCTTCATCCGTTCCGAACGACTTGCGTGCTTCTTCTAAGCATTTGGATGAAATTTTCTCATTCTTCCTGCATTTTGCATTCGAAAATTGGTTCATCGACTAGATCACATGGTTTTATTCGCAAATATGGGAAGTTTTGAAGATCCAGGGAATAAAACAAGGAATGGAGTGTACCTGGAACTTGCTGGATCTCGTATTTCGAATTCATCACTATCAGCATCGTAGCCACATATCACTATATAATGTCCTAAGAGGACATGAAAAGTTAGAACTTAGTATACATCATAGTGAGAAATTCTCAATTCTAAACAGTGCAACAAAAAGGTACCCTATACACTAAGCATATCGATAAGAGAAATGTGTTACAACTTGCAAGTTTTTCCTACTCACCTACATACTCCCGGTTGCTATCATCCAAGCTTGATAGGATAGCATCCTCTAGCCACGTGCGACTGCGCAGCATATATTTCAATACAGGAGGAGTTTAATGACTCGACTAGAAGGAGAAATTAACGACAAAAAGAGAGTCGCGGAAACAAAGTTTATAAGCAAATGTACCTCAACTTGTATTGATTAACTAACGCAATGACGATATATTTCCCAGATAAGATTAAACAGGAAATTTCTTTTTCATTAATTGACCTGCACTGTAGAAAGCAAGGATTAAAGACTAAATCATGAAACCCTCGTTTAATCTGTACTCAATCATGTACCTTGAAATGGAATTCATATTAGAACCAACTTACATCCACAGTTCTATCAAATTAATACTAGTTCTAAAACTGAAAAGAACATACCAGTATGTTGATCCCTTCTTCGGAAGCTTTTTCAAATAACATATCTACTCTAAGTACATCGGTTGGCAGTTGTTCCTGCAGACATTCAACTAGACTTCCATTACACATGAGGACAAGTAGTAGCGCGAACCATTGCTTCATCGATCATCAAAAACGTCGAAAAGTATTTGTACACTATAGCAAACCTTATAGTATGTCTCAACAGAGTAGCTTGGATTTGCTCCAATCGTCACAGTGAAGTATGAAAATCTAACTGAAAACCTCTTTAGCAGATAAGCCAAATCAACTGTCCAAATACTGTAAAAAGGAAATCAAAGGTAAGGTTCAGGTGGAGAATGTAAGAGATAAGCCACCCAGTAACATCAATTCCAAACCTTATATCTGTATGATACAGAACCAGTAACATGGATCAACTTCCTGGAAAGTATTGATATGAAGCGATTCATCCTAACTCTAGCCACAGCTCTGATTAAACAGTATCAGAAGGAGGGATTGAAATGTAAGTCAAACCTAGTGGTGCTGGAAATGTCTGCCAAAGCCTCGATGCTACAATCGCTGACACCAACGGTATTCAGAACCATTACAACACATGCAAGACCACAATCCCAAGACTGGAGCTGGTTTACATGCGGCACCTGTATCCAACCATGACAATTTGAGGATTGATCCCACATGTAAGATAGATTTCAGGCTTAAATTGTAATCTGAAACAGCTATGGCAAAATCTAAAAGCACTCACTTCAACGAAGTGTGACATGGATAAGTCTTGGTCATGCCATTTCCCGACTATACCATCAATGACATCATCATCATCTTCTTCTTCTTCTTCTGCTGCAGCTTCTACATTGAGTATCTTGCTGAACAGAACATACAACGGCCACATCGGTGACACAGACGAACCGCAAACAAACCGCAAACACCAGTATCGTCCACAATCATCCACCGATGAGGATGGAACAAATCAGGCTTAAATTCCAAAACAGTTGTCTACTTTCTGCTAGAGCGTCCAATTGCTCCAGCTCTTCACGAAAATCCCACCTAACAAGGATCCAATTCACCGATATTTCATCAGAAAACATCGAATCGCTTACCGACGTTACAAAGCAAGCAAGTGAACTCGTTCATTCATGCTAGCCCAAGGTCAAACAAACAAACCGTGGACAAAATCAACACAGAAATGGAATTGGCCCGGCGGAAACGATCAAGGCCTTAATTCATAAAGCTTGCAGATTTGTGAACAAAGTAAGGAACGAAACGGATGTGGTAATTGCAATCGCCCGGAATCGCGTTACCCAGATAGGAGAAATGAATCAGAACTCGATCAAGGGGAAAGAAGAGCCGATTGGTCCGCAGGAGAAACGAAGACCTTCGAAACAGATACACAGCTGATGATGGAAGATCAAACACAAGGATTTGAAAGAGATTAACGTTTACCTTTTTTACGTTTTTTTTTTCTGGAACGGATGATCGAAGAAGGAGGATAATTGGAGGGAATTAGAGAAGGATAGAAGAAGAAGAACTCAGGGGAGTTCCGGCTGCAGGGGACTACTCGTTTTGGCTTCCGTTTGAATTGACATTCTCTTTTACAAAGTTTACCTTTAGAATTTCTTTCATTCCTTTAATTATTATTATTATTTTTGGATAGAATTTTCTTTTGTTGGGGTTTGGGCGGTGCGGTGAGCTGTTCGCAGCGCAATGGGCGCCTGGAAGCCGCTGTGATTGCCGGTTGTCGGTCGTCAATTCATTGCTTCCTCTTTGATGAGGTTTGGGCCGTGAGTTCTGAGCCCAGTTAAAGATGGGCCCAAATTAGGGAAGGTGAAAGTGCAGAGCAAATAAACGGCCCATGGAGATTGTGCACATTTTTCGAATTTTACAAGTCCGACTCCCAATTTTATTTCAGTTCTTTTGCATTGGTATTTTGATCCATTGAAGTCAGAGGTATTACTGCTTAATGTCAAAGTAAATCTCATTTTGATGGGATAGAATCAAATGATTCAAATCCCTAATGACATGTTAAAAGGACGAGACAATCGATCGCATGTTTCCGCTACGCGTCTTGTGGTTAACACTGTGGTAGGATTCAAACTCATTATTCTACGAAAGTTTGGTAAGAGTTTGGGCTTTAAGTCAAGTACTAGAGTAGATAGGGAAAATAATACGGTGAATTGATAAGTGCATGCCCATAAATTGAGTGGATTGGTTTGAAGTGGTCCAATCTTTGATTTTGCAAGCATTGGTCTTAATGTGAAGATGGACAGGAGGATGTGAAATGTAAAATGCCAAAGCTTGAGAGACGAGCAGAACTAAGGATAGCGCTGAAAAAGAACGCGCCTTTAAATTTTCAAATTTATATCGGAGTGATGCAAATTTGTAAAGACTAAAGAGTAATGACAATTTGAACTCGCTTTGTCGGGTATTATCCAACTTCACCCGACTCTTGTTAAGTGACATGACTCATATTCATAAAGAATAAGGTAATCTTGGTTTGGACACGAGAGAAGTCAAAGGAGCAAGTTTTTTATATAGCTTTTGCCTTTCTTTCCTTCCGAAAGTTATAGCCGTTGCAGGTAATCAGCCTTAGGGGTTCATTAGATATTAATCATATCTTTTAATTACTAACCTGCGATTGTGCGAACAAAACTGGAAAAGAGGTCAGAGTTGAAAAGTAAAAGCAGTATAATAACAAATGGGTCACGCCGGCAAACAACCGCCGGGTGAAATCAAACAAAACTATCCGTTCCGTTTGGGAAAAGTTGCTCTTCAGATTATAAAAATGACCTTGTCAAAAAGAAAAAGATGATAAAAATGATGAGCAAGCCTGCCTTAGCTATCTGGGTGGGATAACGGGGACGGCTGTTTAGTATTAGTTCTTGTTATCAGGCAAAACCAAATGATTGGGGATGTTATTAAGAACTTTTTTTTTTAAAAAAAGAGGGACGTTATTAATTTTTTTTACAATAAGAAACGGTATATTTCATTCGATGAATCATACACAAAAATTTCGTTACAAAAGCGGATCAATAATATTACAAATTAACACCCATTCCGCATATAGTGAACACAACGACCTAGTCTGACAAGCCACCCAATCTGCAAGTTTGCTCAACCATCGAGGGATGAACTCCATACGAATCTGAGGAGATGACAACAAGATGGATGACATCCGAGCCAGGGAGGCTCGACAGAGCCAAGGCCAAGAGGAAAGATTTTGTTGCAGGGCAAGTGACAACATCTAACAATCCGTGCGAATGCAGGCAGGTGTCGGTTCTTGCGTAGCGAGCAATATGGCATTAAGAAGATCGAAGGCTTCTGGTTGAATCGAACGAGAACACAGGAAAATCTCAGCCTTGCCATCATACACTTGACCATGAGAGTCAACAATAGTAATCCCATAAAGCCGCCGGGAGAGAGTCTGAAACGAAGGAGCCGTCACAGAACATTACTCGAGTCCCGACACCTACCTGCATTGCTAATTAAGTCAGGGAACACCTAACTACTTGACCTGATTTTGGTATTCAAATTCAGATGTCACTTATATAAGTTGACTTGTCAATTTTTGTGTGTCTGAGAGCAGATAATAATATCATAAGTAAATTTTGATCAGTATGCTAGACTATTTTATTAAGAAGGAAGTGCGAAAATATTTTGACACAAAACAACACTTTTTTCAATACCCAACAGAATTAAGTTGAATAACTAATTAATCACTTACTGTAAGGTAGACGAGCAATAAACGACCACAATATGTTCACTTTTTCAAAATGTAAAAATTAAAATGACAACATAGTAGATTGTCAATACCAACAAAATGTGGAATTAAAAAAAAAAAGGCTTAATTGCAAGTTTGGTCACTCGAATTGCAATAAAATTTCACGTTTGCCACTCAAATTAATTTATTCCATTTATAGTCACTCGAACTAGTTGAACAGTTCAAGTTTGGTCACTCTCCGTTAACCTCCGTTAACTTTAACTGACGTGGCGGTCAACTCTGACAGTTGACCGTTAAATATGTGACGTGGAAAATAAAAAATAATTAAAAAATAAAAAATAATTTTTTAGAAATTACACATCATTATCACAAAAAAAATTATAATTGTAAAAAATGAAAAAAAATTATCACAAGAAAACTTCATCGGATGAAAACTTCATTCGTAAGAAGCTGGTACAACTTGTTGTTTTCAACGTTGCTTACTTTAAATCCAGACTTCGCAGCCTAGAAATATCCTGTTGATAAATTGTTGATCAAGAATTTGCCCAGCGGTCTATGCTCTCGCTTGACTTGCGTCTTCTATATGTCTGCTCTCTCAGTGTATGAAGTTGTCATCCGATGAAGTTTTCTTGTCATCCGATGAAGTTTTCTTCCACTCTGCCAGCTGTTCCAGTGCCGCCGTCGACTCCGGCGAATTCTCTCCCTCCTGCCCCGCCACCGCCTCCGCCTCCACCGCCATTACCGATGGAATTCGTTAATAAAGATAGATCTAATAACAATCCAGGGAATGGATGGGGATCGTCTGCGTCAAGCCGGCCGCCGACGGCGCCAAGAGAGAAAACTACCAAAAACAGAGGATGGGGAACCCCAATGCACGATGCATCATCGGCGAACTCAAGCGGCAGAAGCACTCCATCATCTAACGCCCCGATCTTTATCCTGGACCCAAGAAAATCCCTGAACGCGGCGATCGTCCTGAAATCGTTAGCAACCACGCAGAACAAAATCCTGAGCGCTCTACAGGAAGGCTACAGAGTTCGCCCGATATCCTCGAGAAGCTCGCCAAGATTTCGCCCACCAAGGAGGAAGCTTCCCGAATCTCGCGATTCGACGGCAACCCGGCGAAGCTGGCCGACGCCGAGTCCTTCCTGTACAGCATCCTGAAGGCGGTTCCGGCGGCGTTTTTCCGGGTGGAAGCGATGCTGTTCCGATCGAGCTACAATGTTATCATAAGGAATAATATTTTAGTCCTTTTTTTTCATTGTGATAATTTATTTTTCATTTTTTACAATTATAATTTTTTTTTTGTGATAATGACGTGTAATTTCTAAAAAATTATTTTTTATTTTTTAATTATTTTTTATTTGCCACGTCACACATTTAACGGTCAACTGTCAGAGTTGACTGCCACGTCAGTCAAAGTTAACGGAGGTTAACGGAGAGTGACCGAACTTGAACTGTTCAACTAATTCGAGTGACTATAAATGGAATAAATTAATTTGAGTGGCAAACGTGAAATTTTATAGCAATTCGAGTGACCAAACTTACAATTAAGCCTAAAAAAAAAGATCATTAGATTGAACACTGTGATTTTGATAAAAAGTATATCCCATGTTTCTCCTAATTTGTCCATTTGAAATAAAATAATTGGACAAATTCTTAGCTTGTGCCTTTCCGTGGGCAGCAGTAGCATAGCATGCAACCTTTTCCCCCCTGAATTCAAATGCCATGAAGCTTTTTTTGGTTTTTTCTCCTCACGTAGTCATCAAATATTCGATAGTTTAAAGATCAGCAGCCACTTCTTTTTGGACTTGTACACATATCCAATCATTTCATTTTGAATAGTAGGAGCAAACGTTGGTTTCAATTTTGGTTCTAGCTAAAGTGGTTACTGCCATTACCGACTGTCACATAGAGCATAACAATTTCAAGCAACTTAATTATTAAAAGGAATTAACATAAATACAACGTCTTAAAAGTAAAACAACCCCAAATTTTATCGGGAAAGAAAATAAACTACCACTATTTTCCCATCAACTTGAACCGCATATAATCAACATAACTAGTTTCAACAAGGGTAGAGTTTGAATAATTGATTGTTAGATGAACAATGAGAGTAATTGTTCAGCAAGGATTTGGTCACCCAATAAAATCTCAAGAGGTGGTATGAGATTTATAAGTTCGTGGAATATACAAATTTGGCACCCATCAAAGCAAACTAAAAACATGTGATTTATAGACAAATTCATAATGTTTGTGATTAACAAGCTAACCAACTCTAACTCCATTATATTGTGAAGCTTGTGACCACAACAGACACAATACATGCATTTTCCATCCAACGATTAAAGTTGCAGAAACAACTGAAAATTTCGCAGGAATTACGAGGTTCATCAATTCGCTCATTTATTAGGCTGCGGGGAAAAAGCGCAACTAGTTTAAAATATTTGAGAATTAAATTTGAAATTTAATATTCTTTTCCACAGTTCAGAGAGCAGGTAAGCAAGCAAGCAAGCTCAGAGACAGACAACACAGAGAGACGTTAGGCCCTTTCAACCAATCGCATGTACTGCTCCTTTGCCACTAACCCGTTCATTCTCCCTCACTTTCTTTTTCCGTCTTCAAAATCAAATTTCAGTCCCACCCCCTTAACTCCGAGAAGGAGAGACAAAGGGACTAGAAGTACACCGAGATAAACCCAACCAGAATCTGAATTCCCCCTTTTCTTCCATCGCCACATCATCAAATTGGGATGACCCACTGGACATCTGCCTTCTCAGATGCTAGCACCGGCCCATCGGCAAGCAATTGAGAGCGAAGACGGATACTAGTGGCTGTGGCTGGTGTTGTCCCACTTTCCTCTGCTTTGCTCGCCAACTGTTTGAAGAATGGCCGAGCTGAATCTTTGAAGAATCCGGGCTTTTGGGGTAGCTGCAAAAGATTGTTGCTTTTTCATATTTTGTGAAGGATGGCCACTGTGGCGAAGAAGGGCAGCGGAGGAATTGAGAAGAGGAGAGATGGGTCTGACTCCGCTGCTGTCAGCAGTAGCAACTGTGGGGAGTTGAGCTCCGAGGGAAGACGGAGCACTGCTGGTGCTGGGCCGTGTGGTTCTCCTTCCTCTAAAGGTCCTTTGGGTTGGCCGATAAAGAAAGCCGGAGAGAGGAAGAGCTTGTTGTCATCCGGCGGTGCCATTGGAGGAGACGAGGGAACTGGTACTTGGTTAGAGGATTCGAATTTACACAAGCTCAACTCGAGGAATTCTGGTTGGTTTTTCTTGTTTTTCTTTCCCTCCCCCTTAATTCAATTCAACTTTTCCTGCCCATTCATAGTTTGGTCTGAATTTCTTTGTAGATGCGGATTTGATGAAGGAGAGGTTCGCAAAATTGTTGCTCGGAGAAGACATGTCAGGTTCTGGGAGAGGGGTTTGCACAGCTATGGCTATCTCCAATGCTATTACCAATCTCTGTGGTAGGGTTCTATCCTTCTCGCTTTCTGCAGGGCCTTCCTTTTCTTCTTTGCGTTTTGCTTACTGGGATTTTGCTTGGGGATTCCTGTAGCTACTGTGTTTGGGCAACTGTGGAGGCTTGAGCCAATCTCTCCTGAGAAGAAGTCATTGTGGAGAAGGGAGATCGAATTGCTTCTCTGTGTTGCCAATCACATAGTAGAGTTAATTCCTGCTTGGCAAACTTATGCTGACGGCAGTAAGCTCGAGGTAATTCTAATTGTGACGTTAAGTTTAAAATTCAAATTTGCAGGGGCAATGATTCAGTTTGATCAATGGAATGAAAGGCGTGGTGCTGTTTGGATATGTCTACTGATTTCATTATCTTCCATTTACAGGTCATGACTTGCAGACCCAGATCAGACCTTTTCATCAATCTCCCAGCTCTAAGGAAGCTTGACAACATGCTTCTTGTAAGACAGTCAAACCTTGATTTTATCCGATTGTGATTTTCTCTAAACACATGATCATTCTAAAGTCTCAATCTTATTGTTTCACCCTTCATTTCGCAGGAAGTGTTAGATAGTTTCACCCACACGGAGTTCTGGTATGTTGATCAAGGGATTGTAGCTTCAGATGCGGATGGCTCAGCTTCCTTTCGGAAAGCTATTCAACGGCAAGAGGAGAAATGGTGGCTACCGGTGCCACGAGTCCCTGCTGGAGGTCTAAGTGAAAACTCAAGAAAGCAGTTGAACCACACTCGTGAGTGCACAAATCAGATACTCAAAGCTGCCATGGCGATCAACGCCACTGCTTTAATCGAAATGGATGTTCCTGACTCTTTCTTGGAATCCCTTCCCAAGGTATGAACAAATTTAAAGCAAATGAATGATGAATTTTCCCTCCGATTAATCAAGAACAATGCACAACTCAAATTGATAATTTTGCCAATTTCACAGAATGGGAGAGCTTGTCTTGGAGACTTCATATATCGATACATAACTTCAGATCAGTTCTATGCTGATTGCCTACTCGACTGCCTCGACCTTTCTTCCGAACATGTCGCTTTGGACCTCGCGAACCGGGTTGAATCTGCAGTTTATGTATGGCGACGAAGAGCTCATCACCCGAAACCGCCCACACTCCAAAACCGGTCTACTACCAGGACGTCATGGGAGATGATGAAGGACTTGATGATCGATGGTGATAACAAGAGGGAAATATTTGCAGAACGAGCAGAAAGCCTCTTGCTTTCGCTGAAGCAGCGGTTTCCCAATCTAACTCAGACTACACTGGACACCAGCAAAATCCAGTTCAACAAGGTGAACCCTTTTCTAGTGATTTGTGGGCTAAAAAATCCCAGCATTGAAACAAACCCCCTCAACTAGTCAAATCACTTCTACTTCAAACTCTTCTCTAACTTTACTGCCAACATTTCCAGGATGTGGGGAAATCCATTCTTGAGAGCTACTCAAGAGTACTGGAGAGCTTGGCATTCAACATCGTCGCACGCATCGACGACTTGCTATATGTCGATGATCTGACCAAATGCTCGGACAACAAACTCTCATCGGTAGCAACAGTCAGTGTGATTGCACACAAGAAGAAGCTCTCAATCCCATTCTCTGTAGGCACTCCCTACAAAGCAAGTTTCAGCAGCACGCCCAGCTTCTCGCCTGCGGCTCCCCTGATCAGCCCCGCAAGAGGGGAGAGAACTCCGTTCGTGAACACCACCAACACCATCGCCGCCACTACCAACGTGAATCGGAATCTTCGCCGTGGTTTTGGTGTGAAGAGGGCGTTGACAAATTATCTGGGCGTTGACACGAAATCGAAAGTCTGCGGCATCCCAACAGACGCGTCGTCGTGCGTAGACCGGAGATCCCACGAAAAGAACTCCATGCCGCGCCAGAACGAGAACAAGCCTCTGCAGAATGTTGTTCCAAAAGTATAGTGTGTCTTGAGTTTCTTTTGGTATATGCTTGGGGTTAGGATTGTGTTCATTGTAGGAAATATGCTCGAGTTTCGTTGTATTGGCTGTTATATCAAACACGATTACCATTGTATGAAGGTTCATTCAATATGTTTCACAAGTATCATTCTTCTTCTACTCCCCACAAATGCAAAACAGAACCTGTAACTGTAATCTTTGGAGCAACAAGGTTTTCGTTATTCGGTACACAGAAAATGAAAAAAGGGGCATTCCGAGAATTGAACTCGGGACCTCTCGCACCCTAAGCGAGAATCATACCACTAGACCAAATGCCCTTAGTTGTTACGTGAAAGCTTTACTACTAAATAACTTAAAGGTTTGTTGTAGTTCAGTGAGGCTTGTAGCTTCGTTTCTCAGAAAATTTTAATATTTTAGTATCTTTCAGAACATCAAGGTCGTTGTAGTATAGTGGTAAGTATTCCCGCCTGTCACGCGGGTGACCCGGGTTCGATCCCCGGCAACGGCGTTTATTTTTTCAGTTCTTTTGAAACCAGATTTTCCCTGTCGTCTTGTTCGAACTTCCAGTTTCGCCGAGGTTTTCAAAACCACAACCACCCCAAATTATTCGCTTCCATTTCTCCGATCTCCCTCTCTCTCGTCGTTCTCTCAACCAGCAAGCAAACCATGGTGACCAGCATCCAGATAACGGCGCTGGACGGCATCGTCAATGTCAACTCCCTCTTCACCTTCGCCGTCTTCGTCGGCCTCGCCTGGAACCCGACCAGCCCGTCCGACACCCTAATCGGCGACCCAGCTTGCACCGCCAGCCGCAGCGTCGGCGAGGATCTCATCTCATTCCACGTCTACTCCTTCAGCTGCTTCCTCTTCTCCAGCTTGGTCGCCCTCGCCCTCAAGCAGGCCATTCGGATCTCCCGAACCCCCGGTTACTCCATTACCCAGAACAACCCGCTCCATCTCCCTGCGGAGTTCCTCGGCCAGGTCAACAAGAACATCCTTCGGATCGGAATGCTCATCTCCGGCATCGGATCTGCTTTGGGGTGCGTGTTTCTGATGCTGGCTCTAGTCAACGTGGTTCAAGTCAAGCTCGGGACATTGGGCTGTGGCAGCTACCACAGTTACGCCGCCGTTGTCCCGCTGGTGATTTTTGTTCCCGTTGCTATCTTGATCTATACTTCGCTCATTGTCTACGCTTTCACTCGCTAGCAGCGGGCCGCTTTTGTAGTTAGATTTCGTCATTTTTCTGTTTTTTCCCCCGTTTTAGTTTCAGTGGGGAAATAGATCGAATAGGTTGTGTGCATTCCGCGGAAACATGAAAGGATGTGAAATTGGATTTGGGTTTGATTTGATGCTATGTGTGGTTGGTTGGGGGCAATTGATAGATGATGTTATTTTTGTGAGTAGAAGCTGTTTCGGATTGCACTGACCGCCATTGCTAGTTTAATAGGAATTTTTGCCGAAAGCAAAGCAAGCTTGTTCTAGAATCCATGGTGGAAAGCAGTAGGTAGCTCAACTAAACAAAAAAAGTTTATTTTTTGCCACATTCATAGTAGTGCTATCGCCACTATGATGCTTATGGAGTTCAACGTGTAAGCACCTTGGCAGTTTTCATTCCCTTCAGTCCCTCTATAAAACCCTTCAACGATCACAAGCTCAAACCGTGGAGCAAAGAAGTAGTAGTGTACTTGAGAGTGAAGAGAAAAAGGAAATTAGCAAGAGAGGAGAAGAAAAAAGGAAAGAAATAGCCATGGCTGGCATCTCAATGAAGTCCTGCATGTGCCTTGTTGTGTTTGCTGTGTTTCTTGGGATATCTGGGTTTGCTGCTGTGGATGGAGCAGGGGAGTGTGGGAAATCCACCACCCCTGACAGGGAAGCTTTCAAGCTGGCTCCTTGTGCGTCGGCTGCACAGGATCAGAACGCTGCTGTTTCGAGCCAGTGCTGCGCTCAAGTGAAGAAGCTCGGCCAGAACCCGGCTTGCCTGTGTGCTGTGATGCTCTCCAACACTGCGAAGAGCTCTGGCGTGAAGCCTGAGGTTGCCATGGCCATTCCCAAACGCTGCAACCTCGCTGACCGCCCTGTGGGTTACAAGTGTGGAGGTCAGTTTGTTTCTGCTGCAAAGATTAAACCCTTCTGTTTTTCTTTTCTAAGATTCTGTTGGTTCTATATCTGATCGTTGTTGGTTCGTTTGTGTTTCATGTTGCAGATTACACATTGCCTTGAAGTTATGGAGCTGGAACTGTGGACTCTGTGGTGGCCTTTGTATAATGTTTTATGTACTTAGTTGTGCTGATGAACTGGAGTGTTACAGAGTTGTTGCTTGCTAGTTGATCTAGCTCAAGCATATATGTACTACTGCTGTGACATCCAGATCTATCCCAAATAATGAATAATGATTGGATCATAAGAAGTAAAAATGTTTGCTTTGCTGCTGGTTTTGTGTAGTTTTATCATTTTTTGTTGATTTTAACCCTCTGAAAGTGGGTTTCGAGTAAATCCGTAACCTAACCGGAAAGACCAGATCTGGCCTTTGAATTTGTTGGCAGTTGCCAGCTTTCTGATCTGGGGTAATGCCATTAGGATAGGAAGTGATTGAGATGGAATCAAATGAAGTTCTATCCTGCTAAGCTTAAAAACCACTGGTTTGAACGCTCGACTTCCTGGATTGTTCTTGTCGATAATGGATTTCGTTGGTTTGGTTGGCGAGAAATTTGCTTAGTACAACAGACTATCTTTCGGATTTTGGAAACAACATATTTGCATTATTGCATACCAATATTCATCTGAATATTATTGAAACCATGATTATCTAAGCAATGAGGTAGTGTAACTATTATAGTGACCAAGCCAAATGGTGTACACGTATACTGCACTCCGGAGCCGCAAGGAAGAAAGTGACCATGCCAAATGATTGGTTTCATTCTTTGGACAACAATGGGAATTGGGTCTTTAATTGGATGGATAATTTGTGGCGGACCAAAAATATAAGCCCAACAATTTAAGGCCCACTATCCTCTCACTGTCACAGCTCCAACAATCCAACTCTCACAAGTCACAACCCAAATCGAATCAATAGTGCAATATCATTTTCTCCTCTTGCAATTTGCAAAAGTTAGTGAACGAGGCATTTTTAACAGAACTAGTTCTGAAAAAGAACAAACACTCAGATAGAGACACTTCACACAACAACTAATTTGCTGGGACAAAAAGAACCCAACAAACAACGGCACGTATCGATTTCACATGCCGCATGATGATGATGATCGATCATGATCTACAATTCATCCATCCAGCCGATCGACTACTCGTCTATCTCTTCTATACCGAGCTAACTTCTACCAGCATCGACACTAGCACACTCCATACACATATAGTTATGGTTTTAAAAATCAACACTAGTATTCCATCTTTGTTTATTTCGGTAGGTAGACATGCAAATTGCAAACTAGTCCTCCTCCTTGCTGCTGCATTAAGCTTAGCTTTTGGGGGTTCCCTGCACATGCACATGATCCCAAGTTTCAGCACAAGTACAGATCAATAAGTAATACCGCTGTCTTAAAAAAAAAAAACGAAACTTTTGGAATACAGAACATTTCTCAATAACGTCTAAACTTCATACCTTAATTAGATCATTAGGTGCCGGGCGTTATAGATCAGTAATAAAGCGAACCTGCATGATAAGAGATCCTGTTTAGTGTGTTATATGTATGCAATTGAGAAAGGGGCAGAAATGAAATCAAAAGGTATACCTTTCCACCAGTTGCCTCTAGAAGCAGAGTTAGCGTTGTTGTTGTTGCCATTTGGGTCGTCGGTAGTAGTGTTGTGACGGGCGGCGGCGGCGGGGTTCCCGTGGGCAGGCGGGGAGGAAGAGGAGTTGTAATTCTCTTGGCCGCCGTAGTAGATTGATGAGCTCAAGTAGCACGACGGCTCCACCGTCCCACCATGCCCACCGCCGCCGTTTTTCTCCTTTCCATGACGGGCGCTGTAATTCTCTGTCAAATTCATATATAATCAACACATTAGTACTGTATGATTAGTAAGACTGAAACAAATTATCCTTCCTAGTTTAGGACATATATCAATCTATATACCTGCAGAAGGAGAAGTAGTTCCGGCGTATTTGTTACCACCGCCGTCCCTTCCCATAATCTACAATGATCACCCAAAATCAGCTGATGAACTGAACATTTTCAAAATTAATTAACGTGGCTAATTAGGAGAAAAACAGTTGGATGATTAGTACCGTGGAAGGTGGGGGGAAGATGGCGCCGAAGTAGCTGGAAGAAGAAGATGATGAAGAAGAATCCTTAGGACCAAAAAGATGATCCATTGAAGAAGAAGAGGAGCTACCACCAACTTGCTTCTTGTTTTCCATGCTAGCTAGCTCGCTCGCTCTATATGGTTTGTTAAAAAAGAAAACTTTAAGGGGAAAAGCAGAGTTATTTTCCTTGATCTCTCTGCTTTTTGACAGAGGCAGAGGCAGAGGCAGAGGCAGAGGCAGAGAGGGGTGGTTGGTAGCTAATGGAGAGAGATAGCAGAGCTAAGTGAAATTTCTGGGGTGAAGGGTGGAAGCTTCTTCTGTATGTTGGTTGTGTTGATGATGAGTAAACTGATCAATTTGGCTGCTATTTATAACCCCAAAAAAGGCAAGAAAAGGAAACGGCAGAGAAACAGAGTGTTCGGTTTCCAACGAGAGGCTCCTTCTTTCTTAATTTGCCTGCCTGCCTGCCTGCCTTTCCTTTTTTCTTTTTCCCTTTTCCGCTATAGATTCTTTTCAACGGGCTTTGGCTTTAGACGATTCAGCTTGGAAAATATGATCTGGAATATTAGGCGGGGGGAGCATTGCATGCTCTTATAAGATTCCATGCAACTTACTCAAACTATACCCAAAACAGAGCATCTAAAAAACATGCTGAATTTCCATCAAAGAAGAATGAAACTACATTAAGATAAAATCCATTCTCTCTCTCAGCCACTTGGATTGAATCAAAAGGTCTATCGACATACCCATTTGGATTCGTTAAACAAAATCATTAGAATTGATCAACGTTTTCATACCTTGAAAATGGGTTATATGCCCCACCCTCTCGGGGGCCTCTTTTCTGTTCAGCCATTAATTTCTGGTTCAGAATTTACAGAGAACACTTGTGTACAGTTGACTCTGTATCTATATATCCATCTTCATCAGCTGGCTGGGATCCGTTTCTGTGCAGTTTATTCGTTTATTAGATATGTCAAAGAAAGATACCCAGATGATGCATGGTTACCACCCAAATATAGACACAGACGGAAACCCAAATAGAATTTTATTTCCCGATCGCACTCTTTGAATTGGGAATCCAATTCACGAGTAGTACGTACCTGACCGAATAATCATATACCCTAGCTAGAGCTAACCTGACCCAACGCTGTGGCGGACCTAGGAATTACATTAAGGGTGTTCAACAATAAAATAAAATTAACAAGGATTGTCAAATAGTCTTGAATTCAAATACCACCATTAATAAATCAAAATTTTACAAATAAATTTTATTCTAAAATTGAATCAAGGTTTGTCAGTTGACAAACCTATCACCAACGTAGGTCCGCCCCTGACCCAACGGTATATAGATGTGTCAATCGGGCAGGTTCGGGTTGTTCGATTTGAGTTGAGTTCAATCTGTTTATAAGTTAGTTGACTTTCCAGTTTATTGGATTGTGGATTAGGCGGGTTCAGTTTATCGGGTTGTGAGTTGCTTGAGTCAACACATTGTGAAAATAATAACGAATGCGGAAGAATAAAGAACACAACGATGTAACGTGGTATCCCCGAGAAATCGGGACTAATCAACGGAGAGCATAGCTCTCATAATGAAGCTTCACTAGGTACGAAGTTCTCCAGGAACAATAGCCGAACCCTTATTCTTACTTAGGGTTTAGAGACTCGGCAAACACAAGTACTTATACCCTCTACATGCAACGTGGGCAATAAGCACAATTACCAAACTAACACAAATAATAAACACCCTACAAAGAGGTCCAAAACTACACTGCCAATACTCCCCCTCAAGCTGAAGCATGAAGATTACGAATGCCAAGCTTGGACAACAAGGTGTGAAACTGCTCAGTGCCCAAAGCTTTAGTAAAAATGTCGGCAAGCTGCAAGTGGGTCCTGATCTTTTGCGGCAAAATGTCACCTGAACTGACGCGTTCCCGAACAAAGTAACAGTCCATCTCGACATGCTTGGTGCGCTAGTGGAAAACAGGATTAGCGGCAATCTGAAGGGCAGCCTGATGGTCACAGTAGAGAGGAGTAGGAGCATGTTGTGGAACCTGCAACTCATGGAGGAGAAAACGCAACCAAAGTATCTCATTGGTGGTACTAGCCATGGCACGGTATTCCGCCTCTACAGATGAACGAGACACAACCCGCTGCTTCTTGGCACGCCAGGAAACGGGAGCACCACCGAAATGAATATAATAACCCGTCGTGGAACGTCGACTGAACTGACACCCTGCCCAATCTGCATCACTGTAGGCAGTGAGATCCAAAGAGCCTGTCGCTGGAAAGAATAGACCTTGTCCAGGAGCCTACTTAAGATACCAAAGAATCCGATGAGCAGCACCCAGATGGGCATGACTAGGATTGTGAACAAAATGACTGAGTAAATTCACTGAATAGGCAATATCCGGACGAGTGATGGTGAGATACATAAGATGGCCAATAAGACGTCTATAAGCAGTGACATCATCAGTCTGGTCATCAATAGGCTGTGTAAGAGAGTGATTTTGCTCCATGGGAAAAGCACTAGGTCGAACAACAGTCATACCAGAGTCGGCGAGGATGTCCAAAGTATACTTACGCTGACAAAGCAGAATACCCTCAGGAGAACGTGCGACCTCGATGCCGAGGAAGTACTTCAGCGGGCCCAAGTCTTTGATGCTAAAACGGTGGTGCAAGAATGCCTTAACACGGTCAATAGCGGCAAGGTCATCACCAGTAATAACTACGTCATCGACATAAATTAACACAGCCAGGAAAGCACCCGAAGACTGATATAGGAAGAGCGAGGGATCGGCCCGTGAAACACGGAAATCGAACTCCAAAAGAGCCTCAGTAAACTTGGTGTACCAGTTACGAGACGCTTGGCGGGGACCATAAAGAGACTTCCGAAGACGACAAACTCGAGTATCACCAGCTTTGGCAAACCCTTGAGGTATCTTCATGTAGACCTCCTCGTCCAAATCGCCGTGCAAAAAGGCATTATTAACGTCTAGCTGGTGCAAGGACCATCCGCGCTTAGCTGCCAGAGCCAACAAAACACGCACGGTAACCAGCTTTGCGACAGGAGCGAAAGTATCGTGAAAGTCAATCCCTTCGAGCTGAGTGAACCCTTTAGCAACCAAGCGAGCTTTGTAGCGCTCTACTGAACCATCCGGATTGTACTTGATTTTATACACTCATTTCGAATCGATAGCGCGCTTGCCAGGTGGTAAATATTCGAGGGTCCATGTCCCCTGAGCTTCGAGAGCAGCAACCTCCTTCATCATCGCCGCACGCCAACATTCATAACGAACAGCTTACGCGTAGGTGCGAGGTTCATCAATTTTTGCCATGGCCGCCAAGAAAGCACGATAAGTGTCAGAAAAACGGTCATAGCTCACGTAATTGGAAAGAGGAAAATTGACGTGATGAGAGGAAGTATTGGGCAAGCTTACCACATAGACGTCGAGACCAGCTGGAGGACGTCTATCCCGCGTGGGATTGCGACGTGGAGCAACAGGCGTGGGAATATGTGTAGCATCAAGTGAGGAAGAGGTAAGTGAAAGGTCCTTAGAAGTAGTAGTCTCCTTGTTGGTATCGCCCACATCCTTATCTGGGGAAGTGGAGTCGAGTCCCGAGGAAGCAGTACAAGGAGAAGTACTAGGGTCGGCAAGAGGCGAGATAGGAACTGTGTCGGACACATGAACAACCATATCATCCTCAAGAGCATCTGGTTGCGTGGTGCACACAGTATCGGCAGGCTCGTCATCGACCAAAAGAGAAGTCACAACTTGAGGGTCCATGCATGCATGTTGGGGACGTAGCATGGAGGGCTCAACAATGGGAAGTGAATTGGAAGAGAGCTGCGTCCCAGCAGCTTTAAGTAGGAATGGAAATACATGCTCTATAAATTTGACATCCCGAGAAACCAAAATTTTCTTAGACTGAAAGTCATCAATCTGATAGCCTTTTTGATTGTCGGGATAACCAAGAAAGATCCCTGCTCGGCCACGCGGCGCAAACTTATCGAGACCACGATGAGTATCCTTACTATATGCAAGACAACCAAAACTGCGGATATGTGCATAGGTAGGAGAGCGCCCAAGAAGTACCTCGAATGGAGTTTTGCCAGCAAGAACCTTCGTAGGAAGACGATTAATTAAGTATGTCACGGTGAGCACACAGTCACCCTAGAAACGCACAGGCAAACCGGCATGAAACATCAGAGCTCGCGCCGTTTCCAGAAGATGACGATGTTTGCGCTCTACAACGCCATTTTGCTGAGGAGTATCTGTGCAGGTCATCTGAAGGATGATGCCGTTCTCCTCATAGAATGCCCAAAGTGAAGTCGTCTGAAACTCAAGGCCGTTATCCGCCTGTATACGTCGAACAATGCGACCAAATTGGGTATGAGCAAGCTCACAAAATAACCGAAGATATCGCTCGACATCAGACTTAAACTTCATTAAATAAACCCACGTGGAACGACTAAAATCGTCCACAATGGTCAAGAAATAACGAGAACCGTCGAGAGCCGGCGTCCGATACGCACCCCATATATCAACATGTATCAAATCAAAACACACAGTGGTTTTAATGGAGCTAGTAGGAAATGGAGCACGAGTCTGTTTAGTTCTAAAACAAGAATCACAATGCCCGAAATCCTGGGGAGAGAAATTACAATCCAAAAAATCCTTCAAATGTGCTAGTTTATCAAAAGAAGGATGCCCCATACGGGCATGCCATAGCTCAGAAGAAATCTCGTGGTGTGAAGCCCTGCAAGCTCGAGTAGAGACCTCCCCACGGAAATGCGTAAGGTAGTACAATCCGTCTTTAAGTTGACCCACTCCAATCAGCGTCTTGGAAGGTAAGACCTGAAGGACGCAGAAATCACGTAAGAAAGTCACCGCCACATTATGATCCTGAGCCAATCGGCTAACGGACAAGAGATTGCACTTGAAAGCCGGAACATATAACACACGGGAAAGAGTGATAGAGTATGTGAACCGAACTGTGCCTAAACCCTTAACCGGAATCCCAGTACCATCGGGAATGCGAACCTGAGACTGATCAAGACAATTACCCAAGGAATCCATCCAGCCAACATCACGAACAATATGTTCGTTAACCCAGAGTCAATCAACCAAGCATCGAGATCAGAAATATTACCCGCCATGTGTGCCGCGGGAATCGAGGGACTGTCAGTGGATGCAAGGAACTCCTTGAGTTGAGCGAATTGAGCGCTGTCATCCCAGGTATAGGAGAAGATGCCTCGAGTTCGACGTGCGCCGCCTTGGGACGCCTAGAAGTTGTGCCCGTGCGTTCTTCAGCTTGCTTTGCACGGGGATGACCTGCTGGGAATCCAATAAGCCGGTAACAAGCGTCCTTGCTGTGTCCCAATTTATTACAATCAGCACAACGGGGACGATCGTCTTGTTTGTCTTTCTCGGCCTGAGCCTGGAAGGCGGCCGTATCCACCATTGGTCGTCGAGAGCTCGTGATTTGCCGGTGTTGTTCCTCGACAACAACCATCTGGTATGCATCTGCTAATGACGGTGTGGGCTTCGTGCCGAGAATCTGGGAGCGAACAACCGAGTAAGTGTCGTCGAGACCCATGAGGAATTCAAAGATATGCTCGGTGTCACGTTGGGTTTGATATTGGTGCACCCAGTCGCACGTACAGCTGCTACAAGTACAATGCGGCGCTCCTCCTATTGCCTGCATCTCGTCCCAAATAGAACGGAGCTTGGTATAGAAAGCAGAAACCGACGTCTTCTCTTGGCGGGAGGAGCTAATGTTGCAACGCAACTCATATGCTCTTTGCGCAGAACCCTTGCTGAAACGCCTTTGCAAGTCGACCCAGATGGCGCGCGCAGTGGTAGCCGTACGAACGCTGTTGCGGCCTCGCGGGTCATCGCAGTCTGCAGCCATCCTTTGACGGTCGCGTCGCATCGGTCCCAAGCCTCCCGTTGAGGACCCGTATATGCCTTGGTGCGGGGGAAGGAACCATCCACAAAAGCCAATTTGTTTTTGGCAATCAAGGTCTCTGCAATGTCATTCGACCATTCACCATAATTGGCATCATTCAGCAGATCACTGCCAAATAATTGAGCAGGATTCTCCGAAGGATGCAGGTAGAGAGGAGAGCTTATCGGGATAACGCCGTCATTCAGATCGGTCGATTTGCCTCCGCTAGTTGCCTCATCTTTCCCCATGATGATATCGAATCCAAGAACTGAACCTTATTGCTCTGATACCAACATGGTATCAAAGCTGGTTTGACCAAGTGGTCGTGTGTTCGAATCTCCACGACCCCCAATATTAACAGTTGATTAAAGCACATGGTATGGAGGGCCTGTGCAAACTTCAAGCCCATGGGTTGGCTTTCGTTTGAGGGGGCGTGTTAGAGAGGGGTATAAGATCCAACATAACCTTCTCCCAACAACTCGAGTTATTGGGACCAACTGGTTTATGACACATTGTGTTACTTAGATTTACACTAATTTCAAATATTTATTTTTTAATTTTGAGAAAATTTATTTCTACCTTTTTTATGTTCTTATACAAGTTTTATTTGATAGATTTATCATAAAAGATAAAATACTTATCAAAGTGTTACATTAATTATGTATTTTTTGAATGATTGAGTTATTGCAATCGTATGACTTAACATACCAAACGTAACCCTCATTTTAAAACCAAAATGCAACTCGAGTACAACTAAAATCTTTACTTTAGTGTCGTAAATTAATTATCATTTAGTACAATGTTATACTAATAAGAAGTTTTTTTTATTACATTTGAGTCATACTAGGATATGTTAAAGTTCAAGAAGGCATAATTCCACATATGTCTAGGCGCGCCTAAGCGTTGAACAGTGACAAAACGCCTCGGCTAGACCTTAGTTAGACATACAATTAGAATTTTACAATGTTTAGACCCCCGCGAAGGTAGACACAATTATCAGTATTAGGCTATTAGCCGTGATTAATTACAGTGAGACACAATTGAGCGCGCTGGCAAAACTAAGTATTTAAAAATTGTAGATAATCTGCCCAAAATGATGTCATCTTTAGGTGTCATATAGAGTATGTGTCCTTCACTCCTCCTTCCTCGATCTGAAATTGAATTCTAGGTTAATGTGGAAGACTCAAAACTTCGAAATTGCAACATCTTCTCCTTTTCGCTCAATCCCTTTTGTCCTCCGCCCCATTTTTTTTGTCCTTGCAGAGCAGTCACAATCAATGTAGTCAAAATTGCGCTTTAAATCTTATATATGTCATCAAAACACTTCTACGTAAAATCACACTTTTTCTTACTATATAATATAGTCAACATCGCGCTTTAAAGTTTAAAGTCGCTTTTATGTTTTTAGGTCATTGAAACACTTATTTGTTGAATAGCATCGTTTTAACTACAGTGGTCACAATCCACGAATTTTGCAGTTATGCTTTTCGACGCCTTCGATCGCAAAGCATCCACAATCCCGACTTCTTCAGTTCTTCTCCAGCTCTGGTCGACCCGACCTGCGCCTCTTCACCATCGTCGACTACGAAGCAACCCCAATAACCACGACTTCTATAAACTTATGATTCTAAAAAAATCATAACATATATTTTACTTGTTGTTAAGGTTTAGCTAAGTTATTAATAATTTGAAATTAAACTAAAGCAAAAGTGTTCTATAAAATTGTTATTTCTACTAAAACTATCTAAACATCATTTAGACATACACACTAGGCGCTAGACAAGACTCCAACACCTGAGTGATGACTAACACCTTTTTTGGTTTCTATTCTGGATTGGTTCTTGTTAAATTGAGCCAAAGCTTCAAACACAAGGCATATATGATGGTCTTCATCATCCTAGATACCGTACGGTAGACCAGCTCTGCGGACTATAACTATTATGCCTGATGACTGCCCATCTTGGTTGATTGGGATTAATTAGAACCAAAGAGTACGTACTAGAATATTAGCTAGGGATCTTGTCCTAGTCCTTGATACCATGTACATATCCAATATAATGATATATACTTGATCGGTCCCCTTCACATTAAGAAAGAGGTTAACCATGCATCGTGATGAACAGTTGAATATGGATGGGTCAGGCAGTGGGCAGGTTGGATGAGTTTTCTTACGAGCGAATTGATATGATTGTAACCCCCTATCTACCCATATTTTATTTCAGGTTGGGTTGGGCGAGTGATAGATGAGTGCGGTTAGATTGTGGGTTAATTTGCAAAAGCAATTCTCCAACTACCCATTAACAAATTTTATCAACATTTATAATAAGTTTCTCACAAATTAGCAAGAGGATTCTAACAATTTAGATGTTTTCTACCTTGCATTGTTTCGTGTGGATACGTGTAGTATTTGCATCAAAAATTTTATTGCTTCACACTTCTGCATAAATTTCAAACACCTGCCCAACTTTTAAGCACTACCTCCAACACTCACATAGACTTTAGCAGAAACAGCAGAGAATATGTAAAAACCACTCTGTGGAACCTTCTAAAAGATGCAACAAGGGTGATTTTTTCATTATAGACCAAAAGAAAGGATAACACACGGCTCAAAGGGGCTGACTAGGGGGTATGACACATCAGGACAGTCAGTTTTGGGCGTGGGCTAATCCTATGCCCCCATCATCTTAGCTAGTGGCAACGTGAATGCTACACATCATGGAAGAGGGATCTATCGCACAAGAAAGAAACGAGCAGGCTCAAATCTCACATGGCTACCTATATGCTCTATCTCACATTCTGATACCCTGAACTAGATGCATAAACGACTGTCAAGAACAAGTAATCAGATCAAGTCAGATCAAGTCACAGTTGGCAAGCAAACAGTTGAAAAACTGAACCCCTACATCGTTCTACTGCACATCTCAGTCCTCATCATAGGTTGTCCTAGTCGCAAACAGGTTGTCATGCATTAATCCGAAAACCAATCAATTCATCCATCAAAACACAGTGCCAATATGATCAAACAGCAGTACTTGGAGCCCTCAAATCGTAAGATTCGGACAGTGGACTAGGCTCCAAGCACCATAAAAAATACTCCAACCGATACAAAACATCTAACTCCCCCACACTTAAGCACGACATTGCCCTCAATGGAGTAGAGGGAAAGATAAGGGGAACGATGTTACCGGGTAAGAACACTGCTGGGGGACTGGAAGTGGACCAGTCAGCGAGAAGCGAACGGGGAAGTGGTCAATACTGCACAAATCGAACATCAGAAACACTAGCACACTGGCGTTAGGGATAAGTGTTAGCCCAGACGGCTACATCAAACCACAAAAGAAAAACCAAAAACAAAAACAAACGACAAAAAGTTCAAGCTCCGCACACATGGAGCAAACACTCAAAAGTCTAAAAAAAACAAACAAAAACAAACACAATGAGACGGGCAACGAGTACAGCCTACTCGTCGCCAAGATCGTCGAGATCGATGTCATCCATGCACGCATCATCGTCAGCAGCGCCAGCAGCTCCATTATCACCGTCAGCTGGGGCCGCACGGGCAGGCACGCACGGCCGTGCACGGCTTGCTTCTGCCCGTGCAGGCCGACACGGCCTGGCCGAGGACATCGCACGGCCGTGCACATCACACATTCGGCCGTGCGGTTAGTGCCGAGAGCTTGCACGGCCAGGGGTGATTTCCGCACGGCCGTGCAACATGCACTTCTGGCCGTGCACGTTGCACCGAGAGCTTGCACGGCCAGGGAAAATTTTTGGCACGGCCGTGCAAGTTGGTGGCCTGGCCGTGCACAGTTCTGGAGCCCCGAATTCAACCTGTTTTCACTAAAAAACGACACTTGACTCTGGATCAACGTCTCAAGACTCAAAAACACCCACAATCAAAGGAAAAGAGTAAGAAAATGCAAACCTCGGTGGGGTTGCCTCCCCACAAGCGCTTCTTTACCGTCTTTTAGCTGGACGCCAGTATGGATGCTCAGGGAAGTGTAGGATCAGGTGCCTTCAAGAGCGGATCCACATCGCTCTTGAGGTACAGCTTCAAATGGTGGCCATGGACGTGACGAATGTGGCCACCAGCATTTGCCAGCTCGACTTGGCCATCCGGTAGGATGCAAGCGAGTGAATACTCGGATGGCCAAGGTGGGGGCGGGACCAGCTCATAGTGGTCTCCGGCTTTCCTTCGAGCAGGCTTAGCTGCCTGCAGTTTCGGCCGCCACTCCTCCTTGATCTGTTCTTTGGATGACGGGGTGGTCCGGAGTGACGGCGAAGGTGTGGGAGGCGGTTCCTGCAAAATAGGCAGCACAGAAGGATACACGACAGACTCGTGCTCCTGGTGAGATACAGCATGCAGAGGTAACGAAGCAGGTATAGTGTTAGCAACAGAAAATGTTATTCGCTCCTCGCCATCCCTCAGAACTAAGGTCCCATCATGCACATCTATGAGAGCCTTGGCGGTGGCCAGGAAAGGCCTTCCCAGTATAAGAGGCACTTCTGTGTCCTCACTGATGTCCAGGATAACAAAATCCACAGGATATGTGAATTTGCCAACCTTGACCAGAAGGTCTTCCACTATACCCCTAGGATGCACTACCGATCTGTCAGCTAATTGAAGGGTCATCCTAGTAGCACGGGGTTCACCTAGGCCTAGTTTCATGAACAATTTGTATGGAATAACATTGATACTAGCACCTAAATCCGCCAAGGACTTCTCTACATGCAATTTACCAATAGAGCACGGGATAGTGAAACTACCTGGGTCCTTTTTCTTCTGCGGAAGCTTGTTCTGCAGAATAGCCGAGCACTCCTCGCTGAGCTCCACAGTGGCCAGCTCACTCAGCTTCTGCTTCTTTGAGAGAAGCTCTTTCAGAAACTTCGCATACTTCGGCATTTGCGATAGTGCCTCCAGGAAGGGCACTTGGACATTCAGCTTCTTGAGCATGGCCATGAAGTTCTCGAACTCGGTCTCCAGCCTGTCTTTGTGCAGCCGAGTAGGGAAAGGGAGTTTAGGGACATACTCCTTCACTACTGGTTGCGGTTTAGGTGCAGGCACCTCAACCTCCTTCTCAACTTCTTGTTCAACCGCTGGAGATGCTGCAACAGGGCTTTCTCTCTCCGGTTCCCGAGCAGGGGGATCAACAGTCATCTTGCCACTCCTGGTCATGATGGCATTGCAGCGCTCATTCGGGGTCGGCGGGTGGGGAATGGTCTGCGCTGGTAGAGTACCAGGATATCCTGCAAAACAGCCTGTGTATTCCTCTGACCAGCTTCCAGAGCCAGGAGTTGACCCGAGGCCTTCTCCATGAACTGCTCAAAGGTGTTGAATTTCTGAGCACTAACACTGGCGAGAGAACCCACCAAGTCCCGCAGGTCAGCCATCTGATCATTCTGCACTGGAGCAGCTGGGGCTGCGCCTGGCTGCTGGAAAGGTCGCGGCTGTGATTGTGCAGCATGCCCCTGCATGGGCTGATAGAGAGACTGTTGTTGCTGCTGGAATTGCCCCTGTCTGGGCTGATATGGTGGCCGCTGGAAGCCTGATGGTCCCTGGGGAACTGGTGGTTTGGGATTTGGCCCAGCCCAGGAGAAGTTAGGATGCTGGCGCCACCCCTCATTGTACGTGTTGCTGTAGGGGTCATTGCGCCTGGCATTGTTGATGAAGTTCACCTGCTCCTGGGGTGTGGTTGATTCCTTCATCGCCTGGCAGTCTTCCACCATATGATGGGTGCTCTCGCACCACTGGCAGAGCATCGCCTGCTGCTGTCCGGTCCCTGGAATCATCCCGGAACGATCGATAGCTGAGACCAGCTTCGATACTACCTGCACCAAATCAGATGACTGGGTGCCCACAGCATGCACACCCCGGCCTGGTGCTCTCCTCGATCTCCTGGCAGTGCCCCAATCATAACCATTCTCCGCCATCTCTTCAAAGAGTTGATTCAGCTGTGGGGGGGTTTTGGTCAGCATGTTCCCGCCACAAACCGAATCGATCAGCTGCTTGTCCTCCGGGAAGAGGGCGTGATAGAAGGTGCCCACCTTGAACGCATCATTAAAACCATGGTTGGGACACCTGAGAAAGAGGCTGGTGTACCTCTCCCAAGCATCCCTGATGGTCTCATCCTCATCCTGAGTAAAATGTGTAATCTGCTTCTGGAGATCAGCAGTCTTGGATGGAGGATGGTAGCGGGTGAGGAACTTGTCCGCCAGGTTGGCGAACGTGGTGATGGAGCCTGGAGGTCGAGTGTCTAGCCACTCCTTGGCCTGCCCTTCCAGAGTGAATGGGAAGTACCTCAGCTGGATGGCATCTGCTGGTACCCCATTGATCTTGATTCCATCGATGAGCTCGTGGAATCGTCTGAGATGCGATCGAGGGCACTCTCCCTCCTTACCACGGAACACTACTGAACCGCGCATCATGGTGATCACGGAGGTGCTCACCTCAAAGTTGTTAGCTGGGACCTGAGGGTGTTGAATAGGTGACCTCATGTCCGCAGCCCTAGCGGTCCAGTAGGATCCCATGGTCTGCTCCCCGGGGATCACATTGTTGTTCTGCGGATCACCCATCTTTCCTTCTTCTTCTTCTCCGATCTGTAGCTGTGTTAGCGCCTCCTCCGCAGCCAGTCGCGCCTTTAGAGCGAACTTGAAGTTCCTACAAGTTCGTTCAAGCTCCTGGTCAAGTGGTAGTAGATCTCCCGACTGGCTACGGGTCATGCACTACCTGCACACAATCAGCAGAAGCAACCCGTGAAGGCACACAGGTGGAAGAGATAAAATGCAGTAAATAAAAGCTAGAGTAACAAATTCTCACGTTTCCCCAATAATCTAGAGGGGTCCCCGGCAACGGCGCCAAAAACTTGACACGCTAAAACACAACACCTAACAATGGCCAAGTGTAACCAATGAAAGGGACTGCAGTATAGGCAAGTTTAATTATCAACCCGGGGTCTAGATCTACTGCTTACTCCGTGATTCTCTATTATCTAGCAAACTAAGTCGAGTGATTGTTGTGAAAAGTAAAAGCAACAAGAAAGCAGTAAATTGTTCGGTTTTCTAAAGCAGGCAAGAGTCACTCGGGATTGAGTCCCCCTAGCCCCTTAGTTAGGTTCAATTGCAATTCCCTGGGTTGATTTACTGTTGATTAGACTGCGGAAGATCCGACAGTAGCTTGGAATCTCTTAAGCTGACCAAGCCCTCTCAGTCTAACTCCCCGGCAGACGACTAGTCTTCACCGGGATAGAAAGCTGAGGCTATGAACACAGAACTCCACTACTGGCGCCAAGAACACCAGTACAAAGCAGTCAACTGGCTAACTCTCGTATAGCCAATCTCCTACTATCGAATGAAGAGGCTCTAACAACCTAATCAGATTCTATCTATCTCAGGTTGAAGCAGAAATTGAGACAAGCTGATCAGACTCAAATCAATTCATTAAATATGCGTCATTCGATTAAAATCAAACAGTAATATCATCCCAAGTCATTACAATCAAATCCCTAACACAAGGAACTAGGGTTCTTCATACCCAAGTGAGAGAAGGGTTCTACTCCATAGAGAGAGAAGAGAAAACAAGAATCGGATTAGTCATACTCATAACGATGAGGATAATCTGCTCCGGGACGATGATTTCCACTCCTATGACGATCTCCAAGCTCGATTCGATGAAATCCAGCTCTTAGACGGCTTCTAGGATGAGTTCTTCGCACTTTCTCTCTCTAGGGCTCTGTTTTTGCTCTGAAAACACGATTCTCTCACTTTTGGCTCGAATTAGGCTTTAAAACCGACTTTCCCGAGTTGCACGGCCAGGTGCACGGCCGTGCACAACACCATTATGGCCGTGCACCCTCAAAACGCACCGTATCAATTATTCGGCCTTCATCCACCTTGCACGGCCAGGCGCACGGCCGTGCAGTCTTCAGGGTCTGGCCGTGCATGGCCTCGACATGAGGTGCACGGCCAAATGGCTCAAGTGCACGCCCGTGCAGCCTCCTGGTCTGCCCGTGCACTCCCCAAAAAGCTCGCCCTTCGTCCGTTCTTCGTCCAATCGACCCCAGACTCGCTCCTAAGCCTTCATTCACGTACTAGGACCTGAAATAACACAAACAAGCACAACCTAGCGTGAAATCGGCCTAAAACACGAGAATCAACACCTCAAACGGTGTAAGTATGAGGGTAAAAACATGTGTAAATGACGGTCTATCATACGGGTAGGAGATTTGTCAATCTACAAGCCACCCACAACAATCACACATTCACTATGATTTGGATTATCTGTGGTTGGATTGATGTCAAACCGCGGATTAACCATCAACAGGAATAGGTTAGCGTGGTTACTTAATTTTTAGTAATCACGGTGGCTATCAAAATCTATACCATTCATTATCTCTATTTCTCCCTGTTTTTAAATTGACGGTTAAGATTAGATTAAGGTTAATTTCGAAAATAAAAAAATACCACACCTGATTACTCTATATATTACACCCAAACCCTAATGCAACCCATCTCCCTAACCGTGGTCCTTCTTCCCTCCCCCGCTCCCTCCCTCCGCCTCACCTCACCCACCTCATCCGCCGTCTACCACAATCCAACGCCATTACTGCCTACTGCTACTAGAGGTAGCAGCTCTATTAGCATCGTCGTCAAAACCAGCGGCCGCCGTTGCCGATCAACGCAGCCTAATTGCCAATGGCCTCGTCATGACTCCTCCTATGAGGTATGTACTTGCCGATCACTCACTCTAATAATTTTTACTACTTTTACATCTCCAAATCTTATTTCTCAATTGGCACCGACCATTTCTAGTTCCAGATTTCCTTTCCTTTCAATCATAAAATACTATCAATTATTGCTTCCCTCTTGTCTTGGCTCTTCTAGGGGTATATATAAATTGTTTATATTGGTATTGTTTTTTCCGCAGTGGTAGTGCTTTTTCCGCATTGGTATTGTTTTTTTCTGCATTGGTATTGATTATCATGTAATGGTATTGATTTGCATGTATTGATTTATATTGGTAGATTGTTTATATTAGTAGTTTTCGCATTGGTATTGTTTTTTTCTGCATTGGTATTGATTATCATGTAATGGTATATATTTAAATTGGTAGATTGTTTATATTGGTAGTTTTCGTGTAACGGTATAGATTTATTTCTGCAATAGTATTGATATTTTTCAAAGTGGTAGTGATTGTCTAATGGATTGGTAGTGATTTCGTGTTTTTTTTTTCTTTTGCAGAAATATTGAAAAAAATAAGGAAACGAGATCTGGCTGAAGATTATGGAAGTGAGAGAAAGAGAGAGAATTGTAATTAATAGATTCTTAACTACCTAAAATGTAATTTATTAAAAAAAATTGATTAATACAATTTATTTTTCATACCCAATTTACCCTTAATAATCACAGTGAATACTACTTATATAGTAATCACCGTAACCTGTCCCACCATCAACGCCTGCCCACCCCTAATTGAAGGATGTATATGTTGGAGATAACATTAACATGTCAATCTTCTAATGATTAGCAAAAGCACTGAGAGGTCGATCGATGGATAACAATATGTCAATTAATATCATAATACAGATACTTAACGTTGATTATATGGCTCTCTAATTTGGATCATGATGAACAGAGCACACCAACCGGATCAGCTAGCGATACGCATAACTGTTACAGATAAGGTTCTCTTCTCCTTTTTCTGGGTTTGGAAAGAGAGAACAAAGAGAAACAGTACTAATGATACTACTACGACTACTAATAATATTATGGAAATCAGAACAGGAAGAGAATATCTAGATAACAATCCTAGCTAGATCTGTTCTTTCTTAAAACATGCATGTGGAATTAATGGTTGCGAATATTAAGTAACGATCTGTTTTTTCCAAAGGGTTTAGTAAATTAATTAAAGGAAGGTTTTGGATATAGCCTGCCACTTTACTTAAAGCTGCTATCAGGCTAGTTTCTCCCTTAAGTAGCTTTTGTATAAGCGATTTTTGGCTAGAGTTTTTAGAGAAGTACTTAAAAAAACAATTGAATGTTTGATTGAAAAATTATTAGAAGTACTTTTTTAATATGAGAGGTTATGTAAAATGACTATAAAGAATTTATAATATAAAATATGAATAAAAATTCTAAAAAACAATAAAAAGTAGTTAATATAGTTCTTGTTAGATGTCTTTTATATTAAATAATATGATTTTATAATTTATTTTATCAATAACATTTTATACCCTGTACTATTGAAAGTTAACAAACGTACGTACCCCTCTATTGTTGTGACGTAACATACGTACCTTCTGTCATTATTTCAGTTTGTTGACCGTTAAATGACATGCAAAATGAATATACTACCCTCTATCTAATTTATTATATAATTACTCTTTCAAAGAAAAAATTAAAAACAAAAAATTATCTAATTTATTTTTAAATGATTTATGTATCAAAAGGACACCCACCCCTACCCTTGCAATCACTCAACACTTCGCATTCACCACTGTTTCCCGGCTCAAGATAGGGTGAGTAATCTTAGGGTGAGTAACAATGAGTAACCAAATCTAGACCTTTCTTTAAGTGACTGCAGATCTAAGGGTGGAGAATTAAAGGAATTTATTTTCCCTAGTTTTTTTAATTGGATCATATCTTCTTCATTCTAACTCGGATTTCAATTTTTTTTACCCATATGGAACGAGTTCGTTGTTCTCTACAAAATGATATCCATTTTCAATATTTTTTGAGAAATTTTTTTCATCCCTCTCGTTACCGACTCCATACCATATGGTATCTCCTTCGTTGTTTAGTCATTTTCGGAAATTTTTGCACAAAAGGAACGGTTTAATCATGATCTATTGGATTTCAAAATTTTCTGGGGGAAAAAATTTCAAACCTCTCGTTACCAACTCCATACCATACTATACCACCCTGGTATGAGGTGGTATTTTTCATACCATATGGTATACTGTTATTTAATACCAGTACTGGTATTAAATAACAACATATGGTATTGACTGGTATTTTTCATATCATATGGTATGCTGTTATTTAATACCAGTCAATACCATATGGTATAGACTATACCATATGGTATTGACTGGTAATAACTGACAAATGTTTTTTGTTCCAAAAAATATCAAAGTGGATATAATTTTGAAGAGCACAATTAATCTGATCTAACTGTGCAAAAAAAATTAAATTCCGAGTTAAAACGAGTGAGAAATCGTCCGTTAAAGATTAAGGGAAAGAAAGTTAATGATTTTTCCAGGAGAGAAGGAGGCGCTGATGTGGCAGATTCTTATTGGGTTATGCATGAGGTTACTCACCGGATCTGCTCCCTTGTTCCCCTTCATCTTTATCTTCCAAAACTTTGAAACCCAAATCATGCTCCGATATCTAGCTGCTCCTTGGTGGTAAGCTTCTTCTGGACGACAACCGCAGGGGTTCACTGGAGAGTAGGAGCGGAGGAAGCCACCAATCCACTCGCCGACCTTCAAGTTGCGAGAGAGTTTTTTATGAAATCGGAAGAGGAGATGGATGATACTGGCAGGTTTTGTTGTCATATCTAAAACGGTAAGTCCGAAGAAGGAATTGAATTGAGTGGCCAAGTCATCAACATTTTGTCGGTCGAGATTTGGTTTTTTAGGGTTTGGATAGAAAATGGAGGAGGAGGTTGGGGTTCTGTTTATGGTTTTACTGCTGACACATGGAGGTTTCCACAGGAGAGGCAGCGGAGGTAGAGGGCGATGGGATGTAACTAATTCGGCAGTGATTTTGAGTTTCCGACGGATAGCAGTGATGTGACAGCCTCCGAAGCATGGTTGTCACGCCGGCCGGTGTGCCACCGGTTGTATCTGGTTCAACCGGTACCGGTTATAAAACCGGCGTGACACTATCGGTATGACCAGCATGATTGATATACGAATCTCTAAGTAAAATGACCTTATTTTAGTGAATTTAACTGTTAAAAATTATTTTATTACTTATTTTATGAGTATAAAAGTTAAATATTGATGTTATTTGTTGGATTCAAGTATAAATGTTTAGGTATTGACGTTAAATGTCATGTTTAAATATGAGTAATATTGACCGGCATAAACCGGCACAAACCGGTATGTGCCACTGGTTGAACCATTCCACTTGCTAAACCGGCACACTAGCATGAACCGGTTTGACAACCTTGCTCCGATGTCTCAATCTGATTCAATCTAGAAGACGTCGGGTGCTTCCTGGTATTCCGCTAACGAGAAGGGAAGATAATGAATTAATAATCTAAATTTATTTATTTAATTTTCCTTTTTGCTGGAAATTAGTCGCACACATATTGTTACTAGAGGGTAATATAGTCATTTTACAAGCCTCTTAACGGTCAACTAACAAAAATATGGATGGAAGGCTATATTTGTTACATTGCAACAATAGAGGGGTACATTTGTGCAAAACATTAATAGAAGAGTATGTTTGTTAACTTACAAAAGTACAAGCGTATAAAATGCTATTAACCCTTATTTTTATAATGATATAAATGAAATAAAATTATATTTTTTGAAATAACTTCCAAATCGGAGCTTCTTCTTTTATGTTATACAAAAACACTTTTTAGCTTTTCAAAAGTCGAGCTTCTAGAGAATTTGGTTCTGCTAAGCTTTTAAAATCGAAAAACAATTCTAAAAGCCGGAACAAACATAGGCGGTATATGGCTGATCAAGATCTTGTCATATGATATCCATCATAAAGCTACAGCAAAACAAATTCATTAGGATGAGATTCTTGCTTATGGAACTCTAGTTGGTGCATGTATTTAACAAGTTCTACTAAGAGTTGTCAAAGTTGGATTCATTGCTACGCTATCCGTTATTATCGATAACCAGTTGATTCCAATAACTTGAGTTATTGAGTTTGAGAGGTTAAATTATGGATCTTATCATCATTTACTAATTAACAGAACTCTCAAACGAAAAGCTTACTTATACAGAGTTGGAATTTTTACAATTTCGAATACCATGTGTTCAATAAATACTTAAATAGGAATCGTCAAAAATCGAACACAAAACATCTCGATCGAAGACTCTAATACAATATTAAGAACCAATAATTCCATAACTCAAATTGTGAAAAGACGTTAATTATAAATCTCATTAACCATTTTTAAAAAGAAGATGAAAGGTCCGGTGTATAAGTCTTAGAATGAGCAAGGATTACTCTTTTACTTTGGGTGATGTAGGAGTGGAGTTGATGAAGAACATTCTGCAGATTATTTCATCAACTTTCTCCAAAGTTCCTTTCGGATAGCTTACGATAAGTGCAATCCTTAAGGTAGCTAAAAGCAAAGTTCTAACATTTTATATACTAGCAAAAGCTCACTCGCTATCATTTAGCGTATCAGAAAAATAAATATTTCAAAGAGGAATAATTTTAATGTTAACCTAGAAGTGAGAGTAATCTTATTTCATTCTTAATCATTCTTTTTATAGGTTTGTTATTTACAATAACATATGGTCGATGAACTTGCATAAAGTAGAAGAATCGTCGAATAGATTATTTATGTTTAAACTTCTTTCATGACGCTATTGTTTTAATTTGTATGGTTAGTAGTTGATACTGCTGTAACTTTTGCATAATGAAACAACTTCTCTGAATCTTTTCAAGAAGTTTTTAGGAAAAAACAGTTAAGTGTTTAGCTAAAAAACTATAATAATTACTTTCTACTATAAGAGGTAATGTAAAATAACTAAAAAAGATTTCTGACATAAAATATGAATACAAATTCTAAAATAAAATAGTATTTAAAAATGGATCACGTTAGATTTATTTCATATTAAATAATACAGTATTTCGATTTACTTTTATAATACAAATGAAAGAAATTATGTTTTCTACAAAAAGAAAAATATATGGTAAGAAAAATTTTGTATTTTCAAATCAGAACTTCAGCTTTTAAGTTACGAAATTTTAAAAAAGGGAAACTTTAGAGGTGTTTGGCTTGGCTTCAATTTTTGAAACATAAAACTTATAAAATTCGGGCCAAACATAGTCGTACTCTTTTAGTTTTTTTTTTGGAGTTGAGGCAATCGTGGTTCTCCTTTATAAATTTGTTGGATTGATTGCAGGTTTGAGGAGGTTTAGCTTGCATTGATCGGGTCAAATTAGGTTGGATACCCATGGATTTGGGTTCAATTGTCTTTCTCAAACTAAAGTCGGTTTCAAGTCGCTTTGATCGGATCAAATTAGGTTAGATGCCCATGGATTTGGTTTCAATTGTGACCAGACTCAACAAAAAGGAAAAAGTGAAAACAAAAATAACACTAAAGCGGACGAAAACTCGGTCTGGTAAAAAACTCGCCAACATTGAGTAGATTTGGTATAGATTTTCGGTAGCGCATTGGGAAACAGTGGAGAGGCACAACTTAGAATTCCGTTGACAGTGTTTTTGAGAAGGTTGTGAATTGGTAAGCGATGTTGAGGACTGTACAGAGCATATTTAATATGGATCTTTGCCGCGACCATGACAAACGGTGGAAGAGGACAACTCAGGATTCCACCAACAGTGTTTCAAGTTGGGTTGCGAAAAGGCGATGATTTGGGTTCAAGTTAGGATACCCATGTGTTTGAGTTCAATTGTGATCATGCTCAACAAACAGGAAAAAGAGAATGAAAAAAAACACTAAAGAGGATGAAACTCGTCACGATACAAAAATCATGGTAGCGGCCTTGGAAAACGTTGATGTTGAACAACTTAGGATTCCGCCGACAGTATGTCGAGATGGGCTGCGAAATGGTGGGCAAATGCGATGATTTGTGCCAAAACCATAGACGAAAACCTAGTGGATAGGGAGTTGAAAGCCTAGTAGGCAATAATTGTTATGAGAAACACAATGTACAACAGATCTAAACCTAGTGAACAATATCTAAATATAATAGTTGTAGAATGAAGAGTGGGGTAAAAGAATGTCTTGAAAACTTCCCCCACTTACACTTGAAAGAGTGTGAGAGGCCACTAATAAATAATCAACTACAACCTTTACTTTTATAAATTAAAAACACCATCAATGACTACCACTCGACAGTGTAAAGAGAGTTGTGGGGGGATACCATTTTCAATCTTACAGGGTCGAGTACTCAGATAACTCTATTAAGAGTAAACAATCAATCAACGAGTTAGAATGTATTAATTCTTGAAAGAGATCGATAATGTAACCTTAGTAATAGGTTCGATTATGAAATATAAATTGAATAGATACCAACTACTCGATTTAGGTAAATAGAGTACTATCAAGATTCAAAAGATTTCCAACTATATATTTCCACTCTTTAAACCAAATCCAAGGGTTTTTGTCTCGTGAAACTTTGGCTCGCACGATTCTCTTAGTTAAGGACTATCGATGTGGTAAACTTGTTCGGGTAACACAGATACCACACACCTTGATACCTGTGACAATCATTTATACCATCATATATCTCAAACTCTAAATATTAAATAACACCCCAAATTAATTAAATAAAAGATAATTAATTTGACGGTTATTTCTGGGTTGGTCTTCAAGACTCTTATCTTTTTTATTTCAAGTCCATTAGTTTCCGATTTCTACTACTCGTAGAAAGTGATTCGCTAGCAAGGATTGGAACATACCAAGGTACTAGACAAAAAGACATCAAATGTATAAAATGACAAATAATCAAATATGAGCAGAATCGAAATAACACAGAGCTTTTTTAACGTGGTATCGTCAGTATGACACTAGTCCACGGAGAGGATCTCCCTCTCAGGTTTTAGTCTTTCTTATTTCGTTAAACCTAATCAAACCGATACAACAAGGTATTTATAGGTTTGCCAATACAAACCCTAGCTACATAATTACACATTGGTACCTAAACTAAATATAATCAACACCCTCCCTCAAATTGATGTTGGGTTCTCAACATCAATTTGGAAGATAGGTACCAATGTCTACTTGAAGAAACAGCCTTTGTCAACAAATCTGCAGTCTGTTCCTCCGTTGCTAAATAACTGAGCTGAACTTCACCTTCTGCAACCAATTGTCGAATATAATGAACATGTACTTCTATGTGCTTCGTCCTATCATGCAAAACTGGATTATTAGCAATTTGGATAGCACTAGTATTATCTCCATATATCCGCATAGGCAGTTCACCACTTTTCTCACCAACTCCTGAAACAATCTCTGCAGCCAGACCATTTCAGAACTAACCTCCGACATTGATCTATATTCTGCTTCTGTAGATGATTTAGACACTTTATCTTGCTTCCCGACATCTCCAAGACACAAATGATCTACCAAATCGTATACACCAACCTGAGGTAGACCTCCTCGTATCCTGACAACCTGCAAAATCAGCGTCTGCGAAACCCTCTAGAGACGGTGGTTCCATCACTAGGAAAGAATAACCCAACCTCGGCTGTGTGCTTCAAATATCTTAGCAATCTATGAACGGCATCAAGATGTGTGGTACGAGCAATTCCCATAAACTGGCTGACTACCTGCACTGCGTATGATATATCAGGACGAGTATGCGTTAGATAGATCAAACTTCCAACAACACTGCGATAGTAGGTTTGATCTTCCAACAAATCACCACTCTCCCTGTTCAGCTTTAGATTCTGTTCCATGGGTGTACTACACGGTTTGCAGGAATGATATCCAGTAGCTGAGAGGAGATCATGGATATACTTTTTCTGACTAACAAAGATTCCTGCTTTAGACCGACTCACCTCCAAGCCTAGGAAGTAAGATACTTCACCAAGTTCCTTCAAGTTGAATGCCGAGTGAAGAGACTCTGTTAGCTCACGGATACCCTCACTATCACTGCCAGTAACAATCATATCATCCACATAAAGTAACAAAACAGTCATCCCTTGCACCGTGTGTCTGATGAACATAGATGGATCATTTTGGCTCTGCAGAAAAACCAGCCTGAAGATAGTCCCATGGAATTTCTCAAACCATGCTCGAGGCGACTGTTTCAAGCCATACAAGGAACGACGAAGTCTGCATATCACATCCTTCCCCCCCCTTGGAGTAGCCCTCTGAACACTCCATATAGATAGTCTCCTTCAAATCGCCGTGCAGAAAGGCATTTTTCACATCAAATTGAATAATAGGCCATTGCCTCAGAGCTGCTACCGCAAACAGACTCCTAACAGTCTGCATTTTAGCAACAGGAGCAAAGGTCTCCTCAAAATCAATCCCGTACTGCTGTTTAAATCCCTGTGCCACTACCCTAGCTTTAAAGCGCTCAATCGAACCATCAGGAAGAGTCTTAATAGCATACACCCATCGACAGCCAATGACAGAAACACCAGGAAAGCGAGGGACCACATCCCAGGTGTGTTGAGCCTCCAAAGCATCTATTTCCTCAATCATAGCTGCATTCCAACGGGGGTCATCCTTTGCGTACCGTAGTGAGTAGGAAATGGAAATACCGTGCGCAGCTGAGTAACCCACATCATAGTCCAAAAGATGAGATGGAGGCTGCCCAAGATTTGCCCGATTTGACCGGCGGGGGGCAGGTAATGGGGGCGGTCCGCCTAGCTCGGGAGATCCATTAGAAGAAGCAGCAGCTGAAGAATCCCCTGAAGACTGAGCCACCAAGCGCTGAGGATGAAGGGGATACACCTGGGGAAGACCCACCAGCTGCCGAAGAGCCACTGGAGGACGAAGGGAAGGAGGTTTGAGCCGTGGGGGTGCCAGGTGGAGTGTGCCAGGAGATGATCATTCTCATGTCCATGAGGAATAGCCTCATTATTGTCATCCACCAGGAGGTTAATTTGCGGACCAGGCCTTGCTACTGAGAAGTCAAAAGTGGGCAATTGTACAAGAAAATCCAGGGAGGACAAAGTTGGAGCAGAAGATGCATCGTAGTACATCATTTCTTCCAAAAAGGTAACATGACAGGAGATGCGCATGCGACGATCACGAGGATCATAGCACATATAACCTTTGTGTTGAGAACTGTAGCCAACAAAAACACATCGGGCGACCTTAGGAGCAAGTTTATGGCGTGACTTCTTGGAGAGCAAAACGAAGCAAACACAGCCAAACACCCGAAGACGGGAATAGTCAGGGGTTTTGGAATATAAGCAGTGAAACGGGGAACGATCGCCCAAGACCGAGGTGATCTGACGATTAATTAAGTACACCACTGTGCCGACAGCCTCAACCCAGAAAGTAGTAGGAACATGAGAATGGAAAAGAATAGCACGAGTTAACTCAAGAACATGTCGGTGCTTTCGCTCAACAAGCCCATTCTGCTGCTATACACCTGGACACGACTGTTGTGGAAGAATACCTCGAGAATCATAAAATTCTAGCAATGGTGTAGCAATAAACTCGCCCCCAGGATCAGACCGAATAACCTTGACCCGCCGACCAAACTGAGTCTCAACCATCTGAACAAAAGATTTAGCATGATCAACCAATTCAGACTTCTGACGTAGAAAATATATCCAAGCATAGCGCGTATGATGATCCACAAACACGCGAAGTATCGAAACCCCAGACGAGAAGTAACAGGCGACGGCCCCAAAGATCAGTGTGAACAAGCTCAAACGGAGAATTATACTGCGTCTCACTCGTAGTGAAAGAAGATTGAGTAGCCTTAGCCTCAATACAACTAATACAAAGGATGGTCGGGATGATATTTCTGATCAATCGAGGAAGGTAAAAGGTTTACGGCGAAACATATGCAACAACCGAGCCGTATGTGGGTGACCCAGGCGATAATGCCATAAATCCCAAAGAGAGACGACTTTGGAAACTTACAATTCCCAGAACTCAAATCTTGAACAGAATATCCAAACAAAGCAGAATTCAAAGTATTTGTCTTAAGAACATTATTGCATTGTTTTGGAGAATAAGAATTCGCCAAAATATAAGACAAAGGAGGTGCGCCACACTTAGCCCCCAACAAAGCAGTCCGTAAGTCGTCCTCAACCGCAACCAGCCCGGAGCACTTCCTCCCTAGCGCCTAGCTGTTCCGGCTGAAAACGATCCAAAACATAAACTCGGCCATCTTTTCTACCCGTTCTAGAACCTTCCCGGTTCTCGGATCCTGCACAACACACCGTAAGCATTAAAGTAACTGCACATCCATCCTCTGCCAACTGCCCAACTGAAACGAGACTAGGAACTAACTGAGGTACATAGAGAGTATTAGGAAGACTAATATCACCAGAACGAGCAGTTCCTGTTGTGGAGTTCTGTTAACTTACCGTTGGGTGGAATGAGTTATGACGAATGAGACTGTGCCAAGTGGCGTTTACCATTACAGTCATTTTAAATTTCTGTTTATCGTTTCCATTTTCACTGTTTGTATCTTCAGCTTGACACTACTGATTGATATATAAACAAAGCCAGAGAGATCCTTTCTCTTTGCGCATTCCCTAATTCATTGTGCCGTCTTCTTCCTTCCGCTAAACCCTAAAGCTCCAGCTAATCTGAAATGGTATCAGAGCAGTTGCTGTTCCAGTAACCTGCGATGTCGTCGACGCCGCCGAATACCCCTCCGGGAGGTATTCCATTTGGTTCTTTCGCTGGGATGTCTGGAGCTGCTAGTGGATCTAACAACAACAACAACGAACGCTCAGATCTACAATTTGGTAATCCTTTTTACATCAATCCGAATGAGAATATTTCTCAAGCTATTGTTTCTGAGTTTTGGATGGCACAAATTAAAATGTGGCAACGAGCAGTTCGAATGGCTCTTAAGACGAAACATAAAATTGGATTTGTTGATGGATCGATTCCGATTCCAACTGTGGGTGACCCAAATTACAGCACCTGGGATGCTTGCAACACCTTGGTCTTATGCTGGATTCTGAACTCTGTCGAGAAAGAGATCCGACGCAGTGTGATGCAACATGAAGTAGCTCGCACCTTGTGGGATGAGCTTAAGGCTCGTTTTGGTTTCACTAATGCTATCAAATTGTCGAATATGGAGGATCAGATTATTGCTTGCAAGCAGGGAAATCTTAGTGTTACTCAATACTATACTGCTCTAAAGGGGCTGTGGGAAGAGCATCTCCAGTACCATCAATCGTAGATTGCAATTGTGCTCCACAGCGTACCCAACCCTGTGCAGCAGTTGAAGCCTTCAAGCTAAAGCAGGACACTGACTATTTGATCCGGTTTCTGAAAGGGCTGAGACCAGAATTTGATGTTGTGCACACACAAATTCTGATGATGAAACCACTCCCTACTGTAGAAGTGGCGATTAATGATATCCTGCAGCACGAGCAGAAGTTGAAGGCAGACAAAGGAATCACTAGAGGTGTGCAGACTGTAGCCTTAGCTGTTCAGGGAGATACTCCAGATGGGAAGAAATTCTGCAGATATTGTAAGAAAGAAGGACATGTTAAAGAGGAGTGCTACCGTTTGAAAAACAAGAAGCTGAGAATGGCAGGAGGAGTAGCAGCAGCTGTTACTCAAGGGGAGTCTCCTACTGAAAGTGACACTTCCAGTGCAGAATCAAAGATGAGCAGTGACTCAAGAAGCATTTCCTCCAAGGAAGGTTTCACTTTCTCCACTGAAGAACTTCATAAACTCAGATACCTTCTGCAATCTGTTCCTTCCTCTGGACCTTCATCCCCAGCATCATCTCCATCAACCATTTGGCTTCTCAGTGGCTAACAGTACCAATCCATTCCCTACTTATGCTGGTAAGTTCATTCTCTCTTCTTACATACAGCATAAGTCAGAATCTCTTTCACACTCCTGGATCTTGGACACTGGAGCTTCAGATCATATTGCTTGTCACATTGATCTGTTTGTTGAAGCTTCTCCAGTGCAAGATCAGTTTGTGTATTTGCCAAATGGTACTCAAGTGCTGGTTAGTCATGTAGGCAAGGTTCAGTTATCCCCAGATTTATCTCTAGACAATGTCCTTCTGGTGCCTAGTTTTACCTTCAACCTTATCTCAGTGAGTAAGTTGACACATGACCAACCTATATCCTTACATTTTGAGTCTGATTCTTGTCAAATTCAGGACCTGGTGACACAGAAAAGGACTGGTTTGGCAAGACAGAGTAATGGACTTTACCAATTACACACCAAGGCCAAAGGACCCTTCTTCCTACACCTCAAGCAGCCTTTGCATACAACTTTCAACCACAACCTATTCACCTCTGGCATTGGAGATTAGGGCATCCTGGAAAGGAGAAAGAGAAGCAGCTACTACCTAGTGATAGGATTTAGTTTCTCATTGTGAAACCTGTCACTTTGCCAAACATAAGAGGCTTTCATTTCCTGTTAGTAGCAGTAGAGCAGTTGGTGCTTTTGATCTCATTCATGTAGACATCTGGGGACCATTGGCAACTAAGTCTCATGAAGGATACTCTTATTTCTTACTGTTGTTGATGACTTTTCTCGAGCAGTTTGGGTGTTCTTGATGAAATTTAAGTCTGAAGCAGGTTTTCTGCTGCAAAGTTTTTGTGTCATGGTTGAAGGCAGTTTTCAAAAACTGTCAAAATCATTCGTAGTGATCAGGGCTCTGAGTTTCATTTAGCTGAGTTTTATCTGATAAAGGCATTATGCATCAGCAGTCTTGTGTAGAAACTCCAGAGCAGAATGCTCGAGTTGAGAGAAGCATCAGCATATCCTCAATGTTGCTCGAGCACTTCGTTTCCAATCTGGTGTCCCCTCAATTTTGGAGGACTGTGTCCTCCATGCTGTCTATTTGATCAATAGACTTCCTAGTTCAGTTCTTAACAACATCTCCCCTTATGAACTTCTCTATAACAAACCTCCCACTCTTACCAACTTGAAAGTCTTTGGATCCCTTTGCTATGCTTCTACCTTCACAGGGATAGAACTAAGTTTGATTCAAGGCTAAACAGTGCATCTTCCTTGGTTTCCCCACTGGAATCAAAGGATTCAAACTTTTTGACCTCAATTCTCATTCCTTCTTTGTTTCCAGGGATGTGATCTTTTATGAATCTATCTGCCTTTCCAAACCAACCCTTCTACTTCTATTCCTGATTTGATTTCCCCCCAACTCCCTCCTATCCCAGTCTCCCTTTCATCTACACCCTCTTCCTCCACTCATCAGCCTGTTAACTTCCAGTCTAGTTCTCTTCCTACTGAGACTATTCTCTCCACTACTCCACTTTCTTCTACTGATCCTGTTTCCACTATTTCTAGTCCTTCTTCTGCTCCTAATTCTTCTTCTTCACCACTGTATTCTTCTTCTAGTGGTGTCCCACCTGTCAGTTTACAGTATGAGGGGGAGGATATGGAGATTGAGGTGTTTCCTGATAACAATGACTCTGATGAAGCTGAGTTTTTAAGGAAATCTACCAGGCACAGGACTAAACCTATTTGGCATAAAGATTATCATGTGAGTATGGCTGCCACATCAAGTAAACATCACATCTGTCATCTTGTTGGGTATGATCATCTCACTGCTTCTCAGAAATCTTTTGCCCTTAATGTTCTGTGTATTGAGGAACCTACATCTTATGCTGAGGCATGCAAGGATCCTCGTTGGTTGCAAGCCTGTAAAGAAGAAGTGTTTGCATTATATGAAAACCAGACTTGGGAGGTGGTTAAACTGCCTCCAGGGAAGAAACCTATAGGAGCTAAGTGGGTCTTTAAGGTTAAGTACAGGTCTGATGGAGCTATTGAAAGGTTTAAGGCACGGCTAGTTGCTAAGGGATACACTCAAATTTATGGCATCGATTTCTTGGATACTTATTCACCTGTTGCAAAGATAAATTCAGTTAAAACATTATTAGCAGTAGCTGCTGCCAAGGACTGGCACATTCAAATGGATGTGTCTAATGCTTTTCTGCATGGAGACTTAGATGAGGAGGTGTATTTGGAGATTCCACCGGGAGTTGATGTACCCAGGAACTCAGGTTTGGTGTTTAACTCAAGAAATCATTGTATGGCCTTAAACAGGCAAGCAGACAATGGTTTTCTAAACTGGCCAATGCATTATTGAAGAATGGCTATTCTCAAACTGCATCTGATTACTCAATGTTTGTGAGATGGATACAAGGGAGAGTTGTGGTAGTCTTGTTTATGTAGATGACATTCTAATTGCTGGAAGTCACCTTGGAGATATCCAGCAGCTTAAAACCTTCCTGAGTAAAGAATTCAAAGTAAAGGATTTGGGCCAGATGAGTTATTTTCTTGGATTAGAGGTCATCAGGGATCACAAAGGGATTTCTGTTTGTCAGAGAAAGTATTGTCTAGAGTTACTTGATGACACTGGTTTTGTAGAATCTAAGGGTCGTTTGTCTCCAGTGGACTGCAATGCCAAGTTCTCCACAGAGCAAGGTGACTTGTTGCCTGATCCAGGCGTGTACAGAAGGTTGATAGGACGTTTGCACTATCTCACCATTACAAGACCTGATATAACCTATGTTGTACAACAACTTGCTCAATTCCAGGCTGCACCCTGCTGAACATTTGCAAGCTGCACACAGAGTCATCAGGTATCTTAAACAAACTCTTGGACAAGGTTTGATTTTCAGGGCAGATTCTAAACTTGAACTTTCTGGATATTGTGATGCTGATTGGGCAAGCTGCCCTGATTCAAGAAGATCTCTACTGGTTACTGTACGTTTTTGGGATCTTCATTGATAACTTGGAAAACTAAGAAACAGACTACTGTGTCACGTTCTTCCTCAGAAGCAGAGTATAGAGCTTTGGCTCAAGTTGTCTGCGAGGTTCAATGGCTGAGGAACTTGCTTACAGAGATGGGAATTAAGGTACCTTTACCCATTCCTTTGTTTTGTGACAATAAGTCTGCTTTGCACATCGCTGAAAACCCAGTTTTCCACGAGAGAACAAAGCATATTGAGATCGATTGCCATGTTACAAGAGAAAGATTGAAGTCAGGGTTGATCAAGTTATTTCATGTTAGAACTGATGATCAAGTGGCGGATCTGTTTACAAAAGGCATGACTCGATACAGATTGAAATTCTTGTTGGACAAGCTGGGAGTTCACAATGCTTACTCGCCAGCTTGTGGGGGAGTATCAAGTGAAGAAGATGAAGAACACTCTGCAGTGTAACAGAGTGAAGACTGCAGAGCTTGCTGAAGAAACGAAGAAGAAGAAGAAGAAACCTCACCCAGAAACGGAAACGTTTCTGGGTTCCCTTCCATCCAACTTAAGCGAAGAACGAAGCGACGCCGTTGTGGAGTTCTGTTAACTTACCGTTGGGTGGAATGAGTTATGACGAATGAGACTGTGCCAAGTGGCGTTTACCATTACAGTCATTTTAAATTTCTGTTTATCATTTCCATTTTCACTGTTTGTATCTTCAGCTTGACACTACTGATTGATATATAAACAAAGCCAGAGAGATCCTTTCTCTTTGCGCATTCCCTAATTCATTGTGCCGTCTTCTTCCTTCCGCTAAACCCTAAAGCTCAGCTAATCTGAAAGTTCCCAAACCAGAAATCGGCAAGTGAACACCATTAGCAACTTGAAGTGACTTCAAAGGAGTGGGTTTTAGAGAAGTAAAACTCGGAGACGAGTTTGTCATATGGTTAAAGGCTGCAGAGTCAACTAACCAGCGAGGAGATTTACCTGAGTCATGGCTGGCCGCAAATGCCGAATTGAGAAGTTGAGGAATGGCATCTTGTAATGCTGCAGTAATCATCTTACCCATAGTCCCTGCTTGAAACTGAGGACGTGTAGAAGTCCCTTTGCCAACCGCAAAGGCAGAACTTCCTTCATGAGTGGAATCCAACTTCGCTTGACTCCTAAGTCTAGTTTCTTCTCGAAGCAGCTCGGCCAAGGCAGCCTCAATGCTACTCACTTGACGATGAAGAAGAGATGCACGCAATGGTTCAAATTCAGGACGCAATTTAGCAAGAAATTGCATAAATCAGGAGCGAGATCGCTCCTTCACAACGTCCTCAGACGCAGCCAAGAAACAAGAGAAGCAGTAAGCATATCATATTCCGTCCAACGGGTCAACAAATCCTGATAATAGGATCGAATGTCACGATCCCCTGATGAAACGAGGAAATCTCAGTCTCAAGTTCAAATTGACGAGCAGCATTACTCTGAGAGTAGGTAGAGCAAATATGGGCCCACATCTCAGAGGCCAACTTAAACCGTCGAAGACTCAAAGCTGTGCCCACATCGACAGAAGCAAGTAACCAATAAACGACCTGGGCATTGCCAGCCGCCCCAGTCTTCCTGTTCCTTCACTGGAGCGGTCGTAGCAGGCTGAGGTAACGTCCCAGACAGAATTGGCAATAACCGGCGCCCTTCCACAAAGCTCCGGAATTGAAATTCCCATAAAGGGAAATTAGTACCATCAAGTTTGGTGGTGACCGTATCAATCTTTCCTGAGTCCATAATAGAAGACAGCAAAACAAGCTAGCAACCCACGCAAATAAGAAAAGCTTGTTGAAGATATAAACCTGAGTTGACAAAGAAGCCAAATTGCAAAGACCCGCAGCGAGAGAAGACAGGCCGGAGAGAAAACCCAAAGTCAGCGGTAAACCTGTGGACGAACCGAAGCTGCTTGCTCAAAACAACACAGCGATTGTACTTTCGATGAACGATGATTAGACCGCAGGCTCTGATACCATGACAAATAATCAAATATGAGCAGAATCGAAATAACACAGAGCTTTTTTAACGTGGTATCGTCAGTATGACACTAGTCCACGGAGAGGATCTCCCTCTCAGGTTTTAGTCTTTCTTATTTCGTTAAACCTAATCAACCGATACAACAAGGTATTTATAGGTTTGCCAATACAAACCCTAGCTACATAATTACACATTGGTACCTAAACTAAATATAATCAACATAAAACACACATAGAGCTAATAATTGAACATATAAACAAATATTAAATAATTATAAGTCAAAATGACTATAAATATGCATAAATGATGTTAAATATGCTATAAAACAACGTGATAAAAACGCTATTTTATGTGTCATAAGATATAAATAGAAAAAAGGGACCTAAATCTAAAAGCATTTTTTTACAGAAAAACTAGTTGAGATGGTATAATCCATCATTTTTGTTGATTGTAGGTAGGGTATTCAAATGGTTACCATGGTAATTATCAAATCAAATAAGTCTAACTTCTATTAACCATGAAATACAATATCATAACCAAATTTATCAAACTAATACAACAATCAAATTAACCAAACTAAAATTAATTGGTTGGGTTAATTGGTTAACCAAAATAATCAATAACCATCACATTATCAGAGAAAAATCTCTGGATAGTGCATCGATTTGCAATTATATAATGAATAATACATAACAATCAACCCAAAATTTTAGCTAACCCTCAACATATATACATGTAACTAATACAATTATCTTACATTTGACTCTTGAGTGGTTATGTAAAGTATTAAGTATGTGTATAATATATTAGATATATAGCTAATTACTTAACTGGTTAATTTGGTTTGATAGGTTAGGAGTGTCCGAAACCCAACCACCTAAACCAAACAAGCTAAAAAATTTAACCAAACCAAACCAATTATTCAAATCAACCAAACCAAATTATCCAAACACTACCGATTAAAACTATCGGTAACCACACGTTTGAACACCTCTAATTGTAGGTGCGATCTACACAAAATAATAGAAGCATTCTACAATTTATACTTTCAAATATTGTATTATGGATAATGCATGCATGTATTCAATAAGTACAACCATTACAATAGCAACTTCCAAACGACCACTTAGTTGCGATGGTTGAGATAGTTTTCATCATAAAAATTAAGTACCAAATTTTGTTTGAATAATATTTTTCATTGAAAATCAAAGTTTAGGTGCTAAATTGTAAAATATAAAATGTAAATGTACACAGCTATAGTTTTCCAGAAGTCCAGAAATCTTCTAATCCTTTTGAATTTGGATAGTTAGTTTATTAGTTGATGAGATGGCGGATTAGATTCAAATTGCCACCTCTAACGGGTTTGAATGACATTAGCGACATGCTTTTCCAACCTTTCCTCTTCTTCTTCTAGCGATAACTAAGCCTCGAGCGGCGGAGGCAGAATTTGAAACTATCCCTGTCCTCTTTTCAAAATATAAATATATAATTCATAAAAATATAATTAAAACCAATAATTCATTCACAGATAAAGAAATAACTGACTGATAAATTCTGGTTTGCATAAACAACCACAACGAGCTTTCATATTCTGAAAGAAATGAAAAAATATACTTGTTATTTACACTCTTAAGCAATTAAGTCTATCCCACTAAACAATCATTACCAAACTATCGTCAAAATTCGACTGCGAGCCTTGTTCTTAACATAGCTCAAGCTAGAAATGCTCTTCCTACACTTACAGTTGCAACTGGTAGAACCAAAGTTAGCTGTCAGAAGGAAATAAACCGACGGATATATGAGTACATGATGCACTTCTGTCTTCATCATTACTCGAGACGATTCATCATGAACAAACTGTTGTCGAATAATAGTGCCATGAATAAAACCAATAAATAAATAAACTTTTTTTTTTCAACTAGTGAACAAATAAGGAGACTGTGGTAAAGACGTACAGTAGCAAAACATCGTTAATTAATTTTTGTACCCCGAAAAATTACCCCAGTTCCTGTGATAAGAAAAAAGTGGGCTGGCTCGTAAGCCCCACGTTGAATTGATGTCGATGATCAACCACCGGTCGACACAACTCAGCTCAATTTGCCCTCTCACTGTCACTGCCGCTATTTTGCGCATTAAACGTATCACCAATTTCTGGCGACACACCCGAGTTTTGTGTCGAGTATCTAATACCAGCCAACGCACAAACATAGTACGTAGGCGAACACAACAACGTAACCGTGGCGATTTACGCATGGATCAGGAATATTTGCCGAATTCGTCAAGTATAAATATATATAGCAGAATAATAAGGTGGTGCATGCATATATAGCAAAAAAGTAAGCACGAAAAAATGAGGTCATCGGTTCTGTTAGTCATCATCATGTCGCTGCGAAATATCCAACCGGCGTCGGCTGCCGTTGGCTGGTCTTGCAACTTCCAGTATTTCCCCTACGGCGACCAGCGGATCATGTGCGTTTATCATCTGATCGACAAAATGGTCGGGGATTCGCTTCCGGTGAGGAAGGGCGCGTGGTACCAGGATGAGGACTGCGCCGATAGCTCGATTATCTACGGTTACCGGTGGGCAGATGAGGGCGCTGGCGGGTGCCTCTACGAAGCTAAAGATGTCCTCCAGAATAAGTACTGCCATCGCCGCGTGGGAGGCCGCGCGTGGGGGACTGGCTGTTACATGAGGTTTGAGATCTACCCGTTTAATGTCGAATAATTAATGATGTGTTTTCTCTTGTTTTTCTTTTGGTCCATTGTTAGCATGCATGGTGTGACGCGTTATGTAATAAAATGCTTGTAATGGCTGAAGATGAATGATAATAAAACGAGCCTTTCTACTATGCTTTAAAGTATTGGTGCTTTAAAGTACAACTTTAAGTTGTACCACAACGGTAAAGGTACAAGTTAGAGTTGTACCATAAGAGAATTGATGTTTATGTTGTGATACAACTTCAACTCTTCAAGTTGTACCATAACTTAAATGTACAACTTTAGTTTGTACCATAAAGGGATTTTACAAAAGAGTATAGGTACAACCTAAAGTTGTACCATAACGGTAAATGTACAATTTCAAGTTGTACCATAAAGGGAAAAACTAAAGCACCAATGCTTTAAAGCATTGTAAAATTCCTCTAATAAAATAATAAAAGAAGTATTTGGTCGAGAATTAACGGCTAATATACTGATTATGCATGCATGTATGCTTCTTTGGTTCGTGTACTCCAAATAATTAATGGTCGACCCTGTTAAGAATCAGTTGATCTCAATAATTCGAGTTGTTGGAAGAGGTCCAATTGTGAATCATATTTCGTTTACGTACTAATAACAAACTCTCTCAAACTCAAGCCATGCACTCAGATAGGCTCGTAGTTTGCAAAATGCAAAGACACAAGTCCGGACACCATGCGCTTAATAGAAACAAATGGGGTCATCGAGATTCGAACACAAGATCTTCTATTTACAGAAAGGTTTGATACCATGTTAAGAATCAGTTGGTTCCAATAATAGCTCGAGTTGTTGGGATAATTAATGTACCAAATTTTAACGTCTCAAAATAAAAAAAATGTAGTACAAAAAGGTATGCATGTAAAAGCTCTGGAATAGTTAATTTTTTGAGATGTGAAGAAACTAAACTATAGGTTGATGATGCATTACCGAATTATGAAAATATTCGCAGAAATGAATATATTCAAATAATGAATAATTAATATTGCATCGGAAATATGTCACGAGAGATCATTTATTTAACTAGAGAAATTTTTACTATACGTATATTAGTACTACTTGTAGATATGAAAATCTAACCATAAGTTTACAATAACTTTGTATTTTGTCATGTCCGATGAGATCATTGCAGATAAAGATGCGAAAAATGATTGGGATATCATATGCAAATCATGTGAGAATTTAGAGAATTCATCAATCAAACAATTGATTATGGTGGTGTGCATGCTCTCGAGAAAATATACTCACTTGTGAAAGTAATTGAATCTAGAGGTTTTATGAAAGTGTATGCGGAAAAATACACTCATCATGTGATCATATAGAAATTTTATGATTTTGATTGACACATCAAGTATATGGTCACATATGTCTTTATTATCAACCCAACATGGTGTTTGTGAGATTAGTTGTTGAATTATGGATATAATTTATTATATTCAATTACTTTTTTGTGAGGTGGAAATTCGTAAATGATTTATTTTTATTAGTTATTATTTTTAATAGCACATCATCATTTTAACAGTCAAACGTAACTGTTGATCGCCACATTGAATAGATTTAACGGAATTAGACGGCAAGTAACCACGACAGAAATGTGTAGTGTTGATGGTTAAATTGAAGAAAAATGGTTTGAATGGTAAACATGTAACAAACATGTAATATGAGTGATCAAACTAACAATTCATCCATTTTTTTTTAGTATTATCTTCTGAAACGGACTTAATAGTTTAAGTTGGAATGGTTTTTACTTCGTCAAATAGTATGCGATTATAAATGTTTGTGTTATAGTTGTTAAGTTGATGTCGAAATAAGATACTGATATTGTGCATCTTAGTGGAGAAGTTAGATTCAAGTCACAAGGAACTGTAGCTCTCCTCAAATTCAAAATACAGGTAAAATTACATGTAAAATTTATAATAAATTTAAAAAATAGAGTAATCGGTAAGACCTTAATCTCCCTCTCTCAATTACCTCTCTTCAAATCAGCTCTCCTAATTCATATTCCTAGCTCCGCTATCAGCATCTTACACCGTTGATTGAACACGAGAGTGCAAAGACTCGTTGATTGAACACGAGAGTGCAAAGACAGAGTTGTGGGAATTCAATTTTCAAGCTTACATGGTTGAATACTCGGATGACTTTATTGAGAGTATTATAATCAATCAACGAGTTATAACATTTATCAATACTTAAAATGGATAATTTAACACAGTGACTAGGTTGATTATGCGGAGGGTGAATAGAGTGTATGGATTCTGTTAGGAATTTTAGTGGTGTGAATGAAAATGAAAGGGGAAAGATCCAAGAGAGTCTCTTGAAGTATCATGTTGGTAAGATGTGGAAAGGCACGACCTCGAATTTGATCGATTTGATGTAATATGTGGTTAATTGGTTAAATTGGTCTGTGTAACCAAATGAACCAAACCGAGTTGAACCAAATCGAACCGATATGGCGGTTGGAATAACCAAACCGGTCCAGCTTCCATCAGGCCGAACCAATGCAATGGTTGAAATATTTTAAACGAACCAATGCAATGGTTGGGGTGTAACCACTCATATAAAGTGTTGCCTCCCTTCGTAAGTGGCGCGTGATATATGTACCCCTTTCCTTTTGATGTTCAAATCATGTATGCAGTTGCATCCGGATACGTCGCATCGTTTCAGTAAATGTCTTGTTCCTTATTCGGTTGACTTCCTTGTTAATGACAGTATATTAAAATGTGTAATGCACATGGGATGCCATGGATGATTTTGTGATACACGTTTATACTGTGATAATCGGCTTTAATATTGGATTCTAGAATTTTATGTGACTATCCCATGATATGTTTAAGACGATTGATGCTATTTTAGGGCTCGCTAACCGGGAATGGTTGAAAAATCATTACTGCCTAGTACCATGAGTTTGATATGCTACAGGTAAAGAAAGCACAAAAAAGAAACGAGTACACAAGCAATCAATCGGACTCGAATCAATGTTGGAATGAATTGGGCCGGGGACTTTGGAAAAGGGAGCTGGGCGGAATTGGACAGGAGGGCTTGTAATTAATTAATTTGGGGAACGAATTCTTTTGGGGCCATGGGAATTAATTGGCCCAAAGAAAGAATGGGACAGGGAATTCGGAGCAATTTTTTGGACGGGGAGAAAAGAGGCAGCTGGAGAGACGGAACGAATTGAGAGCTGGGCGGCGAAATTCTTTGAGCAGGGCCAGAGGAACGAATTCTTTTGGGGAGAAAAAGAAAAGCGGAGCAGCGCAGGTAATTGGCGAGGGCGATTGAGCAGCCATCGGCGATCGAGTTTTCCAAGGCTTGAGTTGAGTTCAACGAGAGCGATTATTTTGGTTGGATTTTCTGAACCGAACTAGTTGTGTATTGTTGATTTAGAACATGATGATCAAAACCCTAATGTTTTATCTTAATTTCGTCATGAACTAAACCCCGATTTCTGGGGAAACATCATAGGATGTAGCTATTTCTTGATTTGATGGATTGATTCATTATTTTTTCTTCCAATCTCTATTGCATGAAATTGCTTAATGCTTTGTGTTGACTGGCCACCAATACAATGAATCGTAGTTAATTAGGTTATTAGCGACAGTGAAACCCTAATAACTGAACCTATTTCAAGTGACATAGTAACTTATCGAAGCGACAGTGGATTAAATAAGGTGCTATGCGGTCTTAAATAGGATATCGATTCAGACTATATAGTTAATTCATTGAGCTACGACAGTAGGATTTGAATTAATTATTTAGTACGTAGTAATTCCCGACAGGGATAGCTAGCACATTCGTGATATCCTGGCTGTAGAGAGTTGGATTAAAGTGATTAGAATATGTGAATTAATTTGGATATGATAGGTAGCGAGTCCCGGTGTTTCTCCAGAACTTTCTCCCATTGAATTTCTCCCGACCAATTTACTTTGCTTAATTAGTTTAATTATTTTGCTAGTAGTTAATAATCTCATTCAACCATTTCCACCTATAGTTTACTCCATAGAATTGATAAATCATAAGGTTTGTACCAGTCTTGAGAGAAGATACCCGGACTTTCCGGTTTACTACGAGATAGGAAATTGGCATATACGCTTTTGCCCTATCAAGTTTTGGCGCCGTTGCCGGGGACTGCCATACCTATTTTTGTTGATTTTTGTGAGTGAACTATTTTGATCTGTGTTCTAGTGTGCAGGTGAATTTTCAGGTTTATCCTCCTCGTGCATGCCTAGGAGGACGACCGGCGATTTACTGCCACTAGATCCCGAGATCGAGAAGACCTGCCGGCAGCACCGGAAGCAGGTCAAGTTAGGGAAGCAGCCAACCACAACTCCTAGGCCTGCCCTAACCCAGAATCGTCAACCGAGAAGGCAGGTTTCACCACCTGTCATCCCTACACCACCGACACGCCACCGCGCATCATCGAGCCTGTCATCATGGCAAATGAGGATCGTTCGATCAGGGCTCGTCTGAATCGGAGGACTGGAGCCCGAGCTTCATGTGTTGTCATTCCGGCTGGGGATGCAACCATGGAGATTACCCCAGCATTCATCAACATGATCACCAATGGGTATACTTTCTCTGGGGCTAGCAGTGAGGATCCTCATGAGCATCTTCGCCGGTTTGCGAGCATATGTGATACGATGAAGAGCCCTACAGTGTCTGATGATGCAATTCGCCTACGGATGTTCTCGTTCTCCCTGATAGGGAATGCATCACACTGGTTTCAGAACTTAACACCACGTTCCATCACGACATGGGCTCAGCTTGAGAAGGTCTTTCTGGATAAGTACTTCCCACCTGCCTTGGCAATGAAGAGGCAAGAAGAGATTGTTACTTTTAAGCAGGCTGATGATGAGAGTCTAACTGAGGCATGGGAGCGCTACAAGGGTTGTTGATGAGATGCCCAAGTCATGGTCTTGAGGATTGGAACGTGATCATTATCTTCTTCAATGGAATCAGAAGGGAGTTCCGGGATGCTCTGAATAATGCTTCGCGGAATGGTTTCACAAGCATGGAGGCACCAGCAGCATATGATCTGGTAGAGAAGATCTGTTCAGAAGCCACTAAATGGGGTAGTGAGACCAGTATTCGAAGAAGAGGAGGCTTGAATGAGATAAACAGAGTTGCGAGTCTAGAAGCCAAGATTGATGCTAAGCTGGACTCCAAGTTCGATGCACTCGAACGAAGGCTGGCTAAGAGGCTCTTGGTAGACAAGAGGAGGCTGCTTTTTGCGAATTATGTGAAGGTGCTCATCAAAGGGATCTATGTCCACTGGTAGCTGATCAGTTGGAAGATGTGCACTATATCAACAATCAGCGAAATCAAGGCCAGGGTGGTATGTACTCAAATACATACAACCCGCAATGGAGGAAGCATCCTAACTTCCTGGGCAAACAACAACCCAGCTGGTGCTCGCAACATTCCACCTCCAGGCCTGCAGCAACAACAACCTCAACAAGAGAAGAAACCACAACTTGAAGAATTGCTTTGGCTCGTATGCAGAAAACATACAATAATTTCAAGGGTCTTGATCAATTTGTCACTCAACAGCTAGCCATAAACAATAATATGCAATCATCTATGCTAGCTATGGAGAGGCAAATAGGCCAGATGGCTCAAACTTTGGCAGATATTCAAGGTAGGATTCCCGGGACTTTACCAGCAAATACCGAGAGGAATCCGAAGGATGCCATGGTTGTAGCTGTCACATTGAGGAGTGGAAAGGCCTTGGAGGATCCAGAGAGTTCAAGGAAGTTGGCATATACGCTTTTGCCCTATCAAGTTTTGTCAACCCACACACTCAATTGTTGCTTGTCCCTAAGCAACGACTCAAATAACACAAACACAAAACTAACCAAACAATGACACACCACAGACTCACTAATCCAACACTCAAACAAAACAAAATTTTCCTTGTACTCTTGTTGTAATCAGTAGTTTCTTTCTTAAAATACGAGATGTGCTTTGAGATCATACCTTTCACCCCACACTCAAGGTATTTGCAACCATTAACCATTGACTGACTCAAATCCATCCAAAAACTCAAATAGCAACACTCAATTTCGATCGTCGGTAGTGGGTGGTTAACAACTTATGGTGCAACAATTATTAGGAGAATCTGACCACATCAGTGAGGTGCATATCTCGTGAGGACAGTCTGGCTTACTCACACCAATCATAAGCAATTAATTAAGCATGAGCCTAAAAAACAAATGGGGGAAGCCTTTCGCAAACATGATTTTACTTTAAGCACATCACTACCTTTTATGACAAGGAGATACTTTCTCTCTTTCTGCTTTTGCTTGCCGAGTGGTCGTATTTAGTACAAGTGGGATTTGTTTCTTACTACCGATGACCGAGCAAGAGCAATTTCTGCTTCTTAGCACTCGCATAAGGGCTTCTTTTAACTCCTTTTCCTCGGTCCGTGTGGAGGGTCATTGCATCCTCAAATGACACTTCACTCTACTAGGGATCGTACTTGATAAGCAACATCGTACGGTCGTGAACCGATTCTCAATTGAATCTTTCCTCATCCCCATGTGCAATGAGTGATTGCCTCACACGATTTTGGCATTTTTGCCCACACTTTAATTGTTATGGCAACTTCCTTATATTTACTTGTCAGGTAGTGTTTTCTTTTATAAAGATACAGTTCACCCCATCATAAAACCTTTCAAAACAGAGAGACTCAATGCAAAGTCAAAAGCCCACAATTGATGCAAGTAAGCACGGTATCCAACATGTCGAATGGTCAATGTTCTCCACTAACTACTTCACCAAAAGTCATTACACTATCCTCACAAAAGAGACTGTTGCTAAAAGAGTTTGCTCATTCAAAGCATATCGAGTCAGTCAAAACATTTAAGCTCATTGTGAAGAACCATGCAATTCCACACTAGTGGGGTGATTTCGATGATTTCATTCAAGCACAAACTCATTTCACACGCATCACGGTCATTTACATCATGTTACCACAAGAGTACAAGGTTTTGTTTTTAATTTTTCTGATTTTTAGCTCATTGTGAAGAACCATGCAATTCCACACTATGGGGGTGATTTCGATGATTTCATTCAAGCACAAACTCATTTCACACGCATCACGGTCATTTACATCAGGTACCACAAGAGTACAAGGTTTTGTTTTTAATTTTTCTGATTTTAGGCCATTAGCTTTGCACAGGCAACCTGCTTTTTACACAGGCAAACTGCATGCAGTTGGCTGTGCTCAACCTAATGGCAAAATTCTTTTTTTTTGGGTTTTTTTTTACCGACCACATGACAAAAGGAACAAACAAACACTAAGACTCGCCACCCACACTCAGGATGGAACATTGTCCCTAATGTTCAACTCCTAATCTAAACATGCACGGTTTGACACAACGAAAAAGAAAAATAAAGAAAAGAAAACTTACCTTGGGTTGCCTCCCAAGAAGCGCTTGTTTAACTTCCTCAGCCTGACGTTTATGGAGGCTTTCAACCATGGGTATGGAAAGGTATCCAGAATACCCTCCCGAGCAATGATAGAACGCATAACCTCCATCCAACATATGAGTCACCTCTGCAGGGCCAGGTGTGCGAAAATTGAGGTATGACCTTCTTAGCTGGCATGTTAGACCCTTTAGTGAGGCGTAGGTGGTACTGCAGCGCCTCAAAGCAGGTACTCTTCCTGTTTCAATGTCAGTGAAGAAGGAATAATAACAGGAAGATTGAAATCCTTACCCAAATATCTATACTTGAGGTGACCTGGCAAGGATTTCTGCCCTTGCTTTGATTTCAGAATCTGAGCAGATAGGATAGGTGATAGTTCTTCGGATGGTCCACTATCACAGGAAGAGGAATTTTTCCTTTCTCGAGCTCCACTTTCAAGTCATCAAATGCATCGTGATTATGATCAACTTGAAAGACATTAAAAATTTCCTCCTCCTTACCTACTCGGAATGTCAGTTTGCCTCTCCTGACATCGATGAGTGCATCGCCAGTGGCTAGAAAAGGTCTCCCAAGAATGAGAGGCACTCCCCGATCATCTTCCATCTCCAGAATTACAAAATCTGTTGGGAGAATAAACTTCCCCACCTTCACCAATACATTCTCCACCACTCCTTTTGGAATTTTTACTGATCGATCAGCCAATTGGAGAGTGATCCGAGTAGGCTTAAGAACATCTCCCAATCCCAATTTCTTGTAGACTGAGTATGGCATCAAATTAATTCCTGCTCCAAGATCACAAAGTGATTTATTGAATTCTGTACCTCCAATGACACATGGAATGGTGAAGCTGTCCGGATCATCCCTCTTTTCTGGTAAATTTATTCTGAATCACAACACTACATTCGGAAGTAAGGGTTATCTTCTCCAGATCAGCCCATTTGCGCTTCTTAGTCAGTAACTCCTTTAAAAATTTAGCATATGTAGGCATCTGTTCAAGTGCCTCCGCCAAGGGTATGTTAATATGAAGTTGCTTGAAGATATTCACAAGGCCTCTGTTCACAAACACCTAAAAATCAGAAAAATTAAAAACAAACCTTGTACTCTTGTGGTAACATGATGTAAATGACCTTGATGCGTGATGAAATGAGTTTGTGCTTGAATGAAATCATCGAAATCACCCCACTAGTGTGGAATTGCATGGTTCTTCACAATGAGCTTAAATGTTTGACTGACTCGATATGCTTTGAATGAGCAAACTCTTTAGCAACAGTCTCTTTTGTGAGGATAGTGTAATGACTTTTGGTGAAGTAGTTAGGTGGGAGAACATTGACCATTCGACATGTTTGGATACCGTGCTTACTTGCATCAATTGTGGGCTTTGACTTTGCATTGAGTCTCTCTGTTTTGAAAGGTTTTATGATGGGGTGAACTGTATCTTTATAAAAGAAAACACTACCTGACAAGTAAAATATAAGGAAGTTGCCATAACAATTAAAGTGTGGGCAAAAATGCCAAAAATCGTGTGAGGCAATCACTCATTGCACATGGGGATGAGGAAAGATTCAATTGAGAATCGGTTTCAACGACCGTACGATGTTGCTTATCAAGTACGATCCCTAGTAGAGTGAAGTGTCATTTGAGGATGCAATGACCCTCCACACGGACCGAGGGAAAAGGAGTTCAAAGAAGCCCTTATGCGAGTGCTAAGAAGCAGAATTGCTCTTGCTCGGTCATCGGTAGTAAGAAACAAATCCCACTTGTACTAAATACGACCACTCGGCAAGCAAAAGCAGAAAGAGAGAGAAAGTATCTCCTTGTCATAAAAGGTAGTGATGTGCTTAAAGTAAAATCATGTTTGCGAAAGGCTTCCCCCATTTGTTTTTTAGGGCTCATGCTTAATTAATTGCTTATGATTGGTGTGAGTAAGCCAGACTGTCCTCACGAGATATGCACCTCACTGATGTGGTCAGATTCTCCTAATAATTGTTGCACCATAAGTTGTTAACCACCCACTACCGACGATCGAAATTGAGTGTTGCTATTTGAGTTTTTGGATGGATTTGAGTCAGTCAATGTTAATGGTTGCAAATACCTTGAGTGTGGGGTGAAAGGTATGATCATCAAAGCACATCTCGTATTTTAAGAAAGAAACTACTGATTACAACAAGAGTACAAGGAAAATTTTGTTTTGTTTGAGTGTTGGATTAGTGAGTCTGTGGTGTGTCATTGTTTGGTTAGTTTTGTGTATGTGTTATTTGAGTCGTTCTTAGGGACAAGCAACAATTGAGTGTGGGGTTGTGATAATCGGCTTTAATATATCGGATTCTTGAATTCACTACACAAATTCGGCCTGTTTATGACGAGGCAATTTTGTCATATTAGATACCAATTTTGTCATACTAGGTATAATATGACAAAAAGTGTTGTCACAAAGGTTTGTCATTTTATCGCCGTCAGGATAGGTCAAATGTGACAAAATTTTAAAAGAAGGTTGTCACATTTGCTTTCAGTATAGCTGAGGTTCTGGGTAGTCTATTGTGACAAACAGAGATGTTATGACGACATATTTTGTCATAATTTTGATAGAATTGTTCGTCATATTACACCATTATATTTTACTTTACATAATTGTGACGAACAAATTTTGTCATAAATGCATTATGTGACAAATATATTTGTCATAACTGTATATTAGACGAACGTATGTTGCCATAACTGCATATTGTGACCAATATGATTTATTCATCAATATATTGAATAACATATAGTTGAAATAATTAATATTCTTGTAGCATGAAACTCCGATCAAACATATAGTAGTTACACATCTAACTATTTTGGTGTCCTAAACAAACTAATCTGGAAATTCTAAATCCCTCGACAACGCTGGCCTATTGTTGTCACTGCTGGCTGCCGCTTATATGTTCATACAATCTGTAGAGAAACCCTACATCAAATTGAAAAGATTATTAACGCCAAAACCTATCGGTTTGCTATAGAGATACATAGAAGTACAAAATCAGATGAAACTATTATGAGATGGGCACAAATCTACCTATTAATAGCCTAAATCAGTGATTGAGGCGTCAAACGTTAGTACCTGCAGGTAGCTGCTCAGCTAGGGTGATGCGAAAATCATGCCTCTGATGAAACTTGATAAAAATTGCAGCCTGCAAAACTCTTGAAGAAAAGTGTTTATATATTGCATATAAGTCTAAGCAAGTCTAAGATGTCCCTACCCAGAATCATGTAGTCACTTTAAAATCATGGTTGAACTCTTATAACATAAATCAGTGGAGAACTCCGAAGACAGTAATGATCAATCAGGATAGGCATATGAACTCTGAATTGAAAATTGAATTCTGACTATGGTATGCAACTTTAGAACAAGAAAAGAAACAAAGCAAAAGTATTAGGGAAGATGGAAATTTAAAAGGCAAAGTCGGTCAGACGTCAGAACTATATGCATTGAATTTACCGGGAAATTAAGAAAGTATGATCAGACCAACCAGACCCTTATTCCATGCTCTTCATATCTAGAGATCATCACTACTGTCAAAATGCCACAAGCATGATCGACCTTCCAGACTGTCAAACCAAACCTCAAACTCGTGTTAAACATAAATAATTAGAAACCAACAGCATAAAGGATGACCATATGCAACGAACGACTCACATCCAATCAGGCAGGGTATTCGACTGAAACCCTAATTCCTACTTAGGACTATCTTGCATCTGGCTCGCTATGACACAAACTCCTAACAATGGCCAAGTGTAACCAATGAAAGGGACTGCAGTATAGTGCTCAAGTAATAAATATCGAATCCACGGGTCTCTAGAGTTACTATTACTCAGCTTCAGTTCATTATCTAGCAAAACAGATTAAGATGAAAGAACTAAAACTACTCTAGCAAACTACAGTTAAGTTAATCTAATTACAGGTTGGGAACTCACTTAGGTATGATTCCCCTAGCCACTAGCCAGATTAATGATTGATGATTTCTAACTTGTTTCACTTTCATTCACAATGCGGAGAATCCTTGACTAGACCTTGAGTCTCGACTAAAGGAAACAAGGCCCTCTTGAGTCAATTGCCTAGAGGGACGTATCCTTCTCTAGAACAACCGATCAAGGCGTTCTGAACTAGATTCCCTCTATCAAATGAGGTTCTCAATCGATACAAAGCAGTGAATCAACCCTCGACTAAAGCAATCGATCCACTACTATCAATCTATGGTGCTCTATTGACCTAATCAGGTATTCGCTCTCATAGGAATCAAAGCAGAATCAATAATCTCGACTAAAGCAGAATTGAATCGTGAAAACATGCATAGATTGAATATGAACTCAAGATTATCAAGTCAGAGTACTCATACAATCATCCAATCAAACAAACATAGCTAGGGTTCCTCAAAAACCTAAGTGAAGGGAAGTTACTCCATAGAGAAGAGAGAGACTGCAGTAAGAATCTTCAGATGATCAGTCTTCAAGTCCGGGCTTGATTCCCGAGCTCCAATGGCGAAGAAATCCTCCAAATAGCTCAAGAATGTTCCCAAGTCGCTCTCTCTCTCTCTAGGGTTCGTCCCTTGGGTGTTTGGGATCCAAAACCCAGCTCTCCCTCTCCTTTGGCTCGAATTTGGGTTAAAAAACCCGATTCTGGGCAAAAACACGGTCGAGGGCACGCCGTGCTTTGCCTCAGCCCGCCCGTGTTTTCAGCTCGAGTTGGCCAAACTCAAATCAGCTCTCGGCAGTAAAAACACGGTCACAGAACACGGCCGTGTTCTGAAGGCCTACTGCCCGTGTTTTCACTGCCGAGCCTGTTCAATGCTTCGTTTCTCCCTCGTCCGGACTCCGAATCAGTCGCCGTTTGATCCCAGACGCTCGTAGTCTCGTCCTCTTTCATTTCATAACAAGCTTGCATGATTCTTTGTTCATGAAGTGAGGTAGAAATCCATTCTTCTTCAGGTCATACCCGAGTTTCTTCTCCCGAATCGTCAATTGATCTCTGATTGACTTGAACTTTGCGCCTATGCTTCACTTTATGTGCTAGGACCTGAAATATGACAAGGAACACAACCTAGCGTAAAATAGGCCAAAGATGTGATAATTAAAGCTCAAACGATCAAGAAACACAGGGGAAAACATGTGCAAATATCGAGTCATCAAAGCCCCCACACTTAACCGTTTGCTTGTCCCCAAGCAAACCTAACTCAAACCAATGCAGCTCTCCAGAACTCTATAGCAACAAACAACCCCGATCGTCGGTAGAGGATTTCCTAGATCATATAGCAGCTTACGAGGTCAACTGGTCTTCTAAGACGTTCCCTATCTCTCTCAATGCGAGTACAAGACTCAAGCCAGGATCATGAGAAGAAGTAGAAGTAAGACAGTCAGTTCATGGATAAAGGGACTCACACCATTCACAACCAAGGACTTGTTGTACCGGGGTGCTCTTTCATTTCATTTCACCGTTGGAAACCCCTTTTTCACTTTCATTTACTTACTTTTTTTTTCTTTTTATTCACTTAGCGGGGGTTCCAACTGCAGTCTTTGCACGGTCGACCCTTATTAGTCGAGCAAGAGCAATTTCTGTACATCTGGCGCTCGCCAGAGTACTTCTTTTAACTCCTTTTCCTCAACTCGTGTGGAGGGTCAATGAAATTAAGGGGGTCGGAAGCTCTATCCGTGCCCTTAAAAACACATCCTCGAGTAGGCAAAACCGTTCAACGGGTGAAAATTTTACTTGTACTAGAGACAGCTTAGCTTCACCTTGTAGGAGTACCCCACTAAGGATCACTAAAATCTCTTCCAAAACCCGATTTTGTGCAATGAACGGTGCCACACACGTTGGGCTTACCCCATGTTTAAGATTTCAATGATTTTGACATGGAGGACCAACTGCTTCCCATTTTCTATATGAGCACCCTGTTCGATACACGAGTCCAGAAACACAATCCACATAGAGTCACCATTACCACATGAATTCAACGGTCCTAGCTCCACTAATTCACAAAAATCAACTGACACAGCAAAGAGCTAGATGAGGAAAAATCTTATACTTCAACATCCTCCACAGTGCTACACTACCTCCCTAGGTTGCACATTACTATAGAGACTGTCAATTCAAAGCATACTGAGCAGGCATTTGCAAGGAAAACCAGTACTTGGAGCCCTCAAATCGAAATTTGGGCAGTGGACTAGGCTCCAAGCACACAAACAGCCAACCATTGACACGCATACATAATCGAACATCCCCCACACTTAAGCACGACATTGTCCTCAATGGAGGAAAGATAAGGAGGGTAGAACGAAGTTACCAGATCAAGGGTGAATGATGGTGGAGGGGCGGTGCATTCCAGGAGAGAGAGTAATCAGAACACAAACACCACACAAAATCTCACAAAGGTTGAGTTATTGACTCTAAAATCAAAGAACAAAACTGACTCAACCGAGAGAAATAGAGAAAGAAATGCAAACCGACTGGTTGGGTTGCCTCCCAACAAGCGCTTCTTTCACGTCGTGAGCCGGACGATGGCTCCTAAGTTTCGGTCCACCCTAAACCTCCTTGAAGTTGAGGTTCTCGTCGATGAGGTGGAGTCTCAAGTCACGAGCATGTGGTGCGGCAGGTGATGAAGGCTCGTGCACTTGATGCAGATGAAGTCTCCACCCTCGAGACCTCTTCTTCTCTTCTCTCGTCTCATTGCCCAAACCAGATAATACAGCATTGATTGGCCACCATCGCGTCCACCAAGAGGGACCGATGTCGATGTGGCCTTGGTCTGGCAAGAGACACTGCAAATGGGTCCTTGCTGAGCAATTCCTCGAAGTTTGGTGGAGATATCACATGTAACTCATGGCCGGTGCAAGCCTCTTCCACCTCAACTTCGTCCTCAGCCTGGACGCCAATTGCTTCTTCAACCTCCCTTCTTCTTCATGTGGTATCACCCCTGGGAAATGATCAAGAACTCCTCCTGCTTCACTTTCGTCATCCTCCACAACTCTTTCTGCACCCTTTCTTGCTCTTCTTCTTCTAGCACGGATTGGAGAGCAAGTTGCCAAGCAATTTCTTTCATGAGATCTTCTTGCATCTCCTCACTCATGCCCACCTCTTCAAAGCTCAGTGTGGGATGTGGGAAAGGGTGGTCGGCTACGACAGGACATTCCTGATCATGATCATCACGGGAGCTCTCCGTGACAACTTCTGTGTGCTCCCTAATGTCCGTGTAGCCTTCTTCTTCCTCCTCCTCTTCTTGTATGGTAGCAGAAGGGTGATCTTGAGCAAGTTGTGCACAAACTTGCTCAACCCACTCTGTTTGCTTCGCTGAGCGTTGAACAGCCTCCTCCATATCACGGAGATATGAGGGATCGGAAGAGGGAAGGCTTGGATTTGATGATCCATCCTGGAGCATATTCTCTCAGAGGCTCGAGTAAACTGCTCCAGGAGTAACTCCAGCTCCGATGGCCCTTCTGGTTGTGGGAGAAATTCTTCTTGATAATGAGGTTGTTCTTGATATGCCCAGGGGTCCGGTTGTTCTCCGTAGTAAGGGGGTTGGTACTGGAACCCGAATCCATAGTCTTCTCCTCCTTGATTGCTCCAGGGGGTCTCGGGGTAATACCACTCGGGTGGTGGTGGATACCCCCAATGATTGGAGAAGCCATGAGGATCCATGATTCAAATCTGCACCAACAAAAACAAAAACACCCAAGTGAAAAGCAAGGGTGGAAAACAAAAGAAAAACGCTAAAGTAACAAACTTCTGCCTTTCCTAATAATCTAGAAAGTCCCCGGCAACGGCGCCAAAAACTTGGCTCGCTATGACACAACTCCTAACAATGGCCAAGTGTAACCAATGAAAGGGACTGCAGTATAGTGGCTCAAGTAATAAATATCGAATCCACGGGTCTCTAGAGTTACTATTACTCAGCTTCAGTTCATTATCTAGCAAACAGATTAAGATGAAAGAACTAAAACTACTCTAGCAAACTACAGTTAAAGTTAATCTAATTACAGGTTGGGAACTCACTTAGGTATGATTCCCCCTAGCCACTAGCCAGATTAACGATTGATGATTCTAACTTGTTTCACTTTCATTCACAATGCGGAGAATCCTTGACTAGACCTTGAGTCTCGACTAAAGGAACAAGGCCCTCTTGAGTCAATTGCCTAGAGGGACGTATCCTTCTCTAGAACAACGATCAAGGCGTTCTGAACTAGACTTCCCTCTATCGAATGAGGTTCTCAATCGATACAAAGCAGTGAATCAACCCTCGACTAAAGCAATCGATCCACTACTATCAATCTATGGTGCTCTATTGACCTAATCAGGTATTCGCTCTCATAGGATCAAAGCAGAATCAATAATCTCGACTAAAGCAGAATTGAATCGAAAACATGCATAGATTGAATATGAACTCAAGATTATCAAGTCAAGTACTCATACAATCATCCAATCAAACAAACATAGCTAGGGTTCCTCAAAACCTAAGTGAAGGGAAGTTACTCCATAGAGAAGAGAGAGACTGCAGTAAGAATCTTCAGATGATCAGTCTTCAAGTCCGGGCTTGTTCCCGAGCTCCCAAGGCGAAGAAATCCTCCAATACTCCAAGAATGCCCAAATCGCTCTCTCTCTCTTTGGTTCGTCCCTAGGGTGTTTGGGATCCAAAACCCAGCTCTCCCTCTCCTTTGGCTCGAATTTGGGTTAAAAAACCCGATTCTGGGCAAAACACGGTCGAGGGCACGGCCGTGCTTTGCCTCAGCCCGCCCGTGTTTTCAGCTCGAGTTGGCCAAACTCAAATCAGCTCTCGGCAGTAAAAACACGGTCACAGAACACGGCCGTGTTCTGAAGGCCTACTGCCCGTGTTTTCACTGCCGAGCCTGTTCAATGCTTCGTTTCTCCCTCGTCCGGACTCCGAATCAGTCGCCGTTTGATCCCAGACGCTCGTAGTCTCGTCCTCTTTCATTTCATAACAAGCTTGCATGATTCTTTGTTCATGAAGTGAGGTAGAAATCCATTCTTCTTCAGGTCATACCCGAGTTTCTTCTCCCGAATCGTCAATTGATCTCTGATTGACTTGAACTTTGCGCCTATGCTTCACTTTATGTGCTAGGACCTGAAATATGACAAAGGAACACAACCTAGCGTAAAATAGGCCAAAGATGTGATAATTAAAGCTCAAACGATCAAGAAACACAGGGGAAAACATGTGCAAATATCGAGTCATCAGCATCCAAGAGTGTATTTACCACTCTTCATCACCAAGGCCAATTTGGTGTTGATGCTCTCATGAGTCTTCTACTGCAAATCAGACGCAAAACGTTATTTTCTAATGATGGCGTGATTAAGGTTTTCAAATCTTAAAGAAAAGCTTAGCGAAGGAGGGGAAGCTTACCACGGAAATCAATCAAGGGTTTAGGGATTTCTCTTTCAATCGATGAGAAGAACGGAGAAGAGGTTTTGTGAAGGGCAATGCAGTCAAAAGTGCAATTCTACCTAGAAGTGGAAAAGGGATAAAATCGTAAAGTTTAGAATCGAAACGTAAAAAGGTAAACTTTTTATGCATCATATAAAGTAGTTAAAAATCTGTCAAGTATGAAATGTGACATGTAAAAATCTGTTAAATACTTGCAACTTCGAAATGACTAACTATTAACAAAACACAACTTCATTCTCACTGTTAAGCAACTCAATCTAAATCCTTTTCCAGGTTCACCTCTGGCAAAGGAAGACCACAAGAAGACCAAAATCTATATGTGAAATGCAATTTGCAGGTGTTATCTAACTTGTTTGTCTGCATTTGAACTAAATGAAGTAAAGCTCTAACAGGATCCCAAAGCGTTCAAGTTTCAGAGGTAGGTGAAGAAGACAAAAAGCTGGAGTGAGCTTATCTATGTATGATTCGGCCCCTCAATCCCCTTGATTTCACAATATGACATCTCGTCCCTGTGAAAACTCAAACATAGAAACTACAGATTCAGTCTTAGAAAGAATTGAGCGATGGAACTGAAACTGTATCGAATCTTCTCTTGACATCCGCATACAAATACTAGATGCTCAATCGTTAATAAAAATTGAAATAAGAAGACAAAGTAAAGTACATGAAATGACGGTTCGTATATTACGCAAAGAATATAATTGTTGCTAAAAGCAAAGAATCCAACAGCAACCCATTCCCATTGTCACTTCTCTCTCGCTCTCTCTGTATTCTTGTTATACCATTCGGGAACCCAAAAAAAAAATGAATGGCGAGACGCAAGAATACCTGAGGTGAACCTCGAGATGTCAAAGGAAACAGAAGTGGAGGCAGCGTCGACAAAAGTTGGTCGGAGACTCGGAGCTAGAGTTGCAACGGTGGAGTGAGGGAGGCAGTGCCAGGTAGGAGGATTTGGGAAGGCTCATCGGAGATGGAAGGCTGGCCGGCGCCGGTAAGGATGAAGGCCTCGCTTCGGCACTGGTGGCGATGGTTGCACTTGAAGCTGCGAGGGAGGCGATTTCACCCCTGCTCGAGTGATTAGGGATTTGGATCAGGAGGGGATCGACTGTCGACTGCCCGACATCACCCCTTTTAAAACAATTTTTTTTAAATATCAAAATTGGAACTTTTCTAGTCATGGTTTGGAATATCACAATATTATTACAAAAACGAGTTTTTGTCTGTTTTTACCGTTTTTATCGATTCTACTAGCGCTTTTATCGATTTTGTGTACAAAACAATTCTAAGTGGAAACTGAATCGTTTTAGTGACCTGGATACGTAAAAACGTACGCTTTAACGACTTATAGTGCGATTTTGATTGCACTAGTGAAGGGATTCTCCAAGTGTCGGCGGGATGCGTTCGATGAGGTAAATCGTCGTCGTCGTCACAATGGCGCCGAGAAATGATGGAGATTTAGCGGGAAGGCCGAAAATTTTGAAATTGTGGAGCCAAATATTTGACAAGCCAAAATTTAGAATAGGGGGCGGAGGGGAGTTTGGGGGAGCCAAATTTCTATGCATGAATTTTTGAGGAATAATATGACAAACGATATTATGACGACATAACTTGTCACTTTTGTATCTCTTACATCCTTCTATGAGATGGCTATTTTGACAAACTTAATTGTGACACGAAATATTTGTCACATTACTCACTTTAAATGACGAACTATTTTGACAAAATGAAATTTATCACTGTTGAGTCTCTTACATCCCGATATGGGACGCCTATTTTGACAAAATTAATTGTGACACGAAATATTTGTCACATTACTCACTTTAACTGACGAATGATTTTGACAACAATTTTTTTTGTCACATTAGGCATACCAAATAGGACATATATTATTTTTTTCATATCACCATACCTATTGTGACGAACAAAAAATGACGAAATAAAATGTTTGTCCTAATAGGCCGAATTTGTTGTAGTGATTTTACCAAGATTATTTATAACATGAAATTTGAACAAATGGATATCAAATACGTTGTGTAGTATTTGATAGGGGAACGACGAACTCATTAATATTCATATTATGAGAAGAGTTCAAGAAAATTCACAATATATTAAAGGTAGCCCTTCGTGGACTACCGGTTAGGAAATATGAACAACCATAGGTGTGTGAAACCTATGACGACAGGCTTGTGAGGACTTGTGTTCAAGTATATCTAAGCCTAAGTTGTTTCAAATGTAAGTGCAAATGTTATGTTCAAAGTAAATTGAACATAGTACGAAAATATACCTCCATTGTGTAGAAGAAGTTTGGTTAATGCACGTTTAAAAGATTGCATTACGAGTAAGCCATAAGCGATAAAAAATTCTAATTCATAAGATGCTTGTGAAGACATAATAATTTTTATTATGTATGTGGTTTAGGGCTTGATGTTTACTATACCACGAGGGCAAGGAAAATGAAGTGATTGATCCTTATAGGGATTTAATAAGCTTTGTCAAATGATGGTCGTCATTAAAATAAGCATTAGGTCAGAACTGTTTATGGTATAAGTACACTATACCATTGGAAAACAATTTGACTTACGATTATTTTGTGTAGCTATGTGTCAGAATTGTTTATGGTATATATAGACATATACCATTGGAAAACAATTTGGCATGAGAGCTCAATTGAGATAATCATATTGAACATAAAGTCTGGATTACTTATGGTATATTTATGAAGTTTATACCATTGGAAAGTAATTAGACAATTGAATTAGAAATTCGTTTGAATTACTTGTGGTATATCATGTTCCGATGCAACTAATTCTTAGTCGAGAATCACACGATTTTTTCCATAGTTTTTAAAGTACAACATTCTCCATTCATGTGGGGGATTGTTGGGATTTTTAGTGGTGTGAATGGAAATGAAAGGGGAAAGATCCAAGAGAGTCTCTTGAAGTACCATGTTGGTAAGATGTGGGAAGGCATGACCTCGAATTTGATCGATTTGATGTAATATGTGGTTAATTGGTTAAATTGGTTTGTGTAACCAAATGAACCAAATCGAGTTGAACCAAATCGAACCGATATGGCGGTTCGAATAACCAAACCGGTCCAACTTCCATGAGGCCGAACCAATGCAATGGTTGAAATATTTTAAACGAACCAATGCAATGGTTGGGGTGTAATCACTAGGGCTGGGAAATGGTGCGGTCTGGTCTAGACCAGACCATATATACGGTCTACGGTCCAGACCGAGAAGCTAAAGTATAGACCACAGACCAGACCACAGACTATACGGCCTGGTCCAGACCACGCCTGTGCGGTCTGGTTCGGTCTGGTCTGGTCCAGATAGACCACACTCAACGAAAAATGAATAATTTGTTTAGTCAACCACACAAAAAATTAAACCAATAACCAAGAAAAATAATTGTTATTTGCCTTAAAACATTAATCCTAACATGCATGAATAATTTTGATATTCTAAATCTTAGTACATAACAAAGATACAAAGTAAAAGCATCCCAGCTTGCACCATAACGCCATAAACATTAACATAATGTCATATGGAGACACGATTATCTCTACTCTCTGGTTAACTGTGGTTGTGAATGAATGAGGGAAGAGATTCACAAAATTAAGGTTGAGACTTGGGTGTCGTTGTGGGAGTTTGGAGAGTGGTCGAATGGGCTGTTAACACGTATTGACAAGTCAGTTGGGTCCACGGTTTGGTCCGGTAAACCGCGGTCTAGACCAGACCAGACCAAGAGATCAAATCATAAAATAATACAGACCATGGACCAGACCAGACCATATTTCACGGTCTACGGTCCGGACAAAACTGTACGGTACGGTTTGGACCACGGTTTTTCTAACGGTCTGGTCTATTTTTCCAGCCCTAGTAATCACCCATATGAAGAGTTTCCTCCCTTCGTAAGGACCCCTTGTTAGGAATTTTATTCCTATCTTAAGTGGACTATCAATTCACAAATATTATATTGGGTATTTGATTTTGATGGGCTATTTAAAGTGATCAATTTTGTTAGGCCCAAGACTGCTTAAACCCAATATGGGTCTAATGTGGAAACCCAATACTTGTCCACTTGGGTTTTATGGGAGCCCATGTGAAACTAGTATATAAGGAGTTTGAGGTTGTGGTCCCCAAGACACCAAGACCAAACAATCTCATCTTCTCCCCATCACGAAGATGAGAGCTCTCCCGTAAAGGAACTGAGGCGGCTTGGTTGAGGAAGGTCACAAAACCTCCCGGGTCGTGCTCTTAGAAGTATCGTCCGGCCAAAGTTCGTCTTTCAGATTCCGCATCAAGATCCGGACGATCTACAACGTGAATCCAGGTATTCCTATTAACCTTTGATAATCTAACGAGATGTGTTCCGGAAATTACATAGAATAAAGTAAATTCTAACAAGTGGTATCAGAGCCTGTTATTTCTGTTAGATTGTTGGGGTTTTCCATATATAGACATCTTTATGTATGTGATTTTTGTGAAATTTCTGGTTGTGGATTGAATTGAGGATCAATATGTGCTTATTGTTCTTTCTCTCCTCGGTTCTACCTGAATCCGGATTAGTCACGTATTCTATTGGTAAAAAGTTGCATGAGTTTTCTTTTTTAAATGCGCAATCTCTTAAAAGTTGCAATCTTGTCTACGTTCATGTTCATATGATAAATTAGGTTTATATGGATTATGTGTTGAAAGGAGAATTTTAGTTTCTCTTTTCCCTTTTGCAGTTTTGCTGAATAAAAAAAAATGTCACTGTTATGGACTTATGGTAAACGATTGCATGATGAATTCAAGTAATGGTGTGTGTGTTTGTCCTTCCTGAGAAATGTTTTGTTTCTTCAGTGGTTGAATTTCTTGCCGAGCTTTGAGCTGGGAACATTTTTTTCTTTTTCTTTTTCGTTTTCCCCCACCGGTTAAGAATTCAGGTCGAACACAGTTTTGGTGCCGGTTACAGATATTCATCATTCGGTTACGTTGGAAATTATTATTATAATAATGTAGGGAATTCCAACTTAAATTATATTTGGTTATAATAATCACCGTAATTCCTTCCGCATTGGCTTGGGATACAGTGAGTAACCACTGGTTACTGATCTGTAAGTAACTCACCCGGAGTCGTTGATCTAGGACGGAGCGATCATGTGGCTGGGATTGATGCGGGGTGATGAGGGGTATTTCTGTCCGCTTTTTGAATTTTTAATTGTTTCCTTTTTTTAATTTGTTCAACATTTATTAGTTTGCTTTGCATGGAGGAGAGAGAGTTAATGTTTTATCTCTGCAACTCTCTTTTCCTCTTTTTTTGTTCCTTTCTCTCTCTCATTCTCCTTATTCTCTAGATCTAATCTCTTATTCTATTCTTCATTTTTTTCTCTAGCAATCTCCTCTTTCTTTGTTCCTTTCTCTCTGCCAATCTCTTTCTTCTCTAGATCTAATCTCTTTGCAGCTGCTTCTTCCTTATGTTCTTTCTTTTCTCGCCCTCAAAATAGATGACGTTCCATATTGACAAAGAGGGGACGGATCTATGTGAGTTAAGTTTGCATGTTTTATATTTTAGTATTTGTTTGTGAATTTTCAATTCCGATCTTCCTCCTCTTTTTTGTTGTTGCATTTGGTGTTCTTGATTGCAGAGGAGAAATGAGAGGAGACAGAAGACGAGTTTTTTTTGTCTCTCCTTCCTTCTGTTTTCTTCCTTGTAGGTAATATGTATTAGTATTACCACACTATACCATATGGTAATGTGTGATAACTAAATGTATCTTTATGGTCACGAGTTTTATCATGGTGGTAGTGGGTGGTAATCGACTCCAGTTCTGAGAAAAAAGAGTTAGAAGACAATGAAGCTGGAGAAGAAAGTGAAGAGAGTCGTAATTGTATATATATATATATACCGAGATTACCACACTATACCATATGGTAATGTGTATATACCATATGGTAATTTGTATATACCATATGGTAATTGTGTATATACCATATGGTAATGTGTATATACCACACTATACCATATGGTAATTTGTATATACCATATGGTAATGTGTATATACCATATGGTAATGTGTCTATACCATATGGTAAAGTGTGGTAACGAAATGTATTTTTATGGATATCGTGTTTTACTATGGTCGTAAAGGATTGTAATTAGATTATATTATTTTTGTATGGTTTTACCTTCTCATACCATGTGGTATTGTATGGTAATTACAATTAATTTGTGTTCATTCGATTAACCATGTTCTACTATGGTGGTATTGTATGGTAGTTAGATTTACCATATGTTGATATTACCACACTATACCATATGGTATTGGGTGGTAACGAAATATATATGATATTACCACACTATACCATATGGATTGGGTGGTAACGAAATATATATTGATATTACCACACTATACCATATGGTATTGGGTGGTAACGAAATATATATTGATATTACCACACTATACCATATGGTATTGGGTGGTAACGTAATATATATTGATGTGCCAAATTTTTTCATACCATATGGTATGGTCAATACCAATCATTACCATATGGTAATGACTGGTAATAACTGACAAATTTTTTTATGTCTGAAAAATATCAAAGTGGATATCATTTTGAAGAGCACAATTAATCTGATCTAACTGTGCAAAAAAATTAAATTCCGACTTAAAACGAGTGAGAAATCGTCCGTTAAAGATTAAGAGAAGGAAAATTAAAGGTTGTTTGAGGAGAGAGAAGGCGCTGATGTGATCTGGTCAGCGTCAGCGCGTCAGAGACATCATTAAATAGGGGTGCAATTTTACCTTAGTGCCCCTCCGTATTTTTTTAAAATAAAAAGAAAAAGCTGACACGTGGGGGCCAGGGGAAGGGGTTACTGATGGGATGGTTACTGAGGTGATCCGGACCCCTTCCGCATTGAACATTTATGGGTTGCAGAGGGTTACGGATTATAGTAATTGCTATATACGGGTTATAACAATTGTCATTATCTTCTGGGTTATAATACCGGAATGCGTTAGGGTGGAAACTGAATTTCTAGTAGCCACTAGCCACCGTGGCTACATCAGTATACACCATTTATTTTCTTCTCTTTCCTCTTTTTTTAATCTTACGGTTAAAATTGCCTTAGGATAATTTTGGAAGGAAAAAAAAGGATCACACTTGATTATTCTATATATTCTACCCTAACCCTACTTCTATCCTAACCCTACTTCGCCCTCGTCTCCAGCACCGTCGCCCTCGTCAGCGCCACCCAGGCCGAGAAGAGGCCGCCCCAGACGGCGAAGCTACCGCCGACGCGAGGTGCGTTCATCCGGCATACCCGATGTCGTCGAGGATGCGGTCCGGGCAGGCTTCGTGGATGTTCTCCGGCGTACCCGATGACTGCGCCTATGCCGAAAGCAGCCACCACCGTTCGACAGCCCCATCCCGCGCCCGAACACTTCCAGCACTGCGGCGGCGGCGGCGAAGATAACACCTTCCTCTTCCATTACCTCGTTCATCAGATCGGCGTACCGCGCCAGGGTCGGCTGCTCCGGCTCCGCCGCAGCTTCGTACGCGACCAGGTTCCGCAAAGCGACATCGCAGTGAGGATTGGTATGTTTTTCTTTAAATGGTAGTCATTTTTTTTCCGTGGTGATTTTTTTAAAATGGTAGTCATTTTTTCTCGTAGTGGTAGTGTTATTGTCGTATTGGTATTGCTTTTCTCGCATTGGTATTATTTTTGTCGCATTGGTATTGATTTTGTCGCATTGGTATTGATTTTGTTACATTGGTATTGATTTTGTCGCATTGGTAGTGATTAAATCTGCAATGGTATTGATGTTTTGTGAAATGGTAGTGTTTTTATTTCTTGAATGGTATTGATGTTTTGTACAATGGTAGTATTTTTTTAATGGATTGGTATTGATTTATTGTTTTGTTGTTTTGTTGTTGCAGTGGTATTAGTTTGGATGAACGAAATCAAGGAAAGATTGAGAAAAAAGAAGGAAGAGAGATCTGACTGAAAAAATTGTGGAAGTGAGAGAAAGAGAGAGAGAAAAATTGTATTTAATATATTTATGTAATTTCCTAAAATGTAATTTATTAAAAAAGATCATTAATAAATTTTTTGTTATACCCAATTTGCCCTTAGTAACCACGGTGATTACTATAAAATAGTAATCACCGTAACCTGTCCCAAGTGCATTCTTTCTTCAAATTAGATTTAAAACACCCAAAATTTTTAAGCACACTTTAGGCATCATTTTGTCTTCTTTGGAAGTTCTTATTTGGCTGGTTTCCAATGGAGGCGCCAACCTGCTATGTGGAGCGGGGATTCCGTGATGAGAACCCTCATCTTGAAGACCTTCAGTCGTTCAGAGAGATCTGGAACCCTAATTTCATTCGTGTTGCCGTCTGGCCGAGGAGGGATTTCGTGGATCCCGATCGTCTATTGATATGATCCCAAATTGCCAACCATTCACGTCACAATTACTTGACAAAGAAGCTATCGAAGTTGGGAAGAAGAAGAAAGGCAGAATTTGGCTAAGTCAAAATCCGTGTTCAGGGTACATACTTTGGAGGCATGGTTCTCTTAATTGGCTTAATGGAAGTTCCAGTTCAAGGGCTTGTTTTACAGAGAAAGTTTCCATGTTTCCAATGGTATGCTTTGTGGATCCAGATGATGTCATTAAGGTTGTTTTCCAAGGCCTCAAAGTTGCTACCTCAAAACTGGAAAACTGCCAGAAAATGGTGAAGTCTAGAAACTGTTTTGTGAAGCCTACTTTGGAGCTTGATTCGAGGAGTATGGATCTGATTCAAGTCCAAAGGCTTCCACAACATGAAACTAGGTATGTTTGTGAACAAAGGGAAGGAACTGGATGAAGAATTGGAGTTCGGGAAGGCCTCGAACAAAAGGCGCGAAGTTAGTACGAAAGCTGCCTTTTGACTGTTTTGCGGGCAGATTACTTGTGCGCCAAGAAAGGAAGAAGTTTATGGCCGAATTTTGAGTCCTTTTTAGAGTTTGTTTTTACCTTAATTGTTTCCTTGTTTATCTAGATTTGTATTAGGTTTTATTGGCTATAAATAGCCTTCTAATTACGTTGTAAAATTCAGACTTTGATTAATCGAAATTGAGAACCGTTTGGTTTGTACAAGTTGCGACTTGTTTTGGGTTTGGTGGATTCCAAACTTGCTGAGCTTGTGTATCGATTGAATAGTCACTTCAATCGTGGTCGAGCAACTACCCTTTTATACCAATCGAGCTATCCCCAGGTGTGGATTTGTCCTTTTGGTTCCGTTTTATCCAAGTTCGTATTAAGAACGCTTCGTTCTTGATTCGAGCTCAATCGATTCTTCGATTGAGTCGTTAGCTGCGTGACTTTGATAACATACACCCCCTAGGGGCGTATTATCTATGGTAAGGGAGACGAAGCGTCTGTGTTCGTTTCTCTGGGGTTTGTCATTTTGGTGCATTCCCGATCGCCTGTTTCGGACTTGGTGTTTCGAGGATGGATTTTATGGATTCCGATCGTCGAGGGAAATGAAGTGCCTGTGTTCCGTTCTCTGAGTTTTCTCGTTCCGGCGCATGCATTCCCGATCCCTTGTTTCTGTCCCGACATTTTGAGGAGGGATTTTGTAGATCCCAATCGTCTGCAGTGATGGAGATGAAGCGCATGTTTCTGTCCTTTGGTGAGAATTGGAGGTCTCCGTCTCATCTTCCGTCGATGGGTTCCTCCTCTCCTACCAGATATGAATACTAAATCAACCTTGTTTTGAAAACCCAGGTCATTCAGACCCTAGTTCTCTGCCAGAGATTAGCGTCGATCGCCGTCGTGAGGTTGTTCCATCCCGTCAGTGATTACAGCCCATAACCCACCTTGCTGTTTGGTTTAAGCAAATAGCTACTCTGGTCGCGATTGATTGGTTTAGGGTAGAAGACGATTAAAGGTTTGTAGGAGAGAGAGGAATGAGAGGTTGTAGATGAGACTATTTGGGGTTGGCGACGGGAGATTATGACCTGATAGTTTCTTCTTTCTTGGGCGAGCACTCTCATCTACATCAAATTATACAACTAATTAATTTAAAATAACAATTGTTGTTCTTTATTTTTATAAGAAATTAAGGTGTTATATATATGATAATAAGAAAAAAGAAGGTATTATACGTTTGAAATTTGATTGAACCGGACTAACAAGATCAGATGGATCTGTGTTAAGCCAACTAAATCAAATTCATTTTTCTCGAAAGGTGTGATGCCAATTGTATTTTGAAAAGCCATGTTCATTTAATTTGAATATATGGATCACGTTGCATGGCAATGTTTGAAGATGCCACAAACAATGCAACGTTTTCATTGTTTAAATTTAATGACAGGATCTCATCTTTATGCATTAAGGTTTGGAAAATTGGATGAGGCAACGCATTGCTTGGCCATAATAGGAGATTTTTCCAGAAATAGCACTGTTTAAAAAAAAATTCCAAAAATAGCACCCAACTCCGAAAAATTCCAAAAATAGCACCATTTTTGTAAAACCGCAACTCGGATGTGCGTTTTTCGATGAAAACGCCACCCGAGGGCGCGTTTTTCGATGAAAACCGCACTGGTAGGGAGCGGTTTTGCAAACCGCACCCCCAGGGTGCGATCTGCCTTATTTTTTTATTTTTTTTTTGCAAACCGCACCCCCAGGGTGCGATCTGCCTTTTTTTTTTTTTTGAAAAATCCTAATTTAGGTGGAAACTTCAAACGAACGTATCTTTATGTTCGGGTATCCGATCGTCGCGATTTTTTTTTTGATTCCGCATAACTTTTTGAGATCTTGCAAGCCGAAGACTGCCAAAGGTGGTTTGGTCTCGCCTTCGTACCAAAAAATGTCGTTTGCTACCCCGAACGAGCTTTTTTCCGATTTCGTCAAACTTTGGACAACCGTAACTTTGTGCTCCAAATCCAAACGGCATGATTTTTTTTTATTTCGCATAAATTTTTAAGGACTATAATTTTTACTAGGAATGTATTTTCAAAACAGGAATTATTTTTGGATATATAGGATTTTGGGAATAGCTTATCTTCCCTTCTCAGCAATCCACATACATTTTGAAATTATGTCTATGATAAAAGTTGTATTCCTTAAAAATTTATGTGAAATAAAAAAAAAATTCATGCCGTTTGGATTTTGGAGCACAAAGTTATGGTTGTCCAAAGTTTGACGAAATCAGAAAAAAGTTCGTTCAGGGTAGCAAACGACATTTTTTGGGACGAGGCGAGACCAAACCACCTTTGGCAGTCTTCGGCTTGCAAGATCTCAAAAAGTTATGCGGAATCAAAAAAAAAATCGCGACGATCGGATACCCGAACATAAAGATACGTTCGTTTGAAGTTTCCACCTAAATTAGGATTTTTCAAAAAAAAAAAAGGCAGATTGCACCCTGGGGGTGCGGTTTGCAAAAAAAAAAAAAAAAGGCAGATCGCACCCTGGGGGTGCGATTTGCAAAACCGCTCCCTACCAGTGCGATTTTCATCGAAAAACGCGCCCTCCGGGTTGCGGTTTTACAAAAATGGTGCTATTTTTGGAATTTTTCGGAGTTGGGTGCTATTTTTGGAAAAAAAAAATTAAACAGTGCTATTTCTGGAAAAATCTCCCATAATAGCATGGACGGTTTGCATTAGCTATGGGCCAATCAAATTCATGCAATGCAAAGCTTAATGGAAACGTTTCATTTGAAATATATATGTTCCTTGGCCAAATGAAACCGCCAACCTTGGAAACAATATATTGCTTTGTGAAGCAGTATATGGTTTTTTGGAATCTATAAATAGATGGGATCGGCTGGTGGAAAAAGAGACCATGAAACAGATTCTTCTTCCTAAGAAAACTTTAAGCATACTTTAGGTACTTAAGCCTGAAATTTAAAATAGTGATAGTTTTATCCTACGAATAAATTTCCTGTAACCCTAGCCTTGTTGAGAGTGGAAATATTCTTTACGGAAAGTGAACGTAGTTCACGACCCTATCATAATCTTAGTCACCCAGTCTCGGGCTATCGTACGTGTACCCTCTTGCCTCTAAAAAGTCCCAACATTATAATTGTTAACTTGAAAACTAACATGATTGATTCAAGCAGAAAGACGGTAAAAAAATTATGTGGTACTAAATAGTATTGAAAAATAAATTAATAGATATGATTGTAATTTTAAATTGTAATTATGATTAATTATTACTTATAATTAATAATAAAAATTAATAGGTGTGAACGGAGGTTACGTCGTACGTCAGGTGTACGCTAGCCTGAACCATATATATATATATATATATATATATATATATATATATATGAGTTTAACCGGACATCTATTTAGTACCCAAAAAACCCAGAAAATGAAGGTTATTGTAGTGTATGAGCAACAATTAGACTCTGGACTTTACGACACCAATCAGATCAAACCAGAACACCAGAGACAATCCCACTTTGCTTAAGCTTTGCCTTCACAGCAGTGGCGGAGCCAGAAAATTGGTCAAGGGGTATCTTTTCAAATTGTAAAAAAATCAGCTACATAATAGAAAAGTCAACTCTAAAGTCTAAAAGAAATAAGAAGTCAACAAGTTAATGCTCAAACTTCATACAATTATAGAATACTAGTTTGACTTACACCGGTTACAACGAACCGCGACGAGATTTCATATTCTGAAAGTATTCTAGGACATATTCTTTGTCCAAACTAACACACAAATTTTCGTCAATATATGTAATCATCGTGCGTTCAACCACTCATCAATTTCTTGTAAGTTTCTGAACCTGTCATCGAATGGTAGGTCACAGGAATTCAACTGATGACCACAAATTTCATTTCAAGGAAAAATCGTTGTTCTAAATTAAGGGATACGTGTATAAAGACTAAAATTTCATATGTTTTAACCACAAAATACCGACCACTATCTTTTCTGGTACAACATCTAGCATGTTCTTACATCGATTGATACGTATACATATCGTGCTAGCTAAGTTGCAATCTCAGTGGACAATTGCCTAGCTGCATGTTATGGGTGTGTAAGTAACTTAGCTTCCTATTTTTTGCCCCACTAATTAAGAGATCAAGGGTGATGCCTGCCTTAGGTAACCAATTCATGGAGCGAGAGCGGGAGAGCGTCAAATTTAGAAAAATTCAATATTTAGAGCGTGAAGAGAGCGTTATTATTATATTATTATTATATTTATATCTTAAATTTGTTAATACTCAAAAACATAAAACTAAAAATTCGAACAAACAAACTTTCATCCCAAAACTTAAAACTAAACAACCTAGCCCCAATTCTTATTGATATGATTCCAAATCGGTTAATCAACGAGCCATTGGGAAGAAGAAGGACAGAATTTGGCTAAGTCAAAATCCGTGTTCAGGGTACATATTTTGGAGGCATGGTTCTTTCAATTAGCTTGGTGGAAATTCAACTTTAAGGGTTGTTTTTTGTAGATAAAGTTTCCACCTTTCCAATGGTATGTTTTTTGTATCCAGAAGATGTCATTAAGGTTGTTTTCCAAGGCCTCAAAGTTGCTACTTCAAAACCGGAAAACTGTCAGAAAATGGCTAAGACAGAAAACTGTTTTGTGAAGCCTGATTTGGAGCTCAATTCAAGGAGCATGAATGGTATTCAATTCAAAAGGCTTCCTCAATATGAAACTAAGAATGTTTATCTACCAAGGGAAGGAATTGGATGAAAGATTGGAGTTCTGGAAGGTCTCGAACGAAAGGCGCGAAGTTAGTACGAAAGCTGCTTTTGGACTGTTTACTGGCAGCTTACTTGCGCTTAAAGAAAAGGAGTTCAAACCCGAATTTTGTGTCCTTTTTAGTGTACAATTTTACCTTAATTATTTTCTAGTTCTATTAGGATTGTATTAGGTTTTATTTGCCTTTAAATACCGTTCTACTTCGTTGTAAAATTAAGACTTTGATTAATCGAAAAACAAACCCTTTGGTTTTGTGCAAGTTGCGACTTGTTTGAGTTTGGTGGATTCCAAGCTTGTGAGCTTTGTATCGATTGAATATTCTCTTCAATCGTGGTCGAGCAGCTACCCTTTTATACCATACGAGCTTTCCCCAGGTGTGGAATTGTCCGTTGGTTCCGTTTTATCCCAATTTCGTGTTAAGAACGCGTTGTTCTTGATTTGAGTTCAATCAATCTTCAGATTGATTGATTCCTGCGTGACTTTGGTAAAAATACACCCCCAGGGTCGTATTAAGTGGTATCAGAACCCGGTTCTACACAAGGGCAAAGAGAAGGCAATTTGAGTGGGTTGAGGTTGTGCAAATCGATTCTGCACCTGCTGGAAAACAGGACAACCCTGTTTTGTGCCGCTGCTGCTTTTGTTTTGTTTGCACTACCATGACGAATTCAATCCAGAAGAAGGCGTTGGTGGAGAGCAGTGAAGAGGCAAAGGAGCTGCAAGTTCGTGGTCAAGAGAAGCGGCCAGCAGCTTCAATTTAGCGTCGAGAATCCGACGAGCAGCGAGACAATTTGTTTCACAGTCGATGCTGGGTCGAAGGGAAATTATTATCGCTCGTGATCAATGGAGGCGCTTGTGCAAACGTCATCAGTTTAAACGCGGTCCAGAAGCTCAGATTAACGATGCAAAGGCATCCAGAGCCTTACCAACTCGGCTGGATCAACGAACACAGTACGATTAATGTCACGAAGCAAGTCGTGGTTCGTTTTCAAATCGGCGGTTACGAAGACGAGGTTAATTGCGACGTGGTGCCAATAAGTTGCGTTCATATGATGCTGGGAAGACCGTGACAATTCGATCGTGGAGTTTCTCATGATTGTCGAACCAATCAATTCAAATTCCGGCATCACGGCAGGAAGATAGTTCTGAAACCTCTTTCTCCGGATGAAGTTTATGGCGATTTGAAGTAGATGGAGGAGAATAGGAACGAGGGAAAGAGCGTTCAAGCTCAGTTGTGGGTTTAGAGGCGAGTGGGCTTAAGTTTCATGAGCTTTAGGAAGCTGCAGGAGGAAGAGTTTTTACCTGAACCCACTGCCCAGAACGTCCCCTGTTCTATTTCTGCAAAACAGAGTGTCGCGTTCCGTAGCTTGGCCAACGACGAAGGAGGACAGCCGGAGTCCGACGCGGCCAGAAATGAGTCATTAGAGGTTGGAGGAACGACTACGAGTCTAGGGCAAGCTCCTAAGCCTGTTGAAGAAGATCGACTTCATCCGTCGACGAGATTGCCGCAAATCAGCCACGTTCCTGCGGAACAGAGTAAGAGAGAGAACCAATGGGATGGACTCACCGGCGATTATTCGAACTTCGCCACCATTGCCAAAACTCTTGCTCAGACCCAGAAACGTTAGAAGAAGCCTCATTGGAGTCGAATGCACCTAGATTTGACGATCCAATCGTCAAGAAAACGCCTCTGTTTTTTACGAAAAGCGAGGACAAGGACCCTCTCTTGAGTGGAGCTATCCAGCTCGATTCGAGCAAATCCAACACTGCGAAATCATTGCAATCAGCCCCCAGATGCTTTAGCGTCTATCAATTTGAGCCAAAGAGGCCTGAATTGAAAAAACCCTATTCGCATATCTCGGGCCGAAGTTTGAAGATAGACGACCAGAAAATTGATGAATTGGTTGGGGCCGTCGAGGAGGATTCGGGCCAAATTGAAACCATGGGCGAGTTCCTGGAGGTCCAAGGAACGTGTATGAGTGCTCAATTCAACTCGAAGCTGCGGAAATTAAAAACGCCCAAATCGGAGTTGCAAAGTCTGGGTATGGAGAATTCGAAATTGACCGACGGCGGGAAAAGGGAAATCGACAAATTGACGGCGACGGTGATGAAACGAGGTATGGGACAGGTCTATAACTTCAATTGGAAGCTTTTCGAAGTGCCTGGGAGAAGTGAATTGAGCTGGAGATCCTTGAAACGAAAACCCCCAATTTCATCGAATGGATTGAAGTTCGTTGTAACTGTCCGACGAACTAGGAGTTGCTCCGATCAGTTTCAGGCAAACTTGGTTATCAGTAGAGGTCTATTACAACTCCAGCAAGCATTTCCAACAACACTTCCAGCGTCAATCCCTCTGAAACAGATTGAAGAATGATTTGAAGGTGTCAATTTTCTGCCGAAAGGGATGATCGAGCAGCCCTATTTCGATCCAATTTGGAATCAATTTTGTGATAATTTTGACACGAAGCAGCCACAAGCTTTGGGGTCAAAGATTTTTGAAGAGGGGGAGCCTGATATGATTCCAAATCGGTTAATCAACGAGCCAAAATTACTTGATGAAGAAGCTAACGAAGTTGGGAAGAAGAATGGCAGAATTTGGCTAAGTCAAAATCCGTGTTCAGGGTACATATTTTGGAGGCATGGTTCTCTCAATTGGCTCGGTGGAAATTCAATTTCAAGGTTTTGTTTTGCAGATATAGTTTCCACCTTTCCAATGGTATGCTTTGTGTGTCCAGAAGATGTCATTAAGGTTGTTTTCCAAGGCCTCAAAGTTGCTACCTCAAAACTGGAAAACTGCCAGAAAATGGCTAAGGCAGAAAACTGTTTTGTGAAGCCTAATTTGGAGCTCAATTCAAGGAGCATGGATGGGATTCTAGTCAAAATGCTTCCTCAATATGAAATTAGGAATGTTTATCTACCAAGGGAAGGAATCGGATGAAAGATTGGAGTTCTGGAAGGTCTCGATTGAAAGGCGCGAAGTTAGTACGAAAGCTGCTTTTGGACTGTTTGTTGGCAGCTTACTTGCGCTTGAGGAAAAGGAGTTTAAACCTGAATTTTGTGTCCTTTTTAGTGTAGAATTTTACCTTAATTGTTTTTTAGTTCTATTAGGATTGTATTAGGTTTTATTTGCCTTTAAATACCATTCTACTTCGTTGTAAAATTCAGACTTTGATTAATCGAAAAACAAACTCTTTGGTTTTGTGCAAGTTGCGACTTGATTGAGTTTGGTGGATTCCAAACTTGTGAGCTTTGTATCGATTGAATATTCTCTTCAATCGTGGTCGAGCAGCTACCATTTTATACCATACGAGCTTTCCCCGGATGTGGAATTGTTCGTTGGTTCCGTTTTATCCCAATTTCGTGTTAAGAAACCATTGTTCTTGATTCGAGTTCAATCAACCTTCGGATTGATTGATTGCTACGTGACTTTGATAAAAAAATACACCCCAGGGTCGTATTACTTATCCTAGTCAGTACGCAAACAAGCCCACTCCTAAGCCCTAACCAAGTGGGCCATTTTGAAATCTCCACCTACTAACCCTACTTCCCCACTAGAAACCCATCCTACTAACCCTACTTCCCCACTAGAAACCCATTCTCAAGAGTCAAGATAGTTGGGGAGCAGTAAATCTGCTTCCTCTCCTCTCAATCTCGTATACCCAGAATCCTCCCCAAAATAGAGAGTCGTCCAACCATTATCCTACTAATTCCCACTTCCCCTAGACACTCCCACCTTCCCCGCCGTCTCCACCAAGCCCTCCGCCACCTGCGCCACCAGAGTCACCAAAGAATCCAGCGACTACATCCTTAACATCACGGAGATTGAACCTAAATTTCGAATCCTCAGACAGAGTATCGTCGTGAGGAGGGAAATCAAACGTTCTGAGGATCTCTCAACACGTGCTACGTTTCAGAGATCTGCTTGAATTTCGCCTCCGTCTCTTTCTGAGGATCTCTCAACATGTTTGCAAAGTTTCTTAGCTATGGCGATGACTTAGACTTGTTAAAACTGAGGTGACTTTGTTGATTATGGAAGGATTATTGGATTCATTCCCCAACATCACCATCCTTGTTAATTTATCAAATGCTGTAGCCTTGTTATCGACTGGGTGGAAGGTATCTACAGTACACATGATATTATATCTGGCAGCAAACGAGTTAAAAAGATGATTAGTATATTTCAATGTAGAGAATCAAAGTACATTACCAACTTCGATTCTGCTATAACTGCAAATATATTTAAGAGAAACAAACACCCCAGCTTATTGATCATTCACTGGATGACACAAATGCAGCAATAGGGCTCCTTACTACATGCTTCCCATCACTCCAGACAAGAACACCTGAAACAAACACCCCAGCTTATTGATCATTCACTGGATGACACAAATGCAGCAATAGGGCTCCTTACTACATGCTTCCCATCACTCCAGACAAGAACACCAGAGGTGTTCTTGTCTGGAGTGATGGGAAGCATGTAGTAAGGAGCCCTCTGGTGTTCTTGTCTGGAGTGATGGGAAGCATGTAGTAAGGAGCCCTATTGCTGCATTTGTGTCATCCAGTGTTCTTCCCAACCACGGTAGAGACTGTCAAACCAAATGACTTTTTCTTCCCAATAGTCTTGAAACTAAGCACACTTGGGCTAACTCTGACCCTGAGGTTTGCTGGTGCAATTACCGTGGCTTTATAGGTCGCATTCGCTGATCCAACATTGGTGACGGTTCTGCGAAATACCCTACTCACAGAGACCCCTGATCTGTTTGCTGATATGGCAAAACTAGGATAGTTTAGATCCCATAGGGTTCCATTTGTAGCTGCAGTACAAGCACTCGGGTCTCCCGTGACAAGCCGGAGTTGTTTGGTCGAATAGCCCAGGCCGCAGAGAAATTTGACATAATCCTTCTCCCCAGCATCAAATACAAGCCCAGGATCTGCTGCCTTGATTGGATCGATTTGTCCCGTCCCATATGCTAGCTCAGCCTCGGGATTATACTTGGCACTCAGGGGCCGTGCTGCATGTTAGGAAGTATAGATTAGTACAAATTGTCTTCAAACTATTTCTTGCTATCTTTAGAGATTAATGCTGATAGATTTCCATAGTAACATGAGCACCTGTTGTCATAAGACATAGAAGTACCGGAGATGATGTTGTATGCGACAACCCTTTCATCACCAGGTAGACCTGTCATAGTCGTACCTTGAGACCACGCTGCCAGTATGTTTACTCCAGGTCCTGTCAAGTCCGGCTGCATATATATAATCTTATCAGATTAAGCTAAGGAAACCAAACAACAAGAACCAAAACTGAGAGCTACTTCCTTTTTTACTTTGAGAATGTCAGGGGTTATCGGATTGGGACCCCTCGAGGAAAAGTAAAGCACGTAAGGAGATGAGCCATCCAGGTAGTCAACTGTCTTGTAAATCACTGCAGTTGGGTCACTAGCAAAAGAAATCACAAGAACTCAACATGATGTCCATTCACACATTCAACAATATGGTGCAGCAATCCATTTCTGCTGTACCTGGTTGAGTTCGAGTAAGTCAAAACATTGCTTCCATCCTTTTCGCTCAAGAGAGACACAGGAAGAAGGTAAGGAAACGCCACATCTCCCTGTGGATTGTTTCCCATTATGGCACCAGCAGCACCAGCTTCTCTAGGTCCATCTCCCTGGCCGGCAAACTCACAATAAACAATTTTCCCTTGCACCAGGTTTCTATCCAAGGAACCCGAGTAGCAATACCTGCAATGTTTTCGTAAAAAAATGAGAAAATTGTATTGTTGCCATATTGTAAATATGGTTCAGAATTCTTGTACTCACCTGGACACATTTCCCTCGTATCCGGCTGTCGTGTTTGGTGCGTCTCCACCGTATATGATAGGGCACATCGATTTATTTGACACAAAACTATTCAGAGAGGTCCCCTGCAAGATCGAGTTAACAAGAAAAGAAGCAAGTTCTGCCGTGGTTAAATCGCTAATCCCCCTAATGCATCACAATGAAGTTTACAACACAAACTTGGAACTTCCCATGACTCACATTATAAATTTCGCCATTACCCAACTTGACATTGGTCGTCAGCTTTCTGTCAATGGTGTTTGCAGCAACAGTAAGCGACCAAGGAGAGTTGTTGGAGACTGATCCAGGAAAAGGGCCGTCGTTGCCAGCCGAGTTGGAGGTTAAAATTCCCTTCTTCATGCAATGGAAAGCCCCAATAGCAATGGGGTCACGGAAATACTCCATCGGCGAACCACCAGCCGAGAGCGAGACCATGTCGATTCCATCAGAACAAGCATCATCAAAGGCTTTCATAATATCATCATATGAGCATCCAAAAGCCCAGCAGATCTTGTAGACTGCGATTCGAGCCGCAGGGACCCCGCCGCGGGCAGTCCCATTGGCGATGCCATAGAGATTAGCAGGGGTGACAAAGTTCCCTGCTGCAGTGGATGCAGTGTGACTTCCATGGCCGTCGGAATCCCGGGGTGAAGGAATGTCCCCTGGACCGTAATCTCCTGCGACGTTGTAGAACCTGGCCCCAACGATCTTACTGTAAAAAGAATAGGGCCATTACAATTTAAGCTAATCGAATTCAGACCATTAGGTTATGAAATTTCTAGGGTTTAGGGTTATCTTACTTGTTGCAGCTGAAATTCGAGGACGATTGGCATCTGCCCTTGAATTTCTTTGGAGGCGGGCCGTAGCCGGAATCGTCGAAGCTAGGCGATTCAGGCCAGATTCCGGTGTCGAGCACTCCAATGATCAGGTTGCTCTGTTGGCGGCGGGTTGATGTCGAAGCATTCTTGGGGTAGCCGATGAAATCCCATGATCTCGTCGTGTGGAGCTTCGCGATCTTGTTGGGGAACACAGAAACTACACCTTCATAGGCTGCCGTAATGAAGGAAAACAGAGTAAGCCATTGAATCTCCGACGACGACGGAAAGGAGGAAGGGGGAAAAAAACACCCACCGGAAAGTTTCTGATGCTCGGCCTCTGTTAGTCTGGCAGCGAAGCCGTTGAAGGTCCGATGGTAGCTGTAGATCAAGGAATCTGAGGCGACCTTAGCATTGCCAATGATGCGGTGAAGCAAGCCGAAGTGCAGCGCGGGAAGAGAAGCTTGGCTCTTTGGACAGTTGCCCATGTATGCTATATACACCTGGCAACGTAGAGAGCTCATTAGCCATAGTGAATGTAATATACAATGTCATGATGCATATGCATAAAATAAGCCATGAATATGTATGACTTGGATAGTGAACATGTATATAGATAAAGACATGACGATTTTTCTGGATCAGTTCGTGTATTCGTAATAAATACATAATTATATAAATCAAGCCATAAATATGTAAAACATTAGAAATACCTTTCGATCTTGAGCAGGAGTGGCACGACAGCAAGCGATCATAAGGAAGAAGGCACAATATGCAATTAGCGTCGCTGCCAGAAACCGCCGAGATGGAGGACTTCTTCCTTCTATTGCCATGGCTGCTTAAGAAGCTTATTTGATTGGAGGGTAGGTGGTCTTTACTTTGGGGCAGGTTTTTATAGGGTAGGACTTAGGAGCAATGGAGAAGGGAAAACACTAAAACACCATTGCAAAATTTTAGATCATTAGTCACAGGCTGAACTAAACAACATTTGCATACCCACTAATAACAATTCCTTCATTTTCATCACTGAAATAAAAGAGTCTAAATTATGGAATATTGGAAAAAATTTAAAAGGACATATATATATCATACAAGTATGCAACGTCATAACCAATTCACCAACTAAAGTAAACAACATTTGCATACCCACTAATAATAATTCCTTCATTTTCATCACTGAAAACATGACCATTATCTTACTTTGGTAATGGTTAATTAGTTACCGATGTTATTAGTTATTCTTGAAATATGGATTTATTTTGAGGGTAGCCATGAGATTAATTGCGTGGATTCGTTGTTTAACCATTTTAGGTGGCTTCCAAGTGAGTGTTCGAATAATATTAAATTTTTGTGTGTATTTTCTTGTATATTTCTACTTTATTCATTCAGCTACATTATTAAGGAATAAAGAAAATAGTTATCGAATCAATTACCTCATTGTTTGTTCTCTCTAAACCCTAATTTTACTCTACACGTCTGTGAATTTCTATCATGGTAAAGGAAACCGTACCGGACATCATACCGGATTCCTTTCTGGTATGGTATTTTGTGGTACGACCGTGGTTCAACCATTTTGTACCGGTAAATACCGTTTTTCACTATTGATAGAGAAATGAAATGCGATAGTATAAAAAATATAATCCATCAAAAAAAGAACCAAATAAAACATTATACAACCACGGTGACCCATTTTCAACATAGAAAAATAGCAAAATAATATTCTTTTTTAATTATTTTCCACATATTGAACGAGAATACGGAGAATGAAGCTGAATCATAGACCAGGAAACCGGATCGTACCGGCCGGTTCAACCGGTTCAACCGGTCAAACCGAAAAAACCGGCCGGCACGGTAAAATCAGCACAATCAGCCCACCGTGCCGCTTTTGGTCCAATTTCCGGTTAAACCGGTTGAACCGGCCGGTACGATCCGGTTTCCTGGTCTATGATTTCTATTGATTCTCTTATAGCCCCCGTTCCTAAATTCTCTAGTCCCAATGCAGTCTCAATTCTTCCTCATATATAATCATTTATTTCTTTCCCTTATTTTGCCTAATTCTCCTCTAATCTTTCTATTAATCAATCACCGATTTCAAATCCACTCGCTCGTCAATTAGTGGCAGAGTCTGGTTACCCTAGCACCCAACACCATCATCTATGCCGTTCCAGTCGTCGCATTAATCGTATTTACTTGGAGGCTTTGAAGGATATCTCAGTGCCAAAGAATAAGCAAGTATGATCTTCAATTAAGATGGATGATGCGACTACTTTTTGGTTGTCGGCAGTGTGAATTGGAAATTTTTGATTCAGATTGTTTAGTATTTTGTCGTTGTGAGGTCATTGTGATAGGTGGAAGGAATTGGAAGTGAAAAAGTGATCGAGCTTTGAATTAGAAGTATAGAAAGAAGTTGATACAATTTTAGGTTGATTTTTTAGGGGAAAATCTTTGTAGGAGATGGATTGATGAAGGATTAGTTAGTTATTATTATTATTATTGATGGTAAGAATGTTTCCTATATTTTCTCGCATATTAGCAATCCAACAGTATTTCCCCAAAACCCTTTGTATTACGTCTCTGTGAGTTTCTATCAAGTTTCTTCAAATTACTCTTGATTATCCTAATCTCCATCTATCTCGGTTTTTCCTTATCATGTAGTTTATTTATCGGGTAAAATACCTCAGATGTCACTTAAGTTTGAGAATTCGGGTAGACATACCACTTAAATTTGAATAGGGCGTTGGGTACCACTGAACTCTATTATATGTGCACCCGGTACCACTTAAGTTTACAGCTAAGTGCATTCTGTTAAAGTTGACTGAATATTCTTGGAATATTCCATTTTCTAAATTTCATAATTGGTCCTTCTAGTTGGGAGTCCTAGGATCATGAGTCCAAGCTGGGAGTCCTAGCTCAATTCCACTAAAGTCTGTTGAGGGGAGTCCACCAGTTCTAGGAGGCGACCTTCTTAGGCTACTTCAGTTGCTATGGAGAAAGAACCTAACCCGTGGATTACAGTGGGAAGCTCAAAGAAGAAACCTCATACCCCTCATGTTTTTGCTCCTATCCTCCCTAGGAAAGGGGGGAGGGCAGGAAAGAAACGATGAAGATCCTTTCATGGAATGTCCGGGGTTTTAATGACCCGGACAAGAATAGGGATGTTTAGCAGCTGGTAAAAAAACACAATATAGATATTATAGCTATACTAGAGCCTCGGGTTAGGGTAAATAGGGCTGAGGATTTGATAAATAAAAGGTTTCCTGGGTGGGAGCCCAAAGTGGTAAATAATTCTTCTGGTTTAGAAAAATTATGGCTTCTGTGGAAGGCTGATATACAGCTAAGGGTGTTGCACAATACAGATCAATTCATTCATGTTCTGGTTAGTTCTGGAGTTCCTTTCTTCCTATTTGTGGTCTATGCATCTAATGAAGAGGTGGATAGAAGGCAGTTGTATGCTGATTTATTGAAATACCAAGTAAGTTCTGCTCCTTGGGCTATTCTTGGTGACTTTAATGCTATTGGTGAACCTAATGAAGCTTCCAATAGTCCTCAATTCTCTGACAGTATGGCTGATTCTAAAAATGACAGTATGATTGTCAGTTGGAGGAACACAAGTCCTCTGGTACATGGTTTACTTGGTTAAATAAGCAGCAGGGTAATCCAATTGCGAGAAGATTGGATAGAGTGTTTGTTAATGTAAAATGGTTGGATGTTTTGACTGCAAGATCTGTGGACCTCCTGGATCCTTCTGTGTCTGACCATTGCCCCATTTTGTTGACCCCTGATTGCACTATTAAGTCCCTTCCCAAGCTGTTCAAATTCTTTAAATTCTGGATCCAACATCCTGAATTTATGAATCTGGTTAAGAAGGCCTGGCAGTCGAATGTGGATGGATCCCCACTGGATAGGGTATGTAAGAAGTTGCAGATCCTGAAGAGGCTTCTCAAGCAGTTGAATAAGGATGTTTAATCAGACCTTAGTGAGAGAGTCATGTTAAAAAATGCTGAACTGTTAGTTGCTCAGGCAGAGGCACTAAAGAACCCTTTTCCTCTTACCTTTGAAGTTGAAATAAGACTTGCTAAAGAGGCAAAGGAACTAAAGGATGCTGAAGAGTCTTACTTTAGACAGAAGTCTAGGGAAGTTTGGTTGAAGGAGGGGGATTCAAATTTCTCTTATTTTCATAAGTCAATTAAGACAAAACAAAAAAGAAATATGATTCGTTCCCTTCTGGATGAGTAGGGGAGAGTTACTGATACGGTTAGGATGAGTCACATTGCAGAGAGATTCTATCAAAAGCTACTTGGAGAGCAGGACAAAGCTGTTGTGGCTCCCGATATAGAATAGCTGAAGGTTTTTTTTTTTTTGTTAAAGACGTTATCGCCTACTCAAGGGGCTGAATTATGCAACCCAGATACAACTGAGGAGATCAAGTCTACTATTTTTACTTCAATGGGGAGAAAACCCCTGGGCCAGATGGTTATCCAGCTTGTTTTTTCCAAGCAGCTTGGAGTGTTGTGGGCTCTGAGGTAACAACTGCTATCCTCTAGTGTTTTCAAGTGTCAAAAATTCCAGTCAGGATTAACTCTACTCTCCTTACCTTAGTTCCAAAAGTTTCTAACCCTGAGGAAATGAAGTTTTTTAGGCCAATTTCCTGCTGTAATATCCTTTATAAATGCATGGCAAAAATCTTAGATACTAGAATGTGCTCTATTATTCCTAGCATCATTAATGAATCTCAGACTGCATTTGTAAAGGGTAGAGTTATAGGTGAAAACATCCTATTAGCCCATGAACTGGTTCAAAAGTATGGTAGGGAGAATATCTCTCCTCGTTCACTAATAAAAGTGGATTTAATGAAGGCTTTTGACTCTGTTGATTGGTTATTCCTCTTTGATGTTCTTAGAGCAATAGGCTTCCCTGATGTGTTTATAGTCTGGCTAAGGATGTGTGTCACTACCCCCAAAGCTGAGTATAGGGTTTAATGGGGGCTGTGTGAGATATTTTTCCTAAAAAAAGGGATTAAGACTGAGAGATCCCCTCTCTCCCTAACTATTTGCTGTGGCAATAAAGGTCTTCTCCTATCTTATGTATAAGGTTGTTCAGCAAGGAGAAATGCCTTTTTACCCTATGTGTAAGAGGTTAAGTTTGACACTCCTTATGTTTGCTGATGATCATTTACTATTCTCTGATGGTTCCAACTTTGGTATCCAATGCATTCAAAAAGTTCTTAATCAGTTTCGTATTATGTTTGGTCTTCAATCAAACCCTTCGAAATGTGAGCTCTATTATGGAGGGTTGTGGGATCAATGGCAGGCTGCGATGACACAATTTTCTTGTTATAAGCTAGGCTCCTTACCTGTTCGTTATCTTGGCCTTCCTCTCTTGTCTAGAAAGCTCACTATTAAAGCCTGCAAGCCACTTATTGATAGAGTTGCAGGTAGGATTTCTAGTTGGAAGTAAAAATCTCTCTCCTATGCTGGTAAAATTTAGTTAGTTATATCTGTCCTTTATAGTCTATCACAATTCTGGATGGCTATCTTTATTCTCCCCAAATCTGTCAATAGGGAGATTGAGAGGTTGTGCAGTGATTTTCTGTGGGGAGTTGGAGAGGGAGGTAGGAAACGAGCAGTAGTTGCTTGCCCAAAAATCACTTTCCCTAAGAAAGAAGGAGGGTTGGGGCTTAGGGATATGGGATCTTGGAACTTTGCTTGTGTTACAAGATATATCTGGGCAATTCTGTTGAAACAAGGTTCACTTTGGGTTGCCTGGATATGGGAATATCGCATAAAGAGCTTTGATTTTTGGACATTAATGTCTAAGGCAAGCTCTTGGCTCTGGCAGAAGTTGCTTAAAAGCAGGGATAAACTCATAAACTGGTTTAATGTTGCTGTAGATGGTATTTGCTAACAGGGTAGTAAAATGGAAAAAGTACAACATTAAAAAAGTACGGGAGATATATAGACCCAAAAGGAACTCAGTTCCTTGGCACCATTTGCTATGGAAAGGCACTAGCATTCTCAAGAATCGGTTCCTGGTGTGGTTGGTCATAAATGACTTTATCACTATTGGGGAAAAAGCTCAAAGCTGGGGAGGGGCATGTCCATTTGGATGTGTCTTCTGTGTGTGTTCTTTAGAGGCCAGGTCTCACTTATTTGCAGAATGTCCAAGTTTTAAACAGCTGTTTGCAGGCTTGTTCTCTAGTTTTACTATTAGACTCCCTGGAGATGACTGGCAGGCTTAACTTCAGTGGGCTATGCAAACCTTCAGGGATCTAATCATGTTGCTCAAGCTGGTAGACTCATCTGGCACTCTCTTGTTGCCACTGTATGGAGGAAAAGTGTTTAGCAAAGTTTGGGGGAGGAAGAAGGACTTTCAGGAGATTTTGTTATCAGTACAACAGGACTTGAGGATGATTATAGGTCCTGGTGTTTTGAATCAATATTTCCACTAGCCATATACTTATAGTGGTTTTGATAGTATGGATGTTAGGAGCTGTTTAGTGCTTTCTGAGTCTCTTTGTTTGCTTTACTCAGCTGGCAGAGTGTGTTTTCAGTAGTCTTTGGATCTTTTTTGATGAAATGAAGCAGAATCGATTCATAAAAAAAAGCATAACAGGTTGGGAAAAAAGAATTTGGCGGCGGAAAAATTGAGGCGAAAACCCAAGTTACCTTTGACTGGATGTATGGTCTGACGGATGGTTTCAGACCGTCTTTTGGTATGATCCCTCCAAATAAGTTACCTGTGACTGGCAGGTCAGATCCCTCCTGAGGGCTGTGTAGGACCACAATTTTAGTGACGATTTCAGCACAGTTGCTAAAACTGCAGTTTTAGTGTCGGGCCGCAGTTTTGATGGGGAATTTGTATATGGTATTGGGAGGATTAAATTGATGTCGCCTAGTGGTGTCAGTTCGGGTCGGGTTCGGTTACCCAAACCGAAACCCGAAAAAATCCTAAGACCCAAAACCGAAATAACTGGAAACCGAACCCGAACCCGATAAGGACTTTCGGTTTCCGGTTACCCAAAACCCGAAAATTCCTTATAGGGTTCGGGTTCGGTTAAAGCAAAACCGAAATCCGAAAACCCGAATGCCTAAGAATACGGGCCGAGTTTTATTCCTTGGAGGGTTTCAGACAGAACCCGAAAACCCAATAAGAAAAACCAAACCCGAAACCCAAAACAAACCCGAACCCGAAAAACCAAAAATGTATCTACTCGGGTCGGTTTTGGAAACCTGAAAAACCGAACCCGACCCCTAATGTCGCCAGACCATTGTGGTTATTATAACTAGCAATCAGTAATGTCGAAACCCATCAACAAATTACATTCTATTCGGAAGAATGTGTCCCCTCCTCCTCATCTCCAAGTTCGGTTACGGTGCTTACAACAACATTTGTTAAGGATGTTCTTATAGCTTCCATAGTTGTCGGGTTTGGCATTGGTGTTCCGTCATCGTTGGATGAATTTTATAAATAAGAAGATGCTACGAGTTCATCCAACGGCCATGGAGCGCTCCTCGCCTAATTGGATGGCCACGTGAATGATGTAAAGAAGCCATTACAAATGGTGTTGTAAGCGTCGTAGCGCCATTCTCCTTATTAGGACTTGCAAGAATTGTAACCGCAACCAATAGGAGCAGCAGAAAGGGTGATCAGTGAATTCATTGCCAACTCGAAGGTGACACGCACGTGGAGTTTTAAGCTAGTCTTTCTCAACTCAACTCTCAAGTACTATAATACCAAAAGTCCTTTGATAATTTGGAGGTCACGTTAACTTCTATGTGTTAGGTTAACGGTTGAATTTTGAGGACCTAAGTTCTTTCCAGAAGATCATATTTTTCATATGAGATTGCTCCAATTTTAACAGAAAAAATCCTGATTTTGATGATGGTATGACACGAATTGGTAACTTAATTTCTTATTCACGAAAATACAGTTTGCTTGATTGTTTAATGCCATCATTCTGAAGAAAAAAAAATATTGAATATTGTCATAGAGAATGAACACTCTCTTTCAATTGAACTACTTCGTATTTAGGTGTCATTTTAGACAAACTTTAACGATATCTAAAAAATCTATTGTTTCCTCGTTTATTATAATTATTCTTCTGATGCCACTGTCAAATTCTGTTACCATGCACGATCAGAATGTGGAGGGATTGTACCCGTAAAAACTAAAAAGCCTCGTGCGATTGTGTGGGCTCACTGGCTGGCCCACATATTTGGGGCAATTTCGGATTTATCTCTTCTTTCGCCGTCGCTCTCCTCTTTTTCCTCTTTTCTTTTTGCAAAGCGGTTTTTTGTTTTTTTCCTTCTTTTCAAATTGCAAATTCATGGCTTTATACTCGACAGCTTTGACCAAACAGCCAACCCATTAAGAATTCAATTGCTTGACCCCAATTTTCAAGCTAGTTGGGACCGTCGTCGTTCGTCTTTCTAACCCTAAAAACAATTCCCCCTGTTCGGTGGACTCCTGACCTAATTTTCCAACCCTCCATTACCGGGTTCGTTGCTAAAATAGTGTTAGTGGAACCGGCAATTCGATTGAAACAACGTTTTATTAGAGTCTAGATTGAAAGGCGGTTAATGATTAAAAATAGTCGAACTATGGATTAAATCACGATTTCAACACAATATATATCCTACTATTAACTTTTCTGGTACAACCTCCACTATAATTCTATCACCTTTGTGATAAAACCGTTGCCACATATCGCTACCGAGCCATTAATATCAGACAAAGAAGGTAGAAAATGAAAACTCGAAAAGGGATGTTTGCATACCTTTTTCTTGTTGGAGGGAAAGGAAAAAGGGTTTTGCTTTGCTTTCCCCACTTCCATCACACTCAACACTAAGCGAATACCCGATTTGTGTATATCTATACTTCACTTCTATGCTGTAGTAGCAGTAGCAGTTTCCATTTGTGTGTAAAGCTAAAGCAACGCATTCCATATAGGCCAAAAAAAGAAAAAGGTTTCAAAAGTTTCGTCAGTCCGGTGTTAGACTCTCCCACGATCGGAATGAAGTTGGTGAATGGTGAGGGGACTTCCATCTTTATCTAACTGATCACATGGGAGGGCAAAGAGCATTCCCAACTTGAAAGAACACAAGAGATACACCTAACCCTAAGTAAGTTACATGAGAAGAAATGAAATTATATACATACTTTATCCCCGAGAAATAGTGAAACATATGAACTACATACTTTATCCCCGAGAAATAGTGAAACACATGAACTCAAATTCTGTTACCATGCACGATCAGAGTGTGGAGGGATTGTAACGTCCGTTCATTTATAAACGTGTTTTCACTATTATTGGACATACATTTGCGTGCGCTTTTTTCTTTTCTCGAATGACGAGAGACGTTTGATAGTTATTTTTTTTTTTGGTAATTATAACGTGTTTTTCAACATATAACGTTTGAGAAAATGCTCCCGAAGATGGAAGATGTTATTGTACGACGAGATGATAAAGTATCGAGGGGAGAAGAAGCAATGTTAGGGTGACACCACCACAAAAGATGCATCATCGAGGCAACAAATTAATATCATTCATGGTATTAATCTTCATCAAAATGTATTAAGTTCTCTCATGAATGAAACGTTGTGCATTCTTTCGAAACACCTCAATACTCCAAGTACCAGCGAAGAGAACCATATAATCGAATAAACTATAAAACTCCTTCCAAATAAAATCTATCATATAGAATAATCCCAAAGAGAAAGGTTGTGAAAGGTAAAAGGTATGGCTGAAAGTAGCACCCAATTCTAACATTAAGTACAAAGTAAGCACAACTCGATATAAAAGAAGATTCGTAGAGTCTCAAGATGGTGAAACACAATACACTATCATATGTATTATCCATCAAGATCCAATAAAGCACTTTACTACGTAAATAGTGGCTGTTTGTTGAAATCCCAGTCTTGTTATATACACTAGTCCACTTGTTTTTGCGCGCTTCGCTGCGCATTTTTGGTTCTTAGATGAAATTTACTGAAATACTTATAAAAATGTTGTGAACCTATTAATGAGTATTATTGCACTTTTTTGGGAGATATTTGATCAACGCAGATATTGATAAAGTGAATGAAGAGGCAATTAGGACTACCCAAATAAATTGGTTACGGATGGGTACAATATTAAAAAATAAAAATATTTTATGGGAAATAATAGTAGTGTACAAATTCAAACCTATAAAATACCGATCATACCATCCCAATATACAATTATATATATCACCCCTAGTATAATCGAGATTTTGTTGTTCTGGGTCTTGAGCCGTAACCCGAGCCATACTCCACTCCTGATTAAAATATATATTCGGAACTAGCTTTGGCCGGAGAAAAATAAAATATGATCAATCTTATTACTATAACATAACAGTAACAGATGCCAAAACGATGTAATGAAGTAATTTGTGTATTTGGTTGAGATGCATATGTTATTTATAATTTGGATAGATAAAGGCCACTAATCATTTAAGGAAGTCACGTTGAAGGTTTAAAAATATTGAAGTTAGACTTAAGAAAACTCATTAGATGCCAAGTTAGCGTAGAATGCACAATAATGACACATGTAATACTAAATAAACACAAAAACCGGTGATATAAATATTGTCTAACATAGGTTCAACAAATATTGTCTAAAAGTGAGTTCAAATGTTTGTGCAATAAAAGCCGGTGATATAAATATGGTAATTAACATAAAATACTTAAAATCACCTACAAACTATTAAATACAAATTACTAAAGATTAAAGAAGTCTATTCATGATTACTGATCTTCCTCTTGAGAGGTGTCGACACAAATAATTTGAGCTCGCGCTTTGTCCTGGAGAAATGCCATTTTCATGACAGATCCTTGTCCCACGATACCATTGGATGAGTGTGAAGCTTTATCTCCTATAATAGAGTGCTTGAAGAAAATAAAGCAAAAAAAAAAAAAAAAAAAACTCATACTAACAGGAAAGATTGTCGGTTCCTATACAATTGTGTAATTGTTTAATAATAATTTTTACTTAAAACCAAGGGTAAAATGATAAGACTGAAATTTTGTAACCGATAGTATATATAAGGAAGGCTTAGACTGTAATTCTAACAACATACTAACAGAGTTGCAAAAGTTTGATTGCCTTGCTGGTTGACCCTTATTATTATTATTATTATATATAAACATGAAGTAGTGTTACTGTTGTATAAATATTCATATTTTGATACCCATAATCTAATTAAATCTCAACTTAGTCATTATGATGTATATTTTACATTTAATATTCAAATTTAATTTTAAGCTAAATTTTGGTCACCGTTGCATAAACATTTATATTTTGATACCCCAAATTTAATTAAATCACAACTTAGTCACTATAATGTACATTTTATATTTTGATACCCCAAATTTAATTTTAATGTAAAATCATTGAATAATTATGTTTTGGTATCTACATTTTATGAGATTTTCATACCTACAATTTTTTAAATTTACATATTAGTCCATTTAGATTTCACTTGAATCCATGAATCCATTCCACCAATCCTTTTGAACCAATTCACGAATCCAATCCACCATAACATAAAAGTATAATATTAATATAAAATATTAGATAAATGATAAAATAAAGACGACTTTAAAATATTGTAAGAGCGAATTTATAAACTCATTTAGTACATGTAACGAGATATGTGACATCTAAATAAGCAAGTGTCAATAAATTGCTACGTGAAACGGTTGACTGTTGTATTGACCGCCAACTAAAAAAATTGGTCCAAACCTTTCCATTATCTACTTTCTCTTCGTTTCATTTTTGACTCGCCTTCCATAGTTCATTCTTTATTTCTTTTGCCTTCTTCGTCTAACCCTAATTAGTATACTATTTTTATGTATTCTAATCACAAGTATGAACGAGTCCATACATGACTCACCAACAGTCTAGAGAAAAAATAATTGAATCATGAACCACTAACTTTTTCAAATCAATGTCGAGTCCAATTAAAAATAAATATACATGGTTATTATTTATTAGAAAGTTGTCATTTTTCACTATGAAATTTGAAGGCGTGTTCCAGTTTGTATTCCTTTTGCTTCTGTCTAGAGTTTTTCTTTTTCACTCGTGCTAGAATTTTCAATACATGGAATGTTTAGCTAGATATCTACACATATCAAATAAATAGTTTTCATTTTCTATAAAAGTAAATTATTATCATCTTAAATACATCACCGTAAAATGAATTAAGTCTCAACTATGCAAATTACATTTATGTACCTAAACTTAATAGATCTTTAGATTTATAACGTGAATTTATTTTTTTTGGCATATAGGTCCTCACATATTGACGGAACATTACATTTTATTCCCTAAATTTTTGTGTATTACATTTTGGCACCTGAACTTTTGAAGTTCTGCAAATTGGTCTAATTTTTGTGTGTAATTAAAACACACTCGAATAAATGGGTATCCATACCCAGCTCATAAACATTTAGATTATGGAAGTAAATATCCATACCCTACCCAAACCCATCTACAAACTTCCAGACTCATATATGTCTCACCCATACTCTACCCATAATCAATGAGTTTAGTTGGGTTTAGGTAAATATAATTTACTAGCCAAAATTTTCAAAAAAATTAAATTGGATGTTGACCGCCATATATCTCTTCTCAGTGAATATTACTAACAAAATTGCTAACAAAAAATTAATTTTAGACTAACAATACGAATAAAGCATTATAACGGGCCACATAATACATGTACATAGGCCTCCGCCGCGCTACACGGCGCGGCATCACCAAAGGACACAAACCTTTTGACCGATTCTATTGACTTTACATTACACTTCTGTCAATAAAAAATATCGAATTCTAGACACAGGTTGGAAGCACATTTCACACAACCATCATAGCACCAGTCTCCATAACTTTACAGATTTTGCGCGCAATCGTTAACACTTTATTATGAAATTTCCGTCAGTCCAACCAAAAAATGAACATGGGTATATCGACTAAGTATTAAACCAATTTTTGTATAATTACAATATGTATATATATATTTTTTTTTATAATGATGATGCACTTTAATTGATTTAGACAAAAATTAAACAAAAACGCAAGCTTACAATTGTGAAAAACAGCAACGAAGACCACATAAAACACTTCAACAGATGGACATCCTAGAGGAGAAAAATTAAATAACCATTATTTATAAAAATAGGTTGTCATCACATGCTTTACAATTGATCGATGTATTTGTTTTTAAGTTGAAGTAAAAAAACTCATTAACCCATGAAAAAATTGGAATTTTTCCAATAATAGTACCTTAAATTTTTTTTTTTTTACAAAAATAACACCCAGCCCATAAAAATTACAAAAATAGCACCATTTTTATAAAACCGCACCTTGGAGATGCGGTCTGTGCCACGTCAGCCAGTGAACCACACTAGGAAGCTGCGATTTCAGTTTGCTGGGGAGCGACCTTCAAGACTGTTGGATAAGGCGGCGATCCAACGGCGGACCGCACGTCACCTCAGCCATCCGCGTCATGGATCGAAGACCGCAGCTGGCAGGTGCGGTCAACGCCTCGAGAAAGGGAGAACGCATCGGGAGGGAGCGGTTTCTTTGAGTGCAAAATTACCAGACCGTCCCTGGAGGGTGCGGTTTGAGTAGTATAAATACCCCCCTCTCTCATTTCTTCACACCACAACCCATTCTTCACTATCTCTCTAAAATTATCTCTCTATCCCCTCTCCTCCCAAAAGCCTAGGAAATAGTGGTCTGTTGGTTGCGGCTAAGTTCGATCTGCCATCAGAAAATATTTCTTTGGTTTTTCCCTCAAAACTCGCCGAATTTCTGTACGACCTTCGCGAAAAAATGGACGAGTGGTTCCAAGGAGAGGGAGTTTATTATGATGAATTTCAAGCGGTACGTACTCATTATTCTGGTCAATTTTTGTTGTGTTTATAAGCTTTTTAATTATTATATGTAGTAACGATTGTTGTTATTCTATCGTAGGTTGGGGACGACGTGGATATATACAACCAACGCTATTATTTGGATCAAGGACCTATTGATCCAACCGACTTGTACGACCAACCCAACCATCGTTCAAAGGATGTTTGGAACGATCACAAGGTACATACAATTCTTCATCATTTGTCTTTCTTTTATTTTACTAATGTACTTAGTGGAATATAAAATAAATTTGAAATAATTTAATCATATTGGTTGTTTTCAATAATTTAATCGAATACATAGGGCCACTTACTTCGACTCATTATAAAGAGATGCACGTCTAAGGAAATGGGGTTTTAAGCGATTATCATGATCCTTCCATTTTCTGGGAAAATCGGGTATTAAGAGATCCTCGGATCCCCCCTTTTTCTGTCAAAAAGGTTGTGTTTCTAAGAAAATGTATACATCTTCTAAGAGTCTAACGAGTGTTGCATTGTATTCGATTAAATTATTTAAAACAACCAATACCATTAAATTATTTACCAAACAACCAATACGATAAAACCCCGATTTTCCCAGGAAATGGGAGGACCATGATAATCGCTTAAAACCCCATTTTCTTAGGCATGCATCTCTTTAGACAGAGTCTAACAAGTGTACCATTGAATTTGATATAAGATATTGTTATTTGACAAAATTAAACAACCAATAGAGAGCTTACCAATCCACCACAAATTATCAGCAAGCTTCTTTCGCTTGAAATGATAGTTTCAGTTGCTCTTGAAGTGTCGTATGCACCACCTTTGGGACCACTTCCAGGCTGGATCCAAACCTAAGATGGCAGCTCTAATGCCGGCGTGCCGATAAGAGATTATTGTCAGGTTCGTCCTCCTAGTGACGTGGAGCTGAATTTGCCGGAAAAACCATCCATAGCTATCAACATTCTCTCCCTCAACAATGGCGAAGGCTAAAGGAAATACTTGTTGTTTGCACCCGCCCCACTGGCAATCAGGAGAGTGCCCTTGTACTTACCGGTAAGGAATGTACCATCCACTTGGATCACAGGGACACAGAAGCCAAAACAAATCAGGAGATGGCTTGAATGCCCAAAAAAGTCGTCTGAAATGGCGTTTGTTACCTGGCTCTGGCGGTTGTATCTCTTCATCTTGGTATCGAGGGGAGAAAACAGTGCAAGGGTTAGACGCCTCCAATGCCAAAATCAACCTGGGAAGGAATGCATATGATTCTTCCCAATCACCAAATACGGCGGCCAGAGCTTTCTGCTTTCCATGCCACGCCTTCTTATAGTTAATCATATAACCATAACAACTTTCAATGTCAGCGATTATGACTTTCACCTTCAGGTCAGGATCTTGCTCAATTAAATGCTTGATAGCCGCAGCAACCACCTTGGATTTCAACTGTCGATGGTCTTGGGATTTTATGGATGACACACATGTGTGTGTGTTCACCGCACGGGATATGACCCAATGGTCGTGTCTCTTGCTGTTGATGGCCCGAATCCTAATATTGCATCCCTCGTTATAATTACGGCATCTGACTATGAGCCTTTTCGTGTTGGAATGAGTTGTGTGCCATTCAAAATGCCGAGTAATTGCTTCAGTATCAATGGCGTGCCGCACCTCCTTCTTCAAGCCAAATTGTTGGCCCTTCATAAACCCAGTGAGTGGAGCCCATACTGGAACCTCTGGGGGTTCCATGTCGCTGTCGACCATCCAATTGCCGTCTGGAATGTGATTGTAGTAGGGGGCTGGTACACGGTCATGAGTCACCTCATCATCATTATCTGAGTCTGACTCTGGTCCTGAATCATCAGCACCTTCAAGAGGGTCGGAGCTGTCTACACTGACGTTGTTCTCTCCCTCTTCATCGGAGGGGTCACTAACTGGTGCTGGCAGGGCATCTTCCATCTGATCCAGCTCATGAAAAGCACCTTCATCAGCTCCATAATGGTAGTTGTGAAAACTACCGCTGCCTGATTGGAAGTTGTACTAGGTTGGTTGGCATGGTCCGGTTGAACTTCTTCTTCATATGAAGGGAAAGATTGATGATGACCTTCACCTTGCTCTGGGTACTGAAAATAGGAATGAGAATCATGGTAACTTTGGTAGGGATGATCTCCATATAATTCACCTCCACCATGGATACCAGATGTTTGACCGTCTCCAGAATGACCTCCAACGCCTACGACCGCCTCGGTGTAAACGAACATCTCGGCTTTGGAAAGATTGTTGGACCTCAAGAATTCGAGCATGGCATTTACTTCATCCTGAATGGTTATGAGATATTCCTCGTGCCACAACGACCCGCCTTCTCTATTTGGATATCGGTACACCATACGATCAACTCTTCTCGTGCCATCCATGCAAGTAACGTTAGTACACATTTGATAGAGGTCTTCAAGCATCAGTCTGGTAGCGACCTTTATTTTCTGAAAATTGCCACCGACGTAGGTGACCCCCTTTCCCGTCTCTTCCGTGTAACCATTCCACCGTAACCCAAGCGTGAACTTTTGGAATGCCATCTGCTAAAAAACCGTAGTTCAGTTAATATCATAAAAATCACAAATCACAATAAAAAGTAATACAAAATAAACTTACGAGTTAACGTTAACCGCAAAAACACTAAAGAAGTAGGGAGCTACAACAGAAAATTGAAAAGGATGAAGGAGAGGTGTGAAGAGAAGAGGTTTCCCGGGCTGTCTTTTATAGGCAAAATCATCAATGAAAACCGCATGGGGAGGGTGCGGTTTTCATCTGCCATGCAGCCCCACGTCTGTCAACGTGCATGGCAACATGTTCAATGTCGAAAAATAATTACGACACACGAACCGCATGGGGGGGGGGGGGGGGTGCGGTTTGCTTTGGAGAAACAAAACTGCATCCCCAAAGTGCGGTTTTGCTAGGTCAGCCCAAAACCGCACCTAGGCCATGCGGTTCTGTTAGGTCAGACTCACAAGTCACAACCGCATGGCCAAGATGCGGTTTTGGCCCAGAATATTAAACCGCACCTTGGGCGTGCGGTTTACATATAAACCACACCAGGGGCGTGCGTTTTACAATCAAACTGCACCTTAGAGATGCGGTTTATATAAAATGGTGCTATTTTTGTAATTTCTTTGGACTGGGTGCTATTTTTGTAAATTTTTTTAAATGTGCTATTTCTGAAAAAATCCCAAAAAAATTTGGCCGTTCAATTGATTTTAACGTATGAAATGGGTTCTGAGCAATAATCTAAGAATATAAAGTCGACATGAATGAGATTAAGAAGACCAATAATTAGAGTAATATTCATACCAGATTGCTTCCAGAAGAGTCTCTCTCCATCTTGTTTCTTATGAAGATGAATTCATCTCGACATTCTATTGCATGCATCATCAAGCTTTGCGATCTCGGTTTGTAGGCTGGAACACAAATTTTTAACAAATATTTATTTTTATAAATAGTGACAATATTCAGAGTGATAAATTATATGATCCAAGGTTAGGTAAAAGTGAAGAAACACATAATCAAACGAAAGTTAACTCATATGTGTGTCTGCAGGCTGCAATCCGTGTGGAAGTACGCGATCACTTTGTTGTAAGTATAGCAAGTAGCCTCTTTCATGGAACCCTAACAAACCTGGTTGTAAGTTTTTCAAACTCAGCCTGCATTGCCTCTAACTCTGCAAGTGAATATAAACCAACCCCTCTTCCAATGATGTAATAGGCGAGAAAAATTTGCTTATGCCGCTTGTTGTGAGACTTAGGGTGCGTTTGGATACAATGATTTGAATTTGGTATTTGTGATTTGAATTTCCAAATATCAAATCATGTGTTTGGATAATAATTACATTTGGTATTTGGATTTGTGTCAAATTCATGGGGTGATTTCCAAATACATGTCTAGTGTATTTTTTGTCAACTTCATATACATTTCAACAACTAGTGATTTGAAATATCTCCTAACAAAATATTGGACCTATTTGTAAAATATGAAAAGTTTAGGTACTATAGTGTGAGGAAAAACATATAAAGGTACCAAAACATAATTTTACCATCAAAATATCAGGATCTTTTTGTAAAATTTTATAAGTTTAGGTACTAAATTGTAAGGAAAAATAAATTTGGATACCAAATTGTAATTTACCAAAATTTGTAGTAAGTGACCAGAAAATTGAAAATTAAAATAAAAAATCATAAAATTCAAAATACAAACAAATTACAAATGAGTATCCAAACAACGAATTTGAATTCCATGTATTTCAAATGCTAGTATTTCAAATATATATATATTTCAAATACTAGTATTTCAAATATCTTACATTTGAAATACACTTATATAAACACACCCTTATATTAATTTGAATTTCCTTATTTCCAACTTTGTGAAGCCAAGTAATGTAATTCACTCCTATGGCAAAAAAAAAGTCATGTAATTCGCTAAAGCTAGACTAGCCGTTTATGGGCCTAATGATGGCTAATAAGATAGTGGGCTTATGTGGAAATACTAATAAATGTAGGCTAGCCATTTATGGGCCCATAGTGTCTTTATATTTAATAGGATTCTGGTCCTAGAGTTGGGTGACAAATGTGAGAACTCACATGGGCTGTAATGGCTTCATATAGCAGAATGTTAGGCCCAACATTTGGTGACGAAAGTGAACTAAAGGGTTGTAATAGTGAGCAGTTAATTTACCATTTGGGTCTCCGAAAATTGCTCTATAAGCAGAAATTTTGAAATACTAAAAAACGGTTTCCCACCCCACTATAATATATGGGAGTTGCTAAAGGCCGCCCTTAAAATTGTTAAATGTCGCTCTAAAAAACATCAAAGTTATAAATTTAACTTTTTAGCTTATTTATTTTTCATTTAGCAAACAAACACTACTTAGTAAAGAAAATAAAACATTATTCAAAAGAGAGAACAGTAAAAACATTATTTTTCATGACTAGCGACTCTGAATCGGTAAAGTTCACTAAAAACATTGAAAAAAAAACAAAAAAAAGGGAACAGTAACTGATTTGCGGTTGTACCATGGACCAACCGCAGCTCACTTGCGGTTGCACCATGGACCAACCGTAACTTGCCTTTTTTTTAAAAAAACCAAAGATAATCATATATATATTGATAAGATCAGAAGTTACACTCCGGATCCATCCCAAGCACGAAAATCATACAATCGACACGAGGACGGAGACAAAGAAAGAGCCTTCCTAACCACTGAATGGGCTACCCTATTGTTATTCCGACCGACGAACCGAACACAAAAGCCACTATGCACCCCTAGTAGACTCAAAATCTCCTTGATAATAGCCCCTACTGACTATCATGCGCATCTTTAGCATTAATTTTGTCAACGAGTATCTTTGCATCACCTTCAAACCTCACTTGAGGGATGCCAAGGCCCTGACACCTATAGGTGTCAATAGGGCGGGTTCGAGTCAGGTTTAAATGGGTTGTGGGTTGATCGGGTTGCGGGTCAAGCGGGTTCGGGTTGATCGGGTTGCGGGTTGATCAGGCTGTGGGTCAATCGGGTTGCGAGCCAATCGGGTTCGGGGTTGGTCGGGTTGTGGATCAATCGGGTTGCGGGTTGATCGGGTTCGGGTTGATCGGATTGCGGGTTATCCAGGTTACTAACAGGTCGGGTTGCGGATTGTTCGGTCCAAACCATAGAGTTATTTTTTTTAATAATTAGTTATTATATTAATTTAAAATAAGCTCACCAATCACATTCACTATTTTGCAAACTCACCAATTTAAAACAAACAGGAGCTTAAAAGAACAATGGAGGAGAGGCAAGTTTTTCCCCTTATTAACTAACGTCAATTGAGTAAAAATTTAAAAATAATTTACAGTTAATATATGTATATGGCAAAGGCTAGCGTACGCCCGGACGTACCTTAGCTTATCGTACGTCCGTTAAGTTTTGCTATTTAGACAATGAATTAACCGGAGTTTGGGGCATGATACTATACCCTATCCCCTAAGACCATCCACATTCATGAAATACCATTTCTATTTCATATGTGGCTCTTACTCCCACATCAGCAACTTTTTCCATTCCACTACATATCACTTCCATTTCCTCTACATTCATGAAATCCACTATCTATTTCATATGTTGGGTCCAGCTTACTTTTTAATACATCAACACATTTTATCTAACCTATATGATTTTACCAATTTAAGATGTATCAAATAATTAAAATAATATATTGTAATTATTTGATTATCAATAATGAAATAAATTTACTAATTCATTGAAAAATATATTATAGCTTTATTCAAACTTTGTTTCTTACATGAACTTTGTTTCGTATTACACTTTCAGAATCTACAAATTTAATTTATACAAACTTAATAAATTTTCGATAATTTGAAAAAAAGGAAATAAAAAAAACATCACATACACAGACATAAAAAATGTCTTTCCTTTTTTATCATTTGTTATTAAAAGTATAATTTCAAAACAAAATGAAAAAAAAAGATCAAATGTGAGATGGAGCCCGCTCTCCACCCACTTGCTCTTCCATTTGATATTTCCCAATTGCCATTGGAGGAAGTATTTTAGGATTTTTGGCTTTTAAGGTTAGTTGTTGGAGATGGTCTAAGTGGAAGATCTCACTTTATGAAATAGGCACCACATCCATGAAAGAGGCAAATGAAATGCCACGTCACAATGGAAGGGGCCTTTGACAGGCGTTGGGGATGATCTAATGGGTGAACCCCAGTCCGCAATTCACTAACCCAAAGCATAATATTCATTTAATCTTGAAATGAAAATCAACGATTCTGATTCGTCGAAATTATTGTTGATTTTCATTTTAAGATTAAACGAATCTCATGATTTGGGTTAGAAAACTAGAGACTAGGGTTTATCCATTAGTGGTTAGGGTATAGTATCATGCCCAAAACTCCGGTTAATTCATGAGACTTTACACGTTGGGGGAATTAAGACCAAATATTTGGGGGGTTTTAGAAGTGCTTTTATGGGTTTTGAAGGGAGGGAAGTTAGACCAAATATTTGGAGGGATTTTCAAAAGTGCTTTTATGGTTTGGAGGGAGAGAATTTGAGACCAAATATTTGGGTGGGGGTAGGGCTTTAAATGTGATTTTAAATTTGGGATTCAAAAAATTTCCCTCAACTTTTTGGTGAACATCTAGTTTTTCCTTTCTTTAATACTTATTATTGTAGATGATAAATCTTATTTTTTTTTATAATCAATAGATGATAAATCTTATACCAATAGTTTGTTGTTCGATTCGTTGGTCTTATGATATACATTCACAAATTTTCAAAATATTTGAAATGTGTATTTCTCTCCAATAGTTAAATTAATTGTTAAAAACAAATTAGATAATAAAAATATAACACCAAAATATCTATCACCAAAGAAATACAAATGGAAGAGTTAGTGGGCTACTTAATCTTAATGGAAAGTCATATACTTTTAAAATTTTAAGTGTTTTTAGTTTAAAAGGACATCAAATTCGTTAGATGAAATTTGAAATGCTAAAAAACGACCACCACTTCTATTATTATATATTTCTTGATGGTTAATGGAGTTTCACATCGAATACTCATAACTCCTCAATCATAAACCATACACCACTAAATTGTAAAGCATAACCATGAAAAATGTAGCTATATGTCATCTAAACCATGACACTATACCCTATACACTAACCTTAAACTATGAACTGTAGCTATATGTTATGAAATTGTTGGTAGAACGTATGTTATCTGAAGAATGTAAGTTAAGTCAATTTTAGATTTGGTTATTGTGAAGAACATACGTCATAATCTTCTTAACTCTGAACCATGACAGTAATACCCTATGCATTAACCTTAAATCCTGAACTCTAGTTACATGCCATGAAATTGTTGGTAGAACTTACGTTATGTAAAGAACGTAGGGTAAGTCAATTTTAAATTTTATATTATTGTGAAGAACATAAGTCCTAATCCTAAGCTTCCTAACCCGAAATCATTTTAGATTTTGGTACAAGTGTCTCAATGACGATTATTTATAAATACTTGTTGTAAGTTGTAACCAAGTTTAATTATTAAATCAGTTTTAGGTTTTGCGTTTCAGAAAATAAATTTGAAGGATGGTCTTTCTAAGTTGTGAACCATTAGTTACAAATTATCTTTTTATTTTAAAATTCAGTTTACAAACAGTGAAAAAATGCTTATGGTAAGCTTTGAGCTGAGGACCTTGAATTAGAAAGACTATCACAAAAACCACATAGTCCATGAAAATAATTTTTTATAATTTTAACTTGTTTAAATTAAAAGTTGTTTAAATCAATTAGTTATAATTTTAACCTGCCGCATCGGCTCCGCTAGGGCTGCAAATGAGCCAAGCCGCTCGCAAACAGCTAGACGCTCGGTTCGAGAAAAAACTCGTTCGATACTCGGCTCGTTACTTAATAAGTTGGCTCGTTAGCTCGCTCGTTTATTAATGAGCCGAACATGAGCTAGATCTAGCTCAACTCGTTAGGCTCGCAAACTAACTCGAATTGATAACTCGTTGAGTTTAGCTCGTGAGCTAGCTCGATTTCAAGTTCACGATTCAACTCAATAATTTGGCTCATGAATTACTTAGATGATATAGGACACTTAAGGTGACTTGAGGCTTAATAGTTTCTTTACATGACTTAATATACATCTTACATAATTTATAAGAATAATAATAAACATGACTTTACTAGTGTACCACCCTTTCTGCGGAGTCCCAATCCTGTCAAATCGGTTCTTTGGAACTTTATCTGCCCAAGTAGCAATAATGCTCAACCTCATTAATTAGGCTTAAAACTCCAACAAGAAGGCATGTTGGTGTAAATCAGTTAATGGCATGCACTTCATTGATGTATCGTGAGTTCAACAAAAGGACTAGCCTGTTAATAGTAAAAAATGAAATGTTCTAATTGTAATTAACATTCTCCATTTCGATTGTCCTGCATTGTCAAGTTACATATTGCAGCAAGCTTCCTGGACTACATGGCACACTTACTAAAGCCATAAAGTAATAAAGCTTTCACTTTCTCATCAAACAACCTTGTCTCATCATTTTCCCTGTCTTAAACTCATATTCTTCACTCCCCAAATCGTCCAGCCACCAAAATCTAGCTCCCTTTGTTCGCATGACAATGTAGCAGGCAGCAGGCACTTCTCAGTTTCAGCATATCTCACCAAAATCCTGTCAAAATCGTTTCTTTGGTTTGGAAAAATTATAATCAACCATGGAGATCCATTACCAGTCGAATCTTCTATCAGTGTCCAACTGTCCATTGCTACTCTCCATCTGCTTGGCGTGGCTCTGTCAAAACAATACCCTGAATTTTTTTCTTTCTCCCTCTGAGAACTCGGTTGCACCTCGGTTGCACCCTGTCCTTTGTATTTTTTTCGTTATTACCTCTTATTAATATATATCATCCTTAACTAAAAAAAAAACAATACCCTGAATACCCAACTATGGAGCACTTAGAGGGGGACTTGGAGACCGCCATAAATGTATTTTTTACCACATCGTTGGGGAAGATATATCCATGCCTTCACCCTACTATATAATAGTGGGTGGCACTTATTAAAACATCAAGTCCAGAAGAGTTCCTAGTTGTTGGCCAGTGAAATGGGCCGCAACTTTACTCTTATTCTGGCCTAGTGGAAGCTCCCTTCGGGGATTCTATCGAGTTGAGCTAGTTGAGGTCATAATCGAGAAAATATCAAGCTGAGCTCGAGTTGCTTGATTTTTTCATGAGCCGAGCTCGAGCTTGGTAAGTCAAAGCTTGTGACGAGTTGAGCCGAGCTTGAGATGAGAATTTGGGCGTTGAGCTAGCCCAAAACTCGATTCGGCTCGGGTCATATGCAGAGCTAATCTCCTCCCCTCACTTGCTCCAACCTCCACATTTACAGGCTCGCATGATGCTATATTGGAATATATGTGTTTGAATCTTGCTTTTTATCATTATCTGTTCGGTTTATGTGTTTCATTAATCAACACAAAGTAAAAGTTTGTTCTTGGGATATAAGATTTAGAAAATTAAGAGCTAGATTTTGATCTTTAAGGGTTAGAGTATAGTATTATGTCCGAAAGATTGGTCAATTCAAGTTAGGGATAGCGTTTTCTTACTCAATATATATATTCAATGCAGTCAAAATCACGCTTTAAAACTTAAAAACTTACGATTTTACGCTTCTAGGTCACCAAAACGCTTTCGTGTCCATATAAAATCTTAAGTGTATAAAGTAGCGATTAAAATGTGCTTTAAAGCTTACGCTTTTACGCTTCTGGTTCACCAAAACGCTTTACGCTTTTACGCTTCTAGTTCACTAAAGGAGTATTCTATTCATGAAAATACTTATATTTTAAAGATAAATCACAAAAAAATGATATATTCGAGATTAAAAGATACATATCAGGTACTTGGGTGCATTCTTAGCTTTAATAGAGTAATCTAATTCTTCTACAAAAAAAAAAAGAGTAATCTAATTCACCAACTAGACCCTTCCCAAATTCACTAACATATAGGAGAAGGTAGCTTATTGTTAAGATATATGTTTATGAACTTTATGAGTTTCTCAACTTTAGACATGAATTACAGGTATTTATTAACTTATCTAAACTATGTGCACTCATATTTTACATAGTATATGTCGTACTTAACACATTTTTCATTATTTTATAGTATGCGTAAAAAACTTACGGTTTTACGTTTTGATTCTACTCTTTACGATTTTACCCATTTTCGCTTCTAGGTAGAATCGCGCTTTTGACTGCATTGTATATATATATATTATCTGCATATAAAATTTATACACTAAAATATATTATATAGTATAATATTCGTGCCAATTGGGCGGGTTCGGGTTTGGTTAATTGGGTTCGGGTTAGTCGGATTGCGGGTCAAACGGGTTGTGGGTTAAGCGGGTTGCGGGTTAGTCGGGTTTGGGTCAATCGGGTTGCGGGTCAATCGGGTTACGGATTAATCGGATTACGGATCAATCGGGTTACAGGTCGGGCGGATTGCGAGTCATTGACTTTTAGTCAAATCGGATTGCAGGTGGGTTGCGGATCGGGTTGGTTGGGCGGGTTACTCAGGTTGGGTCATGTTTTGACACCTATACTGACACCAATGGACAGCTTCACGGAGGGCAATAGTCTCTACCACCAGGGGTTCGACCACACCCTCAAAGACCAGTCCTTTTGCTGCCACCACATTCCCACCTCTATCCTTCAATCAGCCCTCCCGCTGAATGGGAACCAGCACACACCGCACCATCCCACATACAAACAAGAGGTGACATATTCTCCTCACCCTGATGATGCTGAGAGGTAACCCGGCCCAAGATCAATCTTTCCTCTAGCAAAGACACCCACTCATGTACCTGCTGATGAATATTGGTGCATCAGCTGGAAAACCTAGAATTGCTTGCCCTCAAAGGCTGCCCAATTTCTTGATTTCCAAATACGCGAGAGGAGCGCTACCAAAGCCATAACCTGATCTGGTTGAGTCAACCTAAGCAAACATCGCTTAAGGAGCAACGGGAAAGTGTGTCGAGGAAGATCTTGGCCCAAATGCTCCAACCCTAAATGCGCCCAGAGAGCTGCTGCGACTGGACACTCCCAAAACAGGTGCTCCATCGTTTCAGACTCAGCCCAACACACCAGACAGCGAGGCAAAATCTGGACCCTCTTTTCGATCAAGGCTTCCGTGGTGGGCAAAATACGGTGAAAAATTTGCCAGAGGAAAAGCTTAAGTTTAGATGGGATCTTAAAGGCCCACATTTTCATCCAACTTGCTCTATCCATCCAGCTTACTCGGGGGCGCCACGCCCCTACCTGCTTATCCACCAACACCGCTAGGTGATAGGCTGATTTGACAGTAAACACACCATCACACTTATCATGCCATACCAACTTATCCTCGATACTCATACGACTAGGCAAGGGAATTGCTAAAATCTCTCGACTGACCTCAGGAGGAAACATCTGCAGAAGTGAATGGCGACACCAACCCCCCTCCACAGGATAGGTTGAATGTTTTTTTTTTTGAAAATTCGGTAGAGAACGGGCGACGCGACGGCGGGAAAGGCATCGACGGACTGGTGCGTCGAGAGGGATTCACGAAGAAGGCAGATGAGGGGTTCAGTTTGAGGAGTTAGGGATTGTTTGGTTTGTTTAAATTTTGAAATTTTATTGGGGGTATATAAGTAATTTATCATTAGAGTTAGGGCGACCGTTAGCAATTTTAAGGGCGACATTTAGCGATTCAGTAATATATTTGTAGATAGATGTAGGTTAATTCAAAAAGGCGTGTTATCCACCTGGCGAATTTTTCATCATAAAGTGTCACATCAACCACAACCGTTAGCGCCTAATCAACATATGCACTTGGTCTGTTAAAGTATTTGGCGATATGACTATTTCTTTTTATTATTCAAAAAGTGGCTATTATTGTCCAAAAGTGGATAATTTGCCTAATTACACATGTTTTGCCCCCATTTTACTTAAATGTTTGTGCCAAATTCGCTCCGTAAAAGTTGGTTTTACGCTAGGTTCTTCGTGTTTGAGTGTGTTTCAGGATTTAACAGGTGAAACCAGCTTCGGAGTCAAAAGATTGGCGAAAAGGAACGAAAACTGGGAGAAGAGGTGAAAAAGAGTCAGTTCACGGCTAACTGAAGGAGTTCACGGTCATGCAAGACCGTGAAGAAGGAAAGTTGACCGTGAATCACGAGGCGTCCAGAGCCAATGTGAAGGTTACTGACGCAAGGTGAGTTCACGGTCACTGAGATCGTGAACACAAACAGTTGCCCGTGAACTGACGTGAGCGAGGCGGAGCCTTTTGGTGCACGCCTTGAGTTCACGGACGCGTTTGATGGTTCACGGCCATGAAACCAGGTCGTGAACTCAGCTCTTCTCGGGTTTAAAAGCTGAGCTGCAAGGAGGAGAGAGAGAGAGAGAGAGAGAGAGAGAGAGAGAGAGAGAGAGAGAGAGCCCACTTTTGTGAGAAACACCTTCTTCAGCATTCTAGTGAGAGAAACAGAACCAAAGGGAAGAAGAAGGTTAGGGTTTGGCTTCAAGGTAGATTTTTGGGAAGATTTCCCCAAGGAAAGCTCAACTCAAGGGTCAAGAAGAGAGGTGGCATCCCCAAAGATGGTTTCCACCTTTTTCCCTTTTGTTCTTCTCACTTCTTCCATGGAGTAGACCTCCTTTCACTTGGGTGTAGTGAAACCCTAACTCTACCATGTAGTTTTCTTGTATGTGGTTTGGATGATTGTTATTGGGTATTGTTCAATTCAATGTTTGAGGCATTATTCACCATGATTGTGCATGTTTGTGCTTAGCAACTTAGGGATTGTGCTTATTTTGTGCTTAGCATCCTAAGGATTGTGCATAATTGTGCTTAGAACCCCTAAGTTTGTGCATTTAGGTGCTAGTAATCTAATTTGCCACCTTAGCCTAGTTTAGAGAGGAAAACCCCCCTGTTAAGGGAGACTCAATTGAGTTGGTTTTCCTTCCGCTTTCTAAGCCACCTAAATTAGGTTGAGTTAGGGCAACCCTCAACATTGAATTAAACATGTCGATTAATCGTGGTTAAACCGTCCGACCTTCGAGTTGATTAAGGAAGTAAGCCGATTACCGATTGTCTAAACCGAGAGGGTCGAGTGACACGGCCTTTCATCCTAACCTCGGTTTAGCAATTGAGACTGTGGTCTCCGACCACATACGCTTTCCTCTGCGGTTCATGATTAACGTGCCCAAGCCAATCGTTCCAATCCACGTAGCATGGTAGCGGTTAGGGGGAAGCGAAACCCGAGTGACTTTCCCACAAAAGAGTTTTCAAACCCAATCACCTTTGTTTTCTTTTACTTCAATTAGTAAACCTTTTAAACCAAAGTTTAGTTGCTAGATAATGATTTAAACAATGGAAGTAGGGATAGACGGACCGACCCGGGTCGATATCTAAATACTTGCCCTATACTGCACTCGATTAGAGTTTTAAAAAGTTGGGCTCTAATTGGGGTTTAATTGTGGTGTAGTTTCGTGCGAGTCAAAAATTGTGGTTATAAAGGTGTATTTTCCTTTTATATATATATATATATATATATATATATATATATATATATATATATATATATATATATGGTGACGTATTCGGTGCACCCTATTTTTTGGGTGCATTCAATGCACTCTCTTCATAATCGTCATTCCGAGCATGCAATTTATGTCAAAACGGTATCAATCGTCACTTATGATATTATGAACAAGAAATACATGAATTTGCAAAAGAGTCATTCAAGATTTAATTTAATTTGAAGGATTAAGGGTTTAGGAATTTAGGGTTAGGGTTAGAGTTTATAATTTGGGGGTTTCGGTTTGTGTTTAAAATTGAAGGTTTAGGGGTTAGGGTAATGGATTAATTAGTTGTGATCATATGTTATATCGTCCTTTCAGACTAATGTTACCAATTAAAATCCAAAAATTGTTGTTTGAGGCTATTTTTAGAGTTGGGTGCATTGAATGCACTCATTTTTATGGGTGCACCGAAGTAGCCACCACACACACATATATATATATATATATATATATATTATGGATTGTCCCTTAACATAAGATTTTTTTTCTCAGGTAATGATAACGTCTTGTTACGTTGGTTAACTCAATTAACTAAGTCGCTAGACCGCTTAGCTGCAATTAATTGCGCCTAACTCCACCTAGACAGCTCCTAGGCGTTTGAATGCCTAATTGTATACCTAGGCCCTAGACGGTACATTTGTCGCTGCCTATCGCCTAAATGTACGTGGAATATAGTTAAGTCTTCTTGAACCCTATTTTTAACGATAAAACAAAGAAAAAATTTCATAAATGAAAACTATGGATAATAGGTAAATTAATTGAGTTAGCTGAAATATGAAGTCTTACACTTATCTAAATTACCATTGAGTGAAAATATGATTTAAGATGAGTAAAAATATGAAATATATATTTAAATATTGAAATGAATAAAGGTAGAACGGGTCACAAATGAGGGGGGGGGGAGGCCAGACATGATGGAAGTAGTACCCATGTCCGTCACGCTACTGTATGTGAGATATTACCCGCTCCGATGTGGGTCATGTCGGGAAATATCTGATGGAATAGTGTCATCGCTACTTTCAATTTACAACCTCTGCAATTTACATCTCAACTCACACTTTTTTAATTTGTAACCCTAATCTCTCTTCTATCAATTCCGTCACATCCCTAATGGTGGTTTTCTATTCTTCTATTCTATCCACAATTGCTTCTTCTAAATTCCCAATTCTATTCTTCCCATTTCAATTACTAATTCGATTCTAAACCCTAAATATCAATAATACTTTCAGTGGTATCGGAGCCTCTATTCTTCCCATCTCAACCCGTAAAGGCACACTCCGTACCCATGTCCCGTCATGCTACTGTATTCGATTCTAAACCCGTAAAGGCACACTCCGTAAAACGATAACAAAAACTCACTCAAAATTCAAAAGGTAAACTTTTCCTTCTTTTCGCTCTTGATTCTTTTGCGATGGGTATTAAATTTTCTCAGTTTCACTTCTTCATCAACATTATTAATGTTTCACTTAAATGTTCTGTTATATACTAAAATTTGCATAACTGATGAAAAAATAACTCTTAATTTGTTGCCCTAGCTAGTATTATATATATGATCTAATTTTGAGGAAAGGGAAAAAAAACAAAAACAAAAACAAAATGACAAAAAGAGTCGACTCGTTTGTTTGTTTATCACCCGCTGAAATGGCTGTTGCAAAAACTCTACCATTTGTCCCTCTAGTAACAACCTTTATCATCATCTTCATTTCTACTGCCATTACTCATGGCCACGCGACCAGTATTACTCCTAGGAATGTAAGGTTAAGTAAACTTCCAGCAATTAGATGGAATCTTGTTTTTTATTTCCCCTTTTGTTGATAATCGTATCTATTGACTTATTAGTTTGGCTTTTGCTTTCACATGTGTAAATTGTTTGATGTTTATTTTCCCCTTTTGTTGATAATCATATCTATTTACTTATTAGTTTGGCTTTTGCTTTCAAATGTGTAAATTGTTTGATGTTGGTGAAATTGTATCATACCAGTGGTCTGATTGAAATTATTTTTTATTAGAGGTTAAATTGATAGGAGGTTTTTATCAATATGAAATGATTGAATCATGGTTAAACAAAAATTTCAAACATAAAATTATTTTATCGTCAAATTTTCCTGTAAGACTTTACAATCCATAAAATTCTTAACTCCTCTGTTTGTAGGTTTACTTGGTGTTTCTGGATTCAGAGATTATACCTAGTACAAAACCTGCACATCTAAATCTTCTCAAGACTGTGCTTCAAGACATGTATTCTTCAACAATATAAAATATTACTGTAGTGACAAATTTTTCCCCTTCATGAATCATCTAGCTAGATAGGGTTAATTTCTGACCCCGTTTCACCCTACGCTTTTTCTTGACTGCCTATGTCTTTGATATAGCACAGCAGAGTAATCTCTTGTCTATGACTATCGCTCTACAAGTGGGTTTGCAGCAAAACTCAATGAAACTGAAGCAAAGCATTTAGCAAGTAAGTTGTTATGTTTTATTTGATTAATTTAGGGTAGTATTTAATATTTAGAGTTTGAGATATATGATGCTATATCCTAAATGTATTTGTCACAGGTATCAAGGGTGTGGTATCAGTATTTCCAAATCAAGTTGCCCACCTTGATCGTCCTTAATTAAGAGGATTGTGTGGACCCAAGTTTCGGTAGACAAAAATGCTTGGATTTGGTTAAAGAGAGAAATATATAGTTGGAAACCTTTGAATCTAGACGATTTATTCACTGTTGACATAAATCGAGAAGATGTTATCATTCCAATTTTTAGTTTCATAATTATTTCTTTCAAGAATTAATACCTACTAAGTCGTTGAATGATTGTTTACTCTCAATAAAGTTATCTGAGGTCCATGTAAGCTTCAAATTGATATCCCCACAACTTTCTCCTTGCACTCTCGTGGTCATTCAATTGTTAGATGTGTGTAAGTTACTCAATTATCATCTATTTGATTTCGGCCGAAACCTAAAAACTCATTGACACGTGTTTAAATTATCTTTAATATCCCTACAGAATTTCAAGTATCTTCAAGTTTGTCATTGCAAAATAAAAAAGCTTTATGACGATACTAGGGAGTTCGGAAGCCTGGAAACATAGATCCCCTATTGAAGCCCCCAAACTTAATACGAGCTCGAATCCCTCACTAATGTTGGTACTTTTAAATCTGTCATAAGAAAATACATCCAGGCTCCAAAGTACATTCATGCTTTGTGATAAAGCCCCGGGGGGGGGGGGGGGGGTGATGGATCCCAAAAATCACTCCTCACTTCTTCTACTCCATGCTTAGAAGGTGACCAGACTCGAAATCCCTTAACTCCATCTCCGTAACCCACAAATACACCCTTCTTTGCTCTTGGGTTCAGCTTACCCTCATTCACATGATAATAAACAGGACACCCAAAAACTATCAGTGAAGAGTAATCAACCGGCTTACCATACCACACTTCATAAGGAGTCTTAAACTCGATACCTACGTGAGGTGCACGGTTGATCAGGAAACACGCCATGTTTACTGCTTCTGCCCAGAATCTTCTCTCTAGTCCACCATTAGAGAGCATGCATCGTGCTCTCTCCAACAAAGTCTGGTTCATCCTTTCTGGAACGCCATTCTGCTGGGGTGTATCTCTCACGGTCCGATGACGGGCAATCCTTTCATCCTTGCAGAATTCGTTGAACTAAGAATTACAGAACTCTAGACCATTGTCCGTTCGCAGCTTCTTAATCTTCTTCCCGGTTTGATTCTCCACCAATGTCTTCCACTGCTTGAACTTCGTGAAAGCCTCACTTTTATGCTTCATCATGAAAAATCCAAGTAAATCTCGAATAATCATCAATAATAGACAGAAAATACCTGTTGCCTCCAATGGATTCAACTCGTGGAGGAACCCAACAGTCGGAGTGGAGGTAATCCAGTATCCCCTTCGTCCGATGGATACCCTTCTTGGGAAACTTGCTGCGATGTAGCTTCCAAAACACACAATGCTCACAGAATTCCAAATTCTGCACCTTGTGCCCGCAAAGAAGATCCCTCTTCGACAGAACTTGCATCCCCCGTTCACTCATATGCCCCAGTCTCATGTTCCAGAGAGTGGTGATATCTTCCTGATGAACCTGAGATGATGCAACTGCATCAGAACCAGACAACACAGACCCTTCTAATGCATACAAGGTGCCACGCTTCACGCCCTTCAGCATCTTCCTTGAACCTTTGCAGACATACACAACTCCACCTTTTCCTTTGAAGCTGAAACCCTTGATGTCGAGTAGACTGAAGGAGATCAGGTTCTTTGTCATTCGTGGAACATGCCTGACATCATTCACAGTACAGAATGAACCATCATGTGTCCGAACCTTTATAGACCCGATTCCAACAACCTTGCAGACAGCTCCATTAGCCATGACCACATTACCACCATCTATCTGCTCGTAGGTTGTGAAGCAATCCCTGTTCGGAGACATATGGTATGAGGCTGCAGTATCTAGAAACCACACATCACCATGATGTGCCTTCTCATCTACAGCCAATGCGAGATCGTCTTCAGAACTGTTGTCCACTTCTGCCACGACAACTGAACCTTGTTTCATCTGTTGCCCTCCTCCTGGGAAAGTTGTACTTCCAATGCCCCACTTCCTTACAGTTGTGACAAGCATCACCTGGTTTTGGACCGGGACCCTTGGAATTCTTGTTTGAATTCCCTTTACCAGATTTCTTCTTTCCCTTTCCACCTGAAACAGCCAAACCCGATGCCTCACCACCTGTACCAGATCCAGACGCCTTATGCCTGATCTCTCTCGTACGAAGAGCAGACCTGACATCCTCCAACGACACGCTTTCTTTACCAGCAATAAAAGAATCAACGAAATTCTCATATGAACTCGGCAAAGAAACCAGTAGGATTAGGGCAGCATCCTCGTCATCAACTTAAACATCTATATTACGCAGATCCAGCAAAATAGAGTTAAGCTTTTCGAGATGTTCCCTCAAATGCGTACCTTCTTGCATCCTCAAGCTGAACAACCGTTGCTTGAGATGCAGCTTGTTGGTTAAGGACTTCGTCATATACAGACTCTCCAACTTTAACCACAAGCTGGCGGCAGTCTTCTCAGCAGCGACTTCAATGATGACGTCATCAGACAACGATAGCATGATGGTCAAGTGGGCCTTCTCCTCCAGGGTATTCCACTCATCGTCATCGACCGCTGCCTTCTTCTGTTTCGCAGACAGCGGCCCCCATAACCCTTGTTGTTTTAATAAAGCCTGTAGCTTGATCTGCTATATAGCGAAGCTGTTCTTCCCCGTGAACTTTTCGATCTTCATGTTCACCGACGTCATTCTTCTGAATCGAACACCCTAGCCTGATTTCCAGCCGCGACTCTGATACCACTTGTTAAATCGGGCAGCTCAATTAGTACGATATTGTCCGCTTTGGGCGAAACCCGCACGGTTTTAATCTTGGGTATCCTCCCCAAAAGGCCTCGTACTAATGAGCTTGGTGGACACTTATATACAAGGATTTCTTTCCTTGTACAACCGATGTGGTACTTGGATTGTCCCATAACAATGTCCGCTTTGGGCCAAACCCGCACGGTTTTAATCTTGGGTATCCTCCCCAAAAGGCCTCGTACTAATGAGCTTGGTGGACACTTATATACAAGGATTCCTTTCCTTGTACAACCGATGTGGTACTTGGATTGTCCCATAACAGTTTCATTCACCCAACCTGCATCCCGATTAAAACGTCCACCTGGACCTATCCTGGTGAACTCTGACACTTGGGATATGGAAGGAAACATACCACACCATGGGCGAAGGGAAAATGATGATAAACCTCGTCGACTTAAAGCTGATGATCTTTCTCTTTGAGTTAGCTGTTCATCTCTTCCACGCACCATCTTCGAGCCGGGGTTTATACGCAGCGACATGGACAAATAAGGTAATCCATGTGATGTAGGGAGCTCCTCACGAGAACTTGATGGTTGTTCTCTCGCCATCCTCCTACCACAAAATGTAACACTATTTATTATTCATGGTAAAAATATATTAAAAAGCAAACCTACGTGAGTAACCTAAATGAACCAAGCATTCATCAAATAATAAAATAAAATAAATTGGGGGAGAAAGCATTACCTAGGTTCAGTAATGACGGATATGGAGTTGTGGGGTGAAATTGAATTTCACGTGAACAATGGGCTGGAAGTTTCTAGCTTGGTGGATGCACGATTGGAATGAAGCCGAAAGCTAGATTTCCTTAGATCACGAAACTTTGCCTATTAAAGGTGGAATATGGTGAGGAAATGAGATAGGATGGAAGGGTGGGGGAATTTTCTTATGCTCGGACGAAGAGATGGTCGGGGAGTGTAGAAGGATGGAGAGTTTAGAAGGATGGAGCAAATCTTTCTATTTATAATGTTTGGTTTACTAATAGGGGATCTTCTATCACCCATATTAGCAAGGGGGCTTCTGATGGATAAAGAAAGGCTAAAGAAAGGCTGACAACCACCAATGGTCATTCACAACCAATTCTTTTCACATAGACAAAGGGTAAAGAAAGGCTGACAAGATACTACCTACGTGGCTACAAGTGGTAAAGTTACCACTTCCCTTCATGGCTAGGTGAAGATGATATAATAATTACCACCCACCAATCTATATGCACAAGCTCCCTAAAATTGACACATCATCACTTCCCCTTTCCATGTGTAAGAGCTATCTAGCTAATGATGGATGGTTTATGGAAACCAAATTAACTACACGTGGAGAGAGGGAAAGAATGTTAATATACTTACCATCTTTCTACAGAGTGCATGAACAACCAAATTAGGACAAATAATTCCCTCACTTTATCATTTCATAGTATAGCTCCATCTCACTTCATCTTCCACGTAGACTAGGAACAGGGTAGCATTTTCCATCCCACCAACCAAACTAACCATGTATGCAAATAGCTACACATGAATAAATGAGGTGGTGAGTAGCAAAGCAATATCATGCAACCCACCTCATTTTACTTACACATAATAAATAACCAGGTGGAAAAAGTTCATTTCCTCAAAGCAACCATTACACTATTGATTTGTATTAGTCTTCCATCCAAAGCATGCTACATGTATGGCCAATGGCAGGTAAAGTATAATTCTTTTCATTTTACATATAAGGTGAGTATACTGTTGGTCTGTACGTTGACATCCAACAAAGAAAAGTTTTTAATTAGTTGGTCAAGTCACGCCACCCATGCTAGAAGCAGGAGACGCCTATAAATAGGTAGTTCATTTATGTTTTCTCGGCAATCCATCTCAAAATCAAGAGAACTCACTTTCTCTTAACGAGATCGGAAAAGGGGAATTCCCGACAAACTTCTTCTCGGCGAATTGGCAACTTCCAACCCCGAAATTTCTTTTTCTTTCTCCCTAGAGCTGGCTCAATATGCCGCTCCCGGTTATTTCCAAATACTGATTAGATCTTTGGAGAAGGTCCCAGCCGACCACAACCGGCGGGTCCTTTTTTGCAGGTGTTCAGCTCGAGAGCTGGAATTCAACGACAACAGAAGATCATCTTAGTTCCTTTGAGATTTTGATGCCGCTTATTGGTGCCTCTGATGCCACCATGTGTAAAATATTTCCCGCCACTCTTGGAGGAGACGCTCGTCGATGGTACTCTCAGCTTCGCAATGGTATCATCAACAACTTCACCGAATTTTTCACACTATTCAGGTGCAAGTTTTACGCCCAAAAGTGACAGGAAGTGAGCATTAATCAGCTCATGAATACCAAGCAACGAGAGGTTGAGGATTTAAAAGCCTATTATGCTAGGTACATCACCTTGGCTATAAGCGTCACTTCCCTCTCTTTTGAAGTAATTGTCAACACGCTGACACGAGGAACAACAAACAGTCTTCTCCGGGCTTCCCTCATCAAGAAACCTCCTCGGAGTATGTTTGAGCTACAGGAGCGGGTCATGAAGTACATCGGTCTAGAAGAAGCTTTACAAGATTCCTCCTACGTGGTGCCAAAGCATAGGAGGGATTCGCCTCCGTCGAATCGAGAAAATTTACAACGCCCCCGCCCAACTTTGGATAACATGCCCAAGGCTCAAAAAGATGATCGCAAAAGGGATGGACCATTCCATTCAGGCCAAAATTTTACCCCACTCAACAATCCACGAAGGACTGTTCTCCAGGTCATTCAAGATAAAAAGCTTCCGGTGACATGGCCTCCTCGAGGTCGCATAAAACCAAGAAAAGGAAAAGAAATTTTGTGACTTCCATCGGGGATACGGGCATGACACCGAGGAATGCGAAAAGTTGGGAAGATCCATCGAGGGACTAATTCAAAATGGACAACTTAAGCAGTTCATCCAAAGCTCCAAAGGCTCAATTCAATAACCTTCGTCATCGGACAAAGGAAAAACTCCACAGTGATGTGGACCGGTGTTAGGTGTCGTCCCAGTCATACATGGAGGAACTGGACTACGACAGGAATGTTCCACCTCTCGTAAGTCCTACGCCCGAGCTTTGGTCGGATCCGTCTCAACTATCTCTAATCAGGATCCCATATTTTTTGATTCTCGGGACCTCGAGGATATCGACTATCCCCATGATGACCCTCTGGTAATTGAGGCTAAATCGCCAATTACATCGTGAAACGAGTTCTCGTTGATGGAGGGAGCTCAACCGCCTTCCCTTTTTACCCTGCTTTTTGCTCATTGGGTCTTCACTTGGATCGTTGTCAACCTTCCAGCATCTTTCTTTTGGGTTTCTCTGGCAACAAAGTCCCAGTACTTGGAACTCTACCTTTGCACGTACGCATCGACAATGGCGACCAAACAACTAAGACGTTGGTTAACTTTCACGTGGTTGACTGTTCCTCTGCATACAATGGAATTCTGGGAAGACCGTTTCTACACAAAGCTCGCGCCGTCCCTTCTACACTTCATCTCAAATTGAAGTTCCCTACTCCGTCTGGAGTAGGCTGTGTCCGAGGGGATCAATCAATCGCTAAGCAATGTTGTGCATTCTCCATCAACGATAGACATGTCACTACCGTCGACACTCGAGAAGAGATAGCTCGCCCTATTCCTGTCGACCTTGATGAGGAACAAGCTATTCAAGATGACCTTACCATCCGTGTGTCAACGTCATGGCCTAAAGAAGCTCTTCCTCAGCTTCTCGACTTAGTCCGGGAGTTTAAGGAGCTACTTGCCCAAGGTCCCGAAGACATGCCTGGACTTAATCGCCGGGTAGCTGAACATGCCCTGGGGGTTCTCCCAGGGTGTCGCCTTGTACAACAAAAGAGAAGTAACTTCACGTGGGAACGACGTCAAGCTGTTGCATAAGAAGTAGTCAAGCTCGCTCAAGCAGGATTCATCCAAGAAATCCTCTACCCCACCTGGTTGGCCAACGTTGTTATGGTAAAAAAGGCCAATGGGTAGTGGAGGATGTGCGTAGACTTCACCGACCTCAACAAGGCATGCCCAAAAGACCCATATCCTCTTCCAAAAATTGACTGATTGATGCTACCTCTGGACACCGCTTTCTTTCTTTCATCGACATGTTCTCTGGTTATCACCAGATTCACATGAAGAAGGAAGATCAAGAAAGAACGACATTCATGACCCCGATTGGTAATTACTGCTAAAAAGGTATGCCTTTTGGCTTAAAGAATGCTGGAGCCACCTATCAGCGAATGGTTGATCGTGTCTTCTCACGTCAACTTGGACGGAACATAGAAGCCTACGTTGATGATATCTTTGTAAAAAGTAACAGTATCAACGAGCATCTAGAAGACCTTAGAGAAACATTCAACACACTTCGTGCATATGCCCTTCTCCTCAACCCTAAGAAGTGCGTTTTTGGGGCGACTGCTGGAAAGTTCTTAGGGTTTATGGTAACCCAGCGTGGAATCGAAACCAACCCTCGACAAATTGATGCCATACTCCAAATGTCCTCTCCAACCAGAGGCAAAGAAGTACAAGTTCTCACTGGTCGCATCGCCGCACTCAATCGGCTTATCTCCCGTGCCGGCGATCGTTGTGCCCCATTCTTTGCCACTTTGAAGGTGTTGGGAAACACTTTGAGTGGACACCTGAGTGCGAAAAAGCTTTTACTAAGCTCAAAGAATTTCTGGTGACACCTCCGGTACTTTCTGCCCCGATGAATAATGAAAACCTTTTCGTGTATTTTGCCGTGTCCAAGAAGGCAGTGAGCTAGGTACTTCTTCGCCGAGATGCTGACAACACGAAACATCTTATATATTATACTTGTAAAAATCTACTTGATGCTGAGACCAGGTATTCGCCCGTTGAAAAGGCTTATTTAGCTGTGGTCGTGGCCTCCAGAAAGCTACGCCCATACCTCCAGAGTCATGCTATTTGTGTTTTCACACAATTGCCACTTCGAAGGCTACTCCAACGTATGGACGTAGCAGGTCGAATGATCAACTGGGCCATTGAATTAAGTGAGTATGATATCACTTACCTCCCTCGTACATCCATCAAATCACAGGTGCTTGCTGACTTTGTGGCTGAGGGAATTCGAGCTACCACACCTTCCGAGTCAGAAACATGGAGGCTAGTTGTGGATGGAGCTTCAAGAAAAGCCGTCTCTAGAGCAGGAGTTCTTCTCATCAGTCTATTGAATGTTACCCATGAGCTAGCTGTCCGCTTCACAACTTCCAGAACTAATAATGCTGCTGATTATGAAGCCCTCCTAGCTGGCTTGACCATGGCGCAAGAACTAGGAGTTCAACGAATATTGATGCACTCAGACTCTGCCCTTGTCGTTAACCAGGTTCCGGGGGCATACGAGCTTCGTGAACCCGCACTAACCGCCTACGTCAACGCCGCTCGAACTAATATAGTCGAGTTTGCACATGTTGAGATAAAACATGTATCACGAGAAGAAAATATCCATGCGGATGCTCTCTCAAAGCTTGCCACCGCCAGAGACTTCCCCGATGACAGGAATGCGGTAGTTGAGCGTCGCCCTCCTTTGTTGTGCGCCCCTATTATCTCATCATCAACCTCACAAGATTGGCGCACACCTATCACAGAGTATCTCCAACATGACCTTCTACCCACTGACCCTAGAGAAGCCATGAAACTTCGGAGGCGTGCTCCTCGCTACCTCCTCATTGAAGGTGTACTCTACAAAAAAAGTTTTGTTGGCCCGTACCTCCGGTGTCTTGGCGAAGGGGAAGCAAATTTTGCCATCCGTGAAACCCACGACGGATCATGCGGAATGCACGCGGGCCCCCAAAGTCTCAAGAAAATCCTTCTCCGACAGGGATACTACTGCCCTACTATGCATCGAGATACACGAGATTACGTCAAATCTTGTATCAAATGCCAAGTTGCTGCCCAAGTGCCACATGCACCGCCTGGGCAAATGCAAAGAAATATAAGTCCATGGCCATTCGCCGAATGGGGAATGGACTTCTTAGGACCATTTCCTGAAGCCCCTGGACAAAAAAATGGCTCATTGCGGCAATCGACTACTTCACCAAATGGGTCGAAGCTAGAGCCATTACTGGGCTCACAGCCCAACAAGTCGAGAAATTCTTATGGGAAAACATCATTTGTCGCTTCAGTATTCCCCACACCATCATCCTCCGTCAAGGGACACAGTTCACAAGTGAGAGTCTTCAAGCATATTGTGCACGATATGGCATCTGACACGCTAAAACACAACACCTAACGATGGCCAAGTGTAACCAATGAAAGGGACTGCAGTATAGTGGCACAAGTAATAAATATCGAATCCACGGGTCTCTAGAGTTACTATTACTCAGCTTCAGTTCATTATCTAGCAAACTAGATTAAGGATTGATTTATAAACTACTCTACTGACTACTCTACTAATTACAAGTTGTGAACTCACTTAGGTATGATTCCCCCTAGCTCCTCAATTAGGTCCAAGTTGCAATTACCTTTGGTTGATCTACTGTTGATTAAACTGCGGAAGATCCGACAGTAGCTTGGAATCTCTTAAGCGGACCAAGACCTCTCAGTCCAACTACCCGGCAGGCGACTAACCTTCACCGGAATAGAAAGCTGAGGCTATTAACACAGAACTCCACTACCAGAATTGGATTCCAGTACAAAGCAGTAGATTGACTAACTCTCGTATAACCAATTCACCACTATCAATCAAGGAAGCTCTCTTAACCTAATCAGATTCTATCTATCATAGGTTAAAGCAGAAATCAAGAGAATTTGATCAAGATTCAATTGACTCAATAAATCATGCCTCAATCGATTATAATCAAACAATATAGCATCCAAAACTTCATACAAGAAAGATCCTAACACATGGAACTAGGGTTCCTCAAAACCTAAGTGAAGGGAAGTTACTCCATAGAGAAGAGAGAGACTACAAAAATCTGATCTAGATCTTCAATCTCCATCTCCAAGCTTGATTCCCGAGCTCCAATGGCGAAGAAATCCTGCAAAATAGCTCCAAGAATGTTCCCAAGTCGCTCTCTCTCTCTAGGGTTCGTCCCTTGGGTGTTTGGGAATCAAAAACCCCGCTCCCCCTTTCCTTTGGCTCGAATCTTCCTCAAAAACCCGATTCTGGGCGAATTACGGTCTGAATTACGGTCGTAATTCTTCCATGCCCGTATTTTGCCCAAAACACGCGTTTTGGTTAAGTTTCAGCGCACCCAAAACTCCTCTCGGCAGTGAAATTACGGGCATGGGAGGCCAAATTACGGTCGTAATTCTCCTGCCCGTAATTCTTCCTCCGCTCCTGTTCAAAGCTTCGTTTCTCCCCCATCCGGACTCCAAATCAGTCGCCGTTTGAACCCAGACGCTCGTAGTCTCGTCCTCTTTCTTTTCATAACAAACTTCCATGATAATTTGTTCATAATATGAGGTAGAAATCCATTATTGCTCAGGTCATGCCCGAGTTTCTTCTCCCGAATCGTCAATTGATCTCTGATTGACTTGAAACTTGCGCCTATGCTTCACTTTATGTGCTAGGGCCTGAAATGTGACAAAGGAACACAAACTAGCGTAAAATAGGCCAAAGAAGCGATAATGCAAGCTTAAACGATCAAGAAACAAAGGGGAAAACATGTGCAAATATCGAGTCATCAAATTCCCCCACACTTAACCGTTTGCTTGTCCCCAAGCAAACCTAACTCAAACCAATGCAACTCTCCAGACCTCTATAGAAACAAACAACCCCGATCGTGGGTAGAGGATTTTCTAGATCATTTATCAGCTTACGAGGTCAACTGGTCTTCTAAGACGTTCCCTATCTCTCTCAATGCGAGTACTAGACTCAAGCCAGGATCATGAGAAGCAGTGAGAGTAAGACAGTCAGTTCATGGATAAAGGAACTCAAACCATTCACAACCAAGGACTCGTTGTACCGGGGTGATCTTTCACTTCATTTCACCATTGGAACCCCTTTTTCACTTTCACTTTCACTTTACTTCTTTTTTTTATCTTTCTCATTCACTTAGCGGGGGTTCCAACTACAGTCTTTTGCACGGTCGACCCTTATTAGTCGAGCAAGAGCAATTTCTGTACATCTGGCGCTCGCCAGAGTACTTCTTTGAACTCCTTTTCCTCAACTAGTGTGGAGGGTCAATGAAATTAAGGGGGGTCGGAAGCTCTATCCGTGCCCTTAAAAACACATCCTCAAGTAGGCAAACCGTTCAATGGGTGGAAGTTTTACTTGTACTAAAGACCGCTTAGCTTCACCTTGTAGGAGTACCCCACTAAGGATCACTAAAATCTCTTCCAAAACCCGATTTTGTGCAATGAACGGTGCCGCACACGTTGGGCTTACCCCATGTTTAAGATTTTTGATGATTTCGACATGGAGGACCAACTGCTTTTCATTTGCCACATGAGCACCCTGTTCAATACACGAGTCCATAACACAATTCAAACAGAGTCCACATTACCACATGAATTCAACGGTCTTAGATCCACTAAATCACAAAATCAACTGACACAACAGAGAGCTAGATAGGAAAAATCTTATACTTCAACATCCTCCATAGTGCTACACTACCTCCCTAGGTTGCACATTACTATAGAGACTGTCAATTCAAAGCATACTGAGCAGGCAATTTGCATGGGAACACGTACTTGGAGCCCTCAAATTTAAAAAATTGGACAGTGGACTAGGCTCCAAGCACACAAACAGCCAAACATTCACCCGCATACATAATCGAACACCCCCCCACACTTAAGCACGGCATTGTCCTCAATGGAGGAAAGATAAGGAGGGTAGAACGAAGTTACCAGATCAAGGGTGAATGATGATGGACGGGTCAGGCGGTGCATTCCAGGAAGAGAGAGTAATCAGAACACAAACACCACACAAAATCTCACAAAGGTTGAGTTATTGACTCTAAAATCAAATAACAAAACTGACTCAACCGAGGAGAAGTAGAGAAAGAAATGCAAACCGACTGGTTGGGTTGCCTCCCAACAAGCGCTTCTTTCACGTCGTGAGCCGGACGATGGATCCTAAGTTTCGGTCCATGCCAGAACCTCCTTGAAGTTGAGGTTCTCATCTATGAGGTGGAGTCTCAAGTCACAAGCAGGTGGTGTGGCAGGTGATGAAGGCTCGTGCACTTGATGCAGATGAAGTCTCCACCCTCGAGACCTCTTCTTCTCTTCTCTCGTCTCATTGCCCCAAACCAGATAAGAAAGCATCGATTGGCCACCATCGCGTCCACCAAGAGGGACCGATGTCGATGTGGCCTTGGTCTGGCAAAGAGACACTGCAAATGGGTCCTTGCCAAGCAGCTCCTCGAAGTTTGGTGGAGATATCACATGTAACTCATGGCCGGTGCAGGCCTCTTCCACCTTAACTCCGTCCTCAGCCTGGACGCCAATTTCTTCTTCAACCTCCCTTTCTTCTTCATGTGGTATCACCCCTGGGAAATGATCAAGAACTCCTCCTGCTTCACTTTCGTCATCCTCCACAACTTCTTTCTGCACCCTTTCTTGCTCTTCTTCTTCTAGCACGGATTGGAGAGCAAGTTGCCAAGCAATTTCTTTCATGAGATCTTCTTGCATCTCCTCACTCATGCCCGCCTCTTCAAAGCTCGATGTGGGATGTGGGAAGGTGTGGTCGGCTATGATAGGACATTCCTGATCATGATCATCACGAGAGCTCTCCGTGACAACTTCAGTGTGCTCCACAATGTCCTTGTAGCCTTCTTCTTCCTCCTCTTCTAGTATGGTAACATAAGGGTGATCTGGAGCAGGTAGTGCACAAGATCGCTCAAGATCATCGACGCTCTTCTTAAGGCTCAGGAGGATCTCCTCTGTTTCACGATAGGCCTGGACACAATGATCCATCCTGGAGCATGATCTCTCACAGTCTCGAGCAAACTGCTCCATGAGAAGCCTCAATTCATAGTTTGGATCTGGTTGTGGAGTGTAGCATGGCTCTGTAGAATGGCCTGTGAAGTCCGCCATGGGTAACTCCAGCTCCGATTGCCCTTCTGGTTGTGGGAGAAAGTCTTCTTGGTAATGAGGTTGTTCTTGATATGCCCAGGGGTCTGGTTGTTCTCCGTAGTAAGGGGGTTGGTACTGGAACCCGAATCCATAGTCTTCTCCTCCTTGATTGCTTCAGGGGGTCTCGGGGTAATACCACTCGGATGGTGGTGGATACCCCCAATGATTGGAGAAGCCATGAGGGTCCATGATTCATATCTGCACCAACAAAAACAAAAACACCCAAGTGAAAAGCAAGGGTGGAAAAGAAAAAGAAAATGCTAAAGTAACAAACTTCTGCCTTTCCTAATAATCTAGAAAGTCCACGGCAACGGCGCCAAAAACTTGACACGCTAAAACACAACACCTAACAATGGCCAAGTGTAACCAATGAAAGGGACTGCAGTATAGTGGCACAAGTAATAAATATGGAATCCACGGGTCTCTAGAGTTACTATTACTCACCTTCAGTTCATTATCTAGCAAACTAGATTAAGGATTGATTTATAAACTACTCTACTGACTACTCTACTAATTACAAGTTGTGAACTCACTTAGGTATGATTCCCCCTAGCTCCTCAATTAGGTCCAAGTTGAAATTACCTTTGGTTGATCTACTGTTGATTAAACTGCGGAAGATCCGACAGTAGCTTGGAATCTCTTAAGCTGACCAAGACCTCTCAGTCCAACTACCCGGCAGGCGACTAACCTTCACCGGGATAGAAAGCTGAGGCTATTAACACAGAACTCCACTACCGGAATTGGATTCCAGTACAAAGCAGTAGATTGAATAACTCTCGTATAACCAATTCACCACTATCAATCAAGGAAGCTCTCTTAACCTAATCAGATTCTATCTATCATAGGTTAAAGCAGAAATCAAGAGAATTTGATCAAGATTCAATTGACTCAATAAATCATGCCTCAATCGATTATAATCAAACAATATAGCATCCAAAACTTCATACAAGAAAGATCCTAACACATGGAACTAGGGTTCCTCAAAACCTAAGTGAAGGGAAGTTACTCCATAGAGAAGAGAGAGACTGCAGAAATCTGATCTGGATCTTCAATCTCCATCTCCAAGCTTGATTCCCGAGCTCCAATGGCGAAGAAATCCTCCAAAATAGCTCCAAGAATGTTCCCTAGTCGCTCTCTCTCTCTAGGGTTCGTCCCTTGGGTGTTTGGGAATCAAAAACCCCGCTCCCCCTTTCCTTTGGCTCGAATCTGCCTCAAAAACCCGATTCTGGGCGAATTACGGGCTGAATTACAGTCGTAATTCTTCCATGCCCGTATTTTGCCCAAAACACGCGTTTTGGTTAAGTTTCAGCGCACCCAAAGCTCCTCTCGGCAGTGAAATTACGGGCATGGGAGGCCAAATTACGGTCCTAATTCTCCTGCCCGTAATTCTTCCTCCGCTCCTGTTCAAAGCTTCGTTTCTCCCCCATCCGGACTCCAAATCAGTCGCCGTTTGAACCCAGACGCTCGTAGTCTCGTCCTCTTTCTTTTCATAACAAACTTCCATGATAATTTGTTCATAATATGAGGTAGAAATCCATTATTCCTCAGGTCATGCCTGAGTTTCTTCTCCCGAATCGTCAATTGATCTCTGATTGACTTGAAACTTGCGCCTATGCTTCACTTTATGTGCTAGGGCCTGAAATGTGACAAAGGAACACAACCTAGCGTAAAATAGGCCAAAAAAGCGATAATGAAAGCTTAAACGATCAAGAAACAAAGGGGAAAACATGTGCAAATATCGAGTCATCAGCATCCTCCTCCGCTATGCCTCTGTTGCCTATCCTCAAGCTAATGGACAAGCAGAGTCAGCCAATAAAAATATCCTATGGGGAATAAAGACTCGAATGAATGAAGCAAAAGGAAAGTTGGCGGAAGAACTTTCCCATGTTCTTTGGGCCCATCGCACGACCTATAAAACAGCCACAGGAGAGTCGCCCTATGCCTTGACCTTCGTTGTGGATGCAATAATTCCTGTGAAAATAGAGCTTTCCTCTTACCGAATTGAAGAATTCCACCTCGACGAGAATCAACATGAGCTCATTCATGACCTCCATCTCATCGAAGAACGTCGAGAAGACGCTCTCCTAAGAATGACAGCCATGAAAGAACGAGTAGCTCGTTACTACAATACCAAAGTAAAGCAGCGACCGATACACGAAGGTGAATGGGTTCTCCATCACAACTTTTATCACAAAACAAGCTTGGGAAAGTTCAATCCACCATGGGAAGGACCCTACAGAGTACGCGAAGTGGTCGGTCCCAACACTGTCAAACTTTCTGATGTTAATGGCCGAAACATTCTCCGCACATGGAATGCCATGCACCTTCGAAGGTACTTTACGCCATAATATGTACCGAGTATGCCATAATATGTACATAGTATATGCCATAATATATATTATGTGTTTGTTGCGACATGTACAAAAGGTTTGAAATAAAAAGGTGATACGTCGCCACCTAGTTTTATTAAAAGCCGCTGAAATGTACAACGCAAAATACACGGCTACATACTTATGGAAAACTACTATATGTACATAGGCAAAATACACGACTACATGTCTATGGAAACTAGTATATACATAAGTAATATACCCGAATACATATGCGGAGCAAGATACTACCTATACCAGGAAAAAGTATGCTACCGCTACAAAGCTACGCTATCTCACATATGAGGATCAGAACCAAGTATTTCACCCGTACTCACCCAAGCATGCTCAGCTGATATCGCTAGCTTTGTCGGAACCGGTCTATCCATGGCAGCAAGAAAGGACTGGGTCGCAGAATCTGTGCCAAACAGCGGTGTTGCACTAAGAGGCTCGGTTTCGTGGGCGTTGTTTTGGATCACCGCCTCCCCGGATGAAACTTCCCCGACTCTGGTATCTGTCTCTCTCTGTATGCGTGCCTTGTCTGACTCAACCTCCGGAAGTATATCACGTGGACCATCTGAGAGTATGGCACCTCCTGAGGCTTCCCCTGACGCCTGTTGCACTTGACTCCATAATTTTACTATCTCTGCACGAGCATGATTGCGCTCCTCCATAAGAACTTCTTGCTCAGCCGCATGATCTTCCTTAAGCCGTGTCATCTCCTCCAACAATGCTACTTCTGAAGCTTCTGTTATTTGGAGCTTCTTTGAATTGATCGTGGCCTGACTTTGAGCCTCATGGAGGAGTGCCTGGAGCTTGTCAACACGATCCCTGGCTTCCTCCAGCTTCCGATTATGGGTGGGAAGATCATGCCCCGCACACGCTGCATTTTGATGAGCTGTCACAATCTCTGACCTGGCTTTCGCCACACGCCTCTCCATCTCCGCGGTGTACTGATTCATCTGCAGTAAACCCTATGGTTAGTTAATTCATCACAACATACATTATCCAAAATATAGTGTAGTTACGTGGTTTTGCGATCTCGCAAAGCAAAGACCTGCAACCTCCCCTTCAAGAGGAGGAAGTTGACCTCCCATATCACACAAATTGCGATAGTTCAAAACTGGCGGGGGTATTTATCGTCCTCCACCCGAAGTACTGGGATCACTTCTAGAATGAAGCTCTGACCTTTGCAATGTCCTCGTCATTTGGGGGCGGTTCTGCTCGCCCTCACGGGTGGGACGACTCGAGTTGTCGGCTTCATAATCTGTTTTAAAAGTTGGCTCAAAACTCTTATCTCGACGTGGAGAGAAAAGACGTGGTCGCTTGTTTGGACCACCAATCGACGTCGGCACTGCTGTTCTAGGAACCTCGGGAATTTCACGGATCACCACTCCACCTTGTGGGCTAGAGACATGCAGTGATAACCTCGTGGAAAATAAGGCATTCTTCTGAATTTCCATACATGCTCTAACACGCGAATAGGCTACAAAAAGTAACATATAAGTAATGAGGTAACACTAGAATATGAACAAACAACACACAAATGTACCATCATTATAGACCCTGAAGAATAGGATAGCTCGTGCTTCTGGAGTCTCAATATCGATTGGCCCCGCTTCTGATATCCTTCTCACTTGGGAAGCTAGATCTCCTCGTGCTAAGTATTCTCTCCGCACTTCATGTCTCTGAAATCCCCCCAAATCGATAGTCCTCCACTCGGAAGGGACCTCCACACCATTATAAGAAATTTCACCGGGAGCTGGAAGGAAGTAGAAAAACTCACGTTCCCAACCTCGGCGTGCACGACCATACCGAGTTGCGAGACCAAATCTGATATTTCTACGGTGAAGGCACCATCCTGTACTCTCTTCATGAAGATAGAAACATGCATGGAATAATTTCGGTGAAGGTGATACACCGACTCTATGATAACCCAACCGAAAAGTAGCTACGAGCGTCCAAAAACCAGGTGTCATAGTACTCACCGTCCAATGGGATCTTTGCATTACCTCACATAACCACGCAGGAAAGGGGAAACGAAGCCCGTAATCAAGAGAATCTGCATATACAGCATGCCATCCCGTACCACGATTACCTGGAGTAGAACGTCGTGTCGGGATAGCATACTCCTAGTGACGCGGCATATCAAAATCTACCAAATTTTCTGTTATAAACGCGCTGCTACGAATCTGGAAATCGCCGGAATCGATAAAGCAAGAATACGAATGCAAGAATCGAAAAACACAGACACACGATTTACTTGGTTCACTAACACGATGTGTGTTAGCTACGTCCACGTGCGAGAGAGAGCCAGTTTCACTATATCGAGGAGATTACAGATCACAGAGGAGTATGAGAAGTATTTATAGTACTTCTCCATGTGGGTCTAAACCTAATTCAATATGGCAAAGGAAACGGTTACAGACCAGACCCTGAACCCGAACCCAAATAACATTGAACCCGTACCCAAACGGTTACCAGTCGTAGCGGCTGATAGTCCGATTCAAGTCACATCAACATATCTCCACCTTGACTTGAATCCTCTTCCTCTGAAATCTCTGATGTACTTTGCTCCTTCTCTCTCTCTCTCTCTCCCTCCATCAATGCCCCGTAGGGCGGAGTCACCCACTCAAGACATTTAGCAAGTCCAAGCAGTGTTGGAACTTGCCATGTGGAACCGGCTTCGTGAACATATCATCAGGATTATCCGCGGTGCCAACCTTCTTCACCTTACTCCTCTTCTCTGTCCTCAAGAAATGATACCTCACGTCAATGTGCTTAGTCCTCTCATGGTGGACTTGATCCTTGGCCAAGCATATTGCACTCAAACTGTCGCAATACACCACTTCCTGATCATGATGTAGACCCAGATCACCAACCAGTCCCTTCAACCATATTCCCTCCTTAGCATCTTCTGTCAACGTCATATACTCTGCCTCAGTAGTAGACAATGTCACCGCCGACTGCAGAGTTGCCTTCCAGCTCATTACAGAACTCCTAAGAGTGAATACATAACCGGTCATCGATCTCCTCGTGTCAACATCTCCAGCATAGTCCGAGTCAGAATACCCAGACACCAAGCACTCTGTATCACTTCCGAAGCTAATCCCCACATCAGGTGTACCCTTAAGGTACCGGAAGATCCTCTTCACAGCCTGCCAATGCTCCTTCCCAGGTTGTATCATAAACCTGCTGACAACACTAACAACATGTGCAAGATCAGGTCTAGTGCATACCATAGCGTACATCAAGCTACCTACTGCACTAGCATATGGGACTCTCGACATGTACTCCTTCTCAGCCTCTGACTGCGGTGCATACGCTGAGGATAGATGAACATTTGAAGCACTATGAGTATTTAAGGGATTTGCTGAAGACATGCCAAACCTCGACAATATCTTCTGGATGTAGCTTTTCTGTGACAAGAAAAGCTTCGTCTTCGACCTGTCCCTGTAAATCTCCATACACAAGATCTTCTGAGCAGCTCCCAAATCCTTCATCTCAAACTCAGCACTGAGAAGCCCCTTCAACTTCTGGATATCAGACTTTGACCTCGCAGCTATGAGCATATCATCCACATACAGAACTAGATATATCATCGAACCATCCCCTGCCTTGCTGTGATACACACAATAATCATATGGACTTCTTTTGTAGCCCAGCTCAAGCATGTAACTGTCAAATCTCTTGTACCACTGCCTCGGAGATTGCTTAAGTCCATACAAGGACTTCTTCAGCTTACAAACATAGTCTTCCTTTTCCTAGAACCTGGAATCCTTCTGGCTAGGTCATATAAATTTCTTCCTCCAACTCTCCATGTAGGAAAGCTATCTTCACGTCTAGCTGCTCGAGCTCCAAATCATAATGCGCCACTATGGCTAGTAGCACCCTGATCGAAGTATGTCTGACCACCGGTGAGAAAATCTCATTGTAGTCAACTCCTTCCCTCTGCGAGAAGCCTCGTGCAACCACCCGAGCTTTAAATTTCATGCCCTCTTTAGAAGTGATTCCTTCCTTCTTCTTGTAGATCCACTTGTTTGTAACAATCTTCCTTCCCTGTGGTCGTTTGACTAGCTCCCAAGTCTGATTCCTGTCATGGGATTCCATCTCATCTCCCATTGCGGCAAGCCACTGATCAGCTTCACCACCCGAAAATGCTTCCATATAGGACTGTGGCTCTCCTGCATCCACTTCTTCAGCAACCTGAAATGAATACGCCACCATGTCCTCGAAGCCATACCTCTGTGGAGGTACTCCTGCAGTCGCTCTCTTCGGTCTACCGGAAGTAATAGACTGTTGAGCTCGTGCACTGGACTCTGAAGTTTCTGGCTCTACAGAGACATCCTCATCATGTTGATCTTCTCCACCTTGGTGCTCAAACTTACTCTCTTTGAGAGTTCGCAGCTCCGCCTGTTTATCAACATTCCTGCTACCTTCAACAACAGTAACCTTCAACATGGGGTTAAACATAGACTTCTCATCAAATATCACATTTCTACTGAGTATAACTCGATGCTCAGAAGGTGACCAGACTCGAAATCCCTTAACTCCATCTCCGTAACCGACAAATACACCCTTATTTTCTCTTGGGTTCAGCTTACCCTCATCCACATGATAATAAACAGGATACCCAAAAACTTTCAGTGAAGAGTAATCAGCAGGCTTACCATAGCACACTTCATAAGGAGTCTTAAACTCGATACATGTGTGAGGTCCACGGTTGATTAGGAAGCACGCCATGTTTACTGCTTCTGCCCAGAATCTTCTCTCTAGTCCACCATTTGAGAGCATGCACCGTGCTCTCTCCAACAAAGTCTTGATCATCCTTTCTGCAACGCCATTCTGGTGGACTAGAGAGAAGATTCTGGGCATAAACGAGCAAATTTTCACATTTTGGGAGTAAATTTAACTTTATTTTTCACATTTTCACATATATTCTGAAAATATTTCTATTATAAAAGTTGTAGTTCACGAAAAGTTATGCGAAATGAAAAAAAAAAGTTTGCTACGATCGGATAACCGAGCACAAAGTTAAGGTTGTTGGAAATTTCAAAGGAGTGGTTCGAGTTCGTCTCCACATGGTTCGAGGCTTATATCATCGATCTACGACTAGATCGAGTCTCCTACACTCGAACCGGTTAGTAGTTCGAGTTCCTCAAACTCGAACCACTCCAAACTTAGGTATTTTGGGAAATTTTTTTATAAGTGTGGTAGTTTAGGAATTTGTTTTACTTTTATCTGTATTTAGGGAATTAATCCGCTACCTCCCCTGCGTCATGGCTCGACCCGCAGTGATCAGCCGCCTCGCCTCTAGAGGCAGCTTGTAGCTCGTTGCCGGTGATGGCGACCATGGATGTTTACGCTGAAACGATTCGACTCCCTTTTTCCCAAGTGAACCATATCCTCTTTTTTTTCCTTCTTCGCAGACCCGCACCAACAGCATCACAGAGCTACTCCAGTCCTTCCTGCGACACACCCACAGGTCATCAATCATGGCCGCTTCCACTCCCAATCCACGCCGTCCTCCGATGTCTGTGTGTATAGATAAGGAGAAAAAAAGGGTTAATATTTTCGTATGGTCTGAACTTTGACCAAAATAAACATCCTGGCCAATCTTTTCGATCTATAACATCTTGGCCCGAACTATACACCAAAATAAACAATTTGGCCAGATCCGACTTTTGACCGTTAACTTGGACGGTCAAACGCGTTGACCGTTAGTCGCCATGTCACTGCCAAGTCAGCATTAAATATTTAAAATAATTCACATTTCCACACATTTCCTAATTTTAAATTATTTAAATTAAAAAAAATCATCTAATACCTTATATAACCAAAAATAAAAAACAAAAAAAAATTAAATATTTATCAGATCTTCTGACTTGGCAGTGACGTGGCAGTGATGTGGCGCGTTGACCGTTAGTCAATGCGTTTGACCGTCCAAGTTAACGGTCAAACATCGGGTTTGGCCAAATTGTTTATTTTGGTGTATAGTTCGGGCCAGGATGTTATAGATCGAAAAGATTGGCCAGGATGTTTATTTTGGTCAAAGTTCAGGTCATACGAAAATATTGTTGGCACAAAGTTCAGGTCATACGAAAATATTAACCCAGAAAAAGTTTATTTTGAGTGGGTGAATTTTTTTATTTTTATTTAAATTTTAAAAATATTCTTATGTGTCAATGACATGGCAGATATATTGGCACAAAGTCAACAAATTGTTGACCGCCGCCGTTAAGTTGACTGTCAAATCTAACAGTCAACGTAACAAAATGAGTGTGGACAAAATTGACATGAGAACTATAAACTTTGGGACATAAGTGTCGCATTATTAACCTAGGAATGCAAGCGACTCAAACCTTAAACGATGGGCCCTTTTCTTGTATTATGCCTAATGAATTAGCTTTTGATTTTGCTTTTGTTTGTTTTGGACTTTTGGTTCGGTACTTATCGTTTGTGGTGGTTGTAGTAGTACGTCAGAAATATTGGATAGGGACTGTGTAGGGGTGCTTGCTCTTTGTGGACTATAAACCAATTCTAGCTATGTCAAAAACTATGCACATATGCATTCTTAATTGGTAGAAGATATTCAACTCCAAGGGTTACTCTTCCTTAGCATTACACCGAAATGTACTTGGAAAAGTATTAGTGACACTTGTCCAACTAATAGGAATATTTCTTTTGATGATTTTTTTACTTTGAATGAGTTTACCACAATTAATGAAAATGGGGCGTAGAGGCACACTTGGTATTATGAAAAATTGATAGAGAAAGAGGCGGACTAATATGTATTGTGCAATTAAACGTGGGAGGGGTGAGGACCACAAAATTCACACCACAAAGTCATGAAAATACATCACAAAATCTAGACAACAGACCTTAGAAAGGTGATTACATTTTTATTTTATTTTAGTCAAACTAAATAGGAAAATTGGCAATTTGTGAAAATTATGAATATTTTTAGTCAAAATATGTTGATCGAGTTGTAACATTCGGGCCAAACAATAATAATAACCATTAATTCAATTGCAAAGTCATAAAGTTTTCACAAATCGCTTGATAGTTTTGATAAGACGATGCACAATTATGCGATGAGTATTAAATTTTCTTTTGCGATGGGTATTAAATTTTCTCAGTTTCTCTTCTTCATCAACATTATTAATGTTTCACTTTAATGTTGTGTTATATACTCTATATTTGCATAACGACAAAATAACTATTAATTTGGTACCCTATCTAGTATTATATAAACGATCTAATTTTAAGGAAAGGGGAAAACATAAACAAAAACAAAAGAACAAAAAGAGTTGACTCGTTCATTTGTTTATCACCCGCTGAAATGGCCGTGACAAAAACTCTACGATTTGTCCCTCTCGTAACAACCTTTATCATCATCTTCATTTCTACTGCCATTACTCATGGCCACGCGACCAGTATTACTCCTAGGAAGGTAAGGTTAAGTAAAGTTCCAACAATTAGATGGAATCTTGTTTTTTATTTCCCCCTTTTGTTGATAATCATATCTATTGACTTATTAGTTTGACTTTTGCTTTCAATTGTGTAAATTGTTTGATCTTGGTGAAATTGTATCCTACCAGCGATCCCATTGAAGTAATTTTTTATTAGAGGTTAAATTGATAGGAATTTTTTATCACTATGAAATGATTGAATCACGGTTAAACAAAAATTTTAAACATAAAATTATTTTATCGTCAAATTTTCCTGTAAGACTTTACAATCCATAAAATTCTTAACTCCTCTGTTTTGTAGGTTTACTTGGTGTTTCTGGATTCAGAGATTATACCTAGTACCAAACCTGCACATCTAAATCTTCTCAAGACTGTGCTTCAAGACATGTATGCTTCAACAATATAAAATATTACTGTAGTAACAAAAAAATTTCCTTCATGAATCATCTAGCTAGCTAGGGTTAATTTCTAACCCTGTTTCACCCTACGCTTTTTCTTGACTGCCTATGTCTTTGATATAGCACACCAGAGGAATCTCTTGTCTACGACTATCGCTCTATAAGTGGGTTTGCAGCGAAACTCAGTGAAACTGAAGCAAAGCATTTAGCAAGTAAGTTGTTGTGTTTAATTTGATTAATTTTGGGTAGTATTTAATATTTAGAGTTTGAGATATATGATGCTATATCCTAAATGTATTTGTCACAGGTGTCAAGGGTGTGGTATCAGTGTTTCCGAATCAAGTTGTCCACCTCGATCGTCCTTAATTAAGAGGATTGTGTGGGCCCAAGTTTCGGTAGACAAAAACGCTTGGATTTGGTTAAAGAGAGAAATATATAGTTGGAAACCTTTGAATCTAGACGATCTATTCACTATTGACATAAATCGAGCTTATTACTAAGCTTAAGTTATTTCTTTCAAGAATTAATACCTACTAAGTCGTTGAATGATTGCTTACTCTCAATAAAGTTATCTGAGGTCCATGTAAGCTTCAAAATGATATCCCCACAACTTTCCCCTTGCACTCTCGTGGTCATTTAACTGTTAGATGTGTGTAAGATACTCAATTACCAGCTATTTGATTTCGACACAAACCTAAAAGCTCAAAGTATCGTTGATATCTCTATAGAATTTCAAGTATCTTTCAAGTTTGTCATTGCAAAATAAAGAAGCTTTATGACAATACTATGGAGTTCGGACGCCTAGAAACATAGATCCCATATTGAAGCCCCGAAACTTAATACGATCTCGAATCCCTGACCAATGTTGGTACTTTTAAATTTGTCATAAGAAAATACATCCAGGCTCAGAAGTACATGCATGCTTTGGACATGTCGAGTTCATCGTTATTCCCTATCCCAACAAATAGATATATTTAAGTTAAACAAAACATCTATTTGGTACCCAATAAAACCCAGAAAATGAAGGTTGTTGTAATGTATGAGCAACAACAGGACTCCTGACTAGGTGAGTTCCATCAGACCAAACCAGAACACTAGAGACAATCCCACACTGCTTCAGCTTTGCCTTCACTATGACACGAAACGACATCGTTTCACCCACATCTTTAAACCTCACTACTTTTGGGTTCACCTTGATCGTAAGCTCTTTAGAGGACATCACTTTTACCTTGTACTTGGAATGCCCTGTCCCAATATTTGTCACAGTTCTTCGGAACCCCCTCTTTACAGTTCCCTCAGGTTTTTCTAACAGGGTGAAAGAAGGGTAGTTCAGGTTCCACACATGTATCTTTTTGCCCGTTTCAGAACAATCCACAGCCTTGCTAGCCACTAGCTGGATTTCCGTCGCATTGTATATATCCTTGTCCGCACAAGAAATCAACATAATTATGCTCTCTTGCGTCATTTATCCAGGATTCAGCCTTCTTCAGGTTTATGACCCCTGACTCGTAATCAAGCACACATGACACACAGTTGTATAGTGAAGACTAAGTGCGGTCGACCACATCAGAATTTTGGACGACCACGGCGCACAAGACTCGCAAAATATTGTCGACCTCTTTTAGTACAAGGTCGACCAATATTTTATGATTAGTTAAGTAAAAACGATATTCGGCCGATACTGAAAACATACCTTAGCAAATAAGGTCGACCACTTAGATATAAGGTCGAACGGAATAAGCACCAGATTACACAAACACACGATCATAATAAGGACGATGAAATTACAACTTCACACCAACAGATTGCATAAATCTAATTATGATGAAAGTCTTAAATCTTCATCTATTTATAGAGAATATAGATGAAGTCCTTATCCTTACTAGTATGTGGAACAATTATCCCAAATAGTCAAGGATACACAAAATCCTAATTCTACAAGAAAAAGTACACAAAATTCCTGCACATATTGGTCGACCTCTTTATGGTCATGGTCGACCGTGTTTGCTAGAAAATCACCAGAACTGAATCCTTATTCAACATCATTTTGGAGCTAACTAAAATTTTCATAGGTCAACCATAAGCAGACGAGGTCGATCGCTTTGAGTAAACGATTAATACTCTAAATTCCTTGAAATCTATCATTGTAAAACTAATCAAATAAACAAAAAATCATTGAATATCCGAAAGAAAACAACCTCGCAAATCAAAATTTAACATATTATCTGAATAATGTAACATTGTAACTGAATGATATCATTTCTTGGCTTTTTTGTTTGAACTCTTTCTCTCTTTGCCTCGTTCCACGCATTCATCTACTATTTGCTTGAAAATATTTTCTCGTGCATGGTAGGGCAAAAGCGTATATGCCTTAATCATATCTTGTAGTAAACCGGAAATTCCGGGTATCGTCTCTCAGGGACTGGTACAACCTTATATTCTATCAAATTTATGAGCAAACTATAAGTGAAAATAGTTTAATGAGACTAATTTCTAAAAGCAAAATAAAATAAACAAATTAAATAAATGAAAATTGTCGGGAGAAATTCAATGGAAGAAAGCTCTGGGAGAAACACCGGGACTCGCTACCTATCATATTCAAATTAATTCACATATTCCAATCAATTTAATCCATATCTCTACTGTCAGGATATCACTACTATGATAGCTATCCCTGTCGGGAATTACTACGTACTAAACAATTAAATCAAATCCTACTGTCGTAGCTCAATGACTTAATTATTTAGCCTGAAGATCGATATCCTATTTAAGACCGAATAACACCTTATTTAATCCACTGTCGCTTCGATAAGTTACTATGTCACATGAAATACGTTCAGTCATTAGGGTTTCACTGTCGCTAATAACCTAATTAACAACAAATCAATGTATTGGTGGACAGTCAACACAAGCATCAAGTCAAGAAATAACTACATCTTATGGTGTTTCCACCAGAAATTGGGGTTTAGTTCATGACGAAAATAAAACACATAATCAAATTTATAATCATCATCGTATTAATTAAAGCTAAAAAAAAATACTGAGATTATGGAACGTAATCCCGACACCAATTTCTTCTCGCTCTAATCGCCTGTCTGTTTGCTCCGCTCGATAGCTCGCTGCGTCGCTAGTCGCCGACTGCGCTGCTCTCCCGTGATGTCCTGTTGACACCTAAAATTAATTTGGCCGGAATTAAATGCCGCATTAATTAGTCTCGGCATTTAAGTCGATACCGTGGGTAAAAAACGGTGTCGTTGGGAGTTGAGCAGTGTCACGGAGAACTAAAACGGTACCGCAATGAATCTCAACGGTACCGCAACGCTGGAAGCGACACCGCTTGCCGAAAAAAAAAAAAAGAGGGCCGTGTGTTTAATGGGGTTGAAGGAGGAGTCTTTAATTATTGAATTATTATTTTTATTTTTATTAAGCGGTACCGTGGGGAGTTAAAACGGTACCGCGAAACAGAAAATCAGAGCCGCGAGGAAGCTGGGCGGTACCGCGGAACTGGAGAGGGGCCGCGCAGTGTAGGTGTTGGGGAAGGAGTTTGTTTATAATTAATTAATATTTTTATTCCTTGTTGGAAGGGGAAAATCGGTACCGCATGGAGATAAGCGGTATCGCGGAGAGTAAAAACGGTACCGCGAAAGCATGGTAAGCGGTACCGATTAATTAAAAGTCATATCGGGCAAGTAACCAAAATTCAACCGGCCCAGTGCGTGCGCCGACCGCGGTGGTTCCATGGATGAATATTTGTTGGCTAAATCTGCGGTGTCGTTTAATTCAAAACGATACCGCGAGTAGGCCCAACGGTACCGCGGATTAGCAAACGACAGTGTTTAATAATAAACAGTGTCGCGGAAGAAAAAACAAACGGAGCTGGTTGGGAAAGAAAACGACACCGCAAGGCTGGAAGCGGAGTCGTCTAATGTTAAAACGATGTCGCGGGTAGAATCAAGCGGTGCTGCTCAGTTAAAAACGACACCGTTTAAGGCATCAACAACGCCGCAGTATCACTAAGCGGTGTCGTTTAGTTAAAAACCATACCACAATGGTTTGGATTTTGGCGAGGCCTGGCAAGCACAACGGTGCCGTTTGGTTGAAAAAGAAACAATGTCGCGGAATGGAAAACGACATTGTTTGTCAGCATCGATTAGTGAAAGGTGAGGCCGCGGTATTGGTTAAATGACATCGTTGCATGGACAAGGTTGTAGGATTTGGCTCAATGTCGTTTCGCCAAGTTTCTGCAAACAGGAGCGGTTTCGATGGAACGTGATTTTTACGCAAAGCAGAAAGAGGAGATCAAGGCAGTTGAGACACGTGGGATTTCACAACGGAGCAGTTGAGGAAGCGGTTCCACCGAGCGTGAAGGCTACGAAGCAGTTTTCGAATAAAAGCAGTGGAGCAAGGAGAGAGAAAGGGGACAACCAAATCAACACAGAACAACTCTGTCAAAACTTTACCTTTTCTCTGTAACTCCTTCGCGGAGCTCTCCTTCCAGGAAGGATCTCCATAGTTGGTAGAAGTAGTCGTAGTCGCGGAGCTCTCCACGGGAATCTCCATAGGAGTAGCGGTAGCGTAGATTCCTCAAAACTCAAACACCCTCGTTCGAACGTAGTTTGGAGAGGTGCGAACCGTAGTAACGGTCGTTCTTGGTTAGAAGTCAGAGTTGCACCGATCAAATCAACGAAGCCGACATTCGGCGGCGGATATTTGACGGTCGTCTCGGTTTCAGCTATCAGCGGTGCATTCGATCAACGGCACCGCAAGAGTTTCCATCGTGAAACATCGAATCAACATCGCCGGAAACGAATTCGGCACCGGCGGTGGCATTTGATTTTCCCGGGGAAACATTTTGGCACACCTGGTGGGACACGTGTGTTTGACACGGCTCCGCGTCGAGGAAATCAAGATCGTGATCTTCCACACGTACCTGTGGAGGAGGAGGCGCCCGACATTGAAGTTGGTCAGGCGAACGAGGCAGATAGACGTACTCAAGGGATGGAGGAGCTGCTACATGTTGAAATCCTGTATCTACGTCAATCCATGGAGGAGTTTCGCCAATCCATGAAGGAGTTTCACCAAGAGGTAAATCTCCAATTTGATAATCTTGAAAAGAAAATGGATAAGTTTGAAAACAACATAGATCGATGGTTTGATAAGTTGGATGACTGTGTTTCTGATTTAAGTATGTCAATACATAGAGCCACATGTGATTTTGATGTGTTTAAATCTGAAACCATGTCTGTTGCGTGCAATGATTTGATGGTTGATCGGCTAGCCAAGGTCAACCAAACGCCATCAACGAGTATGGCTACAACATTGTTGCCAGAAGCAAGGAATCCCAATATGTCTCTTCCCGTGAACAACATTGTTCTTAAGGACACGCAAGTTGGAGGTGGCTTGCAGAAACCACCACAAAGAAGCCAGTATCAACGTACTTCTAATAAGAATGAAAATAAGAATCAGGGTGGAGAACCTGGCTACAAACACGTTAAGCATGGAAAACTCACATATGATGTGTTGTCAATCCAACGTCACGATGATGTTCGATCTAAACCGCTAGGGGGGCATGAGATCCCACTGCAAGGCGGGTTGAAGGAGAAACAATATCACAAGTGGCGAAGCAGTTTGCCACATCCACCCTGTTCTAGGAAAAAGCATATGTGGGTTGCCACAAACACTATTCAATATGGAGGTGGTGATCGCGTGAAAACCCCCAAGGCCACGAAAGTTGGTGTAACTTACCTAGATCCTTCGTGTAAGTTGTCCCCAAAGCCGCCACCGAGTGAAGTGGGGGGCAAGTTCAAGCAAGCCCGACATGGAGTTGCCACACCAGTGTCGAGGAGGAACAAGTCTGCTATGAATGGTGGATTGGGGGGCAAGTATAATACTCTACAAACTCCAAAATCACACGGGAGCTCAAAGGAAAGGGGACAACCAAATCAACACAGAACAACTCTGTCAAAACTTTACCTTTTCTCTGTAACTCCTTCGCGGAGCTCTCCTTCCAGGAAGGATCTCCATAGTTGGTAGAAGTAGTCGTAGTCGCGGAGCTCTCCACGGGAATCTCCATAGGAGTAGCGGTAGCGTAGATTCCTCAAAACTCAAACACCCTCGTTCGAACGTAGTTTGGAGAGGTGCGAACCATAGTAACGGTCGTTCTTGGTTAGAAGTCAGAGTTGCACCGATCAAATCAACGAAGCCGACATTCGGCGGCGGATATTTGACGGTCGTCTCGGTTTCAGCTATCAGCGGTGCATTCGATCAACGGCACCGCAAGAGTTTCCATCGTGAAACATCGAATCAACATCGCCGGAAACGAATTCGGCACCGGCGGTGGCATTTGATTTTCCCGGGGAAACATGTCCATTTAATTCCCCCTCCAGAGAATTTCGTTCCGCCTTTTGTCCCTTTTTTTTCTCCCTCCTAATTAATCCCAGCTTTTTCTTGTGTCCCCAAAAGAATTTTCATCCTCCAAGAATTCTCTGTACCAATTATCCAATTATTCCCTCGTCCCAGAGAAGTCCCGGTCCAAGTAATCAAAGAATGGCCCTTTGAGTAAATTGGCCCACGGGAATTAAATCTCTTCGTGCCCATAAAAGGAAATAAAAGGAACCGGATCTGTGTCCAATGCTTGGGCCTGAAGCCCAATTTGTCAGCTGCAACCTTGTACTGTTGGATCAGGAAAGAACCGGCTCAATTAATTTTATGCTTTCCTTGTGCGCAATTAGGGGTGTTCAAATGGTTTGGTTACCGTGGTAACCGTTTTAACCGGTACTATTTGGATAAATTGGTTTGGTTAATTTGGATAATTGGTTTGGTTTGGTTAAAGTTTTTAGCTTGTTTGGTTTAGGTGGTTTGGTTTGGTTTCAGACACTCCTAACCAGTCAAACCAAATTAACCAGTTAATTAATTAGTCATATATCTAACATATATTATATACACATACTTAATACTTTGCATAACCACTCAAGAGTTAACGTTCATCCCATTTAGAATCATATAAAATATAAAGCTCAATATTGCTCATATAGTGTATATTTGTATATGTAAAGTGTATACCACAACATATGGACGCCTAATTTAGATAAATTTCATACATTATGATGGATGAAAACTTGAAAGGAATGTCATTTCCAGCCTATGATAATTGCTAAGAGAATAAGTCAATTTACACAAACACAACAATTCATTAACCCATACCATTGTCATAAATTTTTGTAAGGTGAATACTTCTATACTAATCGTAAGATAATTGTCTTAGTTGCATGTATTTTTGTTAAGGGTCAACTATAACTACGTGTTGATTGTTATGTTTTATTCATTATATAAATTGTGAATTGTTGCATTAACCGAAAAATTTTCATCATCAATGATAATGTGATTTTATACTGGTTAATCTGGTTAACCAATTAACCAAACCGATTAAACTTTAATTTGGTTAGGTTGGTTGTTGTATTAGTTTGGACGGTTTGGTTATGATATTGTATTCCATGGTTAATGGAATTTAGTCTTATTTGGTTTGGTTATAACCATGGTAACCATTTGAACACCCCTATGCGCAATCACACTTTTGCCTGTGCAGTTGCAATCTGCCGGTGCTATCATTTTCTCATTTTTTCCACCTGAGAACACATAAAATATTTTGCACTCGAAGGCAATGGTTATATAACCATTCCAGGCTTAGTTGGACAAAAAAAAACAAGTATTATATGTCTCAAACATATCATGTAATAATCACATTAAGCACATGGAATCAATATATTTTCGACAATTATCATAACCCCACACTCAATACTTGCTTGTCCCTAAGCAATGAATCAAACAAGAGAACGATAATTGGAGGAAACATAACACATACCATGGAGACAACCTAGCTCAAAACACAAGACCCACGAGACACAAAACATAACATCAACACCAGGAATTTACCCTTGTACTCTTGTTATAATCAGTTGCTTCTTTTTCACTGGATGAGTTGTGCTTTAATGATCATACCTTTCACCCCACACTCAAGGTCTTGCAACCATTAACCATTGACTGACTCAAACTCATCAAAAGCTCAATTAGCAACACTCAATTCTGATCGTCGGTAGTAGGTGATTAACAACTTATGGTGTAACAGTTATTAGGAGAATCTAACCCCATCAGCGAGGTGCATATCTCGTGAGGACAATCTTGCTTACTCACACCAATCATAAGCAATTAACTAAGCATGAGTCTCAAAAATAAATGGGGGAAGCTTTTCGCAAACTAGATTTTAACTTTAAGCACATCACTACCTTTTCTGACAAGGAGAGTCTTTCTCTCTTTCTGATTTTACTTGCCGAGTGGTCGTTTTTAGTACAAGTGGGATTTTTTTTACTACCGGTGACCGAGCAAGAGCAGTTTCTGCTTCTTAGCACTCGCATAAGGGCTTCTTTTAACTCCTTTTCCTCGGTCCGTGTGGAGGGTCATTGCACATCCTCTAATGGAACTTCACTCAACTGGGGATCGTACTTGATAAGCAACATCGTACGGTCGCAAACCGATTCTCAATTGAATCTTTCCTAATCCCCATGTGCAATGAGTGATTGCCTCACACGATTTTGGCATTTTTACCCACACTTAGATTGTTAGGGAAACTTTCTTATATTTTACTTGTCAGGTAGTGTTTTCTTTTATGAAGATACAGTTCACCCCATCATAAAACAATCAAAACAGAGAGACTCGTTGCAAAATCAAAAGCTCACAATTGATGCAAGTAAGCACGGTATCCAAACATGTCGAATGGTCAATGTTCTCCACCTAACTACTTCACCAAAATTCATTACACTATCATCACAAAAGAGAATGTTGCTAAAAGAGTTTGCTAATTCAAGGCATATCAAGTCAGTCAAAACATCAGGTTCATTGTGAAGAACTATGCAATTCAACACTAGTGGGGTGATTTTGTTGATTTCCTTCAAGCCCAAACTCATATCACACGCATCACACTCATTTACATCATGTTACCACAAGAGTACAAGGTTTTGTTTTTTATTTTTCTGATTTTTAGGCGTTTTTTTAGCCATTAAGTTAGCACAGGCAGACTACACCAACACAGGCAAACTGCATGCAGTTTGGCTGTGCTCAACCTAATGGCAATTTTTTTTTTTTTTTACAACAGGGACAAACAACACTAAGACTCACCACCCCACACTCAGGATGGAACATTGTCCCTAATGTTCAACTCCTAATCCAAACATGCACGGGTTTGACACAACTAAAAAGAAAAATAAAGAAAAGAAAACTTACCTTGGGTTGCCTCCCAAGAAGCGCTTCTTTAACGTCCTCAGCCTGACGTTCATGGAGCTTTCAACCAATGGGTATGGATAGGTATCCAGAATACCCTCCCGAGCAATTATAGAACGCATAACCTCCATCCAGCATATGAGTCACCTCTGCAGGGCCAGGTGTGCGAAAATTGGGTATGACCTTCTTAGCTTGCATGTTGGACCCCTTAGTGAGGCGTAGGTGGTATTGCAGTGCCTCAAGCAAGTACTCTTCCTGTTTCAATGTCAGTGAAGAAGGAATAATAACATGAAGATTGAAATCCTTACCCAAATATCTATACTTGAGGTGATCTGGCAAGGATTTCTGTCCTTGCTTTGATTTCAGAATATGAGCTGATAGGAAAAGTGATTCTTCAGCTGATCCAATATCACAGGAAGATGAATTTTTCCTTTCTCGAGCTCCACTGTCAAAGTCATCAAATGCATCGTGATTATGATCAACTTGAAAGACATTAAAAATTTCCTCCTCCTTACCTACTCGGAATGTCAACTTGCCTCTCCCAACATCGATGAGTTCATCGCCAGTGGCTAGGAAAGGTCTGCCAAGAATGAGAGGCACTCCCCGATCATCTTCCATCTCCAGAATTACAAAATCTGTTGGGAGAATAAACTTCCCCACTTTCACCAATACATTCTCCACCACTCCTTTTGGGATTTTCACTGATCGATCAGCCAATTGGAGAGTGATCCGAGTAGGCTTAAGAACATCTCCCAATCCCAATTTCTTGTAGCCTGAGTATGGCATCAAATTAATTCCTGCTCCAAGATCACAAAGTGATTTATCGAACTCTGTACCTCCAATGACACATGGAATGGTGAAACTGCCCGGATCATCCCTCTTTTCTGGTAATTTATTCTGAATCACAGCACTACATCCAGAAGTAAGGGTTACCTTCTCTAGATCAGCCCATTTACGCTTCTTTGTTAGCAACTCCCTTAAGAATTTAGCATATGTAGGCATCTGTTCAAGTGCCTCCGCCAACGGTATGTTGATATGAAGTTGCTTGAAGAGATTCACAAATTTCTTGAAGTTTGGGTCTTCCGTGGGCTTCATTAACTTTTGAGGGAATGGTGTGGGCGGTTCATAAGGTTTTACCTCTTCATTCTCGAATTTTTCCACCTTTGGAGGTGCACAGGCAGAATGCTCATGCACAAGCAGATTGCATGCAGTTTGCCTGTCTAAGTCAGATTTTTCAGCTTTTGCACTTTCTTCCTCTGCAGCTCCTTTTTCAGATTTTGTTGACTTCCTTGAACTCTCTGGATCCTCCAACTCCTTCCCACTCCTCAATGTGACTGCTACAACCATGGCGTCCTTCGGATTCCTCTCAGTACTTGCCGGTAATATCCCAGGAATCCTACCTTGAATATCTGCCAAAGTTTGAGCCATCTGGCCTATTTGCCTCTCCATAGCTAGCATAGATGATTGCATATTATTGTTGATGGCTAGCTGTTTAGTGAAAAATTGATCAACACCCTTGAAATTATTGTCTATTTTCTGCATATGAGCCAAAATCAACTCCTCCAGCTGGGGCTTCTTCTCTGGCTGAGGCTGCTGCTGTTGAAAACCAGGAGGTGGGATGTTTCGAACACCGGCTGGATTATTATTCGACCATGACATGTTGGGGTGATGTCTCCATTGAGGGTTATATGTATTTGAATACATACCACCCTGGCCTTGACTTCGCGGATTATTGATATATTGGACATCTTCCAACTGAGCAGCTCCCAGTGGACACATATCCCTATGATGAGCACCCTCACAAAGTTCACATAAAGCAACCTCCTCTTGTCTACCCAGAGCAATCTTGGCCAGCCTTCGTTCGAGTGCATCAAACTTGGAATCCAGTTTAGCATCCAACTTGGCTTCGAGACTTGTAACTCTATCAACTTCATGAAAGCCTCCTCTTCTTCGAATACTGGTCTCACTATCCCATTCAGTGGCTTCTGAACAGATCTTCTCTACCAGTTCATATGCTGTAGGTGCCTCCATCCTTGTGAAACCATTTCGAGAAGCATTATTTAGGGCATCCCGGAACTCCCTTCTGATTCCATTGAAGAAAATAATGATCACGTTCCAATCCTCAAGGCCATGACTTGGGAATCTCATCAACAGCCCCTTATAGCGCTCCCATGCCTCAGTCAGACTCTCATCATCAGCCTGCTTAAAAGTAACAATCTCTTCTTGCCTCTTCATTGCCAAGGCAGGTGGGAAGTATTTATCCAGAAAGACCTTCTCAAGCTGAGCCCATGTCGTGATGGAACGTGCTGTTAAGTTCTGAAACCAGTGTGATGCATTCCCTATCAGAGAGAATGAGAACACCCGAAGACGAATTGCATCATCGGACACAGTTGGGCTCTTCATCGTATCACATATGCTCGCGAACCGGCGGAGATGTTCATGAGGATCCTCACTGCTAGCCCCAGAGAAAGTATACCCGTTGGTGATCATGTTGATGAATGCTGGGTAATCTCCATGGTTGCATCCCCAGCCGGAATGACAACACATGAAGCTCAGGCTCCAGTCCTGCGATTCAAGCGAGCCCTGATCGAACGATCCTCGTCTGACATGATGACAGGCTCAATGTCACGAGGTGGTGGTGGTGGTGTCGGTGGTGTAGGGACGACAGGTGATGAAGCCCGCCCTCACTAGGTTAGGGAAGGCCTAGGAGTTGTGGTTGACTGCTTCCCTAACTTGACCTGCTTCCTGTTCTGTTGGCAGGTCTTCTCGATCTCCAGATCTAGTGGCAATAAATCCCTGGTTGTCCTCCTATGCATGCAAGAGGAGGATAAACCTGAAAATTCTTCTGCACACTAAAACCCAGATCAAAATAGTTCACTCACAATAATAATAAAAAATAAGGTATGGCAGTCCCGACAACGGCGCCAAAAACTTGGTAGGGCAAAAGCGTATATGCCTTAATCCTATCTTGTAGTAAACCGGAAAGTCCGGGTATCGTCTCTCAGGGACTGGTACAACCTTATATTCTATCAAATTTATGAGCAAACTATAAGTGAAAATAGTTTAATGAGACTAATTTCTAAAGCAAAATAAAATAAACAATTTAACTAAATGAAAATTGTCGGTAGAAATTCAATGGAAGAAAGCTCTGGGAGAAACACCGGGACTCGCTAACTATCATATCCAAATTAATTCACATATTCCAATCAATTTAATCCATATCTCTACAGTCAGGATATCACTACTGTGCTAGCTATCCCTGTCGGGAATTACTACGTACTAAACAATTAAATCAAATCCTACTGTCGTAGCTCAATGACATAATTATTTAGCCTGAAGATCGATATCCTATTTAAGACCGCATAACACCTTATTTAATCCACTATCGCTTCGATAAGTTACTATGTCACATGAAATACGTTCAGTCATTAGAGTTTCACTGTCGCTAATAACCTAATTAACAACAAATCAATGTATTGGTGGCAGTCAACACAAAGCATTAAGTAATTCCATGCAATAGAGATTCGAAGAAAAGAAACATGAATCAATCTATCAAGTCAAGAAATAGCTACATCCTATGGTGTTTCCCCCAGAAATTGGGGTTTAGTTCATGACGAAAATAAAACACACAATCAGGTTTATAATCATCCTCGTATTAATTAAAGCTAAAGAAAAAAAATACTGAGATTATGGAATGAACAATTCCTTCTCGCTCCAATCGCCTGTCTGTTTGCTCTGCTCGATAGCTCGCTGCGTCGCTAGTCGCCGCCTACGCTGCTCTCCCGTGATGTCCAATTAAATCCCCCTCCAGAGAATTTCGTTCCGCCTGCTGTCCCTTTTTTTTTCTCCCTCCTAATTAATCCCAGCCTTTTCTTGTGTCCCCAAAAGAATTTTCATCCTCCAAGAATTCTCTGTCCCAATTATCCAATTATTCCCTCGTCCCAGAGAAGTCCGAGAAAAACTTGTGTAGGTCCGCTGCACCACATCATCAGTCCTCCCTGGTGCACCGCACCAATCCAGCTACGCCACGTGTCAATAATTATTAATTGCTAAAATTGAAACCCCAAATGCATTCTCTTTCCTGCGTCGCTGTGCTTTGCGGGCGGAAGAATCCGCATTTATTTATTTGCCCTATTTTTAATTGATTCTTTTTTTTATGAATTGGCTCTTCCCATCTTTTCTTGTCTCCCTACTGTGTACAGCAGTCCTGAGAGTACACTTTTGGCACAACGAAAGAAAATGAAGATGGTGACCCACATCTTCTCTTGCCTCCTCTCTCACCACTGTATGCAGTCCACTTGAAAAACAAACAATTACCGATTTCTATGTTCAGATTTTAATTAAAAATTACATGCAGTTAGCTAAGATAGTTTTGTGATCGACTCCTTAATCGGGATTGCGATCGACCAACGATAGTTTTGTGATGACTCCAGGAACAGTGGCGGCAAGTCGGCAACAAAGCACTCTTTTCAGCTTCAGTCGAAGCTTTTTTTCTTCTGTAGGGTTTCATATTGAGTTTTTAATTTACAAGAGTGTTTATTACTTTATTTAGTTAATTATTAATTAATGGGAAGAGGAAGAGCCACCAGTTCATAAAAAAAAGAATCAATTAAAAATGGGGCAAATAAATAAATGCGGATTCTTCCGCCCGCAAAGCACAGCAACGCAGGAAAGAGAATGCATTTGGGGTTTCAATTTTAGCAATTAATAATTATTGACACGTGGCGTAGCTGGATTGGTGCGGTGCACCAGAGAGGACTGATGATGTGGTGCAGCGGACCTACACAAGTTTTTCTCGAGAAGTCCCGGTCCAAGTAATCAAAGAATGGCCCTTTGAGTAATTAAACCTCTTCGTGCCCATAAAAGGAAATAAAAGTAACCAGATCTGTGTCCAATGCTTGGGCCTGAAGCCCAATTTGTCAGCTGCAACCTTGTACTGTTGGATCAGGAAAGAACCGGCTCAATTAATTTTATGCTTTCCTTGTGCGAATCACACTTTTGCCTGTGCAGTTGCAATCTGCCGGTGCTGTCATTTTCTCATTTTTTCCACCTGAGAACACATAAAAATATTTTGCACTCGAAGGCAATGATTATATAACCATTCCAGGCTTAGTTGAAAAAAAAAAAAAACAAGCATTATATGTCTCAAACATATCATGTAATAATCACATTAAGCACATGAAATCAATATGTTTTCGACAATTATCAGTGCACGGTATCCAAAATGTGTAGCCAGATACCATAGAATCTCCTTTCGAGTCGGTGATTTGTGTTCTTCTCCTATATGCATTATGGCATATAAGAGTTCGTTAGAATAAACAAGTTTTTTGGTTGACGATATCATGTAATAATCACATTAAGCACATGAAATCAATATGTTTTCGACAAGCTTAATTGCAAGTTTGGTCACTCGAATTGCTTAAAAATTTCACGTTTGCCACCCGAATTGATTTATTCCATTTATGGTCACTCGAATTAGTTGAACAGTCCAAGTATGGTCACTCTCCGTTAACCTCCGTTAACCTCCGTTAGTGACGACCGTTAAATGCTGACGTGGCTAACAGAAAGACACAGTCAGCACATTTAAATATTAAAATAAGACAACCCGACCCGACCCGACCCGCCAGCGCACCCTAACCCGCCCAGTCAGTCATTCTTGCCCAAACCCACGAACCAGACCCAATTAACTGACCTAAACCCAAACCACTGACCCAACCCCCCTGAAAACTAAACGCAGATGAATTAGGTCACTTCCCTTCTCCATCTTCATCCTCTCATCCTCCCTCCCGCGCCGCCTCTCTAACTTGCAATCGTCGTCGAAAATCGTGGTCGAAGGGATGGAGGCCGCCGCCGCCGCGCCGCCGCCCTAAATCTCTCACCCCTCCCGCGAAGTTCTTCCTCCGCCGAGAAACCCTAGATCGAAGCGCTGCTGTTTTCCCCCCTTTTGCAACCCGCGCGAGAAGGAAAATCGAAGCCGCCGCGAAACCCTAAATCGAAGCGCTGCTGTTTTCCCCCTTTTGCAACCCGCGCGAGAAGGAAAATCGAAGCCGTCATTCTCCCCTAAATCGAAGCGCTGCTGTTTTCCCCCTTTTGCAACCCTAAATCGACGAAGGTTGACGAAGGTTGACGAAGGAGCTTTCTCTCCTGTTTCAAAGGTAATGCTCACCTGCTTCCCCTCTTCTCTCCTCTTCTCTGTTCTTCGCTTTTATAGCCCGACGAGTAAAGGGAGAGTTGTCGCTGTCCTGGGGCAAGGGGAATCTTTTGGGCTGGAACTTTACCTTTCTTTATACTGATGGTGGAGTTTTTGTCAGTTTTTCCAGCTCAGCCTTCACCATGGTGGGTCATGTGCGTGCACCAAATGCGCCCCAACCAAAATATGGTGAGTCAACTATCCCTGAAACAACTCGCCTTTATTGCAGTAAAAGACATCAGTTTGTTGTCTTTTTCGAATTGAAAAATAGGGAGTGTGTGGAATAGCAAAACCAGCAGCATGTGTGAAGTGGTTCAGATGTCATTTTCATGGCTTTTAATACTAGTTGTTGGGTTAAAGAAGTTAGACTTTAGCATCTGCCCTTTACTGCTTTGTCAATTTAATTACTCATTCTCTCTTTCTTTGTTTGCAACAGGTACTTCTAGTGGAGAGTTCACATTTGAAGTGCACTTATCAGAGTCATTGAAGAAGAAGGGTGGCAGGCATTTTCTGGATGAGAAGTCTACAGTCTACTGGGACTATGCAGATATCGACGAGTTATCAACGCTTGATCTGCCTGACATATACAAGGCATGTGGAGGGAAGCTTGACAAGCCGAAGTTCTTCTGGAGCACTCCTTCAACTGATGCTATGTCAGAGATCACGTCAGATGAAGATATACTCGCCATGTCAACAAGTGCAAATGAAGAGGCGAGGGTCATCGAACTATATGCCATCTCTGAGGAAGACATTGCTGAGATCATGGACAGTGATTCAGACGAAGATGGAGGTGCCACCAAGGGTAAAAAGGGTAAAGAAGTTGCTGGTCGTGATTCGGATGCTGATGATAGTGATTATGAGGCTAGTGAAGAGGAGGATTTTAGCAGAGCTGACAATCTGCAATTTGAAAGAAGCGTAGCTGCAGATGCAGAAGCTGATTTCTACACGGAAGAAGACGAAATTGAGAAGTGCAAGAAGACTATCATAGAGGCAGAAGAGGGTTCAGATGTCGACTCAGACGATCGAAGGACAATTTGTAGCTCGGATGAAGATGAGGACAGTCAACAGGTGGAGTTTCGAGCTGAGAGAGACATGGAGAGTCCTACTTTCGCTGTTTCGCAAAGATTCAGCAGTTTCGACGAGTTGAAAGAGGCCATAAAGCAGCATGCCTTTGTGGAAAAGCGCCCCATTCGGTTCAAGAAGAATGACTCGAGGAGGCTGCAAGCAGTATGTGCTGATCCATGTGATTGGTATATATGGGCCTCCAAGATGATTCTCACAGATGCAGTACAGATCAAGAAGTGCAAGCTACAGCATTCTACAGATTGCCGGAGGACATTTAAGGTGAAGTTTGCAACTGCCAAGTTTCTTGGAGATAAACTTGCTGGGAAGATGGCAGCAGACAAGAAGATGAGCAAGGGGCTACTCAAACAGATATGCAAGGAAGACTTTAAGGAAGATGTATTGGATTCAAAGGCATGGAGGATTCGAAGGGCTGCTCTTGAGAAGGTTAGGGGCAGTTTTATAGAGCAATTCCGAGGGCTATACCACTATGCCGAGGAATTGAGGAGGAGCAACCCAGGTTCTACAGTGATCATCGAGCAAAGAAATCAGCACTTTGAGAGGATGTATGTGTGTTTCCAGGCTTCAAAACTGGGTTTCAGGGCTGGTTGCAGGCATGTCTTGGTTATTGATGGCTGTTTTTTGAAGCATGAGTATGGAGGTCAACTCCTTTCAGCAGTGGGTATTGATGCAAATGATCAGTACTTCCCAGTAGCCTTTGCTCATGTACCTGTGGAGAATAAAGAGAATTGGGAGTGGTTCTTGGAGCTCATCGCTAGTGACTTGGAGGTTAGGGACAATCCCGGATGGACTTTCATGTCCGACAAACAAAAGGTATGCTTTCACTTTATTTATTCCTTGTTTTGTGCTACTTTTTCTCGGCTGTCCAGAATTTTAATTGTGTGTTATTGGTGTTTTAGGGACTAGTGCCAGCTCTCGATGGACTCTTCCCATCCTGTGAGAAGAGGTATTGTGCAAGGCACTTGTGGACCAACTTCAAAGGGGCTTGTGGGGGGTCCCAAAACATGAAGAACCTGTTCTGGGCAGCAGTTAGAGCGGAAACGGTGCCTGAATTTCGCAACCAAATGCAAGCCCTATCAGAGTACAACAAGGCAGCCTATGATTGGTTGATCGACAAGCCATTCTACCATTGGACAAGGTCACATTATCAAACCCTCTGCAACTCTAAGATTCATACGAGAAATTTGGTGGAGAGCTGGAACAATGTCATTATAGAAGAGAGGGATATGGGTCCAGTATGTATGTGGGAGGGGATTAGAAGAAACTTGATGGTGTTATATGCCCACAGAAGGAAAATGGTGGAGAGCTGGACATCTATGTTCACTGAGAAGGTTGAGAAGGAGCTAGATGAGACTACTGAAGAAGCACTGAAGTGGTCAGCAGAAAGTAATGGGAACGGACAATTTGAGGTGAGGTGGCACAGCCACCAAGTTGTGGTCAATCTGAAGAAGAAGACATGTACATGTAGACATTGGGAGTTGACCGGCATTCCGTGCTCACATGCTATCACTGCAATCAGGAAGGCAAAGCTTCTGATCAAGGACCATGTTGCTGATTGCTACCTGCGGGAAACAGCGGCGAAGATATATGAATTCTCCATTTCACCTACTAATGGCAAGGAGTATTGGCCAATTTCTGAGTTGGGGGATTGTGGAGTCCCTCCAGTTGCAAACTCGAAAAAGAGGGGCAGACCAAAGAAGCAGAGAAGAAAGGGACTTGATGAGGATGAGAAGGGCAAGAAAAAACAGAAGAAGGGTGAAAGGGAATCATCAAAGCCGGAAGGAAGGAAGTACGCGTGCACCACATGTGGGGTAGTTGGGCATACCAAACTGTTCCATGATGCAGAAAGGAAGAAACAGGTGGAGGAAAGGAGACAGGCTAAGGAACAGGCTAAGGAAGAAGCTAAAAGGGCAAAACAGCTCGAAAGAGCTGAAAAAAATCGATTGGCAGCCATACAGAAGCAGCAACAGAGGGCTGCAAAAGCAGCAGCAAAAGCACCACTGAGTCAGCCCAACACTGTCCAGCTCATGCCAGATGTAAGCAATTATTCAATTTTACAGTTTTGCTTTATAATCAAGTCCTACTATCTTCTAATGTTGTTTTAACTTCGCAGGGAACTACTAGGAGGCCACGGATTGAGGCATCACAGCAGCCCACACAAGGATGTGGAGGATCGCAAAATGTAAGCCAAGTGACTCAAGAGCACGAGTGAAGATTAGATGAAGTTTAGGTCCAAATGATAATTACCATTTTGCAGCCTCCTGGTGGCTAGTAATGTAGACTTTGAATGTTGCTTTGTCGTATTAGCTAGCCTATTAGATAATGGTGAATTGCTCTTTTGGAAAAACACTGTCCTCGAGGCTATAATTATCATTTGGACCTTGTAAGACTAAGTTTTATGAATGACTATAAGGTTTATCAATCTTCCAGTACATTGGAAGGTTCTTTTGCACAAACAAGTTTCTTAGGTGTTCCATCGTTCACCTACCTGTCAGTGACCAAACATGAAACTATTAAGCAATTCCAGTGACCAAACTTGAAACTATTAAGCAATTCCAGTGACCAAACATGAAATGGATAAGCAATTCCAGTGACCAAACATGAAACTCTTAAGCAATTCCAGTGACCAAACATAAAACTCTTAAGCAATTCCAGTGACCAAACATGAAAGTTATAAGCAATTCCAGTGACCATACATGGAATGAATTAGCAATTCCAGTGACCTTACATAGAATAATACTAGCTTCAACATTGTCAACAACTAGATAGATCTCTCTACTACACCAACTACACATCAACCGATTTAAACACCTGCAACTACAATTACACAGACTTATCACTTTCCTATCCAAAACAAAGAAAATACAATAGCTCCTAAAATGATGAACGACACCAATTTCCGATCAAACTTGGACACCTTCTTGTCTTGCCTCTTCTCTAGCTCCCGAATTCGACGATGAAAGTTTAGCAACACATTTCTCATATGCTCATCAAGGGCTGGGTCAAGCCATCTGAAGTAGTTACATGCTCCATTTGTCTACACACCATCAAACAGAAAAATAGAAGGATGAAAAAGGCGGCATAATAGCCGAATCGTAACATTAAAAAGGAAACAAAGGTGGATGAACCTTACCCCATATCTGCTGCATCCATAAAACCTTCTTCCTGGATTCGCCTCAGTCCAGCTCGTCTTCAGATCTGTTGGCTCTCCACAGTGACAGAAGGGAGCCGCCATTGTTAGAGGTGAAGTGGGAGGAGGAGGAAAGGAAGAGGTGGATGGGGATGGGGTGATTCTCGCGCAGAGTAAAGATGAAGAGAGGGTTAGGGATTCACTTCATGGGGATGGGGAGATTCTCACGCAGAGTAAAGAGGAAGAGATGGTTAGGGATTCACTTCAGAGGGGTAGACTTATACAAGGGGGCTAGATTCAGGGGGGGTCGGGTCACTGGTTTGGGTTTAGGGTCAGTTAATTGGGTCTGGTTCGTGGGTTTGGGCAAGAATGGCTGACTGGGCGGGTTAGGGTGCGCTGGCGGGTCGGGTCGGGTCGGGTTGTCTTATTTTAATATTTAAATGTGCTGACTGTGTCTTTCTGTTAGCCACGTCAGCATTTAACGGTCGTCACTAACGGAGGTTAACGGAGGTTAACGGAGAGTGACCATACTTGGACTGTTCAACCAATTCGAGTGACCATAAATGGAATAAATCAATTCGGGTGGCAAACGTGAAATTTTTAAGCAATTCGAGTGACCAAACTTGCAATTAAGCCGTTTTCGACAATTATCAGTGCACGGTATCCAAAATGTGTAGCCAGATACCATAGAATCTCCTTTCGAGTCGGTGATTTGTGTTCTTCTCCTATATGCATTATGGCATATAAGAGTTCGTTAGAATAAACAAGTTTTTTGGTTGACGATATACTAACCACTCTATCAAGATCTTTGGATTCATAGCACATCCACTGCATCACGTTAAGGTCAAAACTAGGATCATTTTTAGTCAAAATATGCTAACCGAGTGCTAATATGACGAGTTGACTATTAGTCAACAATCTTAAACGTTCGACATGATGGTCAACTCTCGGTTTGGCCAGTCAAATAAAGTTTAGAGTTTGTTCAAGCTACGTTATATATTGAAAAGATTGACCAGGATCCTAAAGATGAGAAACATTCGGCACAGACAAAAAATATTAACCGTTAATTCAATTGCAAAGTCATTTAGTTTTCACGAATCGGTTGATAGTTTTCATGAATCGATAAGACAGATGCACAAATATGCATTAAATTTGATTAAATTAAAATGCAAGTTATAAAAACATTTTGCTGAAATACTGTCCTGACCGACGGTCGGGACCAAAATAGTTGTAAATTATATACAACAATTACTACTTAAAGTAGCTAGTAGTGATTTTGAGAAGTCATTCAATACCTTATTATCACCGTAATGAAAGAGCCCTATGAAAAAAAAAAAAACATACAACATAATAGGTTGAAAGCTTTTTCTCATTAAAAAAATGTCAATAAATCATAATATTGCCGAAAGAATGAACGAATCCGTAAAACGATAACGAAACTCACTCAAAACTCGAAAGGTTAACTTTTCCTTCTTTTCGCTCTTGATTCTTTTGCGATGGGTATTAAATTTTCTCAGTTTGTCTTCTTCATCAACATTATTAATGTTTAACTTTAATGTTGTGTTATATACTCTACATTTGCATAACTGATGACAAAATAACACTTAATTTGTTGCCCTAGCTAGTATTATATATATGATCTAACTTTGAGGAAAGGGAAAAAACAAAAACAAAAGAAAAAAAAGAGTCGACTCGTTCATTTGTTTATCACCCGCTGAAATGGCTGTGGCAAAAACTCTACGATTTGTCCCTCTAGTAAAAACCTTTATCATCATCTTCATTTCTACTGCCATTACTCATGGCCACACGGCTAGTATTACTCCTAGGAAGGTAAGGTTAAGTAAAGTTCCAGCAATTAGTTGGAATCTTATTTTTTTATTTCCCCCTTTTGTTGATAATCATATCTATTGACTTATTAGTTTGGCTTTTGCTTTCAAATGTGTAAATTGTTTGATGTTGGTGAAATTGTATCATACCAGTGGTCCGATTGAAATTATTTTTTATTAGAGGTTAAATTGATAGGAGGTTTTTATTAATATGAAATGATTAAATCACGGTTAAACAAAAATTTCAAACATAAAATTATTTTATCGTCAAATTTTCCTGTAAGACTTTACAATCCATAAAATTCTTAACTCCTCTGTTTTGTAGGTTTACTTGGTATTTCTGGATTCACAGATTATACCTAGTACCAAACCTGCACATCTGGATCTTCTGAAGACTGTGCTTCAAGACATGTATGCTTCAACAATATAAAATATTACTGCAGTAACAATTTTTATTCCTCCATGAATCATCTAGCTAGCTAGGGTTAATTTCAGACACCGTTACACCCTTCTTTTTTTTCTTGACTGCCTATGTCTTTGATATAGCAAACCAGAGGAATCTCTTGTCTATGACTATCGCTATACAAGTGGGTTTGCAGCAAAACTCAGTGAAACTGAAGCAAAGCATTTAGCAAGTAAGTTATTATGTTTTATTTAATTAATTTTGGGTATTATTTAATATTTAGAGTTTGAGATATATGATGCTATATCCTAAATGTATTTGTCACAGGTATCAAGGGTGTGGTATCAGTATTTCCGAATCAAGTTTACCACCTCGATCGTCCTTAATTAAGAGGATCGTGTGGACCCAAGTTTCGGGTGACAAATAGGCTTGGATTTGGTTAAATAGGGAAATATATAGTTGGAAACCTTTGAATCTAGGCGATCTATTCACTATTGACATAAATCGAGAAGTTGGTATCGTTACAATTTTTAGTTTCATAATCGAGCTTATCACTAAGGTTAAGTTATTTCTTTCCATAATTAATACCTACTAAGTGGTTGATTTATTGTTTACTTTCAATAAAGTTATCTTAGGTCCATGTAAGCTTCAAAATTATATCCTCACAACTTTCTCCTTGCACTCTCATAGTCATTCAACTGTTAGATGTGTGTAAGATACTCAATTATCAGCTATTTGATTTCGACCGAAACCTAAAAACTCATTGACACATGTCCAAAGTACTGTTAGTATCCCTACAGAGTTTCAAGTATCTTTAAGTTTGTCGTTGCAAAATAAAGAAGCTTTATAAAGATACCATGAAGTTCGGACGCCTTGACACATAAATCCCAAATAGAAGCCCCAAAACTTCAAACGAGCTCGAATTAATGTTGATACTTTTAAACCTATCCTTAGAAAATACATCCAGACTCCAAATTGCATGCATGCTTTGGACATGTTGAGTTCATCGTTATTTCCTATCCCAATGAATATATATATTTGAGTTAAACCAACATCTATTTAGTAAAAAAAAAAGGCAAAACACACTTGTATAGCCATAATTACGTTTTTGACAAATATAGCCACTTTTTGAAAAATACACAAATATAGCCACATTTTGAAAACTAGTTTGACAAATTTAGCCATTTCCGTTAAAAACTTTAACGCCGTCAATTACTCCGTCCATAACGTGAACTCACACGTCAGCTCCATAAGACACACCCACATCATCTGGACGCCATGTCAGATTTTGATTAAAAATTCATTATTTTATTATAATAAAAAAATTCATTAATTAAATTTTAATAAGAAAATCATAAATAACTTACCCCTACCAGGCTACCACCGCCTGCTGCAGCAAGAAAATCCCCCTTTCCTGAAGAAACCCTAATTTCCCATACAAGCCCTTTCCCCCAATCTCGTGATTCTCTTGCTCCCAACCCAACCTAGTTAAGCTACTCACAAGGTAAGTTGTGAGTATATACTCACAGAAAGAGAAAAAGGGGCCTAGAAATTAAAAAAAGGTTGGCCCATTCTCACCATAGTTACAGAGAAAGGGGGCCCACAAATTAAAAAAAAAACCACATGCAAGTCTCCTTCTCTCTTTCCATCACTTTGTCAGAATAACACATCCACACAAAATAAATATCAAACCCACCGAGAATAATATCCGTTCACCATAACAAATATCCTCTAAGACCAATATCTAGTCAGCCCATAATTAATATCCTCTCCATAGAGATTAATACCCACCTCACACAAAATAATATCTGACAATCGCAAACAAATACCCACGACGAACAGATTAATATCTGACCATCGCAGACAAATACCCACGACGAACAGGTTAATATCTGACCATTGCAGACTAATACCAACTACACATATTCGAACCACCTAAACTAATCTCCATTCATTGCAAATAAATATTATTGTTTCATGGGCCAAAGGCCCATGGGCCCTCGGCGGGCAGCCCTAACTAAGGTTGCAACCCTTATGGGTTAGGATTTGATAATATGTTTAGTTTTGATGGAAGACACAATATCCATTACTTCGCAAACTAATATCCATCGCATGAATATCATTATATCTTATAATCACATACTAATATCAATACATAAAAAAATAATCTATCACTGACCAATATCCATTAAAAAAATAAATGAGAGAGAGAAAGAGGGTTAGAGAGTTAAAGGTGGTTGGGAATTTAATGGACCATCCCTTCTCCTTTTTGTTTATCCTTTTCTTTGTTGTCTCTGTAAGTATCTACTCACAAACCTTATGAGTAGTTTAACTTTTTCGCTCACAACTACTACCGGGACCGGGGACAACTAATCTTTCCTCGTGTAACTTGTTCATGCATATCAATATCAAGCAAACCCATTTCCTTTATTTACCATCCTAATACAAAAGAAGTCATTGGAGAAAGCAAAACAGAGTTCCTCGCTCTAATTCATCGCTATGAGCTCCGTAAGAAGGTCTGGGTTTTGGCAACCTAGGTTCAGAAGAAAAATATAGAGTTCCTCGGCGATGGATTCCTTTGTCGATTGAACTTGGTTTTGAGCTTTGCCGCCATCGACTGAGGGCAGCTTCCTTTGCGATGAACGGAACGTCCACCTCTTCACATTCGATTCTCGGTTGTAACCAGATCTGAAGAACTCGTACAAATCTCAGACTCCCAATTAGCTTCCTCAGGTGATTTAGTACTCCTCTAGATGAATCGAGCGCCAAAGGGAGTGGTGTTGGGATATCGTACCTTCAATTGGTGGTGGCTTTGGCTATGTAGTTCGGCCGGTAAAGAATTCCTTTTTGGTGGAAGAAGATGATGAGCGGGCAAGGAAAAGAGTACCAAGAGCAAGCCGCCAGTCCTCCCGGCCTCATCCTTCAAGGAATTCCTGGAGAGAAGAAGCCGGAGTATTTACGGCGGAGAAGAAGAAATGGGAATGAAACTACAGGGGAAAAGGAGAGGGTTTCAGTTTCACGAGCAACTGAGGAAGGCACATATTTTGTTTTATTTATTTATTTGTTTAATTTTCCATTTAATTATAATAAGAAAATAACCATTTTCACCTCAAATTGTTTTGGACGAAAAATGCCACGTCATCAAAAATCGTTAGTCTAGTCTGCATCTTTGAAATTTCTGTTAAAGTTATGGACGGAATGGCTATTTCAGTGTATTTTTAAAAAGTTGGCTATTATTGTCACAAATTGCAAAGTTATGGCTATGCAAGTGTATTTAGCAAAAAAAAAAAAAACCCAGAAAATGAAGGTTATTGTAGTGTATGAGCAACAACTGGACTCCTGACTTTATGAGATCCATCAGACCAAACCAGAACACCAGAGACGATCCCACTCTGCTTTAGCTTTGCCTTCACCGTGACACGAAACGACATCGTTTCACCCAGTTCCTTAAACCTAAGCACTTTTGGGTTCACCTTGATCTTAAGCTCTTTAGAGGACATCACTTTTGCCTTGTACTTGGAATGCCCTTTCCCAACATTAGTCACAGTTCTTCGGAACACCCTTTTCACAGTTCCCCCAGGTTTTCCTGACAGGGTGAAAGAAGGGTAGTTCAGGTTCCAAGCTTGTATCTTTTTGCCTCCTTTAGAACAATCCACAGCTTTGCTAGTTACCAGCTTGATTTCCGTTGCATTGTATCCTTGCCCGCACAAGAACTCGACGTAATCGTGTTCTCTAGCATCGTATATCAGTCCAGGATTTGCGGCCTTCTTCAGGTTTATGAGCCCTGCCCCGTATGCAAATTCCGCGTCAGGATTTTGGTCCCGACTGACAGGAGAGGCTGCAACAGCAGAAATGGGTTGTCAGGAAACTAAAGATTGAAATGGAACTAATGAAGAAGTGGAATGACTGATTAGGGATTATAAATCAACAATACCTGTGGTCATTAAAGCTGACCTGAGAGCAGCAGGGGACCAATTGGGATGGAAGGATTTGACCAAAGCAGCAGCTCCAGTTGCATGCGGACAAGCCATGGAAGTTCCAGACAGGATGTTGTAAGAAACTACTCGTTTGTCCCCTTCGATGCCTGTTGCTGTTTTCCCCCTGGAATATGCTGCCAGGATGTCCACTCCTGGTGCTGCAATGTCAGGCTGCACCAATCATGTAAATATTCAGTCTTTGACACTCAAAATCAATCATTATAAGTGGGGAAAAGTACTAATCCATGGATATATTATACCTTTAGAATGTTAGGTGTTATAGCATTTGGCCCTCGAGATGAAAACCCCGGTACAATTCGTGAAGCTTCAGACTTCTTCTCAACTGTCCTGAATATGGTTGCTGTTGGGTTCCTGTTAATTTTTCAGCAGAGACTTAGTCAGGCCGAAATTAATAAAGATGTTTATACACGACGAGCTTCGTCTCTAGGAAATCAAAGATCTGTTCCACACCTTTTTTCCATAACATATCTCGATATCTCATCGGAACCAGAAACAGTCGAAGCTGGCAGAGGGAAGTTGCTAGCCACAAGTTGCTGTTCTTGTGCTAACATTATGGAACCTGCTGCTCCAGCGGCCGCTGGACCTTCCCCTGAATTTACACTATCACAAAGCACAATCCGCCCTTTGACTCGTTTCTTGCTCAACGTGTTACTGCTACAATCCCTGCATTTGAGACCACAAAACAGTAAGCAATCATCATTCATCAATCATGGCAAATCCAGCCATTGCCGCAACATATATATAAACTTCTTCCTTTACTTGGACATGGATGCATTGAATCCTCCGGTGGAATTTGGAGCATTCCCACCATAAACAACAGGATACATCTTTCCTCCATGATCAAACGTGTTAATCGAAGTACCCTGTCGCGCATTCAGAACCCAGTTATTAGTTTGATCAAACATTGTTTAAGGTAGCAAACATTGATTCTGAATCACTAATTGCTTGCTCACCTTAAAGACTCGTCCATTTCCCAACTTAACCTTGGTCACAAACTTCCTGTCAACGGTGATAGCAGCCACGGAGAGAAGCCAAGGCGCGACATTTGTCACGGTTCCAAGTTCAGGACCTTCGTTGCCAGCAGAAACTGATGTCAGGATGCCATGCTTCATAGCATGGTAGGATCCGATTGCTGTGGCATCGGTGAAGTAATCGTAGGCTTTCGTCCCACCGATGGAGATTGAGATGATGTCGACTCCATCAGCGATAGCATCGTCGAATGCTGCTAGAACGTCTGCGTCATAACAACCTTCAGACCAACAGATTTTGTAGACTGCAATCCTGGCTGAAGGAACTCCTCCTCTTGCTGTTCCTTTGCCTAGGCCTTCCATGCTTGCCTTCGCCACGAAGTTCCCTGCTGCTGTTGAGGCTGTGTGGGATCCGTGGCCTTGTGTATCCCTTGGCGACATCACATCTTTATTGCTCGTCAGCTTTCCTGCGCTTCTGTAGATCCTTGCACCCACTATTTTGCTGCAAGTATAGAATCGTTCAGAATTGTTCATAGTTAGTATATAAATAATTCGACTTTCTGATATCAAATTGTCTGGGTGGTGTAGTTGGTTATCACGTTAGTCTCACACACTAAAGGTCCCCAGTTCGAACCTGGGCTCAGACATTAATTTATTTTTTACTCTAAACCTTACTTGTTGCAATGAAAATTTGACCCTGATGAGCAAGATCCTTTCCATTTTTGTGGGGGTGGACCGAATCCTTCGTCACTGAAACTTTCGGATTCCGGCCAGATTCCAGTGTCCAGAACTCCTATGATGATGTCACTTTCAGCACTTCTCTTTACAACCTTCTCAGGCAGTCCAACGTAGGCCCATGATTTTGTAGTGTGGAGTTGCTTCTTCCCATTGGGGAAAACTGAAACCACACCTTCCATTCCTGGGAAATGGAAATGATATAAGGAAAATGCACATGTGCTCTAAGGATAATGGAATATAAGAGAACTTGGAGTCAATGGTTAGTCACCAGCCAGCTTTTTCACTTCCTCAGGTGTCAACATTGCAGCAAAACCATTGAAGCTCTTCCTGTAGCTGTATACAATCGAATCCGATGCATCCCTATTGAAGTTGGAAACCCATTTGGGTAGAAGAAGTTAGTACTTTCAAAAGGTAAGATTTCTGAAGATCCTTTTTTCAGAGGTGAAATTTAATAGGTTTGAGAGTCACATTTACCTGCCAAGAGCTTGATGTAGCATATTGGTGTGGACTTCTGTTGACATGGTAGCAGTGCCCTCTGGAAGGTCTCCCATGTAAACTATATGCACCTGTTTTAACCATTAAACTTCAGCTCAAAACCCAGTTCTATATCAAATACTAAAATGACAGTGTTGCAAACAAAAAAGATGAACAGGAAGGAGAGAGGGAATTTTGTGTTCTTTTTGCCTGTGCAGTACTGGTATCTGAATCCCCATTGCAGTTGATCACCAAGTGAGATATTATCGCGAGACAGACCGAGAGAAGCAGTGAAAATGGAGAGAGTTGGCTAGCCATTTTGAGGTTTTCGCTAGCTGCTAGCAGCTCTGCTTATTGCCTTAATCAGGAAAGTTAGAGGGGCTGCTGTTGCTGGTCTTTACTATGCAACTGGAGTGGGAGCTTATATAGACGAGCTAGAGCGTATGTAGCCATTGCTAGCTTATTGCAGTCTGGATAGGACCGCCCTTTTCGGTTTAGGTTAATGAAGGGTTACCATACTATGTGGTTTTTGAATTCTTGTTCTATGCAGTGGGACGGCACCCGGAAGTAGATGCTGCAGCTTGCTAGATAAATGGAGGAAAATGACAAGAATGTGTTAGCTTTGGTAGAAGATCGAAATCGACGTTAATCCCTCACTAATGTTTAGTATTAATAGTTTATTGAGTGTTAAACAAGGCAGGCAGGCGAGCTCTGTGAGTCTTTTGACTGAATTTCTGATTTTCGAATGTCTTTTATAGCGACAGCTTCGTTTGGTTGCTTTGACAAAGTCAATTTCCCCCCAACAGAACTAGTCCTGAAAGTTATCGACAGGGCCTTCTAGTGGTAATGGAGAAACTAAAGCGAAGAGATTGGTGTGGAAGTCTTTCTAGCAATTGGGAGTCCTATACAAAATCTTATTTTAATGGGAGTTTATTGTACAAATTCAAAATACCCTTTTTAGTGCAGTGCTTCTGCTGCTAATGTCGAACCTTTTTTATTTCATAACCAAGCATCTGACTTCCAGTCACCTCAAGCAGAATCAAGAATGGAAATTTTATTAACTCAGAGATGCCTAGTAAGCCACTGATTACATTTAAAACACACCCACAAAACTACATTTCCTACTTGATGATCGATAAGGAAATAACATTATTATGCAAATTACAATCACCTGCAATACTTGCAGAACAACTAATGCTGATACTATTGGAAACTGTGGTAAAGTCTATCATCTAGCAATTCCGAGAATGGACGAACCTGACCTCACAAAACTAAAGAGAGCTGATCAATGACGTTCTTGAGGTGGCACAAATGCGACAATAGGACTCCTCACGGAATGAATCCCATCACTCCAGAGCAAAGAACCAGACAGCATGGTTCTCCCCAGCAGGGCTGTCACAGTTACAACGAAGGACTGCTTCTCCCCAATGTTCTTGAACTTAAGCACATTTGGTTCAACTCTAATCGTATCAAAGCCCACTGGACCATTCACTATGGCCGTGTAGGTAGACGTTGCAGACCCAACATTTGTGACCGTTCTGTGGAACACCCGAGTAACACTAGTCTTAAGCTTCTCTGATGACAGCGCAAAGGAAGGGTAGTTTAGATCCCACACTGCGGTTCCATTAGTTGCTGCAGAACTACAAGAACTCTGATCTCCTGTAACGAGTCGCAGTTGTGTAATGTTGTATCCTTGGCCACACAGCATTTCGACATAGTCAATCTCACCAGCGTCATATACTAGCCCAGGATCCACGGCCCTCGAAGGATGAATTTGGCCTGATCCGTATCCAAACTCAGCATCAGGTATGTCCGGAACACTTATGGGTTGAGCTGTTGTCATTAGCGCAGACTTAATGGCTGCCGGGGACCATGTAGGGTGGAATGACTTAACGTAAGCTGCTGAGGCAGAGGCATGGGGGCAAGACATGGAAGTACCAGAGATTATGTTGTATGGGACAACCCTATTATCTCCAGGAAGACCTGTAACTGTTGTATCTTGGGACCATGCTGCCAAGATATCAACTCCAGGTGCTGTAAGGTCCGGCTGCATAATATAATCCATGTAACATCAAGATAAGTTGTAAAGAGTGGCATCAACTGGAAATTTCTATTTCATGTTACCTTGAGGATGTCTCTTGTTATTGGGTTTGGCCCTCTTGAAGAAAAATAGATCACATATGCTGATGAATTATCCACAAAGTCACGTGTGGTGAATATTTCAGCAGTTGGATCACTAGCAAAGACATCAAAGGAATGTAATTAACAAGATGTAGTGTCTATTTCCTGATGGTAACGTTATTTGCATTTTCAGCAAAATGCAACTTGTTTATTTTCATTCTCAATCTACCTAGTTGAGTTTATATACTCCACAATGGTAGCTCCTTCAGCATCAGTCAAGATGGAAACAGGTAAAAGTAAGGGATATGCATCATCTTCGGTATACGAAGTAGTCATTATGGCCCCAGTCGCACCCGCTGCAAGTGGTTCCTGCCCTCCACTAACATCATCACAATGAACAATTTTCCCTTGCACCAAATTCCTATCCAAACTATTTGGAACGCAGTACCTGGAGTTTTTTTTATCAGAACAAGAAAATCTATCAGTTGTTCCTGAATCCACATTTCCATTTTCAAAAACTTGAAATGAAATTGTACTCTTTATTTGATTCTCAAACAATGTTTACCTTGAACCAACTGCATTGTGTCCTGAAGTTTTATTCGTTGCATCTCCAGCATAGACAAGAGGGTATGACTTACTGGCCGCGTATGTGTTTAAAGAGATCCCCTAAATTGGAAGAAAGCAGCATGTTATGTTCCACACACACATGGAGAAGAAGTCAAGGCCAAAGAAAATTTCAGAAACCTCACCTGATAAGTTTTTCCATTACCCAACCTGACCCCGGTTGTGAACTTTCTGTCAATGGTGCTAGCAGCCACAGAGAGCGACCAAGGAGAGCAATTCGAGACCGATCCAGGAGCAGGGCCTTCATTACCAGCTGAATTGGACGTGAGAATTCCTTTCTTCATGGAATGGAAAGCCCCAATAGCTATAGGGTCTTCAAAATAATCCCGTGGTGAACTTTCACCAACCGAGAGGGAGATTATGTCGACTCCATCAGCAATGGCATCATCGAATGCTGCTAAAATGTCTGCATCCCAACAACCATCTCCCCAGCAAATCTTGTAGACAGCGATTCGGGCGGAGGGGACGCCACCCCGGGCAGTCCCGGAAGCAAGGCCAAGGAGACTAGCTGGAGTTATTATATCCCCTGCTGCTGTGGACGCAGTGTGACTTCCATGACCCTGAGAATCCCTTGGCGAGGGAACTTCACCTTCACTGAAATTGCGTCCACCATGGTAGAATTTGGCTCCAATGATCTTGCTGGAAAGCGGCAATATCAAACCATTTCAATTCACAACACTACAGAATTGGGTAAAGAGAAAGAACAGTCCTTTATAGGATTAGGCTTACTTGTTGCAGGTGAAATTGGAAGAGCTTTGGCAGACACCTTCCCATTTCTGTGGAGGTGGGCCATAGCCAGAATCGTCGAAGCTCTGCGACTCGGGCCAAACTCCAGTGTCGAGCATCCCAATGATAATGTCGCTCTCCACAGTTGCTCTTTTCACATTCTGAGGGAAACCCAGGAAGTCCCATGATCTCGTCGTGTGGAGTTTTCTAATCCGATTAGGGAAAACTGACACTATCCCTTCATATCCTAAAATAATTAAAGACAGGCATTCGAATCAAACGAGAATTCTTGCCATGCGAAAGAAAATTGAAAGAATCACAGGAGTTGGCGATTTACCGGAGAGTTTATCTTTCTCGGCATCAGTCAACCTGGCAGCAAAGCCATTGAAGCTCCTTTTGTAGCTATATACCAAAGAATCGGAAGAAACGCTTGCGCTGGGGGAAGGCAAATCATTTTGCAGCCGTTAAAAGTCAGTGCAAACTGCAAAGGTTGTCGTCGAAGTTGGAATAGAAGAATTGACTACCGCCGCGAAATGCTGGGACTGGTAGACTCACCTGCCGGTGATTTGTTGAAGGAGACTCAGGTGAAGAGCAGAAGCCGGAGTTTCAGTGTTGGGCTTATGGCCCATGTACACTATGTATAGCTGCAAAACAATAGAGACAGCCCATGTTATTTGGAACACCATTTGGTGGCCCAATCTGTAATAGGGCACGGAAGCCGTGAGCTTCTTTGTTAATATCGCTTCATTGGGCCATCAAGCCTTACAAGTTACTAGGCTGGGAAAATAGACCAGACCGTTAGAAAAACCGTGGTCCAAACCGTACCGCACAGTTTGGTCTGGACCGTAGACCGTGAAGTATGGTCTGGTCTGGTCCATGGTCTGTATTATTTTATGATTTGATCTCTTGGTCTGGTCTGATCTAGACCGCGGTTTATCGGACCAAACCGTGGACCCAACTGACTTGTCAATACTTGTTAACAGCCCATTCGACCACTCTCCAAACTCCCACAACGACACCCAAGTCTCAACCTTAATTTTGTGAATCTCTTCCCTCCTTCATTCACAACCACATTTAACCAAAGAGTAGAGATAATAGTGTCTCCATATGACATTATGTTAATGTTTATGACGTTATGGTGCAAGCTGGGATGTTTTTACTTTGTATCTTTGTTATGTACTAAGATTTAGAGTATCAAAATTATTCATGCATGTTAGGATTAATGTTTTAAGGCAAATAACAATTATTTTTCTTGGTTATTGGTTCAATTTTTTGTGTGATTGACTAAACAAATTATTCATTTTTCGTTGAGTGTGATCTATCTGGACCAGACCAGACCGAACCAGACCGCACAGGCATGGTCTGGACCGAACCGTATAGTCTGTGGTCTGGTCTGTGGTCTATACTTTAGCCTCTCGGTCTGGACCATAGACCGTATATATGGTCTGGTCTGGACCAGACCGCACCGTTTCCCAGCCCTACAAGTTACAAGTTACAACAGGTTAGCCTAGTTGGTTAGCAATTTTTACTATAATTTAGGCTGGAAATATAATTTGGGAAATTGTATTCGTAAATTTTTTGTTTTAAATTATTGATAATAAACCTCTGATATTTTTTTATGGTTAACCTCCGATATTTAATCCGTTACGGTATCAATTATTGTTTTATTTCGAACTTTACACAAAGAATTACTCTCAAAATTATATTTTTTTCTTCTATAAGTGAGTATTGCTTTTATAAAAAAAATATCCCAATTGAGCTAAAAAGATATTGAGGACTATATTTTTCTTTCTTACTAAATTACAGGCTTTGGTGAATAAATAACTCATGTTATTTGGACAAGTTTATTTATAACTTGATATTGGAACTGGTTTAATCGTGAGTTTATTTGTTCAAGTCTGCACAATTTCCAACACTATCATTGTGTTAAAAACACATAGTATGACAAACCCATGCAAAATTTAAGCTCATGAGTTCGCTTTCGTTTGAGGGAACGTATAAGAAAGTAATGAAAATACATATATGATTCCCAGTTGGATTATAACTTGGCACCAAAACTGGTTTGTTCGCGAGTTCATGTGTTCTCCTCACGACACCTAATACTAACAGTTGTCTTAAAAGCTCATGAGTTAGCTTTCGTTTGATGGGACGTGTAAGAAAGTGATTAAATTCCATACATGAACCACTTCCAACAATTCGAGTTATTAAACAAATCCTAAATATAAGCTACGGACATACCTTTTTGTCATCGCTGGAGGTCCCATTGACAGTGTAACTCTGCATCATCAGGCAACAAGCGATGATAGCCGTCAGAACCAGAATCCGTTTCATTCCCGCCATTGAAGATCCTATCTTCAACTTCGTTTGGCTATTGTTGTACTCCTTTCCCTGTGCAAAACCATATGTGTATATATATAATTAAGGTCTTTCGTTTTCGTATCATATCACTTGTGATGCGCCATTGGGAAAATCCAAACAACAAAATTGCAGGTTCGGAGCTGGAGAAACCATTGTTGTTGAGTACTTCGCCCCCATCAGCATATTTGCATCGTCCTTAGTTGTTTACGGAAGTACATTGTGAGCTGATGATGATGATGTTGAGTGGAACGTCAAACTCGCCAGGCGTTGCTTTTCAACTTGTTTTTGTCTTTTCTTTGTTTTCCCCGATAAATAGTATCTTTCAGGAGAGACGGTTTGCTCTGAATTATAAAGTATAAGAAAGTGGTATATGATTCATAATTAATTTTTTCTTCTTTTCAAAAACTTTAGTTAATTATTGGGATCAACTTGTTCTTGAAATGGTATCAGAGCTAGTTTGACCAATTGGTGGGTGGTGTGTTCGAATCTTTACGATCTCCAATATTAACGGTTGATTTAAGCACAATGTATGATTGCGCTATGCAAACTTTCAAGCCAGTGAGTACATATGTTCTAAAACGAGAAACATTCAGGACAAGATACATTAATTGGTACCGAAGTTGTAGTTCTACAGTTGCAAAAGATAACGACTACAACTTTAAAAAAACAATAACTGCAACTATAATGGCGTCGCGGTTTCCTACAACTACATAAATTAACTTCTCAAACTAGAAAAACCATGACTACAACTACAATTATACTACTGCAACTCATTATTAGTATGGTGCTAAACCCTAATTGCGAGGAAGCTAAACCCTAATTGCTATAATTGTACTACTGCAACTACAAAAGTTATGCATATGTGTATAATTAAATTTGAATATTGATTTTGAGTTGTACCATACGAATAGGGGTGGTAATCGGTCGGTATCCGGTATACCGACAATTATACCGAATACCGATACTGAAAAATTATCTGGTATACCGAATATTAGGATAGTCGATTACCGGTATTTTAACCGGTATACCGGATACCGAAAGTTGATCCATAACTTGGGAAAAGTGGTTGATCTGAAAGTTAAAACCTTTAGCGATCTATGCTAAATAATATTAGAACATCCATACATCATAGATAAAATTGCAGTGAGAGCAGGTGGTCCAATAATCCTTCTGCCAAGGAGGAAAAGTAACTTTAAAGGAAACCGAAAAACAATATCCAAACATCTTCCCATAGCTACCAGCACCCAATCACCATCTTCGATTACATTTGAGCAACAAAAAAAAAAAAATACCCAGAGCAATGGATAAGAACTGGGGAAAAATTAGAGAAATGGAAGGCAAGCTGACCTCCCAGAAAATCATGGAATCCTAATTGACCCCTTTCTTCCCAGCCTTAGCAAACAAAGACGCCAAAACCGACGAGCTGTTTAAGAACAACCTCCCCGGGATCTGATGTGTATATGCTATTTCGGTATATTACCTAGTATTATCAAGTATACCGTACGCCAAATCACGCGATCGAATACCGATACCGCCGGTATTCGGTATGGTATCTGTATCAAAACCAAACGACCCTATGCAAGACTAGTTGTATATGATGTGTAACTTTGAGAGTTACGCACCAGATTTGTTCCTCATACTAATTTCACCGTCAATCCCAGAGTCATATAGTAATGCATGCTACCACTTGGAAAACGAGGTAATAAAATGGCAATAGTTGGTATTTCTAGTGAAACAATGTATTAAGAAAATTATCCAATAAACATATAATGAAGATGCAAATTATTGTAACAATGTCCCAATAGTAGAGTTGAAAGAAAATCGAACAAACTCTAGAAAAGAACGAAATACGAGGAAAGTTAATTATAGTGGATACCAAATTGAGCTATTGTCGTCGTCGTACAATTTAGTTTTATTTTTATCGATTACAACAACGTAACAATCCTGTCTCACACAGACAAATTCGATCATCCACCAATCTCGTTACTGTGCAACAAATGCAACAATCGGACTCCTGACAGTATGGATCCCGTCGCTAAAAACCAAAGATACCGACAACATAGTTGTTTCCCTTTCCAGCGCAGCTTCAACCGTCACAACAAACGATTGTTTCTCCCCAATTTTGTTGAAAGCGAGCGTCTTTGGTTCGACTCGGACCTTAAGTGCTCCTAGTCCTGGGCCACTGATGGAGACCTTGTAAGTCGTCGCGGCCGCTGAACCCACGTTCGTAACGGTTCTATGGAACACGCGAGCCACCGACGCCATAGGTTTTCCCGACGACAGAGCGAAAGAAGGATAGTTCAGATCCCACACCGTCCCATCGGTCGCTTCAGAACAAGAAGCACTCGAATCTCCCGTAACGAGGCGGAGCTGTGTAGCGTTGTAACCTTGCCCACACAACATCCTGACGTAATCGATCTCCCCTGCATCGTATACTAGTCCCGGATTCACGGCTTTGATTGGATCGATCTGGCCCGACCCGTATGCAAACTCTGCATCACTGTTGTCCTCGACACTGAGCTGACGAGCTGCAGTGAACATTAATGTCAGACATGAAGGACGTCATATATCTCAAAAAACGAGTGGGAAACCATGAAGATTATATATATTACGTAGCTAGCAAGCTACCTACCTGTTGTCATTAGAGCAGACTTGATGGCGGCTGGAGACCACGTAGGATGAAACGATTTAACGTAAGCTGCTGCTGCTGAGGCATGGGGACAGGACATGGAAGTGCCGGAGATTATGTTAAACGGTACCGTTCTCGTGTCTCCGTCCTGTCCCGTCACTGTGGTAGCTTCAGACCATGCTGCCAGGATATCAACTCCAGGTGCTGTAAGGTCAGGCTGCGATCGAGTACATCCGCGAGGGCATTAAGACTAAGCCTAATTAAAGAAAGAAAACCAAAAACAAAATGGAAGGATTCATTACCTTGAGAATATCTGTTGTTATAGGGTTAGGGCCCCTTGAAGAGAAATCGATCACATGAGGTGATGAATTATCGATGATGGCACGAGTCTTGAATATCAGTCCAGTTGGATCACTAATCCAAAATTGCAAGAACAATAATAAGCATTCAATCAAGACTTAATAATTCTTCTAAACACGCAGGATTGAAACCAGACCGAAATAAGCTAGTCGGTCGTTAGGGATGACAATTAATAATGGAGCGGTTTTTTTTAAACCGGCCATCACATTCTCATTTAGAAAAGTCCAAATCCATGTCTGCCTCATACCCATGTAAGAAGAGGTTTTGCAACTCTTTCTCCATACTCGCGTGTAGTTTTTGGATTGATAGGTAATACCGATTCGTAAGAAAATCACTATTGTAGGAATATGTTAAGGTGCAAACTCTTTATAAAGGGTACGTTGTCACAAACTCTTTTGTCAAATTCAAAGCATCTAATCCTACTAGCTACATCCATCCACCATCCGATCTCCTCGTTCTTAAACCAACGGTCAGGATAGTTTTGGAACAACAAACATAACCCCACATGTGATTACTACCCTTAATAATATACCAGTTAATTACCTAGAACTAATTACTATTACTACCGGTCAACCAGCACGGTTAAAATGCCAAACCGAAACAACGACCTATTACGGTTCAAACCGGTCGGTAACCCCGATTACTCTCAACCACTAACACAACCGGTTCAAACCCAGCCGGAGCCGGTCATCACCGGCGGTCACATGCATGCAATAATAGGACGACGTGTAATTTTTTTTTGAATCATCTACCTGGTCGAGTTGATGTACTCCAAAATTTGAGCACTGTCAGCATTGGTCAAGACGGAAACCGGTAAAAGAAACGAAAACGCCGCGTCAAGTGGAGTATCGGGAGGAAGACTCATCGTCGAAGCGACGGCGCCCACTCGAGCTTGTTCATCTCCTCTGCTCACACCGTCACAGTGCACCATTTTCCCCCGCACCAAATCCCTGTCCAAGCTTCCTGCACCGCAGCTCCTCGAATCCGATCCCGACGTCCGATTCAGCGCGTCTCCGCCATAGATGAGACCATACATCCTGCTGGCCTCGTAAGTATTGATCGAGCCTCCCACATAAGTCCTGCCGTTGCCCAGCTTCACTCCAGTAGCGAACTTCCTGTCAGCAGCAAATGAGTTGGATCCATTAATAGGGTGAATTGGTTGGCGGAGTCTTGCTGAATTCATGGATTGTTAGATTGATTAATGAATCCAAATGACGTCTAAGGATTATATCAATGTGTAAGTTTTGAAAATTTAGGTACTAGAATGTCGTAATAAAAAATTTAGGTACTAAAATGTAATTCTCCAATGATATTTTCTCTTATTAAATGATAAATTTCATGTACTGAAATATAAAAAAGTATAGATACTTAACTGTAATTTGCCAACTATCTACGAATATAATTAGGGATGGCAATGGGTCGGGTTGGGACGGGTTTTGCCGAACTCATGGGTTTATCTCCAAAAAAACTCGAGGTGAAACCAATTGGGTTTGAAAAACTCAAACCCAACCCAACCCACTGGGTATCCGCGGGTTCATGGGTACCCGTGGATTTTTGTGTAAAAAATTTATAATAACAAGTTTCTTTCAAAATAAAAGTCTAAAACATAAATTTTCTCATACAAATTATCCATAAAAAAAAACCAATCTAGAGAGCATACAAGCAAATCGCAAATTATCGATACAAATGGTTCAAAATTAAAGATAAACATCTATAAACAACATGATTACTTGAAAGCTCCATGTCAACTAAACTTTTTCACTCTCCACTCCATAATATCAAATTAGACATGTCTCCACAAACATAAAGAAGATTAGTTGTTTAAGAAAGATATATTGCTTAGAATATTAAATAATATACCGAAAAAATTAATTATATGGGTGTAAGCGGGTACCCATGAGACGGGTATACCTAAACTCAAACTCAGCCCAACCCGTGAATAGTGTAGCGGGTTTAAATCTGAACCCGGCCCAAAACCCGTCATTGACTGGGTTGGGTCGGGTAGCGTACCCGTGGGTTCGGATTTTGTTACCATCCCTAAAATTAATCCATTAATCCCAATCCAATTGGATTTGAATTAAATGGATAGAATTTAAAAGAAATGGATTAGTTGGATATTTAAGTGGATGGATTGAATTGAATTGGTGGATTGGATTATAAATGGAGAGTAATTTACCTGTCAATGGTGCTGGCAGCTACAGAAAGCGACCAGGGAGAGACGTTCGACACCGTTCCGGCAGCCGGGCCGGAATTCCCGGCCGAGTTCGACGTCAGGATGCTGTTCTTCATGGAGTGGAAGGCCCCAATTGCAATGGCGTCCTGGAAATAGTCCGTCGGCGCGCCTCCGACGGACAGCGATATGATGTCGACTCCGTCGGAGATGGCGTCGTCGAAGGCTGCCAGGATGTCGACGTCGGAGCACCCGAGGGTCCAGCATATCTTGTAGACGGCGATCCGGGCGGACGGGACCCCTCCGCGGGCCGTCCCGGTGAGAATAATTGATAAAAGAGAGGATTGTGGAATGATTTCTTACTTTCCATTGCAGCCTTGCGGCAGAATATGTACAGAGTAGGCAGAGCTACAGGACAAACTAACAATAACCAACTCGTCCAACAAAAAGAAGACAAGTGGCTTTCTACTACTAGTTACAGCTAATAAGAAATAAATAAACTAATATAGACAAATATATACTAAACGTTGCCGTTTGTAATTAGCTGCTCTTTTCCTTTTTGTCTTCCAGATTTCCCTCCTTGTTCAGTCGACCGTTGCTGCTCGTTGGACTGTTCTTCGTCTTCTTCATCTTCTTCCTTTTCTTCTCCTCTGCTCATGGAGCTTGACAGCCCCCCACAAGCTGGCGAGTATATATCGTATACTCCCAGCTTGAAGATGATCCATTTGAAGCGGTGCGCGCTGAGTCCCTTTGTAAACACATCTGCCAAGTTCCGGTCAGTACAAACGTATCTCAAATTAATCAATCCTGACTTCACTCTTTCTCTAATGATGTGGCAATCAATTTCTATGTGTTTCGTCCTTTCGTGAAACACTGGGTTTTCTGCCATATGAATCGCCGATTTGTTGTCGCAGAATGCAGTTGCTGGCCCATTGTAATTCACTCCCAAATCCTTCAGCACCTGTGTTACCCACTGGATTTCGCATGACATCTGTGCTAAGGACCTGTACTCTGCCTCCGAAGAGGACTTTGAGACTATTGCCTGCTTCTTCGCTTTCCAGGTAATCAATGAACTTCCCAGAAACGTACAATAGCCTGTGATTGATCTCCTTGTGTCTGGGCAAGCCCCCCAGTCTGAATCACTATAGCCAGTAAGGCTAAAATCTGTGTTTGATGCGAAGAACAGACCCTGACCAGGGGAGCCCTTTAAGTATCTGAGTATTCTGTGTGCAGCTTTCACATGTGAGATCTTTGGTTGAGCTTGAAATTGACATAGTTGCTGCACAGCAAAGGATATGTCTGGTCTGGTTGTTGTTAGATAGCCCAGCCTTCCAATCAGTGATTTGTATTGATGTGGATCTGCTTGTGGTTCATCACTAAACTGTGTTAGTCTAGTCTTCATGTCTGATGGAGTTCTGCACGGTTTCCCATTTAGAAACCCTGTATCTTTAAGTAGGTCTAGACAGTATTTTCTTTGTGTCACAGAAATTCCAGAACTGCTTCTTGCCACTTCCAAACCAAGGAAGTATTTCAACTTCCCAAGGTCTCTGACTTTGAACTGCTTAGATAGAAACTCCTTGGATTCCTGAATGAGTTCTTCATTATCTCCAGAGAAAATCAGATCATCTACATAGACTAGGATAACTGCAATCCCTTTATCATTCTTCTTTGTGAAAAGTGAATAGTCTGAATAGGATTGAGTATAGCCAAAGTTCACTAGTGCTTCTGTTAGCTTGGCATACCACTGCCTGCTTGCCTGCTTCAATCCATAAAGGGATTTTCTTAGCCTGCAAGCTTTCCCTTCCATTCCTTCAATTCCCAATGGTATTTTCATGTAGACTTCTTCCTCTAAGTCTCCATTTAGAAAAGCATTGCTGATGTCCATTTGGCTTAAGTGCCAATTCTTGATAGCTGCCACTGCCATGAGAATTTTGATGGTATTGATCTTTGCTACTGGTGAGAAGGTGTCTAGGAAATCCACTCCTGGTATTTGTGTGAATCCTTGTGCCACGAGCCTTGCCTTGTACCTTTCAATTGCACCATCTGCCAGTAGCTTAGTCTTGAAAATCCACTTGTTACCAATTAGTTTCTTTCCAACTGGACAATCCACTATGTCCCATGTGTGATTGGCTATTAATGCTCTTAATTCTTCCTTCACTGCTTCTCTCCAACATTCTTCCATCATGGCTTCATCAAAAGTCTGTGGGTCATGCAGATCAGCTACTGCAAGTGAGTAATGTTTGTATTCCTGACTGAGCTGATTGTAGTCCATGAAAGATGATATTGGATACTTGGTCTGAGAACTTCCAACAAAATAGTCCTGATGCCACAATGGTGGTTTACTTGTCCTGCCAGACTTCCTTAAAGGAGTAGATGGTTTTCTTGAGGAAATAGGTGCTTGAGGCGATTGAGTTACTGTGTCAATCCCCCCTTCTCCTTCTGCTTCCTCTTCATTCTGAATCTCAGCATGGTTTTCATCCATGGTTTCAAAATCAATGAAACCTGGTGACTGTGCATCATTAGGAGCTGTATGAACAGCTGAATCTAGACCTGTATGCAAATGATCATGTGCTGGGTTTTGGGAAAAGGGTTGAGATGAGAAGAATGAAGGGACAGGAGGAGGAATGGTATTAGGTGAGGGAGGTTTAGAGGTATTAGGAGGAACAGTTGATGCAAAAGGAAAAATAGATTCATGAAAGGACACATCTCTGGAAGCAAAGACTTGTTTAGTTGAGAGATCATAAATTTTGTATCCCTTGATTCCTGGCAGTATGCCAAGGAATATCCCTTTTCTAGCTCTTGGTTGAAACTTAGTCCTTCCTGATTCTATGGTAGAAGCATAGCATAGTGAGCCAAACACTCGAAGTGGTGTGTAATCTGGTGGTTTGCTATAAAGTTTCTCAAAGGGAGTTTTGTTGTTGAGGATTGGTGTGGGAAGTCTGTTGAGGATGTGAACAGCATAGAGTATGCAATCACTCCAGAAAGTTAAGGGTACATTAGACTGGAATCTTAAGGCTCTTGCTATGTTTAAAATGTCCTGATGCTTCCTTTCTACTCTTCCATTCTGTTGTTGTCTTTCAACACAGGACATTTGGTGAGTGATTCCATGTTCTCTAAAGAAATCTGCCATGAGGAATTCCTTTCCTTGGTCAGATCGAATGGTTTTGACAGGTTTATCAAACTGTTTATGCACCATTGTGCAGAATTGTTGCAAGAGAGGTCTTGCCTCTGATTTAGTTTTCATGAGATAAGTCCAAACAGCCCTAGAGAAATCATCTACAATGGTCAAGAAGTAGGAAAAACCATCATAGGAAGTAGTGTTTAAAGGGCCCCAGATGTCACAGTGTATGATCTCAAAAGGTTCTTTGCTAGTATGAGAACTGGAGGAGAAAGGCAGCTTCTTTTGTCTAGCCAAATGACATGTCTCACAGTGATCAACAAGATTCACTGGCAATTCAGGATTACATTTTTGAAGTAGTTTGGTTCTGGAATTGGAAAGATGCCCTAATCTAGCATGCCACAAGTGCATGTCTTGATTCTCTGAGTTGCTCACTGCTGCTACTAAGTTGATGGCTGGTTCAAGGTTGTGAATGGCTGAGTGTAGGTGGTATAGTCCTCTAAGCTCTTTTGCAAAACCAATCCTCTTCTGTGTATGAAGGTCCTGAACAACACAGAAGTCAGATTGAAAGCTTAGGGTAATAGGTAGAGTTTTGGTTAGGGAACTGACAGAAATGAGATTGAAAGTGAAACTGGGAACATGTAGGACATTGTTTAGGGTCAGGTTGTCATTGATTCTAACTGTTCCAATGTTTGCTACCTTGATTCTAGCACTGGTTGGTAAGGTAACAAACACATTTTCTACAGGGTAGTGTTTGGTGAAAGAGGAAAGGCTACAGCACATGTGATCAGATGCACCAGTATCTATAATCCAACTATTCAACAATTCCTTCTGTTGACAGGCAGTAAAAGTAGATAGGATGAATTTACCTGCATTGTCTGGCATCTGATTAATGTGTCTTGAGACTGAGTGAGCTTGAGGTTGAATATTTGGTTGGCTTGTTGCTTGACTTCCAGTGTTTTGTTGCTGCAATAGCATCATCAGTCTGCTGCAATCTTCAGCTGTCAATTGAAGTGTGGTAGTGTTCTGACTTCTGTTGTCCTGTTCATTTGCAGCTGAGAAACTGCTGATTCCCTGATCATGATTACCACCAGATGTGGCTGCTCCAGCAAAGTTTGGTCCTGCTAACTCTCCTCTTTTTCTCTTAAGTCTCCAGCAATCTGCCATGACATGGTTAGTCCTCTTACAGTAGTTGCAAAACAGATTTTGTTGGCCACCTCCACCTGTTTCATTGGTTCCTCTCTGTTGATTGCTAGGGTAGTTCCCTTGGTATGTGTTTTGTCTTCCACCTCTTGGATACTCAACTCTTTGGTCTCTGTTTCTTCCTTGATTTGCAGCAGCCAATGCTACTGAATCCACTCCTGTTACTTCTTTGGGTGGTTGTTTTGTCATCTGTCTTTCCAGTTTGAGAGCATACTTGTATGCCACCTTGAGGCTTGGAGCTGGATCCATCATCAACAGTTGATTCTTAGTCATTTCAAAGGCATCACTCAGACCCATGATGAAGTCAATAGTGTGATCTTGTTCCTGGGATTCTTTGACAGCAGCATAGGTTACACAGTTCATGGTATGAGGTGTATCACCACATTCACATGGTGGAATAGACTTGAATGACATGTATTCTGTCCAGAATACACCTAATCTGTTGTAGTACTCAGTCACAGTACTCTTCTCCTGTTTGCAAGATGCAATTAGCCCTTTAACATGAGCTAGTCTAACTGAATCTGCTTCTCCATATCTTTCCTGCAGATCTTTCCATAAGTCCTGAGCAGTCTCATTATCCATCACAGCCTCAGCTATGGGATCAATCAATGAATTCAAAATCCAACCCATTACGTTGGTGTTACTCTGATCCCAGATTTCATAATCTGGATCTGTTGGTTCAGGCATAGGTAAGGTACCATTAACAAACCCAAGCTTCTTCTTGGTCTTAAGTGCTATTCGCATTGATCTACTCCATACATGATAGTTGGTTCCGTCGAGTTTGATGGAAATAATACCTTGGGACAGGTTTTCATTTGGGTTAACGTAGTAAGGATCCACAGCTTGTCGTTGTTGTTGATTGACAGTGTTCTGTGCTCCTGTGAGGACTCTGGTTGTCTCTCCAGTAGCTTCGTCCTGAGTAGCCGCCATTGTTGTGCTTTCGAGAGGTCACGAAACCCTAGGTGAGGTAAGCCAGAGGCTCTGATACCATGAGAATAATTGATAAAAGAGAGGATTGTGGAATGATTTCTTACTTTCCATTGCAGCCTTGCGGCAGAATATGTACAGAGTAGGCAGAGCTACAGGACAAACTAACAATAACCAACTCGTCCAACAAAAAGAAGACAAGTGGCTTTCTACTACTAGTTACAGCTAATAAGAAATAAATAAACTAATATAGACAAATATATACTAAACGTTGCCGTTTGTAATTAGCTGCTCTTTTCCTTTTTGTCTTCCAGATTTCCCTCCTTGTTCAGTCGACCGTTGCTGCTCGTTGGACTGTTCTTCGTCTTCTTCATCTTCTTCCTTTTCTTCTCCTCTGCTCATGGAGCTTGACACCCGGCGGCGAGGCCGAGGAGGCTGGCGTGAGTCACGATGTTTCCTGCTGCGGTGGATGCGGTGTGGGTGCCGTGGCCTTCGGTGTCCCGCGGAGATATGGTTTCGCCGTCGTTGAGGTCTTGGCCGGCGTGGTAGAATCTGGCTCCGATTATCTTGCTGTCAAAGTATTAGATTTGTTATAATATATTGATATGTAGTAAGTCAATATTGTACTCTATGAGTCAGGATTTGAATTTGGGAGGGGACGTGATTATTCATTGTATTATCGCGAAAAATGAAGGAAAATTACAGGAGGAAAATTAATAATGTTATTGGAGATAGTCAAATTACTATAAAATATGAAATTTATGTAATGTTATGTTTAAGATAAATGAGTACATTACGAATACAACACTAATCATGGATTTCAATGTGTAATAGGTTTTTCAATATTTTCATGTTTTGAAAATGAATATCCAATATTGATATTATTGCTTGAAAAATATTAATTAATTTTATACCCACTAAAGTCCTTAAACATACGAATTAAAAAAAAAATTGAAGAATTTAATTCAACTAATTTGAAAATACAAGACTTATAAAACAAAATGTGCAAGTTAAACAATTAAATATTTGATCAAATAAAACTTAAAAAAAATCAGCTTACGGAATTCAAACCCACATCGATAAGATATAGGTCAGTCATTTTAACTGTTGGACTATAAACTTTTTTGTGTTACGATTTTGCGCACATTACGTTTAAAAAATCCACAACTTTTGTATGTTAATAATTTTTCAAATCTAAAGAATTTTGTACGTAATTTCAAAATTCTCGAGAAGACCGGAGTCCCCTTGTAGCCTACCTAGCTCCGTCCCCGATACTATATATAATGATGAAGAAAGAAAGAGGAGGTTGTAGGAGGCTCACTTGTTACAGGTGAAATTGGAAGAGGATTGGCAGGTCCCCTTCCATTTCTGTGGAGGCGGGCCGTACCCAGAAGCGTTGAAGCTCTGAGATTCCGGCCAGATTCCGGTGTCGAGCATTCCGATGATAACGTCGCTCTCCACGGTCGCTCTTGCGACAGTTTGAGGGAAGCCTATGAAATCCCATGATCTGGTCGTGTGTAATTGCCTCAACTGACTAGGGAAAACGGACACTACACCTTCGTGGCCTATATACAAAAATGAGCTAATTATGACAAAATCTTGCAGGAAATAGAGGGTGTTAAAAAAAAAAATCATATGTATAGTTGGATATTTCATGAATTCACACACCAGACAGTTTCTCTGTCTCGGCCTTTGTCAGCTTGGCGGCAAAGCCACTGAAGCTCTTGCTGTAGCTGTGAACCAAGGACTCGGCAGCAAGGCTCACGCTATATGAAAATACAATAATTCGAGAAATGATAACATCAATCACACTTTTAAGACCAAAACTCGGAGCCAACGCGATCACCCGTGTTCTACGATAAATAGAAAAAACCGGTAGACATTTTTTTTTTACCTGCCGGTGACCTTTTGAAGGAGGCTAATGTGAACAGCAGAAGCAGATGTTGTAGTCTCAATGTTGCGCGAGCGATCGCCCATGTAGACTATGTACACCTGCAAGTAGAGTCCAACTTGCGCAGTTAGGACACTGGGGAATTGTATGAAAGTAAGTTTTGGATATAATACATGCCTGCCTGTCCTCAGGGGAGCTCTCATTGCCACAGCAACCCAGTATCATCGAAGAAGCGACGACGGCGGCGACGGCCATAAACCATGAAAATTGGGAACTGGGAGTCTTCATTGCAATGGTAAGGTGTTGTTTATGTGTTCTTCTGCATTGAGGGTTAGTAATCAAATGTGGTTTTTATAGGGGCGGGATTTACTGCTGCATTGTGACACTTCCATAAAAGGGACCGGAACATCGTTGTGCTGGAGAGTAAGGGGCGCATCGATTTATGAGGTATCCTTACTCGCCGACAACAGCTAGAAATTGAACCAGCTAGCTAGCCGCCAGAAGCTGGCCGGAGAGAATTAAAGTCCATTGTAGAGCTCGTCTCTGTGGCTGTTCACCAACCAGCATATCACTCGGTATATACATATCGTTGTTAACGAAATGAGGTTGTTTGATGCTCGTTGTCTACGAAGTCGTTGTTGATGGAGTTAGAAATATATATATTATTGATCAAATTTGAATTTAAAATATGTCTCAGGTGCGAGGATGTGTGGGTGGTTAATTTGCTATTTACATTAATCTACTTGCTTATTAACGAGTTGATGTAACTGTGATATGATATTTAGAGATGGCAATGGGTCCGCGGGCTTTGGACATCTGACGGGCCCCGCCCGATAGTAATGGGCCAAAACCCGCGATACCGGGTAAGTTGACGGTTACGGGCTTGCCCGAGACCCGCAGATGACGGTGACGGACTGGGGACGAATATTGTGATCCCCGCACCGTGACCCGGCCCGATAGCAATACGACGCCGTAAAGGATACCATATATAAACCTGGAATTTAGGGTTAGGGGCTTCAGAAGCCATTTTCACCAACGCAGCCGCCTTTTCGTCCCCGATTTCCTCTCAACCTAAGCCATCGAAACGACGATTTCTGGGCAAATCCCTACGATTCCGACGAATTCTTCTCCTTTCTCTACTAATTTCCCACCAAAATCTACGATCTGATCACCAATAATCCTTGATCTTACCCTTAATCAAGCCCCCAGTCATCGAAAATGTCTCAATCGATGGAACAGAAAACTCAAATCATGCATGCAGACGATTTCTTTCCTAGATCGAGAATTCGAGATAAGTATTCGATTCATTCTTTCCTTAATCCAGTTGTGCTTATATCTGTATAAATGGGCGACTAATTGCATCGTTTTGTTCATTTGTAGTTTATCAAAGTCGAACCCTAATTCCAGAAACTGGTGCCTTCCAGAATTCGAACCCTAAATCCAGAAACGCAAGCCTTCCAGGAATCGAAATCTCCCTTTTCGTCATTCAATCTTGTCAGTAAGTTTATTACCCAGTACTTGGATCATTATTTCGTGATGGTGCTTGCTTAGTTTGCCAGGATTAGAAACGATAATCCTTTAATTTTTCCTGCTGCTTTGGTCTTTTCTTTTTGCAGCTTGTTGCTCGCGAGTCTCATCAAGCAGACACCAGCTTGTGCTTCATCTGCAGCAGCCTTCCCTAATTATCAGTAAGTTTAGCATACAACTCTCCGTGTCAGTTCTGGTTACTTAGTTTGTCATAATCAGATATGCTAAGTTCCTTAATTTTCCTGCTATTTTGTTTTATGTAGCTTGCTGTTTGGAAGTCTTGTCAAGCAGTTGGTGCTTCAACAACTACATTCTGCTCTCTGCTGAGGTAAGCCGAAGACCCTTGTTTGTTGTTGGTTGTTCATAGATGTTTGGTGTTTGGTGTTAAGTTAGTAAACTAGACAATTACTTGTTTGAAGTTTTGTACGTACACTGAAGTTGTTTGGTGTTTGGTTGTTCATAGATGTTTAGTGTTTGGTGTATGCTAATGACTAATGCTCACATTGTTAATTTGGTTAAGCTAAACTTAACACATCTCTACTGTTAAGTTCAAAGGGACTAATCCACTAATCTAGTAATGTTAAACACAACATCCCTTAATCTGCTTAAGTTAGAAAACTGCAGGATGTTGACTGTTAAACTGCTAATCTGTAAATTACTCTAATCTCTTAATCTCCTTTTAATCTGTTAAGTTAGAAACTCCTTATGTAGTAGTGTCAAATCAAAAGCCAGTCAACTAATCTGTATATACTAAACTCCTAATCTGTTTGAATTAAATAATACGAAAATCATTGGACTTCTTTCTAAATCATTTTTGTTATTCATTCCACTTAACCAGATGGATCCTGTACACCCAGTGAATGCACATGTTGATGCTGATGTCAATCCTGCTGGTAATCCTGATAACCATTCAGAAGATGTTCTTCCACAACTTCCCTTAGGTGCTAGTAGGTCTTTAAAGTCTGATGTCTGGCCTCACTTCACTAGGATGATGGTAAATGGGATTTTGAAAGCAAAATGCAACTACTGCAAGAAGGTGTTGGCTGGGAAATCTAGTAGTGGTACCTCCCATCTTAGGACTCATAGGAATAAAGTGTTCATAAGAAAATACATGATGGGAGTCAAAAAATTCTGGGTGCTAACCACAATGTGAATGGTACAGCTGACATGAGTACCAATCAATTCAATAGTGAGGTGTCTAGAAAGGAGCTCTGCACCATGATCTTGGTGCATGAGTATCCACTTTCTATTTTTGACCACCTATACTTCAAAAGGTTTTGTTGCACCTTGAACCCTCTTTTCAAAGTCCCAACCCGAAATACCATAAAAAAAGACATCGTGACTATTTATGGGTTCTAGAGATCTAAAATTCAAAGGGTCATGGACCAAAACAGAGGGAGAATAGCTGTTACCACTGATCACTGCCCATTACATAGGTAATTTTTGGATTCTTAGGAACCATCTCATTATGTTTGGTTATCTCCCTGCCCCCCACCCCACACTAGTGAGAGGTTGGCTGCAAAGCTCGTTAAATGCCTCCAATCATGGAACATTGATAGTACATTGTAGACAATTACTCTTGACAATTGTACTACCAATGATTCCATGATAAATCTAGTTAAACAAAGGCTGGTCCTATCTAATTTGATTAGGGATGGGACACTTCTCCATATGAAGTGCTCTGCTCACATCCTTAATCTGATTGCGAGGGATGGCCTAGATGTTCTTAAAGATGGAATTGATAACATCAGGGAGAGTGTGGTATTCTGGACATGCACCCCTAGGAGAGTTGAAATTTTCCATGGAACTGCCCAGCAACTAAAGCTAGCTGTTTCTAAGAAACTGGTGTTGGATTGTCCCACTCGGTGGAATTCTACATATGAGATGCTTTCTGCTGCTATCCCTTATAAAGATGTGTTCTCCCTTATGAAAATAAGGGAACCTCAATACAACTCTTTGCCAAGTAACGAGCAGTGAGAGTTTGCTGAAATTTTGTGTGGAAAACTTGAGGTTTTCAAGGACATAACAGCTATATTTTCTTGTTCGAACTACCCTACAGACAATCTGTTTTTTGCTAAAGTTTGTGACTTGAGGTTGCGTTTGATGGAATGGTTAGTGGATCATAATCCGATGATCGTTTCTATGGCTGCGAACATGTGGGATAAGTTTATCAAATACTGGGATGATATGCATTTGTTGTTGGCTGTGGCTGTTGTGATGGATCCGCGGTACAAACTGGATTTGGTTGGGTACTCAGTTACCAAATTTGGTATTTCAAATACCGACCTTGTGATTGAAAGGGTCAGAGATGTTTTTGCTGACTTGGTTGTCGAGTATCATAGGAAATCCTCTAAGAACACTGTTGTTTCTTCTACTTCCCATCCTTCTTCTTCGGCTACAGATCTGGATTTTGATCTGAACATCAGTGGTAACCAGTGAGTTAGATCACTATTTAGCCGAGGATGTTCATCCTAGAACACCATATTTTGATGTGCTTGTTTGGTGGAAGTTCATTGGTGCCAAGTATCCCATTTTGCAAGACATTGCAAGGGATTTACTTGTTGTCCCTGTTACAAGTGTGGCTTCTGAATCTGCCTTCCGTTCTGGTGGGAGGCTTTTAGACCCCCATCGGAGCAGGCTTGATCCCGTAACAGTTGAAGCAATGATGATATTGAGGACATGGATTCAAGATGAAAGCAAAGGTGATTTCTGGTTTACTCCTCTTTTTTACTGTTTTGCTGTGTTTTCCATTTCTTGCTTAGAAAGCTTATAAATTAATTTTTCTTTTATCTGTCTTGTAGTGTCTGCCTCGGATTTGAAAGCTTTGGAGGGGGTTTTCTCAGCTATGGCAATGGATGATGCCTCGGTGGAAGAGTATGCATGTAACTAACTGGTTTGTCTAAGATGAAATTGTTATAACTAGTTCATTAACTTAGGTTTCTGATCTTTCTAACCATATTTTTTTGTAACAGATGGAGCTGGAAGTCAATCGATGCAGAATGGAGACGAGGATGATGTAGCTGCTGTCATCAACCTGATGGACTAGCTAGGTTTGTGATCGAACCATTAACATTTTCCATTTTCCCTACTAATGCTTGCTTCTGAGTTTTGTGTTAAAATTCTGAACACACCTTGACTATGTCGTACTGTATATTCTTGTCCATTAGACACTAGTTAATGAATTAGTGGTGAATGATGTTCTGTTGGTCTGCTGGTAGGATGTGCTGTTGCCTGCTGGTCTGCTGATGATGGCAAAGGCCTGCTGGTGTGTTGCTGCCTGCGGGTGTGCTGATGAAGATGGATTTTGATAGCTCGGATTTCAGACTATTTTTATTTGGGTTAATCATAGTTGCCTAGAGTTCTACTATCTCGGCTTTTGAACTACCAGACTTGCATTTGTGGTTATGTTTTCAGCTTTGTTAGCTCGGCTTTCTTTCCTTGTTATATGAGATTTTGATACAATTATTCTGGGTTTATCATGGTTATATTTCTGAATTTTAGAAAAGTTGAGGGTTTGTAAGTTCATGGTTACAGTTATGGATTGTTAGCTCGGCTTTATTTCATTGTTAGCTTACTACAGTTCTGGATTTTAGATAGTTTCATGTGATAAATGTTTTGGTTTAGGAGAATGGTTTATATGTTGGCAGGTAGCCCGTGACCCGTGGATTCACCGATATCCGTTTGGGTTTGGGCGTGGTTCAGTTTTTTTGCCCATATAGCTTTGCGGGGCGGTGACGGGTAAAACCCGCGGGCATAAATAGCGGGTAGTGGATATAGGGTATCCACACCGTATCCGACCCATTGCCATCCCTACTGATATTCACTCACATTATTCTTCTGGCTGAGTTGGATAGGTGGCGGTTGGATTGTGCGTTAACTCTCAATAATGTTTCTGCAGAAAATAGCAAAAAAATCCAAAACTACCACTATAAAAAAATTACAAAAATACCACCCATACTCAACAATTTCCAAAAATACCACCCTTCCACATAAAACGCGCCTCGAAGGCCCGATTATAAATCAAAACGCGCCTCGAAGGCCCGGTTCACAGTCAAACCGCGCGTTCAATAGGCGGTTTGACCCTTCCTGTATGTCAAACCGCGTTGCCATGTGGCGGCTCATGCGACCGCGCGATGGGGAAGCGATCTGACGGCCAAACCGCGCGCCAGCTCAGCGATCCGCGTCGCTAAGTCAAACCTTTGCCCCGAGGCGCGGTTTGCGCATTGGGGAACGTAAACCACGCGCTGAAGGCGCGGTTTTAAGTGGGGTAAAAAGACGAAACCGCCCCTCCAGCACGCGGTTTCGTCCCTATATAAACCCCTTACCCCTTCCCATTTTTGCACACCAAACTTCATTCCCCCTCTCTCTCTAACTCCTCACTCTACCCAGGGAATGGGGACTTAAGCGATCATCATGATCCCCCCATGACCTGGAAAAATTAGGTTCTAAGCGATCCTCGGATCCCCCATTTTTCTGTCAAAAAGACTGTGTTTCTAAGGAGATGTATACCTCTCCTAAGAGTCTTAAGAGTGTACTTGTATTGCTTTAAATTATTGAAAATAATCAATACGATTAACAAAATAATATATTTGATTTTATGTGTATGTGTACAAAAAAATAATTGTACTTAAATTTCAAAAATTATTTTCGTTATGTTAAAATTAATGTTTATTAGATAATGTATATTTCTCTAAAACAGCCTTGATTTAATTAATATTGCATCTTATAATATATTTCTATATGTATAAATCATCAACTTATAGTGAAAGTTAAATTCTTCTCTATGATGCATACCATATAGTCCGCTATAGGGGCACGACGAATGTGCTTGAATGGAACGACGTCATCTTGCCCTTTCTAAAAAGGGCAAGATTGGATTCGATTAGGCACTTTAATGGAATCAAGATCGACCGCCAACTCATCACAGCATTGGTAGAGAGATGGCGAAAGGAGACACACTGCTTCAATGTTCGTGAAGGCGAGTGCACCATCACACTTAAGGACATCGCCATCCTAACCGATTTGCCCATCGATTTTGATGTTATTTGTGTGGACTCTACGCCACCACCTAAAGTTGTTGCCAATATGAGTGGTTGGCAGCATTTTATATGGACGTCCACCGGGTTGTATCCTCCAGAAAAGGGAGATCACGATGCGGATGGTAATCCACCATTGTCCAAGGGCCAAGTATCCATCACTTGGTTGACAGCGGAGATCAGGCGTAAGCACAACCCTGAGTTCGGAGGCATTCCCTTAAGGAGGAAAGTTCGAAGCGTGATAAAGACATTTATGCACGTATCTACATCCTCGGCATGATCGGAGGAGTTTTCTTCCCCAAGAAATCCAAAAATTTAATCAACAATTCATGGTTGAAGATCATACTTGGGAGTTGGGATGATATGGGAAACCTGAGCTGGACATCTGCTTGCCTAGCCATCTCTACCGCTCCCTCTGTAATGCTCGTGCGAGAGCGGTGAAGGAGACTGATGGGGCCATGCTCATCACCCAATTTTTGGCTTGGGAGTATTTGCCATGGATTGAGCCGAAGGTAGATCCCGATAAGGAATGGGGACCCGACCATCCCCTACGACATGAAGCTTATGGTTGTAGGTAAATATTTTCTATCCCCCTCATAGTTCTCACCTTTTTTACTAATTGGGTATTTTATAACGAACCAGCTATTATGTATTAACATGATGTACTTTTTGGATTGAATAGGTGGCTTGGTGAAAAAACATGCGACAACCTAGGAGCACATAAGTTGGAGGAGTATCGTAGGAGGCTGGATCGCCTTTGGGAAGCAAAGGTGACCATCATAATACACTATTACTTCCTACATTTTTTTCAACTTATATTATTATGTTTCTTAATGGTCCATTTTTTCTGCACCTTCGTAGCTTAAGTTCGATCTGTATCCAGAACGCATTGTCGCGCATCACATCCATTGTATACCTCTACCCTGGTACTTCTGACAAGAGCACTCCCCCTTTTTAGTCCTAAAGTTGACGGTGACTTCATGACGATGACCCCCACGTCTCCCATCCTCCCAGTGCCCAGTCTCGACCGAATACTTGCCAGCATTTCGGTTCATAACAGTGACTTTGTGACGAGAGCTCTTGCGATTGTCATTTTCCATTATTTTTGTGGCATGATCGGAGTGTACCTTACCCTGTGCCTCCCTCTTCTCACACTAGTGGAGACGGTTGACGAACCATCCGTTTGTTTTCCAGAATGTCATCTCAACAATTGCAGAGATGGGGAGTGCACGACATTCCCCATCTGGTACCTCCGTCCTTATGAAACGTCCACATTGCAAGGTCATGTTGATCAAGCCACTGCGCACCTTCAGGGCATAGCTGACGGATATTTTGCATCTTCTCTTTAAATTTCTTCTCTTGGTAAGCGACAGCTGATGAATATCAAACAAAAACGTAAGGTAAGCAAGACCGACATTACCCTCAATACAAGTACACTCGTAAGACTCTTAGGAGAGGTATACATCTCCTTAGAAACACAGCCTGTTTGACAGAAAAAGGGGGGATCCGAGGATCGCTTAGAACCCGATTTTCCCAGGTCATGGGGGGATCATGATGATCGCTTAAGTCCCCATTTCATTAGACATGCATTTCTTTATAAAGAGTCTAAATAAGTGTTGTATTGTATTGTATTGATTTAGTCCTCGTTTTATCCAGTTGAAAAAATATATATAACAATTAATTAGAATGCTTACCGATCCACCATAGACTATCAGCAAGCTTCTTTCGCTTGAAATGATGGTTCCAGTTGCTTTTGAAATGCCATATGCACCATCTCTGTGACCAGTTCCAAGCTGGATCCAAGCCTAAGATAGCATCCCGTATACCGGCGTGGCGATCTGAGATGATAGTCATGTTCGTTCGCCTGGTGACATGGAGCTGAATTTGTATGAAGAACCATCCATCGCTATCGGTATTCTCTCCCTCCACAATGGCAAATGCTAATGAATATACTGCTCTATTTGCATCTGCTTCGCTGGCGATCAGTAGAGTACCCTTGTACTTGCCGGTAAGGAATGTTCCATCAACTTGAATCACAGGAACACAGTATGGAAAACCATCAATACATGGCTTGAATGCCCAGAAAAGACGCTTGAAATGGCGCTTGTTACCAGGCACCGGCGGTTGAATTTCTTCATCTTGGTAGCGAGGCGAGAAAATGGTGTCAAGGTTAGACACCTCCAACGCCAAAATCAATTTGGGAAGGAATGCATATGATTCTTCCCAGTCACCAAACACAGCGGCCATTGCTTTCTGTTTCCCATGCCACGCCTTCTTGTAGTTAATGATATAACCATAACGACTAGAAATGTCGGCGATGATGGTTTTCACCTTCAGGTCGGGCTGCTCCTCAATTAGATGTTTGATAGCCGCGGCAACCACCCTTGATTTCAACTGTCGATGGCCTTGGGATGTTATTGATGACACACATGGGTGTGTGTTCACCGCACGGGATATGACCCAATGGCCGACTCTCTTGCTCTTGATGGCCCGGACCCTATCTTTGCATCCCTCATTTCCGAGTCATTGCTTCAGTGGCAATAGCGTGCCGGACCTCATTCTTCATTGCAAATTTTTGGCCCTTCGCAAAGCCTGTGAGTGGACCCCATATTGGCACCTCTGGCGGGTCCATGTCGGCATCAACATACCAATCTTCATTTTGAATGTGATTCTAGTACGAGATAGGTACACGGTCGCAAGGTACCTCATCACCGTCTGCGTCTGAATCTGGACCGGAATCATCAGCACCTTCCAGATAATCGAAGCTGTCTGCACTAACATCGCCTTCCTCTTCTTCAACCTCAGGGTCACTAACTGGACTTAGATTGACCTCTTCTTCTATCTGATTATCATCATGAAAGGCACCTTCACCTTCACCAGCTCCGTAATGGTAGTTGTGGTAACTAACACCACTTTGGTAGAAGTTGTACTCGGGTGGGTACTGGTATGATGACCTCCAGTTCCATCATGATACTCCTGCCTCCAGCTCGAGTCTTGGTACTCCTGGTGGGGATGATCTTCGTATAATACACTCCCACCGTGGATACCAGATGTTTGGCCATCTCCAGAATGACCTACACAGCCTTTGACGGCCTCGGTGTAAACGAACATCTCCGCTTGCTTAATTTTATTGGTGGTCAAAAATTGGACCATGGCATCAACGTCCTCCTGAGTGGTAAGGAGGAATTCCTCATTCCACAGCGACCCGTCATGTTTGTTTGGATATCGATACACCATTTGATCAACTCTTCTAGTGCCATCCATGCAGGTAATTTGAGTGCACATTTGATGGAGCTCTTCAAGCATCGGTCTCGTACGGACCTTCATTTTATAAAAATTGTCACCGACGTAACTTACACCATTTTCGGTCTCTTCTGTGTAACCATTCCACCGCAACCCAAGCGTGAACTTTTGGAATGTCATCTGCAATAAAACTGTAATTAAGTTACTAACATAAAATCACAAAGGACAATGAAAAGTAATACAAAACAAACTTACGAATTAATGTTAATCGCAAAAACTAAATAATTTAAAGGTGCACAACTGAAATTTGAAGAAGGAGGAGTGTGAAGATTTTGAGGAGTGAAGAGTTTGAGTTCTCTTAAACAGCCTTTTATAGGCGAATTTTGCAGTACAAACCGCCCAGGGGGGGAGCGGTTTTAGGTCTACCATGCACCCCCTTCATGCCGACATGTTGGATGTCGAGCGACCATGCACAAACCGCGCCTTGGGACAGTGGTTTACTTTGCACAAACCGCCATTGGGGGGCGCGGTTTATGTCTGCACATGGTAAACCGCGGCCTGGTGGTGCGGTTTACCAAGCCGACATTTAAACGCTTCCTCACGAAGCGTTTTGTGGTAGGGTTCATATATAAACCGCGCCTTCGAGGAGCGGTTTTACCTGAAATTGTAAACCGCCTGTCGACCAGGCGTTTATGATGTAAACCGCTGTCTGGTGGGGCGGTTTATAATAAACTGTGGTATTTTTGTAATTTTTTTTAAATAGTGGTAGTTTTGGATTTTTTCCAGAAAAAGGATATGCAAATTGTTTTTTACCATATTGATACCATGAATCATATTGAAAACATCAACAAATCGATAACTGAATTGCTAACGACATTGAGAAAATCTAAATTTGGTTTTGAACCGCTTTACATCAGTCACGCACAAACGCCACAATTGGGCTTCTAACCATGTGGCCGCCATCACTAGTACTCCAAGTCAGAGAACCAGAGATCGTAGAGTTCCCCAATGCAGCAGTGACTGTCACAACAAACTCTTGTTTCTCACCAACGCTCTTGAAGTTAAGCGCATCTGGCACAACCTGAACCTTAAGCCCCGACGGTGCATTTACCGTCGCCCTGTAGCTACACACCGGCTTCCCAACATTAGTGACGGTCCTGTGAAACACTTGGGTCACAGAGTTCCCAGACGTGGACGACGATAGAGCGAAAGAAGGATAGTTCAGATCCCACACTGTCCCGTTCGTCTTCGTTGAACAAGCAATTTGATCTCCTGTCACAAGGCGGAGTTGTTTTGTGGTGTATCCTTGGCCGCAAAGCAACTTAACATAATCACTCTCCCTTGCATCATATACTAGTCCAGGATCTGCAGCTCTTGCAGGATCGATTTGGCCCGACCCATATGCAAACTCCGCGTCAGCATTGTCTTTGACACTCAACGAACGAGCTGCAAATGAAAGAAAACTCATGTGATAATCGGATAGATACGTAATCTACACAGAAAGTGGCCATCAGTTGAACAGGATACAGTATATGTACCTGTTGTCATTAGAGCAGACTTAATGGCAGCAGGAGACCAAGTAGGGTGAAACGATTTAACATAAGCAGCAGCTCCCGACACGTGGGGGCAAGACATGGATGTCCCAGAGATGATGTTATATGGGACGATTCTCTTGTCTCCAGTTTGACCTGACAAAGTGGTTCCTTCAGACCATGCAGCCAAGATGTTCAATCCTGGTGCTGTCAAGTCCGGCTACATAATAACAATCCAAGAACCATCAGGATTCATCCAAACCCTAGCGAACCATTTGACAATTTTCCTTCTTGTGTTTTTGCCGTCAATTGTTACCTTAAGGATGTCACTTGTTATGGGATTAGGACCCCTTGATGAAAAGAACACCACATGAGGGGATGAACTAGAATCTACGTATTCAGAGGTCTTCGATATCACTGCAGTTGGATAACTGCAGGTACGTCACAAATAGTGCAGTTAGAGGTTAAGCCACTTCTTTGACATCATGTATCAGTCTACATGTAGTTCGTTTGAGTATATAAACCTTGTTGAATTTAAGTATTCCAGAAGTTCAGCTCCAGTAGCAGCACCCAGGAGGGAAACGGGTAAAGGGAATGGAGATTCCATTTCTGCATAAGGTGAAGAAGATTGAATTACAGAACCAATGGCGCCCGCTTCGATCTGTCCCTCTACGGAACCGGAAGCATCATCACAGTACACAATCTTCCCTTGCACGAGATCCTTGTCCAATGAGCCTGGATAACAGTACCTACAATATTTACGGGTGGGTCAGTTTTTGACATGATTGCCTTGCGATTTACTGACTCATAAGTCATAAGTCTTAACACTACGTTTATATAAAGGTCTTGAAAATTGTTCACCTTGACGCATCACCACCAGACGTCTTATTTGGCGCATCGCGACCATAGATTATGGGATACATCTTCTGACCAGGCTCAAATGTATTCAGAGAGCTTCCCTGCATAGCGTAGCGTTGGAACAGAGTCCATGTACGTAGTGCAGTGCTTGAATTAGGAATTCCCGAAAACCCCAACACAAAAAGAAGAAAGGCAAGAAAATCAGGCCAAACAATAATTAGCAGGATTCAGCCATCTCACCTTGATAACCTTTCCATTGCCCAACTTCACATTAGTCGCAAACTTTCTGTCTGTGGTGCTAGCAGCCACGGAAAGCGACCAAGGAGAGCAATTCGAGACAGTTTTAGGAGCAGGGCCAGCATTACCAGCTGAGTTGGACGTAAGAATTCCGTTCTTCATGGAATGGAAAGCCCCAATAGCAATGGAGTCTTCAAAATAATCCACTGCAGAAAACCCACCAACCGAGAGGGAGATTATGTCGACTCCATCTGCGATGGCATCATCGAACGCTGCTAAAATGTCCGCGTCGGAGCATCCAGCGGACCAGCAAATTTTGTAAACAGCGATTCTGGCAGAGGGCACCCCTCCCCGGGCTGTCCCAGAAGCAATGCCAAGGACACTGGCAGGTGTTACAATGCTGCCTGCTGCAGTGGATGCAGTGTGAGTCCCATGACCTTCGGAATCTCTGGGGGATGAGAAATCTTTTGTAGTAAAGTTGGCTTCAGTGTGGTAGTATCTAGCTCCAATGATTTTACTGCTCAAAAGGAGTTAAATCACAGAAGGGGGGGAAAAAGATTTTAGTAAATGGCTAGTAAAGTATGGTAAACACTAACTTGGATATTAAACGCATTTTTTATTTATTACATGAAATCAGGTAAATAAGGTCATGACAGTGGGGTCAAAAGTGGTGATTGGTGAATTACTTGTTGCAGGTGAAATTGGAAGAGGACTGGCAGGTGCCCTTCCATTTCTTTGGAGGAGGACCATAGCCTGAATCGTTGAAGCTTTGGGATTCAGGCCAAACTCCGGTGTCGAGCATTCCGATGATAATGTCGCTCTCCACCGTTGCTCTTGTGACGTTCTGTGGGAAACCCAGAAAGTCCCAGGATCTTGTGGTGTGGAGTTTTTTCATCCGACTAGGGAACACAGACACTACATCTTTGTATCCTGGAAACAGAAAGCCAGAGGATAATGAGAATTGTATTATTGAAAGAGCTAGATTAGTTAGCCTGTTATGAGTTGGTTGAATTTTGCTAGACCCACCGGCTAGTCTGTCCTTCTGGGACTCGGTCAGCTTGGCAGCAAAGCCGTTGAAGCTCCTGTGGTAGCTATAGACCAAGGAATCTGCTGCAAGTCTTAGACTGGACGAAACACAAACTCAGATTTTCATATTAATGTCAAGTTTCAAATCGAATGGGCTGTGGAATGTCTTCTTCTTGTTTTTCTTACCTGCCGGTGGCGCGGTGGAGCAAGCTGCGGTGGAGTGCGGAAGGTGGGACATCCGCCTTGGGGCGGTCGCCCATGTACACAATGTATAACTGCAACCATACATGCAAACTCCGTCGTCAATGAATGAGAAAGATGATATTTTAAATGCAAACACAAGGCGAACGGAAAGGAATGTGTAAGAACTGAGAACATGATGATCATAAGTAAAACACATGAAAGGGAAGCCAATGGATATGCCTTTCTGTCTCTATGTAAGTTGTCACTGCCAGCAGTACTGCCTCTGCAACTCACGACTAGACAGCATGCAACCACCACAAGAAGGCATGATGAAGAAAGTAAAGAAGCATGTATAGCCTTTCCCATGTTTTCTAATGTGAAGAAACTTCTTCTAACTTTAATATGTTTTGTTTTCCACTGCAAACACAATTTTGTTGTAGTGCTTTTATAGGAGAATTAAACAGACATTATAACGATCAGACATGGAACGAATTGTATGTATGACAAAAGAAAGAACACTCACCTATTACAGACATCGGCATCAACCACAGGTTCAAACAAAGGATCGCATCAGGTAATCCTGAGTCCTGCCCACATCTCCGCATCTAATTCGTCATTACATCAAATAAATAAAAAACAAATACAGCAACATAAGATTGAACTTCGAATCCTTTCCCCATAAGAAAATCAACTATCAATATGACTCATGAATAATATCCGTGCTTTCCCTCATTCCTCTGCAGCTTGCACCTCACTTTGCCAGCTCCATCAATTTGTCCTAAAGCTCGGTTGAAAACACAGCAATGGGACTCCTCACTCGATGCTCTCCATCATCCCACGTCAAAGAAGCCGAGCTTATGTTCCCAGCCATGGCTCCTTGAATACTCAAGGTAAACGACTTCTTCTCACCAAGAGAATTGAAAGACAGGACACCAGGAGCCACGTGGATCTTCAGCCCAGGTGTGGCACTCACAATCGCCTTATAACTGGAATTTGCTACTCCAACATTAGTCACAACCCTCTTATAGGTTCTGCTGGCATTACTTGAAGAACCGGAGACCGAGAGGGCAAAAGATGGGTAGTTCAGCTCAAAAACTGTCTGATTGATCGCTTGAGAACAAGCAGAGCGATCTCCGGTTATAAGCCGCAACACCCTTGTGCTGTAGCCTTGTCCACACAAGAACTTGACATAGTCTACTGGTTCAGCATCATATATCAGCCCAGGATTCACAGCCTTCACAGGATTAAGCTGCCCTGCTCCATAGGCAAGTTCAGCATCAGGGGTGACCTCAGAACTCATTGGAGAAGCTACACAAGGGGAGTTTTAAGTAAGAAATTATAACTAGAAGCCGCATCAGGAATATGACCAGAAATCTGAACTTGCTGCTGCTTTGCATAATTTACCTGTGGTCATGAGGGAAGACTTGATAGCAGAAGGGGACCATGTGGGGTGAAAGGATTTGACATAAGCAGCAGCCCCAGTCGCATGCGGACAAGCCATTGATGTTCCTGAGATGATGTTGTAATAAGAGAATCTAGGATCTGCTGGTAACTCGGTTATAGGACTCACTGGAGACCAAGCCGCTAGAATGTCTACTCCTGGTGCGGCTATATCTGGCTGCAAGCAATTATACATTATACCAAGAAAGCAAGATCCTACCTGATTGAACTACTTTCGATGGTGTTTTCCAACTTTAGATGTACCTTGAGAATATTAGGAGTGATTGTATTTGGACCCCTTGATGAAAAGAGAGCAACCATTGATGGCAACTTATCTGTGGCTTCTGTACTTCTCCTTATGGTAGCAGTTGCATTGCTGCGATTGCAAATTCAATTATTTTGGTTAACTGCTTTCACCGTAATCTCTTCCTACTACCAGAATCAAAGTGCAGTCTTCGTACCTGTTTCTGTTAATATAGGTCAAGACTTGGCCAATGTCCTGAACAGGAAGCTGAGATGCAGGGATAGGAAACAGACCGGCCACGTCCTGAAAACCTGGCATCACACTGCCAACGGCACCTGCCTGAAGTGGTGCTTCTCTATCCCCCTTGGCACAAAGAACAATCTTCCCTTTCACTAGACGTGGATCCAAGGAGTTGTTAAGGCAGAGCCTGAGGTGTAAGATACAAGCCGAGTTCGATTCAATATCAAAACTTGATCCAGGAACTCCATAAAAAAAATAAACCCATATGTAGTAGTTTTGAAAAAGGAAGCTAAAGCCAAAGCCATTACCTGGATTCCAAACCAGTGAAGTTCAAATTGGTGTTCGGGACATATCCAGCATAAACGAGAGGGAACATTGTGCCGTTCATGTCAAACGTATTGATAGAAACACCCTGTACAAGAGAGCAAGCACATCCCCAAAAGGTCAAAACTTTGTAATTCAGAAGCGAAGCAATCAAACAAGAATGCAGATGCAAACCCCTAGAAATGAAATTAGGGGAAAGGATAATACCTGGTAACTAACGTTGTTTCCAAGCTGCACTTGAGTGACAAACCTGCGATCAATGGTGCTAGCTGCCACGGAGAGCGACCAGGGAGAGACATTACCCATGGTTCCCCGGTCAGGACCGGCGTTACCGCCGGCATTCGAGGTCAGGATGCCATTTTTCATGGCGTGGAAAGCTCCGATTGCTATGGGATCTTGGAAGTAGTCCGTGGCGAAAGAAGCCCCGGCTGAAAGCGAGATGATGTCGACCCCATCGGCGATCGCATCGTCGAAGGCCGCCAGAATGCTCGAGGCAAGGCAGCCGATGGGCTCAGGGAGACAGATTTTGTAGACAGCAATTCGAGCCGATGGAACTCCGCCTCGAGCTGTTCCGTTGCCGAACCCATAGAGGCTCGCAGCCGGAGCGAGCCCTCCGGCGACCGTGGATGCAGTGTGGGTTCCATGGCCTTGAGAATCTCGAGGCGATGCGAACTCGCCCGCCGCCGGCGGCTGCCTGGCACTGTAAAACCGTGCCCCGATGATTTTACTGCCAAAGGGGAAAATAAGATGATCCGCTATTTAAATGGTTGATGTCTCTCGTGATCCCCAACTTTTAATTTTCTAGCAAAAAAGCCCTCCTCTAATTATTTTTCTTCCAGTTACCACATCCCTTAACAAGTCAAATTTAACAAATACATTCTGCCGTCATAATTTCAGTCAAGTGACCACATCCCCCGGAATTGTATTTACTATTTAGAGCTGTCAAAATTGAACCCGACCCGACTAATCCGCCCAACCCACCCGACCCACAACCCGTCCATAACTCGATTTGACAAACAGTCAACCATCCGAAGCCCGCTCGTAACCCGAAATCAATTGACCCGTAATCCGATCAACCCATAACTAGATGAACTCGTTATTCGATCCAACCCATAATCCGACCCATTTATAACCCGAATGATTCATAACCCAAATAACCCGTAACCGAACCGAACCCAACTCGAATAACCCGAATAATCCATTTGACCCGAATGCTTGTACAAAAATTCAATATATACATTATTATATTTTTAAATTTACCAAGAAAGAACTGGTGTTCTCGTAATAATTGAAAGTTATTTGTTGAATTGATGGTATAAATTGAGGTTTTTTTTAAATATTTAATTTTTAAAATAATAATATGTGAAATATCTTTTCATTCATTTTTTATTTTATGAAATTCAAAGAATAAATTTTTGAAGATAATAGGAAGAGTTAGACACAAATTCGTATCTCCACCAACAATAACTATATTAAAAAAATCAACCCTTGAAAATCAATGAAATCCCCAAAATCAATGAAATCAATGATTTCTATCAAGATATATAACTATAAGTGGATAGTTTACCCTTTTTACTTCATTCTCAACTTTTTACTGATTTTATTTATTTTTTATAAATTAATAAATCGACGATTCAAAATAGATGATAATATCATATTTGAGCGAACCATTGTTCGACCCATGAGTTTTAAGATGAGATGCTATCGTGAATATATGAAAAATTGTGAAGATATATAAGTGGGTGATTCGAAATGATGTTCATAATTCTTCGTGAAAATGAAGAGACACACATCTAGTTCATACTATATTTAATTAAAACGATTCATTTCGAGATGTATAAGCATATAGTCTATCTTTTTTACTTCATTCTCAAATTTTTACTGATTCAATTTTATTATAAATTAATAAAATAAGTGAAGTTACAATCTCTCACCATAAACAAAAAATTATAACCAACAACAAAACTTTTATATACACTATTTTATTTATATTTAGTTTTTATACTAACATAATGGATATTTAATTTGTATGTGTAAAATATTATCATATTATCATTTTCTTAAATTTTGTATCATTACCTACAATTTATATTCATATATTGATAGTTTGTAAAACATTATTTTCTGTCAAGAAGTAAATGATCCAATGGGTTGACCCGAATAACCCATAATCCGACCTGACCGAACCCGAATTAACTCGCAATCCAATAAACCCGTAATTTGATGCACCCGTAACCCAACCCGATCCGTAACCCAATTGATGACCAGTGACCTGATTGACTCGTAACCTAATTGACCTGCAACCCAATTAAACCTGATCCAAATTGAAACCGACCCGATTGAACTGACAACCCGATTGAACCCAACCCAGTTAGACCCAATCCAAACCTGAACCAACCCGCCCAATTGACACCTCTAATTGTATTTGCCAAGCTAACAGATTTTGCAGTTGAAGAGTTAAATGGTATAGATGTTATGTATGTTACTTGTTGCAAGTGAAGTTGGAGGAAGATTGGCAGATTCCTTTCCATCTGGCTGGAGGTGGACCGAGCCCCGTGTCGTTGAAGGACTCGGATTCCGGCCAAATTCCGGTGTCCAGCATCCCGATGATGATGTCACGTTCAAGAGCTAGTCTTTCAACATTTTGAGGGAATCCGATGAAGTCCCACGACCTTGTCGTCTGGAGTTGATAGCTTTCGTCGCGAAAAATGGATACCACTCCTGTTAGTGCTGCGAAATTGAAAACCCCATATCGTTAATACAATGCATCAAAACCAGCTCATTCAGATCATACGAGTTCATTAGTATCAGCGGGATCAAGCCGGAACACTCACCGGCGATCTTTTGTGCTTCATTATCTGTTAACTTGACAACAAACCCATGAAAGCTCCTCTTGAAGCTTTTCACCAGTAGATCCGGGGAGAAGTTGCTGCTGCATCCATCCATTTTGGCCATTAAAAGCAGCTAGGTAAGCTACGTAAATGAGTAGAGTAGTCGTTTTTTCTCCTAATGACTAATGAGAATTTGGAAGTACGTACCTGCCAACTACTCTCTGTATCATACTGACGTGAAGGGAAGATACAGATAGCTCCCCAGCAACATTAACTGGTCGTCCTCCCATGTACACAATAAATCTCTGACAAAGTTGTGCAGTACAAAATACACGCATTAATCTTAGGAAAGCTGATAACTAATGGGCAATCATGCATTGTAGTGAAGCAGTAGAAGAAGTACCTTGCGGCCATGGACGTCTTCGGAATTAGCAGCAGAGCTTAGCTTGACTACGAATGGGAGAACCAGCAGGCTGAGAATGAGAAGCCTCGAGATTATGCTTATTGCCGCCATTTCTGTTGAAAGTACTTTGTGGGATATTGCTTTGAACAAAACCCATATTTATATACATCATGTATGCATGGAAGCAAACCACCAAAAGCTTTGCCTAAGCCACTTGCCGTTCAATTCCATTGATTCCTTGCTAGCTTCTCTATGACGATGATCATTCAAACATAGTTTTTTTTATGTACCTGTTCTCCGTGTACCTTTTGGAGCCCCCCTAAGTCCTACAAATGGTGAGATTATGCATACACCTTTGACTAATGCCGTTCTGCAACTGGCCAGCAGCCGGCCGGCTAGCTTCAATTTTCAAATCTTGTTTAGCTATGGTGATGACTAAAACTTATTAAAACTATGGAAGGAATATTGGATTCATTCCCCAACATCACCCTCCTTACTTAATCTGTCAAGATAAAAACTACACGTGAAGTAACTCCCTGTTTTAGTGTAGTTTTTCAAATGCTGTTGCCTTGTGATCGACTGGATGAAAGACCTGTAAAATATAAGTGTTTGGAAAGGTATCTACAGCACAGATGATATTATATTTGGCAGTAAACGAGTGATAAAGATGATATTATATTTCAATGTAGATGAATCAAAAGTAACATTACAACTTTGATTCTGCTATAACTGCAAATATTATTTACCAGAACATATACTTGCATCCAACATGCCACCAACTAAAATTTTCCCATAGAAACTGAGGATCACTCGCTGGATGACATAAATGCAGCAATAGGACTCCTTACTAAATGCTTCCCATCACTCCAGACCAGAGCACCAGAGATGGTATTCTGCCCAACCACGGTAGAGACTTTCAAAGCAAATGACTTTTTCTTCCCAATAGTCTTGAAACTAAGCACACTTGGGCTAACTCGAACCTTAAGGTTTGCTGGTGCAGTTACCGTGGCTTTATAGGTTGCATTTGCTGATCCAACATTTGTGACGGTTCTGTGAAATACCCTAGTCACAGAGACTCCTGATCTGTTTGCCGATAGGGCAAAACTAGGATAGTTTAGATCCCACACGGTTCCATTTGTAGCTGCAGTGCAAGCACTCGGGTCTCCAGTGACAAGCCGGAGTTGTTTGGTCGAATACCCCAGGCCGCAGAGAAATATGACATAATCCTTCTCCCTAGCATCATATACAAGTCCAGGATCTGCTGCCTTGATGGGATTGATTTGTCCCGTCCCATATGCTAGCTCCGCCTCAGGATTATACTTGGCACTCAGGGGTCGTGCTGCATGTTAGGAAATATAGATTAGTACAAATTGTCTTCAAACTGTTTCTTGCTATCTTTAGAGATTATTCACAGAATTGGCTAAAGGGTGATGCTGATAGATTTCCATAGTGACACGAACACCTGTTGTCATAAGAGCTGACTTAATGGCAGCAGGGGACCAAGTGCGGTGGAGAGATTTAACATAAGCTGCTGCTCCAGTTGCATGGGGGCAAGACATTGAAGTACCAGAAATGATGTTGTATGCGACAACTCTTGTGTCCCCAGGTTGACCTGTCATAGTTGTACCTTGAGACCACGCTGCTAGTATGTTTACTCCAGGTCCTGTCACGTCCGGCTGCATATACATGATCTTATCAGATTAAGCTAAGGAAACCAAAACAACAAGAACCAAAACTGAGAGCTACTTCATTTTTTTACTTTGAGAATGTCAGGGGTTATCGGATTGTAACCCCTCGAGGAAAAGTAAACCACGTAAGGAGATGAGCCGTCCAGGTAGTCAACTGTCTTGTAAATCACTGCAGTTGGGTCACTAGCAAAAGAAATCACAAGAACTCAACATGATGTCCATATATGCATTCAACAATAAGGTGCAGCAATCCATTTCTGCTGTACCTGGTTGAGTTCGAGTACGTCAAAACATTGCTTCCATCCGTTTCGTTCAAGAGAGACACTGGAAGAAGGAAAGGAAACGCCACATCTCCCTGTGGATAGTTTCCCATAATGGCACCAGCAGCACCAGCTTCTATAGGTCCATCTCCCTGGCTGGCAACCTCACAATAAACAATTTTCCCTTGCACCAGGTTTCTATCCAAGGAACCCGAGTAGCAATACCTGCAATGTTTTTGTAATGATAATGCTAAAATTGCATTGTATTGTAGATATGGTTCAGAACTGCTTTAGACTCATTTTTCTTTTACTCACTTGGAAACGTTTCCATCATATCCTGCAGTCCTATTTGGTGCATCTCCACCGTATATAAGGGGGTACATCGGTTTATTGGGCACAAAAGTGTTGAGAGAGCTCCCCTGCATGATTGAGGTAGAAAGAAAAGAAACAAGTTCTGCTGTGGTTAAATCCTTAATCCCCTAATATAGTATACAACACAATGAAGTTAACAACACAAAACTTGAAACTTCCCATGTCCTCACATTATAAATTTCGCCATTACCCAACATGACATTGGTCGTCAACTTTCTGTCAATGGTGTTTGCAGCAACAGTAAGTGACCAAGGAGAGTTATTGGAGACTGATCCAGGAAAAGGACCGGAGTTGCCAGCCGAGTTGGAGGTTAAAATTCCCTTCTTCATGCAATGGAAAGCCCCAATAGCAATGGGGTCACGGAAATACTCCAACGGCGAACCACCGACCGAGAGCGAGACCATGTCGATTCCATCAGAACAAGCATCATCAAAAGCTTTCATAATATCAACATATGAACATCCATAAGCCCAGCAGATCTTGTAGACTGCGATTCGAGCCGCGGGGACCCCTCCGCGGGCAGTCCCGTTGGCGATGCCATAGAGATTAGCAGGGGTGACAAAGTTCCCTGCTGCAGTGGATGCAGTGTGACTTCCATGGCCTTCGGAATCCCGCGGCGAAGGGATGTCTCCTGGACCATAATCTCCTTCCGCATTGTAGTACCTAGCTCCAATTATCTTACTACAAAGAAAAAGGGCCATTCCAATTTAAGCTACCAAATTCCAGACCATTATTAGGTTATGAAATTGGGGGCGGACAAAACAGAGCATAGTTAGGGTTTAGTGTTTGTTTAATTACTTGTTGCAGGTGAAATTGGAGGACGATTGGCAGCTACCCTTCCATTTCTTTGGAGGTGGGCCGTACCCGGAATCGTCGAAGCTCGGGGACTCCGGCCATATTCCGGTGTCGAGCACTCCGATGATCAGGTTGCTCTGTTGGCGGCGGGTGGATTTCGAAGCATTCTTGGGGTAGCGGATGAAATCCCATGATCTCGTAGTGTGGAGCTTCGCGATCTTGTTCGGAAACACAGAAACTACACCTTCATAGGCTGCCGTAATGAAGGAAAACAGAGTAAGCCATTGAATCTCCGACGACGACGGAAAGGAGGAAGGGGGAAAAAACACCCACCGGAAAGTTTCTGATGCTCGGCCTCCGTTAGTCTGGCAGCGAAGCCGTTGAAGGTCCGGTGGTAGCTGTAGATCAAGGAATCGGAGGCGACCTTAGCACTGCCAATGATGCGGTGAAGCAAGCCGAAGTGTAGCGCGGGAAGAGAAGCTTGGCTGTTTGGACGGTTGCCCATGTATGCTATATACACCTGGCGACGAAGAGCCCATTAGCGAAATTTCAGGTTTAGTCCAACTATTTATTGATACTGTGCAGATCAGTCCTACAAGTCCACCTTTATTACCCAAAAACTCCTTGTCACTATTATTTTTAACATATGGTCCTATTTTCTAATCTCTTCTAAACGATTCCATTATCCCAAATGACTGTATAGAAGTTCCATATAGTAAATGTGTACATACAAGTTCCATAGTAGATTGGACATGGTGATGTTTATAAATGAGGATTTGGTTCGTTCTATTAGTAACAAATGATTCTCACATGTTATTTAAATTAAGTGAAAAGAAGTAATAAGGCTGGATAGAAAAAGAAATGCCTTTCTTTCTTGAACAGGAGTAGCACGGCAGCAAGTGATCATAAGGAAGAAGGCACATAATGCAAATTGCGTTTTGGCAAGAAACCGCGAAGATGGAGGACTTCTTCCTTCTCTTCCCATGGCTGCGTAAGAAGATTTGCTTATTAGATTGGAGGATAGATGGTCTTTTTTTTTTTGGTAGAAAGATAGATGGTCTTTAATTACCCTTTGGGACAGGTTTTTATAGGGTAGCAATGGAGGAAGGGTAAACACCAAAATACCATTCCAAAATTTCAGATCATTAGTCATAGAGACTGAAAAGGACAAGAATTGATGATACCAATTAACCAAGCTGATCATGAAGTTCTCCCTTGATTCCACGCCTTTGTGATCACTTAGCTTTCTTAGTTATGATCCTGCACTTGTTCATACGGCACTGGCTCCTACAAATTCATGAATACGGTGATAATAGAATTATAATTGAGTCTGAAGCTCTTTACCTCTTTAGAATTTAATTGGGTATAAGTATGTTTGAAAAAAGTCAAAATATGAGAAATACATATTAAATTTTTTTGAGATAACACGAGTCAATAATGGAGCGGAGCGAGACAGGATAGGTTGAAAGTAGCAATTCATGCACCTCATGCTATTGTAGTAGGTCGGATAGTACCCAACTTAGCACGGATCAGATCGAATATTACTCAGCGGTCGGGCTGTTCAATCAATAGTCATCCATGCATGATCATCATCACTAGGGTAATGAGTTTGCATATGTTCATAGATTCCATTTCTCTAGTTCGTGGTTTTGGGATCACTAGGGTAGAAGGTAGAAACTAATGATGGCTCATACACATAACCCAAAACATACCATCTTAAAACTGAACGGGAAAGTCAACAATGAAAGAAAGTAAGAACACATATATATTTATGTGATTTAATAATACAATATTGTGTTAGTTAGTTCGCGGACAAGAGAGAACCAATTCCACTGTGCTTAAAGAGATTATTGCTTGATTACAAAAGGATTGAGAAGTATATATAGTACTTCTTCGTACGCGCTAACACTAGTCCAATCTAGTAAAGAATAAGGTTATAAACCAGACTCGGAACTAAAAACCCCAACGCACGTGTATAGCTCATTTCAGTAGATAGCAAATAATTAGATTCAAGTCATATCAACATATCTTTCTCAATAGTGAGTTTCTACGTACAAACTCATTACCAATATTTAGGTGTGGTAAGCGATTAGTCGGTTAAAACCAAAAAACGAACCGATAAAGGCCGTTAGTGTTTAATTGATAACCGATAATTTCTTATTGGTTCGGCTTCGGTTAGTAGTATTTTGTTTAGTAGTTAACTGCTAACCGACTAATCGATTCGTGGTTAACCGATAACCGCCTTCTAGTATAACTACACGGTTTTGGACTTTGGCTAAGGGGGAAAATGCCAAGATTCAAAACCACCAAAGTCAAAATTCCAAACATCTCAATTCCTACCTATTATGCATTGGAATTTCGATTAAATTACGGAATAGTGATGAATGTTGTATTATATTGATATTATTTCTTATAATCATTATTTTATGTTAATAATGTAAAAATGTGGATAAATTATTTTGAATTAGTTGTATGATGATTCGTCCTTAATATTTAGTACTCTGTATTCTTGGTCATTGTTATGTTTGTGGGCTGAAATTGATGTTAAATGACACTTGTTAAACTTAAATGGGTTGATGATTTTGTGTATTTTAAGCGATTAATGTTTCGGTTTATTATATTTTGTGAAAGAAAATTGAAGTTGTTGGTTCGATGAGGTATAATCATATTTGTTGGAATGTATTTTCGTAGTTATTGGTTAACCGCTAATAAAACCGATAAAAGGTGGTTAACCGAAAGACTTATCGATACGGTTATCGGTATGAGGTTTTTGCTTATTGGGTAACTGCTAACCGCCTTATCGGTGAGTGGTTAACCGAAACCGAACCGATTAGCACCCCATGAAAGACAACAATTTGTGTTAAATGATATACATAAACTCATTCTAACCACCAAGAGGTTAAAACCTTTCAAAAATTTACTATCATAAAACTCCATGTCCTTCTACATAGCCGAATCAAACACAACAATCGGGCTCCTAACCTTATGAACACCATCGTCCCAAACCAACGACCCGGACACCGTCGAATTCGCCGCCACCGCACCTTCCACCGTCACCACAAACCTCAACCTCTCCCCCACCGCTCTAAACCCCAACACCCCAGGACTCACTCGAACCCTAACCCCTTCCGGCGACTCCACCACCGCCCTATAACTCGCATTCCCACTCCCTCCAACATTTGTCACCACCCGATTAAAAACCCTAGCCACCACCTCATCAGCCGTGGCCGAAACCGCGAAAGAAGGGTAGTTAAAATCCCACACCGTCCCGTTTCCCGTCTCCCAACAACTCGAGTTATCTCTCGCAATCATCCGCACGGCCGTGGTGTTGTACCCTTGCCCGCACAGCAGCCTGACGTAGTCGGGCTCCCCGGCGTCGTATACTAGCCCGGGGTCGATGGCGCCGAGCGGGTTGAGGTGGCCGGAGCCGTAGGCGAACTCGGCATCCGGGTTGGTCAAGGGGCTCATGGGCAGCGCGGTGGTCATGATGGCGGATTTGACGGCGGCGGGGGACCATTGGGGGTGGTGCGATTTGACGTAAGCGGCCGCTCCGGTGACGTGGGGGCAGGCCATTGAGGTGCCGTACTGGAAGTTGAACCGAGAGGTTCGGGTTTCGGCTGGGTAGGGAGTGATTGGCGCGTTTGGGGGCCAGGCGGCGAGGACGTTGACTCCGGGTGCTGATATGTCCGGCTGCATGCATGCAAATTAAGTCAAACGTACGTACGTTGGTTAACCTATGTTTTTTTTTAAAGAGAAATCGTAATGATAAACTAGTTTATAAGATAACGTAATATGTTATAGCGATATTGATGAGAAAATCAATTGATTAGATTGTAAAAATGTGGAGTGGAATGATTTTTTTTAAAGAGAAATCGTAATGATAAACTAGTTTATAAGATAACGTAATATAGTCATAAAAAACCAATGCGAAATAAGTTGTGTGTATGAAAATAGGTGAAATTTTATTTACATGATTAACCAATGGAATTACTTAAGGGTAGTTTGGTTGGTGAATTTATAAAATGAGGTAATTTGACTGAATTATTTCAAAATTCTCTAATAACAATTGATGCATCATTTCAAAATACTTGTCCCTCCTCCTGCCAATTCAAATTGATGTAAAATAAAATAATTATAATTTCTTCAACAAATTGATGCATCCCTAGTCCCTACTTTGTGTTGCAACTGAGAAAATTTGATCCAATTGCTTCATTTTTTTCTTATTATTATTATTATTATTATTATTATTTTGTTATAGGATGTTGTAAGGAACATCACTCTATATAGTATATATAACATAATATGTGAACACTTGCCAAAAGAAACGTACCTTAAGAATGTCAAGGATGGCTGGATTTGGGCCTCGAGATGAAAATGAGGCAATATAAGGCGCTTGTTCGTCCTTCCACACGTTGCTCTTTGATATAGTAGCGGTTGCATTCCTAAAACAAAACAAAAAAAATTGAAAAAAAATTCTACAATTAGGAGTTGTAATTGGAGCTGATTCGAATAGTTAAACGCGTACGTTATAATTTCAAATGTTAAATTGACACAAATATATAGTACTATATTCAAATAGTCACTTCTAACTTATGAATTCATTGGGTTAGTCTTATAATATCAAGCATATAGCAAGCAAATCCTAGGAAGAAAAATTATTGTAGCAAATTAAACACGTGTAAAGTCGTAATTTTTAATTTGGATTAGTATACCTTGTGGATCTTATGTAGGCTAGGATGGTGGAACCTTGACGCCTAGTCAAAACTGAAACCGGCGACGGAGGATTCTCGGCCGGTGCTCCGGCGGGACGGTCCGTTGCGACTATGGAACCCACCGCGCCGGCCAAAACAGGGACAAGTGCGCCGACTATGGAGTCACACAACACAATTTTACCTCTTACTAAATCGGGATTCAACGAGTTGTTTGCACATAACCTGTACGTACAGTTGAAAAGTTAAGTTTTGATTTGACGTATTAAAGCATCATCAATTAATCTATACTCTAATTATTTGTAATATTACTAATCAACAACTAACCTTGATATGGAGCTGCTGAAATTGCCACTGATGTTAGGGGCATCTCCTCCATAAATGATGGGATACATTGTGTTCCCAATGTCAAATGTGTTGATTGCGATGCCCTAACATTGCCAAATAGATCAAAACGATTAAATAAATTATCGAGTATGTGCAATTGATACCCATTAAAAAAAATTCAAACATGATTTTTTATATTTTGAGTCAACACTCGATACTACTCTTCAAAGTATATCGATTTAAAAATACTCCGAGTCGGACGTACCTGATCTTTCATTCTTTATTTTGATGTTTTTATTTGTTTGTATGTAAAATACTGAATGGATAATATAAACTATGGATTTAGTTTTTGGCTTCTCGAAAAACTGGTTTTGGAACCTCACAAAATTTAGAGTCTAGGCTTATATGACTAGTGAACTAGCTAGTCGGTTTAGTTTTGAGTTTTTGTATAAGATACATCTACGTACCTCCAAAATTTCAAGACCCATATTATTTAGTTTCTCTAACTAAGCCTCCAAAATTTCAGAATGGGCCCTAAATTATTATATCCTAAATTATATCACCACACTAATTCAACAATTTAGAATGCACGAAGGTGATTCAACGACGTCAGCACGTTTCAACTAGGGGTGGCTATACGGTCCGGTCCGGTTAAATTGAACCAAATTTATCCGGTTTCAGTCCGGTTTTTTCGGTAATATAAGAACCAAAGATGGGATTGGATACAGTCCGGTCTTGATCCGGTCCGGTCTCAATTTGATCTTGATTTTAGATTGAACTTGTGGGGATTTGAGTGTTGGGGTCTCTTATCCGGTCTTTATCCGGGTTTTTTTTTACCTCAAATCTATGCCCGAATATGAGATTGGATTGTTTGCTATCAGGTCCCAGTGCGGTCCCGGTTCGAGTTATACGGTCCGGTTTCGGATAAAACCAAACAGTCTGGACCAAATAGCCAGCCCTAGTTTCGGGATAATATATGCTAGTTAAATATGGCTATTATAAAAATAAAATAAAAAAGACATTAAGAAAATGAAAGGAAACCTACTCACTTGGAAAGTTTGATTGTTTCCCAATCGGACTTGGGCGAAGAACTGGCGGTCAATGGCGGTAGCCGCCACGGAAAGCGACCACGGAGAGAAGTTCCTGACCGTGTAAAGCCCCTGAACGCCGTCGTTCCCCGCCGAATCCACGGTCAGTATCCCTTCCTTCATCGCGTGAAACGACCCGATCGCTATCGGATCCTCGAAATGGTCCCGGCTGATATCCGCCCCGAGGGAGACCGAGATCAGATCCACGCCGTCGGCGACGGCGTCGTCGAAAGCCGCCAGTATGTCGCCGTCGTAGCACGAGTTCCCCTCCCAGCACACCTTGTACACGGCGATCCTAGCCGACGGCACCCCGCCACGCGCCATACCTGTAAGAAAGTGATTAAATATCACGTATCTGTCCTGACAGTTCGAATTGTTGGGACCAGTTGATTTATAATATAGTATTATAACTTGGTTTGTCCGTAAAAATGTTCAAGTTCTCAAGATCCTCAATATTAATCATTGTTTTAAAATATATGATATGAGAAAACATGTGCAAAACTCATAAATCGACTTTCGTATAAGTAATCATGTTATTATGTACATAGAAAGAAACTAATAAATCCATCATAAATTTCATGAATGTTGGGGCAAAATACATAATGTCTTTTTCTTAAAAAAAAAAAAGATATCGTTGAACATTTCTAATTTGAATTATATTACAAATTCTATATATAAAACAAATTAAAATTATAGATCGAGTTATTGAAACTAGTTGGTTTATCACAGTACCTTCGCCGAACCCGTAAAAGCTGGCCCCACCAACCAGGCTGCCTGCGGCTGTGGCCGCCACGTGGGTCCCGTGTCCGTTGGTGTCCACCGGCGACCGTACGTCGGCGGGGGAGAACGTGCCGTTGTTGGTGCGGTAGAATTTGGCCCCCACGATCTTGTTGTTGCAGGTGAAGTTATTGGGAGGGAACTGGCACGAGCCCTTCCACTTCGCCGGCGGAGGGCCGAGCCCATCGTCGCCAAATGATTCCGACGCCGGCCAGATCCCGGAGTCGAAGACTCCTATGATGACGTCACTTTCCAGGGATGTCCGCCGAGCTCGTTGCTGAGAGAAGCCCATGAAGTCCCACGATCTTGTGGTTAGGAGCTTGTTGATTTTGTTGGGGAACACTGATACAACTTCTGGCATCCCTGTGCAAGATTAACGAAAGAGTTTTTAAGTAATTATACCGATCATATGCCTTTTTGGCGACGATAGAAAATAACGTGACGAAAGCAAGATTTTGCGACGATATTTTCGTCGCCGATACTTAGCGACCAATCTAAATCCTTTAGTGACGAATTGATACCCTTTTTCTGTTGTAGTGATTACAGAAGAGTGATTACCAGCGATCTTTGAGACTTGGTGGTCGGTGAGGTGGGCTACGAACCCGTTGAATGTCCTCTTGAAGCTATGGAGAAGAGATTCCGAAGCAAATTCACTGAAAAAAACCCATTATTTCACGGTGATTAGTGGTAATCCCATCCTCAATGTTACAATCTGATATGTTAATTACAGTATAGGTTTAAGCTAATGGTAATTACCTGCCAATGGCTTGCTGTAACATGTTCAAGTGAAGAGACTGAGCAGCGGCTTCACCTCCTTCGTGCCGGTTGCCCATGTACACTATATAAGACTGCACAAAACACACATGAATAATAAGTGGATTATATATCTTTCTAATTTGAGTACTAATCAAATATTAGAGTTCCTAATTAATTACCTTTCCATGGTCAGAGTTGCCATGATCAGCACCGCCAGAACCAATCAGTCCCGTGCTAATTATCATGATGAGCAAGAAGAGACAAGAAGAAGGTGCATAAATCTTGCTTGCCATGATTATTGGAATTGCAAGCTAGCTAGCTATAGGATTGAACGTTGTGAAGAAAGAAAGCAGCTGCCTGCAGTACAAGGTGTTAAGAGTATAGCTGAAGGGTCTTTATATATGAATGAACGGAGTAGTCGACGTTGACATCATGTTAATGATAACCCATTTGATTAGACAAATAATTGGGTTCACCTGCTCATTATTTGTATATTTATGACATGGTCAAATCGGACCGGTGCTTCGAGGAAACTAATCAATAATCAGCTTCGAGGTCTTAATTAGGAAGGAGTCATGATTAGTTGCCTCGTTAGGATTGGAATGGTCAGTGGGCCGTGGTGTAAATTAATTAGTAGGTTTTTCGGAAGTGAATTGACTACTAACTCGAAGCTTGACCAAGTATATGTATAATTAGTGATAGTGAGACAAAAGTCAAAAGTCATGTAGAGGAGGGGTGAAGACCTTATCAAACATTGATATGGGTTTCGTGCGGCTTACTAATATGAAAGATTTCTTGCACATGTGTGCTTTCTTTTGTTGTTTAATTTTTGGTGGGAATCACACCCTTAGAATTTTTCTTTCTTTCTTTCTTATAAAAGTGATGACATCCAAAGGGTTTTTTTAAATAGAAGAAGAGCTCCAACTAGCTTCAAAGTTTTATGTAATCATTGGCTTGTCAAACATTCGTGTCCGAATCCTACTAACACATCAGTCACCTGATCCAATTCTCGTAGAATATGTTGAAAAATATGCTTTTTTATATCATTTTTGAACATCTGAAGATAATTTTTAAGTCGGTCCAAAAATGGATGGTCTCATTTGAAAATTTTCAAAAATAACTCCAAGAATCATCACATAACGCTGAGAGTCTGAAACCATCTCGAGTTTCTTTTAATAAATGAATGCAAAGAGTATATATTCTTCACTCATAACCGAGTTTGAAAAAATTACTAAAACTTATAAATAATCCATGTACATCCTTGAGAGGATGGATAGGAAGCTTTCCTCGTGGAAGGCAAGATCCCTCTCATTGGCAGGGAGCTAGGGTGACTCTTGTTATCTCTATTCTTAGCTCCATTCCCTCCTATGCAATGCAAACGTCAATGCTCCCTCTTTTCATCCGTGATTTAATTGACCAAAAAATCAGAGGCTTTGTGTGGGGTTCGGTTGAGGTTAAAAAGAAAGTGCACCTGCTTTCCTAGGACTCTGTGTGTAAGCCTAAAGACCAGGGGGCTTGGTCTTAGGTCTGCTAGGAGTTTGAACTTAGCATACATGGTTAAGCTTGCTTGGAATCTTTTTAACAATGAACAAGATCTATGGGTTAAAGTGTTACAGGGAAAATACTTTCATCATAAGAATGGCATAATAACAAAAATAAAGAGTAGTAATCATTCTAGTCTCTGGAAGGGAATTATTAAAGCAATACCCTACATGAAACAAGCCACTCAATGGAGTGTCAGAAATGGGGACACAACTGGGTTCTGGACCCATCCTTGGGTTCAGAATGGTCTGATCATGGAGGAGTTTGCCCTGAAAGAGCTTACTGAGGAAGAACGAAGTGCATCAGTCTCTAGTTGGACTAATGATTCAGGTGAGCGGGACTGGGATAGGATGAGGGTATACCTCCCTAATGAGATGATCTTTATTATTGCAGGGACAAATACGCCTAACTCTGAGCTAGGAGAGGATCGAACAGTCTGGGGAATCGAGAAGGATGGCAGGTTCAGGCTCAAGTCAGCCTACTCACCGGTGGCAGGAGATGTGGACAACACTCCATGATGCATTGAGAGACCTGTGGAGATGGAAGGGTCTCGGCTGTATCAAGCATTTCCTGTGGCTGGCAAACCACAACAGACTACTCACAAACAAGAAAAGAGAAAAGAGAAAGCTTACTGAAGATGGAATGTGCAACTACTACAGAACAACAGAAGAAACAATAGAGCATATTCTCTGACAGGTATTGATTTTGGCAGAATTTGCTGGAACCTGTGGAAACAACGAAATGAAGAAGCAATGAATGGCAAGACCTACTCGGAAGCTGGTCTGATTCAGAGGGTGAATGCTTGGATCCACATCAACAGCCAACTGATTAATGTTGAGAAATGCCTCGCACCTGTGCACAAGACCAAATCCAGACTCGAGATTGCCTGGAAACCTCCAAATGAAGGCTAGGTTCAGGTTCAAACTGATGGATCAGTTGTCCAACCTTCTGGTCATGCTGCTGTAGGGGGCCTCATTCAAGACCACCTGGGAAGATGTTTGGGGGAGTTTGCTAGCAATATCGGGAGGTGCACCATCACTCGAGTTGGATTGAAAGGAGCCGTGGAAGGGCTGGAAATGGTCTGGCAGCTTGGTCATAGAAGAGTGAAGCTCAACCTTGACTCTACTACTGCGTTAGCTATTATTAGAAGTAGAAGTAATAGTGATCATTGTCATGGTCACGTTGCTAAGCTCTTTGAGAGCATTCTTGCTAGGGAGTGGGTTGTTGAAATTAACCATGTATTTTGGGAGGGTAATTTTTCAGCTGACTTCTTAGCTTCTAAGGGGGCACTCCCATACTTTTGGCACACATTTGTTCAATGTGAGCGACCCGAACTTGTGCTACTGGCTCTTGTATGACAACATTGTTTCCTTGTGTCGCGATATTAATGAGATGATCTAGAACGCTTTAGCGTCTGTCTTCTACCAAAAAAATAAGAATGCCCTCAACCTTCCAATGAGGCAATGAGGGTATAAGCTTATAACCAAACTCCTCCACGGGGCATTTCGGGACACCTCTAAATTTTGGAAGATCGATTATACAACCCCCGGTGGTAATATACGTATAGACAAAAAAATTATAATTAATAGTCCGGGACACCCTGAAATTTGAAAGAACGATTATCCTACTCTCATTTGTAGTTTGGGTATGGGAATATAAGTGATAGTTTGGGTAATTCAAACCCGGGACACTACTACTACTAATAAATATAATTTCCATTAGACTACAACTTTTTTGTTGTTCTATTCTAAACACTGTGTAATAGCAAAACCCTATTCTCTATCTTTAATTATTTTCAAAACCTAACAATTAATCTAATTACAAGCTATCCTTAATTTGTATGGAATTTATGGTTGTACGACAAGTGTTGAAAGTGTCTTTTCAGCTTTGAGTTACATCAAGAACAAATTTAGAAGTCAAATATGCGTCAGTTCGTGAATGATTGTCTAGTAGGATATACCGAGACAAATTTGTTGAGCAGTGTAGACTCCAAATGTATTTTATAATTTTTTTAGAATATGAAAATACATCATTGACTTTTTTAAACTTGTACGAGTGGATATTTTCTTATTTCAGAATTATATAATTTTTATTAATTATATAATTTTTATTTTACTTTATTTTTTGAAAGAGGACACTCTTGTGTAAAATTTCTGAGTCCGTCACTGGCTGTACGAAATTTAAATTGGATTCGCTTAGATGAAACCGTTCTATAGAGTTTTTTCGTACACGGGCTTGGAATCCCTTACTTGGGCTCTGAGGCTTAAGTCCATCTAAGAACTGGCTCCACGAAATTTAAATTGGATTCGCTTAGATGGAACCGTTCTATAGAGTTTTTTCGTACACGGGCTTGGAATCCCTTACTTGGGCTCTGAGGCTTAAGTCCATCTAATAGGACAAGCCCGTGGCCCGTGAATACCCAAACCCCCCAAATTTCGCTCCTAAATCCAAACAAACAGCCGTTTCGTATGCCCTTTCGTCCCTTATTTCTCTGGCCATGGGTTTTCTTCCTCCTCTCTTTCTCTCTCTTCCCCTGCCTCCAGCCTCTCAACTTCTCTCTCAGGTGGAACAACAAAACAAAACATGGAAACAACCAAAATCCAATAGACAAAAGAAATTCAAAAACACCAACAAGCGTCAAACTTTTTTTCCGCCATAATTTTATGGTATTTCCCCCCCTGCTGAACTTCTTCCCCGCCTGTTCTTACATTTCCTCCCCTGATTCTGTTTTTTGGTTTCCCGCTGTCGCCAGGTTTGGCCGGTTGAACCCAGAAACAGAGCATCCATAAAATGGCATACAAAGTGGATCATGAGTACGATTACCTCTTCAAGATCGTCCTGATCGGCGATTCCGGCGTCGGCAAATCCAACATCCTCTCCAGATTCACCCGAAACGAGTTCTGCCTCGAATCCAAATCCACCATCGGCGTAGAATTCGCCACCAGGACCCTCCAGGTATTCGTTCAAACTTTTTTCAATTCTTCGTCTGATCTGGTTATGGAATCCGATACTGATTTCTGGGCATTCATCAATTTTCCACCTTTCCTCCCCGAAATTGAAAAAAAAAAAAATCAGGTAGAAGGGAAAACGGTGAAGGCGCAGATATGGGACACGGCGGGGCAAGAGAGGTACAGAGCAATCACGAGCGCGTACTACAGAGGAGCCGTGGGTGCGCTGCTTGTCTACGACATCACGAAGCGGCAGACGTTCGACAACGTGCAGCGGTGGCTGCGCGAGCTGCGCGACCACGCGGACTCGAACATCGTGATCATGATGGCCGGGAACAAGTCCGATTTGAACCACCTGAGGGCGGTGTCGGCGGAGGACGCGCAGATGCTGGCGGAGAAGGAAGGGCTCTCGTTCCTCGAGACGTCGGCGCTCGAGGCGTTCAACGTCGAGAGGGCGTTTCAGACGATCTTGCTTGACATTTATCAGATCATCAGCAAGAAGGCGCTGGCCGCTCAGGAAGCGGCCAATGCCTCCGGCGTGCCGCAGGGGAAGACGATTAACGTCGCGAATCTCAATGGTAATGGTAACAAGAAGACCTGCTGTTCCAATTGATCTGAGTTTCATTTTTGCCCTGAATTCCTCTCTTCTTTTTTGTTTGGTCTTTTTGGGTTTCTTCTTCTTGTTTACGGTGGTACGTAAAGACGGTAGAGCTGTTTATTAGTCTGGGAATGATCAAAGAGGGGGGAATGGGTAGACAAGATTGTTTTTTTGTGGTTTATATGGTTAGTATAGGGGGGGGATTATATATTTGTAAGGATTTTGTATGATCATTGCTGTTTGTGCTTGTAATCATGCTAATTTCTGTCTAAGTCGCTACTTGATTCATGTTAAATGTGATGATAATTAAGGAATTTCTCGAGTTATTGTCTTGGTAACAGAAAGCATCTTTAGTTGCTCAAAGAATCACACAACACTACTTGAAGTGAATAGTTGTATCTGAAATATGAATGATTAACTGATAAGAACATATCAAATGGTTATGTGCTCCATGTAAAGTGTAGCTAAAGAAAAGACATTGAGAACACTAGGCTTAATGCCATAATGGATGAACGGTAAGCTTCCGCTAAATGAACACGTTAGTTTTACTTTTACTTCTCGCTGACGATAAACAAATTTTCTCTTTATTTTGCAAATGCTCTAGAAGAAGAAGACAATTCTGATGTTAATGTTGCTTTGGAGAAATTCTTTGAGGAGAACCTCAATTCGTCAAGAATTATTGAATGATATGAATAATAGAGAAGGGTGTTATAAAACTAATGAAAAATGTAAACAACTGCAAAGAGAAGATTAGAGAGGGAAAGACACAAGAGAAGTGAGAGGAATAGTTCTTCTTATTCATACTTCATTTGTAATACAATAGTGTGCTTTATTTATAGGCACCCTTTGGTAACCACTACATCCTTACATCAATGCATATGAATTAGAGATAATAATATCGGAATGGGAGTTACATGTAACTCCCAAGTGAGCATCTAATGTGGTAGGTCATTGGTCATCCATATATAAATATTTACATAATACTCCCCAATACTAGATTGCATTATTACGCTATCTCATGCTGCCTCGTTAAAAACCTTACCAGGAAAACCCAGTGGGAAAAACCATGGTTAAGGGAAAAAGAGTGCAGCGCGTATATGCTCCCCTCATGACCACATCAACTCAGGTCTTTGAGTCGTCGAACTCCAATTTCACGAACAGGCTTTACAAAGATTGTCGTCGGGAGTGACTTGGTGAATAAATCTGCTAGATTCTCACTTAAACAAACTTTTTGAACAATTATTTCACCACTCTTTTGAAGATCATGAGTGAAAAAGAACTTGGGTGGAATATGTTTTGTTCTATCTCCTTTAATATATCCTTCCTTTAATTGAGCAATGCATGCTGAATTATCTTCATACATGATCGTCAGGATCATTTTTCCTAGAGATAGTCCACACAATTCTCTGATGTGTCGAATTATAGATCTTAACCAAACACATTCACGACTTGCCTCGTGAATTGCTAAGATTTCAGCATGATTGGATGATGTGGCTGTTATAGTTTGTTTTGTGGATCGCCACGAAATGGCTGCACCACCACAAGTGTACAAATATCCTATCTGAGATCTACCATTGTGGGGATCTGAGAGATATCCTGCATCTGCATATCCCACTAAATCCATCTTCGATGCACTCGAAAAGAACAAGCCCATATCCGTAGTTCCTCGAAGGTAACGGAGTAAATGTTTAACTCCATTCCAATATCTTTTAGTGGTAGAAGAGTTATATCTTGCCAATATATTCACCGCAAACGATATATCGGGTCGTGTGTGACTGGCTAGATACATTAATGCTCCTATCGCACTAGATACATTAATGCTCCTATTCTCAAGTGATCCATACAAATAGGCTGTCACAACATCCATCAGACACAGATCTAGTCATTCTCGAACTGCTAGACTAATCAAGTATCGAAACGTAGTTGCATCCACCATAGGGGAGTATGTCTCCTCATAATCAATGCCAGGTCTCTGTGAGAATCCTTGTGCGACAAGACGTGCTTTATATCTCAAGACTTCGCCCTTTTCATTTATTTTCCGCACAAAAACCCATTTGTATCCCACTGGCTTTACGTTTTCTGGTGTAAGGACTACCGGTCCAAAAACCTTTCGCTTTGAAAGCGAGTTTAATTCTGCCTCAATGGCCTCTTTTCACTTTGGCTAATCATCTCTTGACTTGCATTCATCAATAGATCTTCGTTCATGATCCTCATTTTCATTCATCACACTCAACGCTGCAGCGTAGGCAAAAACATCGTCGACGATTATTTCACTTCGGTTCCAACATTTTCCATCCAAGACATAATTGATTGAGATCTATTCATTATCAAAACTTTCAGGTACCTGATGTTCTTCGGGAACTACAATCTTAGTTATGCTTGGGGACTCTTCTTGAGCTTTCATATCCTCGATTTGACCAACTTGATTCATAGCTCCTTTTCTTTTTTGAGGATTTTTATCCTTGGAACCTAATGGTCTACCACGCTTCATTCGTGGTTTAGATTCATCTGCAATTTCATATTGTCCAACAGGGACATCAACTTTCACTAGAGCATTTACAACTGGTATGTGTGACTTTGTCACTCTCTTCTGGTCAGTAAAAGAATCCGGCAGTTGGTTTGCTAAACCTTGTAAATGAATTATCTTTTGAACTTCCAATTCACATTGTCTAGTATGGGGAACAAGGTGAGATAATGATAATTCATTCCAACAAATATCTTTTCCCAACTGTTTGTTCTCACCCTCCTAATGTTGGAAAAACTGATTCGTCAAAATGACAATCAGCAAAACGAGCAGTGAATAAATCTCCCGTCAAGGGTTCTAAGTATTTTATGATTGACGGGGACTCATAAATTCACAACATCCTTTGAGGACCCATCTTAACACGCTGTGGTGGAGCAATAGGGATGTAGACGGCACACCCAAATATTTTTAGATGGGAAATATTAGGTTCCTGACCAAAAACCATTTGCAAGGGGGAAAATTCATGATAACTTATTGGCCTTATGCAAATTAATGTTGTCGCATGCAATATAGCATGTCCCCAACAAGAAATTGGCAAGCTTGTTTTTATAAGCAATTGTCTTGCAATAAGTTGCAAACGCTTAATAGATGATTCTGCAAGGTCATTTCGTGTATGAACATGTGCTACAGGATGTTCAACATCAATCCCAGTGGACATACAATAGTCATTGAAAATTTGTGAAGTAAATTCACCAGCATTTTCTACACGTATTTTCTTGATTGGAAAATCAGGAAAATGTGCTCGTAGTCGTATCAATTGGGCAAGTAATCTAGCAAACGCCAGGTTGCGAGTTGATAGTAAGCACACATGTGACCATCTAGTTGATGCATCAACTAAAACCATAAAATATCTAAATGGTCCACATGGTTGGTGAATTGGCCCGCATATATCACCCTGTATACTTCTAAAAATGTGAGAGATTCACTCCTTACTTTCACAGGTTATGGCCGTATAATCAACTTGCCACGAGAACATGCAACACATGGTACATCTTTAAACTGATAAATTTTGTGACCTTTCAATGGATGTCCACATGTATTGGCAATGATTTTTCGCATCATAATCAATCCGGGATGGCCTAACCGGTCATGCCAAACTATAAAATTATCAAGATTTGTAAACTTCTAGTTTACCACTGCATGTGTTTCAATTGTACTAATAAACGTGTAGTACAACTGACTCACTCCTACTGTCACTCTAGAAAATGGCCAAGTGCAACCACTTCCTAAAGCGTAGTATAGCGGGTTGGGTTTTATAGTCAACCCGAGTCCTAGATGTGATGACTACTCGGTGAATTCTCGTTATCTAGCAGTGAACTTTTAGTGCAGATTCAAACAAACAAAAACACAAAGCAAGTTTAACGGTTGTTCAAGTCAAGAGAGGTCACCCGGATATGGTTCCCCCTAGACTGCAGTTAAGCCGGATTGCAATTTATCAAGTTCAGTTTTTATGAAAGTTATACTGCGGAAGGTTCTTAAATAGCCTGAAGTCTCGACTAAAGGTCTCCAGACCCTCTCAATCTGAGTCTCTAGCGGGCGACTAACCTCCACCGGAGTAAACAGATTGAGGCCCTAACGAACCAAACCTCCACTACCGAATGGAATTCGGTACAGAATAGCGAATTGGCTCCTCGACTAAAGTCACCAATTTGCCATCTTCAAATAAGGGTACTCTATCAACCTAGGCAGATATTCTCATTCTAGGTCAAAGCAGAAACACAAAGCAAGTTTAACGGTTGTTCAAGTCAAGAGAGGTCACCCGGATATGGTTCCCCCTAGACTGCAGTTAAGCCGGATTGCAATTTACCAAGTTCAGTTTTTATGAAAGTTATACTGCGGAAGGTTCTTAAATAGCCTGAAGTCTCGACTAAAGGTCTCCAGACCCTCTCAATCTGAGTCTCTAGCGGGCGACTAACCTCCACCGGAGTAAACAGATTGAGGCCCTAACGAACCAAACCTCCACTACCGAATGGAATTCTGTACAGAATAGCGAATTGGCTCCTCGACTAAAGTCACCAATTCGATATCTTCAAATAAGGTTACTCTATCAACCTAGGCAGATATTCTCATTCTAGGTGAAAGCAGAAACAACAGGAATTTGATCAGGATTCAAGTCATTCAATCATTCAAACCTCAATCGAATATAATCAATTCACAAACTCTGTACTTGGGTTCATACAATCAGACCTAGCATACAAATCTAGGGTTCCCCATACCCAGATGAATGGGGGAACTACTCCATAGAGAAAGAAGCAAAAGCTGATTCAGACGCGGAAATCATACTGTGAAGACGGATTTCTGCTCCTGGACGTTTAATCGGCACTTCTCCAAGCTCAAGCCGGGCTCCAATGGTGATGAAGATCAAGCTATGGCACTTGGGAACTATGGTTCGTCGCTTTCTCTCTCTAGGAATCGCTTTTTCTCTCAACAACTCGGAACCCTTCAATGTTGGCCTTCCTTTCCCTTAAATCAGCTGCCTGGTCGCGATACCCGGTCGAAATACCCGGTCGGGTATTTTGGATTTCGACCGGGTATAATCAAAACGCGCCGCTTGGGTAAAGGGAAAATCCCCGGTCTGATCCAATAATCCCCGACCGGGGATTTTAGCATTCTGCCCGGGCCCCTCTCTGTTTCTCGGGCGCCCAAAAATAGTGAATACCCGGTCGGGTATTTGGCCACCTGACCGGGTATTTTCCTCCTGCGGCTTACTTTGTCCCAACTTCGCTCCTTTCGACCCAGAACTCGTTCCTCCGCCTCGATTCCAACGCCGGGACCTGAAATATGACATAAACACACACCCTAGCGTGAAATCGGCTTAAAACATTAGAATCCACATCTCAAACGACTTCAGAATGGGGTGAAAACATGTGTAATTATTGGTCTGTCAAACTCCCCCACACTTAACCGTTTGCTTGTCCCTAAGCAAACCAAGTCAGACACCAGGTAAGCTCAAAACGTTTCAATCAAGCAGGCCTTAGGGCAAATCGTATCGGCACAAAACACGTGGATCATACTGGCTTTCGATCATCAACACATGGCAACTCGAATGACAACCTAGACAACCACCACAGACGACATTCGAATGCAATAAAGTCGAGCGAAGGAAGAGTTCTCTCCTGTTCACCAACCAACCTAGACTTGACTCAACCACTTGTTCAAAACAGTCACTTCATGCACAAAGCTCAAGATATCAGAATTAAGACCGAGCAATCTAGGTCCTCACCGGGGTAAAGAGTATAGAGAATATAAGAAAATTAATTGCTCACTCTCGACCAGTGGGGTCAGGACAATTTGATGCGAAAAATGCGCATGCTTCTTCTCTCAATCCCTATCGTCTCTTCACCATGAATGCAACCTCTAAATGCTAGAGTTCACATAAGCGGTGTCACCACTAACTAATCCGGAGGTCTTAGACACAGGTTCAAATGACTGGCTAGGGTCTTGGATATGGGGAAAAAGCCTTTTAGGTGGTGGTAGTTCTAGCACAAGGTTCCACATTTCCAAACCCAACAAAACCACAGTCAAGCAAACCAGTAACTTTCATTCTGCTATTCTGCATTAATCAAATTCTTTAGGGCACAAGAGCGAAGGAGGTTATATAAATGTTAGCATTTCCAAGCCAAACTGCTAAGAAACACTACTTAGTGGGCACTATTTAGATCTTTGGTGGTGGCTCTATTTTGCTTTCATTTTTTCTTTGTTTTTCTTTATTTTTTCTTTATTCATCCTTTAAGAGAACCACCACCTGTGCACATTTTTCAAACACACGCCCAACTTTTAAGCACTACCTCCAACCCTCACATTACATTTAGCAGAAATAGCAGAAAACATGCAAAAACCACTCTGTGGAACCTTCTAAAAGACGCAAAGGGTGATTTTTCATTTTAGACCGAAAGAAAAGATAACACAGGGCTCAAAGAGGCTGACTAAGGGATATGACACATCAGGACAGTCAGTTTGGTCGTGGGCTAATCCTATGCCTCCATCATCTTAGCTAGTGACAACGTGAATGCTACATTCCATGGAAGAGGGATCTATCGCACAAGAAAGAAACGAGCAGGCTCAAATCTCACATGGCTACCTATATGCTCTATCTCACATTCTGATTCCCTGAACTAGATGCATAAATGACTGTCAAAAGCAAGTGATCAAATGCAAGTCGCAGTTGGTAAGCAAACAGTTGAAAACTGAACCCCTACACGACTCTACTACACATCTCAGTCATCGTAATAGGTTGTCTTGGTCACACTCAAGTTGTCATGCATCGAGTCAAAAGCCATTCAATCTACTAATCACAACCACAGTGCCAATACGATCAATCATCAAGCAAACAGCAGTGCTTGGAGCCCTCAAATCTCAAGATTTGGACAGTGGACTAGGCTCCAAGCACACAAACAGATCGAATGCAGTCAAAAGATAAACATCATCCCCCCCACACTTAAGATCGACATTGCCCTCAATGGAGAAGAGGAAAGGAAAGGGGAACGATGTTACCGGTGTGCACAGACTGCAGGAGACTGGAAATGAACCAGTCGGCATGGAACGGACTGGAGAGAGGACCAGTCGGGAACACAGGCAGAGCTAAAGGAAACCAAAAGCTCAAACACATACGTTAGGTCCAATGGTCAGCCCAATAGTACAGCATCCAAAAATGAAAAGAAAAAGAAACAAAAACCGACACAAAACAGTTTGCATGCTGACAAAGACCAAAAACACTCAAAACATGCCCCTAAGGCCCTCCAAGACAGGAGAAGTCGATCTGGTTCATGAGGTCGTCGTCGCCATCCTCTGGTGGCTGGTGTGGTGGTGAAGGATTCCACCGGGTGGTCCAGTGGTGCTCCTTTGGAGGGTGACAAGCCTGGAGCAGGTGCTCCGAGTACTCCATCAGTCGGCGGCCTCGATCTCGGGGCGGTCGAACGGGTGGTACTCGATCCCCAAGGCGTGGGCCAGCTCGTCGACGGTCAGCTCCCTGTGATGGCCACCCATCCTGAATGTCACAGCATAGGCGTCCCGGGCCTTCTTGCGGTCATAATGAAATGTGGTGTAGAACTCCCACACCAGCTCCGTGTAGGTAGGCTCGTCTATGGTCAGCAACGTCCGCCAATCGCGGTGACTGATGGCGGCGCTGAGCTCCCGCATGCTGTGGAGCTGCTCGAACACCGCCCACTCGAGGTGGTAGTGGCGCTCCAATCTCCCCTGGATCACCTTGCGGAACTGATCCGCGTAGTCCGGGTGCAGGCGCAAACCCTGCACAAACGAATGGTCCTGAGACATGTTCCTGGAAACACAAGTGGAACTGTAGTGAGGACACGAGAAATGGGTGAGAGACGCGAGAGGGGGCCAAAAATCGGCTGAGGAGGGTCGCCGGAAAGTGGCCGGAAAATGGCTGGTGAGTCGCCGGAAAGTCGCCGGAGAATGACCGGCGGCGGCGGCCGGCGGCGGCCAAAGAGGAGTGAGGGGAGAGGATTTTGAGAGTAGAGAGAGGAGAAATTTTGGAAAAAATGAGAGTAGAGAGAGAAATGACCGGGGGTTTCCTTTAAATAGTCAAAATACCCGGTCGGGTCTCAGAAATACTCGGTCGGGTATTTCTGATTCCTCGACCGGGGTTTGCTAAACGCAGCGTATCAAATGGGCCATTATACCCGGCCTTGAGCCAAAAATACCCGGTCGGGTAATTTTGGATCAAGGTCGGGTAATTTTGTGAAACGCTGCGTGGAAGGCCTTGAAAACCCCCGGCCTCGAACCAAAAATACCCGGGCGGGTAATTTTGGTACGAGGTCGGGTATTTTTGTAAAAATGCTGCGTTCAAGGCCTTGGGAATCCCCGGCCTCGAACCAAAAATACCCGGTCGGGTATTTTTGGGACGAGGTCGGGTATTTCCCCCCCCCCCCCCCCCCCCCCCCCGAGAAACAGAGGGGGCCCCGGGCGTGGACCAAAAATACCCGGTCGGGTATTTTGGCCCACGACCGGGTATTTCCCCAGTTCGGCCAAAAATCTCATTTCGCCCAAAATTTCAACCTCTCCTGCACGAAAACACCAAATCAAGGCATCACAGACGACCAAACTTCATTACAGACATGCAACTGACTCGACACGACACAAAAACTCAGGAAAAAGAGAAGAAGAAATGCAAACCGTGGTGGGGTTGCCTCCCCACAAGCGCTTCTTTACCGTCTTTTAGCTGGACGCCAAGAGCGGATCCACGTCGCTCTTGAGGTACAGCTTCAGGTTGTGGCCATGCACCCGACGGATGCGACCACCATCAACGGTCAGCTCGACCTGGCCATTCGGCAGGATGCAAGCGAGTGAGTACTCGGATGGCCAGGGTGATCGTGATGCAGGAGCTGGGACCAGCTCGTAGTGGTCTCCACCTTTCTTCCGAGTAGGCCTAGGCACCTGCTGCTTCGGCCGCCACTCCTCTTTGAGCTTTTTATTCGGTGGTGAGGCTGGAGGGAGCGGCGGCGAAGGAGTGAGAGGGGGATCCTGCAAAATGGGAGATGCAGACGGATACACGACATGCTCGTGTACCGGGTCAGAAATAGCATGCACAGGTGTGACAGCAATCATAGCACAGTGATCGAAATCAGTCACAGAAAAAGTAGCCTGTTCATTCCCAGCACGCAGGATCAGTTTACCATCATGCACATCAATAAGTGCCTTGGCGGTGGCAAGAAATGGTCTCCCTAAAATCAAAGGCACATCCACATCATCATTTATATCCAGAATAACAAAATCAACAGGATATGTGAATGTACCCACTTTAACAAGCAGATCTTCTATGATACCCCTAGGATGCACAACGGAACGGTCAGCTAGCTGAATGCTCATCCTAGTAGGGCTAAGTTCACCTAGGTCTAGCTTTTTGAACAATTTGTATGGCATGACATTAATGCTAGCGCCTAGGTCCGCCAAGAACTTTCCTATATGCATGCTGCCAATAGTAAGAGGGATAGTAAAACTCCCTGGGTCCTTGCGCTTTTCGGGCAGCTTGTTTTGCAGGACAGCAGAACATTCCTCGCTCAGCAGCACTGTCGAGAGATCCCCAAGTTTCTTCTTGTTGGTGAGGAGATCTTTCATGAACTTTGCGTACTTGGGCATCTTCGACAGTGCCTCCACAAATGGTACGCTGATGTTGAGCTGCTTCAACATTGCCATAAACTTGGCAAACTCAGTCTCCAGCTTGTCTTTGTGTAGGCGAGTGGGGAAGGGAAGCTGGGGTACGTGTTCCTTAACCACTGATTGTGGCTTGGGAGCAGGGGCTTCCTTCTCCACTCGCACTTCTGCATCATCGACTGGAAGTGCTGAAGCAGGTAGTGATTCCTCCTGCCTGGTCGGGGCAGGATCAGCCGATGCGAGCCTGCCACTCCTGGTGAAGATGGCATCCAGCTGCTCGTGCGGCTCCCGTGGATTGGGGATGGTGGTGGCAGGTAGAGTCCCCGGGGCCCGGGCAGTAAGTTGGCGCGCTAGGGCACCGACTTGGTGCTGTAGATCTTGCAGAATAGCACCCTGGTTTCTCTGACCTGCCTCCAGAGAGGCTATGATCTGGTCCACCCTCGTGAAATTCGCCTGGCTAGTGGTCATGAATGCCGCCAAAATATTCTTTAGATCGGTCATCTGGTTATCGGGAGCTGGGGCTGCTGCTGGCTCGGCATACTGTCGCTTGGGCTGCTGGAATGGCTGCCCCTGCCTAGGCTGGTAGGGCTGCTGCTGTGGTGGTGGCCCCTGCCTAGCCTGGAAGGGCTGCCTCTGCTGAAAACCACCCGTTGGTGCTGGGAAACCAGGTGGTTTGGTGTTGTTGCTGCTCCAAGAGAAATTGGGATGCTGGCGCCATCCTTCATTGTAGGTGTTGCTGTACGGGTCCAGGCGCCGAGCATTTGCGATGAAGTCCACCTGTTCTTGGGGAGTAGAGGACTCCCTCATAGCCTGACAGTCCTCCACCCGGTGATTCGGGCTCTCACACCACTGACACTGAGCTACTGGAGGTGTAGCTATACCTCGGCCCGAAAGGAGACTGTTGGGCTGCTTCAAGGTCTGCACCAACTCAGCCACCTGCTGCTCTAAACCGGACCTGGCCTCCACAGCGTGCACACCCCGGTCCCGGAAATTCCTGCCTCTGTTGTTCTGCCCCCATGAATGATCTCGGGCAGCCAAAGTACTAATCATCTGGTTCAGCTCGGGTGGAGTCTTAGTAAGAATATCCCCTCCTGGGCATAGAGACTCGATCACCCTCTGGCTTTCTGGAGTGAGGGCGCTGTAGAAGTTCCCCACTTTGAATGCATCGCTGAAGCCATGATGGGGACACTGCCAGAAATATCCCATGTACCGCTCCCTGACTCGCTAAAACACAACTCCTAACAATGGCCAAGTGTAACCAATGAAAGGGACTGCAGTATAGTGGCTCAAGTAATAAATATCGAATCCACGGGTCTCTAGAGTTACTATTACTCAGCTTCAGTTCGTTATCTAGCAAAACAGATTAAGTTGAAAGAACTAAAACTACTCTAGCAAACTACAGTTAAAGTTAATCTAGTTACAGGTTGGGAACTCACTTAGGTATGATTCCCCCTAGCCACTAGCCAGATTAACGATCGATGATTTCTAACTTGTTCCACTTCATTCACAATGCGGAGAATCCTTGACTAGACCTTGAGTCTCGACTAAAGGAACAAGGCCCTCTTGAGTCAATTGCCTAGAGGGACGTATCCTTCTCTAGAACAATCGATCAAGGCGTTCTGAACTAGACTCCCTCTATCGAATGAGGTTCTCAATCGATACAAAGCAGTGAATCAACCCTCGACTAAAGCAATCGATCCACTACTATCAATCTATGGTGCTCTATTGACCTAATCAGGTATTCGCTCTCATAGGATCAAAGCAGAATCAATAATCTCGACTAAAGCAGAATTGAATCATGAAAACATGCATAGATTGAATATGAACTCAAGATTATCAAGTCAGAGTACTCATACAATCATCCAATCAAACAAACATAGCTAGGGTTCCTCAAAACCTAAGTGAAGGGAAGTTACTCCATAGAGAAGAGAGAGACTGCAGTAAGAATCTTCAGATGATCAGTCTTCAAGTCCGAGCTTGATTCCCGAGCTCCAATGGCGAAGAAATCCTCCAAAATAGCTCCAAGAATGTTCCCAAGTCGCTCTCTCTCTCTAGGGTTCGTCCCTTGGGTGTTTGGGATCCAAAACCCAGCTCCCTCTCTTCTTTGGCTCGAATTTGGGTTAAAAAACCCGATTCTGGGCAAAACACGGTCGCGGGCACGGCCGTGCTTTGCTTTTGACCGCCCGTGTTTTGCCCCGTGTTAAAAACACGCTCGGGCGCGTCGGTCAAAACACGGTCATGCCTAAATATGGGCACGGCCGTGTTTTGATTTAGGCGCGCCCGTGTTTTTACTGCCGAACCTATTCCCCTATATTCAATGCTTCGTTTCTCCCTCGTCCGGACTCCGAATCAGTCGCCGTTTGATCCCAGACGCTCGTAGTCTCGTCCTCTTTCTTTTCATGACAAGATTGCATGATTCTTTGTCCATAAAGTGGGGTAGAAATCCATTCTTCTTCAGGTCATGCCCGAGTTTCTTCTCCCTAATCGCCAATTGATCTCTGATTGACTTGAAACTTGCGCCTATGCTTCACTTTATGTGCTAGGACCTGAAATATGACAAAGGAACACGAGCTAGCGTAAAATAGGCCAAAGAAGCAATAATTAAAGCTCAAACGATTAAGAAACACAGGGGGAAAACATGTGCAAAATACGAGTAATCAAATCCCCCCACACTTAACCGTTTGCTTGTCCCCAAGCAAACCTAACTCAAACCAATGCAGATCTCCAGACCTCTATAGCAACAAACAACCCCGATCATCGGTAGAGGACTTTCTAGATCATAAAGCAGCTTACAAGGTCAACTGGTCTTCTAAGACGTCCCCTATCTTTCTCAATGCGAGTACTAGACTCAAGCCAGGATCATGAGAAAAAGTAGAAGTAAGACAGCCAGTTCATGGATAAAGGGACTCACACCATAAACAACCAAGGACTCGTTGTACCGGGGTGCTCTTTCACTTCTTTTCACCGTTGGAACCCCTTTTTCACTTTCATTTTACTTACTTTTTTCCTTTTTATTCACTTAGCGGGGGTTCCAACTGCAGTCTTTTGCACGGTCGACCCTTATTAGTCAGCAAGAGCAATTTCTGTACATCTGGCGCTCGCCAGAGTATTTCTTTTAACTCCTTTTCCTCAATTCGTGCGGAGGGTCAATGAAATTAAGGGGGGTCGGAAGCTCTATCCGTGCCCTTAAAAACACATCCTCAAGTAGGCAAACCGTTCAACGGGTGAAAATTTTACTTGTACTAGAGACAGCTTAGCTTCACCTTGTAGGAGTACCCCACTAAGGATCACTAAAATCTCTTCCAAAACCCGATTTTGTGCAATGAAGGGTGCCACACACGTTGGGCTTACCCCATGTTTAAGATTTCAATGATTTCGACATGGAGGACCAACTGCTTCCCATTTTCTATATGAGCACCCTGTTCGATACACGAGTCCAAAACACAATCCACATAGAGTCACCATTACCACATGAATTCAACGGTCCTAGCTCCACAAATTCACAAAATCAACTGGCACAGCAAAGAGCTAGATAGGAAAAATCTTATACTTCAACATCCTCCATAGTGCTACACTACCTCCCTAGGTTGCACATTACTATAGAGACTGTCAATTCAAAGCATACTGAGCAGGAAATTTGCAAGGAAACACGTACTTGGAGCCCTCAAATTTAAAAATTTGGACAGTGGACTAGGCTCCAAGCACACAAACAACCAACCATTCACCCGCATACATAATCGAACACCCCCCCACACTTAAGCACGACATTGTCCTCAATGGAGGAAAGATAAGGAGGGTAGAACGAAGTTACCAGATCAAGGGTGAATGGCGGTGGACGAGGCAGGCGGTGCATTCCATGAGGAGAGAGTGGTCGAAACACAAACACCACACAAAATATCACAAAGGTTGAGTTATGGACTCTAAAATCAAAGAACAAAACTGACTCAACCGAGGAGAAATAGAGAAAGAAATGCAAACCGACTGGTTGGGTTGCCTCCCAACAAGCGCTTCTTTCACGTCGTGAGCCAGACGATGGCTCCTAAGTTTCGGTCCATACTAGAACCTCCTTGAAGTTGAGGTTCTCGTCGATGAGGTGGAGTCTCAAGTCACGAGCATGTGGTATGACAGGTGATGGAAGCTCGTGCACTTGACGCGGATGAAGTCTCCACTCTCGAGACCTCTTCTTCTCTTCTCTCGTCTCATTGCCCCAAACTAGATATGACAGCATCGATTGACCACCATCGCGTCCACCAAGAGGGACCGATGTCGAAGTGGCCTTGGTCTGGCAAAGAGACACTGCAAATGGGTCCTTGCTAAGCAATTCTTCGAAGTTTGGTGGAGATATCAAATGTAACTCATGGCCGGTGCAAGCCTCTTCCACCTCAACTTCGTCCTCAGCCTGGACGCCAATTGCTCCTTCAACCTCCCTTCCTTCTTCATGTGGTATCACCCCTGGGAAATGATCAAGAACTCCTTCTGCTTCAATTTCGTCATCCTCCACAACTTCTTTTTGCACCCTTTCTCGCTCTTCTTCTTCTAACACGGATTGGAGAGCAAGTTGCCAAGCAATTTCTTTCATGAGATCTTCTTGCATCTCCTCACTCATGCCCACCTCTTCAAAGCTCAGTGTGGGATGTGGGAAAGGGTGGTCGGCTACGACAGGACATTCCTGATCATGATCATCACGGGAGCTCTCCGTGACAACTTCTGTGTGCTCCACAATGTCCTTGTAGCCTTCTTCTTCCTCGTCCTCTTCTAGTATGGTAGCAGACGGGTGACCTTGAGCAAGTTGTGCACAAACTTGCTCCACCCACTCTGTTTGCTTCGCTGAGCGTTGAACAGCCTCCTCCATATCATGGAGAAATGAGGGATCGGAAGAGGAAAGGGCTTGGATTTGAAGATCCATCTTGCGATTGCGTCTCTCGGAGTCCCGAACGAACTGCTCCAAGAGAAGCCTCAGTTCATAGTTTGGATCTGGCTGTGGAGTGTAGCATGGCTCTGCAGAATGGCGCGTGAAGGCCGCCATGGGTAACTCCAGCGCCGATGGCCCTTCTGGTTGTGGGAGAAAGTCTTCTTGGTAATGAGATTGTTCTTGATATGCCCAGGGGTCAGATTGTTCTCCATAGAAAGGGGGTTGGTACTGGAACCCGGATCCATAGTCTTCTCCTCCTTGGTTGCTCCAGGGGGTCTCGGGGTAATACCACTCGGACGGTGGTGGATACCCCCAATAATTGGAGAAGCCATGAGGATCCATGATTCAGATCTGCACCAACAAAAACAAAACACCCAAGTGAAAAGCAAGGGTGGAAAAGAAAAGAAAAACGCTAAAGTAACAAACTTCTGCCTTTCCTAATACTCTAGAAAGTCCCCGGCAACGGCGCCAAAAACTTGACTCGCTAAAACACAACTCCTAACAATGGCCAAGTGTAACCAATGAAAGGGACTGCAGTATAGTGGCTCAAGTAATAAATATCGAATCCACGGGTCTCTAGAGTTACTATTACTCAGCTTCAGTTCGTTATCTAGCAAAACAGATTAAGTTGAAAGAACTAAAACTACTCTAGCAAACTACAGTTAAAGTTAATCTAGTTACAGGTTGGGAACTCACTTAGGTATGATTCCCCCTAGCCACTAGCCAGATTAACGATCGATGATTTCTAACTTGTTCCACTTCATTCACAATGCGGAGAATCCTTGACTAGACCTTGAGTCTCGACTAAAGGAACAAGGCCCTCTTGAGTCAATTGCCTAGAGGGACGTATCCTTCTCTAGAACAATCGATCAAGGCGTTCTGAACTAGACTCCCTCTATCGAATGAGGTTCTCAATCGATACAAAGCAGTGAATCAACCCTCGACTAAAGCAATCGATCCACTACTATCAATCTATGGTGCTCTATTGACCTAATCAGGTATTCGCTCTCATAGGATCAAAGCAGAATCAATAATCTCGACTAAAGCAGAATTGAATCATGAAAACATGCATAGATTGAATATGAACTCAAGATTATCAAGTCAGAGTACTCATACAATCATCCAATCAAACAAACATAGCTAGGTTTCCTCAAAACCTAAGTGAAGGGGAATTACTCCATAGAGAAGAGAGAGACTGCAGTAAGAATCTTCAGATGATCAGTCTTCAAGTCCGGGCTTGATTCCCGAGCTCCAATGGCGAAGAAATCCTCCAAAATAGCTCCAAGAATGTTCCCAAGTCGCTCTCTCTCTCTAGGGTTCGTCCCTTGGGTGTTTGGGATCCAAAACCCAGCTCCCTCTCTTCTTTGGCTCGAATTTGGGTTAAAAAACCCGATTCTGGGCAAAACACGGTCGCGGGCACGGCCGTGCTTTGCTTTTGGCCGCCCGTGTTTTGCCCCGTCTTAAAAACACGCTCGGGCGCGTCGGTCAAAACATGGTCATGCCTAAATATGGGCACGGCCGTGTTTTGATTTAGGCGCGCCCGTGTTTTTACTGCCGAACCTATTCCCCTATATTCAATGCTTCGTTTCTCCCTCGTCCGGACTCCGAATCAGTCGCCGTTTGATCCCAGACGCTCGTAGTCTCGTCCTCTTTCTTTTCATGACAAGATTGCATGATTCTTTGTCCATAAAGTGGGGTAGAAATCCATTCTTCTTCAGGTCATGCCCGAGTTTCTTCTCCCTAATCGCCAATTGATCTCTGATTGACTTGAAACTTGCGCCTATGCTTCACTTTATGTGCTAGGACCTGAAATATGACAAAGGAACACGAGCTAGCGTAAAATAGGCCAAAGAAGCAATAATTAAAGCTCAAACGATTAAGAAACACAGGGGGAAAACATGTGCAAAATACGAGTCATCACTCCCATGCATCACGAAGTGACTCATCTGGCTCTTGGTGGAAGTGATTGATCTCCCGCTGAATCTTTGTGGTCTTCGATGCCGGATAGTACCTGTGCACGAACTTATCCGCCAGATCATCCCAAGAAGTGATGGAAAATGGGGGCTGGGTCTCCAACCACCTCTTAGCATTCCCCGCCAGAGAATGGGGGAAGAGGTGAAGGCGGATTGCGTCATCCGGGACACCGTTCAGTTTGAACCCGTTCGTCAGCTGCAGAAAATGGGAAAGATGTACCCGGGCTTCCTCATCCTTCAAGCCATGGAACTGGATAGAGGATGTAATGAGTTGGATCCAGCATGGCTTGATCTCGAAGTTGTTTGCAGGAATGGGCGGATAGAGGATGACCGGGCGGATGTCAGCAATCCGTGGAGTGTAGTAGTACTCCAAGGTGGGACCCGGTGGTGGTGGATGATGATGGGCCCCAGCTCCCTGGGGATTGGGGTCGTTCCCCAGGATCTGGTTCACCGGAGGTGGGTTTTGATCGCCTTCCATCTCGTACTCGTCCTCGGACTCGCTGCTCAATTGGCCGTCTCTACGCTCCACCGTAGCCAGTCTAGCTCGCTGTTGTCTCCGAAGTTGGTTGCAGGTGCGTTCAATATCAGGATTCAACGGCCGTAAACCTCCCGACTGGCTACGGGTCATGCACTATCTGCACACAATCAAGCAATACAAACCCGTGAAGGCACAAGTGGGAAGGAACAAACACTCAATGTGAAAATGAAAATGCTAAAGTAACAGAAATCACTTTTCTTCAACAACCTAGCCGTCCCCGGCAACGGCGCCAAAAACTTGACTCACTCCTACTGTCACTCTAGAAAATGGCCAAGTGCAACCACTTCCTAAAGCGTAGTATAGCGGGTTGGGTTTTATTGTCAACCCGGGTCCTAGATGTGATGACTACTCGGTGAATTCTCGTTATCTAGCAGTGAACTTTTAGTGCAGATTCAAACAAACAAAAACACAAAGCAAGTTTAACGGTTGTTCAAGTCAAGAGAGGTCACCCGGATATGGTTCCCCCTAGACTGCAGTTAAGCCGGATTGCAATTTATCAAGTTCAGTTTTTATGAAAGTTATACTGCGGAAGGTTCTTAAATAGCCTGAAGTCTCGACTAAAGGTCTCCAGACCCTCTCAATCTGAGTCTCTAGCGGGCGACTAACCTCCACCGGAGTAAACAGATTGAGGCCCTAACGAACCAAACCTCCACTACCGAATGGAATTCGGTACAGAATAGCGAATTGGCTCCTCGACTAAAGTCACCAATTTGCTATCTTCAAATAAGGGTACTCTATCAACCTAGGCCGATATTCTCATTCTAGGTCAAAGCAGAAACACAAAGCAAGTTTAACGGTTGTTCAAGTCAAGAGAGGTCACCCGGATATGGTTCCCCCGAGACTGCAGTTAAGCCGGATTGCAATTTACCAAGTTCAGTTTTTATGAAAGTTATACTGCGGAAGGTTCTTAAATAGCCTGAAGTCTCGACTAAAGGTCTCCAGACCCTCTCAATCTGAGTCTCTAGCGGGCGACTAACCTCCACCGGAGTAAACAGATTGAGGCCCTAACGAACCAAACCTCCACTACCGAATGGAATTCGGTACAGAATAGCGAATTGGCTCCTCGACTAAAGTCACCAATTCGCTATCTTCAAATAAGGGTACTCTATCAACCTAGGCAGATATTCTCATTCTAGGTCAAAGCAGAAACAACAGGAATTTGATCAGGATTCAAGTCATTCAAACCTCAATCGAATATAATCAATTCACAAACTCTGTACTTGGGTTCATACAATCAGACCTAGCATACAAATCTAGGGTTCCCCATACCCAGATGAATGGGGGAACTACTCCATAGAGAAAGAAGCAAAAGCAGATTCAGACGCGGAAATCATACTGTGAAGACTGATTTCTGCTCTTGGACGTTTAATCGGCACTTCTCCAAGCTCAAGCCGGGCTCCAATGGTGATGAAGATCAAGCTATGGCACTTGGGAACTCTGGTTCGTCACTTTCTCTCTCTAGGAATCGCTTTTTCTCTCAACAACTCGGAACCCTTCAATGTTGGCCTTCCTTTCCCTTAAATCAGCTGCCTGGTCGCGATACCCGGTCGAAATATCCGGTCGGGTATTTTGGATTTCGACTGGGTATAATCAAAACGCGCCGCTTGGGTAAAGGGAAAATCCCCGGTCTGATCCAATAATCCCCGACCGGGGATTTTAGCATTCTGCCCGGGCCCCTCTCTGTTTCTCGGGCGCCCAAAAATAGTGAATACCCGGTCGGGTATTTGGCCACCTGACCGGGTATTTTCCTCCTGCGGGGTTGTTTGGAAAATTTGAGTTTAAATCTATAGATTGTCAACAATCTAAAGATTCTAACTCTTCGAATTGTTGAAAATAGATTTTAAAATGTTTATTGTTTGGTAACTGTGATTGTTAACAATAAATGAAAATAAAAATAAAATTTTTATATTAAATAATATGTTTATCCTTAATAAAAAAAATTAGAGTAGTTCGAGAAATATTAAAAACTTTGTTAGTAAATATATTTAATATGATAAATAAATAAAAGAAAGAGAAAAGGTAGGAGAAAAAAAATCTCATGAATCAATAATAGAATCTCTCTGATTATGAGAGATTTGATATCCATAGATTTTAGGGATTTGAAATCTCTAAAGCTAAAATCCACAATACAAAAGGCAACAAAAAAACATAACTTTCTACAAAATCTACGGATTCAATGAATCCACGCCCTAAATCCCGTTCTCCAAACGACCCCTAAGTTTCTTCACTCTTCACTCGATAACATCAACTTCATTCTACACAATTAGAAGAAGAAAAAAAGTAGACATGTCTCCACAAAAATAAATAAGATTAGTTGTTCAGAAAATTAAATATATCGAGAAATTAATTATAGGGGTGTGGGTGGGTACCCATGGAGCGGGTTTACCTAAACCCAAACCCAACCCAACCCAGTGAATAGTGAACGGGTTTAAACCAGAATCCGGCCCAAAACCCGTCAACACGGATTTTACCCGCGTTGACCGGGTTGGGTCGGCTGGATACTCGTGGGTTCGGGTTTTGTTGCCATCCATGATGCTCAGTGAGACTTGTTACCACATAATCGAGAAAAGTTTAGGGATGAAGGAGAGACGAGGAGATGAATATGATACAAGAAGAAATGCCCCACAGGCGTTCAAGTTCTGGGTTCGGGGCAGAGAATCACCCTTCCTTGAGATTACTCAAAGGATATAGAGAAGTGGCATATTTATGCCATTGTTTCCTAGCTTCCTATGGATTTGTTTCGGTTTTTTTTTTCTTCTTTTCCAAGTAATGACAATAGAATCTATCTAGGAACCTTCTAAAAGTAACACTTCACTGAAGTCATCCTACAGATTCGAATAAAACAAGCTCAAGAGGAGATAATAACATACCTTTATGCGCTACTCTAGATGATTTGTTTCGCCGTGTTTATACCGAGAAATGGAGTTCTAGTTAGGGCTGGCGGACGGTTTTCCGGTTAGCGGCTAACCGGATGGTTTCAACCGAACCGTCCGGTTTTTGGCTAGCCGAAAAACCGATCCCAATGGCGTCGGTCGGTCGTCGATAGCGAGGGGAGAATTTAAGTTTCAGTAGAGGACTTCGACCGGTTTTTGGCTAGCCGAAAAACCGATCACAATGGCTAGCCGACCAACCGAGGTTGAAAACCGGCGGTTAGCCGACTAACCGAGCCTTTACCCAGCCTAACCTAAACGACCCGGCCCCTTCTCAAAACGACCCCCTCTCTAGTCCCTCCCCAAACCCTAGACGATTCCCTTCCCGACCCTCTTCTCTTCCGTCATCCTCTCTCTCTTCTCTTCCTTTCACCTCTCAAAATGAAAACCCAGAAGAAGAAGAAAGAAGAAAGAAGAAAAAGATGACCACCGCCGCCCTCCTTCTCCCTCACGACTCACGACCACTGCCGCCTCCACCATCGTCGACGTCGCCGCGCCGCCTCCACCATCGTCGACGTCGCCCCGCTGCCTCCACCCTCACCGCCCCGCCGCTCGACCTCCGCCTCCACTCGCAGGCAGCAGCAGCTCGACCTCCACCAACCACCAATGCACCGGCCACCCTCGCAAGTCGCGACACGCAGCGCAGCAGTCCCGCCATCTCCCTCCGGCGCGAGTCGTCTCCCGCCGCTTCTCCTGCAGCGCTTTTCTTCACCGGGAAACCAAACTTTGGTGGGTGTGTTTGGTGGAGGAAGGGAGAGAGAAGAAAGTGGTCTGGTGGAAAAGGAAGGAGAGAGGAGAAGATAAGGATTGAAATGAGTTGTTCAAAATTTTGTTCTTTTAATTTTTTTTTATTGATAAAAGGTAATTTTCCGCTTGGCCGGCTAACCGAGCCTAAAACCGATACCGACCGGTTGGTTGGTCGGCTAACCGTCACCTCTCTCACGGTCGGTGGTCGGTAGGTATAGGGTGTGGCTCGGTTTAACCGATAACTGGGTTTTCGGTTTTCGGTTTACCGAAAACGACCAATTGCCACCCCTAGTTCTAGTGCAGTTAATGCATTGATATAAGCGTTAATGTGAACAGTAGAGGTGGCAATTGGATCGGATTCGTGGATTGGATTGGTGGATCCATGGATCAAATGGATTTGGATCCAATGGATTGATGGATTCATGGATTGGATCAAATGGATTGGTGGATTGATCCATGAATCCAATTGACATCCAAGGTTTGGACCAAAATGTAAATTTTGAAAAGCTTTGGTACTAAAATGTCATAATGAAAAATTTTAGGTACCAAAATGTAATTTTCCAATGATATTTTTCGTATAAAAATATTAATTTAAGGTACCAAAATGTAAAATATACAAAATATAGGTACCAAATCGTAATTTGCCATTTGGATCCATGGATTGATCCATGAATCCACCAATCCAATTGAATTTGGATCAAATGAATTGGATTTAAATGGATTGGATTAGGTGGATAACTTGGTGATCGTTCCGTTTGAAAAAATAATTTTCAAGTAGACCTGACAATCGGGTCGGCTGGGTAATTTCGGGTTGAGAATATTGATTATGAATCGTCAGGGGTCGGATTATGCTGGGTTGGCTGATTTTGGGTCAAATATTGACCCAAGCCATCGAATTTCGGATAAGATTTCGGGTTATGAGCATTCTAAAATTATATCAAACATCTAATTCTCTATAGCTTCTTTGGGCCTAGCTTTTTGTCCCTTTCCCAGATCAGCCTCGGCCTTTCTCTGGGCCTTTCGTCCCATATGGCCCGTTGATTTCCTCTTCGAGCCCTTCTCCCGTCCCGGTCTCCGCTTCCCGGCCAATGTTATAATTGAAACGGCTTGAAAGAAGAATGCAAAGACTAAGACTAACTCCAACCCTTGCTTGCAAATTTGGAGAAAGTGAACATTTTGCATTTTTTCATCTCCAACCCACCTTCAATTTTGCTTCCAAATTTGGAGAATGGAGTGTTGGGGTGGATAGATAGAAGCCTCCATGGAGCAAAGGGGCAAAAATAGCAGCTGGAAGGGGGACCCCGCGTGCAGGCGAGGGCCACCCGCGGAGGCGCGCCCTTCCTCCCGCGCGCGTGCGGCCCAGGCGCGCCTCCGCAGGTGGCCCTCGCCTGCACGCGGGGTCCCCTGCTGCTGCTTTATTTTTTTTTTTCATTTTTTGTTTGCGTTTTAGTTTGTGTGGGTGTGTTTGCGTTTTAGTTTGTGTGGGTATGTTTGCGTTTTAGTTTGTGTGGGTGTGTTTGCGTTTTAGTTTGAAAGAAGTAATATAGTGACAATAAAACGGTCACATTGCAACGGACACATTTTAACGGCCATAAAAAATGACTAATTTTGCACAAAAAAAAATTATCTCGGAATTAAAAAAAATTACATCAAAAATTTTGTTTTCACAAGTAATAACAAACTATAAAAAAATTAAAGTGAATTACAAGAATGATATTGTAAATAAGTATGGATTATGGAAATTAAATCAAAAAAAGATGTGGGAAGCTAAATTTGGAAGCTTTTAGGGTTGGAGCAAAAAGGTGTTTTGGGGAGGCAAATATGCACATTTGAGAGCTTGGGAGGCTAAATATAGCTTTTGGGGTTGGAGTTAGTCTAAGGGGTCGTTTGCTTGTGGGATTTGGGTGATGGATTTGGAACCCAAACCCCAAGCATCATGCAGTTGACACAAATCCTTTGTTTGTTGAGGGACACAAATCCGTGGGGGTCCACGAATTTGGACCCATTTTTTAGATCCAAATTCGTGGACCCCACGGATTTGTAAATCCCACATTTCATTTGGGATTTGACAATAGAAGGAAAAAATGTGAGACAAATCCATGATAAAAAATCAACTAAACAAACAATGTACTCTTCCAAATCCATGATGCAACAAATCCATCATAAATCCAAAGATTTTTGAAACTCAAAACCTTCATTTTCAAATCCAACAAGCAAACGAGACCTAAAGAAATCCCGCTTTCAAAATCAAAGCAAGTCGCGATTCGCGAACTCTAGTCTCTCCTTCTTGCCAGCTGTCCACTTCTCAATTCTCTTTCTGTTTCCATCCCAGGAACCGTGATGCTGGCGTCATCATCAGATCGAACGGCCACATGGTATTGATGAAGAGAAAATCGAACGGCTCAGCGCATACTCCGTTCCAGCTTATAAAAACACGCTGTAATCGTCGTCGCGAGCTGCGCATAACAAACTGTCCTTGCTCACAGAAACCAAGAACCGCCATGGATACTCTGCTGCTCAAGCTTTCCTTTCACGCATTTTGCTTTCTCTTCCTCACGGCTCCGACCTCCGCCACCGTCGTCGGCGTCACCTACACTTCTCCTCTCACGCCTCCATCTTCCTCCGCCGCCGTGATCGGCGTTTGTCCCATCACCTCCCTTTCATCCTCCTCCGCCTCCTTCATCGGCGTTTCTCCACTCACCTGGCCTCCGTCCTCCTCAATCGAAGGCAATGCTTCCGAGCTTCCTCCTCCACCGCAGCTCTCACATCCCGACGCCATCGCGTACGCTGTATCCGCCCTCGGATTCCGAGCAGTGCGCCTCTCCCATCCAGATCCCGGCATCATCCGAGCCCTAGCCTTCACCAATGTCTCCCTGCTCATCTCAATCGAGAACGAGCTACTGATCCCGCTGGCTTCCAGTCGCTCTGTGGCCGACGACTGGCTTCGAGTCCACGTGCTTCCTTTCTACCCGCACTCCACGATCGCCGTAATCTCCGTCGGAGACGACACCGTCCCCATCTTGCAATCGGAATTACTGTTGCCAGCAATCCGTAATGTAGACTTGGCGCTGCGAGATGCCGGGATCAAGAATATCTCTGTCACGGCGACTCTCTCTTTCCTCGACGTCGTCACCGGAGTAATCCCGCCGTCTCTGTCCAATTTCCGGGAGCCGATGGGAGAGCAAGTGATCCGGCCGCTGCTCCAGTTCTTGGAAGATCGCAATTCCATATTCTTGGTGGACCTGTACCCCTACAAAGTCAGCCGGATCTACTCACAGATACCGCTGGGGTTTTCTCTGTTTCATGGGGGAGAACAGAGCTTCTACCGTGATTTTAGAACGGGGATTACATATCACAATATGTTCGATCTAATGGTTGATGCTGTGACTAACTCCTTGAAGGTTTATGGCTACCAAGATATCACTCTGGTGGTTGCCGCAACTGGCTGGCCAAGCTCCGCCGTAGCCGACGACGGCAGCGCCGATCCCGACGCCACTCCCGCCATTGCCCAGGCGTACCTCAGCTCCCTGGCTGCACATCTGAAAGCGAAGCCGGAGAGAAATCAAGCTATCATACCTCGAGGTCCCGCCACAGTTTCGGGCCGACCTTCAAATTGGATGCCGCAGTGGTTGTATAGTATCCTATTGATGCTGGGGATGCCATTTGTGCTGAACTTGGTTGCCGCGGTTCTGATACTTGGGTTCGAAATGAGCATTGGAGTGGCTATACGCGGACTCTTCAATTGAGCGATACCGGAGCTAGGGAATTTCGATCGTACTCGGTCTTTACTTTCTCACCGTCGCTGAATTCTATGTCTCCTCCATAGTAGTTTGTATTGAGGGTTAACTACCCCCCGCCCTTCACTCTGCCATATTGTTACTCCAATACCACTCTCCTTCAATTAGAAGCTATCAGAGTGACATATTTGAAATTGGTAGATCCGTATTCTGAACGAGATAATTTGTCACTGCTTTGCCTTCTTCCTTCTGTTAACAACGATTTACTATCATCAGTTTGAAATTATACAACTTTGACTCTCTTCAAGTACGACCACTACAGCTGGTCGATGCTTATTTCCCAGCTCCCGCAATCATGTTTCATTTACATTTTGGAAACTCATGCTAGCTATTAGTACAAGTTACGGGTTAGCCGTGGCCGTGGGTATCCGTTATCCGTCACGTACGGGTAATGGGTGCCTGTTAACCCGTATGGACTTGGGACATGAGATGGAGTTTTCTCTTCAATTGTTCACCCCTATCTTCAATTATCCTTTAGTTTGTTGGATAGCGAAAATGATAATGATGATGATTGGGCTGGTAATCTCGATGACCGATCCTCCACGACGACTTATCTTATATATCTATTTTAAGCGGCACCCTTGTCAGTCTGGCCTCCAAGAAGCAGAAAACCATCGCACGAAGCTCCACAGAAGCTGAGTATGAAGCTGTTGCAGCCGCCGCCGTAGAACTGTCCTGGCATACATCTCTTTACATGGAACTTCAGCAACCTCATTCTCCTCCACCCAGTTCTTCACTGTGACAACCTCAATGCCACCTACCTCAACTCCGATCTTTCACTCACGTATGAAGCATGTCGCTAACGATTACCATTTCGTCTGTGATCGAGTGGAAAAAGGCCAGCTCGATGTTAGTCAAGTTCCTTCCTCAGCTCAACTCGCGGATCTTCTTACAAAACAGTTGTCGAAGACCCATTTTCTCTCCCTGCATTTGAAGATTAGTGTCTCCCGGATTGAGGGTAGGGGCGGAAATCTTTTTGTATGTTACCGCAAAATGAACAAAAATAATTACAAGAAAATATTTAAAAAGAATTTTTGTATTATTATAACGTCACAAACTATTCATTAAAACGATTAACATGACTTTATAAACTAACTTTTTAACATTAAGTTCAATATAAATTAAAAAAAATAATTAACTTTACATTTCGTTATTGTATAGCTCATTTGTTTTGATAATTAAGAGAACGATCTTATACGAGTATTTAAATGAAATTTTTGTTGTATATACATATGCATAATTTTAAAGAACTTAGTTAGTAGGGGGTAAAGCTGCTAAAAAGATTGCTTCCCTAGAAGTATTTAAAAGAAATTGGTAGGTGAATAAAAGCTGGCAAAAATACTTGTTGAAGCCACAAAACTCCGAACCTGCCTTCCCGTCTTTGACTAGCGCGCTCACCACGTCAGGCGCACAGATCCTGCACAGGCAAACGCCTAGTGGGCTTGGGACTGCCCGTTAGCACTCCGACGCCCAAGTCAGAGTATGTTTTTAGAGAGATAAGTGATTCGAGAGTTTGTAGTGAGAGAAGTCAACCTGCTTAAATGCTACCTACCGAGTACTATTTACACTCGTCGAGGTTCCGACCAGGCTCCTGGAATTCAGCTCCACGTCAGCACATCATTAAATGCCTGGTACGGCCCAACGGTCGGTCATCTACACGTGGCAGCTCCCGGATCTTGGCGCCTGGGCGCCTGGCAGGACCACACTTCCAGGTGGCACACTCCCAGCCTCCTAGTCTCGGAGCAGCGTGGTCCCCGCATCCCTTTTGTCGTTATGCACCCGCTCCTCTGCGTTTGGGCCCACTCCTGCTTTGTTCCTCACCCAAGCTCTCAATTGGGCTTGGGCCCAGCCCAGTCTCTTGAGTCCATGTCCCCCACTGGTCCACTCACGCTCACCCAACAATTGTCCCCCAGTTAGGCGCTCATGGTTGTCAATGGGTGCCTAACTATATACAACACCTGAGTGGTTGTTTCAACTACGGCTACCATCCTTCTTGGCTCAGTAGGCGCCTGAACACTCTCCACACTCGGCCGCCCTCAATCATCCATTCTTCGTACTCGGCCCGGACCCGCAACGCCCCTACCTTGTTATGGAGGCGCCTAACTTAGGCGCATTACTTACCTAGATACTAATGCGCGTCCTTGCCCAAAATCGTGGTGTTTTTGCGTGCCCATCCCATGTATCTCGTTCCAAAACTGCTCTTCCTGTTCCAATCAAGCATGTCCTCAACCTCGGAGTTCAGGCGCCTTCACGACCAAATCCAAGCGCTTACGACCCTGTTACCCCTAACATGATTGTTTAAATCAAGGCGCCTATCCCTGCCCCCTCGCCGTGCGCTTTCCAAATTGACATTTCTAATTTGGAATTTTCAATAATTTTGGAAAATCAAAATTGGAATTTTGAACGGACGGTGAGGATGAAGGGACTTGATGGCGTGCATCCCTATATCTGACCGTTGGGATTCTCTTTCCTATAAATACAGTCGGCCGCCCCCCTCCCTCGCTCATTCGCCTCAAATCTCTCTCTCTAAACCTGTCTCTCTACCAAAAACGTGCGCTGCGCCTCCTTCCAAAAAATCCAAAACTCCGGATATGACGAAGCCACCCAGCTAGGGCGTCTCATCCGGCGATGCGCCTCCGAACGAGGGCTCGGCGCCTGATGTGATAAAGTTGCTGGAGAAGCACTTCTCCCCTGATCCTAATCGAGAATCGGGTGGGTGGACGCCCCGTGGCAGCCAAGAAGTGCCCGCCAAGGACGGTGGTTCCTCTTCCGTGGTGGCGCCCCGCAGCTCTCGAGTGCCAGCCGCCGAGACGGGAACTTCGGCCGCTGTCGCGCCTAACAAGCCAAACGTAAGTGAGGTTTGCCAATTTCAACTGTTCCGCCCTTTTTTTTAGGCTCCTCTAGCTATCTAGGATAGTGGGATTGACTCTGCCCCGTTTGCGTCAACATTATAGGCCATGCGCCTGGATCTCCGCAATCGTCCGATTTGGAGATGTCCCCCACATCAACTGACTCAGGCGCCTCTGATGATGATTCTGTGAAAATTATGAATTGGGCAGAGACCTGCCACTTGACCATTGAAGAGGCTCGGCCACTGCAGGTGTCGACCATCAAGGCGCTCGAGTTAGAGAACTTGGCCGTCTCGTTACAACTTCCGCGCGCCTGGTCCTTTGCGCCTGCACCGTGCGTGGCAAGAATTGGGGTGGTCGACCCCCGTTGGCTTGGAGTCTACCGGGAATATTTCCGCTTCGGTTTACGGTTTCCGTTAGATTCGATCCTCGAAGGCATAATGAATTGTGCCAATGCTCGCTTGGGCGTCTATCCCCTTCTGTTTTCCTTATTCACATTCTTTTCAAGTTGAAGTGTCGTCAACATAACATCGTACCCACCTTTAAACTTTTCCACCACTTCTTTACCATGGTGCATAGTGACAACTGTTTATCTTTGCAAAGGCGCATTGACATTCTTGGGCTCTTCTTAACGGATTCTCCAAAGTTAGGAAGGGAATGGTTCAGAGCCTTTTTCTTTATCGAGGCACGTAGAGAGACCTTCTACGAAAGTGGCTGTTCGTTCACCCGAGGTTGGGCAATCGGCGACGCAGATGCGTTTAATGTTGGGGCGCCTTTGACTACGGACGAGGAAATTGAGAGCGCCCATCTTCTATCACTGCACCCCGTGGACTTGAGTTCAACGGCGACTAGGACGCCCGTTCTACACGCGTACTACCGCGATGGTGGGCGCCTATTTAGCTTTTGAATATTGCATTTTGCTTCTTTTGAACATTGGACTTGTGCGCTTAGGGAATGCTATTACCGGGTGCCCTGTGTTGTACATTTAACTTTACTAACCTTACACGCTGTTATGTGTTTTTGTGTAGGTGCGGATTTCACTTCCATGGCCTCCCTGATGAAGAGCCAGTTCGCGAAGATGGGAGTGGCAGCCAAGGTGGCGCCTAGTTCAAGGAAAGGTCGGGCGAAGGGCGCCCAAGTCTCAAAGGGGAATACTTCGAAGGCAGCTAAGAAAGTTGTTGGTGTATCACAGGCGCCTGAGCCCGAGGCCGAGAAAGGAAAGGGGCGTGCACGGAGGAAAGGGAAATCTCCCAAGAGGGTCAAGCCCGACAAAGTTCCAAGCGCCCCCCTCCCCCCGACCAAATCTGGGACTGATCTCGTAGAAGTTTCGGAGGAACAGGCACCTATTGACACGATGCCCCAAGAAACCTCGGCGCCGACCGACTTTTTGCAAGAAACCGAGGCAGCGGAGGACGAGATTCCCTTGATCAGAAAGCTTAAGAGAAAGTCTGAGGGCGCCCAGGACGCGTCGGGGAAGAAACCGCGAGTGGATGACGAGACGCCTCTTCCGGAGTCTATCGAAAAGTGGCTTCAGCCTCCGAAGCACAAGGTTACTTTGGAATGCCCAGACAGATCTGCCTTGGAACGTGGCGCCGCCATTCATATGGCTTTGTCCGCAGGGGATTTGTTCAGGGCGCCTCTTGACCTCAACGGCGTCGATCCTTGGGGCGAAATGATGCCGAATAAGCGCCCATGTATGCATGCGCTTGGTGTAAAAACAATTTTTCATGCTGCATTTATCTTTTTCAATGGCAATATGATCAACTTTTATGCTTCATTTTGCAGATGATGGTTGTGGCCAAGAAGGGCATACTAGAGCGGGAGGCCTTACGCGCCTCTACCAACAAGGCATCCACATCTCTTGGCGTTGCCCAAGACAACCTCGCCACAGCTCAGAAGAGGCAAGAAGAATTAATAAAGATGTGTGAAGATGCCCAATTCGAGGCGGCCAAGAGCGCCTCCCTTGTTTAAGAAAAAGTTGATGAAGAGAAGAGGAAGTTGCAGGAGGATTATGAGGCGCGGATGGAGAGCGAGAAGAGGGCACACCATGAATTAGTGGCCAAATTGGAAAAGGAAAAGCAAACTCTTGAAAACGAAGCGGGCGCCTACAGAAGTGAGATCGACCTTTTGACCCAAGAGAAAGGGGATCTTAAGAAGGAGAATAAGCGTTTGACCAAGGAAAATACGAAGTCGGCGCTGGAGATAAAGGCGCTTGAGGAGGAAAAGAAGGCCCTTACGGCCGAGAAGGGGGCGCTCGAAGCGAATTTCGCCAAGTCTGACGTAGGCCAGGCGCTTAAGGCTGAGGCCGGTTTGAATTCAATTCTGATTCTGCAAAGGAAGCTGTCGGCCGAGCACCCCGACATCGATTGGGATGTCAAATCCATGGTGGAGTTCGTCATTTCCTTTATGGAAAGTGGGCGCCCCGTGGTGGACGAAGCGCCTGGTGCCGAGGATGATGGTGGCGATAATAGCGATGGTGATGAGGACTCTGCCTCTGACTCCGGGAGTGGATCAGCCGAGTAATTCCTAGGTTGGATCACTGTCATCCTTTCTGGTGTGGACCCCAATAAACCTCTATTTTATTTCTTATAAGGATGATGTATGTTTGGGCGCCTGCCCCTAGATGTATGTTTGGGCGTCTGCCCCTAGATTATTAATCATGAATTTGAACTCGGCTATGCTTGTCACTTTCATTTTGTCTTCACTAAACTGGGGCGCCGGTTGGGGCGCTCATTTGCCGGTGGAGTTTTATGAAACTTTTTTTTTTTGGTGGGGCGCTTTGTGTGAATCGGGCGCTATAGAGTGGGCGCGATAGGGTGGGCGTTATAGAATGGGCGCTTTGTTCATGCTTGCAACTTTCCTCAACCTAATATTTCATATATAATTAATCCGATTATGTAAAAGTATGGGCGCAAAAGGAGGGTGCTTTACATGAAGTGGGCCCGAGAGGGCGCTTTACAAAATAAAGGGCGCAACAAAAAAGGGCGCTTTGATTCTACGGCGCATTAGGGCGCTTTGGAGAAAAAGAACCTACTAACTACTAAAGACTCGTTGTGGATAACTTCTCTGCCGTTTCGACTCAAGTTAGGGCGCCTACTCCGCTAACCCATGCGTGGTACCCATTACCTCTTCTCCCTTATCACCTGCCATGCTTGACTCGCCTGCCTCATATTTTCGCAAGTTTTGTGTGTTTCATGTCCTCTTCACTTTCTTACCCGACAGGTGCTCCAGCTTGAACGTACTTGGGCCAACGACCTCCTGAACGCGATATGGCCCTTTCCACTTTGGGGCCAACTTCCCCTCGGTAGCCTTTGGGCGAAAATCGCGTTTTAGCACCAGGCTTCCTTTCACAATGTTGTGTGCCCGCGTTTTCTTGTTGTAATACCTCGCCACCTGCCCTTTCATGGCCTCCAAACGCAGGGTCGCCGCCTCCCGCCGCTCATCTAACAGGTCTAACTCATCAATTCGCTCCTGAGCATCCATTGACTCGTCTCGGCGGGTCATTCTGAAGGTCGGAACCCGCATTTCCACTGGCAGGACGGCTTCACTTCCGTAAGTCAATGCAAAGGGTGTTTCACCCGATGCCACCTTGAAGGTAGTCCTATGCGCCCACAGGACGCTTGGCAGCTCCTCAACCCACCTGCCTTTCGCCTCCTCCAACCTCGTGTGCAACCTGTGTAATATGCTTTTATTGGCCGCCTCAGCTTGCCCGTTGGCCTGAGGGTAGGCTACGGACGAGAACCGCAAAATCACTCCATTCTCATCGCAAAATTCAATGAACTTTTTGAAATCAAACTGCTTCCCGTGGTCGGTGATGATGGATTCTGGGAGTCCAAATCGCGTAAAGATGTTTTTCCTTGTGAACTTCCGCACCTGCGCCTCCGTGATTGACGCCAACAGTTCCGCTTCAATTCACTTGATGAAGTAATCCACAGCAACAATTAAGTATTTGAACTGTCCAGGCGCCTTTGGGAATGGTCCCAAAAGGTCCATACCCCATTGAGCAAAAGGCCAGGCGCCCACATTTCCTTGCATGGGTGCCGCCGGGAGATGTATGTCATTGGCATGAATTTGGCCCTGGTGACATGCCGCAACGTGTTTTCGAGCATCTGCCCGTATTGTTGGCCAATAGTACCCCTGGCGGAGCAAAATTTTCTCCAGACTCCGGGCACCGGCATGCATTCCACAAGTCCCTTGGTGCACTTCGTTGATTGCTTGTAATCCCTCAGTATCGGTGAGGCATCTCAAGTAGGCGCCTGAGTGTGACCTTTTGTACAATACTCCATCCACTATGGCGCACCGAACTACCTTCCATCGCAGGCGCCAGGCTTCCTTCGAGTCCTCCGGAACTACTCCTTGCGTGAGAAAAAGCAAAATTGGTGTCATCCATCCTTCTCCAACCCCTAGTGATATGGACGCCATCATGGCATCCTCATGTGGCACCTCCTTTGTCACGATCACAGTTCGATTCTCCTCAAAATCCTGAGCAGTGGCCAATTTAGATAAAGCATCTGCATGGGCATTCTCTTCCCTCGGGACATGCGTGAATGTGACTTCACGAAACCAGGCACATTTCTTGCGAACAGAGTGCACATAGGCGCCTAGCGATTCCTCCTTTACCTCATAGATTTCGTTCAATTGGTTGACCACTAGCGGGAATCGGATTTGATGTCCACCCTCTGGGTGCCTAACTCTCTCACAATGTGGAGGCCCGCCAAGACAGCCTCATATTCCGCCGCGTTGTTTGTTTTGAGAGCCGCAAAGCGCAACACTATTTCGTGTAAGGCGCCCAGTGGACTCGCTAGGAAAATTCCTGCCCCCGCGCCTACTCGACTTGCTGCTCCGTCCACATGCACTTGCCAACACTCTTCGGCTCCCGTTCCCCCATCCGAGACACCTTCGGCTATGAAGTCTGCCAAGACTTGCGCCTTGATAGCGGGACGGGGCGCGTAGCTCACGTCGAATTCGCTTAGTTGGACAACCCACTTCACCAGGCGCCCAAACACGTCCATAGATCCAAGGATAGTTCTAAGAGGAAGGTTTGTGAGAACCACAATGCTATGAGCCTGAAAATATGGTATGAGCTTGTTCGCCGCCATCACCACGGCTAGCGCGGCCTTTTCTATAGGCGCGTATCGCGTCTCGTGACCCACCATGGTGCGGCTGACATAATATACTGGTCTTTCTTCATTTGTCTGCGGGTCTCTGGATATGAGGACCGCGCTCACGGCGATGCGAGACACAGCTATATATAAGTACAACACTTCTTTTGCCTTGGGCGCTGTCATTACCGTAGGTGCCGTGAGTAATTTCTTCAAGTCGTCAAAGGCTTTGTTACACTCTTCGATCCACCTAAACTTGGAGATTTTTTCAAGACCTTAAAGAAGGGGGCGCCCCGGCCCGAAGCCCTTGGAATGAAGCGCCCGAGTGCTGCCAATCTGTCCGTTAACCCCTGCACCTCTTTGTGCGTTCGAGGGGGTGACAAGCTCAGGATTGCCTCGACTTGTTTGGGGTTAGCCTCGATCCCCCTCCTCGTTATCATGAATCCCAAGAACTTTCCCGCTTTTGCTAAAAACACGCACTTCTTTGGATTAAGCCTCAACTTGAAGAGGCGCATGGTCTCGAAAGTTTCCCGAAGGTCCTCGATGTGGTCCAGGCGCCTCCTACTCTTCACAATCAGATCTTCCACATATGCCTCCATGTTTCTCCCTAGTTGCTTGCGGAAGACTTGATTGACCATTCGTTGGTAAATGGCCCCTGCATTCTTCAACCCAAATGCCATCACTCTGTAACAGAAGTTACCAAAGGGCGTCATGAAAGCCGTTTTCGCCCTATCTTCTTCCACCATAGGGATTTGATGGTAACCCGAGAACATATCGAGGAAGCTAAGTGCCTCATGATAAGCTGTCGCGTCTACAAGCAAGTCGATACGTGGCATAGGGTAAGCATCCATGGGGCAATGCCCGGTTGAGGTTGGTAAAATCTACGCACATCCTCCAATCTCCCGACGGCTTTGGGACAAACACTACATTCGATAGCCATGTGATGTATCTCGCTTCCTCCACAAACCCTGCCTCAAGTAGCCTGTCCACTTCACGCCGGAGTGCCTCTTCTTTTTCGGGGGTCAAATTTCGACGTTTTTGTTGTACTGGCCTCTTGCCTTCCTCCATGGCTAGTCTATGCGCCGCCGTCTCTGGTGACACGCCGGGCATGTCTTGCGCGCTCCATGCGAACAACTCCCCGAATTCGCGCAACAAATCTATCAAGGGAGCTCTCATGTCCTCAGGGGCTTGCTCAGATATCCTCACTTGTCGCTCTAGGCGCTCTTCATCAATCGCTATAAGAAACTCTCCGTCCACGGATTCGGCTATGGACTCCTCCTCAGGACGAATATCGATGGTGTTAAGTCTGTGCTTTTGGACATGACACCCCCGTTCCACCTCTCCTGCATAGCGTGGAGCATTCCTTCCTTGCGAGATGCCTATGCCTTGTGGCGCCACGAACTTCAACGAATGGTGACAAGTGGAAGCCACTCCATTGAATTGTGCCAAGAGGGGTCGACCAAGTATCACATTATATGGCGAAGGGCAATCCACAATTCCAAACTCCACCGCGTGCATCACACAATGCACCCCATCGCCTAGAGTCACTGGAAGTCGCACTCGTCCGATGACTTGCGCGGGCGCCCCCGAGAACCCTACTAGCACAGAACTCGATGGACACTCTAATTTCGGCGCCAACTCCATGCGTTCGAACGTGCTCTTGAACAGCACATCCATGGAACTACCGGTGTCCACCAGCATCCTCTTCATCTTGCATCCGGCTATCACCCTTATATCTCCAATGCCTCCTCCGACGGAACTTGGCACGCTTCATCTGGTTCTTGGTTGAAGTGTATGTGCACCACCGCCTTTGCTTCTACCGATGCGGCTCTTAGGCGCCTCGTTCTTTCCAATTTATCCCTCATGTCAAGGTGGTGCTTAGCTCACTCAATTTCTAATGTTCTTTTTTGCGGTGATGCTCAGATTCTAATTCAAAAGCTCAATGCGAATGATACATCACATGCTACAGGTGGCACCCTCCTAGAAGAGGTCCAGGTTCTTAGCACATCCCTCCAACGTACATCATTTCACTTCGCTCCGCGTAGATATAATAGAGATGCTCATCTTGTGGCCAAACGGGTTGTCTTCGGTCGGTTACTTGTTGACTACCACCCTTATCTTCTTTCTGTTCTGTGATTGAGAAGTGACAAAGAAATGCTTTTAATATGTTTGTTTTATGAATCTAGCATTGTTCATTCTTGAGTGCTACTTCTTGTTTATTCATTTCTTTTGCTTGGTGACCTTTACCATTAACCCATTATTAAAATTTTATGAAGAGTAGAAACTAGATACAAAATCCTGTGATTGGAGATATGCTTGTTGGGTTTCGTTGACTACTCCGTTTCATTGTGCTCGAGTTGTTTATACTATTGCAGGCTATTGCTTAGTTTGATTCTCTCTTTTCTTTTCTTCCCCCTTATTATTTCTTACTGATAGTGGTTGTAAGAGCTCTTCTTGTCTAATTTTAATTATTTAACCTTTACTTTCTTGGTTTTTTTATTTCACCTATTTGCTAGAAGTGGTATGCTTGGATTTGAGGCGCTCTGTGCTATGTTGATCTATTTGGATTCTTAGTTTGCTCTATTAGGGGCAAGTTCGTTTGCTCATTTTGCAGGTGGCAATTCAGCGCTAGCTATCAAGGATTGGATTTCTTCTGGCTGCTATCTCAACTTGGCTAGGTCTAGTTGGGATGTCGATTGGTGCTTCGTGTTGCTGCTTTGTTTATTTTGCAAGGGACTCTTTCTGCAAGAACTGCAAGGATTTGCTTCTCTGCTTCAATTTCAGCATGGTTAGTTCTATGATTTTCACCTTTACAGGGTAGAAGTCATGTATATTGCCCATGTCGTATAGGTATAAAGAGCTGCCCGTTGCGTGGCGATAAAGGCTCTCTTATCGATGGTTCGGCTAATTGTCGACCATCATCCCTTTCTCTTATATGTATTATGTTATGGTTGCCTGAAAAGGCTTCCAATTCATATCTAGCTGTTCCCTTTTAGGAATATCTTTGACCAAAAAAAATGAGTCAACATTCAAACGTTTATAATTAAATCCAACAAATAGCATACACATTCATATTTGAATAGAATATGACATAACAAACAAAATGAAAAATTCTCAGATTTAAATAAAATAGGACATTATAAGTTGCATACTCAAAGTCAGGGCTGAAAATTTCCCTTACCCGTCCTTGAAGGGACAAGATGTATAACTGACCTATCCCGTCCCTGTCTCCTTCTTGACCCTATCTGACCCTCAAGGGATGGGACCGGTCGGGTCAGTGGGTCGACCCTAATCTACACACTACTTTGTTTACAAATTACGTTTTGGTACCCAAAATTATTTTTTACAAATAAGTCCTAAAATTTTAATGATGAAATTACATTTTGGTACACAAAATAATTTGTTTTTGCAATTTAGTACCTAAACTTTTAAAAGTTTTACATAGATGTCCAATATGATATGAGATATTTGTTGTTGCTAAGCGTCACAGGATCAAAAGGTGACCCGTCACTAAGTTGACCCGACCCATCCCGACCCTTATAGGATCAAAAGTTGTCCCGTCCCTAAACTGACCCTATAAATAACGGGTCGATGAATTTTTAGGATCACACTTACACCCCACTCAAAGTCCATGAATGAAACTGAAATTCATCACAAATCCATCAATCAGATGACCTCTTCAATTACCGTGGCCAAGAGGTACCCTGATCTAGTTGAGTTAAAATAAAAGTATAGGTCAGTCAAAAAAAAAAAAAGTGGAGGAACACTTAAATTCTCCGTTTTCCAAAAGAAAAATGATATGAATCTATTAAAAATTAATAGAAAAAATAGTGATATATATATATATATATATAAAAATAAATTCGTTCCTGTGAGTATAAGTAAGGATTTCGCGTGTACTTCTAAATGCCAAACCCTAGCAGCTGATCGAGCTAATTTCTTCTTATCATGTATCGGAGGTGTTGGCCGGGGCCGTCTCCGCTCTTTGTGTTCACGTCCGCGTGTATATTCCTCACGCTCCGCCTCATCGTGATCAGTAACGCGCTCTCGTCGGAGTCTTACATCGCCGGCCACTCGCTGGATGCTACCGTTTTGGAGGACACGAGGCGGCGTGTCTACTGGCAACTGCTTGTATGTTTTCCGGCAGCCTTGTATTTTCTGCACAAGAAGATCAAGCAGAGAATAAGATCTCCTCCGCCAAGTCCGGCCGACCCTCGCTATAACGCTTTTAATGATTATCTCTCTCGTCGTTACCCGCGTTACCCCCTGACCATTGATCTTAGGTGTTGTTCGTGGCCGTCTCCGCTCTTTGGGTTCGCGTCGGCGACTATCGTCCTCGCGCTCCGCCTCATCGCAATCAGTACCGCGCTCTCGACGGAGTCTCACGCGCTGGATGCTACCAATCTGGAGGACACGAGACGGCGAGTCTACTGGCAGCTGCTTGTATGTTTTCCGGCAGCCTTGTATTTTCTGCGCAAGAAGATGAGAACTCCTATCGATCCTCGCTATGGCGCTTTAGCTCATTATATCTGGTAATTGATATTTGATAGCATCGTATTTTCTTTTCGGGTGTAATTTGCTTCCCCCTAACTTTGTATTGTGGCGATTAAGCTCTTAATTTATTGTTTGTGGTTTATGAATGGATGCGTATATGGTTGGAATTTGATATTGGATCTTATACCATGTAAAGTCTAGCGTAGGTCTTACGTTTAATATATGTGGCGTTTACATATAATAGATGTATTTCGATATATTTTAATTAAATTTATTTTATGATTTTAGGGTAAAGAATTAAAGACTGAGTCAGGGTATAGTATTATGCCATAAATTTTAGTTAATTTATGGTCTAAATAACTAAACTAATTAGGTGTCTGGTTAGATTAGGGCCGTTAGATTTACATGGATAAGTTCCGGCCAATCTCAATGGTCAACTCTTCTAACCGTTAGTTAATAACATGCATATGCTAGCCTGGCTCATTCTATAGATAGAGTAAGAATTCATGCAATATTATATAATCCGTGTTTGGTTTGCACCAATTGTGATTCAATTCTAATCTACAAAATATAAGATGGAGGTTCATCCATATGGTTTTCTCATTTTGAATTTGCTGCAACGAGAGAATTTCATGGAAGCAAAAATGACCTTTCATCCTCCTTTAATTGATGTGGCGCGCGTTTAGTCTCCCATCTCACAAACCTTCTTGCGGGCATCGTTGTAGGAACCACAAACCTCAGTCCTCATATCCATTTGTGTCTTGTTGCCCCATCTTCCCCAATTTCGTCTTCACCTCCATCGATCCAACTAGTGAACGAAACTGTGGTTTAGTGGTCGTACGACTGATTTTTAGCCTGAAGCATCCAGATTCTAATTCCAGGGGCGATGCTCGTTTCTCTCTTCGCTCATCTCTCTAGTAGCACCATGTAACTGGTTTTTGCAACAAAAAAAAAAGAGCCCAACTATGCAACAAAATATTGGAATCATCATTTGGCCCCAATATCAACTTCACTCCCTCTGCCAACATGCGCCGTAATTGGGAGCAGATTGGTGCTTGTCTTCCCCTTCCCTTTTGCTAGATTTCACTCCCCGGACAACTCTTGTGGTTTGTGCTTCCCTTACCCTAAAGCAAATTGGTGGCACCTTTCAATTTTCTTCTTAGACTATAACTATAAGTAAGAAAATGAGAGCTTGAAGTACCCTGAAACAAAATTTGAAGGGAAAGCAATTGTTTTGAGATGGTAAAAAAGGCCGCAGATGAGGAGCTTCATGAATGTCTTGCGAATGGAAGGGAGAGGCTTTCTTTCAACTTTCCTGGTTCAGGCGGGACGGACAACCAGCGACTGAGAGGTAGTAGTAGAAGAAGAAGAAGAAGAAGAAGAAGAAGAAGAAGAAGAAGAAGAAGAAGAAGAAGAAGAAGAAGAAGAAGAAGAAGAAGAGAAGAAGAAGAAGAAGAAGAAGAAGAAGAAGAAGAAGAAGAAGAAGAAGAAGAAGAAGAAGAAGAAGAAGAAGAAGAAGAAGAATTATCCTTGATTTTTTATTTGCCTTGACAAAGGAGAAATGAAGATTGACGTGTTGGGGCACGAAAACTTTGAAAACCATAGATTAAACAAATGCATCATCCAACTTCCTGCCCCTCCAGTTGCTATCACGCTGAAAATTCTCCTCGGCTACTCATGCAAACTAGAAGAAAGTACAACTGAACTTTGGGAATGTCGACTTTTTAATCTCCTTCCTATCCTATTGATCCATTTGAGATGGGTAACTGACTTAAAAGGGGAGTAAGTCTGACAAATACAAGGCAGTACCCTAAGTTTCATCAACCTAATTCTTCTCCCTATTTGAGTATCTAATGCAAGAGGGGATTTTGGAATTATAAAAATATGGGATAGCAAAAAAGAAAAAAAGGTGACTTGAATATATAGGAGGTAGGCGGCAATGATGGAGAATGGCGGCGACGAGAGAAGCGATGGCACGTCACCGCTGTCTCTTTCTCCATAGTATGCGTCGTTGTCGGCAGATAGAGGTTCATACCTGATCTGGCTTCGCTCAATGCTCACCGACGTCTTGGTGGGGGTGGGCTCAGATTCATTGGGCGCATCTCCATAGAGGTGAGGAACGACTTACTGGGAGTCTGGGACGGGCTGAAAGTGTTCTTCAGGGCCGGCGACAACATGGTGGGGGTGGGCCGATTTTAATCTAGATAATAAATAAAAGCCGAATGATGAAAACGGTTGCTCCATTTCAAATTTCCTGCAACGAGAGTGATTATAGGAAGGATATTTTGGTCTTTACAATTGCTTATTTTCTTATTTATTTATTCATAAAAAAGGCATGCACTGGGATTTGAACCTTGGTCTCTTTAAAGGCAAACAAGGATCATAACCAATCACACTAAGTATATTTGTTGTATCTATTTAAATTCAAAAATACACGAACCTAAATTATGAAAATCATATGACTTTTTTAACGATTAGTTGGCCACTGAATCTCCCGTAAGTACTTATTTGGTGTTTTAATACTTTGATTATTTTAGTTGTAGTTTAATACTTAATTTAAATTTCTATCTATTTTATAAATATACAATAACCCTAAAATTGCAGCCCAAATATCACTGGTTCGAATATTGCATATCGAATTGCAATATTAAACATGTAGAAGCAATATCGACTTCTTAAATTAATATTATTTTTCAGAATTACTATGGAGAAATTATATCTTTGTGCAAACTATATGAGACTGGTTCTTTTAATGTTTTAGTCGGGTAACCGCTACATTTTAAACTTCTTCATAATCTGGCATGATTGGATCCAATGATCATTATACAAGATTGTGTTTAATAGGGTGGCTCATTTCACCACTTTTTGGCGTGTTAATGAATTTGTAGGACAATGACAGGTCTAGATCTACACTCATCACAATCTACACATCATATAAATGTGAAATGTGAAATGAGAAAAGAGGGATTCCATTTCAAATTTGATGCGTACAAAGCAATTTTTTAGGGGTAAATTTAGAAGATGCCAGTGCGGTAGGTCTGTTGAGCACGAAAGTAAAAATATGTTTTCATTTAAACGGGCCCAAACTGTTTTTTGGCCCACTAATCGTGCACCCATCGCCAATGCAGTCAAATTCGGGATTTTGATCGTAAAATCGTAGGATTTTAGGATTTTAGGATTTTACTTAGGGATTCCGATCTTGATTTTACTATAAAATCGGTGGACCTTAAAATCGTTTAAAATCGGAATTTTGATCGTAAGAGAACAAAATAGGTGGTTTGAGCCAATTTAAAATAAGTATAACTGTTTCAGCGGAAAGGGCAATGGAATCTTCTCAGATATTTTTCTATTAGAAAAATATTCAAAAATAATAAAAATAACCAAATTAGGGTTCGGTTAATCTCTTTCCCTTCACCCCATTTAACTTATTGGTAAAACACCTGTCCTAATATTGGAAGTATGTAAGAACTAACATCATTATTAACTAATTAATTTATTAATGAATATATTTGTACCAAGCCACTACCATTACTTATTTTATTGGAGTTCAATTATTTTTAGTTTTAAATCATACTTAGTAGACGATGTCGAAATATTACTTTGAGTTAAATAACCTAGACATAACATGAAAATAAGAGCCAAACCCATGAACTATATCCCTTCATCATGAATTATTTTGAGTTACACATTAAATAACAATTAAAATAGTGATTTTGGAATATTAATCTTGAGAATTATCTTATGGAAAAAAAATCTTCTGAATTATCATTTTAAATGCTATGTGTCTTTGTGATATTAATAATTTACCTTATTAATATTCTTATATGCTATGTTCTATATGGTACTTAAAATCCTACGATTTTACGATTCGATTATACGATTTTGATTTTACCCCAGTTTTCGATTTTAGGTAAAATCTCGATTTTAACTGCTTTGCCCATCGCAGCCTCTCCAAATCTTCCTATTCTACTCGCCGGGTCATCTCCTCCACTACAAAATATCTCCTCATGTACTCAAAGTTCTCACTGAAACCTAATATCTACAACTTAGGCGCAGAGGGAGCAAACGATGGATTGTAGCGACCCCCACTATTTTGATAGCTAATCAAGAAGAGCGTGTTTGTTTAGTTGTATGGTGATTCACTTAATTAACAATTTTTATTCCGTTGACAGCCTCCTCTCCGCAATTGTATTGTGTTCACGAAGATCTGAAGGCGCAAGTGCAACAGGTCCAGGGGTAAACAATATGTATAAAGCGTTGGCCAAATTGAATTGAGTCATTCTACTTGGAATATGAAGATTTTTGCTTAATTGCTTTGGTTCGTGATGCAACTATGTTATGTTTGAAGGTAGACCAACGCAAACAACAGCACAGCTCCAGGGCTATTATGCACATTAGGTAGTTGGGGCATTAATTGATAATTATTTGGGATTATTCCTACAAGTACATAATTTGGAACGTGCCTTTATATTGTATTGATTAATAGTTGTTTGAGATTTTTCAAATGAGTGATTTGACATGTTAAACTCTCTTATTTTTGAAAATGGAGTCTTCGAAGTGGAATATGAAGATTTTGGATTAAGCTTGGTTTCGTAACGCCCTTATGGGTGTTTATTCTCTAAAATGCAGCTGTCTTTCAAAGTGCCCGTTGCAAATGGCAAGTCAGGATACAACGATGGTACCTGTACACGTTTATATCATTAGTAGGTAGCAGATTGTGTCCATTCTACTATATCATTTAGCTAAATACTTAGTTGTTCTTTTCAACTAAAAATTATGCTTAAATGCTATGATTGGCCTCAGAAATGTATGTCTTTGCATTAACTGTTAATGATTGGACAATAGGAATGCCATACATTAGTGTCGTGGGAGGTTTGTTTGATGTCTCAGGGTGTTAGATTTTTAAGAAGGTTGTTTGTTGTGGCAGAGAGTCCCTAAAGCTAGCGAGGTATTCCTATGTGGGCTTTTTCTTTGTTTGACTTTTTCTCGCCTTTTTTCTTATCTCTTTTTCTATTTTTGGTTTTTGTGTGCTACCTTCAGTTGCTACGTCTTCATTTGTGAGCCATCTATACTTTTCTTATTTAGTGCCTAAAAATCATATATACTCGATTGCATAGTAGTTACTAATAGATACATTTATAACAATAGAGAGATTTTAAGTTTTATCAGTTGTTAGTTTTAATATTTACTTACATTGGTTGTTTATGTAGTTTTCTTAGTAATATTTCTCATTATACAACTAATTACTATGGCTACGTAGTTGTATAAGTGGGGGTTGGACATGATAGTTCTTAGAAGCATCAATACTTGAAGGTTATTATAATGACCAAATTCTAAAGTTATGGTTTGCCTTCAACTTGCTTGGAGCATTTCAATTATGCATCAATTGTTCTCTCCGTGTAGTTAACTCTCAGACAAATCGAAAATCTTGCTGATATGTGCTTGATTGTAGTTAAATTTAGGGTTCTACTGCATTGTTGCTTTACTCTTTTTTCGTGGTTGAGTCTGCTTCAAAAAATTTAGTTTGATTTTAGAAAATTTTGCTTCTGCAGTCCTGTCTTGCCACCAACGCGTTCAATAGATGGAGACGGGAGAGGCGAAGGCTATTTTTGTGTTGTTGTTGCTGGTTTAGGGATCGGTTTGTGAAGAAGAGGGAGAAGAGAGGGGGAAAGGGAAATGCAGGAGAGGGGGATAACTCTTTTCTCCGACAAAAGTGGAGTGAAGAAAGGAATTATGATCAGTAAGAATATGGTTATCTTACATAACGGTCTCTATTCTGTTTGAATTGAGCTTGAGAGGCAGTGATAAGGACGAGCTGCAACCAATTCATAGTGAGAAGAGAGCTATGAACTGTGATCATGTCTTATTTCAAGTTAGAAGGTAGTTTCAGTATAAGGATTATTTAATTTGACAAGTTGTTTCGTCCATGATTCTTGGTAGTTTCAGTGCCATTCTAGCAAATGTTTAGTCTGTAATTTTTGAGAATTGATGTGCGAGTAATGACTTTCACTTAGCTTCAACTATTATGTGTGTATTTATTGGCATGTGATAGAATTCTCTTTTCCTTTTCATTGAATTCATTTTCATACTCTAATTGTATTATTTGTACATAGGCAAATCATGCTCGAGATGGCAACTCGCTGATATGGCTGGTGCAAGGAATGAAGCCATCATTAGAATTCAGACCGACAACGGGGAGGGATGCCCAGGACTAATTCAATGATGATTGATGATGGTATAATAAAAACTGCAGTCTGCATCAGCACCAATTTCTAGGCCTAAGTAAAGGTATTCAACCCAGAACTCTGCTTAGCGCTAAAAATTGCCCTCACCCAACCTTGATCCTGTTTGACCCACTTCTGAAGAGTCAAGATATATGAATAATCCTCCCCGTTCGTATTTTCTTATTGACTCTTTCTGACCCTGTAGGTTGGGGCGGGGCGGGAATAATTGGATTAGTGGGTCGGTCCTAATCAAGTGGAATCCCAATCCCTTCACTCTCACTTGCTTTCTCTCCCATTCCACAAGTGGGTAACATATTGTAATCCGGCCAACGGGCCGGGTAATAAGCTAGTTTTACATAGGTTGGAAAAAATTGGAGGCCGAAATAACTCGTCCAAATAATCCATCCAAACGACCTTTAAAAAACAAGTGGCTTTCGCATAACGGTTAGCTAGCACATTAAGTTTTTGTAAGTATTTCTATGGTTCTTGACTCTTCGAATTTCATATGTTTCATATTTAGATGGATTATAATTAAGTAATTGATAATTTTTTCTAACTTATAAATGAAGGACAATATTAAAATTGCAACACAAATATTATTTGTTGGAATATTGCATATATCGGATTACAATATTGAATATGCAAAAACGATAAAAATTCTTACCATGAATTGAATATGTTATTGATAAATAACTATCTTTGCATGATTAATTGTCCTATAGCATGTTATTGATAAATAACTATCTTTGCATGGTTAATTGTCCTATAGCATGCTATATAACATTCCATTTTACAAGCACTCTCAATACTTGAGTTATGCATACTTGAAACTAACTGCAAACCCCCTTAAAGAATGAATTTCTTGATGTATAGACGGTATGAAAATCAAGTTGTCTCTAAAAGTCTAGAAATCAACCAATTTATTTATCCGATATGACAACGAAATCGAGCTCCTGGAGATCTTATTGTTTGAAATCTTACATACCGTTTGGTATAAATGAATTCCATAAGTTTTGAGGAATTCATTTGAAAATGAAATATTTTTGTGTTTGGTATTTAAAAGAAAATTCTATGGAATTAGAACTAGTTATAGCAATTCCGAGGATGGAAATACTAGTTACTTCTTTAATTTTGGTAACTACTACTACGCTAAGAAAGCGATTCTCCAATTACTGCAACAATTACATGTGGATGGAAATTAAATCATAGACTATCATGCTCGAGAAAGCGTTGTTCTCATTTTTGCATGTCTATGATCTTGAACCTACACAAAATGAGGAAGAATTTTATGATGTTCCGGACGATTTGCAATATTATTGTAGTGCCTATTGTCTTCAAGTCGAGCTTCATGCCATTTGAATAAATTATCATTGTTGTGTATTGCAAATTTTGAATTTTCAAAATAAATTATAATTTTATAATAATCCTTTTGTGATTAAAGTGATGGAGATGCACACCTCCTTTGACGAGAGTCAAAGATCAAATATGACCACTAATACCCACCTAAACATTCAAAAGGTTAAACAAATTGAAAATGAAGGATGGATATGTTTTAGAGTCGTTCATATTCAAATTCATATGTTTTCTCTAATATTTAGGTCAATGCATACTTCATTCAAATGCAAAGTTGTCAAAATAAAAAATGGGTCTGAGATTTTGATGTATAACCTACTTGAGATAATATGTGATATTATCCAAGAGCTTGCTATCGTTGAATCGAGCTTACCGAGCTTCATGTAATTTGCATTAGTGTATTATAAATTAGGAGTGTAAAAAAATGATTTCAAAGTAATTATTCTTGCAAAAAAAGTGACATAGATGCATCAACTTCTCTAACGAGAGTCAAAGATCAAACCCGACCATCAATCTCCACCAAAATATCGAAAGAGATAAATAAATTTAAAATAAAGATTATAGAGGTGGTAAAACTCTGTTTCGCTAATATTTAATAGTTAATTGTATCTCTAATATTTAGGGAAACATATATCTATGAAAATTTGCCAAAATAAGAAATGATGCTGCAATTTCGATACATAAAACTTTGTTTCATTCTATAACTCTTATTGGTTTTTTCGATCTCTTACAAATTTTCTACGAATATTTCCTTATTCTAATATGATTAATTGAAAGCTATCCAGCAAAAAGTTTACAAATGCTATGGCAAGTATTTTGAGAGAATTTATAACATCAAAGACAACACTCGCTAGGTAACATTATCTTTACTCTTCCATTATTCATTTGAGAAAAGAACATTATACCCACTAAAACATATAGTTTTGGGCTAAATATGGTACCTCATTGTTGCCGGTTTATAAATTCAGGTTCCAATTTCGAGTTATGTGGACAATTGCATATATTTAACTTGTGATTAGTGTTTAGCATATTTGGTGATGGGGATAGTAACAATTTGATAAAAAGGAAGACATCGTAGATGATGTAGATATAAATTTCCATGATAGAGAGAAAGAGTGAATATATTATTCATGGTTTGGATAAAATAAATTCTATTTAGGGAAAATTATGTTTGAGATGATTTTTTGATTTTCCAATACTTTGATAATTTAGATTCTTTTTTATAACAAATAGAACGTATTTTCATCAAATAATTTTATTGTCATTATCATTAAGAAAAATGTATTCGGCCAATAGGTGAGAACTAAACCTAGTAATGGTGTATGGGTTTTTTAGTTAGCTGTAAAGAACACAAGCCTATCTCTTCAGCAGGCCTTTATTATCATTTGATTGTGGGCTTACTCTGTATGTTAGGCCCATAAGAGCAGTAAAGGTGCCTGTCGACCCGCAGAAGCAATTGCCTGCCTCCTCTTTAACTTCATCTTCTTCCTCCAGCCATCTATTCGTCCCCTTTCTCCTCTCTGTAAATAGGAAACCTAAAATCTCGCCTAGAATCGAACTTCATTTTTCCCGCCCAATTCCCCTGCACTTTCTACCGATCACCACACAATCGCTCCGCTCACAAGTCATAACAAACTCTCTCTTCGCAGTTCAAACCAAGAACCGCCATGGATGCTCTGCTGAAGCTCCCTTCCCGACCTTTTTTCCTTCCGCTCCTCCTCCTCTCTCTTTCATCCATCCTGTCTGCTCCGACTACTGCCTCCTCCGCCGTCATCGGCGTCACGTACAGATCCCCTCCCCCCTCGCCACCGTCCTCAACCGGCGGCAACTCTTCGCTCCCGACTCCTCCGCTGCAGCCAGAGGCCATCGCGTACGCCGTATCCGCTCTTGGATTCGGCGCGGTCCGACTCCCGTTCCCGGATCCGGATCTCATCAGAGCCTTGACCTTCACCAACGCCTCCCTCTTCCTCTCAATTCCAAACAGCCTCCTCCCTTCGCTAGCTTCCAATCGCAGTCTCGGCGTCCACTGGATCCGCGTGCACGTCCTGCCTTTCTATCCTCGATCAAGGTTTGCGGTAATCTCCGTCGGCGATGCTGTCTCCCAGTTGGAGCTACTGCTGCCGGCCATCCGCAACGTGCACTTGGCGCTGCAAGATTTAGGGATCAAAGATATCCCAGTCTCAACAACTTTCTCCTTCCTCGACGTCGTTATCAGGCCAGTCCCGCCGTCTCTTGCCGCTTTCCGAGAGCCGATGGGCGAGCAATTGATCCATCCCCTGCTCCGGTTCTTGAAGCGCACCAATTCCAAATTCTTGGTAACTCTTCAGCCTTACACTGCGAATCAGTTGTATTTCCAGATGCCTCGGCACTTGGCTCTGTTCCAGGGAGGAGGAGAACTGAGTTTCGATCACAATTACGGCACGGAATCGGAATATCACAGTTTGTTCGAGATGATGTTGGATGCCGTTTACAATTGCTTGAAGAGGGCAGGGTATGAGAGCATGGCTGTGGTGGTCGCCGGCACAGGCTGGCCAAGCTCCGCCGTAGACGAAGACGGCATCGCCGAGTCGGACGCCAACACGGCATATGCGCAGGTCTATCTGAAGTCTCTGATCGCCTTTTCTGGTTCTGATAAACGAAGGCCTGGCTGTAACTTGGAGGAGGTTTACATCGATGAACTAATGGATGCTCAATCGGAGTCCAAGCAGCGGGGGACTCAACAGTGGGGTGTACTCGACTCAAATTTGAGTAGCAAGTACAGTGTTTTCGGGTCACTGTTCGATAGTGTCAACCCTTATCCACCGTCGGATGAAGAAGTGGGTGAAGGACCGTGGTTTGCTAGGATCTGGAAGCTTATTTGCTTGGTTTTGATATATGTGTTTGTTAGGAAGCAACTCATAGTCTGTGTTCGTCTGGTTGTACCTGAGAGGCCGGGGAGGTGGATTGTATCGCAATTTGGTTGGAATCTTGGATGGCAGTTTGGTTGGGGCCGCCTACAGTTTGATGGGGGTCAGTAGATTTCGATGGTGATCAACCTGATAGGCTTGGGAGGTGGATTGTATGGCAATTTAGTTGGGATCCTCTGCTTGGATGGCAGTGGTCAGTAGATTTAGATGGTGATCAACAAGCAGCTTTTCATCTGTAATTGAGCAGTTCAATGGTTAATTCTTGTTGTTAGTAGATGATGGTGATCGAATCAGATTGTAGATCCCTCCTCTATCTTTCAAGTGAATAAATGGTGATGATGATCAAACTGTTCTTCTAGTGAGAGACTCTTTTTTGTTTCATCAGTAGGGCACATAAAAAGTCGGACTCTTTCTGGTGCAGGTTCTGAAAAAGGGTTCATATAGTAACATTGACTAGAAACACACCATATATCATGAGGTTGATCATCTAAAGCCCTATTGCATGCCTTCAACTGTCCACCATAAGCTCATAGTGCTGCTCATTTTCACTTTTATTTTTGCGGTTATAGATTGGTGGAGCTTGTTGTATTGCACAAGGAAGCAGCATTAGAAGAGTGGGTCGTGAAGAAATTAGGACGAGTATACTCGAGGTCCTTCCTGGTCTTTGCTCAAGCAGTAAGGGCTTCTTCCCCTTCCCAAACAACAATTTTAATTCGTTCTTCTTCCCTGTCCTTTTGGTCGCCATCGATTTGGAGGACAGAGAGATCAACACCACCGGCTGGAGCTCGACGATTGAGAGGACCCGCGTCTTGCGAAACGTCAGCGTCTCGGTGGTGAAAGAACCGTCCCCCCATAAGATACTTGGTAGAGACACGTCTGCTTCCTCGGATTGCAACCTGGGGAAGGCAGATCGGAGCGTAGCAAGGGATCCCGGTGTAGGAGGTGGACTTCTTGGGTCGATGGCTCAGTTTGTTTTTATTTTATTTTAAATTTTTTGTTAAAAAAATTCATAAATAATCTGATGTGTCGTAACTGCCATGTATGTGCAAGTGCAACACAACAAATAGTCAACATTTATTATTTTGTAAACCGTTTTAATTTAACAATAAACATAAATAACACACAACTATCTGGACAGTTTCAAACTATTAAATAGGTTGGAATACAAGTGACAGAGTTTGCTGATAAATTTGTTTGGTATTTATTTGATCATTTTATTATTATGTATGTTAATATTTTCAAATCGGTAAAAATGGATAATGGGCTCCGATACCAGATGTACTGGCCCTCAGGGGAAATGGCTCTGGCCATGGGCCAAATTTCCCTAGCTTTCTCCTCAAAATAACTCGGCCCGTCATACCTGGGCCAACCCAAAAGCCCAAAGCGTATATTCTCTTCTCGACGCCGGTTATAGAACCAGTAGAATACGTAAAAGCTCACCCGCCGTCGCCGGCAATGTCGAACGCCACTGAAGCTCTCCATCGCAGGCTGGCAGAGTAATCGTACTCTCTCTTTTAGCTCCACATTTTTAAGTGCCGACAGTTATACGCGAATTAGGAAATCTGAGATCGCTCTCCAATCTTCTTTTCCGTCAGATTATCGGAGTCGTTACTCGCCCATCTCTCCGCTGCACCCTACGCACCACTTGAAGGTTCATCCATCTCCGTGAAATTCGTCCTCCAGTCTCTCCTCCCCAAATCCGCCGCCGGCGCCGCGGAATCGCAGCTCCGGGAATCAATCAGGAATTTCGTTCTGGCATCGGCCTTGCTCGCCGCGTCCAAATCCTTCGCTCACGAGTTGCTCTCATGGATTCCCCATCAGCTCGCTGATGCTGCTACCGCCGCTTTTCGAGATATATCTGATTTGTATTGCCAGGGCGATGACGAGAGGTTGGTCGCGGAGTTGGCGCCGGAGGTTTTGCTGCTGTTGAAGGACATGATTAAGGAGAGTTCTATTGATAACGGTACCGATGGAGATGAAGTCTCCGCGGCGTCGGCTAGGGCTCCGGTTGGTTTTGCTATTCTTGCTGCTTATCAGCTTAGATGGTTCGTTACTAAGGTTTGTTGCCATTTTCTTGTTTCCCTGGCACTGCGATTTGGAAATGTTTTGAGTCGAGTTCCGCTGCGAAATTACCTGTTTTTGGGGGATGATCAAATTTTGTTTGCTTGTTCCGTTTTGTGATTCCATGTGCATTGACTGCTCTTGATCATTGGTCACCGGAGGTGAAGGCAAGTAGTTGTTTCACTTTCATAGTTTTTGTTGTTCTTTCACTTTTGGTAATCAAATGAGGTGTGACATTTCGGTTCATCGGGATTCAGGGGCAAGGAATGATTTGCTTCATTCGTCTAGGGAAGAATGTGAATGCTGCCGAATTCGGTGTTTACCAGGATGTTGTTCTTGATGCTTGCTGCCATAATATTGCATCTGCTGATGAGATATGGCATCTTGTGGTGGAAATGTCTGTGCTTCTTGTGTCTAGCATCCGGCGAAGTAATCCGAAAAGCCACTGGTAGTCTTTACTCTTGTTCTTACTCTCTTTCCTTAACCATCTCCACCCCTGCAATCAATTAGTAATTACAAATGTTGGCTGAATTTCTTCATTCAACGATTTCATACCATCTACATCTCTTACCCCCTGGTTTTGGTCATCTTTTTTATTTCTCATTCAGGTACAAGAGGACTAGGCGAGATGCTTAGTCACCTGGAACGACAACCAAGAAATAAGGAATGTCGCGTTGCTTGGCTGACATTCGTAGGACCACTCTTCCAAAGCATTGGTCTTGTATATTTATTGGCTCATTTCAGGAGGCTTTTCCCACTTTTCTTCAAGTGAATACATGCTGATGATGATCAAACTGTTCTTCTGGTGGGAGACTCTTATCTGCTACATCAGTAGAGAAATTCAATTATAGTGTTCAAGGCTCATAAAAAGTCAGACTCTTTCTGGTGCAGGTTCTGAAACAGGTTCATACTTCATACAGTCTCGAAGTTAACATGGATCAGAAACACACCATATACCATGAGGTTGATCATCTAAAACCCTATTTAATGTCTTCCACTGTCCTCTATAAGCTCATAGTGCTGAGCATTTGCACTTTTTTCGGTTTTAGATTGGTGGATGAGCTTGTTGTATTGCACAAGGAAGCAGCATTAAGAGTGGGTCGTGACTCGTGAAGAAATTAGGACGAGCATACTCGAGGTCCTGTTCTTGCTGAAGCAGCAAGGGCTTCTTCTTCCCAAACCACAAATTTCATCCATTCTTTCCTGTTAGTTAGCCTGATATCACCTTCTGAAATATGTTAAGCTTACTTGACTTCTCTCTGTGCTATCCTGTACATGAACCGAAGATGCACAAGGGGCAGCAGTTCACGGTAGCCTGGGAAAAGCACAGGGATAACTCAAATGTAGCAGCTGTGTGCTTCTCTTTAACTGAAATCTCCATCGACGAGGAGAGTTCCACCAGCAACACCTTGAAGAATGACAGCTCACTGAACTACCTGCAACTGCTACTACCCGTTAAGTCGCCGGAGAATGGATTTGTTCTTCCTTCACCACAATGATTAAAGAGGGAGTAAATTCAAATGTTAGGCTGCATGTAATGCGATCATTCACCTTCTGTAGATTGAATGTACTACTTAATTACTTCATATAGACTGAACAGTGAAATCCTGAGTAGGTTTTTCCTCGTCAATTTAATCAATATGACAAATGTTCATAACAAACTCTGATTGTATGTAGGGGATGATTGAATTCTACAATCTTTCCTAAAAGAATAAAAAGAAAAAGAGAAAAATGATATTCTTCCTCTACAAAACCGACGCAGGGAGTAAATAGAGAGATAACTCAAAGTCTCTGATTGAGTACTTTGTTTTCTACTACCTCTTTTTTTGTTACTTTCATTTTCCATCTAAGCTAATCACCTGGAGTTGTTGCTGATACAAAGTGGAAAACCCTAACCCTCCCCAGACCCCCTCCAGGCTTCCAAAGAAGAAAAATTGTGTATTCCTTCCAGAGGCCAAAATAGTGATACAATCTTTTCACTGCACCATTGCTCCACTGACCAAACCTGCTCTCTGGAAAGGATTGATGCTGCTGCCGCTTACGTCGTGGTTTCTTGACAAAATAACAGAATACACAGTCGTCTTTCATTTCATCATCACTTGCTTCTTTTCTTTACTTCACTGTAGAGGATGACTCCAAAGACTGTTAGAGAGTAGCCAAGCATCCCCGTAACAGATACTGGGTTCTTGAAGATTAGAATCGAGACAACAACTGCAACGGCACCTTTTGCATTCCCCAAAACCTGCAAATACGGGCGTAAAAAGATTGTTATCTGGGTTTTGTAAAAGCCTTTAGTTCTGACCTAGTCTTAGTTGTTAAGTTAGAACTAGAGAAACAAAATGGTCGAGCCTAGGACAGACTTTGCATCAGATTAAGATCCAGCATCCTAAACTCTACAAGAGCCGAACTTTTTCTAGAATCAGTTATCTTCATAGTTCTTTCTTGGCCAAGCAAGAATACATAGTAATTGCATTTTGTTAATGTAGCTTAGGAGTTCATGGAATGCGGCATACCTGGAGTGTCAGAGCACTTGTATGTTTAGTGACCAAGAAGTTGGTCAAATTCACAAAGAACGCTAATACAGAGTTGGAGAATAGCAGCCACATGAACTTGGGATCATCTCTTGCGAGAGCCAGAGTAATACCAACCACATTCCCTTCCATTGTCAGGGTTGCAGGCAGCAAGAACACAACAGCAATTGGAGCCATATATAGGAGCAGATTCATGGAATTCAGCTTCTCCCTAGAGACATAAATAACAGAACCAGTTTTCAGTATATAATCCTACTTTCAAACTTTCCATTTTCCAATATCCAATATCCAATATCCAAATCATTTCGAAAGTACTTGTGCCACAAGAAAACCTTACCCCTCAGAAGAAAGCAATATACCCTGGAGGACTGACTTAAGAGCTCTTGCTGCTGTAGCAGCAATGCACATTATAAACCCAAAGAGATGGAAGCTTGGTTCACCCTATTGCAATAGGCACAAAAACGACATAGATCAGAACAAACCCAGATGCTAGAAACTCCATCTACATGTAAATAACAGAGAAAAGCAGTCCAGTTGAAAGATTCAATTGGGTAGCCTGCAGAGCTGTTGAGCATTTGTCATCTCCAGAATCAACATTCAAAAAGCAATCATTTAGGAAGCAATGATGAACGCATAGCCATTTCTCAGAAAAAAGGGCTGGTTCAAAAGAAATTCACTGACAGAGTCCAATTTTAACCCCCGCCATTCAGCAATCAAATGATTAGAACACCAAAATCCATTGCAGAAACTCAGCCAGATAAAATCTAACCTCATACTGGAAAATTGAGAGAAATTGGGCCTTACCCCAGTGGCAATGATGACTCCAGTAACCACAGGAACCAAAGTCAGGTAAGTGAGCCAAGTCTCCCTCTTGAACGTCATCACATAAGCAAATACGGCGGTGAAGAACGGGGTAGTGGCGCCGACAGCCTGATTAAACGACACTGGAAGGAAGCGGAGGGAGATGTTCCCAAACACCACCGACACGCAGAAGACCAAGCTCAAAGCTGAGATCTTGAAGAATTGGGTGCGGGATCGAATGGTCTGCAAGGGGACGACCTTCATCCAAACAATGGAGATGTAGCTGAAGAGACTGCAAGCCGTCATGTGGCACATGGTGAGGAAGATTGGGAACTTGAACTCGTAAATGCTGAGCAAGAACTTGTTCATCAGCAGGACCCCGATGTTGGAAGAGTACCAGCAGGCGACCAGGCCGATCGTGAACAGCAGCGTCGTGGCCGGCACCGTAATGTTCCCCTTCACCGACTTCTCCATCTCGCTTCAAGCTTCCACCTATGGAGATCTGAGTGAATCGAGAGGCGTGGGGTTGGGGGATTGGGTTTTTCCCTTCTTCGCCCGGATTAGCCTGCAAAGAAGGGATGTTTTCAGCGGCGTGAAAGTTCCCTAGATTGCTATGATTCCTGACGCGCCATGGATCTGTGTCATAACAATGGAGGAAAAGGGGGTGGAAACAAAAACGAGCAAAAGGAGAGGGGAAATTCGACGGGCGGAGAGGGATAGGTGACGGAGAGAGAGAAGGAGAGAAGCGTAGTGGGAAAGAAGGAGAAATTGGTCAAATGGAAGGGACGTGCGACGGAGAAGGAAGAGGGGGGATTTTTGGGATTTAAGAGGGAGGGAATTCGACGGCGGCGGCGGAGGTAAATGAGGTGGCGGTGGTGCTAAAGCGCGTTGAAGAAGGGGGGAGAATTTTGGTTAACGTGGGGGCGTATTTCCTCCGGTTTCTGTTTCTTTCTTTTTCTGTAGGTTTATAATAAAATAAAAATAGAGAAAATTGGGGGATTTCTTTATTTTAATTAATTAATCAATTGGGGTAATTGGTTGTGTACTGGTTTCTTTAGGGTGCTAAATGCGAATTGGAATATTTTTCTTTTACTCTTTAGGTCCTTTATATTCATTTCGATTGGAATCTAGTTAAATTCAGAGAAATTCTATACAATATATCAACTGAATTTTAACCTATTATACGAATTTTCTTGGATGTCTTCGAAGGATGATGTTATTTTGATTTTGGTCAACTGCGAATTGGTATTTATCAAGATTCAACTTGGCTGTGCTTTCAAGGGCATAAATAAATAATTCTTCGTTGATTATAGATTAAACCCTTATATCTTAAATTTATGAAAAGGAAATTTGGAGATATAGCAAATTAAATGCTAATTAATAATGTGAAAAGTTAGTTATAAGAACCCCAACTTATTTCCGGAATTGGGGAAAAGGAATCACATCGTTGAAGTTGGAGCATTAACAGAAAGGATACCCAATCAAGGTGTTTATTTCTGCATTTGGTGTATGTATGTGTGGGCCTTTCTAATTGTAATGTAGACCTTGTTATTATATATTGTAGATTTGTAGTTGTTAAAATTTCTTGACCCTACATCCCAAATCATAAAGAAAAGATAATAAAGAAATCCTTAAGCCCGTACGATGCCGATCAATCTGAGCCTGAAGGCCCAAATAAAGAGGTGGGCCCAAGTAAGTAGCCCATTTTCAAACGCCCAACAAACATCCACTGCCTTGAATCTTTAATAATTCCAGTACGATTCTACAAGTGGCGTCAATTGCTTGCTGCTGTCATGTTATGAATGAGATGAGAGTGCACCAAGTGGCAAACAAGTCATGAAGAAACAGTCAAGAATCAGTTCTGTAATGAAGCAAGGGTTTGCCCAGAAACGGTATTATGCACTCCACGTTGCATCATAAAATGTAATAAAACAATATAACCATTCTTCAAGAATGGAAACCGTCAAATACATGAATGTTATCGAGAGCAGGAAGGAGCAGCAGCCGGATCATCGCATGCTGACATATGAAAATGAATCAAAGTGCCTATCTTGATTACATTCAAATGGCGGCATTGAACTGAAACAAATATACTTTTCAACACATTCGTCATCACAACTACCTATGGGTGATGACGATTCTGTTTTACAGTTCAATGTACAGATACTCAACCTTCAATGTACACCTGGAACTCTCAAGTAATACGGAACCAAACGACGAGTATAATCCAAACAACGATGATTTCTCAATCACATGGTACATGCCCGTATCGAATGATCATGAGGATCAAGGGAGTTTGCATACGAATGCAGGAAAATGGACAGCAGCTAAGCAGTGCAGACACACCATCAAGGAAAAGGCTCTGCACAAACTTGAACTGAATCCACACGTGTTTATAGCTTTGCAATGAAAGAGTTGTTTCTCCGTTCTCGTACGAAAAAACTCTACATTTACTTCTCAAGCTTCTTATGGATGCACGCTTATGGTGTGATCATACTTCAGGGTCAGCCACAATGAGATGCAAGATAGAACCCAGGGAAACCTACAAACTAATTACATCCTAAGGAATCAGAATCTGGAGCAGAAACCCTTTCAGCTATGAGCCTAGTCATGTCAATCTGCTGATTATCCAGCTCAAGGTCACTATGACAGGAGCACAAGAATAGCTAGAGGATTGTTGTAAATCAGACGAACTAAGACAAGAATTTATAATAATAGCATATAAATAATGAAACACAGAGTTCAAAGGAGGATTTGATTACTCGAGCATTCAAACAAGAACATCTGATTGGGGAATTACTGAAACTGGAATTGATGGAAATGGTGTACAACGTATATCCACCATGCTAAACAGAACAAAACTGTCTCTAACAAAAAGAGAAAGGCACATGAAAAATCAAAGCTAAACTTGGATGGAAGAACCCAAGTACACAGCAGTTTCTTCTGAGACAAGCAAGCTTCTTCAAAACCTGAGGAACAGCAACAACATAAAAAATACTTCAGACAACAGGGTACTATGAAATCAGGTATGCATCCAAGTGCAACTGAAGCAGCGATTTCCAAGGCAAGTTAAAACAACTACAGTATTGACAACTGCGACTCAGTGAGACAGCAACTTCACTAAACACAGCCTCACAGTTGATAGCAGAGTTACTCTTGAAATAACAATTCAGACGACACAGTTACATATCTGAATTCCACATTATACTAAACAACTTAATCCCGACATTGACAATTGAAAGTACCTTAGATATTGCTGGGGTACATGAAGACTCTTACTCTGTCTCCCTGCAAAATTAGCCAAAACTTCGGTAAGCCATAAAAACTAAGCAAACATGGAAACTCGAAACACTGAAAAATGTAGCACTTGATGTACCATGGACTTGGGAGGGAGGTTGGACGTGAACTTTGCTCTAACGACACCACTGTTTCCATGAGACCGTGATACCTTGCCCCAAATGCAGCGATAGTGCGAACCATCCTTCTTCACCTTAGCCTTGTAGATATAAGCCAAGCGCTTTCCCGCATACCATGCTACCTCTTCCTTGGTATTCACTCCCTCAATCTGAATCAGAGAAGTGTTGGGGTACTGGTTTGCCTTGGACCTAATTATCACAAACAAAATCAAAACTCAATCTCTCGACACAAGCAAAATAAACCCTAGAAAGATTTCCACCATTACTGAAACCTACACTAGGTAATCAAATTCATCATACAAGATATCAAAGATCTGTAAGACCATTCTTTAGAAACCCATTTCCTGACATCTAACAGGACAGTAATAGAGAAATAGGAGAATCAATCAAGGGACAAGTCTCATTACCTCTTGTACCCTAGGATAGTTCCTCGGACGTAGAGTCTGCAAAGAAGCAACGGGTTCAAATAAGAAAAAATTAGCTTCGATTCACCACTCTCTCCGTTAACGAACTACGTTAAACTCCGAGCTGGAGAAAACAGTTTACTGTGCGGTCTGCGATCGCAACCGGAATTGGAGATATCTATCGGAAAAGGATCTTGAAGTAACAGAGGGAAGAACGGGAAGCCCAATACCTGACGCGCTCTCCTTCGCGACCTTTCACCATTTTCGCGGGTTGGAGGCGGAGCTTCTCCCTTTTCCCGGTTGTTGCAGAGGTGGCTGAAGTGACGAGCTATGCTGCGGGAGAAGGCTTCCTAAAACCCTAACCAGAGTCTTACTTGATTTAAAGAGAGAACGCGGGTCAGACCTCCGTCCTAACTCCTAACCATTAGGCCCATCAAAAGAAAGCCCAGTTGTTTCAGCCCGACAATGCATAGATTATTATATCCGGAAATATCCATGGGCCTCAATCGAGCACTCATTCTCGGCCCATTTGGAATGCAGATACAACTAGGGGTGGGCAACCATTCGATTCACATCGGACCGAATCGACTCTCACACCGAATCGGATCGAACTATTTATCTTTTGATTCGAATTTGGTTCCTGAATTTGGGACATTTTCGGTTTTGTTTCGGTCCAGACCGTAACCGTAAAATCAAGCTAAGGACCGGACCGATGTGAATTAATTGTAATTAAATTAATTGCCTATTTTTATTAGGCTCTGAGAAGGCAACTCGACTTGGAGTTGAAAACCCTAGTACCCTACATAATACTTATGACTTAACTACCTATAAATATGATTGACTTTCCCTGACTTTGACTCGCCGCTCCCGCTCCTATAGTCCTACCCTCAAATCAGAGCTCTCATCCACGTTGCTTTGATCAAGAGGTTGCTTACTTTACCTACACACTGTGAGAAGATGCGAATAAATGACACCATAGAGGCTTCTGCCAAGTCTGACAACACCACTGCAAATTGGCAAGGTTAAGAACCATTTGTTTTATTGCACTAGTTCTTGGAGCAAGTGTCACTTTGTTAAACTCCTTTCTAATGTCTTATATCATGTGCTTATATGGCAGAAGAGAGGCTTTCTAATGAACAGTGGAAATTCTGGAGATTGGGCGATCCAACGTGCACTCTGGAAATGAAAATGAAATATTAGATAAGCAGTTAGTTAGATTACCTTTGAGATTGAATAAAAAAACTTTTTGTCTTTTAGATAGTTAATTAGTTCTCGTTTAGCTTTTTGCATAATATTTTGGAACATGTGGCTTTTAAGAATTATGGAGTATTTAAATTGGGATAATTTGATTACTTCTTTTCGTGTCGTTACATTTTTTAATTCTTGTGTTCTCCTTTAAGAGTGATTTTATTCGAATGAAAGATTAATCGATCCACTGGGATGGTCCAGACCGAATCAAGCCATATATGGTTTGATCCAAACCGAATCGAAGTAATAATGATTCGACTTTGGTCCTTGATTTAGAAGAAATTTTGGTCCGGTCTGAGGATAGTTTGGTCTGGTCTTGAACCGAATCGACCGATGCCCACCCCTAGATACAACTTATTGCTCTTTGTTTTAATAAACCCGCGTATGTGGATCATGATGTCAGTTTTGAATTTTTCCAATGAAAAAAAAAAACTCTCCTCAATGCTCTCGTCGGGCGGCAAGGAAGTTTCCCCTTCTCCCCGCTAGGGTTCCAATTCAGAGAGGTTTTCCAAGGTGAAAATCCTTTTCCTTTGCCCAGATTTGGGCCGATTGTCTCCCTTTGTGGAGTTGTTACTAGATTACCCGATCTGGGGTTGATGATTATCCTCATCTTTGGGGGGAAATTGATATTGGGCGGTGGCCGCGATGTATATCGGCAAACCGTTACAATACGATTTGTACTGGATGGATTATTAAACTGGTGGAACGCTGGATATCTACGAATCCGATCGAGATCGGAGAGGATGATTATCCGTAACTATACCCGCGTGAGATATCTTGTATCTCAGAGGTGGGCGCTCCGACGATTCTTGGATGAGAGAGGGGCAGAGGATGCTATAAATAATCGGCACTCCTGGGTTGGGATTCCTCACCTCCTTCGATTCCAATCAATCCCAAACTTGTGCGTCATCAGCAATCTACTGCCGTCGTTAATCAACCCTCAAGCTCGAGCTCGCACCTGGTTAGAATCTTTCAACTCCATCTTTAACTATTTACATACCTGTGAAACGATGGGGATTGCTGGAATGCTGGGGCTATTACTAGTTCTGGGTTTTCTGTGTTGCTACTTACTTGTATTATGGATGGCTCAGGCAAGAAACATGGGATCCTCAAGAGATAACGACCAAATCGTGGAATTCGAGGATGATGATGTGGAGGAGAGTATGGCTCGTACAAGGCTCAGCCTAATTGGAAGATTATTCATGGACAACATGCCGACTCCTTTGCTCCAACGCATCGTCAACAATCTGTGGAGATGCAGTGCTCCTGTGGCGGTCCTGGAAGCTGACATGGGGCTATTTCAATTCCTGTTCAAAGACGAAAATGACCGTGATCGTGTGCTGCAGCGGGCACCATGGATCATCAAAGATCATGTCCTCATGCTGATGGAGTGGGCTCCGGTGACAGAGGAGTTGAGGAATATGCCTTTACTGTTAATATCAATCCCTACATGTTTAGGCAGTCTGGGTCCTCTGAATGTTTTGTTTGGCTTCATGGTGTGCTGAATAATGTCTTGAGATTTCATTCCATGTGGTTGAAACAGTGTGCTGTGTTGCACAGATCCTTGATAGAACTTAAACCGGTTACAATTATTATTTTGGATGGTGCGGGTTTCTGGCTTAAACCTTATTCCCAACGTGTTTTATTTGTCTGCTCTCATCCTGTTGTATATTTTGATGGGTTACCTAATGTTCTGATTCTATTTACTTGGCTGGTGGTTCTTCAATTTGATAATAATGTTTTAACCAATCTGGAATGGGTAACTTTAGCAGATCGGAAGTGTGTTAATTGGGGTAATAAGCTGAAATGGCTGGTTTTGTTTTCTTGGCGCTGTCCTTTTCAAGCTATAGATGCCGATACTGGGATGAGGGTGTTTTGGTCTAGTGCAGGGGATGTGGACGGTCTGGAAAGCTTTTGTACCTCACTGCCTAGCCTTGCTAATTTGAAATTCTTGCCTGTTGGTTGTCCCCTGTGCATGCATACTACCCTGTTTTGCCCTCTTGCTAAGTTGAATTACATTACTTCAGGGGTTTTGTGTTGCTGGCTCTTTTATGTCCAGGTGTTAGAGTTGCTTTATCAAAATGATAAGTTGATCCTGTTGAGAAGGGAGGATTGTTGGAACCAAGTAATGCGAGTAATTCTTGGCTTTCTATTAATAAGTGTTTGTTCTTTAATTGTCAGATGGATGGTGGCCTTGGGGCAGACCCAGACTTGTTGGGCATTGAGGCCGTTTTGAAAAGGAAAGTGCTCTCAACCGCTGCAAGAACTCAGCAATTTATGACAGCTGGACTTGGTGGGGAGCAGAGCACGGTAGGTGACCAGAACCAAGGTCAAAATGGACATCCTTCCCAAGGTGATAGTGCTGGACAGCAAACTCGCCGCTACACAGCGGCTGAGAAAGGGAAGGCGAAAGTGGTAGATGATGGTAAGAAGAGGGCTGGGGCAGTCCGCCCAAGAGCAAAGAGGTCTGGAATTTCTATACAGGAGCCGATGTCCCAGCCTCCCCAACCTGCAAAGGCTGCCCCCGCTGTCCGTGACTCGGTTTCTTCGAAAGCTAGAACAGGACGTGCTGGCGAATCACATCCGCTGCGCCCTAAGCCCGGATTCAAGATGGGGATTGGTGAGCTGGAAGAGATGATGTTTTACAGGAAGAGGTCCAACCAAGAGATGATGACAGAACCGGAGCCCCAGTCGCTGCCACCTAAAAAATTATGTTTTGATGATTCTGCTTTGCAGGGTGTGGGGCTGGAAAATGATGATCTCCTTGGTGAGGAAGAGCAAGAGGCGGACCAGTGTGAAGAAGAGCTAGATGGAGATGGAAATGAAGATGCGGTGGAGGAAGCCAGCCGGGAGTGGCCCCAAGAGGATAAATGAAGTTAATGTTTCGGATTAGCCCCCGGTGCCCTGTTGTCTCGCATTTTATTCTTCGCGGATGACTCGTATTTGTTCCTACGAGCTTCACGATCTGAATGTGCACACCTTGTTGGGGTTCTGAAGCAGTATGAGGAGCTCAGTGGTCAAAAAGTCAATCTGTCTAAGTCAGTGGTTTGTTTTAGCAGAAATACAGTAGCAGCGGATAGAGAAGAGATGGGGCGTATGCTTGGAGTAGGAGTCATTGGTGTTACAGATCAATATTTGGGTTTGCCATCCCTGGTGGGGCGCTCTAAGTATGATACCTTTAGGTATATTGAGGAGCGAGTTATTCAACGCCTACAGGGGTGGAAGCAGCGATGTTTATCTTGGGCTGCTAGGGAAGTCCTTATTAAGTCTGTTGCTAATGCTTTGCCTATCTATGTAATGTCGTGCTTCCTTCTACCTCTGTCACTGTGTCGTTTGCTGGATAGACATTTGGCTAGATTTTGGTGGGGAGTGAAACAGGGTGAGCGGCGGATTCATTGGGTTTCTTGGAAATCGTTGTGCTTAAGTAAACATGAAGGAGGTTTGGGTTTTAGGCGTTTTGAGGAGTTTAATCAGGCTTTGCTGGCAAAGGTGGCGTGGCGAATTTGGAAAGAGCCTAATTCTTTGTTAGCTTGGGTGTTTAAGGGTAAGTACTTTCCCAACTCCTCTATTCTGGTGGCCAAGGCTGGATCTTTACCTTCTTGGGGCTGGCGGGGGGTGTTGCATGGACGTGATTTGCTGGTCCAAGGTTTGCGATGGCAAGTTGGCTCGGGTGAGTCGATAGATGTGCTAAAGGACAATTGGGTGCCAACGTTGCATCCATCTCCCCCGACGCCTCGTCCGGGGATCATTAGGGTCGAGGGGTCAGTTGCGTCTTTAATTTGCCCGAATCAAGGGGTTTGGAGGGTGGATTGCCTACGTCAGATCTTTGAGGAGGATACTGTCCGAGCTATTCTGGCTGTTCCGTTGCCTATTTCGCCGGTGCCTGATCGTATGGTTTGGAATGGGGAGCAATCAGGTCGCTATACGGTCAAGTCTGGCTATCATTTAGCAGTGGAGCTACGGAGGTATAAGGAGCTAAGGGTGAAGGCGAAAGTGCAGGTGTGGGATCGTAGTCTATGGAAAAGGGTTTGGGGGGCTCCCATACCTCCCAAGTTGCGGTATTTCATATGGCAGATGGTTCGCGGTGTCTTGCCAACTGGTGAGGCACTGAGTACTCGGGGGGTAGGGGGGCTGGAGCCATGTCCAGTTTGCGGGGAGGAGGGGGAATCTCTTGAACATCTCTTCTTCCGCTGCCGAGTAGCGGTGGAATTGTGGGAAGGGGCGGGGCTTCTGGCCATTCGCGATCGCTTTCCCCTTTGCAATGTTGGGATCTTTTGGCGCAGGTTACTCGAGTGGCGGGAGCTTGATCAGGGGGCCATGATGCATGTTGTAGCCCTTTTCTGGCGCATTTGGAAGGCCCGTAACTGGGTGGTCTTTGAGTTGACTCAGTACATTGTGCCGGTGTTGTTATCTCAATTTCGTTTGCAGGTTGCAGAGTGGGATGGCATTATTACCGGCCAAGGTGCTTGTCGTTACTCAGGGGGCTCAGGTATCAGAGCCCGTCAGGATGTTCCGTTGGGAGAGTTCGTCATGTTTGTGGATGGAGCTACGGCGCCTGGTTCACATGGGGCGGGAGGTTGGGCTCTGCAAGATCCCACGGGCATGGTGGTGGCAGCATCGGCAGCACTGTATGTGGGGATTTGGGAGCCGGCTCTTGTGGAATTACTGGCCTTCCGGGATGCGCTTCGATGGTGCTTGGCGTTTGGTTTACAGTCGATGATTTTTGCGGGTGACGCCCAAGTGATCGTGGGGAAGATCCGGGAGGGTGAGGTAGATGATGTCCATGGAGGGATGCTGTTGGAGGAGATTCGAAGTATGCGTGACTTGTTCCAGGAGTTTCGGGTTATTTTTGTGGGTCGGGAGTCTAATAGGGTTGCCCATTTGGTGGCAAGAAAAGCCCTTTCGTTGTCCCCTTCTTTGGTGGGGTTCAATTTTGTTTCTTGGCTGTTTTCAGCTATGTGACTATTTTGTATCTGTCTGTTTTCTCGGTAATACGAGCGATCTTTTGGCAAAAAAAAAAAAAAATCGCGTATGTGGATTACAATTTACAAGGGATCCGATACAAGCGGCAGTATTTTGGGAAAAGTAAGCACAATAGTAGATTGGGGATTATATAATAAAATATGAGGACAATGTTTTAAGGCTGTTTCACCGTACGGAGGGCTTAACATGATAATAAATAAGGGCTCCGATCTGGATTTTTTGTTCGATTTCTTCGGGAGGTAAGGAATTTGTGAGAAGGAGGGGGCGGCCCCCGGGATCTACGCTATGACGCCCAAATTAGTACGCATATAGATGATAGTGTATGTGAATGTAGAGAGTGAGTTTAGAGAGAGAGAGAGACCTTAGGGTCAAAGTGTGGGAAGGGAAGAGAGGATCCCCCGGCTTGAAGGCATGAGTCTCCTTATATAGGAGTCTTTGGCTTCCTTTTGTGGGCTTGGTCCCGAGAAGAGGTGCGAATCGATGGGTCTGGACCTGTTGATGACGTTGTTGTTTGTCGTATTAGGCGGATTAATACCACACCCAACAAAAGCGAATGGAAGGATTTCAAAATCATAATTCTTTAGTAAATGAAAGCCTCTTTCAGTAAAAACAACCGTTACTTATACAAAATATATAAAGGCAAAACATGGGTTAGAATTGCTCCATTTCAAATTTCGTGGCCTGAGAGTGATTCTAGAATGGCCACTTTTGTCATTGCACCCAAATCATCTTTATATATTAAAAATATAATCATTAGACTTCGAACCATGGTCACTTAATAAACAAAGAAATAGCAATATAACCAACTAGGTTACAATGTAAATTATTGTTATTTCTTTGATTAAACGCTAGAAATATGTTTGGTGATGATGCTTCTATATTTATATTTTATCTTAAGTTATTTATATTTTATAGAGAGATTAGTTCTAAAATTGAAATTCAAGTAAAATTGATTCAAACATTACTATTAAATTGTATGTGCAGTATAGTTTAGAAAAAATACAGAAGCATTTTACTCTTTATAATAATAAATTTAATCTTAATATTTGTGATGTTTGAAAAAATTTATGTATGATTTAGATGTATACTTATTATTTGTGACATCAGTGGTAGTTCGTTCAAATGTAGTATTTCATCAGGTAGTCAAAATCGAATACTGGGTGCATTTAAGATTGTTTTTTATCTTGGTGTTGTGAATAGATAAAAATTAATTATTAGAATGCATATAAGATATAAATATACCTAGACACATGGTCAAGCTAGCACGACACAGTTAGCGCATAACATGAGTACAATATATATGGATCGGCCCTGTACAAGCATGAATGTTTCATGGGTCGTAACAGACTTAAACATCAAGGGCTCGCGCACAAGTGTCAGTACCACCCAACTATATTGGTGAACTCATGTTTTATGGACAAATGCCTCATTTGATAAAAATAAAATAAAATATTCTAAAAATAACATAGAAAATTTGAATTAATGAGTATTTTTTCACATCAACGTGTCACAACTCATATTCTAAAAGGTTTTAAAATACATTCATAGTTTATTTTGAGACTCAAACATTTTTCAAAGTATACAACTAAACATTCATTTATAAAATAATTCTTGATTAAATTCATAGATGAAAAAGTCTTTTTTACATCTTGCAGTCAATATAGTCAAATCACGCTTTCAAACTTAAAAACTGACGGTTTTACGTTTTTAGGTCACCAAAACTCTTCTACGCATAATCACCATTTTTATAACTAATGTAGTAAAAACTGCGCTTTGAAGCTTAAAAGCTTACTGTTTTACGCTTCTAAATCACCAAAACGCTTCTACGTAGAAACACGATTTGACTACATTGCTTGCAGTAATAACAGACAACATCAACAATAACTTTAGAAGCAAGTAGAGTAAAGAAGATTGGGATTTTGTATCTCCTTGCAAATGTGTGTGTTTGGGGAGGAGGATTTTTTTGGTCTAATTTTTTTAAAAATGGGTTGAAACTCACATATCATTGTTCAAATATTGAATTGGGATATTGAACATATAGAAGCGATATATAATTCTTAAATCAGTATTAATTTTTAGCCTGATTGTCCAATAGCCTTAGACCTCTTGCTAATTTGACATGATTGGATCCAATAACAATAAGATGAGATTTGGTTTGATATGCCGGTTCGAAACCATTTTTATGTGTACTGAATTTGTACGAAAAATACATGTAAATAAGTGAAGATGAACCTAATTATACATTTTGATTCTTTAGATAACTAAAATTGTTTAAGCAATGAACAAACTATACACTCACTCGACTGGGGTAACGAGCTTTATTTTTATCACATTTAGTAATTAGTTTATTCACATGCTATCATACTACTTTGCTTCGTCGAAGAATAAGCGGTCATATGTTCGCCAGGTTTCAGGTGATCTGATTCACACTATCGACTGTTAATGGAGAAGAAGTATTTCAAACGCAAAATTGGAGAAGTAATTTGATCATTTTTTCTTAATAAGATTATTGTAATTTCAGAGATTTAGGGGGTATTCAATAATGTCAATATTTAAGAGATTTTTTATTTAGAGTTTGAATTGAAAGATCGTATGTACTGGCTGTTCAACCATAAAACTTCACCATAGGCTAAATCGGTAGGTGACATTTAGCAAAATGAAACAGTTGAACCACATTTAAATTATGACTTCAGTATAAAATATTCTACCACCAAATTTTTTATATGATTTTAAAATCGTCGGTTCAAATAATTATTTTACACTGGTGGAAACAAAAATTACAAGACACATTTTGAACTATTTATTGCAAAAAAAAAAAAACATAAGTTAGTTAGCGATAATGTATAATTCAACCCAAAAGACACTTTGCAACTTCTATCTTTTTAAAATAAATGTATGCTACTCATACCCTCGCTCATTCATCAACTTAATGAGTACTTTTTGCATGATGAATCAGCGAGGAAATGGGAACAACGGCTTAAGCCATTAGGTGTAGGCGCTTTCCGCAGGTGGAAGATTGACAAGGCATGAAAAGCTATTCATTGGAAGATAAGGAAAACTAATGGGATGTTAAGTCCATTCCGAACGACTTCTACTTCTTTATGGATGGCGGGTTGGCTTCGCACTTACGTTTCATCAAAAGAGTCTCGCTCAGGAGTGCTGCTGTAAGCAGTTATGATCTCAAGACCGGTCTTACTTCTGTGGTATTTGTCCTTTCCCCGGCTTTCAGTGAAGTTTCTAAATAAAAATTGAGTAACATATATTTCATGTAAGCTGATTTTAATAGGTTTTTTTATTTAATTATTTAATGAAAAAATATTTGTTGCATGAAAATTACAATATTGTTGCTAGACATGTCTGCAATATGAGAATAATTTGGGAAGTCCGTACACAACACATTGCCCAAGTAACTATTAGTGACAACTTAGCATTATGTTTTATATGCTTCAAATTAAGCAACTTCGGATTCATTACCAATAGTGTGGTAAAAAAATGTTCTCTGTCGGAAAAAACTTAAAGGGCATACTGAATTCTATGTGAGATATTTTTTTAAGGTTGATTATTTATGTATTATGAGAAGCAACTCTAATATTCAACTATATGATCTAATTAAGTAATGAATGCAGTTAGTTATATTTATTTCGTTTTTCATTAGGTAATTATATGTAATGCTTATATCATTTTTTTTTTCTCTTTTCATAAATGTATAAACACATTATGTATAGTTGGATCACTTTCAAAAATGTTATGTGCATAACTAAGTTACAAAACACTCATTTCATGCATTTCAAATCATCTATTATAAAAAAAATTTATCTATTATATCCATTATTATATACCATATTTCTTGACAAAATTCTCCCGACTAACTGGTCGGGCTCTGTGCTAGTATGGTATAAACTAAATCATGGGCACAAACCAAATGAATCAAATGCTCACCTAAACTACACAATAGACATTAGACAGTAAAGGATTCTAATTTCCCTACTACCATTCTACATCCGAGGAATCCTCACATTCAAAGACTTAATGGTATTAGCCAGCACCTGAAATTGCCCAATCTTAAATCACAGGTCAGCAAAAACATGGTAAGTTTTGGAATCTACAGCTATAAGCCTTAGAGCAGCGACGAGCGCTGCAAAGGACATGAACCCGAAGAAGATCACATTGAGCCAGTGCCAGAGCTTTTGGAAGGAGCTCAATTTGCTCCTCTTCGCTACTAGGTACATGTGGTTTGCCAGAATGAATGTTAGGGGGAAGGTGCTGATTGCCCCTGTGAGGCTCATGAAATCTCCCAAGAATGGCAGAAGTGCTGAAACCAATGTGTTGAGGGTGAGGTATCCGCCTCTCACTCCTAGCCTGAATGACAAGTTTCGAATGGCGAATCGACTCCCCTTGATCCCGTACTTGGTGTCCAAGTACTCGTACATTGGACTCGCGAATATATGTAGAGCGATGACCGACTGAAAGAATGCAGCAATGTTGGCCATTGCCTTCACCCAAACTGGACCATTGACGCTGCTGAGCAAATAGGTTGATGTGGATGACCCGTATGCCCAGTAGCCGATGAAAGTGACAGCGTACATTGGTAAAACTCCTGCTGTGAACTGGAAGTAGAGTGCTTTCATCATGTTGTTCACTACTGGCTGCTTTATTGTTGCCTGTTTGTTAAATTGAGTTCAAACAAACTTCTGTAAGGGAATTCTTTTTCAAGTTTCACACAAAGCTGCAGAGTTCGTAAATCCCCCCTCAAGTACCTGTATCTCTGGAAGCATTCCTGTATTGAATGCAAAGACGAGATTGGCAGATGCTCCAATCGTAGTGAAGATCTTGCTCGTTGTAGTCCCCGGGATGCTGTAGTCCCTGGCTGGTGTATTGACCCCTGAAATCAGCATCGAAAGTTGCAGAATACTCAGAACTAGAGGGAGCATTATTGACCTTAAACAAGTGCATTCACTAAACAGCAAAAGGGATTCAAAGAACATGAAAAAGGTACCATCTTTAATGGAGAGCACAAAGGCAACAACGATGTATATCAGGCTAAGCACTGTTGAGACTCCCAGCCAAACTCTCAGTGCTGATAAATGAGGAGTTGAAATCGCAAACAAGCCACACACAACCCCTGCAATGGCTATGAAGTAGGGAAGCTTCATTGGACCGTCTTCATCGAAGAGCACATAGGCAGCCTGTAGTTAGAAACATTCAGTCAGAAAAACAGAAAAATCCTCAATCAATGAAGACTCTACACCAAACAGTAAAGAAAAAGCTGCAAGCAAGAGAGACAACTCGATCGGCTCACCTTGAGAGCCTGACCAGCTAAGATGATATAACCAGTGTTGATCATGAAAAGATTCACATACTGCAAACCCCATGTCACAGAATAAGCTCTCTTACCTGCAGCAGACATAGAGGACAAAAGAAACCATTTAAGTTAATTGAACTAATGCTGCAACAGTGGCTACAAGGTATCAGATTTCATATCACATACCATATATGAATCCAGCCAAATCTCTGTATCTGATATGTCTTTTGCCTCCAAACTCATGTAGCTTGGCCACCAGAGAGTTTGCATACAATGAGATGGCAGTGGCCAGAATCAAACCCACCACTCCAGGAACCCACCCCAAAGGAACCATTATGGTCCCTGAATAGCCTAATACATAGGCACTGTTGATCCCAGTTGTAAGAACAAATCCCACTTGGAACCATGAGTCTGCCCAAAATGGCAAAATCAAATTCAAGTTATCAGCATCACTGTAAGTCTAAAACCCCAAATTAGAGATAAAAGACTCAATCTTTTGTCACTCCGATTTCCAGAAATTCCTTTCCTTAACACAGAACAAGCTTCCAAAGAGATTCAAATGAGAAATGATCAAGAAAAGCTTCACTTTCCACCTCAAAACTCAAAAGTAACAAATGGCGTGACAGAGTAGTGTTCCATATCAAACTTGAATCCCACCTTCAAACAAAAACCCCTTTTTATCTTCCTTTTTCCAACCCAAAAGCAATAATTTGTTTTCGGAAAAAAGGGTCTGAAAAAGTACACGAACAAGAGCAAGCTGAAATACCATCCTATGAACACTCGACAACCGACACACTGGTGATCCTGTCAGCAGCCACAAGACGCCAAAAATAGCCGAACAAAAAGGGGATCAATAAAAATTGAACTAGGAAAAGGAATTCACACCGCTGCTAATCTGATGAGCGGTCTCCGGGATCGCAACAGCTAAGTTTTCCTCGTCGTGAACTTTCCTCGCCGGCCCGGAAAATTCCCCTCCGCCGGCGTCGCCGTTTCCGTCCATGATCAGAAATGTGGCTCGTAGTTGGGGCAATAGAGAAAAGGCCTCCTCGGCGTCTCCCACTGGTAAACTGTGAGAGAAAGCCAGCTTGAGTATAATTCAGAGCTTATCACTTCAGTTTATATAGTCGGCGACTTCTTCGGCCAGGCGGGCGGAATCAATGCGAGTGTTCCCACTTCCCTCTCTCTCTCTCTTGACATCTATCTCTATCGAATTTTTGGTTGGTTTTTTATTAAAAATTACTGCTTTTTTTCCTGTTGTGGAAGAAAAGTCTGGAGGTCGAAAAAGCAGAGATCTTTTTGTTCGCATTTAGTGGGGCTGAGAGACGAGTAGAGAAGAAGAAGAAGAAGAAGAAGAAGAATGCGAGAAAGAAAGAGAACCGCTCGTTTTATTCATTCCTTCTTCTCGCGAGAGTCAATTTGTTCTGTTTTAGCTGAGCTGTTGCTTCTGGCTTTCTGCAATAGCATTGATCAATCATTAAATTATTATTGGCAACGATTTTCTTCCCAATCGTTGGACATGGGTCTCCTAATATCGTCCATCTGCCTAAAGTTTTCGTGATCATGATATATAAAAGACTTGATAACAAAAGAGACTCTTGTTTGACCCGCCTTTCCATCTTTTTGAAAGGGAATATCTGTCTAGATTTTCAACAATTTCGTCTACATTTGGTTGGAGTTTTAGAAATGCATTTTTTTCTATTTTAAAAGTTTTTAAGGGTGATATTTCAACAAGCTGGACTTTTAAATAGAATGAATTTTATAACATAAGAAAAAAATTGATTTAGAGTCTATGAATTATTTTGGAAATTTAAGATTATCTTTATTACCTTTTTAAAAATTCCAAATTATTAATTTATATTATTTTAAAAATAATATAATTTTAAATATTGTTTATTATAAAAGAAATTGAATTAAATACATTTTGATGATTTTTTTTTAAATATGTTTAAAAAAATTATGTTATTAATTTTTTCACAGAAGATAATATTTTATAGTTTTTCTAAAACATAATAAATGGATATGTTTAATAAAATGCACTCTAGAGAGAAATATTATACGTAGAACCCTAATTCAATATTAACTCTCTTTCCTGGAGTGTTTCCATTTTGGGCCATTACTGCGAAATCAATCCCGGACCAGAGAGAGGAGAAGGGGAATTGTCGGGCCTGATATGGCCTGAATATGATCACATTGGACTCTTCTTTTATTGGGCCCAATTATTAGAGCTACCACTCAAATTGAAGTTGAGCAACGAGCAGGAATAGGGATGGCAATGGGTCGGGTCGGGTCGGGAGCGGATAGTGCATATCCGTTACCCTACCCAAAGTAGTTCGGGTTTTACCCATACTCATACTCACATAAGAAACGGGTAGAAAATTCAAACCATGCCCATACCCATTCGGGTTTCGGATATCCACGGTTATCCATGGATAGTAATTTCTCTTTATAACTCCAACCAATATGTTAACATTCACACATATATTCACAATACACAAAGGAAACATACTATGATAAATCAGTAGAATGAAGAAAATTAATTAAAACAATAAAATTTCATGAAAATATTATATTTGTATGCTAAATATAGAATATGTTAAAGAAAAATAATGATTATTTGTAGACAAAATACATATGCATATGTATAATCGGGCGGGTTCGGGTTAGATAATAAGAAAACCATGCCCACCCATTACCCGCAACATTCGGGTTCGGGTTTTACCCGTACCCACTAAAAGTTCTTCGGGTTCGGATTTTACCCTACCCGATTAGGTCGGATTCGGGTGGATATCCACGGTTACGGATATTTTTGCCATCCGACCCGACCCATTGCCATCCCTATTCCTGCTCGTTGCTCAACGGTGGACAACCCACTCGCAACAAAAATTCAGTAAATATTTTTTTGAATTTTACAGGTGAATATCCCATCCAATCGGTATGTATGGTTACCCATATGTTCGTAAACATAACCCCAAATAATTTTTTTTCTAGTTATTGACATTCTTATATTATCTAAACTTCTATAAAATATATGAAGCAGATTCATGGGTTGTTTTTGCAGGGATTCAAAATTGGAGGCTTCTGAGAGCTTCACGGCGGGGCAGTTTTGTCATTTCATTGTCTTGGGCGCTTAATGAAGTGCATCGTTTTGGGCTGGCATTAATTGGTGGGTTGAACTTACATTTTTGGGCTTTCTGGCTGATTAATGAAGTGAAATGGGCTAATAATATTGGTCGTTAAATTCTAATTGCTGGACTTGGCCCATAATTGCGTTCCCTACGTTTAATTGGAAAAAGTTACTTCTGTATCAGGTTTTTGCTTTTACAGTATCCGTCGTCTGGTGGTTGTCGTCCCTGGGTTTGTTCTCTAGAATTAGCAAAGGTAAGAACAAAATAAGGATTTTAGAATATATGAACTTAGTGTCCGGCCTTTTGGAATTTATGAGGTCAGTGTTGAGGTTAATATCGCATCAGGTTTTTGTTTTTCCAGAGGTCAGTGTTGAGGTTAATATCGCATCAGGTTTTTTGTTTTTCCAGTGTTTATCGTTGTCGTCGTCTGGTTTGTCCATCTATGGTTCGTATTGAAGATACTCCTGGTTGTTCTTCAGCAATAAATCGACTTCAGCAAGATGCTCGACTTCAGCAGGATGCTCTTGATCCTTCCTTGACAATACAACGACATCAGCAGAACAGGGGTCAATGTTAGTATTGAGATGATGACATTTATGAATTTGATTTTTTGGATGCTGTTTGGAGGGGAGGAAGTTATGTATTGGTAGTCACAATCATCTGATTTGTAGGGTTGATGAGGGCTATTTGCAGGCCGCCTAAACATCCTCCACAAAAACAAATTGTGGCTGAACGAGCCCGTCTTAATCAACGTAATTATCTGTTATTCCTATTTTGATGATGACGTAAAAATATTGTTGTGGTGTATTTTATTTGTTATCGTACACAACGTTTTCCTTCGCAGGGATTGATAGGTTAAATGTTCAACTTCGCCGAATGGATTTACTATTGGCTCAATTCCATCGCAAGCAAAGTCGTATACTTATGAATAGGCGTTTGGGACGTGCAGTTCAACGTCGTTTGCCTCTAAATATTGGTAGTAATCTGTAGTTATAAAAGTTGTCGTTGTCATTATTTGATTATGATTTGATGATGATGAATTACGTAGTTCCTCTTTTCTCACAGATTATACTTCGTGTTTGTTACGTTTGCGGTCAAAACGAGCACGTGTACTACGTTTTATTTGTTTATTGAGAAGACGGTTGGTTAATGCTATACCTAGGGGATTCACACGTAATCATGGTTGGTTTGCATTATGTAACATATTTCCCTCTTGAATTTTTATTTTCTATTTATTTTTCAATAGTCTTATGTGAGATTTTGTGTGTAGGTCTTCCTTCCGTTGAAGTTTTCAGTCTTGGTGAACCTTCGTGCCTTTGTCAATACTGTAATGCAGTGATGTGGGTCGAAGAAAGCACATTACATTCTAGGAGTCATGCTAATCCGGTGTTTCCATTATGTTGCAAACGAGGTAGGGTGAAATTGCCTCCTAGGCGAGATCCACCTGGATATTTGAAAGATCTCTTGGAATCTTCAACTCCTATGAGTCGACACTTTAGGGAGGCTATCCGTATATACAATGCCATATTTAGCTTCATTTCCCTTGGCGGTAAAGTGGATCGTGGTATAAATGATGGTGGTGGTGTATATGTCTATTCTATAAGTGGTCAGATATATCACAGTATAGGCAGCTTGCTTCCATTTGAAGGTCAACCACCTAGATTTGCATAATTATATATTCATGAATCTACCTCCGAGCTTCAGAATCGACTCCAATTATTTCCAAGTGAAGATCATTCAAATACGTTGCGATCTGAGATTGTTAGAGATTTGCAAGAAATGTTTGACATGAACAATGTTTTGGTGCAAACCTTTCGCATGGCTCTAGAAAAATTATCTGAAGCTACCGTTGAAGAGTTAAAGATCAAATTATTTGCTAAGCGTGCACAGGATGGTAGAGAATATGACTTACCAACGGGAAATGATGTTGCAGCTTTGATAGTGGATGAAACTGGTCAGGATACATTTGAGCCAGACATTATTGTTCAATATAAGAACTCTGAATTAGAGAGAATTAATTATGGACATCCATCATTAATGGCATTACAATATCCTCTTCTCTTTCCTTATGGTGAAGATGGTTGGCATCCTGATATACCCTGTGTTGATGAGGATGATGAAGAAGAAGATCTCTGGAATAACAATACTTTGTCCCAGTGTGATTATTATGCATATCGTCTTCAGACCAGGTTTGATCAATCAAATGCAATGTTATTAACTGGGAAGTTATTTCAACAGTATGTGGTGAATGCTTATGCATTGGTTGAAGCTGAACGTCTTGATTGGATTCGAAATAACCAATCTAAATTGCGTGCTCATTATGTGAGTGGTTTGGTGGATGCATTTTTACGTGGTGACTCTGATCTAGATTCGACTGGCAAGCATGTTATTCTTGCAGCTTCACATACAGGCAGTCCACGATACAAGTATGAGAATTTTCAGGATGCTATGGCTATTTGTAGGTGGTTGGGATACCCGGATTTGTTTATTACATTTACCTGTAATGCAAATTGGCCTGAAATCCAATTTATGGTGGATTTGGTTAACTCGGATGGTCGGAAAGATGTCAATCGATCTGATATCTTTGCTAGAGTATTCAAGCTTAAATTGCATCAGTTGATGTCTGAGATTAGAGATAAGAAAATATTTGGGGCTACAACTGGATGTAAGTTGTTTTATATATATTTCTTTATAGATTTATTTTTTTTACTATTATATTCCTCAATCATCCTATGTTTCTGCCTATGTAGATAATGATATTGCAAAAGTCTCTTTTTTAATTTGGTTCTTTAGTAATCATATGTATATCTATAATATATACATACACGTGTTGCCATACTATTTTTGGTTTCGTTTTTTAGCAAAAGACATATCTTGCTCAATCATATATAAAACCAATTGCAATTGCAAGAACAAATCTTATAGATGGATACACGTGTTGCCTGTTTAGTTTACAAGTGACAGATTATATTTATCAATCATTTATCAATCATTTATTAGTGCAAATGAAGTTGAGTGATCATGTATTTGTTATGAATTTTAGTTCTTTATATATTATATTTTTTGTTTACAGATGTCATGGCTATTGAGTTTCAGAAGAGGGGTCTTCATCATCCTCATTTGTTAGTTTTCCTAGCTGCGGAATATAAACTAAGTGGTCCCAAGGAAATAGATTCTGTAATATCAGCAGAGATACCTAATCGTGATCTAGATCCAGAAGGTTATCGAGCTGTAACTGCATTTATGTTGCATGGTCCATGTGGTGCTTTGGGTCGTAATGCTCCTTGCACTCAAGGTGGGGTGTGTACGAAACATTTCCCAAAGCAGTTTTGAGAGCAAACTATAATTGATGATAATGGTTTTGCGAAATATCGACGACGTGATACTGGGATATCTTTCAATATCCACTCTGTGGCTCTGGATAACCGTTTCGTTGTTCCGTATAATCGCTATTTATTATTGCGGTTCGATGCACATATTAATGTTGAATTCTGTAATAAATCGAGGTATGTGCTGAATGATTTTAATTTTCAGATGTGCTTCGTGTTGTTCGTTATGTTTTTATAATTATGTTGGGTTATTTTGTATAAATTGTTAATCAATTATTAAAAAATCCTATACATGATTTTTGATATATGGTATTTCATTATTGTGTTTTGATTGCAGGGCAATCAAATATCTCTTCAAGTATATCAATAAACCACAAGATAGAGCCAAAGCATCATTAGTTGGAACTCAAAGTGCTACAGGTGGTGATACGAGTGCTTCAAGTTCTGACCGTCTTCCACGTATCGATGAGATCAAGTCATTTTTAGACTGTCGTTATATAATATCTGGTGAAGCATGTTGGAGGTTATTCAAATTTGATGTCTACTCACAATATCCATCTGTATTACGTATGTCATATCATCTTCCGGGGCAGAACGTTGTTGTCTCAAAGCAAAACTAGAATCCTCAAGGGTTACTTCGATCTAAACGAGCTCAGACCTCTATGTTATTGAGATGGATGAAAATGAATCAATCATCTCCAGAAGCAAGGCAGTACACTTTTGTCGAATTTCCCCAGTTCTATGTCTGGGATCAAACAAAACGAGATTGGCACAGAAGGAAGTCCAAATTCTCAATTGGTCGGTTATACTATTGAGTATTGTCATCCTTCACCAACAAATGACAAATTCTACCTCCGTATGCTCCTACACATTGTTCGTGGAGCAGTTAGTTTTGAGGATATCAGGACCGTGAATGGAGTTATACATAAATCTTTCAAGGAGGCATGTTATGCTCATGGGTTATTGGCAGAAGATAATGAATGTAATGACTGTTTAGCTGAAGCATCTCTTTGGGCATCAGGTCAGAAGCTTAGAGATTTATTTGTCACTATAATAACCTTATGTCAAGTTTCAGATATTGGCAGATTATGGGAAAGAAATTGGACAATGTTGTCCGATGATATTTTGTATTCCCGTCGGAAGCAACTTAATATGCCTACTTTGGAGATGACCGAGTCTTAGTTGAAAGAATGTTGCTTGCTTGAAATTGATAAATTGCTCTCCAGGAATTGCAAAACTATTTCAGACTTTCCAGGTTTACCAGTTCCCAATTTTGATATGTTGCAATCTTCATCTAATAGATTGATCGCTGCAGAGTTTAACTATAATGCCACAAATCTTCGTTATAAATTTGATAGTATGATATCCAAATTAAATGACCAACAAAGAGTCGCCTATGATAAAATTATGGCTTCAGTGTATGGTGACCAAGGAAAGTCATTTTTCATTAATGGTTGTGGCGGAACGGGAAAGACCTTTTTGTGGCAGGTCATTTGTTTGAAATTGCGTTCAGAGCAGAAGGTGGTTTTATGTGTTGCTTCTTCTGGTATTGCAGCCCTTTTGATGGATGGTGGGAGAAAAGCTCATTCCCGATTTCATATTCCAGTTGATATTGATGCGCGATCAACCTGTCATATTGAACAGGGAGGTGAGTTGGCAGAATTAATCCAACGTGCTTCTTTGATTATTTGGGATGAAGTTGTCATGTCTCATAAACATGTGGTGGAAGCTGTGGATAAATCATTACGAGATATATTACGTTTCCGATATCAAAATAGTGATGAGAAACCATTTGGAGGTCTTACAATTGTTTTTGGAGGGGATTTCAGGCAAACCCTGCCTATAGTATTGAAAGGTACACGAGCTGATTGTGTCAACTCATCTATTAAGAGGTCTTATTTGTGGCGGCATTTGAAGGTAATCAAATTGATTCAAAATATGAGGCTATCACGTGGCAATCAATGTCCAGAAGAAATGCTAGCAATTGCTGATTTCCAGAATTGGCTTTTGCAAATTGGTGATGGGGTTGATTCAGATGTTTTTGGTGAGTCTACTATTTCTATTCCACATGAGTTATTAGTACCTCGCCAATCAGATCCTGTTACTGATATTGTGGGTTCAATTTATGGTGATCTTTTGAGTCATTATTCAGATCATAATTATTTGGTCAGACGAGCTATTTTGGCACCACACCATGATATGGTTTCTGCAATCAATACATTTACTTTAGCAAAATTTCCAGGAGATGAGGTCACATATTTTAGCTCAGATTCAATTGAAGTGGATCCTGGAAAGGAGGGTGTGGTGGATGCTGATTATACTACTGAGTTTCTGAATACATTGAAGGTTGGTAACTTTCCTGATTATAAACTGAAACTTAAAGTGGGATGTCCAGTAATTTTGATGCGGAATATGGATCAAACAGGTGGGCTCTGCAATGGTACCAGAATGATTGTTAAGACTTTGGGAAAATGGTTCATTGAGGTGGAGGTCTTGACCGGTACCAATGTAGGTGATCGTGTGTTTCTCCCTAGACTTACATTGTCAACATATTACAAAAGTCTTAATTTTACTCTCCTTAGAAGACAATATCCTATTGCTCTATGTTTTGGCATATGACTATTAATAAAAGTCAGGGACAAACACTTGATCATGTTGGCTTATGTCTCTAGAGGCAGGTTTTCAGTCATGGACAACTCTATGTTGCATTGTCCATAATTACAACAAGGGAAGGTCTCAAAATCTTGATTGAGAATGATAATGATGAAGACCCGAACTCGATGCTAAACATAGTATTCCCACAAATTTTTGATTGAATTTACAAGTTGCAGTGTAGTTTGCATGATCAGACATGAGATTAATTTGCTATATTTATTCCTTTGTAATACAGCTTTGCTTTTCTTTAGCTGTAAATGTCAAACTTGCTTCCTGTTTATTCAAGCAACTATACCCATGTCTATTGTTTAAAATAGTAGTACTGCTCTTTATGTGTTATTAACAGATTATTATTCCCATGGAGAACAAATGGATCATTTGGTGCATTTGTTTGGTATTAATTTATTTGGAATTGAGAACAGTGGAGTCTTATTCCAATTTAGTGTCATTAGTTTTAACTAGGATCTATTTTGATTTATATTTGATATTTACCATTGTTCAACTAGGGCTTTTATTTGATGACAATCTGATATAGAAATGGGCTTCTATTTTGTTGCCATTCACAATTTGAAGATTAGTCACCTCTGGCCCATATTGAAAGCCCACACAAAATTCAAGGGCCAGAAACATGGAATACAATTAACTTGCGGTGAAGCCATAGGGAACCCTAGCTCCATTTTTATATTTGCGGTAGATTCCTCTTTGCTTGGTGCCGCCGGTGAAATCACATTCGTATTTTCATCTCCAACCAAATTCCAATCCTATTTGCACCATTCTATTAATCAGTTTACCAATCTCGCCCAAATACATATCAAATTTAGCGTTGAGGTGAAGATGATGAGCTCTCAGCTGGAACGAGGTCTGAAATTGGGAAATCCAGGAGTCAGAATTAGCTGCATAGAAGAGACCAAGTTAGAAGGCCCTCTCAAATTTTGTGAGTTATATTTACAAAATGAAGGTCATAGTTGCCTAGAGTTACAGTTATCTCCATTCAGCAAAAATCTTCCGCGGGAATCGTCCGAGTGTGTGCAGCTTCTCTCCATTCCGAAAATGTAGCTCTGCGTGGCCGACGTGGCTTTTTCAAAGTTGAAGTAACTGCTACTGTCTTCGGGAAATATATATATCAACTTAGACACAGCAGTTGACAATTTTCTGTGCTCATTTGTTTTTCTCCCAGGTATCAATTCACGTTCAATTTTTGTAACTGTATCTACTGTTTTGATGCAATCCCGTAGCTCTTCAATAACCTCCGTTTTTGTTGCTGAGCCTCTAGAATGGATTCCCAGAGCATTCGTGACCTTGAGTCGGAGAAGAAGATTTGGTCAGGTCAATGTCGTGTTTCCAGAATGTGGCTTGGGGTGAATGTACATACAGACAAAGTTCTCAATTTTGACCTCATTCTGATGGATTCAAAGGTAATCACTTCTTTCATGGCATATGAAGATTCTGTTCCAAAATGAGTGCTGTTTTTTAAATTTAGTTTTCGTTTCTATTTTGAAGGGCAATGATATCTGGGTACAAATCCATCCTGTGTTGATAGAAAAGTTTAAGAAGATGCTGAAGGAGAACCATGTTTACATTATCAAGAACTTCGATATCAATACAACTGGACTGAAATATCGACCTATTGGGAACCCATATTTGATACAATTTAGTAGGAAGACAACTGTTCATCATGTTCCTGAAGTTCCTGCAATTCCAACCTTCAAATTCAGTTTCCTAAATGCAAGTCAGATGGCGGGCAAATTGGGTAATGTTGAGATCCTTTCAGGTTACTTCTTCATTCTTACATGTATTTTCAGTTAGCAAATAATGTGTATCTGATTTTATTTTATTAAAATGATTTGTTGTAGATGTTGTTGGTCAACTGCGCACACATTCAGATGCAATTACTACTACCAGCCTTACTCGGAAAACTATAAGGAAAGAGCTCACATTGCAACTGATTGAGTGAGTTTTTTTGATATGTTTGACATGAAAGGCATTTAGAAAACTTTTGTTGAATTTGATTGCTCATTATCTGGTTGGTTTTTCTTTTATTTGTTGAGGGAGCATTATTGCACTTTCGGTATTCATTTTTGTTTGCAAGATTAGTTTTTTAAACATCTTAGATATTTGTTTCAAATTTATGTAGGGGTGATGTTGTCAAAGTAGTTATTTGGGGAAGAGTTATTCAACAGTTTGATAAGATTATTGATGCTCATAGTGATGATCAGAATATACTGGTCATTTCAGCTGTTAGTGTGGGTGACTTCAAAGGTGCTATTATTATTTCTTTCCTTTCTTACGTTTAATACTGTTATGAGTGGCAAGATCAGTGGCAAGACTAGACTGATTTTTGGTTTTTGTAGATGAGTTATCATTTTCATCATCCGGGTCAACAGTTGTGTATCGTAACCTCGATATTCCAGCTGTCAAAGCTTTTGCTACCGGGTATTCATCATTGTACTGTGTCTATGACATTGTGTTGGTATTTAGTTTTGTTTAATTATTGATTTTTTTATTGTTCAAATCAGTACTGTGCAACCAGAGCTGCCTGTCTTTGTGGAACCACCGCCACCTCCTGAATTCCCTGTTATTTCTCTTTCTGAACTTTTGAAATTACAAGAGGATCCAGACCAGGAGGTTACTTCTATGGTCTTTCATATTTCTTATACTATTTGCATTTTCATTTCATTAGAGACTTATAGTAAACGTATTTGTTATTAGGAAATGGTGTTTGCTGTTGAATGCAAAGTTGTTGGAATTAAATCAGGCTGGTGTTATATGGGGTGTCCTACCTGTGTTTTGAAGCCTATACAAAGGCAAAATGAGACTATTGTGTTAGATGCAACAAGGGAATATCAGTCAAGGCTGCCAAGTAAACATCTCCTACTTAGTTGACATTCATTATTCTTCCTCATTGAACTGTAATTATTTCCATTAATTTTATTTGAAATTCGTGTTTTGTGCAGATACCGTGTTCAATTTGAAGTCCAAAGTGATTTGAAGTCAGCAGTATTTGTACTCTTTGAGTATGAAGGGAAGCGATACTTTGGATTGAGTGGTCATGAACTATTCCTGAAAAATGGGCAGAATGGTGACTTGCCACCTGATGAATTGCTTCAATTGGTAGGTGTGACCAAGAAATTCCATGTCAAATTCAAGATCAACCTTTTTGCTGATTCCCAGGCTGATTTTACTGTGTTGAGAATACTAGAACCCACCTCAAAGGTCAGTAGATATCCCTGCAAGTATTTTTCCTCTTTAAATAAGAATGAAGTGTTATGATCACTTTTATATCTCAGTATTGATCTAGATTGTAATATTTTTCCCAGTCAAGAATCCTATTATAATTTCTTTACTGGCTAATGTTACATTTGGATATTATAATCTCAGGGAGAAGGTTATATGACTCACATAGATGGATCATCTTCTTCTATTGCGAGTGGGCCTGCATCTTCTCAACCCTCCTCTGATCAGTCTGGACAGTCTGCTACTGAAAAATCGATTGAAACACCAGTGGATTCTGATGCAACTCCAGACAACAATCTGAAGAGGAAGATGCCCCTGGAGTGATTGCAACGCCAACAAAGAATTAGTTGCAGCTAGGATCTTTTCATTGCATTTGTTTTGTGTTCCAGAGTTTGTCATGTGTTTGTTAAGTACTGAATGTTGCGGATTTGCACTTGGACTTATGATTGTGAACATATTTTAGATTTGTAGCTTTTTCTGAATATTTCAATTGGGTATTATGTAGCCTATACATATCTAATTTTACTATTACTAAATTTGTTTTGAATTTTTGGATTGGTTCCATATTCCATACTGATGCCAGGGATGGTCGTGGTTGCATGGTCATTAAGATCCGACCTGAATTTCTATGACCCATTTGGTATGGTTTATCAATCTTATTAATTTATAATTTTCTTTGATCTGCCAGAATAAGCAGGGAAGAGTTGTCTCAATTGGAATAAGCTGACCCCTTTCACATAACAAATACCATGGGCCAGCTTTTCTTGGGCTTTTCCAAATGAGAATTGGGTTTGGTCCTCTTTACCATTAAAGAGATTTTCCCCTTCGTCTTTCTTCCGTTCTTCCTCCTCCTCTCTATTGCTCTCTCTCCCTATATTTCTGTTATTTGATTTGTGTTGAATTGGTTTGCCAGTTGGCAGTCTCACTACACTATTTCATATAATAAATTGAAGGTATTTGGGACTAAAATGCATTAATAGTAGTACTGTTATATAACTAAATTAAATAGTAATGATTTGGAACTAAAATGCATTAATAGTAGCAATCAAGTTACATCTACTATGACTAATTTGTTCAAAGTACCATAACTAAATTAAATTCATATTTTACATAAAGTACCACCTCAAAAGGATAATAAACTTACAAAAGATATTAGCGTTCACATATCCATTACGCTTACAGTTCATTAGAAATTAAAGAGAGGTGGACCATTACTAATATTAATCTGATCATATTAATAATACCCAATGCTACTTAGTTATCTAAAGCTGGGAACAACTTAACCAAGAAGAGATCAAGATAATTCCCTACGTCATTCCAACGACCGAATGTGACCAAGACCTTATATTTCTTCTCACAAATCATGTTGAGAATTGTAACATAATCTGCATCTTCAATCTCAGAGGGATCGACAATAGAAGACATGATTCTCCTTAAGTAAGCTGATGGGAACATGACCTCAACATCAGTAATGTCATCTTCAATGGTCAAGTGAATCAAAAATATCTTGGATGCCTCACACCAAGATCTCCTCAAGTCTGTTATAACGCCAGATAACATGTACGACTTGCTCTGATATAATTCAAAACATAAGGAGTTGAAAATAATACCAAATCAGATACAAATCATTGAGATAAGAGATAGAGAAGGACAGATAAAAAACATATTATCTTAGTCACCTGATTAGCACCATCCAATTGCATTGGAATAAGATCTATTGTTTCCACAGTCTGCCAAATTGCTGCGGCAATTTGATAGTCTAGATTCCTAACGAAATCATCTCCCATGGTAAAAAACCTATAATTTAGATTATTAGCAATATTAGCAACTGTATTGAGAAATTATGAGAACACAAGAATATGTGATATGATTCCAAATGGTCAACTATACACGTTTAAATTTCTTGACGAAGAAGCTATCGAAATTGGAAAGAAGAAAGGCAGAATTTGGCTAAGTCAAAATCCGTGTTCAGGGTACATACTTTGGAGGCATGGTTCTCTCAATTGGCTTGGTGGAAATTCAAGTTTAAGGGTTTGTTTTACAGATAAAGTTACCATGTTTCCAATGGTATGCTTTATGGATCCAGATAATGTCATTAAGGTTATTTTCCAATGCCTCAAAGTTGCTACCTCAAAACTGGAAAACTGCCAGAAAATGACCAAGGCAGAAAACTGTTTTGTGAAGCCTACTTTGGAGCTCAATTCAAGGAGCATGGATGGGATTCAAGTCAAAAGGCTTCCTCAACATGAAACTAGGTATGTTTGTGAACAAAGGGAAGGAATTGGATGAAGAATTGGAGCTCTGGAAGGCCTCGAACAAAAGGCGCGAAGTTAGTACGAAATCACAGAATTTCTGCCTTTGTAAAACAGGATTTTCTTTCCTTATTCAACTATGATTGTTAGATTTGATTCCTTTTCGAGTTAGATTGTATTTAGACTTCCTTTTTAGTTGTTAGACGTAGCTTAGGTTTATTTAAAGCTTTCTTTTACGTTGTAAAACTCAGATTTTGAAGAATTGAATTGAAACCTTTGGGTTTTTACAAGTTTGCGTACTTGTGTTGAGTTTGGTGGATTCCAAACTCGTTGAGCTCTTGTATCGATTGAATAGTCACTTCAATCGTGGTCGGGCATCTACCTTATAATCTGATTGAGCGTTCCCCAGGTGTGGAATCGTCCTTTTGGTTCCGTTTTATCCCAAGTTCGTATTAAGAGCGCTTCATTCTTGATTCGAGCTCAATCGATTCTTCGATTGATTCGTTAAAAGAGGGGAGTAATAGATAAAGATTAGCTGATACCCAAAGTCATCTCCATTTCTCCACGAACTCACAAACAACACAACATGCAACCAGCTACCAACAATACAATACTATAATCGAGAGTAGAGAATAATCGATTCATTAAAAGTGGGCGCCTTCACTTACCGAGCCACTTTTGTGTTTTGTTGTTGTTGCCATCGGAGGAGCCGTGACATGCAACGATGTTTGTCTGGTAACAAGTCACTCCGCCTCTCCGTTATCTTCAAACCTCTTTCCAAATCCATCTCTTCTGAATTTACACTAACTAACATATTGTATTCAAGATTTATAATTTATTTAACACTTTATTAACTTTCTTTTATGTATATTTTTGTTTTTGTTTGAGAAGAAACACAACATCACTATTTAATTATCATATTATTATATTTAATGTGAAATTTTTGTGGGTATCCACAACCAACCCGCACCAACCCGCAGCGGATAGTGGTTAACCGCTACCCACTGCAGGGCGAGTTGTGGATAGCATAATTCTATATTTATGGGTGTGGTTACCCGCAAAATGTGGGGTGGGTAACCACACCCACCCCAATTTCCACCATTACTTAGGGGTGTTCAAATGATTACCATGGTTCTGCCCAATGAATTAGTGGATAGCAGGCGGAAGAGTAGGAGGCCGGGGCTAATGTTCAAATTGGATATTGAAAAGGCTTTTGACAATGTTAGTTGGAATTGTCTATTTAAAGTGCTTTCTCGTATGGGTTTCCCTCAGCAGTGGCAGCAATGGATCAAAGCCACTATGTGCTCTCCAATGACTTAGGTTCTTGTGAACGGCGAATCTCACGGTTACTTTAAACCAGAATAGGGTCTCCGTCAAGGGGATCCGTTGTCCCCGGGACTATTCGTGTTGGTTATGGATATTCTATCTTTTATGGTGAACAAGGTTAAAGAGTCTGGAGGCATCTCTGGTTTTTTCATGGACGAAGCTCAAGGTCGCAGGGAAGTGACTCATTTGCTGTTCGCTGACGACTCTCTCCTTTTCTGCGATGCATCAGTCGATCAAGTCATCAACATCCTAGCCACCCTTTGTCTGCTTCCAAGCCGTTACGGGGTTGAAAATCAATCTAAACAAATCCACTATGTTCACGGTGGGGGATGTGCACGAGCCCGGTTTTCTTGCTGGTATTTTCGGGTGCAAATGGAGCAATGATCCGACAAAATATCTCGGGCTGCCATTGGGAGATCGGCCTAACGTGGTCTCCATTTGGAACCCGGTCATCTCGAAGTACCAAAATCGCCTGCAGGGTTGGAAGAGCAAGCATCTTTCCTTTGGCCCCAGGTTAACTCTAAACTCATCCACCCTCAATAGTCTATCGGTGTACCACTTTTCAACCCTCAAAGCGCCCAAGATTGTGGTGGATCACATGGAAAAAATCCAGAAGCGTTTCCTGTGGAGTGGTTCGAGCGAAAAGAATAAACTTCATCTTGTGCGATGGGAGATTTGTAAGGCCGATAAGAGGCATGGCGGTCTTGGTGTGGTTGACCTCCAAAGTTTCAACAATGCTCTTTTGGGGAAGTGGATGTGGAGGTTTGCCACCGAAAGAGAGAGTTGGTGGCGTCAATTGATTGGTATAAAGTACCCTGATAAGTTCTCGGAATGGAGAACCAACAGTGTTGTAAGCGGCTTCGGGAGCTCCGTGTGGGCCAACATCACCAAAGTTAGTGAGTCCTTTTGGAAGGGCGCTTGCATCGAGCCGGGGTCGGGTGCTAATGTCTCTCTGTGGCACGATGTTTGGGTTCCTGGCGAACGTCTTGCTGATTCTTACCCCAGGATTTTGGCGGATGTAGTTAATCCGGATGTGAAGATCTCTGAGGCTGTGACCCGCAACGGTGAGAATGTAAGTTTTAATATTCCGCTTTCCATTAATCTTCGAGGGGGGGGGGCTGAAAGAGAGAGGATTAGGCTTCAGGAACTGTTGTTTGGTAACACCCAAAGAGTCACCAATAGCCCTTGTAGAGTGGTGTGGATGCTGAGTTCGAACAATTCTGTCAATAACATGTACAGGTTCTTGGTGAGCAACCGGTTCGCGGGAGTTGAAGGATTTCCGTACAATTCAGTGTGGAAGAGCTTCATTCCGACGAAAGTTTGCGGCTTTCTTTGGCTGGTTTAGCACAAGAAGATACTTACACAGGATAATTTGAAGGCTCGGGGGTTCGCATTAGCCAGCAGATGTGTTCTGTTTTGCAGATCCGAGGAGACTGTTAATCACATTTTCATCGACTGCAGCTTCATTAAGGAGGTGTGGAAACAGGTTGCCCGCTCTAATGTGAATCTCAGGCCTCCCTATGGAGACATTGCTAGTGCGATCGCCAACTGGTCGGTGGAGAGTTCGGATGATCTCGCCAAGGGCATTTCGATGTGCGTTATTCATGCTGTTTGCTGGCTCGTTTGGAAGGAGAGAAACCAAAGAATTTTTCAACAGTGTTCTTGTTCGTCCTTTGCTGTTTCCCAGAAGGCACTGCTGGCTATCATGGAATGGATTTTGGCTCACGACGTTGTGGACAAAGACAGAGTTATGCAGTGGCACATCGCTTGGAATTCAAGGGGCAGCAGGCCTCTCATTTGACATGTTAGTGGGCAGGATTGTGTTTTCCTTTTTGCTGTTTTTGTCCAGTTTCCAGCTCCTGCCGGCTGGTTTGGCCTTTCTTTTGGATTCGTGAATTTTGGCCTCTTTTGCATCCTCTGCTGCTTTGTTTTTTTTGTTCTTCTTTTGTGGTCTTTCTTTTGAGCTTGTCAGAACTTGCAGCACTTTCCCACTGCTTGTGGAGTGCTTCTCTTGTTACCCTTTCTTTATTTATTCAAGTTCATCACCATTATTAAAAAAAAAATTACCAAAAAAAATAAGCATAAATTCTATTAACCATGGAATACAATATCATAACCAAACCGTCCAAACTAATACAACAACCAAATTAACCAAACTAAAGTTTAATCGATTTGGTTAATTGGTTAACCAAAATAACCAATATACCACCACATTATCATTAAGTGATAAAATTTTCCGGTTAGTGCATCAATTTACAATTTATATAATGAATAACACATAACAATCAACAAATATTTATAGTTAATCCTTAACATAAATACATGTAACTAATACAATTATCTTATATTTGACTCTTATGCAAAGTATTAAGTATGTGTGTATAATATATTATAGGCTAAATTACACGTTTGGTCACTCAAATTACATAAATCTTTCACGTTTGCCACCCGAATTACTTTTCTTTCTTATTCACCACTAACTTTACAAAACGTTACACCGTTAGTCATCGCCCGTTAGTCTCCGTCCAAGTCCGTTAACTTCGTTAATTTTTTGATGACGTGACAAACAGAAATACTGATTGTACCGTTAAGTTATGACAGATCCATTTAAAAAATTAAAAATTAAACAAAAATATAATTAAACAAAAATCAGTAGAGGAGTGACCCACCATCCCCTCCCTCGTCTTCTTCCCTTTACCTATTCTCAGGCGGAACAAACAGAGAAGCAAGGAATCCTGGGTTGTGGTTCCGCTGCATTTTCCCTCCGCCTCCGCTACCGCCACTCTCCTCTAAGTGTTTCGTTTGAGGATAACTGCCACGATGCCAGGTGAAAGATCGCGTGATTACTCCCCTGCCGATGCCGTCTTTTCCGTGGGTGAGGTGGCGACGAAGTAGCAGTAGAACTCGTAAGCAACGTCCTGTGAGACGAATAGCTGGACGACGAAGGGCATGAAATTCACCAAGGTTTGGCAGGAGAGTATTGTGTCGTCTTCCTCGTGTTTCTCCTCCCCCATTGCGCCTGTATCGCCTTGAGACAGGTCGGTTTCTTTCTCCGACGACTATATCTAGCTCGTCACCTCCGATATTTCTTCGGGAGAGGAAAAATCCAGATGACGATCTCACTTACTCCATTAAAAATCGGCAATTCCGGTCCAAAATCGAACACACCAGCTCAATGCTCGTCAAATTCGACAAGTTTGGTTCAATCCGAAAACCCTAGAAATATGAGTGAATCTGCCATTGACGGAGCAAGCAACTCGATCTATTGGACGAGAAACATAAACAAATTTCAAGATTCTGTCAGGAACCGGAGTTTCAACTGGAAACAAGAGAAAGGTACGAAGGATTGCGCTCGGATGTATCTTAGACACCGAGCTCCGGTGAGGAGGCGACGTACGTATCCATTGGGAACTCGCCTAATTTTTGTCTAATTAAATTTTTATTTTTTTAAAATGAACATGTTGTTATAAACGCGCTGCTACGGATCGGGAAATCGCTGGAATCGACAAAGCAAGAATATGAAAGCGAGAATCTAAAAACACAGACACACGATTTACGTGGTTCACTAACACGATGTGTGTTAGCTAGTCCACGGGCGAGAGAGAGCCAGTTTCACTATATCGAGGAGATTACAGATTACAGAGGAGAATGAGAAGTATTTATAGTACTTCTCCATGTGGGTCTAAACCTAATCCAATCTGCCAAAGGAAACGGTTACATACCAGTCGTAGCGGCTGATAGTCCGATTCAAGTCACATCAACAAATCTCCACCTTGACTTGAATCCTCTTCCTCTGAAATCTCTGATGTACTCTGCCCCTTCTCTCTCTCCCGCCATCAATGCCCCGTAGGGCGGAGTCACCCACTCAAGACATTCAGCAAGTCCAAGCAGTGTTGGAACTTGCCATGTGGAACCGGCTTCGTGAACATATCAGCAGGATTATCCGCGGTGCCAACCTTCTTCACCTTAATCCTCTTCTCTGTCCTCAAGAAATGATACCTCACATCGATGTGCTTAGTCCTCTCATGGTGGACTTGATCCTTGACCAAGCATATTGCACTCAAACTGTCACAATACACCACTGCCTGATCATGATGTAGACCCAGATCACCAACCAGTCCCTTCAACCATATTCCCTCCTTGGCAGCTTCTGTCAACGCCATATACTCTGCCTCAATAGTAGACAATGTCACCGCCGACTGCAGAGTTGCCTTCCAGCTCACTACAGAACTCCCAAGAGTGAATACACAACCGGTCATCGATCTCCTCGTATCAACATCTCCAGCATAGTCCGAGTCAGAATACCCAGACACCAAGCACTCTGTATCACTTCCGAAGCTAATACCCACATCAGGTGTACCCTTAAGGTACCGAAAGATCCTCTTCACAGCCTGCCAATGCTCCTTCCCAGGTTGTATCATAAACCTGCTGACAACACTAACAGCATGTGCAAGATCAAGTCTAGTGCATACCATAGCGTACATCAAGCTACCTACTGCACTAGCATATGGGACTCTCGACATGTACTCCTTCTCAGCCTCTGATTGCGGTGCATAAGCTGAGGATAGATGAACATTTGAAGCACTAGGAGTATTTAAGGGCTTTGCTGTAGACATGCCAAACCTCGACAGTATCTTCTGGATGTAGCTCTTCTGTGACAAGAAAAGCTTCTTCTTCGACCTGTCCCTGTAAATCTCCATACCCAAGATCTTCTGAGCAGCTCCCAAATGCTTCATCTCAAACTCAGCACTGAGAAGCCCTTTAACTTCTGGATATCAGACTTCGACCTGGCAGCTATGAGCATATCATCCACATACAGAACTAGATATATCATCGAACCATCCTCTGCCTTGCTGTGATATACACAACAATCATATGGACTTCTGCTGTAGCCTAGCTCAAGCATGTAACTGTCAAATCTCTTGTACCACTACCTCGGAGATTGCTTAAGTCCATACAAAGACTTCTTCAGCTTACAAACATAGTCTTCTTTTCCTGGAACCTCGAATCCTTCTGGCTGAGTCATGTAAATTTCTTCCTCCAACTCTCCATGTAGGAAAGTTGTCTTCACGTCTAGCTGCTCGAGCTCCAAGTCATAATGTGCCACTATTGCTAGTAGCACTCTGATTGAAGTATGTCTAACCACTGGTGAGAAAATCTCATTGTAGTCAACTCCTTCCCTCTGCGAGAAGCCTCGTGCAACCACCCGAGCTTTAAATTTCATGCCCTCTTTAGAAGTGATTCCTTCCTTCTTCTTGTATATCCACTTGTTTGTGACAATCTTCCTTCCCTGTGGTCGTTTGACTAGCTCCAAGTCTGATTCCTATCATGGGATTCCATCTCATCTCCCATTGCGGCAAGCCACTGATCAGCTTCACCACCCGAAACTGCTTCTCTATAGGACTGTGGCTCCCCTGCATCCACTTCCTCAGCAACCTGAAATGAATACGCCACCATGTCCTCGAAGCCATACCTCTGTGGAGGTACTCCTGCAGTCGCTCTCTTCGGTCTACCGGAAGCAATAGACTGTTTAGCTCGTGCACTGGACTCTGAAGTTTCTGGCTCTGCAGAGACATCCTCATCATGTTGATCTTCTCCACCTTGGTGCTCAAACTCACTCTCATTGAGAGTTTGCAGCTCCACCTGCTTATCAACATTCCTGCTACGGATCCTCAGAAATCCTTTAACTCCATCTCTGTAACCCACAAATACACCCTTCTTTGCCCTTGGGTTCAGTTTACCCTCATCCACATGATAATAAACAGGACACCCAAAAACTTTCAGTGAAGAGTAATCAGCAGGCTTACCATACCACACTTCATAAGGAGTCTTCAACTCGATACCTGTGTGTGGTCCACGGTTGATCAGGAAGCACGCCATGTTTACTACTTCTGCCCAGAATCTTCTCTCTAGTCCAGCATTAGAGAGCATGCACCGTGCTCTCTCCAACAATGTCTGGTTCATCCTTTCTGCAACGCCATTCTGCTGGGGTGTATCTCTAACAGTCCGATGACGGGCAATCCCTTCATCCTTGCAGAATTCGTTGAACTCAGAATTACAGAACTCCAGACCATTGTCCGTTCCCAGCTTCTTGATCTTCTTCCCGGTCTGATTCTCCACCAATGTCTTCCACTGCTTGAACTTCGTGAAAGCCTCACTTTTTTGCTTCATCATGAAAATCCAAGTAAATCTCGAATAATCATCAATAATAGACAGAAAATATCTGCTGCCTCCAATGGATTCAACTCGTGAAGGACCCCAACAGTCGGAGTGGAGGTAATCCAGTATCCCCTCGTCCGGTGGATACCCTTCTTGAGAAACTTGCTGCGATGTAGCTTCCCAAACACACAATGCTCACAGAATTCCAAATTCTGCACCTTATGCCCGCAAAGAAGATCCCTCTTTAATAGAACTTGCATCGCCCGTTCACTCATATGCCCTAGTCTCATGTGCCAGAGAGTGGTCATATCTTCTTGTTGAACCTGAGACGATGCAACTGCAGCAGAGTCAGACAACACAGACCCTTGTAATGCATACAAGGTCCCACGCTTCACGCCCTTCAGCACCTTCCTCGAATCCTTGCAGACATACACAACTCCACCTTTTCCTTTGAAGCTGAAGCCCTTGCTGTCGAGTAGACTCAAGGAGATCAGGTTCTTTGTCATTCGTGGAACATGCCTGACATCATTCACGGTACAGAACGAACCATCATGTGTCCGAACCTTTATGGACCCGATTCCAACAACCTTACAGACAGCTCCATTAGCCATGACCACGTTACCACCGTCTATCTACTCATAGGTTGTGAAGCAATCCCTGTTCGGAGACATATGGTATGAGGCTGCAGTATCCAGAAACCACACATCACCACGATGTGCCGTCTCATCTACAGCCAATGCGAGATCGTCTTCAGAACTGTTGTCCACTTCTGCCACGGCAACTGAACCTTGTTTCTTCTGTTGCCCTCTTCTCTTGGGACAGTTGTACTTCCAATGCCCCACTTCCTTACAGTTGTGACAAGCATCACCTGGCTGTGGACCGGGACCCTTGGAATTCTTGCTCGAATTCCCTTTACCAGATTTCTTCTTTCCCTTTCCACCTGTAACAGCCAAACCCGATGCCTCACCACCTGTACCAGATCCGGATGCCTTATGTCTGATCTCTCTCGTATGAAGAGCAGACCTGACCTCCTCCAACGACACGCTTTCTTTACCAGCAATAAAAGAATCAACGAAATTCTCATATGAACTCGGCAAAGAAACCAGCAGCATTAGGGCAGCATCCTCATCATCAACTTGAACATCTATATTACGCAGATCCAGCAAAATAGAGTTAAGCTGTTCAAGATGTTCCCTCAAAGGCGTACCTTCTTGCATTTTCAAGCTGAACAACCGTTGCTTGAGATGCAGCTTGTTGGTTAGAGACTTCGTCATATACAGACTCTCCAGTTTCAACCACAAGCCCGCGGCAGTCTTCTCAGCAGCGACTTCAATGATGACGTCATCAGACAACGATAGCATGATGGTCGAGTGGGCCTTCTCCTCCAGGGTATTCCACTCATCGTCATCGACCGCTGCCTTCTTCTGTTTCGCAGACAGCGGCCCCCACAGCCCTTGCTGTTTTAATAAAGCCTGCATCTTGATCTGCCATATAGCGAAGCTGTTCTTCCCCGTGAACTTTTCGATCTTCATGTTCACCGACGTCATTCTTCTGAATCAAAATCCCTACCCTGATTTCCAGCCGCGGCTCTGATACCACTTGTTATAAACGCGCTGCTACGGATCGGGAAATCGCTGGAATCGACAAAGCAAGAATACGAAAGCGAGAATCGAAAAACACAGACACACGATTTACGTGGTTCACTAACACGATGTGTGTTAGCTAGTCCACGGGCGAGAGAGAGCCAGTTTCACTATATCGAGGAGATTACAGATTACAGAGGAGAATGAGAAGTATTTATAGTACTTCTCCATGTGGTTCTAAACCTAATCCAATCTGCCAAAGGAAACGACTACAGACCAGGCCCAGAACCCGATTACCAGTCGTAGCGGCTGATAGTCCGATTCAAGTCACATCAACACATGTCATAAGTTAACATACAGTCAGCATTTATGTTTGCCACATCATCAAAAACTACGGAGTTAACGGAGTTTGACGGAGGCTAACGGCCGGTGACTAACGGTGTAACGTTTTGTAAAGTTAGTGGCAAATAAGAAAGAAAAATAATTTGGGTGGCAAACGTGAAAGATTTATGTAATTTGAGTGACTAAAGATGTAATTTAGTCATATGTTATATATATGGCTAATTACTTAACTCGTTAATTTGGTTAAATTGGTTAGCAGTGTATGAAATAAAACCAAACCACCTCAACCAAACAAGCTAAAAAATTTAACCAACCCGAACCAATTATCCAAATTAACCAAACCAAATTATCCAAATACTACCGGTTAAAACGGTTACGACGATAACCACACCGTTTGAACACCCCTAATATTAATACTGCTATGTATTAGCCATAATTAGACTTTTATTATCAGAAGCTTCATAAAGGGAAGCTAGGTTACTGCTGCTGTTGCATGCCTAACACAGGAGTAAAAGTATCATTCTGATTACAGGGTTGAAGATTTTTCTGGAAGCACAATGATGGCAGGCAAGGAATATATACAGCCACTTTTAACTTGTTGGGCTTGCCTAGATAGTTGACGATGAGAGGAAACTAATGAACACAATCGACATTAAATCAAGAGCCGAAGATTCCATCAAAGATTTGTGTCGTCAACTTGTAATCAAAATTGGTAGCAATTGACTGATTATTTAATCGTAATATATTTTGTCTATTCATAAGCTTAATTTGGCTCTGCTGTAACTTTTGTAGAAGCAGCTTTTGGCTTAACCTTTTAGATAAGTGCGTTTAAAAAAAGCAGTTGAGTGTTTGGTTGTAAAATTATTAGAAGTGCTTTTTAATATGAGAGGTTGTGTAAAATGACTATAAAGGACTTATAATATAAAATATGAATAAAAATTCTAAACAGTAAAAAGTAGTCAAAATGGATCTTGCTAGATTTCTTTTATATTAAATAATATGATTTTATAATTTATTTTATTTTTAAAATGATAGAAATGAAATAAAATTAAAATATGGTAAGGATAATCTTGTATTTTCAAAACAACTTTCGCAGAAACTCCAAATCAAGGTTGTCAACCCGCGGGTTGACCCACGGGTCGACCCAATTTGACCCTGACCCGGTGAGAAAAACGGGCCGCACGCACCCGCCGGGCCGACCGCTATAAGGTACCGGGTTGGAGGTCAAATTGTGTCATTTTTTTCTTTAGTTTGCGAAATACGCCTATTTTCTAATTTTTCTTTTCGCCTAACTCAATCTTTGGAATACTAAGGTGAACATTTGAATATTTATGTTATATAAGTGTGTGTGAATTTTCACTATATGTTGGATCTAAGTACGATATGTTATTTTGGTGTAATATTATATGTTATAACTCATATGTTAGATAAGATTTGATATAATTTATGAGGATAAGTACAATATAATAACTCTTTCTATATTTCCGGGCCAAACCGGGCTAAAACGATTGACCCATTAACCCTTGACCCACTAGCTCGACCGGATCCGGGTCAACCCGCGGGTTGACAACCTTGCTCCAAATCGTAGCTTCTGCTTTCATGTTATACAAAATCGCTTTTTGACTTTTCAAAAGCCGAGCTTTTAGAAGTGTTTGGCCCTGCTTCAGCTTTTGAAGCCGAAAAACACTTCTAAAAGCCCGGCCAAACATAGGCATAGTATATTTTTCTAGCTTATATATCATGTACATCTCTTATCTCATGAGTGCTAGCAATAAAAACAAATTAAAAAACCGAACGGAAATACTTAATATGCCACAACTACCAAGTCATATGGAAGTTGGCACGGTGTTTTGTGGGCTTACTTTTCTTTTTGAATTTTGATGAACATAATTTTTTTTATGAATGGGTGAGATTTTATTCATCAAAATACGATCATCAACCAAGTCACGAACTTACAACAACAGGTTGACTGCTAACAAACAAGTATAAGGACTAATTGACACTGCCATCTACCTCACTACAAAAGCATATTAGGTACTAGGGGTATTCAAATGTTTACCATGGTTATTACTAAACTAGCGTTGGGCCCGGCCCGTTGGCCGGGTGTTTGGTTATTATGTATTTTGTATGTGTTGCTACTATTTAGAATGAGTGTAAAGATAAGCAAGTAATTTTTTTTTATAAAAATTCCAAAATAAGTATTTATCATATTTGTTGATAACAACACATGTTATAAATATAAAATTGTTTGATTTTAAGGGCACGTTGCGGATTGATAGTCACAAATGAAGAACCTAAATTGCTAGTTCCAAATTTGGTATTATACGTCGTAATTTCCAATTCACTTATTAAGCACCAAAGATTATGGGCATAAATCAAGTACTTCAATAAAATTGGAAACTAAATATCACTAAGATTTTATGATTCCACGGGGACTGAAAGAGACCGATTTTTGTAATCCCGCGCCAAGAGAAAATTTTGATATCATATTCAACAAAATTGTTGCAATCCTTCCCACAAAAGGTTAAGGAGTCAGAATCCTCTCAGTTCCAAAGATTCATCTCCAAATTTATCCATGACATGCCTATTCAAAATTCAACTTGAACTATGAAGTAGTTAGTTTATAGAGCTAAAAAGAAAATACACATGTTCTTGCAATTAAATCAGAATGGAGGCTTTTGAAAATTAAACCTGAAAATGAAAATTCTATTTAGTAAAAAATTTTATGATCTAAAAAGTAAGGTGGTTTGATTACCACATTTTAAAATTTATTCAGTATTTGAAAAGTTGTATCGTATTGAAGGTTGGATGAAAAACAACCTATCGAAATCTAATCCGGTAGACAATTGTAGTGTTATGAAATGGTTGAACGACTGTTTGAACACAAAATATCTTATCCCTAACTTTTCGGTACAAACTTAGGTTTACAAAATTGATATATGTAATGAATATATTGAGTCAATCTAAATCACAAACAATTCTCAAATTAGCTCAAATTTTCTTTAAAAAAAAGCTCAAATATGAAGCAATCGCAATTGAATTGATGCTGAACAATCAGACTTCTCTAAACAACCAAACTTGATTTTGATTTGTTCACCAATTACCTGAAATATGAAGCAAACCTAAATTGAATTGATATTGTTGCCCTACATTAAAACACACCAGTAGTTGGCAAATGAACATAAACCCATTCCCATACCATTTAAAAGTATTAAATTGCATGTAACCACAACATAGATCGGAACTATCTCGGGCGGTGGTGTGTTTGTCACCTTGACTTAACCTACCACCATGCGTAGGCGCCATGCCTTCTATTCCTTTTTCCCAACGATCGGTTCGAATGAAAGAAAATTGTTAAAATTCACTTGCTTAACTTCAGCGGGGAGATGGAAGAAAAAGAAGATCCATTCCGGGGAGAGAGGGGGAATCGGAGAAGCTTGAATCAGTCGCCGAAAAGGAATAGCATCAGGGTCTGATTGTGCAGCGGAGAAATTGTTGGTTCCGGCAACGGAGACGCTATGCAGGGTATTGAAAGCGAGAACCGGATTGGGAAGAGATAGAGAAATCAAAGCTTCAGGCCTCAGGCGCAAGAGATAGAGTGGCGGTTTTGATTCACAGAGAGAGGGACGAACACGGAAGGGATAATCAAGGAGGTTGAATTTACAAATCAATCCTTCCGAATGGTGCGGGTTGCGGAGGAAGTGCTGAGGTGGCAAAGTTCTTATATTGACATTGCCATATAGTAATGTGTAGATCAAATAAGGCTAAATTTCATTAACCATGAAATGCAATATCATAACCAAACCGTCCAAACTAATACAACAACCAAATTAACCAAACTAAAGTTTAATCAGTTTGGTTAATTGGTTAACCAGATTAACCAATATAAAATCATATTATCATCAAGTGAGAAAATTGTTGGTTAATTTATCAATTCACAATTTATATAATGAATAAAACATAACAATCAACACATAGTTATAGTTGACCCTCAATATAAATACATGCAACTAAGACAATTATCTTACGGTTAGTATATAAGTATTCAGCTAACAAAAATTTATCATAATGGTATGGATTAATGAATTGTTGTGTTTGTTTGAATTGACTTAGTCTTTTAGCAATTTTCATAGGCTGAAAAGGACCTTGTTTTCAAGTTTTCATCCAACATAATGTATGAGATTTATCTAAATTAGGCGGTCATATGTTGTGGTCTACACTCTATATATACAAATATACATTATAAGAACAATATCAAGCTTTATATTTTATGAGTCTAAAAGGATGAACGTTTAACTCTTGAGTGGTTATTCAAAGTATTAAGTATGTGTGTATATTAGATATATAACTAATTATTTATCTGGTTAATTTGGTTTGGCTGGTTAGGAGTGTCTGAAACCAAACCAAACCACATAAACCAAACAAGTTAAAAACTTTAACCAAACCAAACCAATTATCCAAATTAACCAAATAGTACTGGTTAAAACGGTTACCATGGTAACTACACCGTTTGAACACCCCTATTAGGTACAAGACTTATACCACAACATAGAGTTGGAAACTAACTCTGAGATTCTGCGATCTCCAGCCTCCTTTGCTTCCATCACCCTCTGCATTTTCCTTGTGATTTCAATAACAGACATCTGCTTGCCACCATAAAGCCTTCTGCAACGTTCTCTCCAGATCTCGCTCACCACCAGGCACCAAACCATTCTGCCAACCAAGCACTTTTTGAACTTCTAGCATGCTGCTGTTACTGCCTGCTGCAAGGTTTTTGAAATTGGGAAAGACCATGGCTCTGGGAACACGACAGACCAAACTTCCTGCACATACTTACACAAAAAGAAAATATGTCCCCTTGACTTAGGCTCTTGGCCACAGAGAGGGCACTTCAGATCAACTTATGGATTCCAACGTTTCACCACGTCTAGAGTTACTATTCTGTCAATCATAACTAGCCATGTGATTACTGAATTTTTTGGGATGCCACCCTGCCACACTAGTTTAGACCAGTTCACATATCCACCCTTTGGTCTAATGTTGTGCCAAATTTTGCTAATCTGGAACCGGGACAACTTCTCACCCTCCCAAAGCACCCCTTGATCTGTCTTGCACAATTTCCCTGAGAATTATGCTCTAAGTTTGAGTATTTTATTCCATACCCAAGACCCTCTGGTACTCACTTCCCATATACTCAGGTTCCTAAGCCGATATTCCTTGATCCAAGCAATCCAAAGCGTGTCTTGATCAGCTAGAAGCCCCCAGATATGACGAGCTAGACAAGCTTTATTCCAGGAATACAAATCCTTAAACCCCATACCACCCTCGTTTTTGGGCAAAGCAATCTGTTTCCAAGAGACTTTAGCTTTCTTCTTCTTTGCAAATTCACTCCAAAGGAACTGAGAGCAGAGAGATTCAATTTCATAATTTAATTTACACAACCTATCATTTGGAAAAATATTTCTTAGTAACCACCAATAAAACGGTAAATCAAAATCATTCAGTCTAATAACTTTTTTTTTATAATGGTAATAGAGGTTAATTTCTACCTAGTGATACTATCATCAGACCAAGTCCTTGTTGGTAGATTTTCACAACCTACCATTCCGTATTTATAACAATGTGACTTAATCCCACCACGTACTAAGGATTTTTCTGCGTCTGGGTACAAGGATTTTTCTGCGTCTGGCAGACACCTTGTATCGATAGGCTTCTCGATACAAGGATTTTTCTTGATCCCCTCAAGACAAGGACCACGAACTTCATGTCGTCACCTCAGCGATTATCTTAATCTGCCAGACACCTTGTATCGATGGGCTTCTCGGTACCAGGATTTTTCCCAGAAGCAGATCTCTCCTGGATCCACCAAACATACGCGAATCACCTTTGACCCGCTAGACAAACGCAGATCTCAAATCCCGAGGTCACCGAATGAGAGTCCCACCAAACCGATGTCCACCACCCCCAACCGAACCAGGCTCTGATACCACTTGTCATAACCGGGCTGCTCAATTAGTACGATATTGTCCATTTTGGGGCAAGCCCGCACGGTTTTACTCTTGAGTGTCCTCCCCAAAAGGCCTCGTACTAATTGGGCTAGGTGGACACTTATATACAAGGGTTCCTTCCCTTGTATTACCGATGTGATACTTGGATTGTCCCATAACAATCCTGCCCTCAAGACAAGGACCACGAACTTCGTGTCCTCACCTCAGGAATTATCTTGATCTACCAGACGCCTTGTATCGATGGGCTTCTCGGTACAAGGACTTTACCAGACGCAGAACTCTCTTTGATCTGCTTCCCAAATGCAGAACTCTCTTTGATCCTCCAAAGCCTACTAGACGCCTTATATCGATGGGCTTCTCGGTACAAGGACTTTACCAGACGCAGAACTCTCTTTGATCTGCTTCCCAAATGCAGAACTCTCTTTGATCCGTCAAAGCCCAAACGTGAATCTCTCATGGATCCACCAAACAGACGCGAATCATCTTTGACCTGCCAGACAAACGCAGATCTCAAATCCCGAGGTCACCGAATGAGGGTCCACCAAGCTGACGTCAACCGCCTCGAACCGAACCAGGCTCTGATGCCACTTGTCACAAATCGGGCTTCTCGATCCATTAGTACGATATTGTCCGCTTTGGGCCAAGCCCGCACAGTTTTACTCTTGGCTGTCCTCCCCAAAACGCCTCGTACAAATGAGTTTGGTGGACACTTATATACAAGGGTTCCTTCCCTTGTATTTCCGATGTGGTACTTGGATTGTCCCATAACAGTAATAGAGGTTAATTCTTACCTAGTGGTACTATCATCAGGTCAAGCCCTTGTTGGTAGATTTTCACAACCTATCATTCCGTATTTATAACAATGTGACTTGATCCCCACCCCGTACTAATTAAGGAATTTTGGAAATGAAGCATGATCTGTGTTTGAATGATATATGAATGCTTATAAAAACAAAGATGAGTTGTGAAATGGAACCCTAGTAGCTTGGGTGTTTCTCATTTATACTTTGGTTTACATACTCAAACTTTACACTACAAGACAAATCGTACCAACTTGCTTTTGGAGAACAACAAAGATAAAACACAACTCAAATGAAAGTCTAAACTAAACATGAACATTAAACTAATTAAACTCGTTGATGATGATAATTTCCTCTAAACCTTGTCGATCCACTTTAAAATTCGTGGTCGTCGATTTGAGTCTTGACAGTAACTTATAATATCTCCTGATAGTTTATCTTAATGAAAACACAAATGATCATATACAATTACTTTGTAGTAGATTAGTAGTTTGTTTGTCTCGTCTTCAATGGGGGGAGACAATGTCAAAGTTGATGGTTTTGTCTTTCTATTTATTATTGATGTCAGCAATGTGTGTGTCCAATGGAGCCCTGAATGCAGCAGCGAGAGGGAACAATTGAACTGCTATTTCAGAGATGTTCAGCGCGGACACAGGATATTTTGCACAGCCCACAAAAATTCATCATTTGTCTTTTCAACTCCGCGAAACGAAAAACAAAAGCTTCATTTCTCTTCAAGGATCAGGATACACATGAGCAACAGACCGAACTCGATCTGCTTCAGAGGAAGACTCGGAGATTATGGCTTGTTTCGTGAGTTGTCTTCCAAAGAACAAACAAGTACCTAAGTAGTTGCAAATACTTAGCCCACAAGCTGGCCTGATATAAAGACTTCAGTTTTGGAGCACATGCATGTTGCAACATATTAGTTGAGTTGGGATTTGAGGTTTTTCGACACATGTAAATTCATAGTACAAAGTGTGGGGGCGTAAATCAATATAAGTTAAAGATGGATGGGTTATTGGGGCATGCAAAATGGAAGCCATGTGACAAAAAGCAAGAGAAAGAAGCAATTTTCCTGTTAACTAAATAGTACTTAGTAGAATGTTGGGGCACATGTGCCACACATTTGTAGGATCATCTCCAAAAGAGACCCTTTAATCTTTAAGCCTTGTTTTTTTAATTACCTTTTCGACACTCCATCTAAGTCACCAAAGTGAAAGTCGGCCACATAACTGTCGAGAACAAACTCAAGCCAACTCATATGGGATAGAAGTTTGCATACGTATTGATACCATCATTGATAAAAAGAGGTTGTCGGGATTCAAAAACAAGATCTTTCAATCATCGAAGACTCTGATACCTTGTCAACAACCAATTGGCCTCAATAGCTCGATTTGTAGGAAGAAGTTCAATTTAGACCCGTGCAAACTTCAAGGCATACAAATTAGCTACTCAAAACTTGCTAAATCACCTAATCAATACCTCATTATGTTGATCCACAAGGGTTTGGTCGAGTGATACTATCATTAGTCTTGAACCTAAAGATCATAGATTTGAATTCCTTTAAATAGCACCTTAGAATAAAATTAAACATATATCACCACTATCTATAATTTTTTTTAAAAAAAATAAGTAGTTAGAACCTGAAAACCAACAATGTCGTGGTACATCCTCGACCCCGTGAATTCAAACCTTTGGACCAACAACAATCAATGAAACAAACAATGTGGTAGTGTAGTGATGAATGATAATCATTTATGAAGAAAGGATTGTCAAGAGCATGACTATTTATTGTATGGTGTTCCCCATAAGACTAGACAGAAAGTATGGAATTAGAATTACCATGATACATAGTGTCCCTCCCTGAAATCATTAATTACTATAGTAATAGTAATGATGAATTTTACAACAGAAAGATTGGTCCTTTTTTCGATGAAAAGGTGAAATCAATCCATTGGAATTTGGAAGCATGTAGCAGCAGTAAATGGTAGGGCAAAAGGTCCACCAGACCAGAGCTAAGAAGATGGTCTCATGTGGGGTAAAAAATATGTTCTCACGCAAGCTCTGGGGTCAATGAAATCATGTCGTATCATGCATGTAAATAGTAAAAACTAAAAAGTTAGGCTTTTAAGATGAAGAAATATCCGTATGAGTTAACAATAAGAAGGCATGTTTGTTCTTGTTTTAACCGCAATAGAAAGGTATAACTGCATAAAGACAAGGAGTAAAAATTACCGTTACATATACTCTACTTACCCTCTAACATGGAAAGAGTAGTGATGATATACCAAGACTGAAAGTATGCACACGAGAGAAACAAACCAGGTAGATGATCTATCTAACAAAAAGAGAGCTATACAATAGATTCGAATCGAAACAGACCAGATCGAAAAATAAAAACCCAGAAAGAGTAGAATGCTTGACGAAAATTTAGAATTCGGGATTATAAAAAAATCTTTTGATGGTCACAAGTAGAGCAGAAAGCTTCAATCTTTATTCTGAGAAGTTTGTCGAATATTCATGAACAGGGATATCATCGGATCGATAGACTGATTATAAAAAAAAAACACACACAAAAAGATTTCTCTCTTGGGAACAAGGAATCGGATTTGTTTCATGTGATGCAAATTTTTTATGAAAAATTAAGGAAGTGAGAGTATGAAAAATTGGAAATCAACCCAACTCATGATCGATGATGACGAGACGATTTTGTGCATGGAAAACTAGTATAGAGAGAGAGAGAGAGAGAGAGAGAGAGAGAGAGAGAGAGAGAGATTACTCTATGATCGATGCGTGGCATCATCTGCTGCAGGTAGCATTGTAGTTTCTCCGGCGAGCGACTGAGGCCGGCCGGCCGGCCACCAACCACCGCGGCCGGCCGACGGCGCAGTAGATATAATTAGCTACCAAAGGAGGAATCCAAAGGGATAGCATGATCCGAGACGGACGAGCTTTTTCTCTAGGATCAATGCGATCCCTTTGGATGCCTCCTCTAGTCGCAGTTCTTAACTTCCATCTTTTCCATAGATGGATCTCTTCAAACTAATGCTCCCTTCTTTCTTCCCTTTTTTTTTCCCCTTCTTCTCTCTTTCTGTGTATATGAGCGAGGCTGTGGGGCGGGGGAGCCTCTCTTCATTATATAATAAGAACACACATCCCTCTCTCTCTCTCTCTCTCTCTCTCTCTGGACTTGGAGAGATCCAATGATGAGGAAAATAAAAATACTTCATTTTTTTTTCTTCCCTTTTTCTTTGGGCCCTTTTTAATTGTTTTGTAGGGTAATTTGGTTGTTCTTTGGTAGAGCCCATGTAACCCTCTGTTTGCATAACAAACCATATCACATGGGGAAAAGAGGGGTTCAAATAAAAATCTTAGGAATTAAAACTATAGTGTATCTTTTTTTTTTTAGTTTTCCAAAATCATTATTTATTTAATTAATTAGCCAGCTTGTAGCTGTAGGAGGATGGAATTTTTCGGTCAACATAATTTGATTCCTAATTTGGTTCAACAAGAATGATCTATCTTCGTATTTTTTTTTCTTGGATATATAAAAATAAAAAATAAATCGTCAAAAATAATTAAAAAAAAAGTCCGGACAATTTTTTTTTAAAAGAGGTGGAATTGGACATCAATTAATAAATTGCATGTATTTTATTTTTATTTTTCATGAGCCCTTGTATTGCTATGGTGGTCCTCCAACTCAATCCACATTATATTTATTGTTCCATTCCCTATTCCCTACTCACAAACCAACCCCCTTTTTTTTTCTCAATGCTTTCTCCACAAGGAATACATTCCTGCCCAATTATTTCCCCCCATCCATTAACATTATAGTTTTATTAATGATTACACCTATAAAAATGTTGTACCAATAAAATATTGTATTAACTATATGCCATGGAATAACCTTTTCCCCAAATAAAATATTTTGAAAATAATATCGTGCATTTTTTTTTTATCCAAGATAATCCCCAAGGTATGGACGGACAAAAAAAAAACAAAACATATAATAATAAAGAACGGTAATCCGTATGCAACCGGGTTCCCGATGAAAGAGCCTATTATGCCACTAGGTGGGCAGCTCTGAGAAAGCTCCAAGGAGCGAAAAGACACGAAACTGACACGAGGGACAGGAAGAGAGAAAAAAGAAACTTCCCTGTAAGTGGCTCATGCACTGGGAAGAGAATGCTTCCTCGATGTAGGATCCATGTTGATTAGTTGAGAAACCCCGCAATATGTAACAATCAATACATTAAGGGTAAGATACAATCACATAGCTTCACTAAAGAGAAGTAATTTGATATGATCATGGATAATACCGTAATAGAATTACGAAAGTCAAATGGAATAGTTCCATCACCTGAGAAGCCGACCGAGTCAGTTGCACATCCTTGAAGATTCTTTGTCACAATTGAATAAATCATTTAACGAGACTTGCTTTCCATCACAGGTTGAGGAGATGCTCGATCATAACTTCACAATACTAAATTTTTCTGTACAGAAACCAGCTACAAAGGCACCACAAGGTGCTAAAAATCTCTAACCGAAGAGATTAAAATCTGCCAAGAGATATAATCGGACTTCACCGAAAATTCCACACCAATAATGTGGTTTCAACCCGAAGAAAGAGAGTTAATTTTGAAAAGTAAAAATTATCGGTAAATATGCAAAACTTTTAATGCGGACTTCACCGAAAATTCCACACCAATAATGGGAAAACTTTTAACTCCCAGAGAATTGTATGAAATTATCGGTATTTGTCATGTTTTTTTATGGTTAAGTATTATCATTGTGATGATTGGAATAACGAATTAACAAGTGCATATATGCACATAAGTGCAATAATGAAATACATGCCCAAAATTATTGAAAAAAAATGTAAATAGAAAGATGTTTTTAATAAATGGATGCAACTGCACCCTATCTTTCATTCAAAACCATCCGAGATTTGGAGAGCCCCTGAATATCATACATAATCCATTTACAAAGCATAAGATCGGCTAGAGATATTGGAATTTGGAACCATTACTATATACAAAGCTAAAGTCAAGTTACTGTTGCATAAAAAGTTACATTTTGATACCTCATATTTAATTAATTACTATATATAAAGCTAAAGTCAAGTTACTGTTTCATAACAAGTTACATTTTGATACCTCATATTTAATTAAAATTATAATTTAGTTACTATAACGCACATTTTACATTTTGATATCCCATACTCAAATTTAATTAAATTACAACTTAGTCACTATAATGTACATTTTATTACATTTTGATACCCCAAATTTAATACAACTTAGTCACTATAATGTAAAATTTACATTTTGATACTCCAAACTCAAATTTAATTAAATTACAACTTCGTCACTGTAACACACATTTTACATTTTGATACCCCAACTAAAAGAATTGGTCAAAACCTTTCCATTATCTACTTCCTCTTCGTTTCATTTTTCACTCGCCTTCCATAACCCTTTCTTTATTTCTTTCTTTGTATTCTTCATCTTACCCTAATTACATTTTACATTTTATTACATTTTGATACCCCAAATTTAATACAACTTAGTCACTATAATGTAAATTTTACATTTTGATACCCCAAACTCAAATTTAATTAAATTACAACTTCGTCACTATAACGCACATTTTACATTTTGATACCTCAACTAAAAGAATTGGTCAAAACCTTTCCATTATCTACTTCCTCTTTGTTTAATTTTTACTCGCCTTCCATAACCCTTTCTTTATTTCTTTCTTTGTATTCTTCGTCTTACCCTAATTAGTATACTATTTTTATGTATTCTAATCACAAGTATGAACGGGTCCATACACGACTGGCCAACAGTCTAGAGAACTATAATTGAACCATGAACCATTAACTTTTTCGGCTCAATGTCGAGTCCTATTAAAAATAAATATCTATGGTTATTACTTATTAGAAACTTATCATTTTCCACTATGAGATTTGAAGGCGTGAAATTTTAAGCGAGCTCCAATTTGTATTCCTTTTGCTTCTCTCTAGAGTTTCATTTATTAGCCAAAATTTACAAAACTTTAAATTGGATTTTGACCGTCATATATCTCTTCTCAATCAATATCATATTGTCAAGTTAATATTATTAACAAAACTGTTAACAAAAAATTAATTTTATACTAATAATACTAACAAACACTATAACGAGTTAGATAATACATGCCCATAGATCATCTCCGCCCGCGACATGGCGCGGCATCGCCACCTAGTATATATTTAAGGCATATGGTGATCAATTTTACTAAGTTTGCCTAAAAACTAAGAATAAATTATAGATAGTAAATCACTAGTAACAATGAACGTGAGGATCAATCATATGATACAACAGATTCAATTATTTGACATCTCAACCGTGATAATTAAACCGTATTAGTATTATGATTAGCAGATCCAAGGAGCCGTCCGCCTCCCAAAAGCTGTATTATTTTTGGTATTTTATTAAGGTAATCAGACAGACCCCAATTTCGGCGTGGTCAAAGATGCACTCTTATCCTGCAATTTATTTTAATCTGCTCGATCTGCCCAACCCCCATAATTAATTGTTATTTATCATATTATAAATATAGGGCTACGCACTGTTAATTATTTAAAATTTAAAAGATATCCATCCACTCGATCCATCGTCACCACTCGTAATACCTGCCCACAGAGCCAATCATTTTTTCATGTTCAAATGCTTGCTTGCTATTTTGAGCTATATATGATTTCTTCTTGTGTAAAAGAGAATTTCATCTCGGAAGAAAGAAAAAGTGAAATGTATTGAATTAAGGCCATCAACGTGGGTGATTCAACGAATTTATGCGCACAAGGAAATTTCACGTTGATAGATCTTGACATAATTAATTACTGGCTTAATTGCAAGGTTGGTCACTCGAATTGCTACAAAATTTCACGTTTGTCACTCAAATTAATTTATTCCATTTATAGTCACTTAAATTAGGTTAACAGTCCAAGTTTGGTCACTGGCCGTTAGTCTCCGTTAACTTTTGCTGATGTGGCGGTCAACTCTTATAGTTGACCGTTAAATGAGTGACGTGGCGATTAAAAAATAATAAAATAATTTAATTTAATTATTTTTTATTTTCCACCTAATTATTATAAAAATAAAAACCTAATTCCTTTTAATTGTTATTTTCCACTGCTGATGAGCTGCGTCGTCTTCGGCTCCTTCGTCGTCTGGTACCTCGCGGCGTTCTCGTTCTCCTGCTTCAAGGCGCTGACCCTGGTCATCAATAAAGGTGCAGACCTCGAAACAGGTCGACTAAATTTGCAGCCACCGTCGTTCTCGTCTCCTCACCAGAATGTGGCGCAAACCTGCTGCCTACGTATGCCCGATCGAGGGAAGGAAGGCTCACCCTGGAGAATTTCGGGACATTCGAAAGCAACACCAAGCTGAAGGATTCGAGATTCGGTGCATCTATTTCCACTGTAACACCTGCCAAGTTCAATGTACCACTGATCTCCAAATTAACCAGTTGCGGCCCCGATACCCTGAACCACGTCCTCCTTCCAGAGTGAACCAGATCGCAACCAGAAAGTACCAAATTCCTGAGGCAGGGGAATTTGCCGTCGAAAAAGTCGAAACCCTCGTCGCACCACTCCCAATCGAACGAACACCCTTCCAGAACCAGATTCTCCAGAATCCTGAACCCCCTCCAATCGTTCCCGCTCCGGAAACGAACCAGCCCCAGCTCCAGAGCACCCAGATTGGAGTCGAGAAACGCCGCGACCAGGCTCGAGAACCGCAGCATCTCCTCCTCCTCCTCTGCCCCACCGCCGTGGACGCAGATGTGCCGAATGTGACGACGGGAGTCCACATACTGCATAACCAGGTCGAGCTGTCGCAAGTGGTCCAGCCGCCAGAGCTCTCTGTCTTTGTAGGTGAGCTTCGCGATGCGGGGGGAATCGGTACCGTCGCCGAAGGTGTCGAGAGCTCGTTTCAGGAAGGTCGTGAAATCTGGGTAAGTCGGGAAGGAATCGGCGTCGAATTGGAGGTGTGTGACGTGTTTCCAGAGGGATCTCCACTTGGTGGAGAGAACAGAGGTCTGGACGCAGTGTCTGGTGTCGAGGAAGTAGAGGATGTGGTCGCGAACGTTGTCTGGGAGGTAGCTTAGTCTGTCTTCTTCATAATCGGAGCACTCCATCTGTGGATTTTAGAGTGTTGTTCGTGATCAGAAATAAACTCTGCAATTTGGGGAAAGGGAACTCTGCCACAAAGGAAAGTTGCAGAGAGCTTTTATTTTCATTTCAAATTTCGGCTGTTACGTGATTAATTAGTGGGGGGATTAGTGCGGGGAGTGGGGTTAGTTACCGGAGCGGCTCAGCCCTTTATTGATGACCAGGGTCAGCGCCTTGAAGCAGGAGATCGAGAACGCCGTGAGGTACCAGATGACGAAGGAGCCGAAGACGACGCAGCTCATCAGCGGTGGAAAATAACAATTAAAAGGAATTAGGTTTTTTTTTATTTTTATAATAATTAGGTGGAAAATAAAAAATAATTAAATTAAATTATTTTATTATTTTTTATTCGCCACGTCACTCATTTAACAGTCAACTATAAGAGTTGACCGCCACATCAGCAAAAGTTAACGGAGACTAACGGCCAGTGACCAAACTTGGACTGTTAACCTAATTTAAGTGACTATAAATGGAATAAATTAATTTGAGTGGCAAACGTGAAATTTTGTAGCAATTCGAGTGACCAAACTTGCAATTAAGCCTTAATTACTCAAAATTAATTGGCAAGATAGATCTTTTTTGGGCAATTTATATTGTTTGACTCTCTGAAAAATATTTTTCGATGATGATCGGATAGGTTATCAGTTTGAAGTTTGAACCACTCGTTACGATGATTTTTTGCTGAATATTCACGGAATCATGGTAGCATTAGACGTATACAACTATTACATCGTGGTCCCTCGTTCTACTAACGGGAGAATCAATGTTTGACACATTGAGTCAGAGATTAAGATTTTACATATATGGTAATTAAGTTCTTCATCATTACTGATCTGTGATATCAAAGACTTGTATATCATGGAAGTTAGAATACTAGTAAAGGTTAATTATATCTGTTGGCTACTAATCCAAAATAATAATAATAACCATCATCATCCTAAGAAGAAGAGCATAAATCTAGGTGGTATGGAAACCATTCTAGGCCTCCTAGAAGAGGATTTGCACATGGCCGATAGGGTTTGGGAGCTGTTTTTAGGGTTTTTTGCCTTTTGATTACTGAGCAGGCATGGGGTCTTAGCTGTATCCTCGTTGCCAAGATTTGACTAATCTGTTAACGTCCATCTTTCATTAAAATTGATGAATCATATTGAATGATTGGAGAGGAAGCAAAATCGACCCCATCTGCTGCTGCTGAGCTGATCATCATCATCATCATGAATCATCACTGCAGTGAAAGACATATTTTCGTGTGGTGCATGGATTGGCTGTACAAAATATCAGCTCATTTCGATCCAGAAGAAGGGATAAATTAAACAGTAACCAGTAGCCTTTTTCTGATTTACATAAGCCTCTATCATTACGCACTAGCTTAACTATCATCTTTGGTAACTAGGGGTGTCGGTTCGGGTAACCGAACCTGAAACTCACAAAACCGAAAACAACTCGAAAACTCCCTTATCGGGTTTGGTTCGGTTGCAGTAAACCTGAAACCTACAAAATCGAAAACAACCCTAAAACTCCCTTATCGGATTGGTTTGGTTGCAACAAACTCGAATACATTCCTCTCTAGTCTAAATTGAGAGCTCATACTTTCTTATCGGGTTTTACGGGTCCTTATCAGATTTCGGGTTACAGGGAAACTGAAACCGGTACATCACATATTGGGGTTTGAAATTGAAAACTCCGAAACCGATTTGACACCCCCCCCTCACACACTGGTAACTGTAGGGTGCGGTACTATAATTGCAGTTGCATCACCACTTATCAGTTCTCATCAATCCACTCCCGTATTGTGAAGCACATGGTATCATACCCTTCTGTGATCGAGAGATTTTTCGATTCAAATCATGGTGACTCAATTTCAGGACTTTGCAAACTTTAAGCTCATACGAGTGTGACTTGAGTTTAATGGGTCATGTTAGTAAATGGTGTAAGATCCATAATTGAACATGATCTCCCAACAACTCGAGTTATTGAGAGCAACTGGATCTTGACAATCTCATTCAAACCATGTATATATTTTGATGTGACTTTGAAGTTTGAAGACACATTATCTTCCGCCGACTGGAAGTCACAGGAGTCTCGCTGAATCCAGATTATCAGCATTGTCCCTTTCAAGGTGGGTCTAGCTTGCTCTCCTTGAATCCTAAGTCTCTATTATAGGGAAGCATTTGCCAATGGACCAGATAGCAAAGGGATTAGTTAGGAAATGCCATTGCCAGCTAGTCCCATTTGCATGTGAAACTCAAATCAAAGACCATTATGTATATGTTCAACCAGATTAATAGTCCTGACACTATAGCAGATGTATTATTATCATTATTATGTAGCTATGGTACCTAAAATTCAACTAATGGTCAGATCATAAGCTGCAATGCAAGCAGTACTGGATTATTGGGAGGGCATTATGTGATTCAGAATGATGTGTGGTGCAAGATCTTGTCCACAATAGTGAAGCATAAATGGACCACCACCCACTCACCCACCACTGCACTATACCATTCAGCCACAACCACAATCACAGTCCCCCCCCCCCCCCCAGTGGAATTTACATTAGGTCTCTCAAAGGACTATCTAGTACCCCACTCACAATTCACAAACTAAAACCACTACCACCAAAAATAATATCTCAATCGGAAAGTCGTTAAAACGCGAACATCTACTATATAGCGAGTTACTATGATGCCACGGTAACGCGTTGAACACTTGATATTACAAGTTCATTAGTATCAATCCAAGAGTTCTGTTAGAAACACGTTTCGGCTTGATTGTTAAGTTTAGGTGTGTTATTAGGGTTTCCTGGAATTTTATATAAATATGTACACCGATTCTTTTGTCCTAATCACTTAAGAAGAATAGTATAGAAAGTCTCCCTAAAAGGCTAAAACCATATTCTCCTAATCCTCCGAAATCTCATTTCTCTCTCCCTGAAGCCCTCGACCGTTCTTTCAAAATTTTGTTCTTCTATCCCTAATCAACAATTATGTACCTCATCAAGAGAATGACACGTGCCTGAATCACCGCGTTTGTTACAAGTTTGTTGAAGTTCTAAACCATTAACACCTTGCAAAGCACCATTCTTACCATCATTTTTTATTCACGTTCTCACACCCAATATTTGACTAATATTACATGTAATTTAGATAAGAACGGATCGAGATTGGGGTGGGTCAGGGCAGACCGGGTCGATGAGAGTACCCATGCCTGCTCCGCCTATGGGACCGGGTCGGACCCATCCCAAAATAGACCAAACAATCGGGTAAAACGGGTCAGGTCGAAATTGCCATCCTAAACACAAAAAGTTAAATATTGGGTGTGAGACCGTGAATGAGTGATTGAAAATAGAGAATTTGGTTGGGGGGTACTGGTGGGTTTATGGAGAGTGTGTACGTATCTATCACACCAGAAAAGCAGTGTCCCTCATTCGCAAGACAATGGGTTTTATGTCAACCCCAGTTGCTGTTCTTCTTGTTACCCATCTGGTATGGCAAACATCGATCAGTAGTGCTCTGCCTCTCACCTCATTTCTTCTCCTCTGGATGATACCAACCTTTCCTGTTTCCTCAGTGGCTTTGCCTTTGCTAGCTGTTAGCTCTGCACTGCACTGCAGGCTGGCTCCCCTGCAGCTGCTGGATTTCGACCATTCAATTCATATGTATGCCCCATCTTAGTTTGTGCTAGCTAGCTAGCTAGTTCAGTTCCTCTTTTGTTGGTATATGTTCAAATTGTTTTGGAGATACATGATATCGATTCGGATTCAAGTTATCAAACGAGAAATCGTAGAGGAAAATATTACCAAAAGTGATAGACGATACACAGTTCTGAATGTATCCCAAGGAGTTGCCTGGTGGTAATGTGAGGATGAAAAAAAATTCATCATATACCCCAAGTTTAAATTATGGAACCAACAACCAAACGGAAATGCAACCGACAGAGAAAAATAAAGCAATCAACATGGATTTATGTAGCTCACTAACACTAATGTTTAATTTGGATGTTGATATATGAGTGACAACTCTCTCCTATCTTTGCCCGATTATTAATTTTCATATTATCAAAATTAATAATGACATGCTTTAAGCAATTGGAATTAATACGACAACCCCGTTCTATTGTAACGACTGCAATGTACACATATGTCATTTCACGAAAATTCCATTCAATTAATTTACTTTGACCCAAAGAACAAATATTCCTCCAAACCCTTTAGGAAATTTCTGTCAAGAACCGGTTAATCACAATAATTCGTGCTTTCGCTTTACCTGTGATTCTGTTGGGATTGTGCAAATCCTATTCTAACTCTCAAATACAAGCAAAGTGGTCACAGAAAACACTCTGGTCTGGTCGACCTACGGGGGCATTCATGTCGTCCCAACCCAACCACGATAGAAAGTTCAGAATTGGCCTTTATCATTACATAGGATATTGGATCACTTAAAATCGGAATTCCTTCCTTCCATCAATGAATGACTAAACAAATGGTAGAACAATAATATAGTTGAACGAATCTTTGGTCCATAGGGGGAGAGAAGAAGCCACTTTAGTTGGTTGGGAAAGCGAAGAAAAAGAAGAACATGCACCCACCATCCCATTCCATGACCCCCAAAACAAAAGGAAAGGAGAACAAACAAAGGGACCATCCATCCCATTCCCATAGGCTAAATAATTTTCCCTTTCCTTTTTGTGTAAAGGTTGTTGTTGGTGGTGGTAGGAGTGTCAATTCGGTTAAGTTCGATTAACCAAACCGTTAAGGCAAGAACTGTAAAATCAAAACGGTTAATTCTCATCATTATACAGTTTATGAAACTCGATAAGTCTTGTAACAGTTCGGTTTCTGTTTGAAGAAACTGAACAAAGGGAGAGTGCATGTGCATCAAATAGTTAAACCTTACAAGCCATGCATCACACCTGTTAGAGAATGACGGTTTTGTTTTCTTACCGGTTTTCGGTTTAAACCAAAACAAAATGGAACAGAAAACTTAAATCCGTTAATTTTCTTATCGGTCTAAACCGATATATTCCAGACCTAGTTGTTGGTTGTGTTTGGTTAGGGTTGCTAACACCAGTTTCTTAAGGCTGTTTTAGCAGCAACGTGGCTCGGACTTGCTGGTGGTGGTAGTGGTTTTGGTTTTTACTCCCTCTGCCTCTCTATTTGCTTGGGGCATCTACACAATATGTGTCTGTGAGATGTGTCTCCTTTTCCATCATTATAGAGGGAATTGGGTACGTAGTACTAATTTATGGATGGATGGCGATTGTAGTCGGGGAATTAATGGGAAGGGGACCAATGTATGTGATATTCGAGGGAAGAAGAAGAAGAAGAAAGCTCAACATTAAGACCATATCATAAATTGGAATGTCGACCTAGGTTTTGATTCCAACTGCCCAATTGAATAGATGACCAAACAAATAAGAGCCCTTCTAGTGTGCTCTATAGCACCCATGCTATAAAAAACAAAAAAAAAAGGTGACCTATTGAGGAGGTAAACCCACTAAATGACTGGTCCCACATCATTAATGGCAATCTTGTAAATAATGAATCAATGTATACAAGTGTAGGTACAACTTAAAGTTGTACCATTAGTATAGGTACAAGTTTCAGCTGTACCATTGAAGAATTTGTTTCACAAAGTGTAGGTACAACTTAAAGTTGTACCATTAGTATAGGTACAATTTTGAGTTGTACCATGAAGGGATTTATTAGAAAGTGTAGGTACAACTTAAAATTGTACCATGTTATAGGTACAAGTTTGGGTTGTACCATTAAAGAATTTTGAGAAAGTGTAGGTACAACTTAAGGTTGTACCATTAGTATAGGTACAATTTTTAGTTGTACCATAAGGGATTTGTTAGAAAGTGTAGGTACAACTTAAATTTGTACCATGGTATAGGTACAATTTTGGGTTGTACCATAGAAGGATTTTTGAAAGTGTAGGTACAACTTAAAGTTGTACCATTAGTATAGGTACAATTTTGAGTTGTACCATAAAGAGATTTATTAGAAAGTGTAGGTACAACTTAAAGTTGTACCATTAGTATAGGTACAATTTTGAGTTGTACCATAAGGGATTTATTAGAAAGTGTAGGTACAACTTAAATTTGTACCATTAGTATAGGTACAATTTTGAGTTGTACCATAAAAGAATTTTGAGAAAGTGTAGGTACAACTTAAAATTGTACCATATTATAGGTACAAGTTTGGGTTGTACCATAGAAGGATTTTGAAAAAGTGTAGGTACAACTTAAGGTTGTACCATTAGTATAGGTACAATTTTTAGTTGTACCATAAAGGGATTTGTTAGAAAGTGTAGGTACAACTTAAGGTTGTACCATTCGTATAGGTACAATTTTTAGTTGTACCTTAAAGGGATTTGTTAGAAAGTGTAGGTACAACATAAAGTTGTACCATAGTATAGGTACAAGTTTGGGTTGTACCATAGAAGGATTTTGAAAAAGTGTAGGTACAACTTAAGGTTGTACCAATAGTATAGGTACAATTTTGAGTTGTACCATAAAGGGATTTATTAGAAAGTGTAGGTACAACTTAAAGTTGTACCATTAGTATAGGTACAATTTTGAGTTGTACCATAAAGGGATTTATTAGAAAGTGTAGTTACAACTAAAAGTTGTACCATTAGTATAGGTACAATTTTGAGTTGTACCATAAAAGAATTTTGAGAAAGTGTAGGTACAACTTAAGGTTGTACCATTAGTATAGGTACAAGTTTGGGTTGTACCATAGAAGGATTTTGAAAAAGTGTAGGTACAACTTAAAGTTGTACCAAGGTATAGGTACAAGTTTGGGTTGTACCATAGACCGATTTTTAGAAAGTGTAGGTACAACTTAAAGTTGTACCATGGTATAGGTACAAGTTTGGGTTGTACCATAGAAGGATTTTGAGAAAGTGTAGGTACAACTAAAAGTTGTACCATTAGTATAGGTACAATTTTGAGTTGTACCATAGAGAGATTTGTTAGAAAGTGTAGGTACAACATTAAGTTGTACTATAGTGTATAGGTACAATTTTTAGGAAAGTGTAGGTACAACTTTAAATTTAGTGTAAAGGTACAACTCTAGAAAGTGTAGGTACAATTTTGAGGAAACACGGCTCATCTCACGGCCGTGACATGACCCGTGACAAGCAAAAGTAGTTTTCCTATCTCCAGACAATCACACGGCTTATTCTCACGCCCGTGAGAATCAACAGATGAGCCGTGAGAGGTACAGCATTCAATTCCAAAACACGGCTCATCTCACGGCCGTGATAATGTCGAAAGCAACCCGTGAAACCCTCTGGGAAACTGAGACGTGCGTTTTTACATTCACGGCCTATCTCACGGCCTATCTCACGGCCTATCTCACGGCCGTGATATTTCCAGAATTACATATCCAAAACCACGTCTTCTTTCACGGCCGTGGGATTTCCAGAATTGGCCGTGAGATTTCCAGAAATAGTCTGCACAGACATGCACCTGTACAACTAACCCTTGTACTTATTATAATGGTGCAAGTAACATAATATACTGTTTGTGAAAACTACAAGCTTATGAAAAGATGAGTCATAATGTTCTTTGAAGCTTGACACGAGCATTACATAGATCCTTCTCTAGTAACTGTACATCATATCAGATGAGATACCCTGTTAACAAAAAGTAAAAAGCAGTCAAAGCTTTACATTTGTCTTATAAAACAAACATCCATAACACGATTAATGCTTAAGTTTAGATGCATGTAGCCCACACTGGTGCATCATAATATTCTAATTCGAAAACATACAAGCACAAAAGCAAACACACATAGCTAAGTACTAAGGACTTTGGTTGGCTCATCTTCACTGCCCATCTTTCTCGTTAGTGTTCTCGTCCTCGTCTTTGTTTTCCTGGATTTGCTCATCTTCATTGTCCTCGCTAGAGTCACTGCTGTCTTCCTCATTGGTCCCTTTGACCTCTTGATTTTTTTCCTTGTTTTGGTCATCGCCATTGCCCTCGTCGTCCTCTTCACTGCTGTCTTCCTCATTGGTCCCTTTGTCCTCTTGAATGCTTTCCTTGTTTTGTTCCTCTCCTTTCTCCTCTTGATTTTTTTCCTTGTTTTGGTCATCGCCATTGCCCTCGTCGTCGTCCTCTTCACTGCTGTCTTCCTCATCGGTCCCTTTGTCCTCTTGAATGCTTTCCTTGTTTTGTTCCTCTCCTTTCTCCTCTTGATTTTTTTCCTTGTTTTGGTCATCGCCATTGCCCTCGTCGTCGTCCTCTTCACTGCTGTCTTCCTCATTGGTGTCACTGTCCTCTTCACTGCTTTCCTTGTTTTGTTCCTCTCCTTTCTCCTCTTGATTTTTTTCCTTGTTTTGGTCTTCGCCATTGTCCTCGTCGTCGTCCTCTTCACTGCTGTCTTCCTCATCGGTCCCTTTGACCTCTTCAATGCTTTCCTTGTTTTGTTCCCCTCCTTTCTCCTCTTGATTTTTTTCCTTGTTTTGGTCATCGCCATTGCCCTCGTCGTCGTCCTCTTCACTGCTGTCTTCCTCATCGTTCCCTCTGACCTCTTGATTTTTTCCCTTGTTTTGGTCATCGCCATTGCCCTCGTCGTCGTCCTCTTCACTGCTGTCTTCCTCATTGGTGTCATTGTCCTCTTCACTGCTTTCCTTGTTTTGTTCCTCTCCTATGTCCTCTTGATTTTTTTCCTTGTTTTGCTCATCGTCATTACCCTCGTCATCCTCTTCACTTCCCTCTTCATTGATCTCCTCGGTTGGCCTAGGAGATAGTTCCCAAGGTCTTGAGAATTGTTCGTAGTCAATCCTCAAGGACCTCATGATCTGATGGTTGCATTCGATGATGTAGCGTCGAGCTTCCTTCTCTCGATCGAGGCGGGAGAGAATGAGTGCATTTTGCTCCAGAATTTGGGCATTCTGCCGACCCAATGCCTCAAAATGGGATATGTAGCTGTCGGTGGATGGTCCGGCTTGAGTCGTAGTTTGGTGATGTTGTGCAGGTTGTTCCGGAGTCTCCTCGACCATTTGCTGAACAACATGCTCCGATGCGTTTGCCTCATCTGTTGCAAGAGGTCGAGCAGGATGAGGGAGGCCAACAATGCCTACCACACCATTCTCCTTAACCACCAAACACAGACATGATCAATATCAGAAGCATTAGTTACATTTGCTCAATGTTCAAAAGGAACTAGATTAGTAGGCAATCCAAAACTTGCACAAAATCAATCCTAGATTGTTTGAATCCCGACTAGTTATGTTTTAGCATTCACTGTGAAAAGGAAAGTGTTGGTTGGAACATTTACCTTTGACAAAAAATTTAGATCCGCAAGGTTTTTTTGGGAGATTGGTTGAGTGGACTGGGCAATGGTGCAATGAGAACCCACCGGATCAATGCCAAAATGCCGAGCTAGCCTTGTGATGTAGGCACCTCCATGGATGGTCTTGATTTGTTTGTTGGAGGTGATCTTCTGTAGGGTTTTCAATATGACTATACCAAGATGAATTGGGGGATCTTTTACCATAGAGAGGAAAAAGTTCAAATCCCGCTTGGTCACACTCCCCGGGCTCCCCTCCCTAGCTGCCACAGAATGAGCGATAATGTTGTGGATGATACGCCACGGGGGAAGAAGATCATTCCCTTTATAGTGGGCAGGGTCAGACTTGTCCACATGGTTTTGTTTTACCGTTCTCCACATAGCATTGACCGATTCTGCTCTTGAATGATATATTTGCTCCGAAATAAAACCATGTCCACCTGTGGTGAGAAATCCTGGTGGGTATATCTGGAGTGCCTCTGTGAACTCAGTGATGCTCATCTGTCTCGCCTGTCCTCCAAGGCGAAAAGTTATGTTGTCTTCGGGCTTGTCGAGGTTAAACTCGGACATTCTCTTGATGGAGAGAGTGCTGAGGAACTCAATGGTAAGCTCTCGGTAGATGACCTCATTGATGGAGAGAACCTCACACCATGCCGGGAGACGGAGGCATGTGCGAACGGGTTCCGCTGCTCCGAGGCGCTCTAGGAGATCCCAATCAAAGCATCTTTGCTGCCCAAATGGGAGGGGAAGGAAGCGCTCCAAAGCCTTCCTATGTTCGACGGGTAATTGGAGGAAGCCGTGAAGTCTCCCTCCTCCAAGTTGAGCCTCCGCTTGTGGTGGTGGTGGAGATGGTTGGCGTGCCCGTCCTTGGTTGTTTTTGCGTTGTCGTTTGGGGGGAGTGTCTCGTTCTTGGGTTTGGCGGCGACGAGAAGAAGGAGCCTTCCTTTTAGCAGGTGAGGCTGCTGGTTGCCGGGTTTTTGGTTTAGCTTTCCCCATTCCTACAAAAACCAACTAAGCACATTTAGTCTTTAGTAATGCAATTCTCCCGCAAAACTTGGACCGACTGCAAAAGGGAAAAAGCGAGTACTGCTATAGCCACCAGCAAATAGTAAGAGCATCAGTTGTGGGTAGTTTCAGTTTTCGGTTAATGTACTTAATCTTATGCAACCTCTTGATCATCTAGTTCACCAGGTACCTCAGAGATCTCTATCCACCAACATAATAAATGAAGCAGAAGAGTAATTGAGACTACCCATCAGCTATAAACGGTGATGAGCATTAACCAGTATGTTATACAAAGGTAGAAGAGCAACCAAGACATGTAATAACTTCCTAGGATCATTGGCATGTACCTCATCTTATAGAGCACATAAAAAAATGATAGATGGGGAAGATATGCAACTATAAAACCAGCTATGGTTACCTTCTTTAAGAACCACAGGTGGAACAACACTCGGGGCAGAAGGGCAAGACACCAGAAGTAGTAGATGGGCAAGAAGAGCAAGTGCACTACCCCATAAGTGCATAGCTCTCTCCCAGGATTCCATCACAACATTCAAATTATAATAACAACAACCAAAACATGATTTCAATTCTTCCCCTCTTGTCTTAATGGACAACATGAAACCATTCAAAACCCTAATTCAAACCAACCACAATTGGGCAACTAAACCCTAAAAAATGCAAGAAACCAGAGAAGAGTGCCGCTGTGGTTAAGAAGAACTCACCAGAGGCCTTGTCGGGATCGAAGTGGAACAGAGGGCAGAGACTCGTCCGGAAATGGTCGCCGTCGCCGCTGAACCTTGAAGAATCTTCGCGGGCGAGCGAGGGCGAGGGCGAGGGCGAGGGCGAGGGCGAGGGCGAGGCAGCAAGGGCGAGGGCGAGCGAGTAAGGGCGAGGGCGAGGGCGAGGGCGAGGGCGAGGGCGAGGGCGAGCGAGGGCGAGGGCGAGGGCGAGGGCGAGGGCGAGGGCGAGCAATGGCGAGGGCGAGGGGGTCGAAGTAGAACAGAGGGAGTAGAGGGTTGGGGGTCGAAGTAGAACAGAGGAAAATAGGTTTCGAACAAAATATGGGGGCGGGGGGGTTTCAAATTCTAATATGCATAGGTTAGTTTTAAAACTTCCAATCTCACGGCCCATTTCACGGACGTGATAATATAGACGCCAACCCGTGAAACTCTCTGGAACTCCCCCTTTTATGGAAAAAATCTCACGGTACATCTCCCGGCCGTGAGATTCCAGTTATGAGGCGTGTTTTTTGAATTTCAGCTGTGAACATCTCACGTCTTAGTCTCACGGCCGTGAAATTGGGAGTGATATTCCATCTCACGTCTCCTTATCCCGGCCGTGATATTTCCATCTCACGGTCTCTCGCACGGCCGTGAAATTGGGAGTAATATTTCCATCTCACGGCTCCTTATCCCGGCCGTGATATTTCCATCTCACGGTCTCTCGCACGGCCGTGACATTGGGAGTGATATTTCCATCTCACGTCTCCTTATCCCGGCCGTGATATTTCCATCTCACGGTTTCTCGCACGGCCGTGAAATTGGGAGTGATTTCCATATCATGGCCTATTCTCTCGCCCGTGACAATTTAATTACAAGCACTGAGGTTTCCATCTAAGAACAAAAAACAACAATAACGAGATATATCCATCTAGCCACCCACAATCGAAGAGAAGATCAATATTTGATCATTAGAGTTATGGAGTACATTGCAATTGATTTGTAGGAAAGAAATTGAACATACATATATAACACAAATTCATTAGAGTTATGGAGTACAGGGGAAATTCTTCTTCTTCCTCTTCCAGATTCCTATGCTCCCTCAAAACAAAGACTTCTTCCTGATACTTCCTTCCCTCCTCTAAACGTGCTTCTATCATTTCTTCTTCTCCTTCCCTTCTCCACCAAGAGGGAAACCAGATTGATCATCTTCTTCTCACCCACGAGGATCCACTTCCTTTTCTTCTTCTCCCCTGCACTTCCCTCTCCTTAAACACAACAATAGTTAGATATACAAAAACTCTACTTCTTCAATACATACTACCTTCTTGCTTACAAGCACACCACAACATCACAAAAACAAGAACAAACTTTTGTCGAACATCCATGCCCTTGTCTGCCAACACACCATTATAAAATAAGATGGCTTTACAATAATACCAGCAGAAAAACAACCTTAGATTAGTTGCATCGCCTACTGCAACTTACACCTGCAAACAAAGAAGAGATGAACAACTTCAATGGTATACCAAGTTTCAAAATTTAGACCTTAGATTCATAGAGCCGAAGCTTCATATAAATGAGTCTACAGTCCTCTATTGAATTTGGATCCTCAACTGAAAATGACCTAAGTCACCGAAAGAAAAACAGAGAACAAAAAAACAATCATTTTCAACAGCCACAATCTGTGTCGACGAACTGCAGTTCCTCCTTCCATCAACGAATGCACCTCAGACACCGACTCTGTTAGTAAATGGCCAAACCTAAAGATCTCTCTCAAGCCGGAAAGATCAAACTTTCCAAGCTAGATACAACCTTGGTCAAGGGTTTTGCAATCTCCATCTCTTTGCTGCATTCCTTGTCCAAGGATTGTATCGAACTTGGAAAGTTTGATCATGGCGGCCGGCGAAACGGAGTCGGAGCAGGGAGGATTTGGGGGCAAGGGACTGGGAGAGAGCTTCGCCTGTGGTGGTGGGAGCTTGTTCGAACTGGGTAGAGGGTTGGGGGTCGAAGTGCGACGGCGAGGGTTTTAAATAGGGTTGGGGGTCGGGTTCAAGTAGAAAAGAGGAAGCTTTAAATAGGGTGTTTCCAATTCTAGGGTTAATCTCACGTCTTAGTCTCACGCCCCGTGAGAATGTACAAAGGGCCGTGAGATGTCCAGGATTCATATCCTAAACACGGCTTATCTCACGGCCGTGGTAATATCGACGCCAACCCGTGAAACTCTCTGGAACTCCCCCTTTTTATGGAAACAATCTCACGGTACATCCCCCGGCCGTGAGATTTCATTTATGAGGCGTGATTTTGGATTTCAGCTGGGATTATCTCACGTCTTAGTCTCACGCCCGTGAGAATGTACAGAGGCCGTGAGATGTCCAGAATTACAAATCAACGGTCTCTCTCACGGCCTATCTCACGGGCGTGATATTTCCAGAATTACAAATCCAAAAACACGCCTTCTTTCACGGCCGTGGGATTTCCAGAATTTGCCGTGAGATTTCCAGAAATAGTCTGCACAGACATTTACCTGTAGAACTAACCCCTGTACTTATTATAATGTTCTTTGAAGCTTGACACGAGCATTACATAGATCCATTCAATGTCACTAGATACTAACTTGCACAAAACAAACATTACAAGATGAAACATAATGTAGTTTGAAGTCGAACACCAGCATTACAGGTTGTGCTTGGATCGTTTGGGAAGTAGAACAGATTCTTGAGTCTCCACATGAAAGCTGCTTTCACCTGCTCCTATGGACTCGAAGTTGTATTCTTGTTGCGTGAAATGACTATCACCTCCACCTGCTTCAGCCATTCTTTTCAGCGGACAATTTCTGATTGTATGTTTAGGACGCCTACAATACTTGCACAACCGTGTTTTCACTTGAGGTTGCTTCACATTCCCTTTACTTCGAACTGGATGGGGGTCCTTAATAAACTGAGAGGAGTTCACTCCAACATCCGTATTAGCATTATTTGTTTTGTTGGTTGTTTCTTCACTTATTGTCTTCACTCGCAATGTCAAGTCTTCAATCAACCCTTTGGCAGTATGAAATGCTTCATCCGAACTCACAGCATAATGGCACATTCTACTACATTGACCAACCAAGAATCCAAACCTGTCCAAATAAACAAGCACTTTTGTAGTTGGTTCCAAGCACAATAGAAGTAAACAAAGAACTAAATGAACACCTTAAATTTATAATACCTGCTAATATTTTGCTGGGTAGGACAGCTTCCCATACTCGAGGGATCGAACTCTTTTGCATCTTTAGTCCAACGCTTCAAAATGAGTGACTTTGGAATTTGCATTTGATTTTCTGCTTTCAATATACAGAATATATGCCGACACGGAATTCCGCAGAACTCAAAGATGCCACAAGAACAATGCACATCATGTCCACTCGTGTAAAAGACCACGGTGCACTTTGAGTCAGGGTATTTGAATCGTGACAATGTGTAAACTGTTTTATTGGTCAACACACACTTGTCTGTAATATAGTAATGAACTTCTCTCGCAATTTCTGCTCGAACGCTCCTGAACACATTTCTTGTATATACTATAGAGGCATGTCTTTCAATTTCATGTAAATGTGTCATCAAAACAACATCAGTATGTATTGTCTTAAACTGGTCATGTAACTCAGTTTGTCTCCTATACAAAAGTGCCATGTCAAACTGCTTGACAAACTCAAACAACTTCATCTTACTTTGCAAGAATTTGTCTAGATAAGAGTTCATGCTTTCACAACGTTGTGAGGTAGTCATCCCAGCAAAGAAAATACCTTTCAAGTAAGTTGTGGCCCATAGAGCTCGTCGCCTATACATCTTCTTCATCCACGCATTGTGCTCCAGGTCATACTTGGACAAAATTTCCTTCCACGTAGCTTCAAATTGTGGAATAGAACTGCAGTTTAGCATGCATCGTTTGAAATCCTCCCGGAAGCCTTCCGCATGGCCACGCGCTTCTGCGTTATTGCCCAAGTGCCAAGAACATAACCGATGTCGGGATCCAGGGAGAACCGACTTGATAGCTTTCCTCATTGAAGAACAACCATCTGTTATAACTGCGGTTGGCTTCTTACCACCCATGCAATGTAAAAAAGCATTTAGAATCCATACGTAGTTCTCCGCCGTTTCATCCGCAAGTAAAGCACATGCAAAAACAGTGCTTGCATTGTGATTATTCACACCAATGAATAGAAGAAATGGAAGATTATATGCATTAGTCTTGTACGTCGAGTCAAAAACAAGAACATCTCCAAAGAGACTATAATCCAATTGTGAAGGAGAGTCAGCCCATAACATATTGCCTAGTTCACCACCGTCACTTACTGTATATCTACAATAAAAACGAGGATCGGTAGTTGCCCGTGCTTGTAAGTAGGCAAGTGCAGCTTCACTGTCACTATCCAAGATCTCCGACCTCCGATCCGCACTAACAAAATTGTAGACATCGGTCTTAGTGAAACCCAAGTTCTGAAAGCTTCCTGCACAATTCACTAGATAATCCATGATTTGATTGGTGCGAATACCAGCAGCCCTAAGTGATCGAATCTGAGCCTTACTTGCGTCATCTACCTTGCGATGAGAACTCAAAAACTGCACTTCATGTGCTCCAGCTAAGGGATGAAAATGTGTTGGTACAAACTGCTTCACCTTGAATCGGTTAGTTGCCTCAACAAAACTGACTTTGAAAGCAGCCGGACAATGGAGCCTTGTTACAGGCCTAGGTTCACGCTTTCTGTTCTCCTTGTCATTGTGGACTGGAAGACGCTCCCCCTCGCGTGAGCAAACCCATCGCTGCATATTTTTAACTCCATATTTTGAATATGTGTGAGTGTTCTTTCGTACGCTGAACCCCATGGCACAACCATAAGTTGAATAGAACTTGCCAGCCTCCTCAAGGGTTTCAAACTCATAACCCACAACATCATCCGACTCCCATTTAGAATAAGGCTTACCATTCCCGACTTTATCAAGCAAAGTCCAGTCATACATACTCGAGTACGGTGGAACCATGGCTGGATTTGCAGCATCTTTGATGTTCTCTGAGCTGTGTGGCTGTGTTTCGAAGCTGTGCAAATGGTCATCTGAGATGTTCTCTTTATCATCATCACCAATGTTAGTGTTATTATCATCCTCAGAATCACTATCGCTGCTGTCGACATTGTCCTTCATATCGTCACTATCTCTAACACCACCGGTATCATCTCCATAATTCATTCCCCAATCTAAACCAACATTCAAGTCATTTCCCGTGTCCTTGCCTGTGCTCATATCATCCATCAACCCTTCCATAGTTGATCAACTGAAAACAAGCAACAAAATGAAGTTTAGAGACAATTGAAATCGACATATTCACCACCCACAGCCGACCAAATCGAACACTTCACTAATCATTTAACAAACACGAGGCAAACACGAGACAATTGAAATGAAGGGCTGGCTGGTAACTGTAATCCACATATCAACTCGATAGTTTCCCCTTCACTTCCGCGACAAACCAACCATTCACAAATGAAATGAAGCCAAGCAAGATCACAATTCACAACACCCACCAAATTGAACAAAGAAGACAACCAAATGAAGCAAACAAAGAAGCTCTCTACACACTTAACAAATGAAGTTTCATCAAATAGCTCCAAATAGCTCCACAAACCCATAGATCACCATGTAATCTTACAATTTACAATGAAAGGCCAACGTGAATGTTCCAATACTCATGGATCCTAAGATCGAATTACACTAGAATTCTTAATGCTGAATCGTCAAAAGGTCTGATGTCTTGTGGAGAACAAGTTCATCCCAACTCCCTTCAGTTGTCAAGAAGAGTAGGCTTACCAAAACTGACGAAAGCTTGAACACCAAAGTCAGCGATGGTGACTGGAGTACTGTCGCTCTTCTCGACGGACGCTGCTTCACTAGAGCGCACGGAACTCTGCACCTGTTCAATCCAATCGAAGAAATTTCAAAGAAGAAAGAAGAATTACTCGGACTACACGAACCAAGCATATGCTAAGCGAAAAGCAGAACCGGAATTCAAATTTTACGTCAACACAGATGCGACAAGCGCGCTCCACAATCCCTATGGCAGCTTCGAGCTCCCGGCGGTGCTTGGCCTCGTTAGCCGGGAAGGGAAGACTGCTCGCCCTGGGAAACATAAACCCGGCACCTGTTAATACAGCAATTTGAAGAACCTTGCGTCGAAATAAGCCATGGGAAACGGGCGGAATTTTTCGAATCAAGACCTTGTGAGTAAGACTCGACGGCCGAGGGGGAGAAAGCGCCGGTAGAGAAGGGAAGACGAAGGAAGAACTGAGGCTGGGAGAGAGGGAAGCTGGAAGGAAGAAGCCGACAGGGAGGAACCGAGGATCAGTCCTCTGGCGCCGACGGAGGACGAGAAGGAAGAAACGGCATCACTGTTACGACTTACGACGGTGAGGGTTTAGGATCTAGGAATTTCTTCATTATGACCAACCCAAAAAATCATCGGTTATAATTAGATGGGTTAACCCAAAACCATAATCAAACGAAAATCAACCCATATATCAATTACCTCAATCTCACATCGGTTCACAATTACATGGGGTTCAACCCAAAACCGATAATCAAACGCTCACTCAACCATATACTTAACCTCAATCTCACATCGGTTCACAATTACATGGGGTTCAACCCAAAACCGATAATCAAACGCTCACTAAACCATATACATAACCTCAATCTCACATCGGTTCACAATTACATGGGGTTCAACCCAAAACCGATAATAAAACGCTCATTCAACCATATACATAACCTCAATCTCACATCGGTTCACAATTACATGGGGTTCAACCCAAAACCGATAATAAAACGCTCATTCAACCATATACATAACCTCAATCTCACATCGGTTCACAATAACATGGGGTTCAACCAAAAACCGATAATCACACGCTCATTCAACCATATACTTAACCTCAATCTCACATCGGTTCACAATTACATGGGGTTCAACCCAAATCCGATAATCAAACGCTCACTCAACCATATACATAACATCAATCTCACATCGGTTCACAATTACATGGGGTTCAACCCAACACCGATAATCAAACGCTCACTAAACCATATAGATAACCTCAATCTCACATCGGTTCACAATTACATGGGGTTCAACCCAAAACCGATAATCACACGCTCATTCAACCATATACATAACCTCAATCTCACATCGGTTCACAATTACATGGGGTTCAACCCAAAACCGATAATCACACGCTCACTAAACCATATACATAACCTCAATCTCCCATCGGTTCACAATTACATGGGGTTCAACCCAAAACCGATAATCACACGCTCGCTAAACCATATCAATTACCTCAATCTCACATCGGTTCACAATTACATGGGGTTCAACCCAAAACCGATAATAAAACGCTCACTAAACCATATAGATAACCTCAATCTCACATCGGTTCACAATTACATGGGGTTCAACCCAAAACCGATAATCACACGCTCGCTAAACCATATACATAACCTCAATCTCACATCGGTTCACAATAACATGGGGTTCAACCAAAAACCGATAATCAAACGCTCATTCAACCATATACATAACCTCAATCTCACATCGGTTCACAATTACATGGGGTTCAACCCAAAACCGATAATAGGGAATGATTTTTTGAATCTCAAGGCCAAGTCTCACGCCCATGAGAATTTACAAAGTGGCCGTGAGATGTCCATCATACATATCCAAAACACGGCTCATCTCACGGCCGTTATACTGTCGAAGGCAACCCGTGAAACTTTCTGGAGTCTCACGGGTGTGAGATGGTCCTTTCAAGACCGTGAGATTCAGGTTTTTTGAATCTCAAGGCCCAGTCTCACGGGCGTAAAATTACCATCATTAAGCCGTTATAAAATCCCATCTCACGGCCAAGTCTCACACCCATGAGAATTTACATAGTGACCGTGAGATGTCCATCATTCATATCCAAAACACGGCTCATCTCACGGCCGTGATACTGTCGCAGACAACCCGTGAAACTGTCTGGAACTCCACCTTTGTATGGAAAAAATCTCACGGTATATCTCACGGCCTATCTCACAGCCGTGATATTTACAGAATTACAAATCCAAAAACACGCCTGCTTTCAGGTCCATTTTCAACCAGTTTTCGGTATATGATCATGCATAATTTTTCCCTTGTCGACACATTAAACATAATATAGAGAAAAAATAACATCACTGAATAATGCTTCATTCATTACTTCATTGTAATTTCAACAGTTTCCTAAACTTCATTCAACATCTACATTCACTAAAATTCATTCAACAACTACATTATCCTAAATGTCAATCAACATCCACATTAACTAAACTCTACATTAACATCACAAGTCTCAATGCTTCTTAGACTTTCTACCCTTTTTCTCCCCATGCGCATGCAACGGCTTTCTTCCTCGATTGAGTAAGTTTGTCTTGAAATTCACCTTCTCGGTCTCAATTTGGGCAGGTCTTGCATGTCTCTCAAAATATTCATCGGATTGTGTCTTGACTGTAGCTTTCACCTCATTCAGATCCGTAGTGAGCAAGTACATTGTAAATTGTGCCCGCTCATAGTCACTATGGAACTGGTCAAGCTTCTTGGAATATCGATCTGGATCCAGCAAGTAATTGCTGACAAATAGTCCACAATCAAATCTGTAATATAACAAATAATTATCATGGTCATGATGCGAACAAATAATTATCGAACTTAATTAGAACAGTGCACGATTGAACAACAACAAAGGGTACCCATTTGGTTGGCAAGCAACATCCTGGCGATATCTAACCACGAAGTCCACAAATGAAAACGCCCCACAGATATCATCCTTAAGCAACCAATCTAGACCCAATTTCTGCAAATGAAAACATCCACCTCATCGATATATAACGACAAAGTCGGCAAATGAAATACAACTAACAACTAAGCAATAAGTAAAGCTTGAAAAGTTGAAGAACAAGAAGCAAACCAGTTTCTGCATCTTTGCATCATATTCTTCATTATGAGTTCCTCGTAATGAGTCCCAGATTTCGATTTATTTGGCTTCCATGTTAAAGACCGCCAGATAGAAGTGCTTCAACGTGAGGTTGAAAATTGGGACATGAATCTGAAATAATGGACAAACAAACAATAATTATCAATTTAACATAGGAGGGTGAAGCCATTTCCTTTTAGAAAACAACATTACAACATACCTTACTGCAGTAAAGTAGCTCACCAATACAGTATCGCTCATGTATCTTATATGAACGCATCTTAGCCATAAATTGCTCCTCGTTGCAATGACTCGCACGCTCCTAGAAAAATAAAACACAGTCACCCACACAAGCTACATGCAACAAAAAATAGATTAATTTCATGACAAGAATAGACAAAGCAGACAACTGTACCGAAACTGAAGGTGGAAAGAACCAAGACAAGCCACCAGTGCGACCACAACTCCGTTCTTCTAGTGTCTTGCACAGACACGCCATTTCTATAATCTAATGCATCATCATCACATATACCAAAGTCAGCAATACACGTTCAATCTACTAAATTACACACATAAATGAACTTACCCTTGTTGAAATTTTGGTCCTTGGCAAAAGCTCGACAAAATCTTCACGTGACAAGGAAAGAACCCCGCCACCAACACTAACCAATGTGTCACTGTTATACAATACCAAGTTCAAACAACACAACATTAGAATAAGCAAATACCAAAAACATCCTACAAATATGATCCAATTTTACTTGTAATGATTTCGAGAGGTACCTTTCGGGAAGCTCACTACTAAAAGCAAATTGAAGCATCTTTACTGCCTCCAGAGACAATGGTGTCTCAACAACAAAGGGAGGAGCACGGTACAAAGGTTGTGCTTTCTTAGCTCTGGGATTTGCCCGTTCGAATGGAGAGAGCACATACAAACTAGGCTTCAATTTAGACACACTACGTAGTGCACCTCCCTTTCGCCCCTTTCTTGTTCAAAAACATAAAAAAACAAAACCAGTTCATTAGTAACCACACCATAAGAACCAATAATTAGAAAAATTAATCAAGTGAAATACCTTCACAGCCTTGGAACAACCATCATTAGCAGCAACACTTTCATCACTCAACAATATGAATTTCTCAACTTGCGACGCTTTAGGCTGCTTGCAAGGAGACTTTTTCACAACTTTCACAGAAGGAGATTCAGAACATCTCTCATCTCCAATTTCCCCCTCAGCTTCTCCCGAATTCTCAACTTTGGCAGTCTTGACAAATTCCAAGGTAGGAGAAATGGGTTCCCTAGGTTTTTCAACCTCACCCTTCTGATCGTTCTTTTTCAACTCAGCTGTAGGAGAAATGGGTTCCCTAGGCTGCTCCCTTGACAACGGATCACCTACAGTTGCTTTCACTGCCTCTATAAGGGACTTCACTGCAGTACCGATTTCGTCTCTAAAAGCCCGAAATTCGTTCTCCATTTTCACAACCCGGCTCATTAGCTCATTATCTCTAGAAGCAGCATCACCCATTGCCACTCTAAATTCTTGACCAAAGTTGTCAATTCTACCCTCCATGGTACTAAACCGAGCATCAATACGCTCATAGAGAAGTAGCTCATCCCCGTCGGGTTTGTGCCGTTTCCCATCTACTTCTCCCCGTTTCCTTGGAGGTGATTTCAAACCGGCATCCTCAGCTGATCTTTTCCCCGAACTGCTGGAAACCTATAAATTAATTAAAAAGGGAACCAAATGTACCATTAGCATGCTCCAACTTGTCAAAAGAATCAAATATACTATCAATCTTACCACTTTTGTTAACAATAACTCCACGTCTCCGCTCCCCCAACTCATCAAATCCAAACTCCCATCAACGGTTTGGAAAATACCATTTGCATGCTCCAAGAATATTAACTACAAAAAAAAATACTATAATCAACATGATGATTAATCATTACAAATATGTAGAAAGTCGGGATTAACAATTATTTACCTCCAAAAACAGCAAGCAACCCGGTATATACTCTCTTTTAGAAGCATTATGGTCGCAGATGCATTTGACCAATTCATTGAAGCAAAAGGATGCCCAATTCTTCTTCGGAATGTCTGCAACATCGGTGACAGCGTATACCGAAGACAAGGAAATGTCCTCTCTTCTAGTTGGTACTAATAGCACCCCCATTACGTACAAAATAAACATTTGAAGAAATAGATCGTCGCTATCTTTCATCTTCGACAACTCCTTCTTCATTAAGCTTGTGGAAATCGCCTGTCGGCCACATTCACGTGTCGAAAACACTCTAAATGGTTCCAGTTCCTCTGATCTTCCCTCCACTTCTTCACCATTCAAGATGATATCAGTACCTCCCTCAGGCACACCCATAATTCGCTCGAAATCTTTGGCCGAAATATGCACTTCCAACCCATACGCCTTAATTGTGCTTTCTTCCAGATTAAAGCTCTTCACAAGTTTCTCCAACAACTCACGTTGTAGCTTTCTTGCTTTGACATCAAGAATACGACCAAAGCCACATCTCCTAATGGCCTCTGATTGACAAGCCTCTAAATTTGAGACTACTGAGAATACTTTCCTAGGAGAACATCGCGTGCTGAAAATTTGATGCCTCTTCGTCTTCATTATAGAACAATTTTAGCAAACTGCAAAATTAAAACAACAGAAAAATTATAAGCATGCCTTGAAACACGAATTATAAGCATGCCGAAGAGTACAAACAAAATACAAGTTCTAACTACCAGAAGAACTGAAAACCCCCTACATCAACACCTGAGTACACTAATTAACCATGAAATCCGCCATTGGCATATATAAATTTCACCCAAAACACACAGCTTTCATTAAATTTCACCCAAAATACAAAATCTCACGGCCGTGACATGACCCGTGAGAAGCAAAGAGAAGTTTTCATATCTCCAGACAATCTCACGGCTTTGGCTTCATAAATCACGACCGTTAAAATAAGCCGTGAAACTAAAAACACCCATTAAATATTCTCACGGCTAATTCTTGAAATTTCACACCCGTGAGAAGTCCAGCAATTCAATTACACAAACACGGCTCATCTCACGGCCGTGATACTCTCGAACCCAACCCGTGAAAACCCCTGGAACTCCCCCTTTTTTAAAAAAAATCTAACGGTACATCTCCCGGCCGTGATATTTTCATATGTGAGGCGTGTTTTTGAGTTTCAGCTGTGACCATATCACGGGTTAATCTCACGCCCGTGATATTTACAGATGAGCCGTGAGAAGTGCATATTTACAGATGAATCTCTAATCAGAAAAATAATACTGGAATGCATGAAAGAATGAACTAATGATTAAGCATGAGGAGATGAAGTCCAAGGTTTACTTGATGAATCACGACATAACCTATCAATTGCATCACAATCTTGCTCTAATAGTAAACTGAGGTACTAATCACATAAACGTAGACGGAGCTAGCATTCAAACGAAATAAAAAGCTCAAATGAATGCAAAGAATCACATAAGACTAATGCAAAGCTCATGCAAAGAATCACAGAAGACAAATGCTTCGATTACCCTTTTCTACAATACATCCACACAACAAGCATACTACAAATAGTTGCTAGCTTAACCACAATGGGAACATGATTAGGACTCCTCTCCCAGCGCTCACAAAGACAAGATGAATTGCATGCTTGGAATGACGATTATGTAACTCAACAAGGCAATAGCTCTCTCGACACATGCAACTCACACCGGTTTTCCAAGTGAAATGGAGTTTCCATTTATGAAAAAGTAAACAAAAAAAGTTTCCAAAACTAATTTATGATATCATTTTCATGAGATAGCATTTAGCTATGGTGGAAAACCACATAAAGAACACATGATCTTTGCTTGGTTCATGCATGCTATTTCCTAGGCTCTTTCACCAAGTGTGAGTTTTCTTGGTGACAAGCATTTTCCTCTTTGGTACATGATTAAATTGTTCACTACCCAACAAGGCAACCACAACCATGCACAACTCTCCCTTCAAGCTTCAATGTGTAAATCGACTCACAATGAACTTTATTAGCAGGAAATCTATGGTTGTATGGTTAATGGAGGAGCAACCAACAACCACATTACAACACGTTGCTTTGACAAAGACCTCTCTCCATCTATAGCCCTATCAGCAAATTTAGCTACCATAATGCTAAACCATCAGCTACCAGATATCTCATATCAGCTGTTGAGTAAAAACAAATGAAACAGATCTTAATGTTTCACTTTGAACCACTCAGCCATCTATCCTACACAGGGCTAGCATCACAGAAACTGAGTGACAATAGAGTAAATTCATAACAACTTGTTGGTGGCTGATTGAACAATCAACACAATTCCAACACATCCAATCAATCATAATGAGAAAACATAATGATCGATATCCCTGAGTGATTCATATAAAAACATGAGATAATTATCAAGCTAAACACAAAGAAGATACTACAAGGACATCAACCTGGTAAAAGGACATGACCAATTAAACTCATAAACCTAAATCTGAGCATATTGATAAGCAATATATTATTTTCTCCATCATCGGCTACATGCATAGACTCATTCGCATGATCAATGACAACAGCAAGAAAGTCAAGTTCATATCAACTCGTTTGACAGTAGCAGCAGCCTCTTGCTCTGTCTTGCCTTTCATTAATAGCCACTTAAGTTTGGCCAAATACCCACTCCTATCTCATCGTCTTCAGTATGCTATACAACTTAATCCAGATGACTAAACTGATTCTTCGCCTACAGCAGACAACTAAACTGATTCTTCTTCAGCTCGTCAAGTTCCTAAACAACCAATCCATAGTTCAATCTGGTAAAACGAGCATGGAATTTCAATCCCCCTACCGAAATTTGTAAATCTAGAACATCCCAATATAATCCCTAAACTGATAGCCATACTAACCGGAAAATTGAATAAAATTGTAGAACTGTAGGCATACTAACCGGAAAAAGTTGCGGTGGAGGAGGTAGGTCTTCGTTTGCTATCGATGGGAAGAGGGGGTTCTGTGCAGGGTCTTCGTTTGCTATCGATGGGAAGAGGGGGTTCTGTGCAGGGTCTTCGTTTGCTATCAATGGGAAGAGGGTCTTCGTTTGCAATCGACGAAGAGATGCTCGCTCTCGTCGTCCCCTGCTCGCCGCCTTCACTGTCGTCGTCGGAATCCGGCTCGCCGCAGTCAAAGAGATGCTGCAATCGACAAGCTTCTTCTACTCGTCGTCACCCACTGCTCGCCGCCTTCACTGTCGTCGTCGGAATCCGGCTCGCTAGCTGCGTGGAGAGGATCGAAGGAAGAGGATCGAAGGAAGAGTAAACAGCCGTGGGTGCGATGGTCGAAGATGGTGTGATAAGAGGTGAGAAGCTCTGAATTCCGATCGAAGGTGGCCTTTACCCCGACTGGATTTCAATTTTTTTTAAATTATTGTGTAACGAACCGGTGCAACAGGTTACCAGTCCAACAAATGAAAATAATAATAATTAAATAACTTCAATCCAATGGCTGATATTTTATAACAAGATCTAATGGCTGTAAGTATATTAAAGCATGGGTACTATATAGCATACTAAAATGCCTCAACAAATAAATAATGTGACAGTGGACCTTAATTTCCTTTGCTTATATAGTTTATATGTGATAGGATAGGTGTTTTTATCCGGTTAAGGTCGTTGGGAGCCAACAAGACTGTTGGTTTGAGATCATCTCACGCGATAACGCGTCAGTTCACACAAAAAAATTCTTTGTTAAGCAAATTAAAACTCAAGTCCAATGACTAATGAAATTAAAGATGATAACACTAGAGTCTAAAGACTAAACTAGACAAAGAAACAGTCTTTTCCCGTCTTTGCATGAGCAATTTGATTTGTAGTTTGAGGAATTGTACTGAAATTACATCACAAAACTGTTGAACAAGACCACCGCCTGAAAACAATCACGGAGTACTGAATTATGTTACATATATAAACTTCATCTTCAATCATATACGTGTACACATCATATTTTGTCCGGGCAATTATGCTAATTAAAACAAAAATTAATTGTAGCATCACAATGATATTTGGAAAGGAAGTTTAAAATAATTTGGTTGAGACTAGCAATGGTAAGTCAATAAGTACCAATAATTTCCAAATTCCCTTTACTCCTTAGCAATTGCGGGTCAATATGCACCAATTATACCAAGTTCACTCATATTTGATACTTAGATCGGATTAGTTTATTTTTATTCTTGGATTGGCAGCAGCTAAAATTGTTTAGAGCTAATGTTTTGGTTATGTGATCAAGGTTTTGACGTTGGGGATTTACACAAAGGTTAGACGAGGGAAAGTTTGACCAATTAAGATAAGAACATACAAATCTAATGATGAATCTCTACATCATAATACATGCCCAGGAGTTACATTCTCAAACTCAAAATAAAATCATAATTGCAAATTCCCAAAACAAGGTTTACAATGTGATTAGAAAAAATCAGAAAAACTAGAAACCAGGACGCATGCATGTCGAGTTTTTTTACCTGGATCGCTTTTCCCTTCACAGTCAATTAGGATTCCCGGCCAGATTCGAGAGCGACAGCGGATTGAGAGGGTACGAGAGCGACGGCGGATTAAGACGATATGAGAGGACAGCGATTGGGAGCTAGGGTTTCGGTCTATGGTGGAAGAGAGACGAGAGAGTGAGAGGAGAAGAAGATGGCGACAGTTTGAAGAAAGGCGGCTAGTAGGGGTGTTCAAACGGTGTGGTTATCATGGTAACCGTTTTAACCAGTACTATTTGGATAATTTGGTTTGGTTAATTTGGATATTTGGTTTGGTTTGGTTAAAGTTTTTAGCTTGTTTGCTTTAGGTGGTGTGGTTTGGTTTGATTTGGTTTCAGACACTCCTAACTAGCCAAACCAAATTAACCAAATAAATAATTAGTCATATATCTAATATATACACATACTTAATACTTTGAATGACCACTCAAGAGTTAAACGTTCATCCCGTTTAGACTCATAAAATATAAAGCTTGATATTGTTCCTATGAACGCCTAATTTAGATAAATCTCATACATTATGTTGGATGAAAACTTGAAAGCAAGGTCCTTCCCAACCTATGAAAATTGCCAAAAGACTAAGTCAATTCAAACAAACACAACAATTCATTAACCCATACCATTGTGATAAATTTTTGTTAGGTGAATACTCTTATACTAACCGTAAGATAATTGTCTTAGTTACATGTATTTATGTTAAGGGTCAACTATAACTATGTGTTGATTGTTATATTTTATTCATTATATAAATTTTGAATTAATCGAATTTTTTCTCACTTAATGATAATGTGATTTTATATTGGTTAATTTGGTTAACCAATTAACCAAACCGATTAAACTTTAGTTTGGTTAATTTGGTTGTTGTATTAGTTTGGACGGTTTGGTTATGATATTGTATTCCATAGTTAATAAAATTTAGCCTTATTTGGTTTGGTAATAACCATGGTAACCATTTGAACACCCCTAGCGGCTAGGGTTTTGCTTCTCTGGAAGAGAAGAAGGGAGGCGAGATTGAGGGAAGAATCGAGAGCGAGAGAGTGGGCTAGCGGCGACCGAATTTGAGTAGATTAGGATTTCTTTTTTTAGTGTAAGACGTTTATATATCCTTCCAAAAGACCGAAATACCCCTAGGGTTCCTAACTAATCACGCGACCATGTCATCGCGTTTTTGTGGAATTACCAAAATACTCTTCCCTCTTTGCTGCACCAAAACGAGAATAAAAAAAATGAAGGTGGCGATTTTTGAACCCACGTCCTCAACAGCAAATCCGGTCTCTGCTTGACAACTTAACCGGTTGGGCTGCTGGCCAATCCTGTATAAATATAATCACCCCGCTTTGTTTTATTTGTTTAAAGTCCTTAATACGAAATGTTGAATGCGGATTAAGTTTATCTCGTTTCTTTTCCAATACGTCAAAATACTTCCTAATAACTAAAATCCTTGCATTTATTGTCATAACCTCATAATAATCTAAATGAAGTTTTATTAACAAAATTATAATACGAGAATTATGTTCAGTGAAACGTGGTAAAATTTATAATTAGAATGATCAAAGTTCCTAACGAACTACGAGGACTTTGATCCAGTGGGACCCTAAAATTACAAAAATTATTACTAAAATACATGCATCCAACTAATATAAAACTTATCAAATTTAAGTAGTACTGATTTAGGGCGTTGTGGGGTGTGATTTCACTTCCCCACACGTAACCGTACTCCCGAATCTCTTAACCGCACACCATATCTCAGTTCTGACCCTAAGGTTAGACCCGACCCAAAGAGTGCTCGATCCACTCCAAGTAAGATCGTTGGCGATTCTCATAGAGCGAACGCGACCCCCGACGAACCCTGGAGGGACGGTTGCGACAGATGGCGATTCCCATAGAGCGAACGCGACCCCCGACGAACCTTGGAGGGACGATTGCGACAGATGGCGACTCCGCTGGGACTTCGAGAGTCGAGCTACATATATAATTAAGTTCGATAAGTTTTCTATTTACCTTTTACGTGTTGGGTGTTTACTTTATTATTTGCACAATTATATTTTCGCAATCTAATTCTGCATTCATGCATAAAAGTTCTATACCCGAGCTATCTTATTAGAAACGCAAAACTTTCACAGTAGTGGAAAGCACGCAAAACTTTCCAACCAAGTTGAACTCAAATATGAGGTTGATTTGAGGTATCCGGCAAGATCTAAAGGGCTATAGCGGGGTACAACTTGGGAGCCAATTCCTAGGATTTCCTACCCAGCATATCATCGACTTAGATACCATCATCAGCCATTAGGGGGTAAAATACCTCGGGTGCCACTTAAGTTTGAGAATTGGGTTCGTCATACCACTTAAATTTGAATAGGGCGTCGGGTACCACTGAACTCTATTATATGTGCACCCGGTACCACTTAAGTTTACTCCTAAGTGTATTCCGTTAAAGTTGACAGAATATTCTTGGAATATTCCATTTTCTAAATTCATAATTGGTCCTTCTACTTTTTATTGTAAAAAAATCATTTGGACTTATGAAAAACATCTTTTTTATTGGTTAGTTAGAATCCTCTTTTGAATACTTGATACCAAACGAAAATTTGAATAGAAAATTTAGAATCAATTATCATTATAATTATTTTCAATTACCATTATGTGTTCTAATAATTTAATTCTTCCATGCATGTTGTAACTAAACGATGTTGCAGCTTTTATAGTCATATTTCTTTTCTATATTTTTTACTGAATGTTGTAGCTTTTATATTTTATTTATTACTTTGTTACTTTCCATTTTTTCGTTCTAAATTTTTTCAATTACTGGAATATGTTTAATTCTTTCTTATTGTGTTCTAGTTATCCTTCTTTGATTTTGATGTATTGATAATCGATTAGGTTCTATTTTAATTATTTCTAATGGTTCTTCTAATTGAATAAGGGGGTTTAAATTGATATTCTAATATTCTACTATTTTTACTAGTTTATCTATTTTATTAAAAAAAATTGATTCATCATTCTAGTAATAATATGTTTAAAAGGTTTTCTAATTATTATATTAGATAAAACTTGTTGAAATATATTTATGGATGTTTTTAAAAGTTTGGGTATCAGAAAGTAATTGAAATTTTGGGTTAGATGGAAAAGTAGACGAATGCACATTTTGGCGACTTTAATGGTACACGACGCCCTATTCAAACTTAAGTGGTATGTCTACCCCAATTCTCAAACTTAAGTGGTACCCGAGGTATTTTACCCTAAATATATCCCGAAGCCACCTAACACCACGTCATTATGCCCTCCGAAAGCCTTAGGTTTTCCCAAATACGGTTATGCTTTTATTATCTGTATGTATATTTTCTAACGATGTGATAACTTGTGTTATATTCTTCCAATCGCAAAATAATTTGTCTGTGTGAACAATGTTTTTTTAAAAAAATTAACAAAAACTCATAAACATTATTCTCTCTGTGTTTTCACTTATGCATTTTAAATAAATAATGAAACCATTTTCAAAGTGCACGTGCATCTAATGAATCATCTGTGCATCGCATAAACATCATATATACAGTACATTACTCATTCAAGTCAATTTAACAAAATTAATTGGTCAAGGTTCCTTAAAATTGCTCGCCTACGGGGAAACAGTCGTCCTTTTAAGTATTTAACGAGATCAAAAGCCAAGTTCGTTATGGAGGCATTTCAAAAAGAGTTGAACGACATCAAAGGAAAGCTGACAGGGTTTGACGAGAAGCTGGTGGGGTTCGATGAGAAACTAACTGGCTTCGATGAGATGAAAAGCCAGCTCAACACAATATTGAGCATATTGTCAAGAAAAGGGAAGGAGATTGCAACAAACGAGGAAGAAATAATATTTGACGATGACGATCACTATGAGCAACCTCAGGGAAACGTCTCGGGTAGTAAATTCATCCTTATACCTTCGAAAAAAACAGGCGATAAAGGTGACATTGGGTCATCAAAGCATGACAAATTCGGAGTACTCGAGAAGCAAGAGGAACATAAAATCGAAGCTATATTAGAAGAAAAATTAGAGCACATGAATGAACGGATAAGAAGCATAGAAGGAGCAGTGTCCATGAAACTGTACCGTACCGACGGTTCAACCACGAAATACCAGTATCGGAGGCTAAACCGATAGGTGGTATTTAATGGTATAACGGTTGAACTACGATTAAACCACGATTTTACCATAAAATACCCTAACGCTGACTTTCCCGGTACGGTCTCCGGTACGGTTTCATGGACCATGAGAAGGAGTTGAATCGTACGAGCCTATGGATGCATCAAAACTATGTCTAGTCCCAGATGTCGTGATTCCTCACAAGTTTCAAATGCCAGAATTTGAAAGTTACAATGGCACCACTTGCCCAAAAAGTCATCTGGTCATGTACTGCAACAAAATGACCAACCATATCCGAGATGAAAGGCTAATGGTACACTGCTTCCAAAACAGCCTGAGTAGTTCTGCCCTACGATGGTATATGCAACTAGAGAAAACAAAAGTGAGAAGATGGCAAGACCTAGCCGATGCGTTCATGAGGCATAATAAGCATAACCAGGATCTGGCTCCAGACCGAGAAGATCTGAGGAATATGGAAAAGAAAGAGAAAGAGACTTTCAGAGAGTATGCTCAGAGGTGGAGAGAGAAAGCTGCAAACGTTCAACCTTCACTATCAGAAAAAGAGATGGTGTCAATTTTCTTCGGAACACTAAGGGCTCCATATTACAACAACATGGTCGGAATTACTACAACCAACTTTGTGGATCTGCTTGTAATCGGAGAACCAATAGAAAAAGATTTGAAGCAAGGTCGGATGGAAACTCCAAAAACCTCTAAGAAACAACACCAAGCCCGAAGGGGAGAAGCAGGCATCCATTATGCTCAAACAGAATCATCCAGGGGAAGAAGGTGTGATCATCAACCTCAGGCCAATCAAGCCCATCCATGCGTTGCGAATGCTGCCATAATTAATCAACGTCCGAATTTTCCTACTCAACGAGCCATCCAGAGCCCGACACGAGTCGCAGCACCACCAAATAACCTAGACCATAATAATTATGGGAGATACAGGAAACCCATCCAAATCAATCCTATCCCTATCACATACACTGAACTTTTCCCTCAACTGATTCAAAGTAACATAATCTCCCCAATACCATGTGAACCTATGAAACCTCCTTATCCAAATTGGTACAAATCAGACCAGCATTGTGCTTACCACTCGGGAATAGCGGGACACTCAACTGAGGATTGCAGATCGCTCAAGATCAAGGTCCAACAAATGATGAATATTGGCTGGTTAATGTTCGAAGAAGAGCCAAAGCGTTCAGATGTCAACAATAACCCACTTCCAACTCACGGGAATTAGTTACATATACTACTAGGAAAAGCTCGATTTAATGATGATGTTAATCCTATCTAGTAAATAAAATGTCGAGATAATTTTTCATAGCAAAATATGTATCACTTTTGCTTTTATCATCATAAATAAAAGGTATCTCACGTTTCGAACTCTTTGGAGCATTGTGTGAACGATATCAATCTTGATTTAAGAGTTTGCATCAATGTTTTATCAAAATAACGAATTTCGCTTCATGTCCTTTTTAAAACAGATTTATTTTCTACAAAAATGAAAGCCATCCAAATTCGATTTTATTTTCAAGTTAAGCCATGAGATTGTCATGCTATGAAAATGTGAACACCTCACTGGTGTCGAGCGATTATAAACACCATGTTACCATCGTTAAATTTAGCTCCCAACTGGTGTTAAGAGTGTACGTGTTTTGCTAAAATCGAGAGATAAACACCCTAACAGTGTCCATAAATTATGTGAGTTAATTGTCAAAAGGTGTAATGAGTATACGACATCATGCTACTTGTAGAATCTCGTCACCACTATAGTCGACATTCGCCAACAAATTAAGACTCAGTTTACAAGAAGTCAAATAGCCAAATCCCGATATACAGGGAGCCTAACATTAGTATCATGGCAAGAAAACTTTCAGAGTCTCATGACTAGAAGATTTGGAAGATCAAGGATATAATTTATCATACACAAGAATCACACACAGGAAACACTCTTGTCCTCGGTTCAGGAGCTTACATCCTTACAGGCGAAGAATGTCCATTAAACTTACACGTCAAAGTCCAATTGTGAGATATTTGCGCAATATCAACAAACACATGGCGTCAACATCCCCGCTTTTACCAAAAAGAATAGCCAATTTAATCTAGTTATTGAGAAATGGCACTCACATAATCGGTCATCAAGGAGACTCTCCACCTTTTGATAAATGTCATACCAAATACAAGTGCTAGATCAGGGAAAATGTGAAACATATATGGGGGCATGCCAAAGTCAAGTAAGTCCTACACACACACACACACAAAAAGACGAAAGAAAAACAAACAAAATGTCATGGGACTTACAATCTGGGTGCCCCCGGTCTAGCATTTGAAGTACCAACTATCTGTACCAAGCCAAGATCTTTGCCGATCAACCTCAAGATACAGCAATGAGGACCTCCAAGCAAGAAAATTCCATGATAAAAAAGCCGTTATAGCCAAAACCACATCATCCAAGGTACTCATCATTTTAAGAGAAAGCCAGAAGCTGAAAATCCACAGCATTCAACATCAAGGATCTCGACAAGTCCCAAGCCAGATTTCACTCACATCATAGCCTCAGCTAGTGGAAAGTACTGGGGGGCAAACCCAGCTGAAGATACATTTCCAGAAAAATCCACCAGTATTTTCGAACAAGACTTCATCTACAAAAATCCGAATAATAATGGTTCTTAACCCCATCAACTCAATCTCATACTTTGGGGGGGGCAAATCCAAAATCCCTCTACGAGAAACTTCACAAGGATAAAGTCGACATTTCGCATATCTAACACTCATCCGAGTAAAAAATATTTTCAGATGAGAAGACTCTAATGTTCGGAGCCATACCATAAAAAATCCTCAGTTCATGGGAGACTAAAAACATCTGCGACGAAGCCATATGGAGGTCTCCTAAATCAATCATACCGAGGGCTTCCGTATTTGGTTAAATCATCACATGGAACACAGTTGGCCACAACATAAAGGCGACCTTTCAAGGTGACCAGAATTTTAATGGTAACTGAAGTGTCGTACACTCAAAACACCTATAGGAGTGAGTGATGAGCTAGCGAAATCCAAAACGGGAATGAAAGCGAGCAAAATCAGAAGCAAGAATGAGAGCGAGGGCTTACTGATATTCTCATGGCTTGGCTTACATTTCTCTTATTAAAAAGAAAACCAAGTTTGTCAACATGACAACCACCACACAAATACGGTTTTCTCCAGTTTGCACACACTTCTCGAAAGCAAAGTCTTGATATGGCTTTCAATTTTAATTCTCTAATAAACATTTTTCAAACATTTTTGCTTTCGTCTTAAATCAAGATTGATATAGTCACTCTTTGTTTCGTCGAAAAGAAAGTGAGTAACAGATCTTTGAGGGCAAAAATGGTCCACCATGGAAGAAGGGGAAGTCTGAGTACCCAAGAATCGGATTAATCAACTTTTTACGCATGAGTTGATGGAAAAATTTCAGGGAGTCTGAAAACATTCAGATCTCACTAAGCCAACCAGCCAATCGATTACGCTTCAAATGCATAGCAAGAAAGAAATCCTATTATACCGCACCGACCAAGAATTATACGACTCTGAAAGATGTGGGCCCATACCTAGTCGAGAAGAAGGATGAAGTAGCATACATCATCACTTCACCTTACAAAGCATATCATCGCACAACTACCACCAAGAAGATACATTCAAGACAACAAGCTGAAGGTCTCTCCAACCTAAGCAAAACCCGAGGATAAAGTTGAATAGAAGGAAATGGCAGTTCCTAGTGGATGAGTAATTTAAAGGAACCCCGAGTAAAAACCAAACAACAAACAAAAAATAAAGCAACATAGTTTTCATAGCATTGTCGAATGCATCATATCCTCTTTTCACTCAACGTTCATGACTACATTAGCATGACGCATCATACAATCATTCTCAAAATCATTTTGAGATTCATTACACAACATCTTCATACATCAAAGTGACTTGCTATGCATCACGATCACTTCCTAAAATTCCTAAAATGTCTTTCTAAATGTACATGAAAACTTTTCATGCGAAATACCACTACGCATTTACCTCCCGTTTGCTTGATCTTTATCGCTAACATTTTCTCATTGTTTGATTTGATTTCTATCACAAACAATTTGAGTACATCATTACAAAATCGCTTGAGCTTTATTTCTGACACTTTCCTCATTGTTCCATTTGATATCTATCATAGACAATTTGAGTAAATCATCCTTACAAAATTGTTAGTTTGATCTTTGTCACTAATATCTTCCTCATTGTTTGAATTGATTTCTGTCACAAGCAATTTGAGTACATTGTGATAACCGAATGATTAGTTTGATCTTATCGCTATCGTCTTTCTCAATTGATCAACTTGAGTTCTACCACAGACAACTTGTATACATCGTTGTTGCAAAATGGTTAACTTGATTTTATCGCTAGCACTTATTCAGATGTTCATTCCAATTTCTATCATAGACGACCTGGTTATATTGTTGTTACAATATGAGTTAGCTTGATTTCATCGCTAAATGTTTTAAATTGATTAATTTGTTTCTCTCACGAACAACCTAAACATATCGTTGCTACCAAAGGGTCTGTTTGATTTTATCCCTGCCATTTTCGTATACAATTCGGCTACCATCATCTTAACAACCTGGATACGTCATTGTTACCAAATATCAGTTCAAATTATACTTATGAGATTTTCACATTTCAAAATGCGGTGTCTTTATAGAAACTTTGTATAACTCTTTATGAAAAAAGTTATACAAAGGGGGGCAACTGTAGACACCACATTTTGTCCAGGCAATTATGCTAATTTTAAAAAAAAAAACTAATTGTAGCATCACAATGATAATTGGAAAGGAAGTTTAAAATAATTTGGTTGAGACTAGCAATGGCAAGTCAATATGTACCAATAATTTCCAAATTCCCTTTACTCCTTAGCAATTGCGGGTCAATAAGCACCAATAATACCAAGTTCACTCATAATTGATACTTAGATCGGATTAGTTTATTTTATTCTTGGATTGGCAGTAGCTAAAATTGTTTAGAGCTAATGTTTTGGTTATGTGATCAAGGTTTTGACGTTGGGGATTTACACAAAGGTTAGACGAGGGAAAGTTTGACCAATTAAGATAAGAACATACAAATCAATGATGAATCTCTACATCATAATACATGCCCAGGAGTTACATTCTCAAACTCAAAATAAAATCATAATTGCAAATTCACAAAACAAGGTTTACAATGTGATTAGAAAAAATCAGAAAAACTAGAAACCACATGTCGAGTTTTTTACCTGGATCGATTTCCCCTTCACGGTCGATTAGGATTCCCGGCCAGATTCGAGAGCAACGGCAGATTGAGAGGGTACGAGAGGACGGCGATTGGGAGCTAGTGTTTCGGTCTATGGTGGAAGAGAGACGAGAGAGTGAGAGGAGAAGAAGATGGCAACGGTTTGAAGAGATCCGGCTTGGGTTTTGCTTCTCTAAAAGAGAAGAAGGGAGGCGAGAGTGAGGGAAGAATCGAGAAAGAGAGAGGCAAGAAAGTGGGCTAGCGGCGACCGAATTTGAGTAGATTAGGGTTTCGTTTTTTTAGTGTAAGACGTTTATATATCCTTCCAAAAGACCGAAAACGAGAATAAAAAAAATGTAGGTAGCTGGTTTCGAACCCGCGTCCTCAAGAACGAATGCAGTCTCTACCTGACAACTTAACCAATTGGGCTGCTAGGAGTCCGGATCTGGTGACTAAGGGGGGGTGCTTAGTCAAGTGGCTAAGCTCCCCTCAGCCCTTAGATTAGAATGGGTAGATCTAATGGTCCAGATGAAGGAAGGGTTAGCAATTAATCAGAGGGGTAGTTTTGGCATTTAGAAAAATAATTAAATCTTGTTTTCCATTTTATTTATTTTTTTCTTTTCCCTCTCCAATTCTCTCCAACCATCTCCTTTTTTCACGTTCACAGAGAGAGAGAGAGAGGATAGAGATGCGGCGACGGTGAGAGAAGCGCCGACGTCAACGGCGACGGTGAGAGAAGCGCCGACGGCGACGATGGAGAGAAGCGCCGACGCCTTCTGCAACCGTCTCCTCCTCTGCCCGTCCGTTTTTGCTGCGATGTCCAGAGAGAGAGAGAGAAAGCCATGGCGGAGGGGGAAAGAGATCGAACGCCGATGGAGGAGAGAGAGAAAGAGAAAGGCGACGATGTCGATGGAGAGAGAGATGGCGGCGCCGCTACGCTGGAGGAGAGAGAGGCGGCAACCTTGGAGAGAGAGAAAGTAGATCTACTCGTCGGAAAACAGAGGAGAGAGAGACGGTGGTGAGGAGAGAGAGGCGGCGGAGAGAGCTTCGACGACGATGGAGGAGATAGAAGCGGCGCGGTGATGGAGAGAGAGAGGTAACGACGGCTGTAGAGAGAGTCGACGGCGACGTCGGCGGCGGCAGCAGCGGCGGCAGCGGCGTGGAGAGACATCGTATCGTCATCTGAAGGAAGAACAGTGATTTGTATAGTTTGTATGTTTTGTAACATTAGTTTGTATTGTTAGTATTTTTGTACAAAATGTCAGTATGGTTTGTATAGTTTGTAACATTAGTTTGTACTCTTAGTATGTTTTTCTTTGACAGTTTGTACTCTTAGTATGTTTTTTTTTGACAGTTTGTATTCTTAGTATGTTTTTCTTTGACAGTTTGTATTCTTAGTATGTTTTGCTTGTATTCTTAGTATGTTTCGCTTTGTATTGTAAGTACTAATATGTGGACAAAAATAACAAACATTACAAACATGGTTGACAAAAATGACAAACATGTGGACAAAAATAACAAACATTACAAACAATACAAAAGAAACCAACAAACATTACAAACATTACAAAATAACAAACATTACAAACATTGCAAACAAACATTACAAACATTACAAACAAACATTACAAACAGTACAAAGCATACTACACGTACAGAATATCACTACTGACAATACAGATTGGTAAACTTGTATTACAAACAAATGAATACAAAGTATACAAATCATAACATAAAAGTATACAAACTTGAATAACAAAAGTTACAAATTACAATATATACAAAATAGTCATACAAACATTACAAACATGGTTGACAAAAATAACAAACATTACAAACAATACAAAAGAAACCGACAAACAGTACAAAGCATACTACACGTACAAAATATAACTACTTACAATACAGATTGGTAAACTTGTATTACAAACAAATGAATACAAAGTATACAAATCATAACATAAAGTTACAAATTACAATATATACAAAATAGTCATACAAAGATTACAAACAATACAAAAGAAACCAACAAACATTACAAAATAACAAAGTGTACAAACATTACAAAATAACCCGACAAACAGTACAAAGCATACTAAACGTACAAAATATCACAAAAAATGACAAACAATACAAAACATACTAACAGTACAAATCATAACATAAAGTATACAAACTGGAATGATAAAATTACGAAATCGTCGCCGCCTCTCTCTCCTCCTCAACCGCCGCTGCCTCTCTCTCCTCCACGGTCGTCGTCCCTCTCGTCGTTGTTCCTCGCCGCCGCCGCCGTTCCTCGCCGCCGTCGTTGTTGTTACTCGCCGCCACCGCCGTCTCTCTCTCTTCTCCTCTATCGCCGCCGCTCTCTCTCCTCTACGGTCGCCATCGCCTCTCTCTCTCTTCTCCTCTACCTCCGCCTCTCTCTCTCTCTCTCTCCCCCGAACACAGAACGCCGTCGTCCCTGGCCGCCGTCGTCGTCCCTGGCCGCCGTCGTCGTCCATGGCCGCCGTCTCTGTGGATTCATCTCCGCGTGCGACAAACAGGTGAGGGAACTCTTTTTTTTTTTTTTAATTACAAAATTAAAATGTACAATTACTATGTTGTCCTTCCTTAAAATGAATTAATTGTAGCCTTAGGATTTTAATGAGCATGGAAGGCTCAGATTGACTTAGCCAAGTGACTAAGGGTACCCCCCTTAGTCACCTGATCCTAGCCCGGCTGCTAGCCCATCATTTATTATTATAATCACCCCCGCTTTTTTATTTATTTAAAGTCCTTAATACGAAATGTTGAATGCGAATTAAGTTTATCTCGTTTTTTTTTCCAATACGTCAAAATACTTCCTAAGAACTAAAATCCTTGCATTTATTGTCATAACCTCATAATAATCTAAATAAATTTTTATTAACAAAATTATAGTACGAGAATTACGTTCAATGGAACGTGGTAAAAGTTATAATTAAAATGGTCAAAGTTCCTAACGAACTATGTCGACTTTGATCCCGTCTAACGGGTAGGTAGGCAACCGACAAGGTTAGTGTCCAACTAACTTTATCTTTAAATTTTACGTCACGTGGCGTATAATTAAATCTTAAACTAATGCGATAAAAATATTTAATGGTCCTGTGGGACCCTAAAATTACGAAAAATATTACTAAAAATACACCCAACTAATATAAAATTTATCAAATTTAAGTAGTACCGATTCAGGGTGTTGTGGGGTGTGATTTCACTTCCCCACATGTAACCGTACTCCCGAACCCGAATCTCTTAACCGCAGACCATATCTCGGTTCTGACTCTAAGGTAGACCCGACCCAAAGAGTGTTTGATCCACCCCAAATAAAATCGATGGCGACTCCCATAGAGCGAACGCGACCCCCAACGAACCCCGGAGGGACGGTTGCGACATATGGCGACTCCCATAGAGCTAACGGTCGGTGAGTAACGGTGAAACGAATCGTAAAATTGGTGGTGAATATTAAAGAAAAGTAATTCGGGTGGCGAACGTGAAAAATTTATGTAATTTGAATGACCAAATGTGTAATTTAGCCTTTATTTTACTTTATGAATGTGTGTAGACAAGATTTGCTCTTGATTTTTGTTCTTTTAAAAATATGAGGCTGGCCGGAGAAGATTTTTTGGACTGAATTTAAGAAGTGATGTCCTACTTGTATCCAACTACTATGTACTAAGCCTAAAATTTAAAGCGTTCATATCATAAACATTGTAAATGCTGATGATGATAGATATCCATTTTTTATAACACAATATATTGTTAATTGATTAGGTTTTCTCATGAATGAGACCAATAACCAATTCAAATACTATGTGAGATGCCGAAATTTGTTTAGCTAAAGGCTGTTAGACCAATGACCAATAACGCAACCAAATTAGCTGGATATTAGGCATCTTTCTGAGGAAAAATGGGTAAAGGAACACTGACAAGATTTATGAGGATTAGAATGCACCGGCCATGACTTGTTTGAATCAATACGATATCTTCCCACCAATCTTTTTGAAGAAAGGCCTTGGTGATATAAACTAAGCCAGTATCTGGTAGCTAGTGGAGTGGCAAATATGAGTGAGACAAGGTAGGTATGAATATGTCTAGTTCATATTTGTGTTGCCAAATTGGGAATGTGACCACAACCAACATCACCTTTACTCATTAGCTTTTCTCTCACGAAAAGAGGAGGTATGGATTGGTGGGGTTGGTGTCCAAGCACATGGCATTGAGCACCCTAACCTTAGTAAATGTTCCTCCAGCCATCTTTGTTCTTGTGTTTTTGTGTCTGTTACTTCCTGGAAGTAGTAAGAGGAGCATTTGGATTCCTTTTGATCAATTTGGTCTCACTTGACTTGGAAATGTTCCTAGCTAGAGTATGATAGGAACCTGATTCTATATATGTCTTGATTTCATGTGTATCTGGTATTCTATTTCATTGATTATGTTATGTCGATCTCTACTCTATCTTGTATTTTCTTCCTTTATATATTCTGTTTTAACGATATTTTTTTATGACTAAATCCTACTCTATTTTTTTTATGATATATAAAGTGATGAATTAATAGGATAATTCTAAGAAAATGAATCAACTATGATAATAGGATAATTCTAAAAAATTTATCACTTTAATATTTAAGTTTTTAGGGTATAGATTGTTGGAGGGAGGCCCTTATGAATTATGAAAAGACCAAAAGTAGAAATCATAGTGAAACACCATAATTTCAATATGAAGTCAACCCTAATAATTTTGGAAGCTTGAATCATTCTGTAGGTAGGTACTAAGGAGTTGTTTGGAGGTTGGGATTCTCCAAATTGAAGTATTTAATCAATTTGTGTATTGTCATTTGATGTATTGATGAAATGTATGAATTTGAAAAATACATTGTTTGGAGGTTTACATTGTGCTTTGTTATAAATGAAAAAAATAGAGGGTAGACAATCCTTTGGTCACAATCTCACATTTTGATAGAGATTGATAATCACTCATTTTAAGTGATTGTTGGTGGGCCCAGAAAAAATTATACATGTATTTTGCCACAAATTTAACACAAAAAAACGACTTAATCTTGACATTACATGCATTGGCTGAGGTGTTGTTTGGAAGTTGCGATTGTGAGTGTTGTATTTATAGAATACATGCATTGTCCACAATATAATGTTTGGAATTGTCAAATTATGAACAATGCATGTATTGTTTTGTGTGGGTCCCACCTACAATCACAAAAAATGAAGTATTATACAATCTCAACTTTTAGTTGAGATTGTTGTGATTGTTGCTTTTAGGTTTATATCTCATTTTTAGGGTTAATTGTATGGTTGGTCACTGAGATTACAAAAAACGTTCAAGTTTGGTCACTCGAAATATTTAAATCCATTGGTGGTCACTGAGATTACAAAAACCGTTCACGTTTGGTCACTCTCCGTCCAACTCCGTTAACTTTTGCTTACGTGGCGGTCAACTCTAAAAGTTGACCGTTAAATGTGTGACGTGGCAATTAAAAAATAATAAATAAAATAAAATTTAATCTATTTTAATATCCAACTCATTTGTACCATAAAATAAATAAAATATATTATAATCTATTTGACTCTACTGCCTAAATGTATATGCTGTTCTTTGTTCCCACCAAACTTCAAAATGACACAGGAAACTGACCAGATGAAAGGGCGGCGATCAAAGACCCAGAGGTATTCATAAAGGTTTCAAGAACGAATTAAAAAGAGAATGGGCAAGGATGAAGATCAAAACCAGATGGATGATTGTGGTCACGAAATTGAACCACGACGAGCCTTTCGTGCTCCATGAGTCGGCGACAATTGGATCCAGATAGTTGTAATCTGTCGCTAAAAATCCGACGTAGATTCGGAATCCGTTCGGTTCGCCGTTATAGAGCGTGGCGAAGTAGGAAGTCCACAACCTCGCGAAGCTCGCTCCGGCGACGATGTACTCGAACAGAATGCTCCCGGCGGCGATGTACGCCACAAAGTCGCCCAATTCGACTCGAAGATAGGCGTACGAGCCTCCAGTGACCGACAATTCGACGGCGAATTGGCTGTAGCACAAGAAGGAGAGCATCGCGCAGACGCCGGAGATTAAATACGAGACGATGAAAAACTCACCAGCAATTTGAGCTTCAAACAATCGATAGGTTCAGCGCTGCTAGCAGGAGGGAGGCCGGGCGGCGGTGGTTCGAGGACGTAGGTGTCTTCAAGGGCTGCAGAACAAAGCTCCCCCTCGTCCTCTTGGGATGGCAAGAGCTGACGGCGAGAAGACGGTGGTTTGTGTATGGAGAAAGGGAAGGAGCTAGCCTCGATTCGGTGGAACCTCTGGTGTGGATCGAAGACCAAGAGGAATAGCAAGAGCACATCGACGGAGGGTAGAGCGAGGAGCTTAAGGAAATAATAAAATAAATAAATATTTATTATTTCATTTTTTTATTTATAGTAAAATGAGTTGGACATTAAAATAGATTAAATTTTATTTTATTTATTATTTCTTAATTGCCACGTCACTAAGTTAACGGTCAACTTTGAGAGTTGACTGCCACATCAGCCAAAGTTAACGGAGTTGGACGGAGAGTGACCAAACGTGAACGGTTTTTGTAATCTCAGTGACCACCAATGGATTTAAATATTTCGAGTGACCAAACTTGAACGTTTTTTGTAATCTCAGTGACCAACCATGCAATTAACCCCTCATTTTTATTTCTATTTATATCCTTAGTAAAGGGGGAAAGAGTTATATGATGTATGTTAAAATAAAGGGTAAATGTGATATTTTTTTACCAAAAAGTAACTTTATATAAGTGAATCACTAACCTATAAACTCAACAACCAAACAATGTATATTAAATGCAACGATTGTATCAATACATGTATTATATATTGCAATGATTCTTCACAATACAACGATTTAACATACGCAACTTGCAAACGACCCCTAAATACATTGCTTGAAATCACAACCTCCAAACCCCTAAAAAAAACTTTGAACAAATTAATATATCGTTCGTCATCTGAGCAAAGGATATAAAAAAAATATTAAAAAAAGGCCGAAAAGATCAGACCCGTAAGAAGCTGGGCCGCCTTTTTTATTGAGCTCGGAGGATCATGGCTTTATCACACTTCTGGCTCGGCTGCCTGTGCCTGGATTCTGGAGGCGGGTGGATGACGAGAAGAGAATACTGGGCCTATTGAGGAGAGGAAGAAATCGTTTGGGCCGGACAAGGGAGATGGGCCTACTGCCAGCGGGCTGGACCAGATCCGTGATGAACTGAATTTTGTTTTTTAGGTCGGAAAGCGGGACGCTAAAACCGCCGTCCGTCTGGGTCCCACAAAATAACAGAATGGAATGCCACATTACCGGAAAACCTCGCCTTCCTAAGCACTAAGCCACCAGCTGTCAGGGCCAAAATCGTAAACTCACCACCGTCCTCCTCCACAATCCATCGCTCGAAGTCAACGGTTGGTCAAATCGATGCTATCATGATAGGCAAAGGCATAAAAGCGGCGCGAAACGATGCCGGCTTCATGGGCAGGAAGGTAATTTTGTTAACGAAACCGCCTTTACAGTAACCTGGAAACGGGGAATCATAAACCCGAAACATCAGCCCAATAAACTCTCTCTCTGCCCCATTTGCAGTTAGAAAGGTAGGTACAAGGAAAACCAAAATTCAAAACCAGTAGAGAGAGAGAGAGAGAGAGAATGGGGAGCCGAGACGGTGGTGATGAAGCGATGGCAGCGGCGCAGGAGGAGGAGGAGACCGGGAACTTGGTGGAATCGTCTCCCGCAACTGGTGACGGTGGAGGTGGTGGGTCGTCAGACGTTGCGGGTGGTGGCGGGGACTCCGGCGGCGGAGGTGGAAGCGGGGGAGTGGTGGTGAACAGTAGGGTGAAGGGACCCTGGTCGCCGGAGCAAGACGAGGTGCTAGGTAAGTTGGTGAGCAAGTTCGGGGCAAGGAATTGGAGCTTGATCGCTCGGGGGATTCCAGGCCGGTCCGGTAAATCTTGCAGGCTTCGTTGGTGTAACCAGCTTGACCCTTGTTTGAAACGGAAGCCTTTCACTGGTAAGCTTTTTTCTGCTCCTAAATCTCGCTGCCGCTGCCGCTCTCTGTCTCTGCCTTGCATTTTTCCAGCCAGAAGGGGGTTTAGGTTTTCTCAAAGGGCTTTTGCTCTTTCGATCTTGCTTGTGCGATATCCCTTTCGCTTGTTTTTCTTGATTGTGGGGGAATTTTCTTCGGGGTGTTGAACTGTTTGATAGTTTCAGCTTGCCTCTTAGTTTTGCGGAAATGATTTGGGTCACCATTGTTTGGAGATCATTCATGAATTGTGTTGTTGAGATGGGTTTCTTAGTGGGTTTGATGCTGAGGCTGAGTTTTTTTTAGGCGGATAACAAAGTAAAGATCAGCTGATTTTGGTGGTCTTCAATCATCATTCCTCTTCGGCTATCTTCCATTGACTAGTTATAAATGTGTTTCAACCATGTGTAGACTTGAGCGTGTGTCCAGCTGAACTGCTAGAGAAACGCTAGGCTTCATTCACGGGAAAGAAGAACCCAGAAGCTGACTCGGTAGTCACGTTTATGTTAGTTATTTTCATGGTGACTGATAATGACTTTAGTCTTCAAATCCTTCATAAGGGGGCACGTATTGGAGGTTATGCATCTTGTCCTATATTTAGCTTGTGGAGTCAGCAATGTATTGACTGAAGAAGATGACGGATCAGGTACCTGTGAAGGTGCTATAGATGTGGGAACGGCAGATTTAAAGCGAAATAATGTTTCTCAAGTTCAAGCATGGTTTCTTCGAGAAAATAGCATATTTCTTTTTTGATAGTGTTATGGTACTGTTTGTTTGCTATCTCTGACCTTAGAGCATATCTTGATGCTTCATATGTCATGCTTAGTTACCTTCATTGTACTGTTGTGACATTGTGGCTGCATGCTGGATGGCACAAATGCATGTGTTGCATCTGATTGTCATCCTCATTATTGAAGAGATCCAAGCGAGTAAGCATTGGAGAGATGGTTCTTGAAGCAATTCCAATTCATTGTTTTAAAGAAATCAGAGATGTATGTTTATATAATTATACTCTTGAAGATGTATTAGATTCTGTCCATCACTGAGAAGTTCTCCCTGGATGGGCCCTAATTAATGTACACATTGCCTTCTGCTGCTTCTAATCTCTTGATAGTGGTCTACGCTTGGGGTGATAAGACATGGGAACCTTTGATGAGCCCTATCACAATAATCGGACAAATTCCCCTTTGATCAGTTGTTCATTCTCAACTGTTTTTGCTTAATATGCTATCATATGGCTTATGACTCTATTTTGTATTACAACATTGCAGATGAAGAAGACAGTATCATCATTTCAGCTCATGCTGTCCACGGAAACAAGTGGGCAGTAATCGCAAAACTACTCCCTGGTAGAACCGACAATGCAATTAAGAACCACTGGAATTCAACTCTAAGGCGCAGATATTCTGAGCTACCAACATTCAAACGTGCAGCTACCAATGGGATGTTGATGGAAAATGGTAGCTATGACAGAGCAAAGACATCATCTTCAGAAGAGACTCCTTCAGTTGGTGAAGGTAATTCACTAAAGCCCATTGAACAAAGAGATGTTTCAATGGAAGAAAGAACCCAGATGGATGAGGAGATTTGTAAAACGCAGGATGTAGTTCACTATGCCGCCGTCATACCCCAGGAACAGCCTCCTAGCCTTCCTCGTCCTGTGGCAAGAGTCAGTGCATTCAGTGTTTACGTTCCTCCCAATGGCCGAAAAGCCAGCAGCCCAGCCTGTCGCACACGACAAATTCCAGACCAAGAACCTTTAATCCAAGATTCAAAATCCGACTCTGGAATTGGAAAGTTACTTGAAGGTATTTGCAGCGAGCCGATGGTTCCTTCAAAATGTGGGTTTGGTTGCTGCTCAACACCAAGTGGTGGTAGCCAGTCTGGGAGCTCACTATTGGGACCCGAGTTTGTCGACTATGAAGACTCATCACTCCCCTCTTTCTCAAGTCAAGAGCTAATCTCGATCGCCACAGATTTGAACAACATAGCTTGGATAAAAAGTGGGATTGAGAACAGTAATAACAGTTCCTTACCAGGCAGTGCTGCTGCAAGCCCTATCACCCCTCAAGCACCAGTGTTGGCTTCACAAATGGGAGTTCATGAACAGAACTTCAGACATGGCCATATGGACGGTCAAACCAAGTTTGTCGGAACGATGGCAGATCATATGTCGAACTATATGCCTGCTAGACCTTTAGCAATGAGAGCTGAAGTCGAAAGCTTGAGCTAGTAAACCATGCAGCTAAATGTTCGTATTCTGAGATATCCCTTCTCGGGGAGGAAAAGTACAGAGTCTTTCATCATGGCTGGTACTACCGTTTACTTCATATGATTATTTTTTCGAACAGAGGCACATGTATCTTCCTAAAATTGGCTTATAGAGTCCCAGATATGTTACTGATGGTAACTGCAAGGGGGTTTGCTTTTGGCTTTTACTAAGCAGTGAACCTTGTCTATTGCTTCTCCCAAGTTAGGGACGTTTGAAAACTCGGATAAGTTAGATGTTTCATAACCATGCACTGAGAAAACTTCCTGGAATCGTGATTATCTTGTTTGTACCTTAACAGTTTTCCTGATGTGGGCGGTGTTTGATTGAGATGTTTATTTTTGCGAATTTGTCCCGCCTTGTGAAACACGATAATGTGTTTATGTTCATCTTTCATCCGGGGTTGGTCTCAAATGCGGATCAGGTAAGATGGCATGACAGGAGACTTGTTCGTGTTTGGCAGTCTTGATGGTTCCACAGGCCTGTGCTTGAATGTGCTCGAAGCACGCACGAAACTTTGTTGCTGCTCCATTTTCATTTGCCTTCTTCGACTTTGCAGCCAAGTTGGCTGTCGTGCAGATCGAGCACAGTCGTGTTCAAGGTGCCTGGCTGCATTCACCTCCCACGGATGACCGTTTTGGATGTTCTGTAAGACCATTTGATCATCATTTCGAGTGGTTTTGTGCACGTTTACAAGGTCACTTCTACTGCCTTAGTCATATCTGCAGTGTGGATTTGTGTTGGTAGCTTTGAAGCTTCAAAATTTAACCTCTTGAGATTTTTAGATATTATTAAGCAAATGCTGTCACCAAATTCGCAAAATTGCAGAGAATTAAAAAGATGCTGAGTTAGCTTCCTGACATAGGCCATCTCTGATAGGAGAAATAAAGCAGGAAAGCAGCATTGCATTTTATGAACAATGATGAGGCAGCTGCTGCTCATGTATCTGCAGTACCTTTTTCTTTCCCATTCTCTATCTTCTCACAAAGTCTAATCTACCCTTGCCTGGAGAGGCATAATTCATTAACTGGGCTTGGGATTGCCGGAGGTTGAAGAGGGTAAAACTGGGTTTTGAGGAGCATAAAAGTGGACCGAGTTTGGTCAACAATCATGGGCGAGTTTCCGAGTTAAGAGCGCGACGGTACAGCCGCATAGGTTCGTGATGCAAATGACAAAAGGACAGCAGCAAGCCAGCAACTGCAAAAGCAAAGCGAAAAGAGAGCAAATGGGAAACTTGCCTTTCGATACCTAAAATTTTACCTTTGCTGTCTGTGGGAAGATAGCAATTATTTGCAACTTTACAAAATGAGAAGCTTACTTCTCATCTTTTTATTTGGCTTCATTCCTTCGTCATTTTTCTTCCTTTTTCCTGGAGTATCAAAGCTGAAAACTAGTAAACAATCGGTAGAGTTCCATAAACTAGTGAGTGAAGGAAAAAATATTTAATAACAAAGAATTACGTCTCTCACATTGTGATTGGAGTTATTCTATAAACGTTGACAACATAAGAGATATACACATATTCTAAGCTAAGTTTAGCTAAACAGTCGTGTTGTCGGACGTATGCTTGCATGCCTAGTACGACGTCGTCCTTGGTGGTGTGCGTTTTGTTTAGATTGTGTGGTGATTGGTAATTATGTTTTGCCTTAGTAGTCGGCCGAGTAACCCTAGGAGATTGTGACGTAGGGTTATATATATATATATATATATATATATATATATATATATATATATATATATATATATATATATATGGGTCACACTCGTATGCTCCTGACACATACTATGCTCCATATTTTCTACACCGTTGATCTAATCGAACGTACATTATTAATTCAAATAAAAAATTAATTATTAATTAAAAATGATAATTACAAACTTGACCCATTAAAATTATATACATGCATTATAGTCCAGCGACACTTTTTTACGTTTTATACTAAAGTACTTATTGTCTTTTAATCATCCAAACTTTATATTGTTGATAATGATTCCTCCAACTTCGGTTCATCTCTTCCCCAACTAAAATCATAAACGAAAATCCTTCTCCAAACTAACATAGACAGGAGTGAGTACAGTTTTATTTTGGAGTTCATATCAAAGCCATTTGTAGTGATTGGAACAGCCAAACAGGCCATGTCCCGTCATCGTCTTCCTCATTAAAACCATCCCCCAGTTCACCATCTTGAAAAATTGAAAATCCCTTCCAAGTCGTCGTCCCATCGCCGGTGAGCTGAATTTCTCTGCATTCCGTCTCTCGCTTTGGCGCTGGAACTCGATGATTTCTCATTTTTTTATGCTTGAGGCGAGCAAGAGGAATTGATATTGGTGGAGAATTTATGATAAGCTGCGACCGCAGCTTCTGCGCTAGCTCCGCCACCAATCGAATTCATCTTCTCAAAACTCGACGGCCATGAAATTCCCAAGGGGGTCACGGCCTCTGCACTGGCTCTGGCGCTGATCGAATTCATCTTCTCAACAATCGACGACCATGAGATTAGAAGGGGCCGAAGTTCATGGACAATTGACGGAACAATCATCTTCTCACTCTAGTCAAACACATTGAACCTCGTTACCGCCCGATTGATTTCTACCCTAGGTTCGTAAAGCCTGACGTTTAGGATCTCTTATCTGTCGGAGCTCGGGCGCCGCAACCGCAACAGCGAATTCACCTGCCGCCTCAACAGACCCACATCCAAGCGAAGTCCCTTTCCTCCCGACAAGCTTCTTAACTCCACCGCCGCCCCCGAGGAGATCCACCCTAGGCTCGTCAATCCTCGCCAACTGAACTCCCTCTCCGGCGGAGCTCGGTTGCGGCAATCGCAGCATCAAATTTACCAGTAGCCTCTCCCTAACATTGATCACGATCAGCCCCAACTCATCCGCGTGATCCAACCCTTGGAATTCAAAACTCGATGCCGGAACAAACAGTCGGAAGGTGGACGTGGGTTTATCTGAATCTTTCAGAATCAAAGTCTCAAAAGATTCCCTGCTTTGACGTTGACGATGGCCTTCCACGACGGCTTTGATTCATTGATCATTCTAGTCAAATTTTAATGGAAACAATTTTGAGCAATTATATAAATTTTGGGTGTTGAAGAATAGAGCTCTACGAAAAGATATCATACGAGATATATATTATTGTGGGCTTTATAGCATGCATAATTACTTATAGGGTGAAGTTTGTAATCATAATTCTTATTAAATAAATAAATTTAATACAATTAATACTAGCCGTTTGATTAGATCAACGATCTGAGAATCTGGAGCATGCTATGCGCCTGGACCATACGAGTCGTATCCATATATATATATATATATATATATATATATATATATATATATATATATATATATGTTCTTGTAGCAGCCGAGCTGCGTGTGTGCAAGTATCAAAAACCCTAATAAAAGGAACTGAAAGCTCCTTGTGATGAGCTTTCCGTGGATTAGTCTCGTTCTTCCGAACGAGGATACCACGTAAATCGGTGTCGTGTTATCAGTTTATTGTTGGTTTTTATCATGGTATCAGAGCTGTGAAGACGATCACAGGGTTCGTTCAAGTATGGCTGGCGGCGACGACAAAGACAAATCGATCGGCTCGTCCAGCGGCAGTGGTCTTAGTTCTGGGATGGATGCTTCATCCCCGTTGTTCCTCAGTCCGTCTGATAACCCCAACCAAGTCTATGTTGGGGAGCTTCTCACCGATTCCAACTACGCCGACTGGATCCACGACATGACCAACTCGCTTCTTGCCAAAAACAAATTGGGTTTCATCGACGGTTCCATTCCGGAGCCTACGGATCCGGTGCAGGCGGCGCAATGGAAACGGGTTGACGCTATGGTTAAAGGTTTGTTGACCTGCGCCATAGATAAGCAAGTCCGACGCGGGTTGCGTCACGCCAAAACATCTCGGGAGGTTTGGAATGACCTTCGTGAACGTTTTTCCCAAGGAAGTGCTACTCGTGTTTACAAAGTTCGACGCATGATCAGCCGCCTCCCGCAAGAAAAACTTACCGTCCAAGCCTTCTACACTCAGCTTCGTTCCTTGTGGGAAGAGGTACAAACCATGGCTCCTCTTCATTCTTGTACCTGCGGGTTATGTACTTGTGGCCAGGACAAGAAGAATCAGGAGCGTGAAGAAAATTTCCGGCTCTTCGACTTTCTTATGGGTGTTGACGAATCCTTCTCCACCGTCAAGACCCAGGTTCTCTCGATGAAGACGATGCCCAGCCTCTCTGAAGCTTACCAGTTGGTAGCAAACGATGCCCATCAACGTCGCATTGCCTCGACGCATCGTCCCGCTGCCGAGGCTGCCGCTTTCTTCACGCGTGATGCTGCCTCTTCTCGTCCTGACGGGAGGGAACGGACCAAGTGCACCCACTGTGGAAAGTCCGGCCACTCCAAGGAAAGGTGCTTTGATCTAATTGGTTGGCCAGAGAAAGGTGTTGAAGGTGGCGGGAAGCGCAAACCCCGTGATCTGCCACGTTTAGGTCCGAAAGCGGCCAACGTCGAGGCCGGCGAGAGCCCTGTCTCGGGTCTCTCTCTCTCGCAGTTGGAACAGCTTCGTAACTTCCTCAAGGCAGATTCAGGAACTATCGATTCCGTCCTATCAGATTCTATCTATCTCAGGTTGCAGCAGAAATTGAGAAAAGCTGATCAGACTCCAATCAATTCAATAAACATGCGTCATTCGATTAAAATCAAACAATAATATCATCCCAAGTCATTACAATCAAATCCCTAACACCAGGAACTAGGGTTCTTCATACCCAAGTGAGAGAAGGGTTCTACTCCATAGAGAGAGAAGAGAAAACAGTAATCGGATTAGTCATACTCATAACGATGAGGAAAATCTGCTCCGGGACGATGATTTCCACTCCTATGACGATCTCCAAGCTCGATTCGATGAAACCCAGCTCCGAGATAGCTTCTAGGATGTGTTCTTCGCACTTTCTCTCTCTAGGGCTCTGTTTTTGCTCTGAAAACTCGACTCTCCCCCTTTTGGCTCGGAATAGGCTCTAAAACAAGGATTTCCCAACTCGCACGGCCAGGCCGCACGGCCGTGCAGATCACCACTTTGGCCGTGCGGCTCAAAATGCGGCGTATGGTTTAGTTCGATCTTAGGCTTCTCACACGGCCAGGGTGCACGGCCGTGTAGGGTTTCCATCCAGCCCGTGCTCGGCCTCGGCAAAAACCACACGGCCAGGGCGCTCAATGGCACGGCCGTGTGAGTTTCATGGTTTGCCCGTGCGTGCTCTCGCATAATCCCGCACGGCCTGGCTTCGGCCTGGCTTGTACTTCGCACGGCCGTGCGATGCCATGGTCTGCCCGTGCAGCTTCCTTGAAATCTCGCCATTCGTCCGATCTTCGTCCAATCGACCCCAGACTCGCTCCCAAGCCTCCATTCACGTACTAGGACCTGAAATATCACAAACAAGCACAACCTAGGGTGAAATCGGCCTAAAACACGAGAATCAACACCTCAAACGGTGTAAGAACGAGGGTAAAAACATGTGTAAATAACGGTATATCAAACTCCCCCACACTTAACCGTTTGCTTGTCCCCAAGCAAACCAAGTCAGACACCAGGTAAGCTTACATATTTCAATCGACCAACATTGGGGACAAGTCATAAAGGCACAGAACACTTGAATCGCACTGGTTTTCAACCATCAATACATGAACAACTTTAATAGCAACCTAGACAACCACCACAAAGGACATTCGAGTGCAGCAAAATCGAGCAACGGAAGAGTTTCCCCTCTGTTCACCAACCAACCGAGACTTGACTCGACCACTCACTCAAAATAGTTAACTCATGCATCCAACTCAAGACATCAGAACAGAGACCGAGCAATCTAGGTCCTCACCGGGGTACAAGAGCATATGGAAAATGACAATGAATCACTCACTCTCGACCAGTGGGGTCAGGACAGTTTGATGCGAAAGATGCGCATGCTATTTCTCTCAATCCCTATCATCTCTTCACCATGATGGCAGCCTCTAAATGCTAGAGTTCACATATGGGGTGTCACCACTAACTAATCAGGAGGTCTTAGACACAGGTTCAAATGACTGGCTAGGGTCTTGGACATGGGGAAAAGGCCTTTTAAGTGGTGGAAGTATTCATAGCACAAGGTTCCACATTTCCAAACACACAATCACAGTCAAACAAAACGGTATTTTCTTTCTGATATTCTGCAATACTCAACATCTCAAGAGCACAAAAGCGAAGGAGGTATAAACATCAGCATTTCCAAGCCAGACTGCTAAGAAACACTACTCAATGGGCATTATTCAGATTTTTGGTAGTGGCTCTCTTTTGCTTTCAATTTTTCTTTGTTTTTCTTTCATTTTTTCTTTTCATTTCTCAAGAGAGCCACCACTTCTGCACATTTTTCAAACACCTGCCCAACTTTTAAGCACTACCTCCAACACTCACATAAATTATAGTAGAACAACAGAGAATATGTAAAAACCACTCTGTGGAACCTTCTAAAAGATGCAACAAGGGTGATTTTTTTCGTTAGAGACCAAAAGAAAGGATAACACACCGCTCAAAGGGGCTGACTAGGGGATATGACACATCAGGACAGTCAGTTTTTGGGCGTGGGCTAATCCTATGCCCCCATCATCTTAGCTAGTGACAACGTGAATGCTACACATCATGGAAGAGGGATCTATCGCACAAGAAAGAAACGAACAGGCTCAAATCTCACATGGCTACCTATATGCTCTATCTCACATTCTGATACCCTGAACTAGATGCATAAACGACTGTCAAGAACAAGTAATCAGATCAAGTCACAGTTGGCAAGCAAACAGTTGAAAAACTGAACCCCTACATCGTTCTACTGCATATCTCAGTCCTCATCATAGGTTGTCCTAGTCGCAAACAAGTTGTCATGCATTAAGCCGAAAACCAATCAATTCATCCATCAAAACATAGTGCCAATATGATCAAACAGTAGTACTTGGAGCCCTCAAATCGTAAGATTCGGACAGCGGACTAGGCTCCAAGCACCCACATATATATTCCAACCGATACAAAGCACCCCCCCCCCACACTTAAGCACGACATTGCCCTCAATGGAGTAGAGGGAGAGATAAGGGGAACGATGTTACCGGATTGAAACACTGCTGGGGGACTGGAAGTGGACCAGTCAGCGGGACTAGCATCAGCAAAACACACTGGGTGATAGAAACCATAGTTCCAAGTGGACAAACCGACAAAAACAAACGAAAGAAAAACAAACCTTGGTGGGGTTGCTTCCCTACAAGCGCTTCTTTTACGTCTTAGCCAGACGGTGGCTCCTAAGTTTCGGTCCACCCCAAAACCTCCTTGAAGTTGAGGTTCTCATTAACGAGGTGGAGTCTCAAGTCACGAGCATGTGATGTGATAGGTGATGAAGACGGCTCGTGGCCTTGAGGAAGATGAAGTCTCCACTCTCGAGACCTCTCCTTCGCGTCTGCTCTTGTCTCATTGCCCCAAACCAGATAAGATATATTCGATTGACCACCATCGCATCCACCAAGAGGGATTGATGTTGATGTGGTCTTAGTCTGGCAAAGAGACACTGCAAATGGGTCCTTGCCAAGCAGCTCCTCGAAGTTTGGTGGAGATATCAAATGTAACATAGGCCCGGTGCAAGACTCTTCCACCTCAACTTCATCCTCAGCCTGGACGCCAATTGCTTCCACAACCCCCCTTCCTTCTTCAAAATGTGGTCTCTCCCCTTGGAAAAGATCAAGAACTACCTCTTCTTTACTTTCTTCCTCATCCTCCACAACTTCCTTCCTCATCCTTGCTCGCTCTTCTTCTTCTAGAACAGATTGGAGAGCAAGTCGCCAAGCAATTTCTTCAATGAGATCATCTTGCATCTCCTCGCACAGGCCCAGCATGTTAGAGCATAAATGAGGAACGGTGTGATCTGCAACCAGAGGACTTTCCTGATCATGATTATCATGGAAGTTCTCTGTGATAACTCCTGTATGCTCCTCAACGCCCCCGTTGCCCTTGTCATTCTCCACCTCTTCTAGCGTAGTAGCAGAATGGTGATCTCGAGCAGGATGTGAGCAAACTTGCTTCACCCACTCTGTTTGCTTCGCTGAGCACTGAACAATCTGCTCCATGTCATGGAGAAATGAGGGATCGGACGAGGCAAGGGCTTGGATTTGAAGATCCATCTTGGAGCATGCTCTCTCAGTGTCTCGAGCAAACTGCTCCACGAGAAGCCTTAATTGTTTGTTCGGATCTTCCAGTGAAGTGTAGCATGGCTCTGCAGAGTGGCCCGCGAAGGCCTCTGTGCCTAACTCCAACTCGGATGGCCCCTCTGGTTGTGGCAGGAACTCTTCTTGAAAAGGATATTGTTCTTCAGGTTCCCAAGGGTTTGGTTGTTCTCCATAGTAGGGGGGTTGGTACTGACATCCGAATCCATAGTCTTCTCCTCCTTGATTGCTCCAGGAAGTCTCGGGGTAATACCACACGGATGGTGGTTGATACCCCCAATGGTTGGAGAAGCCATAATGATCCATGTTTCAGAGCTGCACCAACAAAAACATAACACCCAAGTGAAAAGCAAGGGTGGAAAAGAAAAAGAAAAAAAAGCTAGAGTAACAAATTCTCACGTTTCCCCAATAACCTAGAGGGTCCCCGGCAACGGCGCCAAAAACTTGACACGCCAAAACACAACACCAAACTGCGACCAAGTGTAATCGCAGTCCGGGAATGCAGTAACAGGCAAGTTATATTATCAACCCGGGGTCTAGATCTACTGCTTACTCCGTGATTCTCTATTATCTAGCAAACTAGTTCGAGTGATTGTTGTTAAAGCTAAAGCAGTAAGAAAGCAGTAAATTGTTCGGTTTTCAAATTCAGGAAAGAGTCACTCGGGATTGAGTCCTGCTAGCCCCTTAGTTAGGTTTAATTGTAATTCCCCTGGGTTGATTTACTGTTGATTAGACTGCGGAAGCTCCGACAGTAGCTTGGAATCTCTTAAGCTGACCAAGCCCTCTCAGTCTAGCTACCCGGCAGACGACTAGTCTTCACCGGGATAGAAAGCTGAGGCTATGAACACAGAACTCCACTACTGGATTTGAATTCCAGTACAAAGCAGTAAACTGGCTAACTCTCGTATAGCCAATCTCCTACTATCGAATGAAGAGACTCTAACAACCTAATCAGATTCTATCTATCTCAGGTTGCAGCAGAAATCGAGAAAAGCTGATCAGACTCCAATCAATTCAATAAACATGCATCATTCGATTAAAATCAAACAGTAATATCATCCCAAGTCATTACAATCAAATCCCTAACACCAGGAACTAGGGTTCTTCATACCCAAGTGAGAGAAGGGTTCTACTCCATAGAGAGAGAAGAGAAAACAGTAATCGGATTAGTCATGCTCATAACGATGAGGAAAATCTGCTCCGGGACAATGATTTCCACTCCTATGACGATCTCCAAGCTCGATTCGATGAAACCCAGCTCTGAGATAGCTTCTAGGATGTGTTCTTCGCACTTTCTCTCTCTAGGGCTCTGTTTTTGCTCTGAAAACTCGACTCTCCCCCTTTTGGCTCGGAATAGGTTCTAAAACAAGGATTTCCCGACTCGCACGGCCATGCCGCACGGCCGTGCAGATCACCACTTTGGCCGTGCGGCTCAAACCGCGGCGTATGGTTTAGTTCGATCTTAGGCTTCTCACACGGCCAGGGTGCACGGCCGTGTAGGGTTTCCATCCAGCCCGTGCTCGGCCTCGGCAAAAACCACACGGCCAGGGCGCTCAATGGCACGGCCGTGTGAGTTTCATGGTTTGCCCGTGCGTGCTCTCGCATAATCCCGCACGGCCTGGCTTGTACTTCGCACGGTCGTGCGATGCCATGGTCTGCCCGTGCAGCTTCCTTGAAATCTCGAAATTCGTCCGATCTTCATCCAATCGACCCCAGACTCGCTCCCAAGCCTCCATTCACGTACTAGGACCTGAAATATCACAAACAAGCACAACCTAGCGTGAAATCGGCCTAAAACACGAGAATCAACACCTCAAACGGTGTAAGAACGAGGGTAAAAACATGTGTAAATAACGGTCTATCAACTGCGACGCTGATTGGGGTGGATGTCTACGTACTCGTCAGTCTACTACAGGTTACTTTGTTCGTTTGGGTGATAGCCCGGTATCTTGGAGAACCAAGAAGCAACAGGTTGTGGCCAGGTCATCAGCAGAAGCCGAGTATCGAGCGATGGCAGTTACGGTCAGTGAGATAGTTTGGTTGCGGTGGTTACTCCGCGAGCTTGGGGTGTCTCTTTCACAGCCAACTCCTTTACACTGTGATAACCAGGCAGCCCTGCACATAGCTGCCAATCCGGTTTTTCACGAAAGGACGAAGCACGTGGAAATGGACTGCCACTTCGTTCGTGAGCGCATTACCTCAGGTGAAGTTGAGCCGCAGAAGATCCATACGGACGAGCATACAGTTGATGTTTTTACCAAGGGGTTGGGAGCTGAGCAGTTCGGTGTCCTCCGTAACAAGGTCGGACTTTATGACATTCACTCCTTCGCTTGAGGGGGAGTGTTGTCGGACGTATGCATGCATGCCTAGTACGACGTCGTCCTTGGCGGTGTGCGTTTTGTTTAGTTTGTGTGGTGATTGGTAATTATGTTTGGCCCTAGTAGTCGGCCGAGTAACCCTAGGAGATTGTGACGTAGGATTATATATATATATATGTTCTTGTAGGAGCCGAGCTGCGTGTGTGCAAGTATCAAAAACCCTAATAAAAGGAACTGAAAGCTCCTTGTGTGAGCTTTCCGTGGATTAGTCTCGTTCTTCTGAACAAGGATACCACGTAAATCGGTGTCGTGTTATCAGTTTATTGTTGGTTTTTATCAAGTCGGATACACGTTTTGTAGATGTCCATACCATTTTGCGACATGCGACCAGCATTAACATCTCATATGTGGTATTGTCGGGTTACCTTCTTTCGACCGATGCTCTTGAAAGCAAGCTAGTTAGAGGGTCGCGAAGGTGTTACATGCTCTCCCTCTCCCGTCTTCTGTTTTCATCAGGATTTCGTTTTTCACCACTTCGACACCATCAATGCACAATCCGAATGCATCGCGCACAGACTTTCTAAAACAGGTTTTTTTGTGTACTCCACTTTTTGAAATTTTGGAAGTATGTATGTGTATATATCTTTATGTAATTAAGACCACATGAAACATGCATCTGATCCTGCTGTAAGTAACAGCTCAGTTCAATCAACCTCCAGAATTCCCCTAAATCAAAAGATAAATAAAACTAGTCACGATACAAGAAGAAAACAAAGGGTTAAATGCACCGGGTGCCATTTAACTATTGCTAATGTTGCAAGCTCACCACTTAAATAAATTTTGTTGCCACTAAAGTATATAAGTCATATTTCGGTTGCAACATCACCATTTCCGTCCAAACAACTAACGGTAAGTACTGAAATGGTAATTTTCCATGACACGCTGGCATTGTATATCAGCACAGCTGTTGAGTCACGCCACATTGAACCCTGAGCCCACCAACATGCAAAGAAGCAGGAGGGAGTCGAAATGTTTCTCCAGCTGCTTTTTCTTAGACAGAGCCCGGCAATTTCGGAAGCAAATGGCGACCTGGCGAGGCTTCAAGCCGAGCTCCTTGGTAATCTGGACTTTCCTCCAGGTTTCCGCTTGTTCTCATCTCATAGCTTCTTTCCAGGGACTGAACTTGACTGATGGTCAGCCGCCGTTTTTTCCCTCTAGCGCTGGAACCCAGTTCGAAATCCTTGTCGCAGAGCTCTTCTTTCATCAGAGAGTGGAAGAAACTTCCTCCGTCCACGACGTCTCTACCCCCAACATTGTCAAAATCCATCACAAGAACAAAAAGAAATTATTCCATTAATAGAAAATCGAGTATGAAATTGAAACAGAGGTTTAGCAGACATAACGGCGAAATCACCGGGGAAATAGACGCAAGGGGGAGGAGTCCGGAGAGGGTCGCAAGAGAAGAGGCCAAAATCAATGATGCCTCCGGATACTGTGTCGCTCGCCATATATGATTCGAGACAAAGAGAGATTTTGGGCATTCTGTTTCTTCTCCCGCTACCAATTACTTACCGCTACCAATATCAGAAGGGGACGGTCTGAGATGGTGCTTCCATTGGGTGGGTAATTTTTAGAGACAGGTGAGCAGTTGCGGAGGAAATCATGAGCAAGGAGGTCGAAGATGGTCAACATCAGTATCTCAAGATCACCATTTGCAGCTGGCCAGCAACAACATACCAATGACAGGAGTAGTCTCCAGCTCAAGACATGACCTCTTAGAAGGTCACAACTCAGCAACCAATTTCTTATATCATTGTGTAGGCTTGATTTTTAAAGCTAAATCCACTGGCTGCTCAAGATCAAGCTCTATTATCATTGTCAGGACCTTCAATGACATGTAAGAACAACCAATTGATCCACAAGCTTTTAGCAGGTTCAGTAATTAACTATTTAACTTATTGTCTGGAAAGCAATTGCAGAGCTTATGTATATAGTGTTCTATTCTTCTTTCAGATCATTGGACAATCACTTGGTGGCGGCAGTATAGTGTTCTTTTGAAAGGGATAGCAAGCAAGAAATCAAGAATCTTACTCCACATTTGGATCATGCCAGTCATGTTTGTTTAATTTCCATCCTCATATGGTGGACGGTGCTGCAACAATTCACATTGCTAGATCAGGTATGCCACCGTCTACATTCCTTCTCCATATTTTGAGTTGTGTTAGAGTTATTCCTTACAGGAGAAGGGGACGTAAGTAATTGCTTCCAAAATTATCGGGCTCTGTCCAAGAACAAGCAGCTGGAGAAAGATTTCGACTCCCTCCTCTTTCTTTGCATGTTGATGGGTCCAAGGTTTGATGTGGTGTGACTCAGCAGTTGTGCTGATATAGAATGCCAACGTGTCACAGAAAATTACCATTTTAGTACTTACTGTTAGTTGTTTGGACGGAAATTGTGACGTTGCAACCGAAATACGACTTGTATGCTTTAGTTGCAACAAAATTTGTTTAAGTGGTGAAAGTGCAACATTAACAATAGTTAAATGACACCCGGTGCATTTAACCCAGAAAACAAACACCTCCATTTCTCATATCATTTTCTTTCCCTCACTCCTTGTCGCTGTAATTAACTATTCGGCTCTCATTTCACGAATCTCTTTCTCCCCGTTTCCCTTCCTCCGCTGCCAAGTTCTGCTCTTTCTGCAGTCTTCACTGACACAGATTGAGAGAAAGAGTAAAGAGAAGGTCTCTGTACAGTAGCAGAGGGAGGAAAATAATAACTTAGTATCTTTTCACTTCACCCATTTTTCTTTTAAGTTTCATCTATAAGAACAACAACCAACTCTCTGTGCTCTGAGAAGAAGAAGAGGGGAGCATTGATTTATGATCTCCCCCCTCTTCCTTTCCCCTCTCCTCAATGCATGAAGTCTCGCCCATCCCACTCTTCTTCCAATGGATGCTGCTTCCAGTTCCCACAAACCCCTGATTGCATCCACCGACGATGAACCACCGCAACCACAGCAACAAACAGAAAACAGTGGCGGCGACCATTCTCTCGGCGAGGAGGAAGATGAAGAAGAAGAAGAAACAGAGCAGGAGAAGAGCTGCAGCAGGGACTCTGGAGATGGGATTGTGAAGGCGGGTAGGAGGAGGGGAACTTCATCTTCGTCATCGGAGGATGTGGATCTGGAGCTTGGGATTGAGATTGATGATGAGGGGAAGCAGCTGCATTTGGGTGATAATGTGGAGGAGAGGGATTGCCGGATTTGTCATCTGGGTTTGGATGCAGGGGAAGAGGACTCTGGCTTCCCGATTGACCTTGGTTGCTCTTGTAAAGACGATTTGGCTGCTGCACACAAGCATTGCGCTGAGGCTTGGTTCAAGATCAAGGGTAACAAGTATGCAATATTCATGCTCCCACTTTATTACTTTCAATTACCCCTTTTAGCACTTTGCCCAATTTTGTGGCTGGCTTTTGGGTTTGTGGGTTTTGCTCCAAATAGATTCAATTTGACCAGTAGTTGCATCCTTGGTGTTAAAGGAATGTGCTTTCCGATCACCTGTCACAAAATTGTCATTTCTTTTACTAGTAAGTTCTTGGGTTTATGGCGATTAAAAAGAAAGTGTGCTGCAATTTCAATTTGTGCTTGAATATCAGATCTAACTGCAGGAGTACCCAAAGAGCCTTAAGTTGTGAAGTGAGATCTGCTTGCTAATTTGGTTCTTTGTGTTACTGCAGAACCTGCGAGATATGTGGATCGGTAGCACGGAACGTGGCCGGAGCGACGGAGGAGGAGACGGTGGTGGAGCAATGGAATGAGGGCATTGATGCGGTGGCGGCATCGGCAGCAGCAGCAGCAGGGCAGCCGGCAGCAGACGCAGGTAGACATTTCTGGCAGGGGCATCGGTTCCTCAACTTCCTCCTGGCTTGTATGGTGTTTGCGTTTGTGATTTCTTGGCTCTTCCACTTCAATGTGCCTTCATAGTTGGATAAATGTAACCTATATAAATCATATCCACCTCCTCAAAGAATGAAAAGGGTTGGCAATACCTTAATGAATCAAGGCTCTCATAAGTTGTATGAGGATTTGTATATTCATCCGTAGTTCTATGAGCTAAATTAAACTTTGCGTGCTTGGCAAGTGGCAGTTGAATAAGAATTCCGTCGTATGACTTAGGGGTCGTTTGGATGAGTAATTTTAACTGATCAATTTGACTCAATTGTTTCGTTTTAAGATAATTTGGCTAAATTGATCCATTTGACAACATAAAATCTAGGGTAAATACAATTTAATATCCAAACCTTTCATTTTAAACAATATAATAACCAAACCTTTTCGAAAACAATCTAATATCCAAATTGTCAACTTTTCGTCCGTTTGACCGTTGGTTGACACTTCAAAAAAGCTTTGTTTAGGGGAAATTGTCACAATACAACTTTGTTTTCTTGTTTTGGCATTGGAGATGACTGAATATTTAGATATTCTATACCATCATGGTGGAGTCATGGACTTCTCGTGTTTGGAACCACGATATGTTGGTGGTTTTTCAGAGAATATATCGATGGATATTGATGAAGCGTCGTACTTCGAACTTTTTTGAAGTGTCAACTAACGGTCAAACGAACGGAAAGTTGACGATTTGGATATTATATTGTTTTCGAAAAGGTTTGGCTATTATATTGTTTAAAATGAAAGGTTTGGATATTAAATTGTATTTACCCTAAAATCTAGCATGAAATTTAAATGAAACAATTCTGTGCGAGGAATTTCAAATCGACTAGTTTTGAGCCAATTACAATAGTCTGGGGTGGGGTAGACAATTCGAATTGACTCATTTTAAATGACTCATTGTAAAATAAGACAATTGGTCAAATTATTTCGTTTTTCAATGGATTTATCCAAACTACTAATTATTATAATTATGTATTGTAACATTCAAACTATGCTTATTTGTGAGGGGCCGATCATAAATTACTACCGTTGGATCTGATTTGGAGTAATGTTTCCCTGCGCCGAGAGTAGTGGATAATTACGAGTGAGGCGTGCGTGGGCCCAGTTCCGATTTGATCGGATCTTGCTGTCGTCTGGACTGGGCCCATGGTGTTTGCCTCCGGGCCTGTTGCCGTTGTCCCGGAGATGATAGTACGATTGTTGAATTAGGGTGATAGAAGTCCGGCCCACATCTGGTCTAGATGTAGCAGGAGGACTGGTAGTCTGGTAGGGTTTGTCCAGTCCTCATCTATTTTTCTTCCCTTTTCACGGTAAAATCTAGAGAAGTTAAGATTAGCCAACCATGTGTGTTTGCCGGAAGAGAAGGGATTAAATATTTAAAATGGATCTTTTCCGCTTTGTTTTTTGGTCGAGTCATTTTCGATAGTTTGGTTATACACGGAGTACCAAGCGTAGTTGCAATCAATTTTGTAATTGGGCTTCTGCACTACGTACTTTCGGCTTGTCTTCAATATTTTTTTTTATTATCGTTTTGGGTCATTAATTTCCATCTCAAGACATTTGAATAATGATGGTGAAGTATTCGCACAAGTTGATTGTTATTGAATATTGATGGGCTGATGGCCTATGTTGAAGACATAATTATTGTTCGGAAACATTTAGGAGTTAGGAAAGACAGATTTCTCAGGTTAAGAATTTTATCATGCAACAAGTCAAGTTGGGAATTACTACAAGGCAGATAGATAGGATCCAATCCAAGTATGCCAACGTAAACGTTGCTTGGAAGTTAAGTTGGAGATTGCAGGTAATTAAGGATAAAAGGATTAAATTACACTTACGCAGGATACAACTACGATAGATCGTTGCAGTTCATTGTCATAATACAAACTTTTCATCTACTTATTAAATTACTCTTGAATTCTATGAAAGAATAGAGTACATACATGGAGAGAGGAACATCTAATCTTATCTTAACTGATACAAGATGCATTTTGAAGTGAAATATAGAAGTTTTCTGTATGAATCGTGAAGTTAAATGTGTTCACTATGAAGCAATAGAACGATACACGACTTCTTGAGAAGTCATTATGATATGCATACAAAATCAAAAGCGCGTGGGATATATCAAAATGGTTGGAGAAATATTTGAGATATTACACGAAAAGCATCCATCCCAACTCTCTCCCATCTTCACATCATGACTCTGTAAACCCTAGAAAGTCTACGAGCAGAACTGTCCCCGAGAACTAAAGGTAGCTAGAGACTAAAAGAACCTGATTAATAAGGATTCTAGCTAGCTGTAAAGCTGCCAACTTGCTTGGCAACGTAAAACACACAAACAAACAAGCAGATAAAAACGATGAGTGACGATAATCTTCTTTTCCTTCGTTTGCCTTTGCCATTGCCATTTGCCAACGTTGTTTTCCCACCCAACCTGACCTAACCTAACCAACTTGTGAGCAATCCTTAACTTGGCTGGGATCGGACTCTCTTGCTTGCTTGCTTGCTATTTGGTTTAGTTAGTGAGCCGCCAGTTTATAGGCCAAATGTCGAATTTTGTGACTGATGATGATCCTAGGAATATATAGTTTAATAAAACTATATGGACCGACGGCGACGACAAAACAGGAAAAACTGGATGCCATGTTCCATTCGGTCATTACAATTTACAACGTTGGATGCCACCTTTGCCAACTGCCACCCCCCGCAGTTTCCGCCGTTGCTTCTTCTTCTGTCCCAAATCCTATATATCGACACCTGTAGTACTGTATTATTTCTCCTCTCTCCTGCTTAATTGGCAAATCATACACTTTGCTTTTGGACTACATGTCACTAATCAAGACTAATTAATCACACTAATCATCCAAGTCCCAACCCTCTCTGCGTTGCCAGGAAAAAATTTCAATTTCAACAGCCGAGTCCGAAAAGGTACTACTTTGTTGAAGATTGAACTGGAGGATAACTTGGAAGTAGGAATAGCAATGGGCAGGTAGGGGTGGGCAACGGGAAATGGGTATTTGGGTATACCCGTATCCGTCCCGTTTTTTAAGGGTTACGAGTACCCATATTATCCATAATATTATAAACGGATGGGACTTGGGATTGTACATTCCTAATATGGGTACCCGCGGGTTACCCGCGAATACCCGTTTGGATAATATGGGTACCCGTTATACCCATTCAATACAAAGGCAGTCCGGCCCAATTCAGAACCCTGTCCATTTCGGCCCTCACCCTTGCAATTTCAATTCCATTTGCCATTGGGGCCCAGGTCCCTTACCCTTTCAGTGAGACTCGGCTTCTCTGCTATAGATTTTAGCTTCCCATGAACCTAAAAATTTGGACACTTTCTGCATTCAACAACACAAGAAAAGTAGCAGCATGCCTCCCATTTGGTTGTGTTGAATGAAACTTCTTATTTTATAATTTGGTGCTTGGAATGATTTATTTCTATGTGTTGTGATTGTTCATGAATGTTTTATATGCAAACCGAGTATTTGTGATTGGGATGCATTTTGTGTCTTGTGATTGTTAAGCAAATACAAGTTTAAACTTTTGTTAAAATTTTAGTGGTTTAAACTTTGGGTATTTATGGGTAGTATGGGTACCCGTTATCCGTTCCGTACAGGAAATGGGTACCCGTTTCCCATATTGGTTTGGGATATGGGATGGACTTTGGTCTCCAAACGGGACTGGGTACCCGTTTAAAACGGGACAGGTATCCCGTCCCGTCCCGTTGCCCACCCCTATGGGCAGGTCCGGTGCTGGTATCTAGATACCCATACCTGTTCCATGGTAGGTCGGGTACAGGTCGAGTAATATATTACGGGTCGCGAGTCGGGGCAGGTCGACCCAATGTGTATGTAATTTACGTGAAAAACATTAGAAATATTCGTTATTTTCATTAAAAGACCAAAAAAGAAATCATAATATGATAAAATCTAGTTAAATTATTAAAGAAATTGAGATTTTCACTTAATTGCAACTTTATTATAGCAAAAATATAATGTAATAAGAGGAAAATCCTAAGTAATTTGACTAAGATTATATGTAATTTAGACAAGAACGGGTCGAGAATGGGGCGGGTCAGGACATGTCGGATCGATGAGAGGTGCCCATGCCCGCCTCGGCCAAAAACAGGCCAAACAGGTCAGGTAAATCGGGTCAAATCAAAATTGTCATCCCTACTTGGAAGCTGTTGTTGAAGAAGGCTTTGGCGCCAAAGTTGTTCTTAGTTTGAATAAAGTCCAAACTGTGTCGTTTGGTTATTTATGTTTTAAGTCCTTAGTCTGTAAATTGTGTCATGTGAGTCCTGGTCTGTCGTTTAAGGTTGCTGTTATGGGACAATCCAAGTATCACATCGGTAATACAAGGGAAGGAACCCTTGTATATAAGTGTCCACCTAGCCCAATTAGTACGAGGCCTTTTGGGGAGGACACCCAAAGGTAAAACCGTGCGGGCTTGGCCCAAAGCGGACGTACAATATTGTACTAATGGGTTGCCGACTTATGACAAGTGGTATCAGAGCCTGGTTCGGTGGATCCGGGGCGGTGGACGTAAGTTCAGTGGAACCTCGTTCGGTGACCTCGGGATTTGAGATTCGCATATGGTTTGGTGGATTCAAGAGAGATCCACGTTTGGGCTTGGCTGATCAAAGAGAGTTCCGCATCTGAGAAGCAGATCAAAGAGAGTTCTGCGTCTGGTAAAGTCCTTGTACCGAGAAGCCCATCGATACAAGGCGTCTGACGGATCAAGATAATCTCTAAGGAGAGGACACGAAGTTCGTGGTCCTTGTCTTGAGGGGAGGATTGTTATGGGACAATCCAAGTACCACATCGGTTGTACAAGGGAAGAAACCCCAATTAGTATGAGGCCTTTTGGGGAGGATACCCAAGAGTAAAACCGTGCGGGCTTGGCCCAAAGCGGACAATATCGTACTAATTGAGCACCCCGGTTATGACAAGTGGTATCAGAGCCTGGTTTGGCAGATCCAGGGCGGTGGACGTCAGTTTGGTGGTACTCTCATTCTGTGACCTCAGGATTTGACAAGGACCATCGATACAAGGCGTCTGGCGGATCAAGATAATCGCAGAGGTGAGGACACGAAATTCGTGGTCCTTGTCTTGAGGGAAGGATTGTTATGGGATAATCCAAGTACCACATCGGTAATACAGGGGAAGGAACCCTTATATATAAGTGTCCACCTAGCCCAATTAGTACGAGGCCTTTTGGGGAGGACACCCAAAGGTAAAACCGTGCGGGCTTGGCCCAAAGCGGACAATATCGTACTAATGGGCTGCCGACTTATGACAGTTGCAGAGTAGTTAGTTGACTTAGTTAATCTGCTTAGTGGGTTGTTAGCTGATTCGCAGGGAGATGTAGTTAGTGGGGAGCCGAATTCTCAAGCTGAGAGTCAAGTATATGTACTCCTTTCAAGTTTAAGCAATAAAATCGTCAGATTGCAACCATTGAGTTCTTCATTGTGGTATCAGAGCTCACGCAAGCTATAACCAATTCTGTGTGAAACTATGTGAGAAGTAGAGAGTGATTTCTGCAAGGTAAAGTGCAGATTGGGTTAAGGGAAACACGAGAGTATTTCAGTGAGGACGTCATTGAATCAGGGTGAGTGTTTAGGTGCAAAGAATGGCTCAAAGTAGCTTTGCACAGGTGTGTATCCCCAAGTTTGATGGGGACTATGGTCATTGGAGTTTGCTGATGGAGAATCTGCTCCGATCCAAAGAATACTTGGGAGTAGTGGCAATGGATTCAAGGAGCCTGGTGAGAGGGAAGAGCTTTCCCCTGCGCACAGGCCAAGGCATTGGTGGACTTGGAGTTGAAGGATTTGAAGGCAAAGAATTACTTGTTCAGTTCGATTGACAAGACAATTCTCAAAACCATCACCAACAAGGCCACTGCCAAGGACCTCTGGGAATCTATGAAGATCAAGTATCAAGGGAATGCCAGGGTTCAGAAAGCTCAACTTCATACCCTGAGAAGGAACTTTGAAGTTCTGGAAATGAAAGAAGGTGAGTTTGTAACAGATTACTTCAGTAGAGTGATGATTGTTGTTAATGCTATGAGGAACTGTGGAGAATCCATGCCTCATGTTAAGATTGTGGAAAAGATTATGAGAACCTTAACAGAAAGGTTCAATTACATGGTTTGCTCAATCGAGGAATCTAAGGACATTGATGAGCTTTCTGTGGATGTTCTTCAAAGTTCACTGTTAGTTCATGAACAAAAATTCCATAAGAAAGCTATTGTAGAAGAGGACCAGGCTCTTAAGGTTACTCATGAATATGGATATAGAGGTGGAAGAGGAGGAAGAGGTTTCTACTATGGTCGTGGTAGAGGCAGGAGTGGAAGAGGATGGAATAGGAATTTTGTGGAATGTTTTAAGTGCCACAAACTGGGGCACTATAAAAGTGAATGTCCAGACTGGTACAATCAGCAAGCTCACTTCTCTGAATCCATGGATATGAAGGAAGATGTTCTACTAATGGCTGTGATTGAAGAGATGCAGCAACTAACCTGTCATGAGGGCTGGTGGCTTCTTGATTCAGGTTGCAGTAACCACATAACATGTATCAAGAGTTAGTTCACTGATCTGGTTAGCACTGGCACTGGATCTGTGAAGTTGGGAAATGGAACAAAGCTGAAAGTCCATGGCAAAGGTACTATCAAGGTGAAGACAGATCCAAGATTTTATAGATCGAAGACACTTTCTATGTACCTGGTCTAAAGACTAATATGCTCAGTTTAGGTTATTTGCAGGATAAGGGTCTAGATTTTCTGATCAAAAGAAATCTTTGCAAGGTCTTTCATGAGTCAAAAGGATTAATGATGCAGCTGCATATGAAGACTAATAGGATGTTTGTGTTACATTGTGAGAAGCCTGAAGCAACAAAGAAGGAAGACATTCAGTGTCTCCATATCTCAAACACTGACACCACATTGAATCTATGGCACATGAGATATGGTCACCTCAATTATCAAGGTTTGATTGGCTTACAAAAGAAGGGAATGGTAACTGGGATTCCTTTGCTGAAAGGAAATCTTGATCTATGCTCTACATGTCTGGTTGGCAAGCAACACAGGAAACCATTTCCAAAGAAGAGTCAGTGGAGAGCAAGCATAAAACTCCAACTTCTTCATGCAGATCTCTGTGGTCCTATAACACTTGTGTCCAATGGTGGGAAGAGGTATGTGTTCACCTTGATTGATGATTTTACAAGAAAGCTGCGGGTTTACTTTCTTGCTCAAAAGTCTGAGGCTCTAAGTGTGTTTATGATCTTTAAAGCTCAGGTGGAAAAAGAATCAGGAACTGTCATTACATGTCTTAGAACTGATAGGGGTGGAGAGTTTATGTTAACTGAGTTCAAATATTTGTGCATTGAGGCAGGCATTAGAAGGCAACTCACTGCTGCCTTAACACCACAGCAAAATGGTGTTGCTGAGAGGAAGAATAGAACCATAATGAATATGGTTAGATGTGTTTTGGATGTGTTGCACATGTCTGTATACCATATCAGCAGAAAAAGAAACTTGATGATAAAAGCTTACCTTGCATATTTCTGGGAATCTCATCAGAGTCAAAAGCCTATGAGTTGTACAATCCAAACACTAAGAAGATGGTGATCAGTCGAGATGTGGTGTTTGATGAGTTCAATGGAGGGAAATGGAACTCAGAGATATAACCAGTACTTACAAACATATTTTGGGAAGGAAGTGAAGAAGAATGGTATGATTCTGATACTGAGGAAGAGGCTGCTGAAGAATCCTCAATGGAAGCATCAATTGAAACTGCTACAGAAGAACCTGCTAGTCCAATTACTTCTCAGGATGCTGGTTCATCTTCTGGTGATAGAAATAATGAAGATGAAAAAGAAACTAATGTGTTGGGACTGCCTAGAAGCTTTGATCTGGGTACCAGAACCAGAAAGCCTCTAGCTCATCTTGACATTTATGATCTTAACTACCATACATCAGGATGGTATGCCATGGTGGCCATGTCGGATGATCCAGAGACATGGGAAGAAGCTATTTAGGATGCCAAATGGAGGGAAGCCATGAAGAAAGAAATAGCAGCAATCATCAACAATGACACCTGGATTCGAACTACACTACCTGCAGGAGCAAAGGCTATTGGAGTTGAGTGGGTTTTCAGAATAAAGCTGAAGGAGGATGGCTCAATTGACAAATTCAAGGCAAGGCTAGTTTCAAAAGGGTATTCTCAGCAACATGATGTGGATTACACATAAGTGTTTGCTCCAGTGGCTCGGTGGGATACCATCAGAACCTTCCTTGCACTGGCTGCTTCACATGGTCTGACTGTGTATCAGCTTGATGTAAAAAAGTGTTTTCCTACATGGAATACTAAATGAAGAGGTATACATTGAGCAACCTCAAGGCTTTGAGGTTGCTGGGGAGGAAAGCAAGGTATACAGGTTGAAGAAAGCACCTTATGGCCTAAAGCAAGCACCTCGAGTTTGGTACAACAGAATCTAGGGCTACTTTGCTGACAATGGCTTTGAGAGATGTCCATATGAACATACTCTCATTGTCAAGAAGACTGATTCAGGTATACTCCTTGTAAGCTTGTGTGTTGATGATGTGATGTATGCAAGCAACAATTCTGAGATGATTGAAGAGTTCAAAGCTTCCATGGAAGTTGGGTTTGAAATGAATGGTTTAGGGAGAATGAGGTACTTTCTGGGGGTGGAGGTTACTCAAAGCAATGTTGGGATCTTTATTAATCATCAAAAGTACATCAAAGAGGTTTTGTATCGTTTCCAACTCTCTGATTGTAACTATGTGCTAAATCCAGTTAGGGATGGCAATGGGTCGGGGCGGATAGTGCATATTCGTTACCCTACCCATAGTAGTTCGGGTATTACCCATACCCACATAAGAAACGGGTAGAAAATCAAAACCATGCCCCATACCCGTTCGGGTTTTGGGTATCCACGGTTATCCATGGGTAATAATTTATGTTTATAAATTCACCTAGTATGTTAATATTCACACATATTCTCACATTGCATAAGAGGAAAAATACGACAATAATTCATTAAAATGAAAAAAAATTAATTAAAACAACACAATTTCATGAAGATAGTATATTTTTATGCTTAATACAAAATATGTTAGAGAAAATAATGATTATATCTAGACAAAATACATATGCACATGTATAATCGGGCGGGTCCGGGTTGGATAGTGAGAAAATCATGCCCACCCATTACTCGCAATATTCGGGTTCGGGTTTTGCCCATACCCAGTAAAAGTCATTCGGGTTCGAGTTTTACCTACCCGAGTAGGTCGGATTCAAACGGGTATTCACGGCTACGGATATTTTTGTCATCCCTAAATCCAGTGGCTCCAGGTCTCAAGTTAAGCAAGGCAGGGGATGGAGTTATGATCAATGCTACTGAGTATAAGCAGTTGATTGACAGCTTACTGTACATCACAGCAACTCGTCATGATATCATGTATGTTGTTTGTATGCTCAGTAGGTACATGGAATCTCTAATCAGGCAGCACATGTTGGATGTAAAAAGAGTGCTGCGATATTTGAAGGGCACAAGAAACCATGGAATCTGGTACAAAAGATATGTTGGGGAGGATTATCTAACAGGGTTTACTGATAGTGATTATGCAGGTGATGTAGATGATAGGAAGAACACTAGTGGCTATGTATTCCTCCTTGCTGGTGCAGCAATTTCCTAGGCCTCGAAGAAGCAACATGTGGTCACTCTATCCACTACTGAAGCTGAATATGTTGTTGCATCTTATTGTGCCACTCAATGCGTTTGGATAAGAAGAATCCTGGAGCAGATGGGTTGGATCAATAGTGTGAAGGAAGGAACCAAGATCTATTGTGACAATAGTTCTACAATTAAGCTTTCAAAGAACCCCGTGTTACATGGAAGGAGCAAGCATATTGATGTAAGGTTCCATTTCTTGAGGAATCTGGCAAATGAGGCAATTGTGGAATCGGAGGCATGTGGGAACCCAGGGGCGGAGCTACATTGTAGCTAGGGTCCCCCCCCCCTCCCCCCGCGGGTTTGGTCTCGGCCCCTAGGTGTTTAAGGATATTTAGTACAAATTTTATAAGTAGAGTTTGATCAGTAAATTGTGTCATGTAATAGTTATGTGGTCTAATGGTAGACAAGCTTGACTTGTGTCATGTGAGTCCTGGTCTGTCGTTTAAGGTTGCATAGTAGTTAGTTGACTTAGTTAATCTGCTTAGTGGATTGTTAGCTGATTCTCAGGGAGAGGTGGTTAGTGGGGAGTCGAATTCTTAGGCTGAGAGTCAAGTATATGTACTCCTTTCTTGTTTAAGCAATAAATTGTCTGATTGCAACCATTGAGTTCTTCATACTTTGCATCGATCTACATACATTAATTGTTATTGGTACCACAGATCAAAACCTACAGGTTATGATCTTAACGATTATTGGAGTTAGAATGTTCAAACGTTTTAATTATTATTGGATCGTTTTTACGGTGATCGGTTTATATTACAAAAAATGTGCTTTAAGTTCTTTTTTTAGATTAGAGTTGGCATTGATTATTCACCTAACTTGATTATTTGTGGCTCTCTTTTTAGCCAGCAAGGAAGGAAGGAGGGAAAGATCAAAGAGAAAGACATTGAGGGGACAGACGACTACAAGATTTGCTCAATTATGGGGAACAATTTAACAATAAGAAACATAGAACCCATCCCTCCTAATGAATTGATGGCCGTATCCGATTTTATCTATCTATTTTTGTTCCATGTATTTGTACAGTTCATGCACTCAAAACCCTAATTTCTTTAATCTTACCCTACATTATAATTTTGGATCCACAAAATAATACGGTTATGTTATATTCTTCCTCCCAACCCATGCATGTTCCCAATTTCACTTCCAAACAAAGCCACCACAAAGACCACGATTCTAAGCTATTATACACTATTTAGATTTCTGATCAAACGAACCCACAAAAACATTCCCCAAAAGATTGCGATAATTAGGGCTTTTCTAATTATTATGTACACATAACATGGAGGAATTATTTGAAGGATCAATGTTTCCTTCCCTACACAATTGTGTGGTTCAAGATATCCAAGGCTTGATACTAATGATCATAACGTGCATCACATAGATATTGCTAATTAATTATTAATTAACGGAATTGTATATTGATGATTGTTGTTAATTTGTATAATGATAGTCATTAGTGTTATCATTATGTATTTTTTAAATTGGTGTCGTCTTCAATTTGCCTCCAAGGAGAGCTAGGAACTAACAAGCACTAATCAATCCCTTGGATACTCAAATTTTTTTTTTATCAAAAGATGGGACGCTAAAAGGGCGTCCCTGCCTGGCACATTAAATTAAACGCGATTGGGCAATGCCCAAGGTATCATACAGGATCCATAAATTAAGACCCGGATCGGAAATATCAAAGTCATGAAAACCAAAACTAGCGCTATGCGCTCTACCGGCGAGAAAGTCCGCCGCCTTATTACATTCTCTGTAAATATGAGAGATTTTAATCTCCCAGTCTTTTTGGAGGAGGTGCCCAACCTGAGTGGCAAGGTTATAGAATCTATCATTGTTGTGATCCTTTGCCGTGAAGAAAAGATAAGTCGTCATGGAGTCCACCTGGAGATGAACTTTCCGATAGCCTCTGGACCAAGCCGTTTGGAGCCCTTGAATAGCTCCTTTGATTTCCGCTCTTGTCACTGTACTCACTCCCAAATTTCCCACGAACGCTGCAAGGCATCTACCGGAGTTGTCCCTGATGAGGCCTCCAGCTGCTGCAAGTGAGTCTGGCTGGCGAACCGATCCGTCCGTGTTAACAACAACCCATCCGTCTGCAGGTGGCTCCCAGGCAAGGTCAGCTCGCGATTTCTTCTGCGGTGGAGCATGGAGCTTGGCGTCGTTCTCCTGGGCCAGCTTAATGGTGCTAGTCCAACTCTGGATACGATACGCCAACATTGAGGCCTTCTGGAACTGCTTCTCGAAGATCCACTCGTTACGTCTCTTCCACAGGTACCACGCAGCTACACCAAAGATGGCGCCTGTCTTCTCCTCTTGCAGATGCTTCGACATCCACTCTGCAAAACCCAAACCACAAGTCAGAGTAGTCTCCCCTATTCCAAGTTTTTGCCATACCTCTTTTGCCTCTGGGCAGTCGCGGATGATGTGTTCCGTAGTCTCAGCTGCCTGCTTGCACATGTCGCAAATGTCGTTGGTGCAGAGCTTCCTCCTCTTTCTTTCACTGTTGGTCAGCAGGCGATCATGGGCAGCAAGCCAGAGGAAATGCTTGATACGGTTGGGCCCCTGCCATTTCCAAACGTGTTTCCAGTGTGACCGTTTTCCATTGACAGTCTCCTCATCTTGAATATCTTCTAACCATTCCGCAGCAGCAGTGTAGGCAGAGCTAAGCTGAAAACGACCATCTTTTTCCCTTCCCCATAGAGTGACATCTTCTCCCAGCTCCAGGCGAGGAGCTTCCATACCTGCGATAACAGGAATAGCACTGTTAATAACCAGAGGTGAAATTTTTTGCCAATCCCACTCACCTGTGGCCGTGGCCATGTCAGCCATTGAAGCATTCCAGTCAATATCCTGGTCCGCCACAGCGATATAGTCCTTAAGAGTAACCCCATCAGCTAGCCATTGGTCGTGCCAGAAGTTGATGCTACGACCGTTCCGCACATCCCAGACTGTCTCTTGTTTCATCAGCGGCAAGGCCTTACGAATACCCTGCCAGAGCCGAGAAGTCGCCTTGGACAGGAAGGTAGTGGTACCCCTGGCATCTTGACAGACATACTTCCCTTGAACCACTTTCACCCACAAATCATTCTCATTATTCAAGAAAGTCCAGCCAAGTTTCATCAGATATGCAAGGTTAAGGGCTCGGGCAGAACGGAGACCCAGCCCCCCATCATCTTTGGACCTGCAGATGGTTTCCCACTTCACCAGATGCACTTTAGCCTGCCCTTCCTCGCCTCCCCAAACAAATCTACGGATTTTCTTATCAATGACATCACAAACGGTCATCGGAAGCACTGCCGTTTGCATAACATAATTCGGGAGGGCGTTGAGGACGGAAACGGCTAAAGTGACACGACCTGCAAGGGATAAGTTCCGAACTTTCCAACCAGAGAGCCGTTTATCCAAGTTCTCGATGATGTATTTGTAGGTGTCCTTTGTGACCCGGCCGTGTATCACAGGGACACCGAGGTACTTCCCAAGGCAAGTTGTGATCGGAATCTCCATCATCCTGCTGATTCTGCTCTTGATGCTGCTACTGGTGTTCTTAGAGAAGAAAATACATGATTTCTCTTTGCTGATCTTCTCGCCTGAGGCCTCACAAAAACGATTGAGGCAATCCATAATAACTTTCCCTTGTCCCAAGTCAGCTTCAGCCAGCAAGACCAGGTCATCTGCAAAAAACAAATGCGTAAGAGGAGGGCCATTCTTAGTTAACAAGATGGGTTTCCAATTCCCTTTAGCAACAGCATCTTTAATGCAGTGATTCAATCTCTCAATACACAAAGTGAAAAGGTAAGGAGATAGGGGACATCCCTGACGAAGGCCACGGGCTGGTTGAAATTCCTCAGTGCAGCTACCGTTCCAGAGGATTTGGAACCTGGTAGTAGTCACACAAGCCATCACAATGTTGATGAAGTCCTGAGGCAAATTGGCAGCTTCAAGAGTGGCTCTTGGATACTCAATTAGACATCTCTCATAAAGGGTTATAGGTATAATATGCTCCTCTACTATGACATTTTATCAAACATGCCCCTCAACTATTTTTTACACCAAACATGCCCCTGTACTTTGTAAAAATGATCAAACATGTCATTTTGTTAAAAGTTTCATCCAAAAACCGTTAACTAAGGCCGAACTTTAGTTTGGGCGACACAAATGACTAAAATATCCCTAATAAATTCACTTTAGAATTTTTTTTGTTCTTTTATATAATCAAATCGGGTTAATTGCATGGTTGGTCACTGAGATTACAAGAAACGTTCAAGTTTGGTCACTCGAAATATTTAAATCCATTGGTGGTACTTCAGTTTACTGAAATCGTTCACCTTTGGTCACTCTCCGTCCAACTCCGTTAACTTTTGCTGATGTGGCAGTCAACTCTCAAAGTTGACCGTTAACTTAGTAACGTGGCAACTAAAAAATTATTAAAAAAAAATTATTATATTTTCCACCTCATTATTACATTCATTAAAAAATAAAAAATTATATTTCCCTCAACCCATTTTCACCAAAAGTCAATATCTTCCAGTAACAACAGCAAGAAACCAAAGAAAATCCCACCGGAAAAAAGGCCATGAAATCCGCCACCGCTTCCTCTTCCTTCTCCTTTCTCCGATCCGTCTTCCCCACCGCCTCCGGAACCGTCACCATGGAGCCGATCGAGGACGCGGTGGTGGTGGACGCATCCGTCGACCTGTCTTCGTACTGGGAGTTCATCAACGCCTCCGATGCCGATTCCAGCGACGAGAACAGATTCGTCTCCTTGCACGACTCGTCCGCGCCTCCATCTCTTCTTGGGCTGGTGATCGCCGCCGCCGCTGCTCCTGAATAGGTTGAAAAAGACGATCAAGAAGAAGGAGCGGTGGGTGGTGGCGTGATCGTCGCTGCTACCGGGGATCTGGGTCGGGCTTTTGTGGAGAGGCGGGTTTATGATCTGCACGCCGGTCGATTGTACGCAGAGGAAGAGGTGGAGGAGGGGGAAGTAGAGGAGGAGGAGTACGACGAGCTTGGCGACATATTGACTTGCTTCCCTCAGTGATTCTATCAGTAAATCTACCTCAACCGTCTTTTTTAATGATTCCTCTGCATTTTGATCGACTCAACATACCAAAGTTCTCCAATTTTAAGCAATCCGTGTTCCATAACTTAATGAACAATATAGTTCAGCTCATCAAGAGCAAGAACCACCAAACTGCCAAACTTAACAAAGTACATGATGATGCTTCAAACCACTTTGGTAGCTGGCTTATCGGCAGACCAGATAGAGAGCGCACTAGAACGAACTAAGAAACAAACTACAGCGTGTGCATCGCCGGACTTCATTGAAGTTTAGGTTTCCCCCTTCTGTTTTAGTTTGCAGGAAGCCTGCTCCAGCGCGCGAGCGGTGGGAGTGGTTGGGAGAGATGGCTATGACGATCCATCCTCGTTGGTGAAGAGATGGTGGTGGTGGTGGTCCTCTGTTTCCGGGTCGGTCCGCTCGAACCCAATCTCCGGAGCGGGGAGAAGTGATTGTTTGATTTGAAGAGAGAGGAGGCACGCTCCAGTGCGCGTGCGGTGGGAGTTGATGGGTGGGACGACGGTCCGTCGTCGTTGAAGTGGTGGTGGTTGGTCTGGTGGTAGTCGTGGTGGTGGACGGAGGCATGGGGAGCTAGGGTGCTTGTTGTTGTTCTTGCTGGAGGCGATGGCGATGGCGGGCGGCTGCGATGGTGAGGTTGAGGAAGAGGAAGAGAGAGGTCGGCATCGGATACGCCACTTTCAATTTTATAATTATAATAATTTTGTATTTTATTTATTTATTTTAGGGTAAAAATGAGTTGAACATTAAAATAAATTAAATTAAAATTTATCAATTATTTCTTAATTGCCACGTCACTGAGTTAACGGTCAACTTTGAGAGTTGACTGCCACATCAGCCAAAGTTAACGGAGTTGGATGGAGAGTGACCAAACGTGAACAGTTTCGGTAAACTGAAGTACCAACAATGGATTTAAATATTTAGAGTGACCAAAGTTGAACGTTTTTTGTAATCTCAGTGACCAACCATGCAATTAACCCTAATCAAATCATTCAAATAATTTCACTTTGAAAAGACCCAGTGAAATAAAACAGGGGACAAAACTAACATTTTTCCTCCCATTTGCCGATGTTGGGTCGTCTAAATCTCAATTCAACCATGATTGACGATTTTTTAATGAAAATTTTAACAGAAGGGCATGTTTGATAATTTTTTCAAAGTACAGGGGCATATTTGATGTAAAAAATAGTAGAGTGACATGTTTGATAAAACATCATAGTTAAGGGGCATATTATACCTATAACCCCTCTCAGAAAATAGTTAATTAGTTTTTGCAGAGGATCATAATAGAATTAATTGGCTTGTAAGTTTAAGGAAAATAACAATGTCGGCCGCGTGCTGCTCCAGCTTCGGGATTCCCCCCTGGCCCTGTGTTAACGATGGGCCGCCGACCTTTACCGTTGGAGACGGTTTATCTTCCACAACTAATTATTTGTCAGGCTCAGGAGTGAAGGTTCCAGCTTTGGAAACTTAACTACGAATGCATTTCAGAAAAGATTTATACTATTTTATCGAATAGGTTACGGTGACAATCTCTTTAAGGTTTAACTGTTTAAGAGATTGTCACGCTGACTGAACCTACCTCTATTAGTTTTATTTCCCCCCCCCCCCCCCCCCTTTTTTTTTAAACTGATGGTCAAAATTGTTCCATTGTAATTTATGGAACAAAAAAACTTACCACATTTGATTGCTACCTTCTTCTATATCTGGAATGGGTTTTTATGATACTCCTCACATTTGAACTTTAGATTATTTGCAATTTGGTTACTCTATTGTAGGGAATGTGGGTGGCAGTACCTAGTGGTATTGGTGTGGTACTATATACTAAACCAATGTTTTAGAAACTCTACCGTATCGGATGGTCGTACTAGAAATATCGGATTCCAAATAATAGACAATTTGAGCGTTACGAAACGGTTGAACCATGATTTTAATACAAAAATACATTACCACTAAATTTTTCCAGTACAACTTCCGGTACGGTTTCACAATCAATATTTTATGCGTATTGCCATACCAATGGCCGATTGATGCACACACAAGTTGAGGTAAACATGTATAAGCATAACCAACCAGATTGGTCCTCTTCAAGCAAGTTGTGGAATAATCAGAGATTTGTTTTTGCTCGTTTTGGCAGAAAAATCCGATTAGATCCCATTTGGGTAGAATATAAAGGGAGAATTTGGTATTAGGATCCAAACAATGATTCAGCTGAGGATTTTCTTCTGTTAAAGTAACAATAACAGATCATAGCACAGCCAGCCAGGGGATCCAATATCGCCGGAAATTATATTTGCAATATAAATGCACGAGGGAGTAATTAATGAAGAAATGAACAACTGGAGGGTATAAATATATAGGAAAATGAAATGATAGAAAAATATGGCCAATTAAAATTGGTCATTTCCGTTTGTCCATCCATCATAGCGACAATTGTGCAACAACTTATTAGACCCCAAATTTTCTTCCATCAAGTATTTTTCTTTTTTCAAAGCTTAGGTTGGTGAAAGGGTTGAATCAAAATAAAGTCTTTCTAAAGTAAAATGGGTTACAACTTACAACCCATTTTAGGCCATATTGTCATGTGAAGTTTACAAATGAGACCCATAATTTGAACTATTAATTCATCGAATCCTTTCTCTTTGAGTTGTTTTCATATATGGATATTGCTATATTTGGCTCCTTTGTTATAATTTGTCATAATTTCGTTGATGATGACTAACCGTTTGTGTGGTAAGCTTAGTTGTTCACCTCGTAGGCATACGGGAAAAAAAAGTAAAATCTAATTTGCTAGCTTCGATTACTTATACGTTGAAACGTGAATAGATTAAACTTGTTCATGAATATTTTATCTTTTTGAATCATCACCACCATTACCATCTCGTTATATTGTCCTTTGCTTGCAAGAGACTCTCCATCGCCTATAAAACGTGAAACAATTGGATATGTTATGGTATGATTCAAGTACCGCATCAAAGATATGAGAGAAAGAACCATTGTATATTAAAATCCACCTAGCTCAGTTACTAGAAGTCCTTTTGAGAGGATACTTAAAAGTAAATTCGTACAAGTTTTGCTCGAACGAACAATTGTTGATATGACTTGAATCGGATTATCAGCCGCTACGACTGGTAACCGGGGGTCTCGCTGCCCGGTCAGCGAGTGGGGCCCACGGTGTATGGGCTCAATGTTATTTGGGTTCGGGTTCTGGGCCTGGTCTGTAACCGTTTCCTTTGCTAGATTGGATTAGGTTTAGACCCACATGGAGAAGTACTATAAATACTTCTCATACTCCTCTGTAATCTGTAATCTCCTCAGATATAGTGAAACTGGCTCTCTCTCGCCCGTGGACTAGCTAACACACATCGTGTTAGTGAACCACGTAAATCTTGTGTCTGTGTCTTTCGATTCTCGCTTTCGTATTCTTGCTTTGTCGATCCCTGCGATTTCCCGATCCGTAGCAGCGCGTTTATAACAAGTGGTATCAGAGCCGCGGCTGGAAATCAGGCTAGGGTTTTCGATTCAGAAGAATGACGTCGGTGAACATGAAGATCGAAAAGTTCACGGGGAAGAACAGCTTCGCTATATGGCAGATCAAGATGCAGGCTTTATTAAAACAGCAAGGGCTGTGGGGGCCGCTGTCTGCGAAACAGAAGAAGGCAGCGGTCGATGACGATGAGTGGAATACCCTGGAGGAGAAGGCCCACTCGACCATCATGCTATCGTTGTCTGATGACGTCATCATTGAAGTCGCTGCTGAGAAGACTGCCGCGGGCTTGTGGTTGAAACTAGAGAGTCTGTATATGACTAAGTCTCTAACCAACAAGCTGCATCTCAAGCAACGGTTGTTCAGCTTGAGGATGCAAGAAGGTACGCCTTTGAGGGAACATCTCGAACAACTTAACTCTATTTTGCTGGATCTGCGTAATATAGATGTTCAAGTTGATGACGAGGATGCTGCCCTAATCCTGCTGGTTTCTTTGCCGAGTTCATATGAGAATTTCGTTGATTCTTTTATTGCCGGTAAAGAAAGCGTGTCGTTGGAGGATGTCAGGTCTGCTCTTCATACGAGAGAGATCAGACATAAGGCGTCCGGATCTGGTACAGGTGGTGAGGCATCGGGTTTGGCTGTTACAGGTGGGAAGGGAAAGAAGAAATCTGGTAAAGGGAATTCGAGCAAGAATTCCAAGGGTCCCGGTCCACAGCCAGGTGATGCGTGTCACAACTGTAAGGAAGTGGGGCATTGGAAGTACAACTGTCCCAAGAGAAGAGGGCAACAGAAGAAACAAGGTTCAGTTGCCGTGGCAGAAGTGGACAACAGTTCTGAAGACGATCTCGCCTTGGCTGTAGATGAGAAGGCACATCGTGGTGATGTGTGGTTTCTGGATACTGCAGCCTCATATCATATGTCTCCGAACAGGGATTGCTTCACAACCTACGAGCAGATAGATGGTGGTAACGTGGTCATGGCAAATGGAGCTGTCTGCAAGGTTGTTGGAATCGGGTCCATAAAGGTTCGGACACATGATGGTTCGTTCTGTACCGTGAATGATGTCAGACATGTTCCACGAATGACGAAGAACCTGATCTCCTTGAGTCTACTCGACAACAAGGGTTTCAGTTTCAAAGGAAAAGGTGGAGTTGTGTATGTCTGCAAGGGTTCGAGGAAGGTACTGAAGGGCGTGAAGCGTGGGACCTTGTATGCATTACAAGGGTCTGTGTTGTCTGGTTCTGCTGCAGTTGCATCGTCTCAGGTTCAACAGGAGGATATGACCACTCTCTGGCACATGAGACTGGGGCATATGAGTGAACGAGGGATGCAAGTTCTATCAAAGAGGGATCTTCTTTGCGGGCACAAGGTGCAGAATTTAGAATTCTGTGAGCATTGTGTGTTTGGGAAGCTACATCGCAGCAAGTTTCCCAAGAAGGGTATCCACCGGACAAAGGGGATACTAGATTACCTCCACTCCGACTGTTGGGGTCCTTCACGAGTTGAATCCATTGGAGGCAGCAGGTATTTTCTGTCTATTATTGATGATTATTCGAGATTTACTTGGATTTTCATGATGAAGCAGAAAAGTGAGGCTTTCACGAAGTTCAAGCAGTGGAAGACATTGGTGGAGAATCAGACCGGGAAGAAGATCAAGAAGCTGCGAACGGACAATGGTCTGGAGTTTTGCAGTTCTGAGTTCAACGAATTCTGCAAAGATGAAGGGATTGCCCGTCATCGGACTGTGAGAGATACACCCCAGCAGAATGGCGTTGCAGAAAGGATGAATCAGACATTGTTGGAGAGAGCACGGTGCATGCTCTCTAATGCTGGACTAGAGAGAAGATTCTGGGCAGAAGCAGTAAACATGGCATGCTTCCTGATCAACCGTGGACCTCACACAGGTATCGAGTGTAAGACTCCTTATGAGGTGTGGTATGGTAAGCCTGCTGATTACTCTTCACTGAAAGTTTTTGGGTGTCCTGTTTATTATCATGTGGATGAGGGTAAGCTGAACCCAAGGGCAAAGAAGGGTGTATTTGTGGGTTACGGAGATGGAGTTAAGGGATTTCGAGTCTGGTCACCTTCTGAGCATCGAGTTATACTTAGTAGAAATGTGATATTTGATGAGAAGTCTATGTTTAACCCCATGTTGAAGGTCACTGTTGTTGAAGGTAGCAGGAATGTTGATAAGCAGGTGGAGCTGCAAACTCTCAATGCGAGTGAGTTTGAGCACCAAGGTGGAGAAGATCAACATGATGAGGATGTCTCTGCAGAGCCAGAAATTTCAGAGTCCGGAGCACGAGCTCAACAGTCTATTGCTTCCGGTAGACCGAAGAGAGCGACTGCAGGAGTACCTCCACAGAGGTATGGCTTCGAGGACATGGTGGCGTATTCATTTCAGGTTGCTGAAGAAGTGGATGCAGGAGAGCCACAGTCCTATAGAGAAGCAGTTTCGGGTGGTGAAGCTGATCAGTGGCTTGCCGCAATGGGAGATGAGATGGAATCCCATGACAGGAATCAGACTTGGGAGCTAGTCAAACGACCACAGGGAAGGAAGATTGTTACAAACAAGTGGATCTACAAGAAGAAGGAAGGAATCACTTCTAAAGAGGGCATGAAATTTAAAGCTCGGGTGGTTGCACGAGGCTTCTCGCAGAGGGAAGGAGTTGACTACAATGAGATTTTCTCACCAGTGGTCAGACATACTTCGATCAGAGTGCTACTAGCAATAGTGGCACATTATGACTTGGAGCTCGAGCAGCTAGACGTGAAGACAGCTTTCCTACATGGAGAGTTGGAGGAAGAAATTTACATGACTCAGCCAGAAGGATTCGAGGTTCCGGGAAAAGAAGACTATGTTTGTAAGCTGAAGAAGTCCTTGTATGGACTTAAGCAATCTCCGAGGCAGTGGTACAAGAGATTTGACAGTTACATGCTTGAGCTGGGCTACAGCAGAAGTCCATATGATTGTTGTGTATATCACAGCAAGGCAGAGGATGGTTCGATGATATATCTAGTTCTGTATGTGGATGATATGCTCATAGCTGCGAGGTCAAAGTCTGATATCCAGAAGTTAAAGGGGCTTCTCAGTGCTGAGTTTGAGATGAAGGATTTGGGAGCTGCTCAGAAGATCTTGGGTATGGAGATTTACAGGGACAGGTCGAAGAAGAAGCTTTTCTTGTCACAGAAGAGCTACATCCAGAAGATATTGTCGAGGTTTGGCATGTCTTCAGCAAAGCCCTTAAATACTCCTAGTGCTTCAAATGTTCATCTATCCTCAGCTTATGCACCGCAGTCAGAGGCTGAGAAGGAGTACATGTCGAGAGTCCCATATGCGAGTGCAGTAGGTAGCTTGATGTACGCTATGGTATGCACTAGACCTGATCTTGCACATGCTGTTAGTGTTGTCAGTAGGTTTATGATACAACCTGGGAAGGAGCATTGGCAGGCTGTGAAGAGGATCTTCCGGTACCTTAAGGGTACACCTGATGTGGGGATTAGCTTCGGAAGTGATACAGAGTGCTTGGTGTCTGGGTATTCTGACTCGGACTATGCTGGAGATGTTGACACGAGGAGATCGATGACCGGTTATGTATTCACTCTTGGGAGTTCTGTAGTGAGCTGGAAGGCAACTTTGCAGTCGGCGGTGACATTGTCTACTACTGAGGCAGAGTATATGGCGTTGACAGAAGCTGCTAAGGAGGGAATATGGTTGAAGGGACTGGTTGGTGATCTTGGTCTACATCATGATCAGGCAGTGGTGTATTGCGACAGTTTGAGTGCAATATGCTTGGCCAAGGATCAAGTCCACCATGAGAGGACTAAGCACATCGATGTGAGGTATCATTTCTTGAGGACAGAGAAGAGGATTAAGGTGAAGAAGGTTGGCACCGCGGATAATCCTGCTGATATGTTCACGAAGCCGGTTCCACATGGCAAGTTCCAACACTGTTTGGACTTGCTGAATGTCTTGAGTGGGTGACTCCGCCCTACGGGGCATTGATGGCGGGAGAGAGAGAAGGAGCAGAGTACATCAGAGATTTCAGAGGAAGAGGATTCAAGTCAAGGTGGAGATTTGTTGATATGACTTGAATCGGATTATCAGCCGCTACGACTGGTAACCGGGGGTCTCGCTGCCCGGTCAGCGAGTGGGGCCCACGGTGTATGGGCTCAATGTTATTTGGGTTCGGGTTCTGGGCCTGGTCTGTAACCGTTTCCTTTGCTAGATTGGATTAGGTTTAGACCCACATGGAGAAGTACTATAAATACTTCTCATACTCCTCTGTAATCTGTAATCTCCTCAGATATAGTGAAACTGGCTCTCTCTCGCCCGTGGACTAGCTAACACACATCGTGTTAGTGAACCACGTAAATCGTGTGTCTGTGTCTTTCGATTCTCGCTTTCGTATTCTTGCTTTGTCGATCCCTGCGATTTCCCGATCCGTAGCAGCGCGTTTATAACAACAATATCATACCAATAAAGCACTGGAGTAACAAAATCGATCAGCTTGGAGTACTTCACTTGAAGATCAACACTATGGTCAGGAGTAAACTTGGAAACATAGTTGGTATTTATTTTGGTGAGGAAACAACAAAATTTAGGATTATAAATAAAGAAATCAATAAGCAATGAGAGGGAGAGAGAGCGTGCAAACACGACATGGACAAAAGTACTACCCTTCCACCACGTTGGTAGTGGGCAATGGTCGGTTGGTCATATGTTAATTCTTTGGGTACCAAAACCGACAAACCCAAAAACAATAATAAAAAATATGAAATATTATACCATTCTCTCCTTTCTTCACACACAGTCTCCCTTTCCTTCCAAGACTCACTCTCCCTTCTTTCTTTCTTCCCTCTGTTGTTTTCCTTCCGCTCTCCTCTCCCTTTCCGCGCTTCCCTTCCCAAATCTTTCGCTCCCACAACCCAAAGATCGTTTCTTTTCTTCCAACCCAACCAAGAAAACAACCCCTCTCCCTCTCTCTCGCTCTCTATAACCATAACTCATTTTCCTTTTCTTTTTCATCTCCCAGTTGTGGCTGCTCTCTGCTAAGGAAAACCCATATGAGGAAGCTCTGTCCAAATCTCTATCGGGAAGATGGGCTGGACACGGTTTTGGAGGTACCCATCCCTGAAGAAATGTTCAGCTCCTCGGGGAACAACAAGAATTACTCGTGGCAGAGTATGAAGGCCTGGATGACGAGGCCCAACGCCGCCGTCGCCGGCGGCGGTTATAACAATGACCAGAAGGCGGCATTTGGGGAGAAGAGCACCGAGATTCAGCTCTTGTTGGGTGTTGCTGGTGCCCCTTTGATCCCTTTCCCTATCAGCTCCGATCATCATTTGGTTACCCGGAATTTTAAGAACCAGCCGATTGTAAGTTTTTTTTTCTTCTGTCCGCTAAGTGTTTGATCAAATGGCTCTGAGAATATTGTTTGTTTTGTTGTTTTAAGTGGGGATCAATGTGTTAATGGCGTGGTGTCGGGTGTGCAGGAGTCATCAATGGCGAAATACATTGTGCAGCAGTACGTGGCAGCGGTGGGGGGAGAAACGGCTCTGAATTCGGTGGAGAGCATGTGCGCAATGGGGAAGGTGAAAATGGCTGCCTCTGAATTCTCTTCAGGGGAAGGCACGACGAACAACAAGGTGGTTAAGGTGAAGAATTCGAAAAATGGGAGTGGGGAGATGGGCGGTTTCGTCCTGTGGCAGAAAAGGCCCGAGCTTTGGTGTTTGGAGCTGGTGGTGTCAGGCTGCAAGATTAGTGCAGGCAGTGATGGTAAAGTGGCTTGGAGGCAGACTCCATGGCATCATTCCCATGCTTCCAGAGGTCCCCCTAGGCCGCTCAGGCGTTTCCTTCAGGTAAATTAAAAACAATTCATCTTCAAAACTGGGACCAATTGAGAGCTTGTTCTTATTATCTCATCTTTGTTAGGATTGGTTTGTGGACTGTGACTTGTCATCTGATATAAGATTCTGTTCTGATTTCCATGGTCCTGTTGTGTTTGCGGATTTTCCAATTGACTGGCTGAATGTAGTAACCAGATGATGCTATTGCTACCCTCTTTAGCAAAAAGCCAATTGAGCCTCCAATATGTTTCTTTATGGTGGTTGTTTTGGATTGGTTTCTTGGAAGAAGGAATGAAACCACCAACTAGCAGCCACCAAGCCATGAATTTCATGTTCACATGTAAAACATCAAACTTTGTCCCACCACTTGTAGGCTCACACTCCCTTTTGGTGGGACCTTAGCCCACCAAAACATTTTATCAGGTTGTTAGCCTGTTCTTCTCGTTTGGTATAGTAGTCTTTGCCCACTAAGTTATTTTCCCTTCTACTTCATGACAAAGTCAACAAATTTGTGGAATATAAAATTGCAGTTCAGAAATGTCAACACAATGGTTTGAATGCATTAGAAATTAGGAAGTTCAATCAGCGGTTACTTAGTTAATCATGGGCCATGCCATGATGCAGGGCAGCCCACCAACCATAGTAGAGAGCTATCTCAAGCCAAAGTCCAAACAAAATCTCATTGTCTTCACACAACTAACCTGAATTTCCGATTTCTGAACAGGGTCTTGATCCAAAATCAACAGCCAACCTATTCTCCAACTCAACTTGCATGGGCGAAAAGGCGATCAATGGCGAGGACTGTTTCATGCTGAAGCTGGAAGCAAACCCTTCATCGCTACTATCAAGAAGCACCAGCAATGTGGAGATCATAAGGCACACGGTATGGGGATACTTCAGCCAAAGAACAGGGCTTTTAGTCCAGCTAGAGGACTCCCATCTCTTGAGAATCAAAACACCAGGAAACAACAGTGTGTTCTGGGAGACGACGATGGAGTCGACGATACAGGATTATAGAACGATAGATGGGATCAATATCGCTCATGCAGGGAGGACGAAGGTGTCGTTGTTCAGGTTCGGGGAGAATTCAGAAAGCCATTCAAGGACAAGGATGGAGGAAGTTTGGGAGATTGAGGAGGTCGATTTCAACATCAAGGGGTTGTCAATGGACTGTTTCCTTCCGCCTGGTGACTTGAAGAAGGACGAAGAAGAAGGGTTTGGGGTGATGGGTAAAGGTAATAATGGTGAGAAACTGACTTCGAAGATTCGATATGGTTCTACCAAGATTAGTGCATCTAAAGTAGTTGCTATTGATGTTGAGGTTCCTGATAATCTTGAAGAGAATGATGATGATGAAGAGGAAGATTGGTGATGAATTGGTTTTTGTTTGGATGGGAAGTATGAGTTGTGTAAATATCGATCATTGCAATCACCATGATGACCCACCAAGTTTTTGTTATTTTAGCCTTAGCATTAAACTCTCAATATTTCTACATATAAAAGGAAAGGTCTTAGTAATATTTTCCTGTATGTCCCTTTTAGACTTTAGTATTTCTACCATATAAAGTGAGACACAAGTGTAACATCGGCATAAGTTCATTGTATATAAAGCATATGGCTTGAAACTTTGAAATTACTCTTGTAGGGGTTTATTTTTGTCATAGATATAAATCTTGTAGTTATTTGAGTGTTGGTAAAGTATATATAGTTAAAATAAATTGGAAATACTAAACTTGTGTTGTTTCTTTTGTGAAAAGGAGCAAGGTAAGAAGAACTAGGAAAATATTGTCGAAGATGGCTCAATAGTAAGTTTATACACATGATTTGATTTAGTGGTAAAACCATTAATGTTGAACCTGAAAGTTTGAATTTTTTAACAAACACTAACGGTAAAAACAAAATTATATCACGCTTATAAAAAAAAAGAATAAGTTTATATATAGGTTGAAGGAATTACCAAATTCATAAACATTGTTTGATCGACTACCACATTTGGCTTTGAACTACTTTGTAATTCTGGTTACGTTCTTATTTATATTTGTCTATGATAAAAAAAAACATAATAAAAATAAATCATGTGTAATAAGCATGTAGACTATCATTAACTAAGAAAACCAACGACCTAATACGCTTTGGACTTGAAAGAATCAAGAATGATGTTGTGTTGTTCTCTCCGTTATTAATAAACTCACCATTATCAAAAAAGAATGATGTTGTATTGAGTTTTGACGGGTAGAGTAACTGGAGGTGACAAACGAATTGGATTCGTGGAATCAAGAGACATACAACTTTTGAATCATTCTGAAAAGTTCGAAAAGTCCTTCCAAAAATTGAGATAACAAAACATACATTTACAGTGTATTTGTGTAAAAATAAATAAATATAAGTATGAAATAAAAAAAAACCAACAAATATACATATGCTACAATACAATTTACAACGATCAAATGATCAATGTATCCGACCCATAAATCTCGCAGAAGTTATTCTGCTAACTGCTCAAACTGTTAGCAGATACTAACAGGGCAGGATTTTGGGCCACGTCGGCCCATGTGTGATCCAACGGAGGGGAAGGCGGCTTGGTAGTGGCTCAGTTAAGTGAGTTGTAGGTGGGCCAACGGGTAGAAGCCGGCCCAGCATGTGGCGGCGGCGGCGGATCCGAGCAAGTGGGCTGGCAAGTTGGTGGGCCCGGCTTGAGTTTGGGCGGGAGAATGGATAGGAGTGGAAAGAGAACCAAATTTGATGGGCCCATGTTATATTTATGTATGTTTGTTTGTGTGAATATTTATTTGTTCTCAGTGGATATTAATTTCTGTTATGTTGATAGTGCTTTGCATCATTGTTGAAATTTTGGGACGTATTAATGTTTAACGGCGGCCCAAAATCACCCAACCATCATAAACTGATTCCACCAATTTAGAGAATTAGTTTTAGGGTTTAGAGTTCTGGTTTTCAATTTGTGAAAGATTGGAATATTGTGTCTTACATCAAATTAAATACACTAGCAAGTCCTACACACTATCAAGTCCTAACACGTAAGGCTTGCAACCTTAGTTAGGGCTGCCCGCCGAGAGCCCATGGGCCGAAGGCCCATTAAATAATAATAGTTTTTATTGATGAGCGGTTTATTTTTTAGGGTTGATTGTTTAGGTTTGGTTTATGGTTTACGGTTTACGGTATTGATGTTAGGGTTAAGGTTTCAACATAAGGGTTTGGGTTCTCTTTAGGGTTTAAGATTTTGTCTGGTCAGTATGAATATCTATTCTTTCCTAATTATATTGTTTTTATAGTTTATTTAGTAGTTTTGATTGTTTAGGGTTTAGGGTTCAGTGTTTAGGGTTTAGGGTTCAGGGTGATAGAGCTTATTTGAACTCGAGGATATTTATCCGGGCTGTGCGGATATTTATTTGAACCTGAGGAAACATTCCCTTAGTTCATGTGTTTGGATATTATTGTGGAACCTTTGAATATTCTCAGCTTGGGAAAACAATAATAGTTTTATTTTTTTAGTGTTTAGTGATTAGGGTGATAGAGTTTAAACTTTAGGGTTTAGGGTTTAGGGTTTAGGGTACAAATAGTAGATATTAGTTTGTGTGTTGTGGATACTTGTCTTTCCTAGTTGTAATACTTGTTTCTGACATATTGATATTTAGTCAAAATATTTTGATTTTTTTCGGGTTGTGTGGATATTTATTTGAACCTGATGAAATATTCCCTTAGTTCATGTGTTTGGATATTTTTGTGGAACCTTTGAATATTCTCAGCTTGGGAAAACAATAATAGTTTTATTTTTTTAGTGTTTACTGTTTAGTGATTAGGGTGATAGAGTTTAAAGTTTAGGGTTTAGGGTTAGGGTACAAATAGTAGATATTAGTTTGTGTGTTGTAGATACTTGTCTTTCCTAGTTGTAATACTTGTTTCTGACATACTGATATTTATTCAAAATATTTTGATTTTTTCCGGGTTGTGTGAATATTTATTTGCACCTGATGAAATATTCCCTTAGTTCATGTGTTTTGATATTTGTGTAGAACCTTTGAATATTCTCAGCTTGGGAAAACAATAATAGTTTTATTTTTTTAGTGTTTTATTGATTAGGGTGATAGAGTTTAAAGTTTAGGGTTTAGGTTTTAGGGTTAGGGTACAAATATTAGATATTAGTTTGTGTGTTGTGGATACTTGTGTTTCCTAGTTGTAATACTTGTTTCTAACATACTGATATTTATTCAATATATTTTGATTTTTTTCCGGGTTGTGTGGATATTTATTTGAAACCGATGAAATATTCCCTTAGTTAATGTGTTTGGATATTTTCCTGGAACCTTTGAATATTATCAGCTTGGGAAAACAATAATAGTTTTATTTTTTTATAGTTTAGTGATTAGGGTGATAGAGTTTAAAGTTTAGGGTTTAGGGTTAGGGTACAAATAGTAGATATTTGTTTGTGTGTTGTGGATATTTTTTGAAAAGATTTTAATACTTTTTACTAAGGAACTGATAGTTATTTTAAATAATTTGTCTGGGTTGTCTGGATATTTGTCTGGGTTGTCTGGATATTTAGTTCGTGCTTTCGAATATTTGTCTGAGAAGTTTGGATATTCTAATGGGCACTTTTGGTAACTATTTCGATGTGATCCTTTGTTTATTTAAGCATCTAGCACTTTTGGTCACTATTCGGATTAGTGTACAACTATCATATATTAGTAAGTATGTGGTGGATATTAGTCTGTCATAGTGATAATATCCATTTTGGGATCACATGATATTCTTCTGAGACAGAAGGATATTAGACTGGGTGGTGTGGATATTTGTCTGGGTAGTGTGGATATTCGTTTTAGTTTTAGTATTTAGGGTTCATTAGTTCATGTTTTCGGATATTTTTTTGGGACGTTTGGATATTCTAATGGGACACTTTTGGTAACTATTCCGATGTGATCCTTTGTTTATTTAAGCATATGAAATAATAATAGTTTTCGATATTTGTCTCCAGTGATAGGATATTATTATGGATAGGAGGATATTAGTTTGTGATGTGTGGATATTTGTCTGAGTAGTCGGATATTAGTTTGCAGGGGTAAGATATTAGTCAGTGTGTGGTGGATATTTGTCTATGATGGTGAGGATAATAATTATGGTGTGACTGGATAATAGTCTGAGACGAAGGGATACTAGTCTGGGTGGTGTAGATATCTGTGATGGTGAGCGGATATTAGTCTGGGACAGTCGGATATTAGTCTGAGTTGTTTGAATTTTTTTTCTATATGGATGTTTATCTACATTGGTTTTCAAGTACGAAGAAATAGTGTGTGTATATCTATATATATTAGTCTTGTTGTCGTTTGTAATGAATGGATATTAGTTTACATGGTTCAGATATTAGCTTTGGGTTGAATTGATATTAGTTCATGCTTTCAAATATTTATCTAGGACGTTTGGATATTCTAATGTCACTTTTGGTAACTATTTCGATGTGATCCTTTGTTTATTTAAGCATCTAGCACTTTTGATAACTATTCGGATTAGTCTACAACTATCAGATATTAGTCAGTATGTGGTGGATATTAGTCTGTCATAGTGATAATATCCATTTTGGGATCACTTGATATTCGTCTGAGAAAGAAGGATATTAGACTGTGTAGTGTGGATATTCGTCTGGGTAGTGTGGATACTCGTCAGTGTGTGATGGATGCTAGTCTGTTGGATTATGGTGCATATACTTTTTTGGAGCCATCCGATACTATTCTTAGGGTTTTGTGTTATGCTCACAAAAAAAGGGTTTGGTACTCGAGTAGATTCTGAGTAGTGATTAGGGTTTTAGTGTTAGAGTTTAAGGTTTCTTTTTTAGGGTTAAGGTTTAGTTTTTAGGTTTACGGGTTCGTCTTGTGGTCGGATATTAAACTGGGTGGTGTTTGTATTTGTTTTGCAATGAATGGATATTAGAAGGGTGTCTATGTGGACGTGTATGAGAGCATAATATCCAGACAACACAAATTAATATCCATACATTTCATAAATAATATCCAGACCTAACATAATAATATTCCAGAATAACAAACTCAAATCCATAATAAAAAAGAGTTGTTTTATCGACAAACCGCGATAAAACTAGTATTCAATGCCATTACAACTTGGCAATCCTAAAATCTCAAATCCGAAAAAGCACAACCACATAAGAAATGAGAAAGCAATAGTTTTGAGCCAGTGATGTGCCTCCACCTCCCCTTCTCATGGAGGAGCTGGAATCGAACAGCTTTTGGATCTTGTCATCTTGCAAAATTCCTGAAATACATGAAAAGAAATCATTAGGCATAAGCACAGTCCAGACTAATATCCATATAGGGCATACAAATATCCAGACCTAGCATGAAAATATCCATGCATCATGGGCATGCTAAATATCAACATTCAACAAACTGGTATCCCAAACATGTTAAATAATATCTCAGGTCAACAAACTACCATATATTAACGAGCAAAACTCAGAACCACCAAAACAATATCCACATTCAACAAAATGGTATCCCAGGCATGCTAGATAATATCCTCGATCGACAAATTACCTTATTAACGAGCAAAACTTAGAACCCCCCAAACAATATCCAAATTCAACAAACAGGTATCCCAAACATGCTAAATAATATCACAGGTCAACAAACTACTATATTAATGAGCAAAACTCAGAACCCCCCAAACAATATCCACATTCAACGAACTGGTATCCCAAGCATGCTAAATAATTTTCCAAGTCAACAAACAAACATATTAACGAGTAAAACTCAGAACCCCCCAAACAATATCCACATTCAACAAACTAATATCCCAAACATGTTAAATAATATCTCAGGTCAACAAACTACCATATTAACGAGCAAAACTCAGAACCCCTAAACAATATCCACATTCAACAAACTGATATCCAAATCATGCTAAATAATATCACATGTCAACAAACTACTATATTAACGAGCAAAACTCAGAACCCCTCAAACAATATCCACATTCAACGAACTGGTATCCCAAGCATGCTAAATAATATCTCATGTCAATAAATTACTACATTAATAAGCAAAACTCAGAACCCCCCAAATCGAATCCTAAGGCATAGAAAGCGAATCTCAAATCCCCTGACAAGAATTCCAGATCCCTAACAACGAATCTCAAATCCAAAAAATGAAGCAAAAACAAAAAAAGAACCCAAATCCAGTTGAATCGATGAAACCCTAAATCAAATAACAAGAATGCCGAATCTCCCAAATCGAATCTCAGATCCCAACCACAGAAAATCCCAGATTCCCCAAATCGAAAGAAACCCAAATCCCCCAAATCAAAAGAAACACAGATCCCCCAAATAGAATCCCAAGGCACAAAAAGAGAATCTCAAATCCCCCGACAAGAATCCCAGATCCCCAACAACGAATCTCAGATCCAAAAAATGAAGCAAAAAAAATTCAGATCTAGTAGAATCCGTGAAACCCTAAATCAAATATAAAGAATCCCGAATCTCTCAAATCAAATCCCAGATCCCCCAAATCGAATCCCAATGCACAGAAAGCGAATCTCATATCCCCCGACAAGAATCCCAGATCCCCAACAACGAATCTCATATCCAAAAAATGAAGCAAAAAAAATTCAGATCTAGTCGAATCCGTGAAACCCTAAATCAAATATAAAGAATCCCGAATCTCTCAAATCAAATCCCAGATCCCAGCCATAGAAAATCTCAGATCCCCCAAATCGAATCCAGTGCACAGAAAGCGAATCTCAAATCCCTCGACAAAAATCCCAGATCCCCAACAATGAATCTAAGATCCAATAAATGAAGCAAAAAAAAAAAAAAAACTCAGTTCCAACATTCGTATCCATGAATCAAGGAAGGAAAAAAAACAAACAAACTCAGATCTAACACTTTGAGCAGTTAGCAGAATAACTTCTGCAACAATAAAGAGAGAAGTAGAACTACCTCAGCGTCTTCTTCTACCTCCCACTATCGGCGGCGACGGCGGCGGCCTTCTTCGTCGGCGAAGTCGGCTCCCTCTTCTTCTTTCTTCTTCGTCGGCGGCGTCTTCTTCCTCGTCGGTCGGTCCAGCGTCAACGTCGTTGTCGGCGGGAGAACCAACAAGCGGTCGCCGACCTCGCAGCCGTCGTCGCCGTCGCTTTCCTCGTCGCCGTCGCATACCTCGTCGTCGCTGTCGGTGGTGGTTTTCTGCGGTTTTCGGGAGAAGAAGAAAAAGAGAGGGAGAGGGTTCGAAAGTTGGAGAGAGGGGAGAGAGAATGGCTGACGCGGGTTTGTTGGGTTTTAGGTTTGGAATTTGGGTTTTTGTTTTTTTTTTATTTATTTCTGCCCCACTTTTCCCAAAAGTGGCTCGGCTTGGCCCAAAAAATTTCCCCCCTCACAGAACAGCGCCGACGATCCCTCACCCTCCGATGATGGCTTGGCGATGTGGCCCTATATCCCACCCTGTTAGTATCTGCTAACCACTTAAAGGGTTAGCAGAATAACGCTATTGCATAAATCTAACCAATCGAGAAGAGAGCGACAATCATTTACATCTATTTCACTTCACCTACCATAAATATTAGCCGGCACAAACTCAACATCACCTGAATTCAAAGCTAGAAGCAGCAGAAATGGATCAACAAGCCTCAGCAATCCCACACGTACTCGTCTTCCCACTCCCAGTTCAGGGTCACATCACCTCCATGCTCAAACTCGCTGAGCTCCTCTGCCTCGCCGGCGGCGGCGGCATCCGGGTCACCTTCCTCAACTCCGACTACAACCACAAGCGCCTCCTCCAGTCCTCCGACGCCGAATCCCGGTCCCGAAACTACCCCGGGTTCCGGTTCGAAACCTTCGACGACGGTCTTCCTATGGACCAGCTCACCAAGGGCGAGAAGGTCTCCGAATTGCTCGGAGAAATGGACTCGAAAACCCGGCCAGTTTTCACAAATTTGCTGGTTCAGATCCAACCACCGGTCACCTGCGTCATCGGAGATGGCTCTTTGGGGTTCATCAGCGACGTTTCGTTGGAAATTGGGATTCCGATTATTCGATTCCGCACCATCAGCCCTTGTTTCTTCTGGATTAATTTCTGGCTGCCGGAAGTTATCCAGGCCGGCGAGCTCCCAATCAAAGGTTCGGCTAGAATTTTAGAGGGGAATCCATCCGGGTTCCGTTTTCCGATTTAAACCGAAACCAAATCGATCAGTTGCACTGTCGGGTTTACGTCTTCGTGTTTGTTTCGGGTTTCAGGTTCAGTTTTACTTATTGGGTTTTCGGGTTCGGCTGAAACACCTTATAGTGTAGCAGCTGGGTCATACCCTTATTAGGGGTTTCAATTTTTTGGGTTTTGGTTTTGCTTTAACCGAACTCAAAATAGATAATCAAGTTTTTTGTTTCGGTTTGAAACAAAAAAAAAACTTATCGATTCTGATTCGATTTTCAAGATAATTGTTTTGATTTTTTAGTGCATCGTGTTCGGTTCGGGTGACTGAAATCGACCCGAACAGACACGGCCCTAGCTGATCCGAATTTGTTATGTCGGAATTAAAATATATATTATTACTTATTAGTTAAATAACATGAATTGATTCTGAGGTATTTTATTATGTGTTGGTGATTGAAAAGGAGAGGAAGATATGGAGAGGCTGATTACAAAAGTGCCAGGAATGGAATCTTTCCTAAGGTGCAGGGATCTACCCGGGTACTGCCGGGCAGGTACCGACGACCCGACCATGATTCGGGTCGTAAAGGCGACGAGAGAATCTTCTTCACCGGCGTATCCTCTCATCCTCAACACGTTCGACGATTTGGACGGCCCAATTCAGGCCCGAATCCGCCAACGCCTCCCCAAAACCTACACAATTGGGCCGGCCCACGAACACCTGTAATCACGGCTCGGGACGGCCTCATCGTCCAGCAGTCTGTGGAAGGAAGAAGCGAGCTGTCTGACGTGGCTGGATGCTCAGCCACCTGGCTCCGTGCTATACGTCAATTTCGGGAGCATCACGATGATGAGAAGAGACCAAGTGATCGAGTTCTGGGAAGGCCTGACCGGTAGCAAGAACCGGTTTTTGTGGGTCATCAGGCCCGGTTCGGTTTGTTCAGGAGAGATGGCTGATGACGTCCAGATGCCTGAAGAGTTAGTTGAAGGAGTTGAGAAGGGGAATTTGAAGGTCCTGGTGGGTTGGGTGCCTCAGGAAGCGGTTCTGGGTCACGAGGCGGTTGGTGGGTTCTTGACCCACAGCGGGTGGAACTCGACCCTGGAGAGCATTGTGGCTGGCGTTCCGATGATCTGCTGGCCGTTTTTTGCGGACCAGCAAGTGAACAGTAGGTTTGTGAGTGAGGTTCTGAAGTTGGGTTTGGATATGAAGGATGTCTGTGACAGAAGGGTCGTGGCGAGGATGGTGGAGAGGAAGGAAGAGTTTCGGAGGAAGGCTGTGGAGATGGCGAGAATGGCGAAGGAGAGTGTCGAGGAAGGTGGATCGTCGTACAGGAATTTGGAACTTTTGATTGAAGATATCAAGCTGATGAGTAGTTCTCAAGTACAGGAGTTGGGGGAAATTGGGAATTAATGTAGAAGCAACATTATGTTTCGGTGTAAACGAGAAAAGCAGTTTAAAATTCAGCTACATTGCCTCTTGCAGTCTTGCAGTAATCTGTTCTGGTCACTAAAAGTATACAGCTATCTAAGTTGCTATGGTTGGTTTACCCATGATTTATCCCAAGTATTAAGCTTCAGTTCATAAGCCCGAGCTAAGTTACAGGGTGAGGAAACTCAAAAACATACAACAATTACTAACTAGTCTATGAGTGGAGATGGCATTATCCTAGCACGACAATATGCTGCTGATCAGGCTGTCCAGACATTGGTACGACGATCCGCCTTGCTTAAGAGAACCATCAATCTTCTCCTTCCAAGCGAGGCTTTTCCGTCTTATTTCAACCCCTTCATCCTCTACCATTAGCGTTCTGATTGCTTTCTCTATCGCAGCTCTATCCCTCTTATCCTCCAAGTGAATCCCAACTCTCCAAACATCACTTACATACCTTGCGTTCACCTTCTGGTCACCAAACGAGGGGTGGCAGATCATTGGAACCCCTTCACAAATGCTCTCAAACGTCGAATTCCATCCACAGTGCGTCCAAAACCCACCAACTGCGGGGTGAGCAAGCACAGCCTGCTGTGGCGCCCATTTCACAATTTCTCCCCTTCCACGTACCTTCTCGAGAAACTCATCGGGCAAGAGTTCCAACCATTCTGATCCCTGCACTGATCCAGGTCGAACCACCCACAGAAACGGCTGCTGGCTATTCGCCAGGCCATATGCAATCTCCAGGAACTCGGTTTGAGTAAGAACTGCCATGGTGCCGAAGCTCACATAGATTACCGAGTTTGGAGCTTGTGTGTCTAGCCAGGAAATGGAGTCCTGAGATTCTGCTGGTGAGCTGCTAGGTGGGAAGTAGTTGTGAAAGGGGCCTATGTTGAAGATAGGGACATTAAATACTTGGCGACACTTGATCAGGGCGTCTTGTTCCAAGTCTTCAGATGAGTTCCAGATGAGACCCGAGGAAGCATTGACCGTCCTAATCATGCCAGCAACCAGATAGAAGAAATCCTCAGGCTTTTTCATCTTGATCTCTGGTAAGTCCTTCACTTTCAACGGTGGGAGCTCCGGGACAAGCTCTTCTAACCGAGATTCTATAACAACAAGCCATCACAAAACCCATCAGCACCATATCCAAAAGTTAACATCCAAATAAAAATACTGAACCTGTTTAAAATCCTTCTACTGCACATACCTTTGACAGGCATGTAGCCTTTCTCCAGGAGTAGTGGGAACGAATTGTAAACAAGGAAGGAGCAAGCATTACTCGTGCGCAACACAAACCTAGGGAGCTTAGCAGCATCTGCAACCCCCTGAGTGAAATTCCAGCTAGCATCCGCGATTAACGCAGCAACAGGATCATCTGTATTCTCAGAAAGCAACATCGACAAGTGGTCTTGCAATGTCTCAGCCAACTTCTCGTTGAGGAGTGCAATGAGAGAGGTAGCATCCATGGAAGACGATTCCTTTTCGGATAACCCTTCAGGGATCAGATGGAAAGTGAAAAATGGGTACTTGGAAGGATCTGGTGAGTTGAAATTGTTGTGGAGTATGGTGATGGAGAAACCCTTGGAATAGAGGATGTGAGCTAGCTGAATCATGGGGTTGATATGGCCTTGTAGTGGAGTAGGGAAGAGCAGTAACCGGCGCATCTTCTTTTGCTGGATGTGTGATTCTCTAAGGGCATCCATGATTCTCTTCTGCTGCTTCTTGTTCCTTCCTTCGTCGTGTAACTAGCTCAACAAGCCTGCAACAGATTGGAAATTGGAACCGTTGTGTCAGCATAATCAAATTCATAGGATTAGATGCGCGAAACCCATTAATCCCACTAATGATTTGTTGAGGACACGGAATCTAAACATTAGAAAGTGCAAAATCAAATCCGCAAGAATGAATCTCTTCAGTATAGAAAGAGCCGAAGTGGATGCAGAGCCATAAAACCGAAAGATAGAAAAGGAAAGCGTCGGTGTAAACAAGTATATCCAAGCACTTAATACCGTTATAAGAAGCCCCCGCCTTTTGTGAAGATCGGCGGCAGGTGTTGTGGAAGCGGCAACCGCCGGCGATTGAAGTCTGGGAGGCACGGCGAACCGATGGAGTCCTCATAAAATTCCGGCCCCGAGTTCTGGTATTTTTCCTTTTGCTTTCCTTTTTGACTGCTTTGATAGGATAGCCGCGTGCAAAGATCTTCCTGATCTGTACTCTCTTTTTTGTGGTGAAGGTGAAAACTGAAAAGTCTCGCCGGCGTGATCCAAAACCCGACATTAGTACAGAGTAAGGTGAATAACTTCATCGTCACTTATGTTTGAGCTAACAAATTGGTCCTCTACGTTTTTGCTAACTAACAAATTGGTCCTCAAATTGTAGCATGATGTGCCAAGTGGGAAGAAGTGCCAACACATCGGTCATTTATATTTCCTTCCCAATACACATCTAAAAAATCACCCTTTTTCAGAATTCCACCATTCAAACATGTGACAATCAAAATCAACGATCACAAATATCCTAAAAGTTGGTTGTTAATGAACCAAGCGGCACATGAACAACTCGATGTTCGATTCCAGAAAAGTTTGTTAAATATTCGATTTATTTATAATTGAATCGACTCACGAACAAGCTCGTCAATTAACTAGCATGGCTTGACATTGTCATATTCAGGTCGTTAATCTCGGGAACAAGCTCGAAAGACATTAGAATGTGATTTTGAGCCGAGTTCGAGCTCGAGGTTGAAGTACAAACATTTAATATGTTTAACTCGATTTCTGCTTGTTAAATTCATTTCGAGAGCCAAAAATCGAACTTCTATTTTTTTGTAAACGAGTCAAACTCGAACTTGCCAAGTAAAACTAGCGTCGAATTCAAACCGAACCCGAAGTTGGAATTATTTTAACGAACTGAACACGAACCACGACAAAGTTCAGCTCAACTCAAATCATTAACCGTCCTACCTTAAAGGAACAGAAATTTCTGGTGAGCTTATTCGAGCTGCAGCACCAGCTAGAAGAGCAACCTGCAAATAGGCTTTAAATTGCAGATAAGTCCACTGTAATGAATCTCAACTCCTATCATACAGTAGCCAATTACAGCCATTTATTTTCCGGAGCCCAACACTGAACAAGATTCGATGAATCAACGATTCACAATGACAAAATGTGATCAACCAAGCTTTGAACATCTTCATACGACGAACCCCCTGGTTTCAGGCAGAGTTCCATCTTCTCCTTCAGAGCCCCAGCCCTTTCCCTAATTTCCCGACCCTCTTCCTCCACCATTAATGCCTTTACAACCTTCTCAATATCCCCTCTCTCCATCTTCCACTCCAAATGAATCCCTATCCTCCAAACATCGCTGATGTACCTCGCATTCACAAATTGGTCACCAAAGCTCGGCGCACAAATCATGGGGACGCCCTGAGACATGCTCTCTAGGGTCGAGTTCCATCCGCAGTGAGTCCAGAATCCTCCCGTCGACGGGTGCGCCAGAACCTCTTCCTGCGGAGCCCATCTGACGATATGGCCTTTCCCGGCCACCGCCTGATGAAACCCATCTGGTAAAACCTCGATCCACTCTGAATTCTCGACTGAGTTTGGTCGCACCACCCACAGGAATGGTTGCTGGCTGTTGGCGAGTCCCCAAGCGATCTCGAGCAACTCGGCCTCGGTTATGGTCGCGACGCTGCCGAAGCTGACGTAGAGTACTGATTTGGGTGCTTGATTGTTCAGCCAGGAGATGGAGGTTGGGTCCTGCGCAAGCAGGCTGCTTTTTGAGGTGCACGGGAAGTGTTTGTAGAAAGGCCCCAGAGAAAAGTTGGGAACTTTGAATAGCTCGGAGCTCTTCATTAGGTCGGAATGTTCCAGGTCTCGGCAGGTGTTCCAGATGAGCCCTGAAGAGGCTTTGATTGAACTCATCATGCTATCTACCAGGTAAAACAGGTCTTCTTGGTTCTGCGTCTTCACTTGTGGGAGATCCTTAGCTTTCAGAGGCGGGAACTCGGGGATTTCTTCTTCTGCCTTGGAGTCTATAAAGCAAACAACCCAGAAAAGCAATTGAATTCATTTGCAACTTCGGATGATTGACTGAAATTTGTACTCAAATTCAGAAATTGGGTAGAAGTCGTAGCTTGTTACCTTCAACAGGGAAGTAACCTTTCTGGTGGAACAACCGAAGGGGTTCGTAAACAAGGAAAGAGCAGACATTGGTTGTTCTAAGCACAATCCTGGGGAGATGGTGGCTGTCAGCAACCGCCTGAGTGAAGTGCCAATCAGCATCAGTAATAAGGCAAGCAACAGGCTCTTCCTCCTCCGAGCTTTCAGTTATCAACTTGACCAAGGCTTCACAGAATGGCGCGGCGCAAGTGATGTTGGTGGAGGTGAGAAGAGCTATGACATCTCCTATCTGCCAGGCAAGCTTATTGGCTTGCTCCTCGGATAAGCCAAGGCGGATGGAGTGGAAGGTGAAGTCAGGGTAGTTGGTTGAATTGGGAGAGTTGAAGTCGGTGTGTATTACGGTAATGGAGAAGCCTCTGGAGTAGAGGATGTTGGCAAGTTGAAGCATGGGATTGATGTGGCCCTGGAATGGCAATGGAAAGAGCAAGACCCGGCGGCCTTTCTTCAGCTTCATGTGAGACTCTCGCAGGTTCAGATTCTCCATGGTTGATGCTGCTGCTGCTGCTGACTTCTTTCTCAGTCTTCAGCGCCCTTTGTATGGCAGTGGAAGCGGTAGGTATGATATGGGAAAAGCCAATTTGATTACGGAAAAGAGTTTGTTTCAAAGAAATGTCTTTGTTGATTAATCCATGCTGGCTACTATCTGCTGCCACAGTGTCACTAATTGCCATTGGATTGCTCACATAGCAGAGGACAAGACAAAGGTGGAGATTTGGCAGAATACGGCTGTGATGTATTTGAGAACTCCCACGTCTTTCAAGTTAGTTAGATCCATTGACAAAAATGATAAACAAATTCAGCTGATACTATTGCAATTTGCCTTCTTCCTTGTTTGAGCAGAGGAACATGTTCTGATAATGGTTGTTTAAGGAGCAGCAGCAGCTGGTTCTGAGGCTGCCAGCCTGTTGATTGCTCCTAGTTATGTGTCCTATACTGCTCCACTCGTTCCCTTGTGTCGGGTGGGGATAGGTGATTTCAGTGAGAGGGAAAAACAACAAAACATGAAGTCGCTAGTTTTGGCTTTCCATTGCTTTCCGTTGCTTGTGTTCTGTTGTGATTTCTCTTTGTTATTTGGCCTTATTCACCTGTTCTGTCGTTGTTCTGAATGGTCATTTCGTGTACATATGTCCCTTCCCCTGTTTTTTGTTTTTGGTTCCATTGGTGCTCTATTCACCTCTAATAAGTTCCGTAGCCATCAAATTGGGGTAAATGAAAATACGTATTGGATATTGTTTTATACTTTAAATTGGGGTTGAAAGTTACAAATTAGTCGATGAAGAAAGTTTATTCAGCTCTATGATCACCAAGAAAGATTAAGGCATTTTTACCAAAAAAAAAAAAAAAAAGATTAAGGCATCCAGTGCTCGGTTTCTAACCAAGGGTTATTAAACCGTTTTTTTTTTTTTTTACAAATCATATCAACTTTTATTCCACCATAACAACTTTCACGCTAAAGCTATTACAATTCTAGAGGAGAACAGAAATTAGATCAAGAATATTAATCCAGTCTTCTGGCAGATTAGATTTAGCTTTTGATCGTGCAACCCAATCAGCTCTGACGTTCAAAGCCCTCGGAACCTCTTCCACCGAAATAGCTGGGTTATTCCTCAGGATATTGACCATTGTTCTAATCCAGGCTGCGCATCTCCAAGGCCATCGAGACTGATTATGATTCAGGGCCCTCACCAGCATTTGACAGCCAGATTGAACTGTACACACCGATCCATATTCTTGTGCTAATTTTATTCCTTCCAAAAGTGCCTTAGCTTCCGCTTCCATTGGGGTGGAACAAAGAAGATTATCAGCTCTCCCATCGCACACTTGTCCATGGTGGTTAACAACAACAACACCATATGCCGCCGACTGGGGGTCGCTAAAGAACGACCCATCACATTGAATCACAATCGAGTGACTACTTGGCGGTGGATTCGTAGAAGGATGGGATCCCCTGAGCTGAGTGGGTCCATCAGAACCTTGAGGTGGGGGCCTCGGGCAAGCAATCCATTCCGTAAGCTCTCTATAGGTTTGCAGACAAACGTTTGGGGGCCAGGGTATTCGATTCTTGAACGTGCACTCATTCCTTGCCTTCCAGATGTTCCAACAAAGGTAGATAATCTGAATTAGGGAGTTTTGGGGGATGATATATTGGAGAGAGCAAAACCAATCAAAGAAAGAGGTGCCCTGAGGAGGGATCGGAAGGGATGGGAAAGTGCTAGTCCAAGCATCACTGGCATGAGGGCAGTAAAAGAGGCAGTGGTTTAGGGATTCAATCGGGTTATGACACACAGGGCAGTAAAAGAGGCAGTGGAAAGTTATTAAACCGTTAGGTATCTTCAATCGAACAACAAAAATCTTCTACTACCATCCAAACTAGCTTGTTGTCTGACCCGTTGATCGGAATGTCATTTGAACACAATGTATTTATGATGTGTATTTAAATTTTTTAAATTAATTGAAATATTGAATTTCATATGACATTAAGGTGACATCGAAATTATTTTTCCATTTCCGAAATTCTTATAACTTTTCATCAATGGTGAACATTGTAATCTTAATGGCTATAACCAAAGTTGTCAAATCGGTTTAAATCGTTGAGCCGATCAAGCAAGTGGTTTGAAGTTTAATGGTTTGATTGAGGTCCAACCTGTTTGAGCCGTTTTACACCTTTTATAAATATCTCTCTCTCTAAGTATATTTATAGCCCAATGTTTTTTTTTCTTTCCCTCCATTTCAAATTTCATGCAACGAGAGTGAAAGTAGGAAGAACATTTTGGTCTTCACAATTACTTATTTCCTTCTTATTTATTCACATACTAGGATTTGAACCGTGGTCACTCTTAAGAAAAGCAAGGAGTATGACCAATCACACTAAGTATACTTGTTGTACATTTTTAAATTAAAAACATACACGAACCTAAAATCTGAAAACCATATGATTTTTTTTCTTATAATTCATCTGCATTCCAAGTTTAAAGTTCAGTGACTACATTGCAATCTTTCAGAAGTAAAGGGACTAAAATGACAGGTGGCCGAGAGAACCAAGTTTTAGTCTCATCTATCCTGCATCTCAATCGTGCCATCTCGTGAGCACAGACATTTCCTTCTCTCCTCCAAAACCTCCAATTGACATTTCCTTCTTCTTCTTCTGCAATATCTCGGATCTCGTCGCAAATCACCGCCACCTCCATCTCAGTAGCCTCCCGGCGATTGAGTTTCTGAATCAGGGATCGACAATCCGAATCCAACAACAGTGGCAGGGAATGGTGCGCTCGAGCCAGTTTCAACCCTCACAGCATCGCCTGTGCTTCGGCCATTTCAATCGACCATCGCATCCTCGTCCGGTGAGTTGCTCCCATTAAGAAATTACCATCACTATCCCTTAAGATCATCCCATAACCCGTTCCTTCTTCTCCTAGGCTAGGATCGCAGCGTTCGTGTTCAGCTTGAAGATTCCATCTGGAGGGGCTCCCATTTGAGCCTAACCCGAGGTCTTGAAGACTAAGGTCCTGGGTTGCCTTGACCTTGCTGAGCCACATACTCCTCCAGGTAATTCTAGGCTTTGCCCACGATTTCCCATTCCTCAAGTTTAGGGTTATTAAATAGATGGTTGTTGCGCTCTTTCCATAGGAACCAAAGCGTGATTAGCACCTTTGTTAGCTCTTTCTTGTTTGTTCCCTCGATCAGATCACATAGCCAAGCTTCACAGTTTTTCCCTTCGCCCATCTTGAAGTAATTAGCTAAATTGCTAGGTCTCCCACCCTCCCTGCCTAGTCACATTCCCTCGTGATGTGTTCCTGGGTCTCCAGCAGTCCACAAAAAGGACATTCATCAAAAGCATCTTTAATCCTGCGACTTAGGTTCACACCTGTTGGTAGTATGTTGCTTCCCCACCTTCATACAAAGATACGGACTTTAGGTGGCAATTCAAGCATCCATAGTTGCTTCCAATCCACAGGAACATACCTTTCAATTTAGTTTGTGGCTTGTTTCTTTCTCCCCTCCTTGTATCCTGATCTGACTGAGTATTTTCCATTCTTTTCTCTTCCCCAGATCTGTACATCAGGCCTAGGTTGAGAAGGTATTGGAATCTGTTCGATTCGGACCCTGTCATTTGGTTGGAAATGGGACTGCAATATGTTGCTTTTCCATGACCTTGTCTCCCAATCAATCAGACTTGATACCTTCTTCGCAATTCCCAGCCCTGTTGCTTGAGACTGGATTTTAAAATTTCATGCCTCTGGAATCCAACGATCCCACCAGATACGAATGTTCTCTCCATTTCCCACCCTCCATCTCTTGCCTTCTCTCACAAGGTATTGAGCATGCATAAGGCTTCTCCAAATGTAGCTAGGATTATATCCCATATCAGCTTCCAGGACGTCACAATGTGGATAGTATCGAGCCTTTAGCACTTTTGCCACCACTGACTCTGGTTTCTTCAGTAAGTTTCAGGCCTGCCTTCCAAGTAATGCAATGTTAAATCCTTGTAAATCTCGGAATCCCATTCCATCCTCATATTTAGGGCGACATAATCTCTCCCAACTCATCCCATGAATTCTTCGTTCTTCCCGCTTTCTACCCCACCAGAAGCTAGCAATCATTTTTTGGATTTCTTGTATGACACCTAGAGGCACCATAAAAACTAACATAGCATAGAGGGTCTGAGCTTGTGCTGCTGCCTTGATGAGCACCTCTTTGGTTGCCATGAACAAGAGTTTCCCCTTCCACATTTTAATTTTGTCTCGAACTCGATCTATTAGCTGTGCAAACACCGCTTTTTTTGCTCGTCCAATAACTGTTGGGAGGCCTAGGTATTTGTCATGGTACATGACCCTTTTCATGCCTAGAATCCCATCCATGGCTATTATGTCTCCTTCTTGAACATTTGTGCTGAAAGAGACTTCAGATTTAGCTAGACTTACCTGCTGGCCTGAGGCTAATTCATAGGTTCGTAGTAAGTCTCGTAAAGCTTCCCCTTGTTCTTTCTTATTCTCAAAAAAGAATATGCTATCATCAGCAAAGAAAAGATGGGTAATCATAGGGCCGCTACTACTCACTTTAATTCCTCAGATCTTTCCTTCTTCTACCGTTTTCTTTGTAAGTGCAGACAAACCTTCTGCACATAACAGAAAGAGGTAAGGGGGGATGGGATCACCCTGCCTCAGTCCTCTCGATGGTTTGAAAATCTGGGTTTGGTGTCCATTAATCAAAGCTGCATAGCTTACACTAGTGACACAACTCATGATCAGTCTTACCCAGTCTTCATGAAACCCCAACTTCAACATTATACCCTCTAGAAAATTCCACTCCACTTGATCATAAGCTTTTGTTATGTCGAGCTTAGCAGCTACAAAACCTTTCTTTCCTTTCTTCCTGTTTTTCATTGCGTGGAAACATTCGAAACCAATCATGATATTGTCTGTGATGTTCCTGCCTGGCACAAAGGCACTTTGAGTATCAGTGATGACCTCATCCAGAATTGTTTTTAGCCGATTTGCAAGAACCTTTGACAGTATTTTGTAGAGGACCTTGCATAGTGCAATAGGTCGAAACTCCTTCGGCAAAACTGGCTTTTTAGTCTTTGGTATCATCGCTAACAGCATGTGGTTCAGAGTAGGAGGAACCTCACCTGTTAGGAGAATTCTATGTAGTTCCAAACAGACTGTGTCCCCTACTGTGGCCCAGTTCTTTTGAAAAAAAAGGGTTGGCATTCCATCCGAGCCAGGTACTTTGGTTGGTGCCATTTTGGATAGTGCATCATAGATTTCCTCTCTTGTAAACGGACGCATCAATTCTTGGTTCATTTTATGTGTAACTTTAGGTTCCACCACTTCCAGAACCTCATTAATGCTAGGGGTTTGTTCTGCTGTGAAGAGCTGTTGAAGGTGTCCAGTAAAGCAGCCCATTACTTCTTCCTGGCCCCTGAAAATCGTCCCATCTTCACCCTGTATTTCCTTGATCGTATTTCTATGCTTTCTGTTTGAAGCCTTTTGATGGAAGAAGCCAGTATTTTATCCCCTTCCTTTAGCTATTCTGATCTTGATCTCTGTTTACACCGTATTTCCTCCAAATCCAGCACTTCATTCAACTCTCTTTCTAAGGCTCGACGTTGAATGAGCAGTTGAGCACAACCTTGTTCTTCTTGGCTTTTGAGAGTTTTGCCAAGGCTCGCTCAATTTTCTTCTTTCTTGCCTTCAAACTACCAAAAGTTTTCCTTCCCCACTCTAGGAGTACTTTCTCACAGTTTTTGATTCCGTCCTCCAAAGGTAAGTCTGGATTCCTTTGCCACTCAGCCTCAATAATAGAGGCGCACTTTTCATGCTTTTGCCAATAGGCTTCAAATTTGAAGTGTCATCCCCACTTTAACTTGTTCCTCTTGTAGATTTAGTTCTATCTTAATGGGTATATGATCTAACACCCATCGATCCAGATGATATACACGGGCTTCTGGGAACGAAGCCTTCCACTCTGTGTTGGCCACTGCTCTGTCGAGCCGCTGTTCGAGAAAATATTCATCTATTTTTTCATTATCCCACGTGAACATGTTTCTATAATAGCCCAGATCCTCCAAATGACATTCATCTAGTGTGGCTTGGAACTCCTCCATGTTCTGAATATCAGGAGGGTTCCTACCATTCTTTTCCTCATAACTTAGAACCTGGTTGAAATCTCCACACAAAATCCATGATAGGTTAGTTTGACCATGAAGCCGCCTTATCATTTCCCAAGTTTGGGATTTATTCTCTTGCTCTAGCCAACCATAAATCCTTGTCAACCTCCATTTCTTTCCTTATGTTCCCTCAGTAATCCAGACATCAATATGATTCGGGGTATCTGACTTAACTTCAACTTGCATATCTTCCTTCCACATCATTATTAATTAGGGGTGGGCAATGGGAAATGGGTATTTGGGTATACCCGTACCCGTCCCGTTTTTTAAGGGTAACGGGTACCCATATTACCTGTAATATTATAAACGGATGGGACTTGGGATTGTACATTCCTAGTATGGGTACCCGCGGGTTACCCGCGAATACCCGTTATACCCATTCAATACAAATGCAGAAATTTAATTCAGCCCAGCCCAATTCAAAACCCATTGGCCATTTCGGCCCTTACCCTTTCAATTTCAATTCCATTTGGGTCCTTACCCTTTCACTCTTTCACTGACATGTTTGGTGAATTAGTAGAGAGAGTTGGGATGTGTTTGAAATGAGGCAATGAGTGTCCATTTACAGCCTGGGGTCATTGTGTACTTAATTAAGGAACTTGGATCATCCCAATATTGCTCCTAATTATTCTTCTTTGCAGGACAGCAGCAAGAGAAGGACAGTTGCAGCTGCAGAAGGGAGAATGGCAGCAGCAGCCTGCAGAAGGGAGAACGACATCAGCAGCAACAGCCTGGAGAAGGCAGAACTGCAGCAGCAGCAGCTTGCAGAAAGTAGCAGTATGCCTCCCATTTGGTTGTGTTGAATGAAACTTCTTTTTTGATAATTTGGTGCTTGGAATAATTTGTTGTGATTGTTCATGAATGTGTAATTTGCAAACCAAGTATTTGTGATTGGGATGTATTTTGTGTCTTGTGATTGTTAAGCAAATACAAGTTAAGTTTAAACATTTGTCAAAATTTTAGTGGTTCAAACTTTGGGTATTTATGGGTAGTATGGGTACCCGTTATCCGTCCCGTACGGGTAATGGGTACCCGTTTCCCATATGGGTTTGGGATATGGGATGGACTTTGGTCTCCAAATGGGACTGGGTACCCGTTTATAACGGGACGGGTATCCCGTCCCGTCCCGTTGCTCACCCCTATTATTAATCCCCCTGCTCTATTTCTTGATCCGACTCATCTGCCTTTAGTCCATCCCTATTTCTTTATAGTTTCCTCCCACTCATGTTCTTTCTTCTTTGTTTCCATGAGGAACACTATGCTGGGGTCTTGTTCTTTTAGTAACTCAGCTACTCGAGCAACTGTCGTGGTTTTCCCTAGCCCACGACAGTTGTAACCGCCATTTCGCCATCCATGTTTGTTGTTTTTTGCTCGGCAGGGATCAAAATCTCACCCTCTTCAAATGTGAGCACTCTGGCCCTCTTGTTCTGGTTTTGACTTCTCCTTCTCTCAACTCTGCCTCAGTGCATTCATTATCCACCCTCTTCTTAGGTGTGATCTGAACTTTTGCTTGATTTCTTGGTGCAGACTGCTCCTGACGTCTCCACACTCTATTCGTGCTCTTTTTCATTGGTCAAGTGTTGTTTGTGGCTATCACAAACTGTTGTAATGCGCCACCAAGCCCCAGCTTGCCTAGGGTAGGATTAATAGCATTCCCCCCTTCCACTTGTTTCTGTAGTTGGAATCCAGTCCCCATTGCTCTCTGTTCATTCTCCTTGGTTGTTTGAATGTCCTTCAAGCTGCCTCCAGTAGCTTTCCCTACAGGAGGATGGCTTACTGTTCCCCTTTCTCCTTCTTTTGTATCTTCCTGTTTCCCTTTAGTCTTTATTTCCTGGTCAGTTGGCATCACCTTCATACTTTTAGATAAAGTTTCAGGCTCTGCCATTTCTTCAGATGGTGCCCTTTCACCACATGAATTGGAACTGATACTTTCCATGTCAAATTTTTCCTCAGGGACGCCCATAACTCAGCATTCTCCTTCTTTGAGGAGTGTGATAACCAATTGCGAGGTCCAGGAGGGCTGGTTCTTAGGTCCATACCAAAAGGGTCTGGTTTCAGTCCAGATGGCTTAAGACACCTCAGCTTTGGGTGTCTTATACGTCCACAAGAGTAACAAAACATTGGAATTTTTTCATATTTCACCAGGTTATCCATCAGCCTCCCTCCTATGTTCAGTTTGATTTTTTTTCTTTAGAGGGTTGTTGATGGAGATGCTGACTCGGATGCGCATATATGTATCCCACATGGTTCCGGAATTATCATCAAACCACACTAGAGAACCAAATCGATTTGCAATCTTCTCAGCCATGTTCTCAGTCCTTAGTTCTGCAGGAAACTATTTTATTTGAATCCATATGTCGATCATGTGTAGTGCTTCAGGGGTAGCTTTCTTGATGAGCAAACTAGACATGAAAACCATGATGTTGTTCTCCATATGTCAGGGACCTCCAAAACAGACCTTGTTCCTGTCATCAAGGTCCAAGAACTGGAACGCAAACAACATATCTCCCAGGTCAGTAATCTCGAAGCCTTTTTCATATTCCATGCCTTAGCCAAGGCTATTTTCAATGATTTGATGTTTGGTTGCTTGTCACCGAGCAATCGACCAATCAGGCCCAACTGCCTAACAGCTTCCATTCGTCAACATCTACATCACCATCCTCGATGTCCAGGGGCGTGTCATCCTCATCCGCCAGGGTGATTTTATCCAGATCTCTTTCCAAGCTCTCAGCTGTACGTACTTCGTAGCTCCTCAGGTTCCAAGTTGGAACCCTCCTTCCCGTTTCCAGCAGGCAGCATCGCCTCCATTGTTTTGCTTGATACTCAAGTAGCAAACCAATTGATTTGCAATAGTTGAAACTTAGGGTTTAGTATTTGCTATCCTTGCGTTTATATCTCCACGAAAACTCCACCAAATCTTCATTATATAGATGTAAACTGCACCGCTATTGGGATGTAGCTCCGCCAAAAGGATCTCTAGTCCTTTTCGAAGAAGTAATCCTTTGTCAACTGGAAAACCTAAGAAACCTAGGTACCGCCGCTCCGCAACTCTCGCTAAACGATAGAAAATTCCATATGACTTTTTCAACGATTAGCTGGCCACTGAATCTCCCATAAGTACTTATTGGGTGTTTTGATACTTTTATTTTCATTGTTTTAATTGTAGTTTAATGCTTAATTTAAATTTCTATATATCTTTCAAGGAGTTATATGTATAATATGTCCTTCTACTATGTCGTTTTATCAAATATGCTCCTCTACTATTTTTTATATCAAACATGCCCCCTATACTTTGAAAAAATGATCAACCATACCCTTTTGTTAAAATTTTCATCCAAAAATCGTTAACCAAGACCAAATTTTGGTTTGGGCGACACAAATGTCTAAAATATCCCTAATAATTTCACTTTAGAATTTTTTTTGGTTCTTTTGTATAGCCAAATAATCTAATAATTTTACTTTGACGAGACCCAAAGAAATAAAACAGTGGTCAAAACATACATTTTTCCTCCTATTTGTTGATGACGGGTCGTCTAAATGTCGGTTCAACCATGATTGATATTTTTTTTCAATGAAATTTTCAACAGAAGGGCATGTTTGATAATTTTTCCGAAGTACAGGGGCATGTATGACGTTACCAAATCTTAAAGTTATGGTTTTTCTTCAACTTCCTTGGGGCATTTCATATATGCTTCAATTGTTCTCTTTGTGTAGTTGATTCTCAGAAAAATAAAAGTATCTTGCTGATTTGTGCTTGATTGTAGTTAAATATAGGATTCTACTCCCTTCTTCAAATCCTTCAGTTTAGTTGTTGGCTCCGAGCTGATCAGGCTCCGTCCTCTGGCTGTTCATACAGAAGTGGATTATAGTAACTCACCGTCAGTTCAATATTATTATTTTTCAACTGTTATCTATTTTTTTGCTTAGAAATAGTATGAACATTTGACACAATACATAGTTTGGTTACTTGATTACTATTCAAGTGGAATTTATCTAGCTGATTGGCATTCATGTAGTTTACTGATATGAAGTTTCTTCTCTTTGAATTACAAAAATATGCATAGGCGGGTATTTGAAGAAAACCCCCTTACTTGACCTTATCCCTTTTGCTCATCTGCAAGTGTTTTTTTTTTTGTCCTTCCTAGAATGTATATGATTAGGGTGCTTTTCATATCTGCCAACTTTTGAGGGTTTGAGGAGAAAATTGGAATGTCATCAACCTTTAACTTATATCATATCAACTGTTGGAATGGGAATATGGGTTGTCATTGACATAAGGTTGAACGAATAAGCCTGCTCATATATGATAGTGAATTTAGATCCAAATTGATTGATATTATAGATAAAGTGATTCATCAATGGATTAGATAAAAGGAACCATGAACCAGAGATATCAGAGTGACAAACCTTTTTAATACTTTGTGTGTTTGTTATTTGACGTTTTTCACGGTAAAATTTATGATGGGCAATAGCTTTGTTATGAGCGTTTGGAAAAATAGGGCTGAAAAAAGGAACCTTCAATTGAAAAGAGCTGATTAGACCTATAGTATGCTTTACTGCCTTGAAAGAGCAATTGATTTTTTGTTGTATATTTTTCCCGTCAAAATGTGTTTGCTTGAAAACAGTGGTGGTCATTCCGCCATTAATCACCTCAGATCTTTTGTGGTTTGCCTACGATTCGCATACTCTTGGGGAGCAGTTATATAGGAGCTAGACCGAGAATTATTTTGAATTCATAGAAGATGGTTTGTTTTGAAAAGGGGCACCTTGCACTCTTCAGCGCTTGCTTCTTTTTTGGCTTGTATGTTTGGGTGCCTGCTTATTCATGATTTACTTTGTCCTTTTCTAAATTTTTGGTTTAATAAAATGATATCCCCATTAGAAAAAAGTGTTTAACTGAGGTATCGCGTTGAATTCAGAATTCGTTATGAAGTGTTTCTGTTTCATTTGAGTTCCTGTCTGCATGTTCTTGAGACATAAGAGTGAATTCCATGAATTCTCTGTCAAGTGTTTAACTGAGGTAGCACGTTGAATTCATTATTCCATTGATGTGTTTCTGATGCATTTGGATTATTATCTGCAGGTTCTTGAAAAAGAAGAGTGAATTCCAAAAATTAGAGCTTGAATGGTTCACCAACGAATTGCAAGCTATGGCAGTGGCTGCTAAGGAATGAGTCAAGATTATTGATGTCCAATGTCATAACATCACTCCACTCTACAGGTTGATCGAGATTGATTGTGCATTATTCGAATTTACATTCCAATGATCTGATTCCATATTGAATTACTCATGAGAAATCAAAGAAGTAAGGGTTGTCAAATCCAACTGTATGCTCTAATTCAACCAAACAAATATATTCTTTTTAGGCTAAACATTTAGTATCATGAAGCTACGTTCGTTTTGCTTATTATCTCTACAAATGGTGGATGCTCAGGAGACGGAGACCTTAAAAGAAATTGCCACTTTAGCAAGTTAATGTAGAATTTTAGATGTCTCATCGAATTTGAACTAGCAAGCTCTTTAAGATATTGGGTTAGGATATAGGGATAGATAGGTAGATAAAGAGAATGTAATTAGTGGTGGGAGTTTAATCATTGATGTGTTTAAGGACTATTAGTTGGGAGGCATTCATTAATGACTTGTTTTATTCCCATTGAGAGTCTAGATGGATTGCATCCCTTTCTTCCATGATCTTTTTATCCCTGTTTAGGAAGCATAGTTTCTAAGTGTAATTCTATGTAGTTTATGAATCAAGGGAGGTTGATATTATTTCTGCAGAATCTTGGAAAGAGGTGCCATCTCCAACATTTCATAAAATTGTATCAGGCAAGAACAATATCGAACTCTTGGAAAAGTGAACTTTATATTAGAATTTGTATTGACTATTTTGGTAGATTATATCCACATTAATATAGCAACTCAATTTCTCATATTGAGCACTCTCCAACTTGCTTGATGGTTCACAAGTCACATCAACTTTCGTATCGGCGTTAAATTGATTTTGTTTGTTTGATTACTCTCATTGCCTACTTCATGATCGAGTTGTTAATTGAAAACTAGATAAGCTCGCTGCGCTTCGCGGCGAGTGAAAAATAGCAATGTAAATGTGTCATTCTGAAAGAATTAGTAAAATGTAAATCATACAACTTAATTCTTGAAGGGCAAGACAACTCATTAAAATATTGTGGAGAGGTTCGTAGTAATTTGTACTCGGGAAGGATTGGTGGACGAGAGATGGCGAGTAAGGGTTGAACTGATTGGGACAGGTGAGATGGGCCCGCGGGTGTTGGGTGGGCCGAGCTGGTGCTTGAGTTGGGTGCGGATAAAATAACAACACCCTTAGTGTTGTTATTATAACAACAGAATTCATTAAGGGTAAATAAGTAAATTAACAAAAAAATATCAAATTACAATTAAATAAATAATCCCCAAACCCTAATCCACTCCTTCTATCTCGTATGCAATTTCTGTCGTTCCTCGCCGGCCTCATCTCTGGTTGTTCCCTCTTTCTTCTACCGCCGGCGTCGCAAGTCCTCCTCTATTTCCTTCTATGTTCCGGCGCCGATCAATCCCTAGATACGATCGCCGGTAGAGATCATGTTCGACGTCAGCGGCAGCCGTCGTCTTCCATGGCTGCAATAGCGACCTCGGTAAGTCCTAGCTTCTGCTACCGCAAGTCGTGGAGAATAGACAGCGGTTTTCTCTCCTCCGACACACTTTTCTCTCTCTGTGGAACTCGAACGCCTCCACGCCGCCGTCGCGAAGCTGGACCACCCGCTCGAAGCTCACATGTTCGGAACCGAGATCTTCGGCTACTGCAACGGACTGCTCGCGCTCCGCAATTCGGACGAGGAAATCGCATTTTAGAACCCTACCACTCGCGAGCACCGGATGCTCCCCAAGGCGGAGGTCGAGCTTCCTCCGGGGGATTCCAACTGCGAGTTCGTCGTCCGAATTGCACATATGGAGAACTACACGGAGCAAGAGCCCAGCCCTGCAATCGAGGACCCGAGTTTGTATCATTACGCTTTGTTCTCGGATAATGTGATTATTGTTTTTGTGCTGGTGAGGTCGGTGGTGATGAATGTAGAGGAACCGTGGAAGCACGTTTTCCATGTGGTTATGGATAGGATGAATCTTTGCAGCTATGAAGGTCTGGTTTAGGATGAGGCCTGTAAAATGAGGTGTTCATGCCTAGGGGTGGCAGTCGGTCGGTTTCGGTTTAACCGAAAACCGAAAACCCGGTTATCGGTTAAATCGAATAACCCTCTATAGCTGCCGACCACCGACCGTGAGAGAGGTCCGGTTAGCCGGTCAACCGACCGGTCGATTTCAGTTTTAGGCTCGGTTAGCCGGCCAACCGGAAAACTACCTTCTCTACAAAAAAAAATTAAAAAAATTAAAAAATACAAAAAATCTGAAACACACCCACCAAACCTTATCTCCTCCTCTCTTCTTCCTTCCTCCCCGACCCTTCCGCCTTCTTCTCCCCTTCCCTCCTCTCTTCCCCTCTCCCCACCAACTCCTTCTTCCAGAACTTCACCCTCAACAATGGCGACAACCCGGAGTACATTCACCCTTACCTCGTCAAATCCTCCGGCTCCGCCGTCTCCCTCTGCTACCCTTCCCTCTCCCACACCTCCGATTCCGTTTCCCAGATCTTCACCCCGGATCTCACCCTCAAACCCGACCCGAATTCCTCCTCCGCCGCGACCCATCTCATCACTTCCTACAGCGACCTCAGCGTCATTCTTGATTTCCCCTCTTCCAAACTCCGGTTCTTCCTCGTCCGGGGAAGCCCATACATCACTTGCTCTGTCGTCACCGCCGGTAAAACCTCGATTTCACTCTCCACAGTCCACTTCGTCGTCTCCTGCTGCTCCAACGATTCACTCGAAGAGGGTGGTTTTGTGGCTGGTGGAGGGGAGTCGGGGAGATGAGATGAGAGGCAACGAGGGTGGTCTTGCGCCGCTGCGCGAGAAGGGGGAAGGGGGAAGTTAGGGGTGGCAGTTGGCAAGGGAACCTGGGAGGAGGATTGGAGGGAGGCGGAGTCGACGACGATTGGAGGGCTGAGAAGAAGGTTCGGCATCGGCGATGCAGAGGGCTGGAGGCGGCTGGGGATTTGGGGGATGGGGGATGCTAGGGTTGGGGATTTGGGGATGGGGTGTTTTATTTAGGCAAAAACGGCATCGTTTCGGCTTGCCGGTTAGCGTCGGTTAGCCAGTTTAACCGGCGTCGGTTTTTCGGCTAACCGCCTAACCATGGAGCGCCTCCGACAACCGACCGTGGCCAGTTTTTTTCGGTTTCCGATTAGCCGCTAACCGGCGGTTAACGGTTAGACCGGCGGGTTAGCCGCTAACTGACAACCGAAATGATAGCCCTACTCATGCCTACTTTTCCCAATGGAGGTTTCATGTTTCAACATTTATCATGCCTACTGTTCCTTTTCCCCCATTTCATTTGTGTCTCACCTCAGCCTTTTGGTGAATTGGGAAAAGGGTTACAGTAGCTAGCGGAGATTGGTTGTAATGCAAAGATTATAATAAGCAAACCAAATGCTAAAGTTTCCATCTTTCCAAGATACTAAAGTCGTGGGGATGGGGTAGAAAAAGCAGATGATGGTGATGAAGAGAGATTAGCAAATAGCTCCAGACTGCAGAGGTGGTGAGAAAGAAGCTTCTGGTTAAAAGTTAGGGAATATAAATAAAGCAAGCTTAATTAGTTTAGTTAAGCCAAAACTTAATTAAGGGTAAAGTCTCACATCAATTAAGCTTTCCCTTGATTTCTTCGTACGTCCCAGTTCTGAAAGCAACTTGAAAGCTCTTATATGCAGAATTATTACTACAAGAATCAAGGAGAGAATGGTAGGAGTGGTGATGCAAGTAACATGAAGTTCAGGAACCCAAAGTACATATCTATGTTGAATCATCTCCGCTTCTATTTGCTGGAGCTGTATCCCAAGCTGCACAAGGTGTTGTTTCTGGATGATGATGTTGTCCAGAAAGACTTGACTGGGTTATGGAAGATAGATTTGGATGGACGGGTGAATGGAGCTGTTGAGACTTGCTTTGCTTCGTTTCATCCTTATTCACACTTCACAAACCAAACCACAGAATTTTAAAAAACACACTAGAAATCTCATAATGCAAACCACAAATACGATAGCAAACCACAAAAACAAACCAGAAATGTCCTAATGCAGACCAAAAATCTATTAAAACAAACCAGAAACCTCACAAAGCAAACCACAGAATTTTCAAAAGCAAGCTAGAAACCTCTTAATGCAAACCAGAAAGACGATAAAGCAAACCACAAAAACAAACCAGAAACGTCCTAATGCTGACCAAAAATCTATTAAAACAAACCAGAAACGTCCTAATGCATACCAAAAATCTATTAAAACAAACCAGAAACCTCACAAAGCAAACCACAGAATTTTGAAAAACACACCAGAAACCTCATAATGCAAACCACAAACACGATAAAATAAACCACAAAAGGCATACAAAAATATGAGAAACCAAACCATAAATCCCACAATGCAGACCATAACATTCGTGGGTCGTTGACCGTTGACCGGTCAACGAAAATCTTTGACCAAACTCCGACGACCGTCAGTAACTGGATTCCGGCGCCGATAACCATATTCCGGCCCGGATGACTAGATTCTGACGCAGGTAAGCATATTCCGACCACGGTGAGCATAATCCGGCGACGGTGGCATATTCTGATTGCAAAATAGCATATTGCGGCGACAAAAAAGCATATTCCGGTGACCAGCGACAGATTCCGGCGACCAAAATTTTGGGTAGAAAATAAAAAAAATATTTTTTTTATATTTAAACATATTTTTCATAAGGACAATTATACTCCTGTTTTGATTTTACACTAGGTCAACTAAGCTAATAAAAAGCCATCACAACCCTAGCTTCCTATTGGTTGGAGACTAGTGTTGTTACAATAACAACAAATATGGTGTTGTCACCATATCCGCTCCCGCTTGAGTTGGGGGAGGGGGCAAGGGATGTATTAGGAGGAGAGGAATCGTGTTGGGTAGGGCAAGTGTTGGAGGGTGGGGAATGACCTGGAAATGGTGGGGGAGGGCCGAGAGTAATTAATGGATTGGGCAGGGAAACATGGCTCCTGAGGATAACTTTAAAATCACAACTCAAATATCATTAGTTCGAATATTTCATATCGAATTGGAGTACTGAATATGTAGAAGTTATATAGAATTATTAAATTAGTATTTATTTTTGAAACTATTATGAAATAATCATATTCATATCTTTGTCTAAATAATATGGGATTGGTTCTTTGAACATTTTGGTTTGGCAAACCGCTAAATTGTAAACCTCTTCCTATTCTTACATGATTGGACCCGGCAATCAGTAGACGAGGTTGAGTTTAATAAATTGGTTTATTTCAAAAAAATTTAATGTGTTAATGAATTTATAGGACAAGGAAATTTCTACATACACACTCTACAAAGTATATAATACTGGAATGAGAAAATAATTCTCTCATTTCAAATTTTCTACAACGAGAGCGAAAGTAGGAATAATTTTATTGCTTCACAATTATTTATCTTTATTATTTATTAGAAAATAGGCAAGTATTGGATTAAACTAATTTATTTTCAAACAAAGACAAGAGTCATAACCATAATTGTCAATCCGAGTTGAATCAGTCAGTTGAACCAATTATGCTCAAAACCGAGTATCTAACCTGGCTCTGAACTCTCAGTTGGTTATCTAGTCAGGCTCAGTTAAACCCAGAAAAACCCAATCAAATTGATAAATCCAACCGATTCAACAAATTGGTTCGAGCACCGGGCCACTTCAAAATGAAGTCGTTTTCAAAAATCATATACGTAGTTTTGTCGTCATGTCGTGCTTTTTCTTATCACATACCCATACATCAGTGAAGATCAACAACCCATGTTTAACAATCTCATCGTCTCTTCTATTTCATTTAGGTTTGACAGGAAACTATACGAGTCTCAACCATCTCAGAAGACTTCATAATCTCTCCGTAGTCAATTCCATTTTTCTTCTTGCCGCACATTCATTGAGCCAATCGACGTCATCTCATGCAAAGAAAAAATAAAATAAAAATAAGAGGAACATGTGTTTGGACTGATACTTTGTGCGAGTGTGACAACAGAAGTCAAGTTCCTCATTTGTGTATGCTCTTGAAACCGAATTGGAGAAAAAATGTAAAAAATATTGAGACTGGAATATGAGACCTAGAAATGTAAAGAAGGAAAGAACATATATAAAAGGAAAAGAAAGAGGGAAGAGTTTGAGAATTAAAGCATCACTCCTAAAGGGAGAAATAAGTATAAAAAAGTACCAATAAATTCAATTCACACCAATGAATGAATTATTTAAAAAGTCATTGGACCTATGTTTATCATAAATATCTAAGAACCATACAAGTAGAACAAATAAATTTTTTCATACATCTCGGTAAAGCTTGGCTAAACGAAGGTAATTCAATTCGACCAGCGACCCTTAATCCATTTTCTTGAAGGATTCAATTCGACCATCGACCCTTAATCCATTTGAGAGTGGCCAGATGCTTACTGCGACGAGACGTGGCTGGAGATAAAAAACGGATCCAGGTTTCGGGTTGTGGCGTGGGAGCAGAACGCCATCACTGGGGAAATCGTGGTGGAGGAATGAGGGTTGTGCGCGAGGCGTCGATTGGGTTTTTGTGGATGAATGATGATTATGAGAACATATGCTCCGACAAGCTTCAGAGTCTTCGCAATTTCATGAATGGGTTCTCCCGGCAGGAGAGTCAACGGTTCGATGCCGGCGAAGTACTTCTCACAGCCGCCTTCGTTGTCTCTTGCCTCACCCATGAGGAAGAGCTCGTCGTCATGGTCGCCGCACTTAGGAACGTGGTCTTTGAAACCACCAATTCAGCTCACACTCACGATTTGCACCAATTCCGATTAAATGTAGCAACAGCGTTGCCGGATTCGAAGCTACTCCTATTCGCGAGGTTCGAGACCCGCGGCGGGCTATGAGGGAGCGCTGGGGACATTTGACACCGCGGAGGACACGACATGGGCTTACGATAGCCGCGAGCCAATCAAATGGCGGGATCGGAGAAGGAAAAAGGTTGAGGAGATGACGATTAATGGCAATGGGATCGAAAGTAGTAGTGAAATCATGAGCCGAGAATAAGAAGAGTTTCGGGAATGGATGACGATGATTATGGGTTTCTCTGGCGGGGACTCTTCGGATTCTGCCAGCATGTCGGGAACAATGTGCACAACCGCCTGGAGTTTGTGCTGCGAAATATATATAGAAGGGAGAAGGAAGATAGAGTCTCACGATGATGGAAGGGGATGGAAGAGAGTATTTTTTAAATTAAAATTTATTTTTGTTTATTTTTAAATTGCCACGCCATCAAACTAACAGTCAAAGGGCTTAGTTGACTGCCACATAGGATGATTTTAACGGAATTGGATGGCCAATGACTAATGGTGAAACGATTTGTAAAGTTAGTGGCGAACAAAAAAGAAAAGTAATTCGGGTGGCAAACGTGAAAGATTCTTATAATTTGAGTGACCAAACGTGTAATTTAGCCATATTTTTAATTGCCATGTCATCAAACTAACGGTCAAAGGGTTTAGTTGACTGTCATGTAGGATGATTTTAACGGAATTGGACGGCCGGTGACTAACGGTGAAACAATTCGTAAAGTTAGTGGCGAATAAGAAGGAAAAGTGATTCGGGTGGCAAACGTGAAAGATTCTTATAATTTGAGTGACCAAACGTGTAATTTAGCCTTAATTAAACAAACCAATGCCACATCAGCTCCACGCGGGCCAATAAGAAGCCGTGTTACCGGTGCCGCACTTTTTACAGCGACACCGTAGTATTGGCTAGGGGTGGAAATCGGTACGGTATCGGTATCCCAATACCAAATACCGAAATCTCGAATACCGAATGACACCCTAAAATCAATCTCAATCTCAATCCCTAAATATTTTGGTATCCCAATCGGTACCTCGGTATCCCAATCGGTATTATTGAATACAACATTAATTACCTTTTTAATTAATAATTGATGACTCGATATTTGCACATGTTTTCCCCTTTGTTTCTTGATAGTTTGAGCTTTAATTATCGCGTCTTTGGCCTATTTTACGCTAGATTGTGTTCCTTTGTCACATTTCAGGTCCTAGCACATAAAGTGAAGCATAGGCGCAAGTTTCAAGTCAATCAGAGATCAATTGGCGATTCGGGAGAAGAAACTCGGGCATGACCTGAAGAAGAATGGATTTCTACCTCACTTTATGGACAAAGAATCATGCAAGCTTGTCATGAAAAGAAAGATGACGAGACTACGAGCGTCTGGGATCAAACGGCGGCTGATTCGAAGTCCGGACGAGGGAGAAACGAAGCATTGAATATAGGGGAACAGGTTCGGCAGTAAAAACACGGGCGCGCCTAAATCAAAACACGGCCGTGTCCATATTTAGGCACGACCGTGTTTTGGCTGACACGCGCGGGCGTGTTTTTAACACGGGGCAAAACACGGGCGGGCAAAACCAAAGCACGGCAGTGCCCTCGACCGTGTTTTGCTCAGAATCGGGTTTTTGAGGCAGATTCAAGCCAAAGGAAAGGGAGAGCTGGGTTTTGGATCCCAAACACCCAAGGGACGAACCAAAGAGAGAGAGGGCGATTTGAGGGCAATCTTGGAGTGGAATTGGATGATTTCTTTGCCTTGGAAGCTCGAGGAACAAGCCCGGACTTGAAGACTGATCATCTGAAGATTCTTACTGCAGTCTCTCTCTTCTCTATGGAGTAACTTCCCTTCGCTTAGGTTTTGAGGAACCCTAGCTATGTTTGTTTGATTGGATGATTGTATGAGTACTCTTACTTGATAATCTTGAGTTCATATTCAATCTATGCATGTTTTCATGATTCAATTCTGCTTTAGTCGAGATTATTGATTCTGCTTTGATCCTATGAGAGCGAATACCTGATTAGGTCAATAGAGCACCATAGATTGATAGTATTGGATCGATTGCTTTAGTCGAGGGTTGATTCACTGCTTTGTATCGATTGAGAACCTCTTTCGATAGAGGGAGTCTAGTTCAGAACGCCTTGATCAGTTGTTCTAGAGAAGGATACGTTCCTCTAGGCAATTGACTCAAGAGGGCCTTGTTCCTTTAGTCGAGACTCAAGGTCTAGTTAAGGATTCTCCGCATTGTGAATGAAAGTGAAACAGGTTAGAGATCATCAATCATTAATCTGGCTAGTGGCTAGGGGGAATCATACCTAAGTGAGTTCCCAACCTGTAATTAGATTAACTTAAACTGTAGTTTGTTAGAGTAGTTTTAGTTCTTCCATCTTAATCTGGTTTGCTAGATAATGAACTGAAGCTGAGTAATAGTAACTCTAGAGACCCGTGGATTCGATATTTATTACTTGAGCCACTATACTGCAGTCCCTTTCATTGGTTACACTTGGCCATTGTTAGGAGTTGTGTCATAGCGAGTCAATAATTAAATATATAAAATAGATTTTATTGTTTAATTTAGGACAAATAGAGTAAGCAAAGAGTCTTGAGTTGTCTAGAGCTAACATCTCAAGTTTTTGTAATTGGTAATCTCTAATTTGAGGAATTGGAGGTTGAGAGACGACTAATACTAGTGTGAAATAGTGATGGAATGATCCATGTATAAGTAAATGACACTCTTGGTGGTTGAGGGTCGCGTAGAAGTGAATGAGAGAGTCTAGTTGAGAGGATAAAATACACACTAGCTTATATTTCGGTATTAATCGGTATTTCGGTATATACCGATCTCAATCCCGTAATCCCTAATACCGAATAACAATTGAAAATCAATCTCAATCCCAATTTCACGAAATAATACGTGTATTCGGTAATACCAAATATAAACAAATTCGATACGGTCTTCGGCATATCCCAAATACCGGTACCAAACTTCCGGCCATAGTATTGGCCACAACACATTGGCTTCATTGGTCCAAGCCACGTTGACTTTGAGCAAGGCCGGGGGGGCCTGGGTTCCTATGCTTAAGCCCAAAAGCTTAAGCATATTGCTTAAGTTATTCTATTGGTTGATAGTGGATTAGGTAGTTAATAAGGGGTTAGTAGTTTTTTTTTTTTTGGTTTGTAATAAGGGGTTAGTAGTTAATAGGTAGTTGAAAATAAATAAGGCATTGCAAATATAATTAATATTAATAATTGATTATTCTCTTTCTCTTTCCTCACATAACTTTCTCCATAACCCTCTCTCCACTACAATTAAAAGGAAACCCGAAATTAATTTAATTAGATTGTAATATTTAATAAATTCGAACTTCATAATTTTCCCCCTTATTAAAATAGAAATTAAAAATCTGCTCTCTCACTTTGTGACAACTTGCAATTTAGTATTAACGTTTTGCAATGACATTATCAACATTTATGAAATAAATCATTATTGTTATACCATTATTAATGATTTTAGTATACGTATAAATTCTTTACAATTATATTATTACGAATTTTGAATCAATCGTTACCGTTTTACATTTTTATCATCAAAGTTTATGAATGAGTCATTGGTTTACAACATCTATACTAATGATTCACAATATCATTGATTCACAACATTATCATTATTGATACTATTAGTAATGAGCTCCCAAAACATTGTCATTAATTGTTTATTAGACTTGTTTGGTGTTTATATTTAACATTGTCAATATTTCATTAACTAGTAACGTCATGTCATGTGTGTACATATAGTTATCATTATTAAATGTTAATAATTGTTATTATCAACTTTTACATGAATTGTTAATAAAACTATTTATGACATTATTAGTTTTATACTTTATTATCAATGTTTTTGTATTCAATAAAACTGTTTTAGTAACCTTTAATAAGAACACACTAAATTATTGATAAATACTATATTTAGTTGATAATAAATATTTTTGTATTCAATAAAAACATATAGTTTTGGTTTTTGATGTTTTGGTTATCAATAAATTTTTGTTACATTATTAACGGTTTGTTGCATCTCTATCAACCTAGGAGCATATGTTTTCCAATTTGGACGTGAGGTTTATAAACTTCTTGATAAAGTTTCCTATTTGTTTTTATTGTTGTTATCGACATTTATGCAATAATGTCCAACAATTATACCATCAACTTTTATTGGTTCATTGTTATCAATCCAAGGTACTGCTATCCATTTTTTTACTATGAATTTTCAACGATATACAAAAATGTTATCATCGTCTCCTAAATCATTTTTTGTTGTTTGTTAATGAGTTTAGGCTTATTGTTAATAATCTAATGTAATGTTATCATCGTTAGTGTAATGTAAATTGTTATTAACGTAATAAAATATTTAAGATTCTAATCATTATAGCCGAGCATTATCAATTTTTATTGAATTATTAATAAAATAGACTTACATTATTACCAATTTAAAATGTCGTTATCTATGTTTAATATATCATGATGTCAGGTGTTGTTTTTTAATGTACCATGATATCACGTAGTTGTTACAACTTACAATTTCACTTTCACGTTAAAAACGTTAAGCAACTCCCACCAAAATGTTGTTAAAGTATATCATTACTAATTGTATGAAAATTGTTAAAAATTCACCTAAAACATTATAATTTTCATTTTCAATGAAATTTATGGAATGGGAATGTCACGTTTACGTTAAAAATATTAAGCAACTCTTATCAAAACGTTAACAACGTGAAAGTATATAATCACTAATAGTTTCAAAACGTTTAACAATTGACCTAAAATATTTACAATTTTGTCATGTACTGTTAATAGTGAACACTATCAACGTTTGATGTATCATGATATAAGTTGTTGTTTGTTTGTCAAACGAGTGAGTCTTTGAGAGATCATTACTAGTAGTATCAATAATGCTAATGTTGTAGTTGTCAAAAAAAAAATAATGCTAATGTTGTGAATCAATGATATTGTGAACCATTAGTAAAGATGTTGTAAATCAATGATTCATTCATAAACGTTGATGAAGAAAATGTAAAACGGTAACGATTTATTCAAAATTGTTAATAATATCATTGCAAAGAATTGATATTTATATTGAAATCGTTAATAATGATAAAATATAGTAATGATGATATATTTCATAAACGTTGATAATGTCATTGCAAAACGTTAATACTACATTGCAAGTTTTCACGAAGTGAAAGAGCAAATTTTAATTTTTAATTTCTATATTAAAAAGGGAAAAAATTGTTAAGTTTGAATTTTATTAAATATTAAAATCTAATTTCGGGTTTCCTTTTAATTGTAGTGAATAGAAAGGGTTATGGGAGGAGAGAGAAAGAGAATAATTAATTATTAATATTAATTATATAAGCATAATACCTTATTTATCTCAACTACATATTAATTACTAACCCCTTATTAACTACCTAATCTACTATCAACCAATAGAATGGCTTAAGCAAAATGTTTAAACATATATGTTTAAGCACTGGATCCTACCCGGGCCGGGGGCGTCTCCCACGCAGTTTGGCGAGCCTTGCCGAAATATAATGATACCAAATGGACTTGAAAGGACAAAGGAGCCCATTGGTTCAACAATAGAAGCCCCGAACCCAATATCGGCCGAGGAGCCCAAAACTCTCGGGGACAAGGCCGCCTTCTAGATTAAAATCGAGGACATCATTGGAGCAAAGCAATGCCAAAAGAAAAAGCAATGCAATGAGTAGATAAATGAGAAGGCAAGGCGGCAAGCAAGCATGATTCTGGCAAAATGATAGTGAACCCACTAAACTACCTTGCGATTCTTGGATCATGGAATGGCCCTCCAAATTGTCTTGTTTGGTATAATGTTTAAATCTCAATGCAGGGGGAATCATTTCATCTTGAGTACTGCGGATTGCAGGATTTTCTATTTGGATTTAAAATAGTCGTAATGCTCACCATGATTATGTAAACATAATCTAATGTACAATAATGGATTAACTTTTAAAATTGAAATTATGTAGCTCGATGGATTGCACTTCTTCCATGTCGAGTAAAGAGGGGATCGGCCAATTTTTTTATTTTATTTTATTTTTACTTTTTTAGGAATGAAAAGACCCAATTTTTTAGGGTCACGTATATTAACCATTTGTTTATGAACAATAGAGTTTCGAGCACCAACAAATAATCATGCATAGTTCAGTACTGTAGCAGACAATCAAAACAACTGGTCATTTGGGAGAGCATATAATACAGGCAAGTCTTCATTTTGATGATTGGTAGGGAAAGAGGTAGAGAAATTGTTCAATCAATCAGATAAGTGTGTTAGTGATCGATTTGGTCTGTGCTCTAACTCAAGAAGACCGAACATCTATATTTAAACTAAAGATGTATCCTTGTATTGACTTAGATTTTAGTTCAATCTGTCTTGATAGATTTATAATATTTTGCCATTTAACCCTTGTTTTATTTATTTTTCAATAAAACACCTTGTAAATTATTCATTGAATTCGTTCGTTGTCTAGATAAGGAGATTTTCCTTCCTTTTAACTTAGCCAATAACAAAAGGGTGTTGACTTATTGTGCAAGAACAATGAACACAATAAAGTTCAACCCTAGACGATTGAAAATAAGATTCTGGAGATCACATGGAACTGAAAAGAAATTACAGAAAGAAGCATCAGCCATGAGAGGTAATCACATCACATGTGTTCTACAAGGCAAGCTAACTAAAACATATTATTATTTGAGGACTCTCACCCTCCATATTCCCATGTGCAATGACATTCATTCGTGCTTTGATCCCATAATTGGCGGTTGCTTCCTTCCAATTCCCAACAGTTGCATCACATACATATCCAAATCAGCTGGGCCATTAAAACAACCCTTGAATAACAGAAAGTAGGGTTTGCTTCAAGTTTGAGGATGAAAAAAAGGGGGTTTGAATTTGTGAAGGGTGGGGGTGAAAAGAGGTTCTTAGGTTAGGTATAGCTTTAGCATAACTCACTCTTCATAGATTGATTGTACGTGGTGACAAGCCAACTTTTTTATCTTTTTTTATGTATGTCTTTATCAAATAACTTAAATAGAATAAATTGACTTTGGCAGCTCAAATTATGGGACTCGGAGAGATGGGTGGCAGGATTCATGGGTTGGTATAGCACATGGTTGTCACGCCGGCCGGCGTGCCACCGGTTGTACCGGGTTCAACCGGTACCGGTCATAAAACCGGCGTGACACTACCGGTATGACCGGCATGATCGATATACGAATCTCTAAGTAAAATTACCTTATTTTAGAGAATTTAATTGATAAAAATTATTTTATTATTTATTTTATGAGTATAAAAGTTAAATATTGATGTTATTTGTTGGATTCAAGTATAAATGTTTAGGTATTGACGTTAAATGTCATGTTTAAATATGAGTATTTATAATTTTATTTGTAATATTGACCGGCATGAACCGGCACAAACCGGTATGTGCCACCGGTTGAACCATTTTATTTGCTAAACCGGCACACTGGCATAAACCGGTTTGACAACCTTGGTATAGCATTTATAAATTTTTTGAATGAATGCATGTGAATGTGAATGTGAATGTGAATGTGAATGTGAGATAGTAATCATAAAAATGATTCAATTTCATGGTCAATTTCAATTCAAAGTAGCGCTACCATTGATATCCAAATGCTTAGACTAAGGAAATTGGCTTTTGGGCTTCTCCCTGCGCCTGTCAAAGGCCCATTCCATTTTGATGTGGCATTTCATATTTTCATTGACCTCTTCAATGGTTGTGGTGCCTATTTCACAAAGTGGGATCTTTCACATAGAACATTTCAACAACTGTCATCTCCCCATTTCATTGATGACATGGCACCCAAATGGAATATTTCATGATTGTGGGAACAATTTCACAAAGTGAAATCTTCCATCTAATGAAATAGCGGATGAAATAGCAAATGGGTGGGGAGTGGGCCCCCTTCCCATGTTGTGCTCCTTTTTTTATTTTCATTTGTTTATTTGATTTGAAATAATATAGGTTAGACAAAATATATAATTGTATTAAAAAGTAAGTTGGACCCAGCATATGAAATAGATTGAGTATTTAATGGATGTAGATAAAATGGAGTGGTATGTAGTGGAATTGAAAAAGTTGCTCATGTGGCTGTCTGTAGATGCCACATATGAAATAGAAATGGTATTTCATGAATGTGAATGGTCTAAGTGAAATAGCAAATGAAAGAGCAAATGGGTGGAGAGTGGGCTCCATCCCACATTTGATGTTTTTTTTTTAATTTCCACTTAGTTTTGAAATTATACTTTTAATAACAAATGATAAAAATGGAAGGCCTTTTTTATGTTTGTGTACGTGATGTTTTTTTTTTATTTCCTTTTTTCAAATTATCATTTGTTTAAGATAAACAAAATTAATAGATTAGAAAATTCATTCAGTTTGGATTAATTAATTTTGTAGATTCTGAAAGTGTAATAGGAAACACATATGCTTATATAAATATAAAAATGTCACACCTACATTGAAATACAAGTTACGTAACAAACCAACGATACTTAATAAAAAATCATTTTTTATTATGAATCGGTATACTTTCATTTCATCAAAAAGTGTTGCTGGCAACACCCTTCCCAGCTAGGGGGAATGGAACCTGAAGATATAAGGAACCAGCAATACAAACTACCAACAATAACCAAACATGAGGGGGAAAACTTCTATGTATAAGAACCAATAGTGTAAAAACTACCAAAGAATAACAAAAAAAAACAGAGCAATATGGGGTAAGAGACCAGGCAATCAAAGAATCAGGGGGGCAGAATCTTTCAATCTCCTTTGGGTCCTGCACCAACACTCTAACTTCACTCTTTACCATGGAAACCAGAGCTTCAGGAGACTTTTTGTTGCTACCAAAAGCTCTATAACAGCGCTCCCTCCAAGTATGACTCACCATAGACTGCCAAATCAATCGTCCTGTCATTGCGCACAACGAATTTGCTCCAAACTTCTTAATAGCCCAGTCAAGGTTCTCCTCCCATGTTTGCGGCAAGAAAGAACTAAATTTACCCAACAACAGCTAATGGATAGAAGAATAGTAGGGACAGAAAGAAAACAAGTGATCCCTTGTCTCATCTGGCTGATCACAGAGAAAACAATGATCCGAAACTGCAAATCCCCATTTTTTCATCTTGTCCTTTGTTTGTATCTTGTTACGAATAATAAGCCAGACAAGAAACCTATTTCTAGGGATAGTAGTCCCCTTCCAGAGAAGCTTATACCATCTTACTGCATTTTGCTTTGGCCTAACAACTTCCCAGATCAACTTTATAGAGTATCTTGGTATAGCATTATTATTCCAGAGAAGCAAGCCATTGTTCAAGCTAAATAGGTGAGGCGTCTTACTTCGAAGTATCAGCAACTTCTTCCAGTTCCAGGAACCATTCACATTCACAGCCCAGAAATCCCTACCTTTCAACTTATATTCCTGAATCCAAGCTACCCACAGTGAGCCATGCTGCAACGTTATCGTCCAAATCTGCCTAAAGACACAAGCATAGTTCCAGGTAGTGAGGTCCCTCAGTCCCAATCCACCTTCTTTCTTCGGAATAGATAGGTACTTCCATGCCATTTTCGCTTTAAGCTTGAGCCGGGGTCCAACAGACCAGAGGAAGTTACTACAGATTCTTTCAACCTCACGGATAACCTTTTTGGGAAGCATAAAGACACTCATCCAATATTGTGTCATACTATACAAGACAGAGCCAACTAATTCCACCCTGCCAGCATAATTGAGAGATTTTGCCTTCCATCCCTGCACCCTACTTGTAATTCTGTCTATGAGATGCCTGCAGGCATTAACTGTGAGCTTCCCAGCCACTAGAGGTACTCCTAGATAACGCACTGGGAAGCCACCTAACTGATAACCATATCTGCTAGCTCGTGCCACCATTTCCTCCTTCTCTAAACCTCCAAAGAAATTTTCACATTTACTAGGATTTGACTGGAGCCCAGAGAGCTTGTGAAACACACTCAACACCCTCTGGGCACTCTGAATACCATAATTTGACCCATCAGAAAATACCAAAAGGTCATCAGCAAAACAAAAGTGAGTCAATCCAATTTTCTTGCACATTGGGTGATAAGGAAATCTCCCCCTCTCAGCTTCCAGATCCAATAGATAGGAAAAAACCTCCATATCTACAACAAACAAATATGGGGAGAGAGGGTCTCCCTGCCTCAAACCTTGTTTTGCAGGAAAGTATCCCACTAAACCCCCCATTAAAAGCAATACTCAACATAGGGCTTGTGAGTTGTGACACACATCCTTATCCATTTAATGAACTGACTACGTACCCCCATGGCTTCAAGCACAACAAAAAGAAATTGCCAATTCACAGAATCAAACGCTTTCATAAGATCAATCTTCAAAGCTGACATAGTGGAAATATTCTTCCTATAGTACTTATGCATTAGCTCATGAGCCAGGAGAATATTTTCCCCAATGACCCTCCCTTTTACAAATGCAGTCTGGTTTTTACTAATTACTAGGGGCAGGAGGGAACTAAATCTGTTCGCCACAATCTTTGATATGCATTTATACACTATATTGCAGCAAGAAATAGGCCTAAAAAACTTCATCTCATCTGGGTTTTGGACCTTAGGAATCAGAGCAAGGATAGTAGCATTTACCTCTCTTGGTATCTTCCCAGTCACAAAACAACTCTGGATGGCATTTGTAATTCCCCAATAACTCCCCAAGAAGCTTGAAAGAATCTTGCATTATATCCATCCGGGCCTGGACTCTTATCTCCATTAAAGCTGAACATAACATCTTTTACCTCAGTGACAGTGATAGGAGCACAGAGAGAGGATACTTGCTCAGAATTGATATTGTGCCTTAGCAAACCCTTGTAGAAATCCACTCATTCTATCTCAACATGCGGATTCTCTCTCCCTAACAGAAGCATATAGAAATCAATAGCCACTTGACACATGCCTTCTACTGAAGTGACTGAGTTTCCCTGAGCATCCTTAAGAGAAGTAATTGTATTCCTTTTGAGTCTAGTTCTCATAGAGTGATGGAAGTAACCTGAGTTTGTATCTCCTACCTTTAGCCACAACTCTCTAGATTTCTGCCTCACAAAACTTTCCTCCGCTTTAATCAGATCAAACAGTTCTTTGGAAACCTGTACTTCAACCTCAAAACTCATTTGAGAAGGACTTGAAAGGGCAACCAATTGAATAGATTCCTGTTCTCTTTCTTTTTCCCTTACTCTCCCCCTTATATCAGAGAATTCCTCCTTATTGAGCTTCTTGAGCAAACCTTTGAGTATCCTTAGTTTCTTGTAAACCCGTATCAAAGGAGAACCTTCCACAACTTCAGTCCAAGCCTGAGCAAGTAGCCCCTCATACATTGGATGCTCTAGCCAGAAGTTGAAAAATTTAAATGGTTTAGGAAAAGACTTAAGAGGGAACTCAGATTGAATAAAAACCGGGCATTGATCTGAGACCCCAGGAGACTGCACTTGCACTACACTATGCTTCATCTCTTCTAACCAATCCAAATTGACAAAATTCATGTCAAGTCTTCTAGCAATAGGGTCATTTTGCCTCTTATGGAGCCATGTAAACCATGGGCCAGTAGATTTGTGCTCCTCCACCTCGATTTCTCTTAACCAGTCATTTAGAGACTTCATACTAGTAGAATACTGAGGATTATTTGAGCAACTCGGATCTCTAATAGAACTAAAATCCCCAACAAGAATCCAGGGAAAATTAACCACTTTGAATCGAGTAACATCAACATAATGCTCTTCCCTCTAACTCTCACTATTTGAAGCATACACAAACGTGGCAAAAAATGGAGCATTGCCTCCAATTAGAACATGAACAAACTGATCAGAGTTATCTATGATAGTCAACTGAATCTCAGAGCGCCATGCTAACCAAATTTTCCCCAAACCTTCATCATTGAATAAGATTTCATGTCCCCATCCTGCAAATCTCTTTTGCTTCAACTTCTTAGCTTCCAGTCTACTTACCCGAGGCTCCAAAATAGAAACAATATCTAAAATCTAGTTATTTATCTTATTTAATATAGCTGTATATTTCTTATCCGCAACAAACCCTCTTGTGTTCCATGAGAGAAGCTTCATCTACGACCCCTACCTCTCCCTCCACCTTTCCCTCCTTTCTTTATGTTATCCCTAACATCTGGAGGATCAATCCAAATCTTCTTAACTTTATCAGTAGCTCTTGGAGGGATTCTATTCTCCTTATCAAGGATAGCAAATCTAGATCCAGTCTGAATAACTCGAGCAATCATCTGAGACAGCAAGCTCCCTTCAGCAGAAGGTGACTTACTACCAGCAGACTGTTGCATAGGCGTGTTAGGGCTCCCAGCAGCAGGTGATGACCCCTTCACTACCTCAGCAAAACTAACTCGAGCCCCCCCCCCCCATTTGATGAAGGGGAGACCACATCCTCAGCAATTAGACCCTACACAGGATCCCCCACAGGCGATGCCTGCCGAATTACCTCATCATCCGGACTATCCATTACACATTGAATCACAGACTCTTGCACTTGATTAAGAATGTCTTCAACAGGATCAATAACTGAGTTCTCCACACCATTCACCGGAGCAACGGATTCATCTCCATGATCCAACACAGTATTCTTAGACACCTTAGGAATCCAAACCCGTTGAGGGCCCTCCGCAATTATGCCCAAATACACAACACTTAGAGCACACCTTCGGGAGATTGCTATACTCAATTCTAATATCCAACGGAGGATCCTCATCTGGGTAAAACCCTAATAGAGGAGGGAAAGGAATAATCAGCAGCAAGCTCAACACACACACGAGCAAACCCTAACTGACCTCCAACCCTCGTCTTCTGATCCATCCAAAACGGTCGCCCTATCATACTCGATACCCATTCCAACCCTTCCGGAGCAAGATATTCTAGAGGAAGTCCCCAGATTCTCACCCAGATCGGCAATGTCTCAATCTTAGGAACAATTGGTTGAATACTTGACTTCAATTTGCGAAAGAAGACAGGGTTACCCCTGAAATTCCATGGCCCTGACTGGAAAACCTAATTGCATGAAGCAGCGGAAGGGAACTGAAACACCAGAAGCTTGGTCCCAAATTTCGACACTCTTACAATGCCATCCCTCCCCCAAAGAGCATTCGCCCGGGACTGCAGCTCCGGTACTTTTGGCCGAGTCCCAACGAACTGTCCAATAAGAGAGTTCTTCCACCGCTCCGCTCCCTTCTCCTTCACCTCTTTCGGTAGACGGAAACCATCTTGAAACTTGATCGGTGGACGATACTGAAGTCGATTCTCCGGAGCAACCTCAAATAGCTGCGCACAGGAACTGCCTTCGCCAGCCGGAGCAGCCGACGGCGAGGCTGACATCGGGAACCCTAGAAAACCAGAGAGAGGAGAGAGGGGAGAGGAAAAAAGTATAACTCGCTCTTTAGTGTCTAACAAAACCACGAAAAAAATAATTACTAGTCATGTGGGTTGTGTGTGCTGTCAACTGTCAAGTAATAATCCATATATAATAAAAAAATCATTAAGCACAAATAAACTCGTAAATATATAGAAGTCTTAAACGCTAACACAAGTATCATGTATTTTTTTTAAAGTCTACCCATTTTAAATTACATAATTTATTTTTTTATAATCAATGAATAAAGCTATAATATATTTTTCAATGAATTAGTAAATTTATTTCATTATTGATAATTAAATAATTACAATATATTATTTTAATTATTTGATACATCTTAAATTGATAAAATCATATATATTAGATAAAATGTATAGATGTATTAAAAAGTAAGTTGTACCCACTATATGAAATAGATAGTGAATTTTATGGATATAAGAAAAATGAAAGTTATATGTAGTGAAATGAGAAAAGTTGCTTATGTGACAGTATGGGTCACATATGAAATAGAAATATTATTTGATAGATGTGTATGATCTTAGAAGAATTCGGGTTAGATGTCTTTCTCCTAGCCCCTAGGTAGGGCTGGAAGTTTGGTACCGGTATTTGGCACATACTGAATACCGTCCCGAATTTGTCTATATTTGATATTACCGAATATACGTATTATTTTTTGAGATTGGGATTGGGATTCAATTTCAATTGTTATTTGGTATTATGGATTACGGGATTGGGATCGGTATATACCGAAATACCGAACAATACCGAAATATAAGGTAGTATGTATTTTATCCTCTCAACTAGACTCTCTCATTCACTACTACACGACACTCAACCACCAATCCATTGTTATTTTCATAAAACCAGAAAGCAAACACTAGTATTAGTCTTCTCTCAGCCTCCAATTCGTCAAATTAGAGATTACCAATGACAAAAATTTGAGATGTCACCTCTCCTCCATTCTCCTTATCCATATCCTAGCTCTAGCCAAACTCAAGAGTCTTTGCTTAGTCTCTTTGTCCTATATTAAACAACCAAATCTAATTTATATATTTAATTATTAATTGTAAAGATAATTAATTTTGTATTCGATATTCGATAATACTGATTAAGATACCAAAATATTTAGGGGTTGGGATTGATTTTGAAGTATAATTCGGTATTCAGAATTTCGATATTTGATATTGGCATACTATCAGTGTAACTCCGTAGTTAACATGAAATTTGAAATAGGAAGCATGCACCCGTTCTCTGCTTTTAGTCCTTTGCCTCTGCAATTTGCTTTTTTCCTCAATCTGTCTTTCTTTGCATCTTTAGAGATCTGATATTTTGCTTACGCATTATGATCCCCAATGGTGCATCACCGAATATGCACTCTTTCTTTTCCCACTTCTCATCTGGAGAAAAATAACTTTGGTCCTTTTCCCTTTTCGTTTCGAAAACCTGACGAACGTAGTCGGTACTTAAGTCAGTTGAGTCTAAAAAAATATATAAGCGGAGTATGTAAAAGAGTAATAACGACTATACGATGTTGGTATACGACACGTCCGTATATACAAAAACTACAGAGTATTACAAGTCTTAGATGCATGTATGGTCAGCAGGTTATATTGTCGTCTGATCGATTACAGTCACTAATCTATTAAGTGTTACGCTCAAGTATAATGAGGCTCACCGTCTCTGAAAAAATTACTCTCATTATATTTATCGTCCACAGGGGAATCAAGAACCATTTACCTTGTTCTAACTTCTATGATTGTAAACAAGAATGATCTTTACACCCTATGTTAACCTTGTTGAAAATCTGAGATTGTGAAAGGCGGGAAAGAAAAACCAATTGAATAGGGGATTCTTCGTGCGACGACCAGCTACTTGATCGACAGAGACTGGTGATTTGTTGTGTTGGCTGGCCACCATCTGGTGCTGATGACAGACAGCACAAAAGCCTGATCCATTTGGGCCTGCCTGCCTGCCTCTGTTGTCTTCTTTATTTCAACGTAATTGATTAGTTAATTAAATTCACTCAGACCATTAATTAAGTCGCTAATCCAACTAACTAACTCCTCTTCCTTTCATAAAAAAACGAATAAATAATATTTTGCCCCGCAAGTCACGTTATCTAGAACCCAATTATTTAACTAACTAATCTCACTGCAAATTAGCTATTAGACTGGAGATCATAATGATGAATAACAACACTACTTGAACGATGGAAATATAGCATAATCAAAGACCAAACCCTCTTCTGTCTGACAAATTTGCTTCTTGGATCTTTCGACAATCCAAGTTTTTACCAGACTGATATAATCATTCTCATCTAACTAAGGTGAAAAAAAATTGCTAGGAAATTCCCTATCTGTAGTACAAGTAGTGAACATTTTTTTGTGTAAAACTGCACAGAAGTCATATGGTACAAATTAGTGGTATGGGGATTTCTCCTCAAACTATCTAACTCACTAAGAAAAAAAAACTTGTTCTGCATCACTTAAACTAAAACTTCTCAAACTATATAAATTCGGAGTGGTCCGTTGCAGTGTCCGGAGATGTTTGTGGTGATTCGCTGCCAACGTGATTCGAACAAGATGGTTGCTAATTTACACAAATCGCTACCAAGTACCAACAGACGCGATATGATTTCAAAATTGTTGAAAACTTTTAAATGATCGTAATTTTACGACTTCGATTATCTCGAAAAGTTATGCAAACTTAAAGAGTTGTGTTGATAAGATATTTTATTTTTATGAAGTGTGTTGATCAGATAATTGAGTGCAAAGTTGCAATTCGTTTTGTCATATATGATTTTCCTTTTAGGAATGCAAAAGAATGACCTATTCAATCTCATCCGTCATTACTACATAATTAGCACTTTTAATTTCAGAGTTCATTCAAAACAACAAATTGTTCCGTACGACCATAAATCTTTCATATAATTTGTTGATGTAGAATTTTTCCTAAAAAGAACATATGTACCTTAAATTGTAAAGCCGGAAAGTATTGGGAGTAAAATGCAAATATTTTTTATTAAAGTTTTAAGTAAAAAAATATCAAGGCCACGTCGCACGACATTGTGAGCTGGGCGTGGCTTGTGAATCTGAATCTGAATCTCATCCAGTTTTGCGATTTGGTGGAGAGAGGGGTGCAGGGCCCCACCACGGAATAGAAACATTGACTTGGTCAAACAACAGTTTTGAAATACTAAAAACCGCCCATATTGCTCATTTAATTTATTTTAAAATGCCTGAAAATCCGACTAAAATGGAAAAAAAATATGAAACTAAAATGAAAGAAAATCGAAAATAGACTCTCCAGTTTTGGTTTATGAGGAGATGGGTAATAAATTTGTTTTTGAAAATGGAAGAACCGGGAAAAGGGAAACTTGGTTTGCTTAGCTGGAGGATGAGGGAGACGATGGGGCCGGCCTGTGGGGGTTGAACAAATAGACGGTCCAAAGTGGCCCAAGAAGATAAAGAAAAAGCCCAGGCAAAGGGAAGTGGGACCCACACAGTTCGGCGGGTAAACAAAAGCGCGTGAGAGAAGCAGTTCCGTTTCCTTAGTAAATAAGAAAATATATCTACTTTTATCAGCTTCGAAATTGCGTCTCACAAAACCGCAAATGCAAAAGTGGTCCTTTTCCTTCGTCCAGTTTAGGGATGGCAATGGGTCGGGTTGGGTCGGGTTTAGCCAAACCCAAACCCATGGGTTTATCTTTGAAAAAAACCCGGGGTAAAACCCACTGGGTTTGAAAAACTCAAACCCAACCCAACCCGTTGGGTATCCGCGGGTTCATGGGTACCCACGGGTTTTGTCGTAAAAAATTTACAATTACAAGTTCTTATCAAAATTAAAGTCAAATATCAATTTCTCAATACAAATTATCCATATATAAAACACCATTCTAGAAAATTCAAGTAAATCACAAATTAACTATACAAATTGTTCAACACCAATCTAGAAAACTCAAAAAAATTGAAGCAAATCACAAATTTTCCATAAATAACATGTTTAATTGAAAGCTTCTTCCTTTCAATTAAGTTTCTTTACTCTCCACTCCATAACATCAACTTGATTCTACACAATTAAAAAGAAAAAATTAGACATGTCTCCACAAATATAAATAATATTAGTTGTTTAGAATATTAAATATACCGAAAAAATTAATTATATGGGTGGGCGGGTACCCACGGGCCGGGTTTACCTAAACCCAAACCCAACCCAACCCGTTGAATAGTGAACGGGTTTAAACCCAAACCCAGCCCAAAACCCGTCAACATGGATTTTACCCGCGTTGACCGGGTTGGGTCGGATGGATACCCGTGGGTTCGGGTTTTGTTGTCATCCCTAGTCCAGTTGTTCACAACACATCAGTCTCAGCCCTCTTGTACTCCAACTACTGGGATCCAAAGTAAACAAACTAAAAATAAAGTTAAATTGAGCAGAGGGAATTTAGGGTTTTTGATTATACTTCTCTTTTACGCAATGGTGGGGGATGCTTCAAGCTGAAGCAAAGCTAAAATTTCCAATCCATTTCATCACTCGTCTCATGCCCCCCTTTTTTTTTCCAATTTCCTCCCCACCCGGGCCCCCTTCTTCGACAGCAAAAAAACAAACGATGATTTCGTTAAATCTTAACATCGTTCGGTGTTCGATATCATAACCGTTGAAGTTCTAAATCTCAGGTTTCAATTCCTAATTGAAACAGCAACGACACAGAGCGAAAGTACTGTGTTTATGAACTACTTGCGAAATTGAGACAATAGTTGTAACGACACAGAGATCGAGACAAACTCCGATGTAAACACAACTGTAACGACACAGAGCCCTAGGTTAAGCGTGGCACTGTGTTCCTAATCTTGGCATGCAGCAGTAACCCATTCTCTTAATTAAACTATTATTGGTCAAAGAGCCTCCTGCATTAAAAGGTACAACCACAGCACATAGATCCACTGCTTTCTTCTTCTTTTATACACCTTGGCCTGGGAAAAAGCAAAGAGCAAAGAGGGCCAAAGAGCAGTGAAAAAGCAGCAGCAGCAGAACCCAAACACGCCAAAACTCATTATATCAAACCCAAGGAAATTCCCCAGTCTTTCTCTTTTCCTTTTTCACCCCTCTATTACAATCTCACAGTAAAAAGTAAACAGAAAACTGCAGAAACTGCAACCCATGATTTTACAGTTCGCTGCCTGAACCTAGTGAGAACAGAACAGAGCCTGCTGGTTCTTTCTTTTCCCCTTGGATAAGAAAGGATCTTCCTTAGTTCCTTAAGCACACCCAAACCAATAATATAATTAATTAAATAATACCCTCACCACTATTTATTACTAATCATAATACCCCACTTTATTACAAACAAAATTACCCATCTTTCTTCTTCATCTTCACTATCCTTCCTGCCTGCCTGGTTCAAAATCAAACCCCAAAAAAAGGACCAAGAGGAACTTGATTTTGGCTTATTCAGCCCCTCTTTTCAAACTAAAACCCACCCAACAAAATGCCCTTCTTATTACTAAGCAATAACTTATTACTGTTACCTTAAACGGCAAAAAAACCCACCTTTAAACCTTTTTCCCTACTACTAATACTACCCTTCTTCTTCGTCTTCTTGTTGCTATACTCTGCTTCCTTCTCCCCAAAACAAAAGAACATCCATTTTGAAATGAATCAATACGTCCACTCCTGAGGCAGCCTCCCAATGAACCCACTTTCTGGCTGCATTGCTCTCTTCTGCTGCTGCTGCAAAATCGAGTTCCTTCTTGCCAGCAGAGTCGCTGTAAATTTAAAACAGGGCAGATACAAATAATAATAAGTTATCAAGAGAGATAACAGTTAAAATTTAAATAGATTTGAGGGACAATATTGCTTTTTACCATAATCAGCGGCGAAGGATGCGTTAAACCGTGGAGGCTGACCCTGGCCGTTACAAGTCGCCGTCTCGTCAAAACTCAAGTTGAGTGCATGGACGACCTTCGCCGGCACGATAACCCCTATGATAGAGACAAACGCACTAAACGTCAGAGTTTGAATTTCAAAATTATCCCTACCAGGAAACCCTAATAGAGAAAGGAAATGTGGGTACCAGGAGAAGGTTTCTTCTTCGAATCGGGCACAGGGGTTCCGTATCTACGCGGAAGGAAAACCCCTGTTCCAGCGCACTCCTTTTTCGCACCGGCACCGCCATTATTGGAACCATATCCAACTCCCACAAACCCTGCCGCCGCCCTCGTCCCCGAATTCAAACTCCCCGCCGTCTGGTTGTGTGGGTACTGGGGGCGATTCGCTTGAAGTGGAGGCCAGCAAGACTGCGCCTGAGCCTGAGACAGAGGAGGAGGCCGGACAACAAATCTACTGCTGTCATACACACCAAAGCCGCACGAGATCTGCGACTGCGGCGGCGGCGGGGGAGGAGGAAGCTTCGGCCAGGCAGCGGCCTTCACTTGCTGTTGTTGTTGTTGTTGTTGCCTCTCCCAGACTGAAGGCCACTGTCCCTTCGGAGTCCCCTGTTCTAGCCTCAACTGCTGAATCTGCAAAACAGAGAAATTACTGAGCACCGAAACTCTTAAAACAGTAAAATTTCCCACCCAAATTGGCGACAACAGAGGAGCTTTACAACGTACCTGAGGGGTATTATGGCCGAGGGAGTAAACCGACCCAGATGGAATCCTCTGAGACATCTTCAGCCTCGCCACTTGCCCTGCAGCGGCGTAAATCAGATCCCACGCGTCGTTCTTAGCACCAATTGGAGCCGGAGTAGTTGTAGGAGACAAGGCGCCGTTGGGGCTGCCGTTGCTGGAAACCGACATGCTCCCCAACCCGTTGAGCGTGGACTCGGGCGACCCGACCACAACCCGGTTCTCCTGTGAAGAAAGAAAAAAAACAGAGTGAGTTTCACGGTGAGGAGAAAAGTGAAGTGGAAAAAAACAGAGTGAAGAGGGGGAGAAATATACCGGTGACTTGAAGGTGAGTTGTTGGGTGAGGCGGCGAGTCAACCCGGCGAAGAAGTCGTCCTCGTCGTCGCAGGGGTCAGAGTCAGGGGACGAGTCGAAGTCGTAGGGGAACTCGGAGGGGAAGGTGAACTCGGGCTTGTGTGGAAGCCAGGAATCCGGGTCTCCGACGGACAGGGTAGCCATAGGAGAAGTGGGGAAAAGAACAGATTTTGGGGAGGGAAAGAGAGAGTCTGTGGTGGGAAAGGAGAGGGATTAGAGGTAGAGGAAGGAGAAGGGAGGGTTTAATAATAAATGGGGGAAACAGTCAAGCTTCTGCTGGATTTGCAGGCACCGGTGAAACAGAGGGCCCAATAGAAAGAGGAAAGGTAGTGAGAGAAAGAGAGAGAGAGGGGAGTGGGTTAGTGGTGGAGTGGAGTAGAGAATGTGGAAGACATGTCTCTCGCTTTTTATTAAGGTTTCTGAGTTTCTTTTTAGGGTTTGTTCAAATTTTAAAAAAGACCAAAGAGAAAAGCAAGGGGAAAAAAACCTTGTATTAACTAGTATTAAGTAAATAACCGAAAACAACAACTTCAAACATATTTTCCTCTCTTGTTTGCTTGCTGTAGAGATCGGATGAGCGTGAATAGTGCACATCTATTATCGGAATGCATTGGCAAGATATATATATATGTGTGTAATTTGACGATTGGAGTTTTATAGTCAAATAACATGTTGGTTCGTCAAATTCAATATTTAGTTTGAGTTTTACATAAATTTATTAAAATTCTTCAAGTTCGAGTTTTACAATACTTGATTAACGCGAATATGAGGGAGTATCCATTGGATATGATTATTTTTGTCATTCCTTGATGGCTGCCTCAATATGGGGAGGGGATGAGTAGGGCGATTGTGTGTTGTCCCATATTAAATTTGAAAATTTTGATGGTACAAGAGCTTGATCAATATTTCATTCGTTGGATTAATCGCATATTCACTTTGGTGGATAGTGCATGTTATGAATAGCGGCCGTCATGACAAATTTAAGCACTACAATACGTAAATCAAATTTTATGCGACACAAATACGGATAACTTGGACATAATGCTCTAGATTCTAATGCAAAGATATACTTTGTTGCCATTGTTTAATGTTTATGGTATTTGCAATTTTGCATGTTAATTTTCCTGGAGAAGCTGGGTGACTTTAAATTAAAATAATAGGACAGCATTTATGCTCTAAAATGGTAACAAGATGTGACGTTTTTTGTTTTGAAAAATTTTGAATCGCGTCTCAATTCAACAGAATTAATATAAAACAAACCATTTGAACATTTGAATTTGTACGTGGTACTCGTTGAGAGAATTTTTTTTTTGAATGGCTCGTCGAGAGAATTGGGAGGGAAAGGAATGCTATTGCGGTTTTTTTGTGTTTAAATTTGTCTTGCTATGTAACCCCACCCGTCATTTGTGTTGCTGCTAATTAATCCATTTCATTACCAGTCGTTAAATTCATAGTTAATCCATCATTTACGTTAATTAGTAATTAGTTGGTTGTTTAAGCAATTTGTGAGTGGGGGAGGGGACGGCCGGGTGTCTAGTTAAACACAACCCGGTCCCATGTTTTTGTGTGTCGGTCTCCTGTTATGTTCTTCCTTATTCCTCTTTTGCCCTACTTTTGGTGGGTTTTCCAAGTATCTTTAGCTGCAGCTGTAGATTTTTAAATAAATCGGTTTAGGCTTTAGAGTGGGGTTATGCGGTATGATTAGATTCTTCCTCTCTACGCTTTTTTTGGCCTTTGGCTGTTTTGCAAAATGGGCCGGGTAGTCCAACTGTGGACTCGATCTGTCAGCCCCTAAAATTACTAGGGTTAAGTGGGTTACAGTTTGAGGAGTAGAGCTAACTTTGGATAGAATCTCGACTAGTAGGGGGGAAATTGCTCGAGTGAAAGGATCCAAGAGAGAAACAGAGAAGACAGGCCATTGTTGTTTCTTTCCGAGACCTGGAGACCCGGTATTTATACGCAAATGTAAGGGCAGTAGTTAGGCTTTTGCCAAGAAGTTATGATCAAATACGTTGGTTTGATTTCACCAAAAAGAAAATGTTAATATGATCATGCGAGTTCTTGGATATTCATGCGAACGAATGACCTATATGAATAGGCTTCATTAATCCTTCGCTTGCAAGTAGGGATGGCAATGGGGCGGGTTTGGGGCGGGTTTGCCTAAACCATCTCCATCCCCATCTTCAAATACCCAAACCCATACCCGCCCCATACCCATTCGGGGGAATGTTTTGCAAACCCATCCCCATACCCGTGGGTTTCGGGTACCCATGGGTAATACCCATCCCCGTACATCCAACATTATTATACCTAAAACTTACAAGAAAAGTTTTAATTATAACCATAAACAAACCTATTATATCACGAAGTCAACAAAACACGGTCATTTTCTAAATACGATTCAAAGAATATGATCCTAAAACATCCATTAATACATAATATAGACTATAATATTTTTTAAATTATTATGCTCTAACTCTTGATACATTTACTAAGTAATAATTAACTAACACAATTTTGTTGACAAGGGGGAAAGTGAAAGAGTGGAAGGAGAATTGAGGGAAATGAATTAGGTTTTGATTAAGGTGGTTACTCAATTGCATTTCTACTATTTATTTTCTCGAGTTATCATCATCATCATTGATAGATTACAATTTAATCCACGTATTTTTTTATATGTGAAGAAATTCTCTTGGTGGGGCGGGTATGGGTATGGGTATGGGGCGGGGGAGGCTAAAACCATACCCGCCCCATACCCATCAAACCTTTTGCGGGTTTTACCCATACCCGCCCCATACCCGGTCAAAGCGGGGATTCCCCGCGTTGACTGGGTATGGGGCGGTCGGGTACCCGCGGCCATGGGTTTGATTGCCATCCCTACTTGCAAGGGAGTAATATTCACTACAAAAAAGATTGGCAGATGTTACCAGACGATTGGCGTCACAAAAGGCCTTTTCTCGTCACTAAAAGTTTATTCTGACGAAATACGGTGGTTAGCGAGTCGTGGGGTAAAGGTCCGTGGGTAATAGTCTAAAAAAAATTGGCGTCATAAAAACATTTTTTGTGAAGATAAATTTTCCTCAAAACCCAATTTATCGTTGTCAGAAAAGAAATACCCTCGAGGAAAAAAACTTGACGAAAAGTTTTTGTGAGAGAGAAAAATAAAATTTCTAAGGAAATTATTTTGTCAGTTTAAGTATTTGTGAGAATAGTTTTTTGTAAGCAAAATTTTTTTTTTAATAAACCTTTGAAATTTCCATCCCCAAAATACCCTTATGTGTTTTTGTGATGATTTGTTTATTGTAAGAAAAGGTTGCATAATTAGACAAAAAAATTTGTTCCCAAAATATCCTTTTGTTATTTCCGACGAGTAAAAGTCCTCCTAAAAATTTCCAATGAAATTTTATGGTTGAAAAAAATAATATATAAAATAATTAAAATAAATCATACTATATAATATTAAAACAGAAGAATACTGCATAAATATGTGGCCTAGCCATAAAATGTAAGACTAGCCATAAAATATATCTTACATGAAAACTGTGGAAACGCAAAAACAAACCCATACTCAGGAAGTGGAACTCCAAAAGTCGCATCGGCAACATCGGCCTCCTTTCACTCACCCACATACCCCTCAAGAACAAAACACCTCAATCCAATCCAAGAAACAAATGAAATAACACAAAAAAAAAAGAAAAAAATAACAAAAAATTACAATTTCAATCGTTAGGATGACATTAACGAAGGCAGTGAGCGTTGCTCAACAAAGAGGTTGAATCGCGGCGGTAGAGGTCTCTTTTTGGATATGCTTTCTCTGGTCAGCTGAGGAGTCCAGAACAGGGCACGGAGGGAGATGACTTCTGTTTTCTCGCTGCTCTCTGCTCCGTTAATGGCGGCTAGAAAAAGGTTCGAGGCTCCATAGCCTTCGCTGCTGTCCAGCTCTCCTTCACGACAATACCTCTTCTCCATCCGACAGAGACTGCTAAAATCTCATCGCCGGTTGTTGCACTCGGAGCGCTATAAAAAAAAGCCAAACATAAATCAAACTCAGAATTGAACTGCAGAATAGGCATGCATGTATATGGAAGCTTACCGGATCTTTGATTTCTTCATCATCGTCGCCGTTTGATGGGTGAAGGATTAGGTCGAGAAAGGGAAGAGTAGATTGAGAGGACCTTTTGCATTTGGATTCGTTTCTCAAGTAGCAATAAGAAAGAAGAGAGAACAAAAGGAGAGAAGGGAGGTTGACGGCTGCCATTTAGGGTTAGAATGGCTAGGTTAGATCCGAATGTTGTTTATATATGGTTTCCTGGAATTGACTGGGCCTTGCCTGTTCCCAAGAAGGTTTAGTCACTTGTTCAGTTGGGCTACTCGACAATAATTGTTTGAGTGTGTTTCCATCTTACTTTATTCATTGAACATACTTAATACAAAGTTTTGAAAAAGAAAATTGTAGAGTAAAAGTTAACTCCTTTCATTTTTTTTATAGGAACTCCTTTCATTTTTAATATGTCAAATCCTTCTTCATGATTAAATCCAATGTATTATTCTTTATGTAACCCTATCATTATCGATTCATATATATTTTTTCTCAATAAAATCCTTGATACAAAAATCACGGTTAGTGAAGCGTTTTAAAAAAAATCACAATTAAAACAAAAAAGAACGAACTACAAGGGGTTTGAATTCACTTCCCACATTTTATAATGTGATGGAGACATCCTTTTTTCCACACGTTGATTTGTGGTAGTGACTTTGTTTCTTTGTCAGTAAATTATTATTATTATTATTATTATTATTATTATTATTATTTATATATTTAAAAAAGAGGTTTTGATGTTACTGTTTATTAAGGTCTAATCAATAGGGGAACAAAAACTGAATTAGTAGGCCACTTCTAGGATTATTAGACTCCCTTCTAAACTTAAAAAATCATACTAAACTCATTGTATTTAAGGTTTTTGTTGTCACAATTTTTGTCAAATGGGGTCCTAGGACCACACTTCTCTACCTTAATGGCTAAAATTGAACTTGTACATGTACCTTATTGTAAAAGTTCAATTGAACTTGTACTTGTACCTCAATGGTCTAAATTGAACAAAAAATTAGAGTAGCCTAATTGGTTAAGTATGTCATCTTTCATTTGGCTCATGATTCAGGGTTTAGGGTTAAGTTTTTTTACAAGGTTTAGGATTCAGGATTTAGGGTACAGGGTTTAGTATTTTATAGGGTTCAGGATTCAGGTTTTAGGGTTTAGAATTTAGTTAAAATAAAAGTAATGAAGTATTTGGAAGCAATTTGGAGAGAAGGTAGAGAGCTCTCTTATGTAGGATTGTCAGTCGGTCGGTTTCGATTAAACCGATCAATCCCCTAGTACTACCGACCGGCGCGTTTCACACGGTCACCGCCTAACCGACCGGTCGGTTATCAGTTATAACCGCGATTAGCCGAATTAAAGTCGGTTATCAGTTATAACCGCGATTAGCCGAATTAAATACAAAAAATTAAATAAAAAAAATAGAAGAAAAGAAATCACTACACATTTTCGTCCTTATCTTCTTCTTCTTCTCTCCTCACCCAAAAAGAAAACCCACGTCTTTTCTTCTCCCCTCTCTCTGCCTTGCCTTGCCTCTGCTAACCCTCCAGGTTCCAAGCCTCTTCTTCTCTCTTCTCTCTCCCAACCAAAACCAATTTTTTTTCCTCTCTCTCTCAACCAAACTCAATTCCCATTATCTTCTTCTCTGAACTCATGGACAAAGACCATTTTTCTTTTCCTTCTCACTTTCGCGGCCTCGGTTCATCTGCTCGGGGACAGCGACGGCGATGACGGATGGACTGGAAAGAGGAAGGATGGAGGCGGCGGCGCGAGGTGAGGCGACGCGATGAGGACGGGATCTGGGCAGCAGCGAGGAAGGGATCTGGACGGGTGCGACACGACAAGGAAGGATCTGCATGGCGGCGAGGAACGGAGGAAGGCTGCGGCCGTGAGGCGACGAGGAAGGGAGCTGGGCGGCGGTGACTCGTGAGGGTCTAATGAGGGGATTATAGGGTTTCAGAGTGGGGTTATGGGTTTTATATGTGGTTTTTTTTGTTTTTGCTGGGAGGGCAATATATGAGGGTTGGTCGGTTTGAGTAGGTTTTTTCGGATAACAGCGATTAATAATCGTCGGTTACTCGGTTATCCGAAACTTTTTATTCTCCTCCGTGCACCGACCGAATTAATTTTAGTCTCGGTTTTCGGTTAGCCAAAAATTGGTCGGTTCGGTTGTAACCGACGGTTATCCGCTAACCGGAAATCGTACTACCAGCCCTACTCTTATGCTTATAGATTTTGGTTAGGAATAAATACTCAACGAAACATGAATTTAACATAAAATGTAATTTGTCTAACTGATCTGGACTTTGTTTTATGAACAAGTGATCCATGGTTCGAGTACATCCATGACCTTTTCTTTAAGGTTAATTTTAATTTCATCTCTTAAAACTAAGACTTTGTTCATATGTAACAAAAAATTTCTGACAAGCGAAATTTGTCAATAATGTTCTATATGTGACGACATTGTTTACATATTATTGACGACATATAAAATCTTCAAAGAAAGTGTTTTCCTCACGAAGTTTTTTCAACGAAATAATCATTTGTGATGACCATTTTGTCCAACCACTTCTCTAACAAACTTCTATCGACGACCAAATACGTTCCCTCATAAAAATGTTTTGTTTTTCTGAGAGACAGGGAAATTCCTAACAAATAATACTATTTCCAACAATATTTTCTGATGAAAAATTTGTGTCCTCGAAAATAAAATTCAGGAATTTTCCCCTCCTTTTTTGGCGTCAGAAAAACATATTATTTCTAACGCCTATTTCAATTTGGTCATAAATAATTTCTATTTGTGACAAAATTTGAAATGTCCTCAGTAAAATTGAGATGGTGTTCCTCGTATTTGCGATTTTGAGTTTTAGTGACAAATGTTTTGGGCTTTATTGACGACTTTTGATGTTCATCACAAATATTTTATGTTTTTATGAGGACGACAAATTTTTGTCACAAAAAAGTTTATTTCCAACAAAAAAATAGTGTCGTCAGAAGGATTTCGTCACTTCTGCCTGTCTTTTTTGTAGTGATTCCTTATGCTGCAAAATACATTGCCTTCGTTAGGCTCATTACGCATTCTTATATATTGGATGATATTCTCTAATCAAGCTAGCTCCCTTACAAAGATAATTGCTCCCAACCCGCCCCATTTGTTCACCATTACTTTGCATCGTAGAAGGTTTGTGGATTTCAACTGATTAAGAACAACGAATTCATCCAACGTGTCATAAGTCGCCCCAAATCGTTGTGATGTCGAATGGACTCCCAACACTTGCAACTGTTGTCTATTTTCAATTAAAACAAATGAAAAACCACCCCTAAATTTTGCTACCGATAGGAGGTAATCCCATCACATTTTACCATCATTCACTCTTTCCTTCTTCCTTTCTTGCTCGCATTTCTTTTGCCGCTGTTGTAGGCATTTTCCCTTAGATTTTTAGGTTTGATTTTGTTTTTACAACCGTTGTGGCCTTCAGATTTCTCCCCTTCAAGTTGACCATGTGCTCTTCGGTTCGGTTCTTGGGTTTCTGTTACGGGCTTGCCCGTCTTGGGAGTTGGAGATTTGCGATCTCGGAGTCTTAATCCATCTTGTGGTGTGATTGATTCCCCCGATCTGGTGGCGCTTCTTCTGAAACGAGACTATTCTCTGCAGGGGCGGACCCATTCCTTGCTAAAGGTTGTCAATTGACAAACCTTAAGTAATAAAATGGACCAAATTTTGTATGTTAAAATATATATTTGTTGGTGATAGAATTTGAACCCTAGCCAACTTGATAACCCTTGGACTTTCAAATTCGAATTTCCATTGCACCTCCAGCCAATTGTTGTTATACAAATATAGAGAAAATATATGAGGAGTCAAATTAATTCCTAAACCTATTTGTCGAAGCAAATCTCTTTAATTTTTTATTAAAATTTATTTTCCTCTTTGGAGAATAAAAACTCTTCCAACTAAAAAAGAGAATAAAACTCTCCACCCAAGACCGTCGCCTTTGACTCAAATTAGAAATTATCATTCTCAATTACAATTCCCCAATTTATTGCGATAATCAATGCAGTCAAAATCGTATTTTAAAATTGAAAATTTTACGCTTTTACACTCATGGTTACCAAAATGCTTTAGTGTCGCTCTTTTTCTTTACTAATATAATCAAAATCGCGCTTTAAAATTTAAAATGCTTACATTTTTATGTCTTGCCATTGCTTTAATATATTATATAAAATTTGTAAAAAACAAAATACGTCGCGATTCAAGATAAAGAAAAAAAAAAACAAATTTATGTATGAAATAAACTTGGTGAATTAATATTTAATTTTACTTATATTTTTTATTGAATACCCTTAATAAATTTTTTGGATTCGCCACTGATTCTCTGCTTTCCCTTTTGTCTCCCTCTGGCGGTAGATCTACTGCTGGGTAGGTCGCTAGATCAATGAAGGTGGAGCCTTCTCCGGTTGGGTGCGGTGGACTTTTCGGTGTTCTCCTTGGTGAGTGGTGGCTCGGTTGGGACCATTTGTTCTCTTGGACCCGTTCTCTCTTCATTGGCTCCCTGCCTCTTCAACTCGGTACAATCCGCTTCACATCATTGTCCACCGCCATGCAATCTTGTCTTCAAGGTTCACTGTGATGAAAGTCTTTGAGCTATCCCCCGGAGGCGACTATTGGTATCGTTGTTTTCACTCACCATAGACTTCATTTTGATCGGACGAGCTTAGTTTGATCTTGTTGCCACTATGTTTGAGTTGGATACTAGAGAGATTCTAGATGCTCTGTTCTTGAATCAAGTGTTTTGATCTTTTGGTGGTTGGTTTACATTCTCTGCTTTGCTCTTTCATAGTGTATCTTTGAAGCATGACTTGTGTTTGAATCACTAGTTGTTCATCTTTGTACACTTGTTTGTGGTTCAGTTTTCATCCTTTTGTTTTTCTCTGTAACTGATAATTTATAGTGCAATAAAGATTTTCCTTTGTCAAAATAAATATATTTTACCATCAATTGTCATTGACTTCTCCCAAGACAAACTCATCATTTGCGTGACCAATGTATACCAAAGCCAGAAATCATGGTAATACATTGTCATGATCGGCAGCACAAACACACACCACTCTCCAAACGGCAACAACATGCCCATATTATTAGTTCCATTGGCATACGAAAACTAGGGATCGGTTAGCTTGCTTACCTCTTTTATGGGGTTGGAAAAATAAAAAATGACACACCTATTAATTATAGTTAATTATGGTATTAAATTCGTATTGCATTTAATAATCTTTGGCTATTAAAAACTCATGTTAATTACTTTCCTTTTTTTTAACTACTATTGGACTGATACAACTATCATTGCACCTGTACACTGAACTCATATTAATTACACTCCTTTTTTTGAACTACCATTACACTGATACAACTGATATCATTGCATTGGTAGAAGTAACATTACACTGAAAAAAGAAAAGTAATTAATATGAGTTTTTAATTCAGGGAGATTATTAAATGCAAAACAAATCAATTAACTTAAAAGTATATAATTAATAGGAGTGTCATTTTTCCAACCTATTCAGCAGTAGTCATGCTATCTCACCACCGAAAACGATTGGTATATGAATATATTCGTTTCATTGACTTGATGGTGGTCAATGCGCTTCACCAGTTCCACATAATTGCGAATATAATGATGCACCAAACAAAATTCATGCAAATGCCATTGCCGCCATCACTCACTCGTCTCCATCGCATTACAACCCTCCCGACCCTAAGAGCTGCCTGTCCCAGGAGGAGAAATTCACCTGTCCCAGAAAGAAGTTATGAGCTTCAACCTTCAGCACTATGTAATCAATGAACCCTACTGTAAACTGGGGTAAGTTGAAAGTGAAATCGATGGCTTGCCCCAACGGCCCAACCGTCAAAAATTATGGTTCCAATTATAAGTATGGATGGATTGAAACATTGCTTGCCAAAATGTTTTATTTGGTTACAATTATCAGTTTTCACAGTACCATAGCACTTATTACGTGTGAACTATTTCACCAAATATGATATTCTGACAGGGTTAGAAAGTGTAGCATTGGGATGCACTCAAAATTGTGTATTATAACTTACAAAAACTTACGCTTTTGCGTATTTAGGTCACCTAAACGCTTTTACGTAGAGTTGCTTTTTTTTCTTACTAATGAAGTGAAAATAATGCTTAAAAGTTTACGCTTTTAGATCACCAAAATGCTTTTACGTAAAATTACTTTTTTTACTGCATTAGTTGTGGTATTTTTCACTTCAAATTGGTTAAATACTCATTTACCCTTCTCTTGTAGAGAATTAAAAGCAATTTTCTTCTTTTCTAGACCTGTGTAAACATATATTGAGGATTGACGTGTCCAGAGATTCATTGGTGATGTAGATGGCAAACAGAGAGCAAAGAGATTAACGTTGACCACGATTATTATTGCGGACGGGTCATCGACTAACAGTTACGAAATGAATAAAAGAAAAAAATACATTAAACTCAATGGAATTAGATGTGGCAATTTTGTTTCCACACTAATCCACTCCAATTTATCCACTAAAATATCCAATTAATCTAATCAATTTAATCCTAATCAAATTTGGATTCGACAATGTATGACCGGAGAAAGCCTTTACCATAGTTGGGAGGAAAAATAGCAAGGATATTTTTGACTTTATAAGAAAAATAAGTATAACTGAATGGGAATAAAAAATAAAAAAATACAATCCTATGATATTTCACAAATACTAGCCCCCTCATAGTATTAGAACTTTGAAGATTAACACACACCTGGTTATCATATTTCTTTTTTCCCCTCCAACTTAACACGACATTTCTACTAAAATCCCACATTATACGGGAATTATGCCGAAATACCCAAAAATATCCTTGTTCTTTGCCCTCCTATAAATATCTTTATTGTTTAAATCTATGTTATTGTAATAATTTTTCACGATATTCGATCATCGATTACACTAGTAACCATTTTAGCATACTGATAACCACACTGCTAACTTATAATCGGTTGATGACATAACCTTCAATCATAGGTTATTGGTTATTTTAATGGTTTAATAGCTAACCGGCTATATCACTCCTAACGTCAATCGTTATCATATAATTGTTAGGTTGTTGTAAACATGGAGTGTACGATACTCCTGGTACTTATAATATGATATCTATATATAGGCCATGAATTTAATGGATTTGAGATACCATACTATACCCTAACTAACACCAGGCCCGACCCTTGGTCGGGAGAGTTTGATTATTATATATTTTGATGTGTTGTTGTCATTTATAATATGTAATCTTTTGATATAGATAAAAGAAATACATGAAAATGAATAACAAATATAAACAATAGTGATATTTAGAAAATAAATAGTGTTTATTTATTTTGTATTTCATGTAGGACAACATGAGAGTTTTCTTCCATTACACACAAAATCAATCTTAATCATAAAAGAAAATGATTGTCCATTCATGTAGTTTAATCAAATATTTTTTCTCAATAGTTACCATCTTTATTCATCTTAGTATATTATACATATGAAATTATATCACGTGAAAGAATATATAGGGCACATTAGAGATTGATCAACAATATGAAGTAGCATGTTGAAGATTTACCACGATGATGTGAAAACCGCCCTCGATACAACATTAAACTTATTTATTTTGCACAAAGTAATATGATATAGAATTTGTGACCATTTTGCATCCATGCATGAGAGTGTCGTTGTAGAATTTGTTAGAGAAACCAAAAAATGACCTAGTGCCGAGATTCAGAGTTAGCATTCTTAACATGAGTCAAGGGCTCGAGGCATAAAAGAAAGTCAAATGAGTATTTTGTACACTGTGGAAGTTATACTTAAAAGTTGAGCCTTTAGATGCCTCATTGTTAACTTTAGTATTAATATTATAATGTGAAAGTAGAGGTAGACAAAACCGTGGACAATGAAGACCAAATTGATCTCAAATGCTCAATACATGGGAGCTCACTTTGAAGACCAAATGTTAAACTAACTTTGTGTCTTCAGGTTGCATCTTGTTCTCCCTAAAATTCATAGCATATTTAGATGTGAACACAAAAGCCTTTAATTATGCTCACAAAAGAAACATAAGAAAAGACAATGAGATATAAAAAGATGAGAATCAAAGACATTGTTAAAAAGAGGTTCATTATGAGAAATTCAATATTAAGTAATCCAATAAGAGTTGTATATGAAAAAATTCTTGTGTTTCCTAGTCAATTAGATAGCCAAAAGCAAGAGAAATAGACAGAAAAAATTATAACCTGTGAATTTGAAGGTCTGGTATACATGAAACAAAAAACCATTACTTTATAGTCTGTGTTCATCTCGATGAGTTAACTCTTTTTTCCATCCACATAACAATATCAACAGTTCAACACAATTCATTATATGACAATTTGACCAATAGGTTACCTATTACAAAGCAAATAACAAAACTATAGCATATAGATAAGGCAAAATACAGCTGTATATCCAAAACTATCACGTTTGTGACAAATATATCCACAACTATCGAAATACACAAAATATCCAATTTCGTTTAATGCTCTAACGACGTTAATTAACAGTCTGACTGGATTCACGGAATGGGCTGAGTTGGCGATATTTGGTCCCACCATTACACGTGGATAATGAAAAAAAATTAAAAAAAAAAGATAAAATCCTTCTTTTCCTCTTCCCATCGTCTTCCCACCTCTTTCCTTTTCTTCCTCAAAACCCCATCTTCGATCTCTCTCTATTGCCCTCGCTGTGTCCGATGATGCGGAAGAAGTTGGATTTTCGGTGGCGCATCTCACTTATCCCACCCCTTTCGCCATGACGTTCACGTACGCATTCGCCTCCAAGTATCAACACAAACGCCTATATTGAATCTGGGTTTTTTTGGTTGAAGCTCATAGGTCAATCGAAGTTGGAAACAATTCCATTCGAATCAAACTTGGAGACTTGGAGCTCGAATCTGGGTTTCTGACTGAAGCTCGGAGGTTGAATCGTAGTTGGAGGCTGAAGCTCAATGCTGATTCGTTCAAATCAAACTCTTAGGCTCAGAGGTCGAATTTGGGTTTCTGTGGCGAAGTTGAATCCGCTGCAGCGACTGTCCTTGCCCTCATTCGATCTTCACTATCCCCATATTTAGTGGTGAACCGGTCGTTGAGGAGCTTGACGTCGCTAGGAGAGATATTGAGACAGGAATTTTCCTTTCAAGCAGCCGCCGAAGGACTCTGGGAGGGCGTCGAGGTTGGGCATCTCGGCGAGTTCACTGGGAATCAAGCCGGCTGAGTGAGGACGCCGCCAAGTCTTCTTCCATCCGTGGTCGATGTGGGGGGGTTTTCTCATCCTTTGCTTGATGCGATTTGGGGGTTTTCTAATCCTCTGCTTGCTTTGATTTGGGGGTTTTCACATCGGCGGTGGGATTGGTTTCCGTCTGAGAAAGAAACAGAAAGTCGATTGAGCAAGTGGGCAAGCCCAGATCGTCGATTGAGAAAGCAAAAGACCAAGATCGATGTGGGCGATGGGAGCGTGAGAGGAAGTTAGAGGAGGAAACAAAGCTCGTCTTGGGGATTTGGCCGCTTGGTAACGAAGCTCGGCGTCGGGATAGTGTGGCCGGAAATATGGGGTTGATCGCAGAAAAAAATTTAATTTTAAATTTTTTATTAATTAATTTCTAACGTGTCATTTAACTCTAATATTATGCTGATTTGTTGATGACGTGGACGGTGATTTGGATCCTAGTCAGCATTCCGTCGCAATAATTAACGGCGTCACTAACACCGTTATAGTTTCAGACGGAAGTGGATAGATTTGTCACACAACCTTCTGATTTTTGGATATTTCGTGTATTTCGATAGTTGTGGATATATTTGTCACAAACGTGATAGTTATGGATATACAGCTGTATTTTGCCTATAGATAAAGATAAAGATGTTCGCAACCACCAAACAATAGATTCACCATTCATTAATCCTCAACCTGTGAAGCATACAATTAGATGAAGTTTATCTCCACCAAAACATAAACATATAACATGCAGTTTAGATTCAATCATTAAGCTAATTATTTATCAATTTTTTTAACTTAATAGAAATCATTAGATTAATCAAGAAGAAAAAAAACCTAAAAGAGAAATGTCGATATTCTAATTAGTAATTAGTTTAAGTTTAATGTCTGTTTTTTATCCAAACCTTTTTCAGATTCTTTTATATTATCCAAACCTATTAAAATGATATTAATTAACCAAATCTTTCGAAACGCATCAAAATATTAGCCATTTTTACGTTATCATTAATAATTTTGTAACTCATTTCTTAGTTAAAATACTAACTTTGTGGAATGTGGACCTTGATGTTACTCTTCCAAGTCAATATCATGTTGTCAAGTCAATATTACTAACTGAAAGTTAACATTTGGCTAATTCTTAATATTTCAACAGGTTTGACCAATAAAAAAATTCGAAAAAAATTTGGGTAATAAATAGTAATTTCCCTTAGTTTAATAAATATTTAAAAAATAAAAATGTGAAACTTCAATTTCTCACTCTTTCTTTACCGCATTCAAACCGTGTCGGAACCTCCCATTTTGTACCTTTCTATTTTCTCACACCGTCCGACACATCCGAATCTTTCCAAAATGAATTTTGGTTACCTTATTTTCACTTCCTTCATATACCATTTTCAAACAGAACGAATTTGCATTATACGAAGCTGATATCGTTACTCACGAGGATTAGATTCTATAACCGTCGTCGTTGCTTTGTATATATCCGCCATCTTATTTTTCCACTGCAGTTGATGTCAAAGTTTGGAAGCTTCATTTATTAACTGTTGATATTCATACTTTATTGTTAATTGCTTCAGTGACGGTTCGTTCATTGGCTGCTCTAGTTCATATGAGATATAAGTTATATATGGTTAACGATTTTGCTTAGGTTGACAACGTTTCAATTTGTAGATCATTAACAATACATCATTTCATTGTTAACAGTATGATCCAATATCACAGATGTTTATTAATGTTGTTTGTTCATATTATTGATGTTCATGATATCATTAAGAAATTATTTTATAAATGAACATTTATGTTGATTATGATAATTGTTAACATCACAAAATTGAATAGGTACTAACTCCTATAATTAAAACTAATATCATAATTGTTAAAAATAACTCTATTATTGTTAAAAATACATGTTCGTTCGATAAATGGTCCTTTGGTTGGGATTTTGTAGAGTTTTTTTTATGTCTGGGTTTGTATTGTAATCCAGATTATATTAAATTGTTATTTTAATATGACTTAATCAAACCGTTAGATTAATCTAAAGGCCAAAATTAGATTGAAGTAAATTGTAACCAACGATTAGTACCATATATAATATGGAAGCGAAAATGATATTGGAATCTTCAAGATTGGGGATTTATTAGATTAATGATAACTTAAATTTTCATTCATGGGTAGCTTGGCTTGATAATTGAATTTATGGAAAACACACCATCTTTTTGTTGTTTGACTGGTGAAAATAGAGAAGATTAGGCATGGAGACGAATTCTGAAGCTTCAGCCAACTGTGCAGTCGTTTATGAGGAAGTAGGGTGATGAAGGTGGAATGGAAAATTGATGCCCAGCTACTCAGTGAGCGCAGTCTGGGATACAAACGTCATGTGAAGAGCAAACAACACTGGTATGCTCTTCTCTAGAGTAAATTCTACGTGTCACGTTGGAGTATCATATCATGGATTGTGGCCATGGATGCTATAGTAACCAAGGTAAAATTGATGCGGTGGGGTAAATTATATGAAGATAGATGCATTTTATGCCATGCCAATAGTGAGACCTGGGATCATTTGTTTCTCGAGGAGTATTGTTAGAAGAGTTGGAAATTTTTTCAGTAGTAGCTTGGGATCTCCGACTCTCATATGCAGGTGTGGTTTCAAAGCGAAACACGGCTATAGGGAGACTTATTGAACCTCTATGGTGCTCATTGATTAGCTTTGTCTGGCAAGAAAGGTGTTGAAGGATCCATGGAAAGGTCCCAATAAAGGTCGAGTTGGTGATAGAGTTATGGCTGCGAGATTTCTGCTTCTTTGTTTCCTCTTATCTAGGTTTAGAGGCTGGGAGAGTTTGCGTCCCTCCAGCAACATAACAATAAAATAAAAAATAAATTAGAAAGTGAAATAGAACTCAACAAATTTAAAGCTTAGCGGAACGCTAAAATCAGTGCGACAGATTTAAAACCCAACATAAATGTTTAAACGAAGCATTCCAATTGAAGTGTGGTAAATGACATTTTTTCCTTCCAAAAACCACTCATGTTGCTGGATATTTTAAATTGAGAAAACCTAACCCATGAATCTTCTTCATTTATTTTATAGTTTGGAGGATAGTCTAGAACTAAAATAATCAAATATGAAAATTGAAGTATCAAACACCATAAAGATACTTACAAGAGACTTAGTGAGCTAGCTTATCATTATGCAATAGTCATCCGTTTTTCAGATTTTAACTTCGTGTCTTTTTTGTAATAAAAAGTATACAACATATTTGTTTAGTGTAATTGATTATGTTTCTTGTTGTTTTTTAAAGAGACCATGGTTCAAATCTTGATACTAATATATTTTTATACAAAATAAATAACTAATTGTGAAGACAAAAATACCCTTCCTACTTTCACTCTGGATGCTCGAAATTTGAAATGAAGAAAATTCAACCCATGAATCCGCTTTATATATAGTATAGACAGATATAGATTTGTAATGAATAAATCTAAGGTCACAATCTCTAATATAAATCTGAAGATGATTTTTAACGATTCACCATTCTTATTTGTGGTTGGTCAACAAAATACATTCAACGATCAGGTAAACCAAGATACAATATACTCTATTGGTATCTTATTTGTGGATTGTCACCATATGTACTGGGGATTAGATAGCGTCACAACCCCTAAGGGGGTTGTGAGTTTCGCTTCCTCCTTCCCAGCCGTCCATCCCCCTTCCTCGTGATCTGGCGGTTAATAATCATCAGAGGCAAAAAGGAGAGGTGTCGCACTGGATCTGCTCCCCCACTCCACCTATGGTGTCACGCGATCTTCGATTTTGAAAGGGGAAAGATTTAAAGGCTAATCAGCCACCTTCCCTGGCTAAAAATCGTTCGCTTAGCCAGCCTCCCTCTCCCCTCCATCTGCTCCCAAAACCCAAAAAATCCTCCACCGTCGCCGATAAACATTGTCGTCGATTTCCTTTCCCCTGCATCATCTTGCATGTTTCTCCACTGGGTTCAAACACTTGGTCGTTGAGAGTAGAGGTAATTCCGCTTGATTGAAATTTCGTTGAGTGGCTTGAACTTGTCGTTTCCCAGCGGCCTTCCCTCCTATTCAATCGTCGTTTCCCAGCGGCCAACCGTGGTTTAATCCAACTCCTAACAATTCAATTTTTTGTTCTTTCAGTGTATCGCCGGACATCCTTCCTCCGTCGACACTTTATATAATGGTTGAAAACATACAAGGTGAGTTTTCTTTATCCCAGAATGTTTTGATTTCCGAATAAAACGTTGGTATTGATACATGCAGTCATTTCTTTCTTGTGTAGCTTGTGTGTTGTTTGTATAATGCAGTGGTACTTTGAATTGGTATCGTTGTGGTAGTGGTATTGGTACCAGTTCTAGTGGTAGTGGTAGAATGTTTTGTAGTGGTACATGTACACGTACCACTAGTGATACGTGTACCACTAAAAGTACCACTAGTGGTACGTGTACCACTAACATTTGTTGTGCATGTATCAGAGGCATTCCTGATACTATCTCTTTTGAATGTTTCATAGTGTTGGTATTGTAAGTTTTAATAAAAATATGTCTAACAATGTAGTTATGTAATTTTGGTACCGGGAATGGCGAGAACAAAGACTCCATACTACGTGTCGACGACAAAAAAAAAACCGGCAGAAAAAGAACCTTCTGGAAAACAGCCTGCTATCTATGAATCTCGGCAGGTTGTCATCCGTGAAGGGGAGTCATCTGACTCTAATTCAGGCCCTAGTAATATATAGCCACGAGATGGGTTAACGAAGTGTCCGTGCGAGAAGAAGAAGAAGAAGAAGAAGAAGAAGAAGAAGAAGAAGAAGAAGAAGAAGAAGAAGAAGAAGAAGAAGAAGAAGAAGAAGAAGAAGAAGAAGAAGAAGAAGAAGTGAAAGCCAGTTCGGGAAGCAGTGTTTCTTTTCTATAGTTTTAGGAGTATGCTATTGGTTTATGTATGTTTTGGAGTATGAACAAAGTTTGAGCATTTGTTGAGCATTTTTTTAATGTAAACCATTTGCGTTGAAGAAAACCCCAAATGTTGGTGAAGCACTTAATATGATTTTGTGTTACAGTAGTAATTCTCCTGCTTTTCTAATTACAAATGGACTAGTAGTGGTACATGTACGAGTAACTAGTACTGGTAAGTACTAGTGGTATGTGTAACAGTAACTAGTACTGGTAAGTAACAAAAACCAGTAGTGGTACCAGCACCAGAAACTAGTGGTACCAGTACCAGATTTAATATTTCCGTTACAAGTAACTAGTAGTGGTACCAGTATCAATAACTAGTAGTGGTACTTATATCATTAATAGTTACTAGTACATGTACCTTTACAAGAGAACACTTTGAAATGGTTATCTAGTGTTAGACAACTAAAGTATAAAGACAACAAAACCTCATCTGAATAACGTTATATCTTCCACAAGGGACAAGTTTGATTGTATCTTGAACCGAATTTGAATTGAAACATCTAACGAAACAAATGACAAACAATATTTAGGTTTTGCTTTTTCCCTCTTTTTGTTCAGCTCCTTATTCAATTGTTTTCTTGCCAATTCACTTGCAATCTCCAGAGTCGGCACCAACCTCTTCTTATATCTTTTCTTGTCCTGCCGCTGCTTCATTTTGGACGCTAAAGAAGCTTTGTCATCAATGGGTTCTGAAGTTGTTAATGGGCCTTCGTCCATGTTTTCAGCCCATTTTTGGTGTTTCTACGAAAAATAGAGAGTCTTTGGTTGACAAGCTAAACGAACACATATCAAATCTTATATCAATGTTAAGACTAAATAAACTATACTGGTACTCAAATCTACTAGTAGCTGGAACTGGTAGTACAAATACCAGTGACTGGCAACAAGTAGCAAAGATTAGACAAACTTACTTTTCACGATGTCATCAGCTTCTAGTTTGAGCTTTTCCAAAGTAAAAGTCAATAGCTCATAGGCTTCATCATTTGAAGCAAGCCTAGTAGTTAATACATTCATAGTCCCATTGATGACCACTGGAAATACACAACCATTAGATTACTACCACTAGACCACTACATGATTATCACTAATATACCACCACTACTAACGACTAGCACTAGCTAACTTATAACACTATTCTGTCTTGGCATTATTTGTACCATTAACATAAAAATACCTGTTCAACGGAAGACATGACTACACTAGTTAACCCTACCGAGAATGTTGTCGCCGACGATATTATTCCAGCCGTCGTCATTGTCTTCAACGGGCTCGAGTGCCTGCGGTTCAAAATTGTGATAGTTCTCCACGTTGGCGTTGTCCGTCTTTTCGTGGTTCTCTGGAAACTTTACGTTGAGCAAGTCCTCCACGTCGGAAACTCCGGCACCATCCTCCTTGAAAACATCACCACCATTGTCCGCCTCTTTAGCTACCATCGTCGTGGCTCATGTAGTCGTCCATTGTTTACCGACGACATCGTCAAGGTATTGCCAGGGAAGTGTCCATTGTTAACCCTACCGAGAATGTTGCGGCCGACGATATTATTCCTGCCATCGTCATTGTCTTCAACGCGATCGAGTGCCTGCGGTTCAAAATCGTGATTGTTCTCCATGTTGGCGTTGTCCGTCTTTTCGTGGTTCTTTGGAAACTCTACGTTGAGCAAGTCCTCCACGTCGGAAACGCCGACACCATCCGCCATGAAAACATCACCACCATTGTCCGACTCTTTAGCTACCGTCGTCGTCGTGGCTCATGTAGTCGTCCATTGTATACCAATGGCAACGTCAATGTATTGTCAGGGAAGTGACGCGAGCGGTTATGGAAGGGGAAGAATCCAGGAATTGAAGGGGAATAAACATGAGAGGCGGTTATGGTTAGTAGCAATCCATCCCACAAATCACGCTCCATAATATTTTCCCCATGCATTTATATTTTATTTTCAAAATCAATCCATTAAGCTAGTTACACAAATGCCCTTGTTGTTTTCTGAACCATCGGATGTAGAAGGGAGATCTACGGTTGGGAATTGAGAAGCAAATTCACAACCCCCATAGGGGAAGTGATGCTATCCCTAGGGTTTTTTATTAGAGAATCCATCAAAGCTACTCGAAATCGTTTTGTTCCTGACACAGTCTTGGAGGATCGATTCCAAAGAGGATAGAGTGCGAGATGGGGAGAACATCATGTTCCCTCAGATGAAATTGAAGGGAGAGATTAGGAATCAAAGCGAACCACCATGAGAGGCGGTTATGGTTAGTAGCAATCCATTCCACAAATCACACTCCATAATATTTTCCCCATGCATTTATATTTTATTTTCAAAATCAATCCATTAAGCTAGTTACACAAATGGCCATGCTGTTTTCTGAACCATCGGATGTAGAAGGGGGGTCTATGGTTGGGAATTGAGAAGCAAAATTCACAACCCCCATAGGGGAAGTGATGCTATCCCTAGGGTTTTTTACTAGAGAATCCATCAAAGCTACTCGAAATCGTTTTGTTCATGACACAGTCGTGGAGGATCGAGTCCAAAGAGGATAGAGTGCGAGATGGGGAGAACATCATGTTCCCTCAGATGAAACTGAAGGGAGAGATTAGGAATCAAAACGAACCACCATACCCGACGATTATGACAACCTCTTGTATTAGGCCAACTCATTGCACCACATCATCCTCCCCGACCACCACCTCGCCATTGATTCCTCTCCATTAGAGATGCACATCCCCTATCCTAATTCTTTGACTCTAACTCGAAGGAGTTTCTCGTTGTCGTCATGAAGGCAGGTTGCCGAAGAAGCTGACTGGAAAGTGAAGGTTTTTTGGGGCGGGAAACCCATATCTACCTCACCTTAGTGAATGAATCCGGAGGCAGCGCCGTGGAAGAGATGATGCCTTGATATAGAAGAGGGAGCTCGAGTTGTCAAAAGGACCAAGTGGGGATGGGAAAGCAATGGAAATCGAGTAGGGATGACAAAATTAACCATACCCATGGATATCCACCCGAATTCGAAATATTATCTGTGGGTATGGGTAAAACCCGAACTCAAATATTACGGTTGATTGGTGGGCATGGTTTTCTCACTAACAGATCCGAACCCACCCGAATATACACATACATTTGTACTTTGTTTCAAAATGATTAATTTTCTCACCATATTTGATATTTTGATACTTTATTGTTGTAATTTGTCACTTACGTAATGTTAGTATATGTGTAATTGTTAACATATTGGTTGAACTTATGAAAAATTATTATCCATGAATAACTGTAAATATTCGAAACACAATCAGGTATGAGTGTAGTTTTAATATACTAACCGATTTTTATATGGGTATAGATATGGATAAAATTAAAACTATTTCGAGTAGGATAATAGACATATCCATCCTTCCCAACCCGTTGCCATCGCGAAAATCTAAAGATGGGTTGGGTAACCAATTCAATGCCAACCTTTCTTGTCCTCCATCACTTTAGCCATGTTTTGTTGGACTTGAGTTGATACTTGAGAGCCCTTCCCGTTACCAAATAAAAAATGACAGTGGTGCAAGATACCATAATTCTTTTAACTTCCATAATATTCATGGATGAATATTGCTTTTTTTTTTTAAATTTGCCATCAGTATGGCATATTAAAAGGTATTTACACAAATATTGTGTATTTGTGTAGGGTTATAGGCGCGACCGCTAGAGACCCAGGTGAGGCCGCGATTTGAATCCCTAAAACCAGTCTTAGGCACTAGCGTTGGAGACTCAAGCGCCCCCGCCATCCCCTCATTTTTTTATTAACTACGCGATGCCCTCCCACCTTTCCTTTCTTATAATGTTCTTTTTCTTCCTTCCCACACCACACACCCCGCTCTCTCTCGCTAGACCCGCCACCATGCCGCCGAGGAGGGCGACCCCGCCGCAGACAGAGGCTCCCCCGCTGCAGACAGAGGCGGCAGTGCCTAAGTTCAACCTCGACGGAGATGTCCGACGACGAGGAAGCAGTCGCCGGCAAAGGCAGGGGGAGAGGCCGGCGAAGTCGTGGAGGCGGCGACTGTTTTCGTGGTGAGAATCTCGCCGCCGCCGGCGGTTTTTTTAATTTTTTTAATTAATGTCTTTGTTGCTTTTGCTGTTCCTAGACTTATGGACAGTTATTCCATGAGACTACCGTCTGCGACAATTGATCCAGTTTGGGCAAACGAGGTAAGTATTTGATAACTATTTCTGTAAAGTTAATTAGCTAGTTAGATTAGACTATTTTACTAGGTGAACTGAACTGTACTGAAATTAGAATAGAATTACGTATCAATTTTTTTGAAATTAGTATAATTTTATATTAGATTAGATTGATTAGATTTTACTATGTGAAATTAGAATTATTACGAATGAAATTGAATTAATATAAGTTTTGTGCACTATAGGCCGGTGATCGACCTTACCATGTTCGAGGTACGACCAATTTAGTCACGTACCATGAGCGTTATCTGCCATATCTTGGAGCGGTGGGCTTGTCTAGTGTTTTGCCCCTGGTCCCTATGAATGTTGATGCGAGTTTGATTACTACGTTTGAGAGCGTTGGCAACCCGAGACGTCGACCTTCCACTTGACGTTTGGCGAGGCAAGATCGCGTTAGAAGACGTTTTGACACTGTCCGGTCTGGCGATCGACGGTGATGCAGTTGTAGTTAACATACCGGATGAGGAGTTGTCGGAGATCTGTTTGAGACTGTTAGGACGGGTTCCTGATGATCTTTCCGGCGGTGTCGTTAGGATTGTTTGACTGAAGGATGAATTCAATCATCTGCCGGAAAATGCATACCAGGAGGTTACAGAGAAGTTTGCACGAGCTTATGCTCCATCTATGATGGGAGGTGTACTGTTTCCGGATTGGTCTGGAGCTACAGTGCACCTACAATACCTACTTTTGGTGGAGGATTGGCAGAGAGCTGGACGGCTCGCCTAGGGAGCAGCTGTTTTATCCTACCTGTACCGTTAGATGGGCAGGTCGGCTTTGCACATTTCGCATTCCTCCACTTCTCTAGGAGTCTGACCTTGGTGGATGGGTCCCCTTACTGCAGCTCTGGGCGTGGGAGCGATTCCCACATCTTACACCGCGACATTCATAGACGAGGGCGCAGATTGCCGAGGATGCATCCCCACATGGTGTTCGATGGCTTCCGACCAACACTCGTCAGTATGGTGACCAGCTATTCCAGTACAAGTTGTGGTTTGATGAGATGGAAACCATGGTGGTTAGTATATAACATTTCATTTTATAGAATAGTTTTCATTTGTTTGTTTTAGATATAGGGATAATAACATGACCATTTTTTGTGTGTAGTGGCAACCTTACATTGAGAGAGCACTTCATCTCAGAGGTAGTATGATACAGTCAGAGAAGTTTCGAGCAGTAGTGCCACTGATCTGCTTTTCAGCGGTGATGTGGCACCATCCAGACCGCGTGCTCTGGCAGTTTGGCATGAGGCAGCCTGAGCCTCATCAGCCACATCCTGAGGTTGAGGTTAGGTTTTTCCTTCGTCAGACTACTCGTGGGAAATCACGTGGGTATAGCAGGTACACGCCTCGAGAGAGTCGCTTGCTTTTTGGAACCGTCGACATGAGTTCATAGCGACGCTCCATACAGTGATGAGGTTTTAGCCTACCACTCGGAGCATATGGAGTGGTATCGAGATGTCACCAGACGTTCAGGCACACATAGAGGAGCTGTAGTGGAGGCATTGGTTAGTTATTTATTGTTTAATATTTTTTTGTATTTGTCTTGAATTTCTTAACTGTTAGAACACTCAGATTTGGTTGGGCACGTACCAAATGTTTGACGGACTCAGATATAATATCGATCAAGATGGCGATGATCCGTCAGTTGAGTCGTACTGCTACAAGAATGCAGCAACTTGGCCTTTCTCACAGTCCAATCGCTTCCAACATCTCGACATTCCAAATCGCACCATCCAAGGACAATTGTCATCCTTGTGCTTCAAGCATCTGACCTTCCAGATTGAAGGTGACGACTCCACCACGCTATATTGAAAGTTGCGTTGTAGTGCGTGGTATTTAATCGCCACCTGTGCAGCTTGTTTCGAGTGAAATATCTGCCCCTTGTAGAATTCTCCTTCAAAACTAGCAATAATAGGCATTGAAATTATGCCATATGAATCAGCATATGATAATTCGTCGTCCTCTTCATTACCCTGCAAGTAAAAATATTGAGGATAATTAGGCTACTCTCCTTCGCCATCCTCCTCCTCCTCTTCCGCATCTTCCTCCTCTCCGTCAACATCGTCATGATCGGATGGCATGCTCCATGTATCTTCTTCTTCTCCATCCAGATTCTCATTGAGCTCAGCATGTATCTCAGCACCCAAACAATAAGGGTTTTGTGCCATAAAATCGAAAAGCACATTCAAACTATCATAATCCACAATAGGCATCGCATAATAAAATAAAACACCATTCTGCCATTCTGGAAGACGGTAAGTGAAACCTGTGATCACTTCACTATCTTGTACTGCTTCGTCTCTACGCCGTATTCTCGGAATTAGATTCTCACAAAGTTTGTGATATGTCACCGTGGATGGAACCGTCAACTGCAAACTACTACCACCAACGAATTGGATGCCCAAATCATCCTCTACTTTCTCAGATTTCCACAAAACGACTAGTTCAAATATTCTAAAATCACTACAGAAAAACAAAATCACTAATTAACTAAACAAAATCATAATAGCATTTGAAGGATATAATTAAAAAAAAAATGTGTCTCTTACCTATTAGCCATTTATGCAGCAGCAACCAGAGCTTCTCCTCCTCTAACTTCGTCGATTTTTTTGTGGTGAGCAACTGAAAGGAAATTCGCTGGTTTTTTATAGGGGTAGCCAGCAATAGGCCAGCGGATCCGCCATAGTCCTGGGCGCCATCGCTAGGTACAAAAGCCCACCAACTCGCCTCAGTCTCTGGCGGTACCACCTCAATCTTGGGCGGCGGCACTGTCACCTTAATCAAATGATCCTAAAAAACAGAAATAGCGGCAGCGCCTGAGTCTCAGGCGTTCTCGCCAAATTTGCTCTCCAAAACACAATAACTATGTCAATACTTTTTAATCCGCCATATTGACGGTAAATTAAAAAAATAATACAATATTTATGTCATTAACCCATTTCAATGGTTGTTAGTTGAACCAACAAAAAAACAAAAGGGAAAAGAAAGCGAAGACCATAATATAAAATAGACTTGCATCGATCAGGGCATTGTTCGCGGGCTCTGCTTCAAGTTCCCGCAAATTTCTTTTGATTTTCCCGCCGAAAGAGGGGAGGTGGGACTTTAGGCGGAAATATTGCTGGCAGTAGGAATGGCAATTTCGACCTGACCCGTTTTACCCGACCTGTTTGACCTGTTTTGGGGCGGGTCCGACCCGCCCCGTAGGTGGGGCGGGGCGGGCATGGGTATTCTCATAGACCCGACCTGCCCTGACCCGCCCCATTCTCGACCCGTTCTCCCCTAAATTACACTTAATTTTAGTCAAATTACTTAGGATTTTCCTTTTACTAAATCAAATTTTAGCTGTAATAAAGTTGTAAATTAGTGAAAACCTCAATTTCTCTAATAATTTAACTATATTTATCATAATATTGTTTGTTTCCATGGTCTTATAATAAAAATAACGAACATTTCTAATATTTTTCATATAAATTGCTTACCCATTGGGTCGACCTGCCCCGACCCGTGACCCGTGATAAATTACCCGACCTGGACCCGACCTGCCACGGGGCGGGTCTGGGTACCAAGAAACCCGCCCCGGACCTGCCCCATTGCCATTCCTAGCTGGCAGTGGCACTTCAACATTGTCCCTATCAACAGTTCAACACAAAAGCATGACTTGAATTAATGTCGGATTACATTGAGGGACCAAGTTTGGACCTTGTTAATTGGTTCGGAAAAGAAAGGGTTCGGTTAGCCTGACTACCCCTAAAGGGGTAGTGATTTTTGACACCCCCTTTATGATTGGCCAATTTTATTTCTAATTATTGGCATGTATTAATTAAACTGGTTTTTTTATTTTTTTTAATCTTGTAATTTCGGGTCTCTCACCACATTGGAAAAGAGAAAGAATCTGGGGAAAAACGAAATCACCCCCATTAATTACATAATTAATTTCTCTCACTGGTACATTAATTACACGTACCACTCCATTGGTACACGTACCACTCCACTGGTACACGTACCACTCCACTGGTACACGTACCACTCCACTGGTGCGAGCAATCCACAAGGTAGGTTAGAGTGAGAACAATACCAGTGCAATGATATTTTTCATAACAATGATAAACAATAACGGAGCAACAATGCAGTACCACTTCAATGATACAAATACCACTCCACTGGTACACGTACCAATCCAGTGGTACACGTACCACTCCACTGGTACACGTACCACTCCACTGGTACGTTTCCTCTGCCGCCGTCTTCCATATGCTCGACGTTAGAGACGAAATCGTCCAGATCATCTTGATGATTTCCGACCGTGTGAAGTGATGAAGTCGATGTCGCATGAGAGGAGACTCGAGGGGAACGGAGGGACGGGAGAGGGTCAGCGGAAAGGGAGGCAACGATAAGTTGGGCCACTGATGGAAGTTGGCCGAGGAGGGTGGACCGCCGGAGGGAGGGTTTGCTGGACTGAGAAGACGCCGGGAGAGGGTTCTGGTGGAAAGAAATTTGAAAGGAAGAGAAGGGGAGATGAAAGATTGTTGTTTCCCGTGTATCATTATTATGGAAACTTTCCCATGCATCATTATTATGAGAATTTTCCCAATAAAGCAATAATAATGACAACTTCCCAATAAAACAATAATCATTAATACTTACCCAAAGATGAAGGACACGTGGATAGCTGCAGGAGGGGGTGTCAAAAACCCAACCCCTTTTGGGGTAGTCATAGTATCCTGCCCTATCCACTATTCTATTTTCATATTTGTAAAAACTAAAAAGTCTATGTCTAACTACCTTGCAAGTGTGCAACAAATTCAGGTTCTACTAAATCTCATTCGAAAATTATTTGGAAACTTCGCCTTGGTTGACGTTAAACTTCATTTCTACTTCTCATTCCAGTTGTTGTTACTTGTAACACCATTTTATGACTATCTTATCATATTTGTTCATGTTGGGTGGAAAATGCACGAGAAAATCAAATTTCCAACCACTTTGTCTCTACCGTTTGAGTTGTGTGGACAAAATCGTCGTCTAAGAAAATTGAGTCAGTTTCGATCAAATGAAAGCACAAATCCTCAACTTTACCTCGTGTGCTGTTAAAAAAATTTTCAGGATTGAGGGAATAAGGCTCCTCTATATATATATATAGAAGGGTCATGAACATGTGCTTATACTTTCTATTTTTACATTCTGGGTTAAAAACTGTGTTTAAAAAAATGAAAAAATATATCCGATTTATCATTTTGAGTGTAACAAGTCCAATCTTGTGGACAAGAGTTTTCACACATTATAGTTAATACTAGGGTTAATATATTTGTATGATCTGAATTTTGATCATAATAAACATTCTAACCAATCTTTTTGATCTATAACATCCTGGCCCAAACTATACATCAAAATAACAACATTAGCCAAACCCGATGTTTGACCGTTATCTTGGACGGTCAAACACGTTGACCAACGGTCAACATGTCACATCACCGCCCGGTCATCATCAAAATCATTAAAATATTCATAATTTACACATATTTTCTGATTTTGAATTATTATAATTAAATTAAAGCAAAATTAAAAAAAAAAATTGAAACCCCCACTGGTGGCTCCCCTCCCTCTAGCAACCCTCTCCGCCGCCAGATTCCCTTCCTCCGCAATCGAGCTGACCCCGGCTGAAGCACTCCGCCTCTTGCGCCCGGTAGTCAGAGGGGTTTCCTCTCCCGCTTCTTGTTTCATCCCTTCAGCAACCACGTTTTCTTCGCTATCAACTCCCACCGCCGCCAGATTCCCTTCATCGAACGCTTCATTCTCCGAGTTGACACCGGCTGAAGCGCTCCTCCTCTTGCGCCCGGCAGTCCTGGAGGTTCCATCGATGGACGATGATCTGGAAGCAAGTTGGCCGCTCCGCCGGGGAGCGTAGAGGAAAGGAGTGACGGGAGTGATAGGGAGAGGAGCTTCAGGCTCTTTCGCTTCCTGTTTCACAAAATCCGCCGCCGCCGCATTCCCTTCATCGACCGCTTTATTCTTTGCAATCGAGCAGACACCGGCTGAACTGCTCCTCCTCTTGGACCCGGTAGTCAGAGGGGTTTCATTGATGGACGGTAATTGAAGTTGGAAACGGACCTTGAGAATAGGGAAATCAGAAAGAGGAGGAAGAGGCAATTGGGAAATCGGAAATCGAAGAAGAGGTTGGGGGAGTAGACAGAGGGCAGCCACGGGTGGATGTTTCAATTTTTGTTTTAATTTTTGTTTTAATTTAATTTGTAATAATTCAAAATTAGAAAAAATGTGTAAATTGCGAATATTTTAGTGATTTTTATGATGACCGGGCGATGACATTACATGTTGGTCGTTAGTCAACGCGTTTGACCATCTAAGATAACAGTCAAACATCTGGTTTGGCCAATATAGTTATTTTGACATCTAGTTTGGGCCAGGATGATATAGATCGAAAAGATTAAGCAAAATGTTTATTATGGTCAAAGTTGAGGGCATACAAATATGTTAACCCTTAGTACTAAACAATTGATGTATTTAGATATGTGAATATTCTAGATGTGTTGCATGGTTATATGTATACATATACCACTAGACTATAAGAGATATATATGAAATTATTATATTAATATTTTATAATCTTTTTAGTATTAAAATTATTTTAAATTTTGTTCTCTTACTTATGCAAGTCTTGCAATTATATATATAATATCAATACGAGTTATTATTACTTCCACTTGTAGTAGATTGATTGAGGTTTGAGGAAACCCTATAGCCTACAGTGACGAGCGGCATTGATTCGATGTGGGTACCCACCCGACCCGAATATATATATTAATTTTGGGGGATTTGATTAATTTTTTTTTTTGTCATACGGAAACGGAAGGAAAGGGATTTGATTTCGCATGCAGTCGGCGGCACATCGACATTTGGCATTAAAGCCCATCACGCGCTTCCCCACCAGCCACCACCACCAGCACGCAAATCAAATCCCCCGGCCCGTCCACATTCCCGAATCCCGACCCAACCTGCCTTACCCTATTCTTCACTCACCTTCACCAGTCACGACACCGAATTCATTTCACATGTACAATTTTAAGTTGTACTATAAAGACAAAAACTTCTATATAGTATTGTAAAATTTCTCTTCACATATATATACTAAAAATTGAATTTGTTAGAGTTGTTAAATGTATTTGTGAAATCTTACGGTATCCACAGTTCAACAGGAAAAAAAATTTATGCTAGAAAGTATATTGGGAGTACGTTTTTAGAAATATGAAACGGTCGAATAAAAATTAAATTTTAGTTTTAGTACAAAATATTTTTATTACTTACTTTTTCTAATATAATTTTCTTGTAAATTTTACTATCCTTGAAATTATATGTATTTAGCGTTTAATTATTCACTTAAATTAACGACTAGCATCAATGAAAGACTATATATTGTTAATTTACTTGAAAATTTAATAATATTATATAATATTATGCATGCACCTAAATTTGAGGATAACAATTTCCAACCTTTTATCTTTTATTTCATGGGTCAACATGTTATACTCCTGAAATAGTTTTAATTTTCATGTACTCATAGTGATATATACTTCATGTATTCCTTAAGTATATAGGTTACTTCATGCACCAATGACTTCAGTGTACTCACTTTTTTTATGTGCATTCAATGCATCTAACTCTAAAACTGACCATAATACATCAAATTTTGAATTATAATTGATAACATTGATCTAATATGATAATATAACATATAATCACAACTAACAAATTCATTATCCTAACCATTTAACCTTCAATTTTGAATCCCAACCCAAAACCTCAAATTGTAAACCCAAACCCTAAATCCCTAAATCCTTTAAATGAAAGTAAATCTTGAATGATTTTTTTGCAAATTCATGTGTTTATTGTTCATAATATCATCAGCGATTATCTATACCGTTTTGACATTAATCGCATGCTCGGAATAACAATTATGAGACGAGTGCACCGAATGCACAAAAAAAATTGGGTGCACCAAAAACACCACTATATATATACCATAAATTAATCTGATCAGTTTGAAATGATACTATACTTGACTTCGATTCTCTAAATCCAAACTTGACGATTAGTTTTTTAAAAAATAATAAAACTTGACGATTAGTTAAAAAAAAAAAACGATTCTAATTTGTCCATGACGTGACACCGGATGATCGCTGGTATGCTATCATACTATATCTCTCATGCAAGAAAAAAGAAATGAACAAGAGATGAAGGAAAAGAAGCCATGATCGACGCTGCCGAACTAAATACACAAAGTGAGAACGAAAAGAGACTAGAGAAATGGGAAAAGAACACAACAATGGCGACTTTGATTTCAAGAATCCACACGGAATCAGCTTTAGCTTTGGCTTTGTATTATGTGGTATACAGTACAACAGCGACACGACTGTATCATCAGATCAGAGCCCTTTGCTCTTTTATTTTGTCTCTCCTTTTTTTGTACATTTACTTCACTCCCCAAATACATTTCTGGACGCTATCTGTATAAATTATTATGGACACACACAGAACAGAAAAGGGGAAGAAACAAAAGAAAACTGCTTGGAAAGTGGCCAAAAGGGAAAAAGAGTATCATATGGACAGACAGATCCCCATGTGCTTTGGTATCAACCTGATTGTTCATCGTGCCTGCTGCTGATCAGCAGACAGCAAAGAATGACTTGTCAATGGAATTTATGTGTTGTTGATATTTAGTGGAGGAAGTTTCCCCCAACAACTCTTCTTCTGTTTGTTGCTGGTCTCCAGAGATATCTGCTCACAAATGGAATCCAGACCAGGTGAGAACTTACTAAGCTTACTTAACTAACTAGGGAAAGATTGACTTGACTTCTTGGTGGTGAGATGAGAAAGATAGTGAGCTCACCACAAGAAGATCTTCATCCGTTCCGAACGACTTGCGTGCTTCTTCTAAGCATTTGGATGAAATTTTCTCATTCTTCCTGCATTTTGCATTCGATAATTGGTTCATCGACTAGACCACATGGTTTTATTTGCAAATATGGGAAGTTTTGAAGATCCAGGGAATAAAACAAGAAATGGAGTGTACCTGGAACTTGCTGGATCTCGTATTTCGAATTCATCACTATCAGCATCGTAGCCACTATCACTATATAATGTCCTAAGAGGACATGAAAAGTTAGAACTTAGTATACATAAGTGAGAAATTCTCAATTCTAAACAGTGCAACAAAAAGGTACCCTATACACTAAGCATATCGATAAGAGAAATGTGTAACAACTTGCAAGTTTTTCCTACTCACCTACATACTCCCGGTTGCTATCGTCCAAGCTTGATAGGATAGCATCCTCTAGCCACGTGCGACTGCGCAGCATATATTTCATACAGGAGGAGTTTAATGACTCGACTAGAAGGAGAAATTAACGACAAAAAGAGAGTCGCGGAAACAAAGTTTATAAGCAAATGTACCTCAACTTGTATTGATTAACTAACGCAATGACGATATATTTCCCAGATAAGATTAAACAGGAATTTCTTTTTCATTATTGACCTGCACTGTAGAAAGCAAGGATTAAAGACTAAATCATGAAACCCTCGTTTAATCTGTACTCAATCATGTACCTTGAAATGGAATTCATATTAGAACCAACTTACATCCACAGTTCTATCAAATTAATACTAGTTCTAAACTGAAAAGAACATACCAGTATGTTGATCCCTTCTTCGGAAGCTTTTTCAAATAACATATCTACTCTAAGTACATCGGTTGGCAGTTGTTCCTGCAGACATTCAACTAGACTTCCATTACACATGAGGACAAGTAGTAGCGCGAACCATTGCTTCATCGATCATCAAAAACGTCGAAAAGTATTTGTACACTATAGCAAACCTTATAGTATGTCTCAACAGAGTAGCTTGGATTTGCTCCAATCGTCACAGTGAAGTATGAAAATCTAACTGAAAACCTCTTTAGCAGATAAGCCAAATCAACTGTCCAAATACTGTAAAAAGGAAATCAAAGGTAAGGTTCAGGTGGAGAATGTAAGAGATAAGCCACCCAGTAACATCAATTCCAAACCTTATATCTGTATGATACAGAACCAGTAACATGGATCCTTCCTGGAAAGTATTGATATGAAGCGATTCATCCTAACTCTAGCCACAGCTCTGATTAAACAGTATCAGAAGGAGGGATTGAAATGTAAGTCAAACCTAGTGGTGCTGGAAATGTCTGCCAAAGCCTCGATGCTACAATCCTGACACCAACGGTATTCAGAACCATTACAACATGCAAGACCACAATCCCAAACTGGAGCTGGTTTACATGCGGCACCTGTATCCAACCATGACAATTTGAGGATTGATCCCACATGTAAGATAGATTTCAGGCTTAAATTGTAATCTGAAACAGCTATGGCAAAATCTAAAAGCACTCACTTCAACGAAGTGTGACATGGATAAGTCTTGGTCATGCCATTTCCCGACTATACCATCAATGACATCATCATCATCTTCTTCTTCTTCTTCTGCTGCAGCTTCTACATTGAGTATCTTGCTGAACAGAACATACAACGCCACATCGGTGACACAGACGAACCGCAAACAAACCGCAAACACCAGTATCGTCCACAATCATCCACCGATGAGGATGGAACAAATCAGGCTTAAATTCCAAAACAGTTGTCTACTTTCTGCTAGAGCGTCCAATTGCTCCAGCTCTTCACGAAAATCCCACCTAACAAGGATCCAATTCACCGATATTTCATCAGAAAACATCGAATCGCTTACCGACGTTACAAAGCAAGCAAGTGAACTCGTTCATTCATGCTAGCCCAAGGTCAAACAAACAAACCGTGGACAAAATCAACACAGAAATGGAATTGGCCCGGCGGAAACGATCAAGGCCTTAATTCATAAAGGCTTGCAGATTTGTGAACAAAGTAAGGAACGAAACGGATGTGGTAATTGCAATCGCCCGGAATCGCGTTACCCATAGGAGAAATGAATCAGAACTCGATCAAGGGAAAGAAGAGCCGATTGGTCCGCAGGAGAAACGAAGACCTTCGAAACAGATACACAGCTGATGATGGAAGATCAACACAAGGATTTGAAAGAGATTAACGTTTACCTTTTTTACGTTTTTTTTTTCTGGAACGGATGATCGAAGAAGGAGGATAATTGGAGGGAATTAAGAGAAGGATAGAAGAAGAAGAACTCAGGGGAGTTCCGGCTGCAGGGGACTACTCGTTTTGGCTTCCGTTTGAATTGACATTCTCTTTTACAAAGTTTACCTTTAGAATTTCTTTCATTCCTTTAATTATTATTATTTTTTTTGGATAGAATTTTCTTTTGTTGGGGTTTGGGCGGTGCGGTGAGCTGTTCGCAGCGCAATGGGCGCCTGGAAGCCGCTGTGATTGCCGGTTGTCGGTCGTCAATTCATTGCTTCCTCTTTGATGAGGTTTGGGCCGTGAGTTCTGAGCCCAGTTAAAGATGGGCCCAAATTAGGGAAGGTGAAAGTGCAGAGCAAATAAACGGCCCATGGAGATTGTGCACATTTTTCGAATTTTACAAGTCGACTCCCATTTTATTCAGTTCTTTTGCATTGGTATTTTGATCCATTGAAGTCAGAGGTATTACTGCTTAATGTCAAAGTAAATCTCATTTTGATGGGATAGAATCAAATGATATCAAATCCCTAATGACATGTTAAAAGGACGAGACAATCGATCGCATGTTTCCGCCACGCGTCTCGTGGTTAACACTGTGGTAGGATTCAAACTCATTATTCTACGAAAGTTTGGTAAGAGTTTGGGCTTTAAGTCAAGTACTAGATAGGGAAAATAATACGGTGAATTGATAAGTGCATGCCCATAAATTGAGTGGATTGGTTTGAAGTGGTCCAATCTTTGATTTTGCAAGCATTGGTCTTAATGTGAAGATGGACAGGAGGATGTGAAATGTAAAATGCCAAAGCTTGAGAGTCGAGCAGAACTAAGGATAGTGCTGAAAAAGAACGCGCCTTTAAATTTTCAAATTTATATCGGAGTGATGCATATTTGTAAAGACTAAAGAGTAATGACAATTTGAACTCTCTTTTCGGGTATTATCCAATTCACCCGACTCTTGTTAAGTGACATGACTCATATTCATAAGAATAAGGTAATCTTGGTTTGGACACGAGAAAGTCAAAGGAGCAAGTTTTTTATATAGCTTTTGCCTTCTTTTCCTTCCGAAAGTTATAGCCGTTGCAGGTAATCAGCCTTAGGGGTTCATTAGATATTAATCATATCTTTTAATTACTGGGTTAGTACACAACACAGTGCGATTGTGCGAACAAAACTGGAAAAGAGGTCAGAGTTGAAAAGTAAAGCAGTATAATACAAATGGTCACGCCGGCAAACACCGCCGGGTGAAATCAAACAAAACTATCCGTTCCGTTTGGGAAAAGTTGCTCTTCAGATTATAAAAATGACCTTGTCAAAAAGAAAAAGATTATAAAAATGATGAGCAAGCCTGCCTTAGCTATCTGGGTGGGATAACGGGGACGGCTGTTTAGTATTAGTTCTTGTTATCAGGCAAAACCAAATGATTGGGGATGTTATTAAGAACTTTTTCTAAAAAAAAAGAGGGACGTTATTAATTTTTTTTACAATAAGAAACGGTATATTTCATTCGATGAATCATACACAAAAATTTCGTTACAAAAGCGGATCAATAATATTACAAATTAACACCCATTCCGCATATAGTGAACACAACGACCTAGCCTGACAAGCCACCCAATTCGCAAGTTTGCTCAACCATCGAGGGATGAACTCCATACGAATCCGAGGAGATGACAACAAGATGGATGACATCCGAGCCAGGGAGGCTCGACAGAGCCAAGGCCAAGAGGAAAGATTTTGTTGCAGGGCAAGTGACAACATCTAACAATCCGTGCGAATGCAGGCAGGTGTCGGTTCTTGCGTAGCGAGCAATATGGCATTAAAGATCGAAGGCTTCTGGTTGAATCGAACGAGAACACAGGAAAATCTCAGCCTTGCCATCATACACTTGACCATGGAGAGTCAACAATAGTAATCCCATAAAGCCGCCGAGAGAGTCTGAAACGAAGGAGCCGTCACAGAATTACTCGAGTCCCGACACCTACCTGCATTGCTAATTAAGTCAGGGAACACCTAACTACTTGACCTGATTTGGTATTCAAATTCAGATGTCACTTATATAAGTTGACTTGTCAATTTTTGTGTGTCTGAGAGCAGATAATAATATCATAAGTAAATTTGATCAGTATGCTAGACTATTTTATTAAGAAGGAAGTGCGAAAATATTTTGACACAAAACAACACTTTTTTTCAATACCCACAGAATTAAGTTGAATAACTAATTAATCACTTACTGTAAGGTAGACGAGCAATAAACGACCACAATATGTTCACTTTTTCAAAATGTAAAAATTAAAATGACAACATAGTAGATTGTCAATACCAACAAAATGTGGAATTAAAAAAAAAAGGCTTAATTGCAAGTTTGGTCACTCGAATTGCAATAAAATTTCACGTTTGCCACTCAATTAATTTATTCCATTTATAGTCACTCGAACTAGTTGAACAGTTCAAGTTTGGTCACTCTCCGTTAACCTCCGTTAACTTTAACTGACGTGGCGGTCAACTCTGACAGTTTGACCGTTAAATATGTGACGTGGAAAATAAAAAATAATTAAAAATAAAAAATAATTTTTTAGAAATTACACATCATTATCACAAAAAAAATTATAATTGTAAAAAATGAAAAAAATTATCACAAGAAAACTTCATCGGATGAAAACTTCATTCGTAAGAAGCTGGTACAACTTGTTGTTTTCAACGTTGCTTACTTTAAATCCAGACTTCGCAGCCTAGAAATATCCTGTTGATAAATTGTTGATCAAGAATTTTGCCCAGCGGTCTATGCTCTCGCTTGACTTGCGTCTTCTATATGTCTGCTCTCTCAGTGTATGAAGTTGTCATCCGATGAAGTTTTCTTGTCATCCGATGAAGTTTTCTTCCACTCTGCCAGCTGTTCCAGTGCCGCCGTCGACTCCGGCGAATTCTCTCCCTCCTGCCCCGCCACCGCCTCCGCCTCCACCGCCATTACCGATGGAATTCGTTAATAAAGATAGATCTAATAACAATCCAGGGAATGGATGGGGATCGTCTGCGTCAAGCCGGCCGCCGACGGCGCCAAGAGAGAAAACTACCAAAAACAGAGGATGGGGAACCCCAATGCACGATGCATCATCGGCGAACTCAAGCGGCAGAAGCACTCCATCATCTAACGCCCCGATCTTTATCCTGGACCCAAGAAAATCCCTGAACGCGGCGATCGTCCTGAAATCGTTAGCAACCACGCAGAACAAATCCTGAGCGCTCTACAGGAAGGCTACAGAGTTCGCCCGATATCTCGAGAAGCTCGCCAAGATTTCGCCCACCAAGGAGGAAGCTTCCCGAATCTCGCGATTCGACGGCAACCCGGCGAAGCTGGCCGACGCCGAGTCCTTCCTGTACAGCATCCTGAAGGCGGTTCCGGCGGCGTTTTTCCGGGTGGAAGCGATGCTGTTCCGATCGAGCTACAATGTTATCATAAGGAATAATATTTTAGTCCTTTTTTTTCATTGTGATAATTTATTTTTCATTTTTTACAATTATAATTTTTTTTTTGTGATAATGACGTGTAATTTCTAAAAAATTATTTTTTATTTTTAATTATTTTTATTTGCCACGTCACACATTTAACGGTCAACTGTCAGAGTTGACTGCCACGTCAGTCAAAGTTAACGGAGGTTAACGGAGAGTGACCGAACTTGAACTGTTTCAACTAATTCGAGTGACTATAAATGGGAATAATTAATTTGAGTGGCAAACTGAAATTTTTAGCAATTCGAGTGACCAAACTTACAATTAAGCCTAAAAAAAAAGATCATTAGATTGAACACTGTGATTTGATAAAAAGTATATCCCATGTTTCTCCTAATTTGTCCATTTGAAATAAAATAATTGGACAAATTCTTAGCTTGTGCCTTTCCGTGGGCAGCAGTAGCATAGCATGCAACCTTTTCCCCCTGAATTCAAATGCCATGAAGCTTTTTTGGTTTTTTCTCCTCACGTAGTCATCAAATATTCGATAGTTTAAAGATCAGCAGCCACTTCTTTTTGGATGTACACATATCCAATCATTTCATTTTGAATAGTAGGAGCAACGTTGGTTTCAATTTTGGTTCTAGCTAAAGTGGTTACTGCCATTACCGACTGTCACATAGAGCATAACAATTTCAAGCAACTTAATTATTAAAAGGAATAACATAAATACAACGTCTTAAAAGTAAAACAACCCCAAATTTTATCGGGAAAGAAAATAAACTACCACTATTTTCCCATCAACTTGAACCGCATATAATCAACATAACTAGTTTCAACAAGGGTAGGTTTGAATAATTGATTGTTAGATGAACAATGAGAGTAATTGTTCAGCAAGGATTTGGTCACCCAATAAATCTCAAGAGGTGGTATGAGATTTATAAGTTCGTGGAATATACAAATTTGGCACCCATCAAAGCAAACTAAAACATGTGATTTATAGACAAATTCATAATGTTTGTGATTAACAAGCTAACCAACTCTAACTCCATATATTGTGAAGCTTGTGACCACAACAGACACAATACATGCATTTTCCATCCAACGATTAAAGTTGCAGAAACAACTGAAAATTCGCAGGAATTACGAGGTTCATCAATTCGCTCATTTATTAGGCTGCGGGGAAAAAGCGCAACTAGTTTAAAATATTTGAGAATTAAATTTGAAATTTAATATTCTTTTCCACAGTTCAGAGAGCAGGTAAGCAAGCAAGCAAGCTCAGAGACAGACAACACAGAGAGCGTTAGGCCCTTTCAACCAATCGCATGTACTGCTCCTTTGCCATAACCCGTTCATTCTCCCTCACTTTCTTTTTCCGTCTTCAAAATCAAATTTCAGTCCCACCCCCTTAACTCCGAGAAGGAGAGACAAAGGGACTAGAAGTACACCGAGATAACCCAACCAGAATCTGAATTCCCCTTTTCTTCTCGCCACATCATCAAATTGGGATGACCCACGGACATCTGCCTTCTCAGATGCTAGCACCGGCCCATCGGCAAGCAATGAGAGCGAAGACGGATACTAGTGGCTGTGGCTGGTGTTGTCCCACTTTCCTCTGCTTTGCTCGCCAACTGTTTGAAGAATGGCCGAGCTGAATCTTTGAAGAATCCGGGCTTTTGGGGTAGCTGCAAAAGATTGTTGCTTTTCATATTTTGTGAAGGATGGCCACTGTGGCGAAGAAGGGCAGCGGAGGAATTGAGAAGAGGAGAGATGGGTCTGACTCCGCTGCTGTCAGCAGTAGCAACTGTGGGGAGTTGAGCTCCGAGGGAAGACGGAGCACTGCTGGTGCTGGGCCGTGTGGTTCTCCTTCCTCTAAAGGTCCTTTGGGTTGGCCGATAAAGAAAGCCGGAGAGAGGAAGAGCTTGTTGTCATCCGGCGGTGCATTGGAGGAGACGAGGGAACTGGTACTTGGTTAGAGGATTCGAATTTACACAAGCTCAACTCGAGGAATTCTGGTTGGTTTTTCTTGTTTTTCTTCCCTCCCCCTTAATTCAATTCAACTTTCCTGCCCATTCATAGTTTGGTCTGAATTTCTTTGTAGATGCGGATTTGATGAAGGAGAGGTTCGCAAAATTGTTGCTCGGAGAAGACATGTCAGGTTCTGGGAGGGGTTGCACAGCTATGGCTATCTCCAATGCTATTACCAATCTCTGTGGTAGGGTTCTATCCTTCTCGCTTTCTGCAGGGCCTTCCTTTTCTTCTTTGCGTTTTGCTTACTGGGATTTTGCTTGGGGATTCCTGTAGCTACTGTGTTTGGGCAACTGTGGAGGCTTGAGCCAATCTCTCCTGAGAAGAAGTCATTGTGGAGAAGGGAGATCGAATTGCTTCTCTGTGTTGCCAATCACATAGTAGAGTTATTCCTGCTTGGCAAACTTATGCTGACGGCAGTAAGCTCGAGGTAATTCTAATTGTGACGTTAAGTTTAAAATTCAAATTTGCAGGGGCAATGATTCAGTTTGATCAATGGAATGAAAGGCGTGGTGCTGTTTGGATATGTCTACTGATTTCATTATCTTCCATTTACAGGTCATGACTTGCAGACCCAGATCAGACCTTTTCATCAATCTCCCAGCTCTAAGGAAGCTTGACAACATGCTTCTTGTAAGACAGTCAACCTTGATTTTATCCGATTGTGATTTTCTCTAAACACATGATCATTCTAAAGTCTCAATCTTATTGTTTCACCCTTCATTTCGCAGGAAGTGTTAGATAGTTTCACCCACACGGAGTTCTGTATGTTATCAAGGGATTGTAGCTTCAGATGCGGATGGCTCAGCTTCCTTTCGGAAAGCTATTCAACGGCAAGAGGAGAAATGGTGGCTACCGGTGCCACGAGTCCCTGCTGGAGGTCTAAGTGAAAACTCAAGAAAGCAGTTGAACCACACTCGTGAGTGCACAAATCAGATACTCAAAGCTGCCATGGCGATCAACGCCACTGCTTTAATCGAATGGATGTTCCTGACTCTTTCTTGGAATCCCTTCCCAAGGTATGAACAAATTTAAAGCAAATGAATGATGAATTTTCCCTCCGATTAATCAAGAACAATGCACACTCAAATTGATAATTTTGCCAATTTCACAGAATGGAGAGCTTGTCTTGGAGACTTCATATCGATACTAACTTCAGATCAGTTCTATGCTGATTGCCTACTCGACTGCCTCGACCTTTCTTCCGAACATGTCGCTTTGGACCTCGCGAACCGGGTTGAATCTGCAGTTTTGTATGGCGACGAAGAGCTCATCACCCGAAACCGCCCACACTCCAAAACCGGTCTACTACCAGGACGTCATGGGAGATGATGAAGGACTTGATGATCGATGGTGATAACAAGAGGGAAATATTTGCAGAACGAGCAGAAAGCCTCTTGCTTTCGCTGAAGCAGCGGTTTCCCAATCTAACTCAGACTACACTGGACACCAGCAAAATCCAGTTCAACAAGGTGAACCCTTTTCTAGTGATTTGTGGGCTAAAAAATCCCAGCATTGAAACAAACCCCTCAACTAGTCAAATCACTTCTACTTCAAACTCTTCTCTAACTTTACTGCCAACATTTCCAGGATGTGGGGAAATCCATTCTTGAGAGCTACTCAAGAGTACTGGAGAGCTTGGCATTCAACATCCTCGCACGCATCGACGACTTGCTATATGTCGATGATCTGACCAAATGCTCGGACAACAACTCTCATCGGTAGCAACAGTCAGTGTGATTGCACACAAGAAGAAGCTCTCAATCCCATTCTCTGTAGGCACTCCCTACAAAGCAAGTTTCAGCAGCACGCCCAGCTTCTCGCCTGCGGCTCCCCTGATCAGCCCCGCAAGAGGGAGAGAACTCCGTTCGTGAACACCACCACACCATCGC